>CM074509.1:16561943-17899443 GCA_037389245.1 Oryzias sinensis | reverse complement strand
TTACATGCTCCACGATCGGATAAACGATCGGTATAACCCACCTATCTCGATCGGAAAGAAATTCTGATCCGAATGAGTCTGATCGGGGCAGAGTATTCCGAACGGCGCGTTTACATGACGCATTTTCTTTCCGATCAGGCGTTCATTCCGATTACTTTTGCCCATGTAAACGCGGCTAATAAAGAGGAGTGGCCCCAGTGACCCTTTCTAAAAGACAAGGAACGTGACGAGGAACAGCACTTGATACCCTCCTCAGGGACAGAAAACATGAAGAGGAGCGGCTTAGGTGACTGTCTGCAAATATAGGGAACATGAATAGGTGCAGCACTGGTGACTGTCCTCTGTGACAGGGAACCTGAAGAGAAGTGGTCCTGCTAACCTTCCCCAGGAACAGGACACATGACACCTGGCCGCCCTCCTCAGTAATGGGCAGACTGGATGTGGCATGACTTGAATTAAACAGAGCTACAGGGGTAAAACTGTCTTCTGATGCGACTTACCATGACATGGCGTGGATTGCAGCGGTGAGAATCCTGCAGCAATAATCTCCTGCTGCAGGCTCGTCAGGTCCTTCCATCAAGAACTGCTGGTAAAGAACCCAAAATAAGTCCCGGTGGAAGAAACGTAAACATTTAATGACTCATTTTAAACATGAGAGAACCTTGAAGAAGGATTGAGCTGACAACTATGATACACGGAGGAAAAAGAACTAAATAAAGGCGGTGGCGGATAATTAGAAATGTGTAGTAACTGTGACATCAGGCCAAAACGGAACATGACAAGAACCAAGAAAATAACTGAAAAGCCAAACTGAAGGGCTACATCCTCACACTTCTTTGTGCAAAGCTGAAGTTTTTCCTCTGGTCAGAGAAATTGTCTTTAGCTTTGCTCCTTACATAAAAACAGACAAACATTGGATGTGTTTGATGCATCAGTTTTTATTGTAAACCTTCCCGTCCAGCAAGTTGTCTTATCGAAATATTGGTACATCTCATTAGACTCACAGTGATGTGTGACGGACTGAATCTAATTGCTTAAAAATTGATACATCACAAGGGAAAAAACGATTTGATGTTTGCAACCAACACATCAAATACACATCAAAAATTAAAAATCATGTACTGCACATTTTCTTTATTATTTGGATGCTCCCTAAATTTATTTTGTACTAGTAGTGCACAATGTTACTGATTCTTTGCTCCTGCTGTTACACCTCTCTACCAGTAGGGGATGCTACAGCCTTCTTATCTCATCGTCCTACATCGATTATACATTTATCTTTCCAAACGGAGAGTTTATGTACACCTCTGTCCCTCCAAATGACCCTTAAAGGGGTAGGGGAAGAATTCGGATTTGACAATCGACTACCAGCTTCCTTAAAAAAAGCCCCCAAAAAATCTTTGATGAATCGGATAAAGATTTTAAAACAGTATAAAAAGAGAAGCAGCCCTGGTGACTTTCCTCAGAGTCAGGGAACACGAAGAGGAACATTTATAACTTTACTTTACATATATTTTTGTACATTTTATAGATTAGCAGAGTTTTTTTTAATATTGTCATCAGGTTTGTCACTATGATGACCCAATTATCATACAGAAACAAACGTTTGACGTGGAGGTTTAGTTTTTCAATAAAACTGGTGAGGGCAAAAGTAAAAAAAAAATCAATAAAAAAAGAGAAAAAAATTATACATTTGCTCCATTTAAACTATGCTCATTCAAATTGCTTCTTTTTTTCCTTTTTCTTCTCCACTAGATGTCCCACATACACCATCTTTGAATTGTCTATTCCCTCTTTCCCTCCTGAGAACTAATAGATCAATTCCAATCCGCCACAAGGGGGCGCCTCGTCTTCACACACATCTTCCTGCTTTTCATCACCACCTGAGGGCAAATTACAGATCACACATCACCGTGGCTCTCATTCATGCTTAAATGGAGTGAGCTCTGTGGTTAGACTGAATTAAATTACAGATTACTGAATATGTTCATTTATTTTTGTCATGCTCCTTTATCTCTGCTTTTCGCTGATTTATTCACAGGCGCCTGAACGCATCAAACCTGCTGGAGAAATGAGACAAAAGCATGATGAAAGATGGATGAGCTTCAGCTGTCATCACGTCAACGTAGACTCTAAATACAAAATATTACCTATAATAACTGTTATTCAAAGGAGAAAAACTAATATCATAATAACTTGTTGAAATGTAAACTGCATCAACTTTTATTACCAGCATGTTAGACTCAAGACTTGTTCATGTTGTCCTTTCCAGATAGAGGATCCTTTAAAGCTTTCCTGCTTCTTCTGCTTTCTCCAGAAAAATATATTATACTTGGTCATCATGAACTTTTTAAAATTAACTTTGCGCAGCTGGGACACTAAAAGAATAAGATGTATTTGTTTTCTCTCCTTTATTATGTTTATTTTGTAAATAGGAAAAAGACTCTGTATTTGAAAATTTCTCTTTGTTGACTTCGATGGCTGCAGATGATGTAACACTAAACAAATATTTGATTGATTTGTTCATTGATTATTTAATATTTTTATTTGTGATGTTTGTTTAATTGCTTGAAAAGGAGTAGAAAGAAGCATGGACTGTATATGAGACCTGGACTGAGTAACACCTCCCGCCTTGTGTCCTAAACAGGAAGTACCCGCTGGTTTCAAGGGACCAAAATCCCATAGACTTCTATAGGGAAATAAGCAGCTATTACTAAGTCATTCTATTGGTCAGAAGAACCATGCTGGTCTTTTTTTCTAATTAATGCAGTTTTTTTTCCACAACATTTTTTCTGTAGTGCAAGTTCTTCAAGTTATAATCTGATCAATGAAATGCTTCCACAAAAGTGATCTAATGCTGAATGTTTGAAATGTTTAAAAGATTTTGTTAGCCCTCTTTCGTGCGGTAGAGGTCTGGGCGTCCAACAATCGTACTCCTGATTGGTGGGAGTGGTTACTATAGAAACATTGACTCAGACCAACTTGGACCAATCGCCGCTTACTGACGATCTGTGCCTCCAACCTGGCGTTGTCAGTATCGTGGAAAAATCCCGACTAAATTGACTTCATTTGGTTGGAGCTGGAAGTAAAAGGTTTTCTATGGATGACATCACACTCACAGTCCAATTATCAGATACAGTCCACGGGAGGAACTAAATTCATAAAATCCCACAGCAAAACACTGTCCCTCTTGAATCTATTTTATTTTTCTCGTCTTCCATGAATCCAAACAATTGTTGGAGAAAGATGTTCTACCTGGTTTTGTTTTTATCTTTCTCATCGTGTTGCTAAAAAATCACTGTCAATGGAAATTTCCCAGAATGTATCGTACTTGTGATACAAATTTTTCCAAGCTGGTGAGTATTCGCACATATGAATTTCCATCACTTTTTTTGGCGGTTGCATGTAAATACGTGTGTCTAACATCAGCCTCTTTCCAATTTGTGATGTGATGATTAGAACAATGGTGGGCAGAAAGTATGGTCGTGTGACCCACTGTGGTTACCATATTTGCAGGATGTCACAAAACCCTGGCCTTTCACAACAAAGACCCCAAAAAAAGAAAGAAAAAAAGAGTCACAGAGATGGTTTCATGGAACCTCGGACTTAAGTCACACTTAAATTCCAGTTGCAGAGATTTAGGTTTAGTACTTGTCATAATTATCCATTTGTTTTTATTTTATAACTCTGGTCATTGCTTTCAGGTCTAAACATTTAAGCTGTCTTTAATAGTTTTTGCACCCTCTGCCTGCTGTGGTGTCCACGCAAGATGTTTATAAGTAGTTATGTAACAATTTGCAATTAAAAAATCTTTGTTTTTACTTAGGACTTTGGACTTTTAAAAAAGCACAAAACAATGAAGTTCCCAAAATGGGTTTTTCTTGGATGGAGCCACTGAGACGTTTTCCGAAGGGCATCTTTAATTCTGTAAAGTAAAATCAATGAGCACAGGCTTATATGCACAACAAGCCCCTAGTGGTTACTTGTTGAACTTCACCTAGTTCCAGTCCTGTTTCCTTAAACATGCATCTGGCTGGGAGACAAAGTGTTTTGGCTGAGCAATGACTGTATAAAAAAATGTTGGGCGAGTGCACGATGATCATATTTATGGGGTTTTCTTTAGCATAACTTCCTTCTCTTTGCTCCTGCAAACATCTTGGCAGGACAGGATGTCACTAAACTCTAACCTTTTCAGTCCTCAACGCAGTGGATCATTGGAGCGTGCCAGCTGAAGTTGTTGCTGAGCTGACAAGTGAAAGGGGTTTCATTAAATCAAAGGGAAAATCAACAGAAGAATCCGCCCAAATTTGAGCTAACCTTTGACATAGACAAACCACAGTGGGGGGACAAGCATTTGGAGGTTTTATTTTCATTTTCCTATTTGAATCCCGTGTTTCCTCAGTACAGAGGATGACAGAAAATACTATTCATGGTAAAACATTGTTGACTCTGCATATAGACGATCATTAAGACACAATTAATATCAATCAGCCTCTTGACAGTAACATAAAGCCGCCTTTTCCTCGTCAGAATCAGCTAATTCACATTGATTGTCTTAAGGGTCAGAGTTACGGTATGTCAGAGAGCATTATTTAGAGTGTATTCAGGCTGGAAAAGTCCTTTGTTTTCCGATTGAGTCCTGAACCTTGCGTTTGGTCTGTATTCAGACCGGCATCAAGCGGACCACACTGTTACGGACCAGAGCTTGTAAACAAAACCACGTGACTAAAGATCTCTACAGTCATTGGCCAGGAACTACAAGGGGGAGTCCAAACAACAAGAGAAAGACGGACAAGCTGAGATATACTATCCTTATCAGGACAGTTAACTTATTAAAACTTTATATTTCGATAACCAGTTTTGGGCGTCAGGAAAAAACCCTTTTAACTTGTTACTTTGGTATGGCGGGGGCCTGCTGCAAGGCGGTTACTGCTTTAACTCAGAGGATGCTAGCAACTGCAGTGATGAGGAGCTGTCAGGTATGAAGGTATGCTGATGAGTGTTTATGACTAGAATGTCAAAAACAGTGAGAAGCAATGTGGATCACGATATGAGCCTGAATTCATCCGACCACATATCAATGAGTTGCTGTGTCTCATCATTGTGGAGTTCTGACATTGTTTTTAAGAGAATTCTGTTAAGGAAACTACAAGGTAGCTGTATCCCTTGTGCTATCCTAGGCACTTTAACATTGGGAGTTGGGTCATCTAGACCCACAAGACAGTGCGCTGAACCTTTTTTCTTCCATGATTTCACTGGTGTCCATGGATTACATGAAATCTTTCCACCTTTATCCACCTTTGTCATGGTAGGGAGAACATGTCAATGTAAGGGTGGGGTCATCTAAGATAGCACAAGGGTTAAGGATGACGTCACAGCAGCGTGTGCCATCAAAAAACATGTATGAAGCGTTTTCAGATATGTTAAAATAAACTTTCAAACAATAAACAGTTGCACTCTTTTCTTCTGTTTGATAACACGATAATCGTTGCTTTATACTTGTCTACGGCTCATTTGTTGCTTCATTTCTACTCTGTTTACGTCGGCTACAGTGGACGTTTTGGTCCAGCTGTTCCGCTCCGAGGACGGATTGTATTTTGACTGAAGAATCTCAAAGCAAACCGAAGCTCAGTCCAATTGGAAATGAACCTAGACCACCTCCAAAGATGGGTCAGAGAGCGGTTCCTGGTCCCGGACCAGGGTGCATTCAGACTAAAAATTTGATCCGGATTATTGGGGGAAACAAATTCTGGTTCACTTAAAGCAAACCAAATGTGTCCAGTCTGAATAGACCCTCAGCTGTCATCAGTAACATCTTTGGTGTTAAAGAGTTAACGCTGAGTTTTTTTTCTTTTTCTTTTCTTTGTGTAGCATCTCACATCTCAGCTGCAAACGAGAAATTTAGCCGTTACCTGAACTGAACTCTGTTTAATCTTCTAGGTGACGCCCCACCCTGCTGTTTACTGGGAAACTGCCTTGGCTCCAGTGACTTCTTTTTTCAAAGCTGCTTGTGTCATGGTTCGGCAGCCACCTCACCCTCAACTCCCTTTCAATCCTAAATTATTGTTTTTCTGGGTCCACTTTAGCTAAATCTAATCTGACAGCTTCAGTCTGGAAGCAAATGAGTTATTGATCAGGACTGACCAGGTCCAAGCTGGAACAACTATGACTTTTATCTTGAAGTTGAGTCAAGCCAACTGGACTTAAATCTTCTTTAAAATGTTTCGCTGATCCTTTAAGTGGCTTCAACAGTCTGAGTGGTGCAGGATTCCACAATGTATCCTCTGGGTGGGACAGTTAGTACCGGGCCGTAGAGAATAAAAAACACGTCCTACATTTAATTTTTTACCTGATTCTGAAGAAAGTTTTATTTTGGAAAACTTCTGGATTCCCTCCACCACATGTAACTCATTCTTGACGGGTGTCAAGTCGTTCGGTCACGTGTCTAAAAAACACATCTACTACTTTCTTAAAGCAGCTGCGCTAGCGAAGTTAACAAAAAACAAAGATACTTGTAAAGTTTATTTTGCCAGAACAGAGTCAGTGAGGAAACAGAGGAAGATCATTTGACTTCACAATAAGTTATATCTGCATTATAAGACAAAAACCAAACGTCTTTACTTCCACTATAAATTTATTATGACAGTTGTTCCCGCAGACGATAATAATTATAATATATATAACCATAATTTTTATGAACCAGCTGTCTATTGATAAAAGGATACTGCTAACAGAGTTGTTTAAACGGTTGATTTGCATTTATTAATATATTTCGAAAACACCAGTTTTAGTGAGGTTTTTTTTATTTTTTACTTTTATTTGCTGCACTTTAAAAGTACGAGGTTGACGTTGGCATCTGATTTTTCAGTTTCTACTTTGACAGTTATGGGTTTAAGGAAAATCTAGATCACATTTAAATGGTCCCTACATGAAATCTGAAGTACAAATAAAGTTTAAAGCTGCTGCAGATATTTTACAGAGGATGAATATAAACTTTACCCTCACAAGCTAAGGAAAACCGGAAAAACAAAACAAAAATCATGCTCCTACTTCAACCTCGTACAGGCCAATCCGTAAAAATGTAGTCTGACACTAAACTGAAAAAAAAGGTTGGAGATAACTGATTTATGGACACCAAAACAAGAGTTAAGAAAAACGTACAATCTGTGAGCTTTGTTAGATCTTTCTGTATGAACGTCACATCTTGAGAGCATTTGTTTCCTGTAGATTCAGTCCACTGAGAAACGAGGTTCATCCAAAATACAGAAAGAACTGAGGATCTTGAGTACAAATAAATATTTAAGGAAGTTACTGTACATTTAAATGATTTTACTGCCTCCTATCCTCTTAATAAGTACAGAGATATTGACTGAAGTGAGCACGTGCACACAGAAGTTGAAACAAAAAACCCAAAGTATGGAGTCTTGTGCGGATTTTGCTGGAGTTTGAATATAGTTAACCATCAACGGGGAGTCCCTGCAAATAAAGCTTCCTATTCTGCTCCTCCACGGACCATGAAATAGTCACTCAGCTCTGAAATGGAGAGAATAACTCACACAGAGAAACAGCAAGAAGTTCAGTTAGTTCTGCCGTGCAGGTAGGAGATAGATACTGGGAGGCACAGACTTATTGCAGCCCTCCATAGATATCTGCCAAAGTCTACACAAACATTAGAGAGGAAACGCCGAAACAAAATTACAGAAATCTGCTAAGTTTGACAAATGGTGGAGCCGGCTTTGCCACCAGCTATTAGCCTGCAATGATTAATAAGTGAGAAAATAATTGCACTTCATTGAGATTGATGACGCCCCATTTAACCTCCCCACTCATCCTGGCTGTGCCACGGAGCGGCGAGATGAGCCTCGGACACACTGCTGCTCCGCCGGCCTCATTGGCGCCCAACACACACACACGTGCGCGCGCGCAGTCGCACACAGGGTCTGTAATGATCCTGAGGGGCATTTCTTAAGAGCCCGGCGGCGCTACGATCATAAGTTCATTGTTAGTAAGTGAAAAACAATGATCTCAGCTCTGGGAGGCCTCTGGGAGGTTCTCACTCCACCAATATAGAAGCATTTAAGTGAAACACCATGGGGAATTAATGACAGCCGAGTCACCATTAACTCCTATGCTAACGAGTTTGCCGGCGTCGGCCCGATCGGAGGCGCCAAGCGCGCCTCTCGCAGGCGGCGCGCAAACAAAGCAATCCGGCAGCGGCCGTGTTATCCTCTCAGCCCGAGAAGAGACATGGCCAAGGTTATTAAAGAAGGATGTAGCCGAGCAAGATGGCCGCTGTTGTGACCAGAGGCGGTGTGCAGAGATAAATGGTTGACCCAGCCTGGTGTCAGGTTAGGATTGATGCCACTATCAGCCCCACTGCTTTCCCAATGATTTTCTCAAATCTCTGATAGAGTGTGTTATCTAGTTACTGGCATGAGGGCAACGGCCTGCAGGCACGGAGAAGGTCAATCTATGAGGACAATCTTTGTTGGACTAAATGAGAAAAAAAGACCTCACAAAAAAGAATAAAAAGCAGCTGCAAGGTCTCTGGGATAAGATAAGCCAAATTACTTCTCTTTAGTAGAAGAGGCCTCGGGCCAAACATCAAAAAAAGAAGAGACAAGGGGGGAAAAAATTAAGTGAGGCTGTTGCAGATTTCACCTGGAACCTCGACTTCCTCCACTTGCCGTTGATTCAGTGTCTTTAACACCTTGAGGAATGGGCCCGGTAAATCTGCGTTTGTAGGTTGTTTAATCAGCATTTCACAAATGCACCAAACGGGAGAGTCTCCGGGACGCACGACATCCCAGTGTCGGCTCACCAAATTGTACACAACCTCGATCCATCAGCCGTCCACTCCTCTCAGATCCAGGGGAAAGAGTTTGACTAATAGCTCGTAATTTACCGGCTCGGATTTTGATCAATAATTCTGTGTCAATAATGATGGAGAGGTGGACGTGGGGGGGAAACGATTCCACTCATTGTCTGAGGAAAAATGAGGTTGGGGGTGTGGTGGACGTCACCTGAGGCCGCAGGCAGACGTCCACAGGCGCTCGGCCGCGGTCGTGAGTGGAACCATCACACGCCAGTGTCTCGGGAATCCGATGAAAACCTTTACGGAGCGCACACGCATCCCCGATGGATCGCGGCTTTGTTTTGACGCTCAGTCATTTTCTGACAGATCGTATTGACGGAACTGCAATAAATGGACAGAACAATCTGTTTGTTTATGACCCAGAACGTTCCCGAAATGGTTCCAAGAAAACGCACCCTGGCTGTTTTGTGGTGTCTTAACAGAATCAAATGCGTCTGAATATAAACCACAACCTCAATAAAAGGATTATACAACGAACTAATAGTGAATGAGGCTGCAATTTAACCAAGATAGGGGAAAGGGCCATAATAGCCTTTCTCAACTTGTCTGTGTGTGAAGTTTATTCATCATTAAAGAGAAAACAAAATCACATTTATCAGTGTTTTTACCAGATTTGACATTTTCTGACCATCATCATTAAATGCAGATGAAAACTCCTTTAGAAATAAAGTAGTGACAATTATTTCCAATTTATATAATTTAGTTTTAGCTAAAATACTCGGACTTTTGCATTTACGGTAATTTTAAAAAAGTGGGAGAAACTTCACAGAAGCTTAAATCGCTTCAGTTCATTTTGAAACATCAACATTTGGGGAAAAGAGCGGAATTAGGTTTTCAACTCAACAAAAATAATAATTAAATGAGGCAGAAGTGCAAAATATGAATCTCTAAATGTGTACCAAAGTAAATATTCACTCCTCAAACAGGAGCACCTGTGTGATTTATTAACACAGTATTTTTCAGACCATAGGACACATTGAAAATCCTTACATGTTCTCAAAAATGCTTGTCATAATCCTATGCTCCTTATGTGTGACTGTTGGTGGCATCTGTGTCAAACTGATTTTCTGTAGAACATGCCGTTCAAAAATATGTCTAATAATGTTTTGGTACAACTTTGATAAACTATGAAGCTGCATTGCTTGATGGATGGTTGACGCATTCTGGGTACTGTAGTCAAAGCCTAAAAGAGTAATGCATACTGTGCTAAAACATATTAAAGTGAAAAAGTGAAAGTACTGTTTTGTATTTTATGTGTTACAATTAAATAATGTCGCGAGTTTTGGCAATACTGTTTGTTTTATCGGTTCTATCAACACAGTTGACTAGAAAAACTTCCCATCAACACCTATGATCAATCTCATACTTCTTGGACCCTCTCAGCATTCTGGGTACTGTAGTCATACCACAAAATCTGGAACGCCATTTTGACACCAGTCAACAGTGATTGGTCAGAGTCACTCTGAGTCATCGTATCTATGGCAACTACTGCCGCCATTGCCGTTGACACGTTGACTCAGAGCGACTCAGACTAGCTTCAACACGGCGGCGCCATGGCGATGGAAGGGATTTTGCCTCATTTCTTGTTTCAAAGTTTTAAAATGTTTGACTAGTTAACATCCGCCTCTGCTAATGTTGTCAGGGCAGACAGATCATATTCAATGGAATAGGGGCATTTGAATGCTTTGGCCATTCTCTGGTAAAATATACAATATCTTTTTTGGATGCATGTATTTTCTGCTCCTCAAACCGTGTAGGCAGCCATATTTAATATATTTTCTAAAAAGCAAGATTACAGTTGAACACAGCCACACTTTGGACATACCTAAATTTGTAGTGATTAGACCAAAAACCTTTACATTTTTTTTCTTTCCCTTGTTTTACCTTTGACTAAGCTATGCAAGGCAAAGGAAGTAAAAAAAAGTATTTTTTCTGTTCCTGAAGTGGCATATTATTGTTTTGAAACATGGTGGAAGTATCATCGTGGAAAAAGAAAAGATTGCAGTTAAATGAAACTTTAAAGTGGATACGACCATATTTTTAAGAATAGTTAATTGAACATTTGTATTTAATTTAGGGAGATTAAAAAATGAAGTTTTGTGTTTATTATCTGGACATGTGCACAGAGCTTTCCTGAGTTTTTCCTGCTGTTGTAGAGCCGTCATCAAAAAAAACTATTTCAGTTTGTGTCAGACGTTTCCTAGAAAACTGAGCTGCTGCCTGCTGGCCCCTGGCTTTAGTGAACTACAACATGCTCAGTGCTGCCATATTACACTATCCTAGCAACAACACAAGCATGAGTGCTTTTTGGAAAGTGTCCCAGTCTGTAGATACAAGCTTGATACCAAAATGTGTCAGTCACAGAAAAAAAGTCAGTAACTCAGACCATGAAATAAAACCAGTTTCTCTCAATACTTGCTAAAGCTTGTAAGCACACATTTTCATCTAGAGCTCATCTGTCACACACTTTTTTTAACAAACAGGTTATTTAACAATGTTTAACATTTAATTGGTCTTTTCAGAATGGTTTTTAAGGCTAGTTGCACTTTATTTCTTAGTTAACAACAAATTTAGTATATTAAACACCTTTTTTAAGCTTGTTCTCTCATCTCCTTAAACCTTTTTTTTTTCCTTTATAATGTAAATTATAGCACGTTTTAGGGGAACAATTTAAAGACATTTTCATTATGCAGTGCTTGAGAATCTTTTTACCATTTGCATTTTCTGTTTACTTCATTGACTTGAAAAATGATAAATTTTAGCACACATAAACATCCCACAATTTTTGGAGGCACGTCGTGACCTCTCTGCTGGGATACATTTTCTTTTTGGTGTTTTTGCATAAACTTTGTCCTTTTTTAAACATTTTAATGAAAGGGGTCTCTTAAACTAATTTACACTTTAGTATTTCCTTTTCAAACTTTTAGCAGATTTAGCATTTGTTTGCTAATTTAGCATATGGCGGATAATTTTGAATTTTTATCATTTTTAACATTTATGTATGTCTTGCCTGACAACCTTTTTATGTGTTTCTGTAGGAAAATTGCAATGTTTGAAGTTAAAGGAAATTCTTGGAAGACGAAGACATTTTAGCAGTAAAAACCTGAATTTTCTTGATGTTCCCTCCTGCCCCTTTGTCTGGCCTTCATTCTGGTTAGTGGTTCGTGTGAGTAGAGCTGTGTTTTCTGGGCAGACCTGAGCAGTTTGACCCTCTAAGTGGATTGGGTTCCTGTCAGAGCTGAGCGGCTGGACAGTGATAAATTTCCTCCTTTGTGCGATCGATAACTCTCACCTTTCAGCTGAGGGCTCCTTCACAGCGAGACGTCATAATTACTCTGTCAAACTGAACGCCTGACGACTGTGTGTGTTTGTGGACGACATACAGTAAAGCTGCTCATGGTAAAGAGGTGCAGCGTGTTTTTAGAGAAATTGTGTGCTTAGGAGCAAACACATGGAGATTTGTGGATTAAACAGAACATGTGGGCAGAAAAGCTGGTGTGGGTTTGTGTGTTTTTTTTTCTTTTACTTGTATGCATGTGTGTAGGCCCAAATGATGCACTGTTAGCTGAGCTGGACTTGTGACTGGCAGTGAGTGACAGCTGGGCAGCCCGCCTCCTCCCTTCGCCTCCCACGGCGCATTTTGACGGCTGTCACATCGGCCAATCGCTGCAGTGATCTGGCAGCCGTCCTGATGCACACACAACTGCAACGTCCCCCAGACTAAAAACACAGAGGCCCAACTCTGATGGGGAGCGTCACCCAATAAACTCACAGCCCAGAACGAAAAGAGGAACATTTTAGATTCATAGTTTTAACATTCAAACAAGACACAACGATAGACTCTGGCAGCTGTGTTTGCTCAAAGAGCCGCATTTCCCATTAGCTCTAAAAACAAAACGGTAGGGATGATGGCCCCTCACGTTGATCATGTCATCTGAACAAACAGACACAACTTTCTCCTATCAGCTGTTCTCTCCTTTCAGTCATCTGCTCAGATGTGGTGATGATGTCTGTTTGGAGGATCTGGAGCCATCTGCTCCATGACATTTCGCTGTGTGCACCCTTTCCTCCAGGTTGTTTCAGGTTCGGGAGGATCACGCGCTCGCGCTCTGTCACACACGTCAGGAGTCTTTAAAAAGAATGCGAATGGTTTTGTGTGTGCGTCCGTGCGAGCGCGTGCACACGCGTTCGCTTTGTGTGACACTTGTGCCATGCGAGAGGAAGCCTGTGGAATTAAAAGTGAACGGAGCACAGATCAGCAAGGCTCCTCATAACACCACCACCATAATAATAATAATAATAACAATAATAATCATGGTGGCAATAATAACCCCAGTGCTCATTTAGACATCAATACTAATCACTCTCATTTGGAGGACAATAATAATAATCAGGCTCATTTGGGGTGTCGATTCTCCACAGTGCCTTCCTCTGCCTTTGGGGATGGTTGGTGCTTAACCTAATGATAATGGCCATGATTCATGGCTCACCTCTCTCTCCCTACATGTTGCTTTCTCTCCACATGTGCGCATTTTGTGTGTCTGAGAGTGAGCTTCCAGGATGGGAATTTGTTTGTCTATTTTGACGTGCTGAGACGCTTGTTTTTTTTTCCTCTGTAAAAAAAAAAGAAAAAGAAAAGGATCTGCTTTCTCACTTATTTCTAAACTTTTGGCCAGCATGAGGATAATTGATTAGAGATTTTGGCAGCTGTGCTGAAAGATTACATGCACCCATAAGAAGATTTTAGAAATAAGATCAAAATAGACAGAAAAAAATGATAAAATACTCAATCATCTTTAAATTGGATACAACAAAGACTTTATCCATCTACTAAGAGCTGAACAGTGTGCAGAGAATAGGGTT
The DNA here is from genome assembly GCA_037389245.1 of Oryzias sinensis. Lineage (NCBI taxonomy): Eukaryota > Metazoa > Chordata > Actinopteri > Beloniformes > Adrianichthyidae > Oryzias > Oryzias sinensis. The sequence continues at coordinate 17,885,705 of CM074509.1, read as the reverse complement.
AGATAGATGTGGATGGTTGTCCTGAGCTGACAGACAAAAAAGTGTAACATATTTTCCATACTATAGGGCAAACTGGAAGACCTATGGTGTAAAACCACGTTAGAGTGTTGGCTGCTCCAACATTGTTTACAACATGTAAAAAAACAGACATTAGCAGAACAAGCATGTTCACGATAACACCCAAACATACGTGGTAATCCATATCTATAATATACACTCACCTGAACTCTATTCAGCTTAGAAAGACAACAGGAAGTCAAAGAATCACTGGTTCCAACTGAGGTCTGCAGAAGAACATCTCTGGACACACAACACGTCCAACCTTGATGCAGATGGACTACAGCAGCAGAAGACCACCCTGGGTGTCACTCCTGTCAGCTAAGAACAGGAAACTGAAGCTACAATTCACACAGGATCACTAAAATCGTCGAGAGAGGATTGAAAAAACGTTGTCTGGTCTGATGAGTCTCCATTTCTGCTGCAACATTCAGACGGTAGAGTCAGTATGTGGTGTTGACAACATGAAAGTATGGATCCATTCTCCCTTGTAGCAACGGTTCAGGCTGGTGGTAGTGGTGTAATGGTGTGGGGGATATTTTCTTGGCACACTTAGGACCCCTTACTATCAATTGAGCATGGTTCCAACACGACAGCATACCTGAGTGTTGTCGCTGACCAATTCAATTCAATTCAATTCAATTCAATTTTATTTGTATAGCCCAAAATCACAACAACAGTCGTCTCGATGGGTTTCGAAGTAAAACATGAACTCAAAAGGATCACGAATACAAAGAGTTCAATGGGAAAATACTAAAATGAACTAACAAACTGACTAAGCTATGCTGGCATCCCTGCCCTTAGACCCCCCTTCGGACCATGTCAATCCTTTTATGACCACAGTGTACCATCTTCTCATGGCTACTTCCAGCAGGATAAGGCACTATGTCATAAAGCTGGAATCACCTCAGACTGGTTTTTAGAACATGACAATGAGTTCCACAGAGAAAGTGGGTGTTTGTGTTAGCCTGGGGGCAGTGCTGGCAGTGCAGACTCTTCCTGCAAGGGGCTGTTCTCACTGGTCTATGTCAGCTTGTGAGAAACCCTTCGCTTTCATGGATTGGGAGGGGCTGGTGCTCAGAAAATAATGGATCAAAACACCACTTTGGGGTTTCTTTTTATAAGGAATGAACATTGTAATAAACTTAAAAGCTTAAAAATTGTTTTTGACAATATTTAGGTTGTTAGAAAAAGTAAGTATAGTCAATAATTTTTGTGAAATTGTCCAGGACAGACTCTGCCTCCTCTCTCTGCTTGCTAAAAAAAGTCTTCAGTCACCCCAGTATTTATAATGATAATGGATGATAACGATAACGTTTGTATAAATTGAATCATGGCAAAAAGTTTTTGTATTTTCCTTATTGATGGACTAAACTAAAACCAAAAGACCCAAAGAACAGTCTGAGTTTGAGTCATTAAGATCTTCGGATAGTCACTTTCCAAGTGTCTAAAATTCCTGACTTATTTATTGACCAACTCATCATTAGTTGTTTGGCATAAATACATAAAAGAAGGGGAAAAAAAGTCATAGACAGGTGGATTTAGGAACGAGGGATTGGAAACTTTACTCTGTACCGTGTAGCTTCACATTTAGTAGCAGCCATGGCGCCAAGAAGGCGAAAGGTCCATAGCAACCATTTGATTTTTTTAATGTCTGGGGATGATAAATAAGTGCACCAAATTTTGGCTTCCAACTCACAATTTTTTTAAAACTTTCCCTAGCAACCAATGTTTTCCTTAGCCTTTCCTGCATATTTTAACATGATCAGTAGATATAAATTGTTTTACTAATGTTTCCACAAGAGGTCAAAGTCTGTCTCATTCTGAATGCCGTGATGTATTGTACATCTGTTATCAATGTCATTGTGATGGGTGTAAACACTGGTTCCTAAGAAAATTGTACAAATTTACTTAAATGAATAAAAATGAAAGTCACAGTACAAATTGTTTATATTAAGACATGCAAAAAACACAATGGTTGCTGTGGCTTTTCCCCCCAGTTGTGGCTGTCATTTTGAATCAAAATGTCACTTCACCTTTTTTTTTAGATTGCTGTAGATATGTGGATATTCAGGCCTTGCACCAGTTTTAATTCTGCTTCAAAAATGCCTTTAGACAGGTTCATAGGCCTGTTGAAATGGAATTTAGGATTTTTTTTTCCCTTTTACAACATCATGCGAAGTTATGAACCCACTCACTTCCCTTTCCGACGGATTGCGGCACGTGGGGGAAGACGGGCGCTAATGTAATTCCTCGCAAGTGAAGCCCATCTCATCTGGGTTCAAGCTTTGAACTCTCGGCTCTGCGGCTTTTCGGAATTAGAGAGAAAATGGGGACAGAGGGAGAGAATTGTCCGGCACTGATTCGCTGTAAAAAAAAATACTTGGACAGAAGATCATTTCAGCGCCGCACGGGAAGATCAAAAGCTTGGCTGGCAGAGAGCGGGCACGAGTGGAGATGCTATCGCCAGGCTCTCATTTCATTCACAGACAAGTGTGAAATGACTTCATCTGTTGTGTGCACGCACACTAGGCACCATTATAGACCACTGTACGCTGACCCTCCCTTTTCTCCCACTTCTTCCTGCAAGCTGGCACCTACAGGCCAAAAACTATTACAGCCATGCCTTAATAATCCGTCTGCGAGGCACTGCTTTGTGCAAACATCAGCCTATTACCTACAATAGCACAAATCTCTTAAATAACAACAGCTTCTCTGCCTAAAAACATTACAGTGGAAGTGCTAATGTGTTACAGTTTCACATTGTTAAAATCTGCCTTGTGCTTTAAAAAACAAAAAAAACAAAGGGAAGCAGAAATTCAGAGATTTAGCCGCTTGAATAATTTAGCTCAGAATATTACAATTTGCTCGATTATATCAAAAACCACAACAAACGGGCCGCAGCGCTTTCTCTCGGCGATGCTGCTGACGGAGATCAGAGCGTTCGTTGCAGGCACAAAAACAGAAGGAAGTATAATGAGATAAAAAAAGAAAAGAGTCAACTTAACAAGGATTTTCCTCCTTTTCTTCTTCCTTCATGTCTGCTCTTCATTTCCTCCTTCATTAAAAGAGAAGAGCTGCGCAGAGCTGGGCAGTAATGCAGAGCGTCGGCCGCCTCCCTCCCTCCTTCTCTTTTCAACACGCTGTTTAGCAGCTTAGTCTGATGACACAGAGAATATTGCATGTGGAGAGGCCGTTTCACACACCAGCGCACACACTCTTTGCCCAAAGCGAAAGGCCCCAGGCAGTCTCTTTCCTGCTCGCCAGAGGCGATCACCCTACCTCTATGATACTTTAACTGGAGAATGTCAGGAAACATTAGGCCTGTAGAAACACAGCAATCGTGCTTGTGTGGACACTTACAACACTTTCGAAGCCGCGAAGATCCTCCTGCAAAAACTCTCCTCCACCCATTCCGATTTCTTTATTTTCATATTATTAATCAGAACTTGAACTGCTTACCAGCTTTAAAATAAACCTCTTATGCGGCTATTTTATTATTTTTTCCCTCCCAAATGTTGAGCTTCACAGGTGTTGCATTTGCTCTCTTAAAGGAACGTTACATCATCCTCTTCCAGTAGCGGGGTATTTCATTTAGAGTGTGACAGCAATGATCACACAAAGTCACCGGAGGGGAGATTCAAAATAAAGGAGTCTGTCGTCCTGAGAGGAGTGACGGGAGCTCTGGCTTCAGGAGGACAGAAAACATTCTTTTTCCCAGACTCGGAACTCTTTAAATATGTCAAGACACTCGTTGATATTCAACAGAGCAAACACAGAAGCTTAAGTCCCACTCCGATCATCTTTTGATCTAATGTCAAAGCATTTCCAGTGGTCATTAGCCAAAGGCAGAAAAACTGTGCCGTTCTTTAGGACATAGTTTCTGCAGAGTGGCAGGAGTTCATTACAAATCCACCTCTCAGTTATAGATAGAACAGTTGGCATGGTATAAGCCCAGCCCCTTTTCCCATAATCCATCTGTTTACATGCTAAACTCGCTAGCCCGTCACACCCCCCAGCTGTACAGTTTAGATCCAGATTCCAGCTCAGACGAGGAAAACAAAGCCGTTCATGGATCTATTTGTCTGCAATTGGATGATCTGAATGGAGCAGAGCAAGGAGACTTTGCTGATTGTAGCACCTACTTCACTGCTACAAGCTTTCTCCAGCAGCATTCTTGTGCCTACTACTGATTCAAAGTGATTTGAAAATAAAAACACCCAGAAATGCCATGTTGAATTTTGTGAAATTTTGAGAAAAACGCCACAATAACTTGTTAAAAACACCAAAAATATCATTTTCATCAGAGTGGGCCTGTAACCCTTGTGTTAGCCTTGGAACTTTAAAATTGGGGGTTGGGTCATCTAGACCCTCTAGACTGTGCTCTGAACCTTTTTTCTTCAATGATTTGTGATCTTCACTGGTGTCCATGGATTACATGAAATCTTTCCACCTTTATCCACCTTTGTCATGGTAGGGAGAACACGTCAATGTAAGGGTGGGGTCATCTAAGATAGCACAAGGGTTAAGAAGAGCAAAGCCTTCACATACAGGCTGTGAGCAAAACATGGGCAAACCCATCTATAGCACAGGTGGCCTGCACGAAAGGCCCCGGTTTTAGACCACTTTGGGGGTCTGTGGCGTTCCCATGTTCATGCACATATTTATTCTATAGGGATGTTTCAAGCAGCAGGTTGTAGGGAACACTTATACAAGATGCAAGGGGAATTTAGGGTGAAGTAGGTGAGATGCACATCATGCAGATGGGCAGCGGAGCCGCCACTAGTGTGTGAATGGGACTGTGACTGTAAAGCCTTTCGGGCCTTTGAGGAAGGTGAGGGGCCAATACACACATCTTAATAACGAGTACAGAGTGGTGTAAGGACACTGTATGACAGTATCACCTGTATGGCAAAGAGGATGCAACTTACATTAGATCTACTTCACGATGCACTTACTACACTCACGACAAATGTAAGGCTACGTTCACACTGCAGGCTGAAAAGACTCAATTCCGATTTTTTTGCTCCTATGCGACCTGTATCTGATTTTTTTCATGTCAGTCTGAACGACACAGATCCGTTTTTTTCAAATGCGACCCAGGCCACTTGGGTATGTGGTCCTGAATCCAATCTTTTGAAATCCGACTGCCGTCTGACCGGCCAGGCCACATGAATCCGACCCGTACATCATCGATACGCAACAAACGTCATAATTCTGCGTTGAAGTAGGCGAGAACGAGAAAATAAACATCAACCATGGCGGACGATGCTGCTGAGACCAGTCAGTGGAAGGGAAGCGAGGTCACCGATTGGATTCATATTTGGGGTGACAGCTCTATTCAGGCCAAACTCAAGGGCTCTTATTGCAACCGGGCGGTTTTTGAAAAAGTTTCCAGCAAAATGGCCAAGCAAGGTGCTGAACCTTTCCCGCGATTATTTTTTTCCCTTTCCAACTGTGGTCAGAACCGCGGGGGACCAAAGGCGGATCCTCCTTCGGGGTTCACTTCCCCGTTCGGACCCTCAGATTCTCCAGAGCAGGTTAATAAAGAGTCTTTTATAGCATTTATTCTGGGGGAAGCCTTAATTTATTACCGTTCTCCTTCCTCCATAACACACAACATGAATGCGACCCCACTGCCCCCTTCATTCCCTACCTCGATGCACGCGCTCTCTCCTCTCTCTTACACACACGCGCCCGCAGCCCCAACACATAAACATCCCCATTCCACAACAGGTACAGACGATCCTGGCTCCAATGTCTTCTTAAAATGAGAAGATTGTAATTGTGCTGGCTCCTCTCTGAAAATAAATGTAATAATGCAAAAAGAGCTCTGCATCCATTGATAAAGTTAGCTACTTCCACAAATAATGAGTGACGTCGTTCACTGCTGAGTACTATTCTGGGCATACGAGTTACTTCTGGGTCATTTCACGGTCACACAGGAGATCACAAAAGTTAACATTTAATTTAATTTAAAAAAAAATTATAAATCGGGATTTAAAAAAAAAATCGGAATTGAGCATTAAGCCCTGCAGTGAGAACGTAACCTATGACACACCTATGACACAACAGCCGCTCCTCTCTATAGCCCTCCACCCAAAAACCTGCAGTACAGATGCATGACGCCAACCCTTTACATGTCTAAACTTTCCTTGGTTCTAAAGAAAAAAAAAACAAAATGACTTCTTCTTCCTTTTTTTCTCAGTCAAACAAAATGAAATCTGAATTTTGGTTACTTTGTAAAGAAAATAGATTCTGAGGATTAATGTTTTTCAGTCAGATGGCCTAAATTCCTTTACTCTTTGAACCTTTTTTCCGGTCTTTTCATTCATTTCCTGTCTAAAAACGGATAAGCTTTTAGAAAGTGATAAGAAATTCGAGCTGCAACTATATTTTTTTCCGTGTGTTGTTTGTTTCCTGTGTTGTAAGTGCAGATGATCAGGTGAAACGGGTGTTTTTTGTACCTGGCATTAAGGACGACTCCAGCCTGTTCCTCAGGCTTTGAGGTCTGACGGCTGCAAAGAGAGCACAGAGTTTTAATAATAAAACATCTGACATCAGGATTTAGATGGATCTGTGGCAGAATGCTCCATATATCCTTGCAATAACTCCTGCATTTTGCTCCAGAATCACAGAAAGAATCTGCAGAATCCACGGCTCCTCTCGCAGAGAAGCTTTTAATCAAATGCAGATTTTTTTCATTTAGCTTGAAATGTTTCATAATCTGGGAAAATACGCAGATGGCCCATATTTTGAAATGCTTTTTATTAGTTTGTTTTCTTTTCATGCATTCTCAGACCCCACTTAAGGGTTCAATCTGCCCAGTTTGAGCCCTGCGTGCCAGACTGCAGAGGACAGGCTCTACACTTTTGTCAAGTTTGCAGACAGTCAGGAGTCCAACTTTGATTAGAAAAAGGCCTTATATGTCCACCAAGCTGCTCAATTCCTCAAGTGCTGAATAAACTTTATTCAATTCTTCTTCTTATATCCAATGTAGTTTTGGATTTTTGCTGAATTTTTCCTTTTATTATTTTGTCCCATCTTTTATTTTAAAGTCATTGTCGCAAATTAAAATATAATCATTTTTATCATCATCTGACCCTTCATTCCTAGGGAGATTTTTTTTAATTATATTTTTTCCATAGTGCAAGTTGTCTTAGTTGTAAACTGACCAATCAGATCCCTCAGTAAAAAAAAAAGGTATCTGGTCTCACGTCAAATGTTTGAAATGTTTGATTGACAGATTCTCATGAGCCCGCTTTCAGGCAAAAGTGGTGTGGCCTTCCAACAAAGCTTACTTCTTTTTTGTTGAGAGTAGCTGCCAGAAAAAATCAGCCAGACTCTGACCAATCACTGCTTACTGATGTCATCTAACTCCAACAAGGCGGCATTCGTATACAGAAAGTTCAGCCGAATTGACTTGGTTTGGTTGGAGCTGGAAGTAAACCCTTTTAAATGGGGGATGTCACACTCACTCCAGTTTTCATGTACAGTCAATGGATGGAATCTTGCAGTGGACAGTAGCAAAATTAATTATACAAGCTGGTTTAAAGCAAGGAGCACGGCTTAGGGACAAAATTGCTTAAAAATTCATAAAATGACTAAATTAACATAACAAAATAGCCAAATGGTAATATTATCATTGATAGCTTATTAAGTAAGCTGAAGCTAAACTGTGATAATTTCCCTAAAACACTCTGAAAATACCTAAATTTCACTCAAAGTCAAAACGATGTTGATAATAGCTACAGTGTGCTGATGGTGTGGTAGCAGAATCATTACCATAGCTAAAGTATGTTAAAATGATTGCAGATGAAAGTTTTATTCCTTTTTTTAAAATTTGCTGAAAAAATAACCAAAAAGAGCAATAATGTCATCAATGAGCTAAACATTTTATGTTTGGATGCCTGAAAATGGCTAAAGCACACTGAAGATATGAACTGTCCTGAAGAATGAGAAATAAAACGCTAAAATATTGTAAAGTAGAAGCTTGAAACTGTGGGGAAAACACAGCAAACCAGAGAAATACGTCGGTAAAATACAAATAGCCTTCATCAAGGCTGCTGCCTTCAGCTCCATTCTTGTCTTCTTTAGCACAGACAGTGAAAGCCGCATGTTATGTGGAGCCTCTGTGTTTATGGCTTCTGCATATTGATGTGCAACCATTTCAAGCAAACAGTCTGCACACTGCTTTTAAAAAGAAAAAGCTTCTGACTTGAAAATGAATTGGGTCTTTTAATCTATTTTCTTTCCTTCAATCTGTTGTTTTCTCCCCGCAATCCACCAAAAAGCAAAAAGCAGTGTCTCCAGGGAAGGAGAGGGGTGGAGTGAAGACACAAAGACCCTTTGATAAGTCAGATATAATGAGGAGACAGGAGGTATAAAGGCACTTTGTGATTACCTTTAGAGGAAATTGGGAGTTCACCGCCAACATTTGGGAGGAACTTGCTTATGTTGGCCCAACCTGTCGACATGGCAAATCAGCAGAACACATTTCCTGGAACAGACAACTTTATTGCCGGAAACCTCAACTAGAATGCAGATACTTATCCATAAATGATAATCAGAAGACGACCGGGACTGGACAGTGTTTTTTCCTTATTGTCTTGGTGGTCAGTGCTACAATACAAGCCCTTTTCTAGGCAGTTTAGAGCTTTCCGTTTCTTCTCTAGAGTACAAATAGTGAAACAAGACCACAGGAAGATCTTAAAACTTTATGTAGCAGCCCACGTGTTGACGATTTCCAGTAGGAAAGAGCACCTTACAGCATGAATCCAAAGCAGCACTCATCAAAAAAGGTTGGCACATGCCTCATGGATAAACAAGGTGTCATGAGAGGAGGAATGCAGTCAAGAGACAAGAACAAGTAATCGTTTTTGTTTTACTTTGATAACTTTTGTTTTGGATAAAGCAATTCTGCCACCAAAGAAGCAGCTGTTTTTAACTATGTGGGACTTTTAGGCTTTTCGCTCCATCCTCATGAGTGCAATGCTAACCCAAATAAGGTTAAATACAGGTGAAACATTTCCTCTCAAGTTGTCAACTGAGTATTTCCAGTGGGGAGAATACGGCTCCTCCACCAATCCAAAAAAAATGTTTGGAAAATGCCTCATCTGTACCATTGAGCGTATATGAAAACTGTTCTCAGTTACCATTTCTCCCTCACATTGCAAACAGGAACTACCTGCTGACTTTAAGAAGCCAAAATCCCATAGACTTCTATAGACAAATAAACCGCTATGACTCAGTCATTCTATTGGTCAGTATGACCATTCTTCCTCTGAAACCTCTTTTAACATGTTCTTGATAATCCTCATTTTGAAAAAAAAAGTTTATAGCAACGTTTTTAAGTAATAAACTGACCAATCAGATGCCTCAATAAAAGTAGGGGGCCTCATGTCAAACATTTAAAAACCTTTGACAGATTTTGTGTTTCCCACTATAGAGTGATAGAATTTTGGACTTCCAACAAGCCCACTCCTAAATGGCGAAAGTGGTTGCCATAGAAACTTTGACTCAGACCAACTTGCACAAATCACTGCTTTCTCACAACGTCTGGCTCCAACATGGCGACTTTGATCGCAAGAAAAATGGAGTAAACCATTTTCTATGGGTGATATTACACTCACTCAGTCAGGTTCTCAGAGACAGTCAATGATCTGTACACATGGTGTAGTGAGGATGTCGAGGGACTTACTGTTTATGATAGTCAGAAGACTTCCAGGACTAGCTGCTTTAAATTTTCTGGTGGTTAAGAATAAAGCAAGAAAAGTGAAAAGTTGATTTATTTTGGCATTTTCCACCTTTTATAGAGTTTTTGAAGGACAATCGTAGTGTGAAAGTGACTCTAAAATGCTTCTCCGTGATTTTGGAATGTGCTTCTTTGCTTGCGCTGTAATGTAGCTAAAGCTTTCATCACTCTGGTTGTTGGAGGCACCTTTAAACCACTTGAAGGGAGTTATTTATATAAGTTACCCTCACATGGCGATTAAGTGATGCTTTCCTCCCTCTGCTCTGGTTTCCGTCTGCCTTTCAGAGTCATTTAACGGCGATAAATCAGCTCGGGAAGCTCCAGAAGCTTAGCGTCGAGTAGAAGTCAGCTTCCACCAACACAGATTCGAAAAAAGAGAAGGGGTTAATGTGTTTGCAGCTCATAGCCAAAAGTTTCCTCCAACATTTCAACTTTACTGAAGTGCACACACACACACAAACACACACACACACACACAGAGGACAGTCCGGTGTGTGTACATGGGTGTACATGCGTTAATGTGTGTCTACGCCTGGCCTCAGGCTTGTATGGTGTTAATTGGATAATGTGGTACAATGACAAATCCCTGTTGCTGTGACAATAAGGTGTAGCTGTCCTGGTTTAATATCACAGACCAGGCTGTAATGTTGTTTGCACACACACACTAACTCACACACACATGCACAACAAAGCTCAGGTGTCTGTTACATCATTTTAGAAGCTAATCCCGTTCTCCTCTCCTGCAGCCAATCAGGCGCAGCCTCCACTGTCCCAACAGCCAATCAATTATCTCTAATTCCTATAAGGCTGTTCTCTCCTCCTTCACTTACCCCCTTTTTTCTCCCATCCTCTCATTTCCTTCTCCTCTCCCGTCCTTTATCGCACACTCCCGTGGCTCTTTTCTTTTTCCTCCCCTCTCCCTGTTGCCTCTACTTTCCCCACCCCTCTCCTGCAGAGCCATAACTGGGGGGGATGATGGGCCATAATTCACGGGGATCCGGGCTGCCCCCGACATGCTCGCATTAATTGGATGTCCATATTAAATGGGAAATGAGAGCGACAGCGAGGCAAAATGTGAATGACTGACTCTCTTGGCTGCTATTGACCTATGAGGAAGAGACGCTGCCCTTTTCTCCAGCGCTTTCCTTCTCCCAGTTTTCTCTGCATCCGTCAGTGTGATGGATCTCAAAGCATTCATTTTCTGACCCCTCACCTGGAAGCAGATTAAGCGCTCTGATTCAATAGGACCCTTAATGGGGGCGCCAAAAGTTTATGAGGATTTCTGGAAAAGGCCAGGGAAATTAGATTGTAAGCTAACAGATTTATTGCCGTGTTTCAACACATTGTAAAAAGATTATAGGGCCCGGAGGCAGGTTGGAGGGGCTCAGGGGCCGCCACGCGTCCCTCAGTGTGAAGGAGAGGGAAACACAGGCTTGCACTCCCTTTTACAAGATGTTCTCTACTGACAGGCCAAAGACAAGCATGAGGATAAGCTGGTGGCTGAAAGTAACCTGAAGGACGCATGTTAAGACAGCATGCCGGCGTGAAACGCTGCAGGAGATTATGGGATGTAGAGGAACTCTGCTCTCTGGAAACTTTTCCTTCTGTTCTAGGAAAAAACACAGACTCTGCCTCTAGAGCCTACAGAGAGACCACAAAGATGAGAAAAGGCTTCAGCATATATTCTGGAATCATCTCAGACCTACAGATTTAAGATTATAGAATACTGATAACTGAACCGTTACTTTATAATAAAACTTATAATAAGGTTTGATGTAAATAAACCCAGATTGCTCTAGACTTACTCTAGACATAGAAATAGACTGGAGTTTGGTTGGTTAGAAGGGCGTCCACTGTTGAACGGCCGTTATGTCAGCCCCTTTTAGTGAAGATGGAGTTGAGTCAAAGGGGAGGTGTTCCACGCATGTCCCAAATGGGGAAGACCCCAGGGAAACACTGGAGAGACATTAACCCCGGGAACTGACTTGGGAATACCATGAGGAAGTAACAAGTGGGCATCTTTGCTTAGACTGCTGCCCCCATCACCCAGTCCCAGACAAGCAAAGGAAAATGAATGGATGGATGAATTGACAGAGAGATGGATGAATATTTGGTTTGATCAATGAATTTATATATGGATTGATGACCGAATGATGGACATTAGTCATCTAATACACATATATGGTAAGTTGCAGATGTCTACAGGACATCTCAGACAACTGTATTTTGTTACCATGTTGGATGTCTACCAATAGATTTCTGCGTAAAGGAGGTCCCCTACACATTTAATCTAATCTTTTAATCTCATCTATTTTTAGATGTCTATTGTAGAACTTTTTAAAAACATCTATTCAATTCAATTTTATTTGTATAGCCCAAATTCACAACAACAGTCATCTCGATGGGCCATATCTAATAGGTATAAAATCAAAAAGTCAAGCATGTTTCTGTGTGATGTGATCCTTTTTTTCTTTTACTATCCAGTATAAACATGCCAACATTGGTGTAGAATCCACTTTTTTATTCTAATCTAAACATGTAAATGAAATTCTATGCTTGAAGAAGTTGTTATCTGAACAGAATCTGGACTCTGTTGTGCAGAAGAAGATCAGAAATTGGGTTTGGGGCTCATTCTAATAATAACTCACTCTGACAATAGATGAAATCTTTCACAATTGTTTTGTTCAGTTATGTGACACATTAAAAATCGAAACCCAAATATTTATGTTGGATTGTTGTTTAGATGCAAGTTTCTGAGACCTTTAACCCCAGTTAGAGATTAGTAGAAATGTTTGCTACTTCTTAGAATGTAGAAATTTGTGATTACTAATTACTGTCATGCAAAAGGCAGGACAGTGGTGTAGCGGCCTGCTCTTTCACCTTACAGTGAGGTCAAATCTCAGCTGGCACCTTTCTGTGGGAAGTTTCCATTTTGTTTCTCTACAGGTGAGGACTTTTCTCCTGCTTCCTTTCACATTTCTCCCGTGTGTTTGTGTGGCCCTGTGACGGACTGGTGACCTGATTAGGGTGTTCTCTCCATTTAACAGTTGCTGGATTGAAACCAGTAAACCTTTGACCCCAAAAGGGATTCAGTGGATGAATGGATGGATGCAAAATTGCAGCAATTGATTATTTTAACTTAATGTTTATAGAAGTTCTCTAATAGCCTCTAAAAATATCCAAAGATTAGATTTCTACAGGTATGTGTAGGAGTCCTCTATATACAGAAATCTTTCACAACACTATTGGTAGACAACTAACAAAGTAATAAAATAGAGTTGTCTGAGATGTCCTGTAGACATCTACTGTAGATGTCTATTAGGTATCTAATACACATGCTGTACCTTGTGGGTAAAATCTTATTGATTCCATGTGTCATGTGTGAGTATGTATAAGTGCAAATGTGTCTATTTATTATAGATGTAAAGGATGCAGATTTGTTTTAAAAAATAATCTAGTAACAGCAGTATCAATGTAAACCTCAGATACAACGAAGATTATGTTGATTAAAAGGTATACAATTGATCAGGAAGCAAAGAATTGATTTCTGACCAACTTTGTCAGTTTTTTCTTCCAGTTGTGTGTCTACTGTTTTTGCCTTTTCATGTACTTGTAAGCAATAGACGTCCAATCACAAGCTCGCTTCGACAAAGTCAGGTCTGTTGCAATTGGCTGAAGGTGAATCACAGTGAGGGATGTGTGTTGTGTTCACTAAACATGTGATAACCATGTTTTTGTAAAACACTTTAAACAATATCTAAATAAATTAATATGACACATTTTTATTTAACCACAACGAACAAAACAGTCTAAAAGATCCAAAATGTCAGGATTTGAATGTTTGAAGCTGTTGTGTCTTTTAGACTTGTGATTAGGAGACATTGTAAGGCCAAGAAGAAACCATTGATTTGTTTCTAATCAATCTATAAATTAATAATTAGAAGATTTTATATATATATGTATATTTTGTCTTGCTTGAAATCGCTTGGAATCAGTCAGTCAGTGATTCCCAACAGTCTGCAGTTGAGCAAATGTGAAAGCACAGTGATGAACATCTACTTGGCATTCGAGCAGAAAGTCCCCAGTTTAGCTGCAAAACAAGAAACGCTGTTGTTTGTTATTTTTTTTCTGAGCACACACGCTCTGAGAGTATTAGGGAAGCGAATCATGAGAAATGTCAAATCAGTCAGGCCTGTTACTGTGGCTGTGGGTTGGAACCTCAGGGTTACATCTTCTCACCAGGGCAGAGGATTCTCTGTGGGCTGAGCTGATCAGTTTGGATTTAACCCTCTGATGTTCAGTTGCACATCGGCGCCTCCGGACTTCTTTCTGTAGTAAATTAATTTACATTCGGAGGATTTTCTAAAGATGCCGTCTTCCTGTGCAGCCAGCAGAGATCAAAGTGTCTCATTCTGCGTGCTCCGTGATGTTTGATGTTTGCTTTGAGTGTGAATGTTGCTGACTTTTTTGCTGCACAGCAGGAGGGGCTTTTTCCTGCCTTTCACTTTCAGCACTTCCTCACCCAAATTTGGGGAATTACACTTTACTTCTGCGAGCGCTTATTCCACTTTTTTGTGTCGGAAAATTAATCAACTGACAGGGTTTGAACGCGTGATGATGCAGGGGGAGGCCATGTTTGGTTGTGGCAACAAAGAACCTTTTTTACTTCAAGTGTTTCTGGGAATTGTGTTCCAAAACCATCATCCTTCCCTGCAGGGGTCTCCATCCCCCCAGCTGTGGGCTGTTACCAGTACATGGGTCACTCAGCACCGGGCTGCAGAGAAAAAATAAACAGCTTAAAAATATTTCTGTTTTATTAAATTTGGTGTAAGTTTTATTTTGTAAAACTAGATTCTGTCCTCCTGATTCATCTAGGATTCTCTCCTGACTCAAATCAAGTTGTTCACCTCGGTCACAAATCTTTAATACATTTACTGCCTTTTTAACCCTTGTGCTATCTTAGATGACCCCACCCTTCCATTGACGTGTTCTTCCTACCTTGACAAAGGTGGATAAAGGTGGAAGGATTTCATGTAATCCATGGACACCAGTGAGGATCACAAATCATTGAAGAAAAAAGGTTCAGAGCACTGTCTAGTGGGTCTAGACGACCCAACTCCCAATGGTAAAGTGCCTAGGATAGCACAGGGGTTAAAGGGTCGCTCCAACTTCTTCAGAAACCTGCTCTGCATAATATCAAACATAATTAAGATTAAATAAACCAAACCCATCCATCCATATTCTAAACCCACTCATGGAGTTGCTGGAGCCTATCCAGCAACTTGGGCAAAGGCAGGGTACACCACAATTTAAAATCATCAATCAAATGCATGGTTTTGGTCTGTGGAAACTGGAGTGCCTGGAGGAAACCCACAGAGGGGAACCCAGCTGGGATTTGGACCAGGACCCTTCAGTACATGAGGTCAGAGTGCTACCACTACAACCAAAACCAACCCAAAGGACAAAATGCTCATAGTTTTGCTTAGTTTGTCTAATACCTTTGATTAGCTTTTGGAAATAATACATAGATCTGCTGTGATGTGTAAATGTATCAGTGTGTGATTCTCCAAGGCTCTGATGCAATATGTATCAGTTATATAAATCTGACTTAACCTTTGTCTGAACAGGACGGTCTTGGTTCACTTGTGGATACATGTTGTTGAAGGATTTTTCCTCAAGAGCAGAATCAGATCACTTAGAGGATGTGATGACAACGTTGTGCGTTCAGAGAAGAAAACTAGACAAAAGAAGACTAATACATGTAAATGTGTGCAACTGATTGCTCCTTTAGATCATTATTGCACAGGATGCACACATTTCTGCATATTTAGATGTCAGGGAGTCGGAATGCAAACAACCAAAGGATGCTGATGCCCCCATAACACCCCCAGGGCAACAGCATTGGCCCCTGGGCGCTCTGGGAGGCCCCACGCCCCCTCTTTAATATACAGAGCAAGTGCGTGTGTGCAAAACAGAAAGGATTGATGCAGTCTGTCGTAAATTGGATTTGGTTAAACGGCCTCAGGCTGCACACAGAGAAGAACCTCCTCACCTTTGACCTCCTGCTCGTATTTTTCACACGGTTTCAGAATGGCAGAAAAGACGCTGGGATGGTGGGCTGGTCATTGAAAAACTCAGATAATGACATTCATTCTCAGCAATGTGTTCACTTTTAATACCTGGTCACTTAATTTTAGTGTTATTAGATCGTTTTCTGATCTACTAATAGTTCAGGTTCATTGTTAAAAACATGTTTAGTCAAAAAGGCTTAAAATCTCAATAGTGTCAGTCTGCTGAACAATCTAAACTAGATGCTTCTTTATGTAAAATCTGTTTAAATGATCATATTTTCCGCACTTAAAACCCATCTTCTTTTTCAAAAAAACAACAGTGTGTCGTATAATCTGGAGATGAATTCTTGTTGATGTTGGAGATGTTGAGAGGTACACATACACATATACAAAAAACGCCCCTCTCACCCTCCGCAGGTGGTTTCTCCTCCAAGCTCGGGTCCTCTACCAGAGTCCTGGGAGCTTGAGGGTCCTGCGCAGTATCTTAGCTGTTCCTAGCACTGCGCTTTTCTGGACTGAGAGGTCTGAGGTCTTTCCAGGTATCTGTTGTAGCCACTCCTCCAGCTTGGGGGTTACTGCCCCGAGTGCCCCAATGACCACAGGCACCACTGTCACCGTCACTTTCCATGCTTTCTCCAGATCTTCTCTGAGTCCCTGGTATTTCTCCAGTTTCTCATGTTCCTTCTTCCTGATGTTCCCATCGCTTGGCACTGCCACATCCACCACAACGGCTTTCCTCTGTTCTTTATCCATATTCTGCACACATGTTCCTGTAAATTATTCCAGCCACTTGATTGTGGCGCTCCATGTATGCTTTACCTGCCAGCATCTTACATCCTGCAGTTATGTGCTGGATTGTTTCAGGTGCCTCTTTGCACAGCCTACACCTTGGGTCTTGTCTGGTGTGGTAGATCTGAGCCTCTATCGCTGTGGTGCTCAGGGCTTGTTCCTGAGCTGCCAGGATGAGTGCTTCAGTGCTGTCCTGTAAGCCAGCCCTTTCTAGCTATTGGTAGGACTTCTTGATATCAGCCACTTCAGTTATGGTCTTGATATCAGCCACTTCAGTTGTTATGGCATCTCAGATCCCATGGTAGTTTGTCTCATGAGGATCTGTCCCTCCGTACTGTGACATTCTGTCTCTGGGTTTCCATTGCCTTATACATTCTGCTGAGCACACTGCCGGCTTGGGCCTGAGCTTGATGTATTCATGCATCTTGATGTTTCTATCCTGATAGTGGCTTTACGCCACTTCTCAGTCTCGGCCCCTTTCCCTTAAGTGGCTAGTATATGTCCTCAGGGTGCTGGATTTGGGGTGGAACCCCATGCATGGTGAGGAGCTTTTGTTTTTTAACATCCGCGGGTCTGTATCTCTTCTTGCCATCTTATTATTCCTGCAGGGCATCTGATAACTGGCAGTGCGTAGCTGTTTACGTCTCTGCCCGGCCTCTTCTTGCCATTGAGCTGGCTTTCAGGACTTGTCTCACTGGTGTTGAGGTTGAAATGTTGGGACTTTGTAATATATATATATATATATATATATATATATATATATATATATATATATATATATATATATATATATATATATATATATATATATATATATATGGCAAATAGACCATTTGTCAACGTAAAAGGGCCTAATAGAAAAGGAGGCTCCTGCAAAGACACAGTTGAGAGGCAAACTAGATATTCTTTGTCTGTTGGCATGTAGAGTAGTAAAATGTTCTATTTCCTTAAATACTATCCTTTCCCTAGCTTGGAGGGGTTGATGGTTAAACTGGATGCACAAAGACTGCTGTGAACTGTACTGTGAAGGACCCAAACGCTGGACCGAGACATGTAAACAAAAACACAGATAAATAGACACAATCAAACAAAAACTAAATCGAAACTAAACCTGGATTAACTTGAAACTCAGCCATGACTGAAGAGAAGATGAAGGATGGTCTGAAATGAATAAACAAATAAATAAAGAATGCTCCCATCTTCAATAAAATACACAAAAATTAAAAAAATGAATAATAGTTAATAACAATAATATTAATAAGATAAATAAACTATGAAATAAACAAATTATAAAATAAAGATTATTTATAATCATAGTAATAATACGAATTTCTTATTATTAATAATGAATAATAATAATTCATACTAATAATTAATAATACTAATTAGTAATAATAATAATAATAACAATCATAATAATTAATAAGAATTAATAAGAATAACAAAATAAAGACCACCAGACAAAAAATTATAACACAGAGCTGAGAGGCGGTTGGGTGGGATGCGGGGGTCTCAAAGGCATCGTCAGGAAGGGCTAGGTAAATATGGTAAACTGGTGACCTGCTATGAACAGGTGAGGGGAACAGGAGCATTCCTTGTGACCTTTTGAACCCATTTATGCATGAAGGCCACAGGTAACACAGACTCTACCCCAGGAGGCAGAAATGCACCATTAAAGCTTTAGTCCCAACTGTCCTTGGGGGCAGATGGGGGTTGTTTGCGGGCGAGAAGTGGGGTAACCTCTACAAGTGATTGTAAGTTGCATGCATCAATCTTTTTGGATGATTAAAACTGTATTCTGATCATCTAAAATGTAAGCTGTTTTTCTGTATTTTTAGCATGAATATAGGAGTTTTTTTCTGTATCGGTTTGCTCTTTAACCCTTTAATACCGGACTTGACGCTGGCGAAGCCTAAATACCCCACTCTCTTTGATCTACTGTAAATCCTGGACAGTTCAGCTGAGATCAGATAAGATATGATATAACACTTTGGTAATGCATAACAACTCAAAGATGTTTCTCTCCTCAGCAGAATCAGCTGATTTATGCTGACTGTGTAAACACTTAACTGCAGTGAAGCTGCTTTTCTCTGCTTCAGATTCCGCTTGAGTGACGTTTATTGCATATATAGTCACGGCTGTCGAAGGAATGTCGACACTGGAGTTATTTATAACCTAACATCTGTTGACATTTCAAGGTTTTTCATTTATACTTTTTAAATGATAGTATTTTAACTTTAATTGACCATAAAACCATTTGTTAAAATTGAGGAAAAGAATAACTGCTATCAGGAGTCTTCTGAAGTCTGAAGACTTAAAAAAGAAAAAAAGCTGAAAGTATCTTAGTGCTACATTCCCTCTCCCACAAAAAAAACCTTGAAAATATGTCTGCTTTTTATTAACCCTTGTGCTATCTTGTGGGGTCCAGCTGACCCCACTTCCAACGTTGGAAGTGGGGTCATCCGGACCCCACTTGACAGTGTGCTGAACCTTTTTTCTTCAATTATTTGTGATCTTCACTGCTGTCCATGGATTACATGAAATCTTTCCACCTTTATCATAGGGAAAACACGTCAATGTGAGGGTGGGGTCATCTGGACCCTATAAGATGGCACAAGGGTTAGAGCAGGGGTGTCAAACATACGGCCCCAGGTGGTTAAGTCCGGCCCACACATGAAGAGTAAAAATCATAAGGATAGCTAAAAAAGAAAGCAAGTTTCTAATCCATTCCTGTGGCGAGTTATGATTTTTTAAAGAAATAACCGAAATGCACAATTCCGCCACTAGGGGGAGCAAAGGAAAGGCAAAACAGGTGAAACAGCAAATATCTGCACGTGTCAAAAGCGAAACATAACAGCTCTGCGTCTGGGTAGGATGCACCTTGGTTCCCTATGAGCCTTACCGCTGTTATCTTGCTATGAGGAGGATCATTAGCGACACCCTAATGACCAAAATGTTGTCAAAAAGGGAAGTGGAGTGAAGAGATTTCCAGGAAAAATGGACAGAGTTTTTTCTTTCACGAAGCTGAATGCAAAACCCCCATGCTTGTCATGCCATCAACAGGTTGCAGTGTTCAAAGAATATAACATTCAGCACCACTAAGAGACTCACCATAAAGAAAAGTTTCTGGATTGCTTCAGTGTCAGATGTAAAATATTCAGTCTGTATAAAATTAAATAGACCAACTTTTCTTTAATTGAAATTAATTTTATTCGAGATCCATTGGCCCCAAGTGATTAGGCTACTATGTTGGTTGAGGCATTCTTTCAAATTGAGTAAAAAAAAACTAAAACAAAGCTGTTATTTTGCTTTTATGTTATGGTCCGGCCCACTTGAGATCAGACGGGCTGAATGTGGCCCCAGAACCAAAATGAGTTTGACACCCCTGGGTTAGAGGATGAGTTTTGGAAGTTTCAATTAAAGTTCTAAAAAGTGTTTCTGCTGATACATCTTTAACATCTCTGAGAAACGTTGGTGTTTAATCTGGTTTGAGTGGTTTCTGCATGTCAGTTGTCAGAGCAGCAGGTGCACACCTGTATTCACTCACCCTCTGAGACGCACGTTTGACATAAACTCTGCCGACGTTCCTTCAAGCCACGGAAACGTCGCTATTGTTGGTTTATCCTCATTACTCCAAATCCAACATGGTTCCCTGTTTGTGTGTTTATTCCTCAACGTCTCCCCGCGCCACGCGATCGGCGACGCTCGGCTGACCTCAAAGCTAACAGTCGTCCATTTCATCTTCTCCTTCAATCCTGCACCCATCTCGCCCGAGCCCCCCCTGCCAGCCGCTCCACCTGAGGCCAAGTCTTATGTAAAACACATTTATTTTTAATGGATTTTTTAATGAATTTTTTAGCTGCCTATTAATAATGCCATTAGTGGTAGCAGAGCGGCGTCAGGCAGCAGCCTGGCCTGCTAATCCTGCCCCGCAGCCCTGGCAAACTCAACTAATCCAGGCCCCTGCTTTGGCTCCAACCAGGCCTCACACACACACAGAAGTCTTCAAACACCAATTGTATGTAAAACACTGACACGCACACCCTCAGCTAATCCCGTGGGTAGATTTGACTTCCTTCAATCCTCCTGTCACTCGCTCATTCATGTCTTTCCTGCCTCCCACTTATTCATCCCCTCCTTTCAAGTGCTTCCCAGCCCTTCCTCCTTGACCTCCTCCCTCGTTTTTCTTCCTCGCCTCCCTCCTCTTTCGCCTTTCTTCTTCTTTCCCTTGGGCGGCCAGCAGGCCTGGCCTTGGTGCTCGACTCCTGCCGGAGCCTCCTTCACCTGAGGCCCCGACAGACACACATCTGAGGGTGCAGCAGAAAGTCAATGGCGGGCGGAGGAAGAGCACGCCGCCTAGAGCCGTGACGGCATTTGAAGCTGAATCCTACAGCGTAAAAAAGAAAGAAAAAAGTCGGTAATTACTGTGAGTTTTAATGCTAATTAAATGTTTCAATTAATGGTGTTTGCTGCCAGAACGTGTGTCAGTAATTGAAGAACGGCTATAAGGTGTGTGAAAGCATTAGAGAAAGAGACAAAGGGAAGAAACGGGGAGCAGAGACACGCCAAAAGCCTGGAGCAGTGCAGCATGGGAAATTTCATTCATGAGGCAAAGGCTTGGGAAGAACCGCTAGAGCTGTTTGCCATAAAAACTGTTCACGGCTTCCATCAAGATATGGAGATGCTGGAGTATTGATGTGCGCAAGAAAATGAACTTCTAAACAATCTAGCAGCTGAAATCCTTCCACTAACTCAATATTTCATCTCAGTTTTCGGTTAGAAACCCCCTAATGGATAAATATTGATGTTTTGGTCATTTATTCTTCTTCTACAGCAAAACAACGCTTTAAGAAAAATGCATCAATCAACCAAGATGGTGGAGAAAATGAATTTTGTTTACTGTTGACCTGAAATTATTTTTCATTCCAAACATGTCAACTTAAGTCTGAATTTTTTATTATAACCAATTAAATATTAACTATTTATATTAACTGAATCATAGAGATGTAGCATGAGGTCAATTTTGGATCATCTTAAAGTGAATACATTGTAAATCTGTTTTAAACTGGAAATAACACATTGTAAACTTCAAATAAAATATAAAAATTGAGAAAAGAAAAGGTACATTTGAAACTTGAATAATAAAAAACAAACAAACTTTAAACTTAAAACCGTTAGCCAAATAAAAAATAATGTTCATTCGTCAAATCAAATCAAATCAAATCAAATCAAATCAAATCAAGCTTTATTTATATAGCACTTTTATAACACAGGTCACTCGAAGTGCTTTGCATAAATATATGATCAAATTTAAAAACCAAAATGACAAAACAAACAAAATGTTTTGTTTGTTTTGTCCTCAATTGAGAGATTCAGTTCAGACTTTTCGGGACTTTGAGCCTATTGGCTACCAGGAAACGATAGATAGACAGTTGCTATGGTGATGTCATTTTCCCTCCAAAACAACATCTACTGTTGGCGTTGTCTGTTCTGGGATGGAAACGACATCACCATAACCTCCATCACCCAATGTCAATCATGTCTTGGTAGCCAGTGGGCTACAGGCTCAGGTTCTGACAGTTATTACATTTTTAAATTCAATTTACAAATTTTTTTTTTGTTACATTTTAAATATTTCTTAAAAATGTACAATGTGTACCTGGGGTTGGGGCGGGGGGATGCCCGTCTGGGGCTGTGGGCGTCCTTCTCCGGTGGGGCCCTGCGTTGGGTTCTTCCAAGTAATTGTCTTTTTAATCTGTTTTTGTGTCTAAAAATGTGCATGAAAGTTACAACATGAGCAATCACAAAAAAATACAAGTCTATGATGCCATCTAATAAGGTTTTAAACCTGTTGCCAATTTCTATTAGTTTTTTTTTGCTTTTTGGAGAAACAGTTTTAAACCTTTATTCTGTTAATTTTTTTATTTTATTAACTAACCTAGATGATCTATAAAGGTCCAATGCTTTGTAATATTTTCAAAAAAATAGGTTAGTATTAAAATATAAAAATGACTTTTTAATGTTCATTTTTAGGATATGAGAAAGTTGCTGTTTTTGTCATTACAGTCTGATTGTGAACTGAAAATCATTAAGTGGTTTCCAATTTACTCCCTTAAGGTTCCCTAAAAATGTAAAAAAAATAGTGCCCCAGGATTTCCTAAAATGATAATACACATTATCTAATCGCATGAATTTAGACTTTATTCAAACTTTATTGAACAAATTTTGATACAGTACAAGAAAAGGAAATCTACCTGAAAACATCAAAGATGGCAAAAAAAAGGAAAATAAATATGCATCCATTGATGTTGGCAACAATACTTTAAAGTTCCACTCTGATCATCTTTTGATCCATTTTCAAAGTGTTTCCAGTGGTCTTTTGATTATGATTATGCAGTTTTTAGCCAAAACAAAAAAAAAAAAAAACGGTGTTGCTTTCTAAAAAGTAGTTCCTGCAGAGTGGCAGGATTTCATTAGAAATTCATCTATGAGTTGTTGACGGGACTGTTGGCAAAAAATACGTTTCAGAAGTCATGCCTGCCTGCCTGCCCTCTTGCCTACCTCTTCTCTGATCAACTTATGCCTGTTATCGACTGCTGTCTGCCTGACCCTGATTTAGTTTTGTGGACTTTTAGCTAAGCTAATAAACCTGCTGCACTTGGATCCACCAGTCTGCTTAATCTTGAGTGTCAACTCTGCGCTCATTTGTACAAAACTTTTTTCTTCATCTTGTGTTGGACAAGTTTGATCTGTTACAACAGGGGGTTGTAAATCTTCTGACACACAAGGTGTTTATTTGAATAAACCCCTTTTGTAATTTATACTAAACTCTATTCAAGACCACTTTAATTTTTTTCAAACCACGCTTTTCGTCTGCTCCTGATTCACTCACAAATGCAGTTTTAATCCTACATTCTTTAAATTTCTTCCATCAGAAAAATGCTAAAGAGCATGTTAAAGATACCAAAAACACCATTTTCATGTTAAGTGCTATTAATGATTATTGTTTGTAGAACTACATGGTATTGGGGTTTGCAGTTTTTACTAGCATAAAGGCATATTTTTCAGGTTGTTCTGAGTTTTGCTATTTTCTGAAATATAAAAGGAAACCACTTAACCCTTGTGCTATCTTAGATGACCCCCCCCTTACATTGACGTGTTCTCCCTACCATGACAAAGGTGGATAAAGGTGGAAAGATTTCATGTAATCCATGGACACCAGTGAAGATCACAAATCAGTGAAGAAAAAAGGTTCAGAGCACTGTCTAGTGGGTCTAGATGACCCAACTCCCAATGTTAAAGTGCCCAACTCCCAATGTTAAAGTGCCTAGGATAGGAAAAGGGTTAAGAAGATGGTCACATACATTTTTATTTTCATTTTCAACCTCCTCATCCTCACGCCAGGTGTTACGCTCCTTACATTTAAAGCATTTGTAAATGTGGCTCAAACGAAGACATTTCATTTATTGGTGAAGTTCAAATTTGTGTCAGGAGAGTCGGATGAAGGCGTAGTTCACCTGTGAGGTTTGGAAACCTCACCTGCACGCGTGCATCTGTGAAGCTGGGAGAACTAATCCCATTCAAAGACAAGCGGTTTACTCATCTCTGTGTCAGAGTGAGGCAGACGCAGGTTTGTCATGTCACTGCGCTGAGACCACAGGTGTGTGCTGCCCCACGGTGATACACGGCGCAGACGCACAGTCCATCACACTGAATTATTACCTCTGTGCACAGCCTCACTCCTGCTTTGTGTTTTTGTACATCACCTGCATGTTGTTGTTTTTTTTGCTTATGTGCTCTGTGTGTCACACCTCCTGCCCACTGATATGAATTCTGTCTGACGTTATGCAAATCAGAGGACTCTAGGTGGGGCATTGCTAATTGCCCCGTGGGTCTTTGAGCAGTGAGTGTGTGGTGTGCGTTATGTGTGTGTGACAACAAGTTGGAGCTTCTTTGTGTGATCGCACGTCTCCTAAGGCTTATGGGATAAGAATGTGAAATTCCAGATCAGCGTTTCGGTGCTGAAGGCCTGTGGGCTCCTGTCAATCCTGCTGACACACACGCACACGCGCACACACACACACACACACACGTACACACCAGCTTGGATTAACATAATTAAGTCATCCGTTTTGGAAGGAGCTGATAAAAATCACTAAATTATTCAATGCTAACAATATCTCAAGGTAGATAAATCTGTGCATGTCACATCTCTCTTACCCACAATGCACTAAAACAATGATACGTCTTGACGCTGCTGCACCACAACAATCCCTAAAGCCTGCAAGATGCTGATATTCCCGTGTTTCTACTGTGGCACAGAACACACCTGATCATCTGAAGACTGTAGGACGGTAACATTCATTCAGGTCCTCGTCGCTTAAGGCCCGTACACAC
This sequence comes from Oryzias sinensis, assembly GCA_037389245.1. NCBI lineage: Eukaryota > Metazoa > Chordata > Actinopteri > Beloniformes > Adrianichthyidae > Oryzias > Oryzias sinensis. The sequence continues at coordinate 17,860,637 of CM074509.1, read as the reverse complement.
CGGGACGAATATTCGCCAGGCGTTATTCGCCAGCGTTTTTCGTCACGTTTTTTGTGTTGACACCCAGGCGATTTTTGCTGACGATGAGCCGAGCGAACATGCAATTTCATTCCCTGACATTAGATGGCGCTTAATGTAAAACAGAAATACTCCTGTACACAAGGTGACGCTGCGCAACTTTACGCTTCATAAAGTCGCTTTTCACTCAGAAGAAGAGAGCAAGTATTTACGCGATTGTCAGAATCAAACAAAGAAAACGTGAATATTTCAAGCACCAGTTGCTCCAACTGGTGCTTGGTTCGGGGATATTTTAGAATGCCCGTCATTATTTCTTCGTGGCAGTGTAGACGCTACTCGGCGTCTATCTTCTTCGCTGGTATGTGTGCTCAGAAAGGCAGTTTTGTGTTTGAGCGCCCCCAAGTTGTGTTTTACTGTAACTTCAGAGGCTCCAGACACGTGTGCAAAAGCGCCGTTCTCATTGGTCGAATAGATTTCGACACGATGCGTCAAACCAAAAAAAATGAATGGCAGCATAAAGGCTCAACATACAGATAAAGGTTTGCTTTATTAACGTTGAGGACTGAAACAAAAATAAAGTCTAGGTGTAGTAGCATTAAAAATTTGGTTTTTAATCTTTTTTATTTTTTTTAGGGTTAGGGTGCACAACAACATTATAGCTCGGTTGATCAATAGGTACATGAAAAATTACAGTGAAATTTGATGTGTTTTTTTTTTAGGTTTTAGCACATTTCTAATGTGCAAAAACTTCTTTTGTGTGTCATCTTTTTAGCTATCAGGTAATATTAATTATATTTGTCATTTATAAAAAAGAAACATGTTGAAAACTTGGTATTTTAGCTCAGTTTTTGTCATTGTATCACTCTGCACTTTTTCTATCATATTCATTATGTAGATTTTTTCAATTTCTTATTGTTGCTGACTTAATACACTGTAATAGCGTTTTTATCTGCATTATTTTCACAAATTTAAGATTCACTTATGGGTTTTCATTGAAATTGAACATCCCTAAAGATATTCAGCCTCTGTTCATAAATATTTAGTCGTCTAGAAAATGTGTCATCTTCTTCTTTAGCAGTCTTCATTTCTATGAAATAAATGACAATTTTCTGTCACTTTCTTTAGCTGAGATTTTTCTATTTCCCTTAAATTGTTTTGTCACATTTTTCCTTAACATAACATCATTTTGAGCATTAAGTACAGCCTAATTATCATGATTTTAGCTAATCTTTCTTTAGTTATTTTTGACTTTATGAATTTTTTTAGGATTAGCATTTTATGCTGCATGTGTTCGAATGTGATTTGGCAATTTTAGCATCACATATTCTGTATGGTTTGCATCTTTATTTTTGCATGTTCATTTTTTCTGTCCTTGTTTTCCTGCATTTTACATAGGAGTTTGCATTTTGCATTCTTTATGATAACTCGGCTGTTACTGCTCTCTCAGGACATAAAAAATTGTAAAAACGCCTGCTGACTTTAGAATGTTTGCATCATGATTCTGTCATTTTGCTAAATAGGCTCCATATTTAATAGAACATACATCCCCCTCTTTTTTATTAGTGTAGTACAGAAAATGACATCAGGGGCTGTTGAACTTGAAGATAAGGCTGATTAAGAAAAAATTAGGCGCACGCCTCTGTTTACATCTCCTTTCTGTCTAATCAATGCGCGTTCATTTTTTCTCTAAAGCACTTGTGTTTGTCACCCTAGAAATGAAATGAAGGGGAGTGAGAAGACAAAGATAGAAAAACATAGACAAATAACCCTCTTTTAGCACATTTGAATTGTTCCATGATGTGCTTGTCTTTTATTCTGCTTGTTCTTTAGCTAAGTTATCATGTCATCTTTTGACAAAACTGCAGTCACAAATACATGGACTTGGACAAAGGCACAACCAAATGATGGTCACCCTTGCACATATATGAGTGACGTTACAAACAGGTCATGTGTGAGGTCAACTTGTTTCTTTCAGTGGTGATTATGTTGAGGAAAATCACTGTTGAGGAGTTTATTGATGGAGCTGAGTGGGCAATAAAAGGCCCATAACAGTCTTATTTAGGAGCGTCAACCTCACTTGATTTGACTGATCTGTGTATGGGGGAAGAAGTCTAGCCTTCCAATGAACATTTAAATCTTTAAAGGAGGCCTTTGTGAACAAACAACAAAACGAAAAGCATACAGACTTTTAGAAGGTGAAAAGTTTCATGGGTTTTTCCCATGCATACTATCAGCTTCTTGGTCCCATCACCAACTCACCTGTTTAAAGCTCTGCATGTAACAGTTGACTTATCAGAGAAAAGCCACAGTGGACTTTTTTTAGATGTCTGGTAAGATGCATAGATGTTAGTTGTGGAGGAAAGTCGTGCTAGTGTAGCCTGGATTTGCAATAAGGTCAGTGCAATAATATAAAAGTGTGTACTTATATAGAGCTTTTCTGCCTTCCTTGAAGGCTTTACAGTTACAATCCCATTCACGCACACAAACATTCACACACTGAAGGCGGTTCTGCTGCTGAACACTGGTGCAAACCTATAACCGCCAGGAGCAATGTGGGGTTCAGTGTCTTGCCCAAGGACACATTGGCAGGCAAGGCAGGAACCGAACATGCAATCTTCCAATCAGAAGTCTACTGCTATACCTCTGCACCACGGCCACCTCCGTGCAAGGCCGGGGAGGTGTTGGAACCCCCCCAACCCCTGTTGCTTCAGCACAAATAACAGGAGGTGGTAGAAACAATCACTGAACTGATAATTCCAAAGGAGAACTTGCTGGTGAAGTTCAAGAGCTCACGATACAGAACTTCAGTTCTTATGGCAGTCAGGATGAAAAGATCCTAGTCAAGTCAAGATCCTCGGTTACAGCTGCCTGTCCCAAGCAGTCCTGGGTTTCAGGGAAACAGGATTCCTTCAGTCCCACCTTTTTCATTTCGCTTTTAGTTGATTTTAACTGCTAATTTATTCGATTAGTTTTAGTATAGGCTATTTTATGTATTTAATTTCATTTTGCGCATCTTATTTTCAATTTTATGTTTTTACATACATCTTATGTCTTTGATTTTAGTATCTTATCATGATTTTAGCCCCAGTGTTTCTTGTGGGGATCTTTTCCGCCAGGGCTTGCCGGTGTGGGTACCGGATCGACTCGGGCTGCCGGATGTTCTCGGGGTCCTTCGACCAATGATGACGTCACACTATTTGATTGGCTGTAAGTTGCCACGACCAATGAGTTAACGTCGCTAAGCTTTTTTTTAAACTTTATTGACAGTTGAGGTATCATACATTAAATAACGAACAATAACAACATAATCAACATTACCTCGAAGATCAGTCACCATTGCCAAACATAACATATTAACATAGAAAATAAAGAATAGAGGGGGGGAAAAAGAAACAATGAACATATCACACAAATAAATAAAAACAAAAGTAAAATAAAAATAAAATAAAGGAACATAGAACCAATCTAAATAGTCTAATACTAGTTAGGGGTACTCGTGAAGTTTGCATTCCTGAACAAAACTAAGCAATTTCAAGCCATTCTTCTTTTTCATATAATGAAGTGATTCAAAGAAAAACCAGAGCTCTTTATGAAATGTTATAAAAAGTGGTTTGGTCTTAAAAAAATTATTTTTGTGTATATAAAACTTTCCTTGCTATATCAGAATATTAATAACTGTATTTTCTGGTCTATTATATGATACCACACCCAATAACATTTTTTGAGTGTAAATAAACTGGCATTGCAATTTTGGAAGAATACCAAAAGCAGAACTCATCCCAGAATGTTTTTATAATTCCACAGTTAAAGAATAAATGATCCACCATTCTCTTCAAACCCAAAACGAATCCTCAAAAATTCCTTAGATGGGTACGACGTCGCTAAGTAGTAAAATCGCTAAACGTAAAATTGCTCGCTAAGTAGTTTGTCCAACTGGTGTTACCGTCGAGAACATCCGGCAGCCAGAGTCGATCCGGTACCCACACCGGCTTGGTCGTTGGTTGTCGCTGCAGTTCTTGCCCTTGCTGGGGCAGCTGGGGTCTAACTTTGCAGCTTCACGGTTGTGAAGTGGACCCCAGTGTTGTCCCAGTCTGGGTGGGGGCTGTGGCGATGCTCCAATGGCCAGACTGGCTCCTGGTATGAAGATATTCCCAAATACTGTTTCCTCACAGCAGAGCCAAACCTTACTTGTTTGCCTATGTATTTATTTATTTAGAGTTACATAGTCATTATTCTTTGTACGTGGGGGTCATGGGTCATATGTTGTAATGGACTGGAGTGGGACGGGTGAAGGGTGGGTTGAGTTTTTACTGTAATATCGTGTGTTTTCTGTTTTTAATGTTAAAGCGCTTCGAGCTGCCCAAATGCATGAGAAGCGCTATTTTATAAATAAAGTTTGATTGATAGATTGATTGATTGCTGTGAGCCCCAAGAGAGGCCATACGGCTCAACAATTTGCAGCTGGGAGAGGGCCGCACGTGGGTTTCCACATTTGCAGAGTTCTAATTTAACGTTCTGGATACCAAGGATAATGAGAGTAACCTAAATAAGAGTTTCATCAAAGAAAAACTTCATAGAAAAAGACAAAGACCTTTATTTAGCCTCCAAATGGCCAAGAATTACTGCTGCAAAGAAGAATTACTGCCTTACATGAGTTACATAGAACAAGACACACCCAAGAGATGGGGTTGACTATACCTGAGTGTGGTTTTTATAATACCTCAAGATGAGGACTCAGCTGATCAGGCATCCCCTGGCCACAGGCATGAACATGAACACTTGAAGCACCTTGAGACTGAGTTTCTGAAGATGAAAGAACTTGCTTGAAAGTTATAGTGAAGAGGAGTCATTTGCTGGCTTGTTGCCAGACTTTTTGAACCCCCCATGACAGTATAATATATAACTGGACCAGATCAGGTGTGACGTCATCCATAGAAAATGCCTTGCTATCGGTTCCAACAAATTGAAGTATAGCCGTTTTTTGGCTCCATGTCCTTCACCATGTTGGAACCAGATGTCCTCAGTAAGCCGCGATTGCTCAATCTACATTTCTATTGCAAACACTCCCGCCAATCAAGAGTGAGCTTGTTAGAACACCACACCCTATCGGTGAAAGCAGGCTCTGAAATATCTGTCAGTCTAATGCTTCGAACATTCAATGCAAGGCAACCTATTGAGGCATCTGGTTGGTCAGTTTGATTAAATTGTGCTACAGCAAAAATATCATGAAAAAATAAGGATTAACAAGAACATCTTAATTAAGGTAACTGATCAAGAATGGTTATTCTGACAAACATACTGACTGAGTAATAGCTGTTTATTTCTCTATAGAATGGTACGCGAGTCCTGTTTTGTAATGCCAAGGGTTGTTCAGTCAAGTTCTTATTTTACTGTCAATAAGTTGAAGTACAGGAAGTAGGGTGGGGTTAGTGATGTGTGTTGGTAAGTTGCCACCAAAGACTGAGGCACCTAGGACTTCCTCCTTGGCTTCCAAACCCCTAAAGTTAGCAGCTGTTAATGTAACGGCCCTTGAACAATGTGCTCATGGTATCCAACATCTTCACACAATTCAATCAAGCATTTCCAAGCCCACAATGAGAAGGTGGAAATTTCTCTTGATTCTCCTGGTTGTGTCAAGTTAAAACAACTGTTGTCTCCTCCTCTTGGCAACCGCTTGATATGACCCAGGAGGTGCAGTGAAAGTTGACGATTAATCTCCCGGCCCTGCAGTTTTCCTCCACGACCTAGAATTTATAAACGTTCTTCAATAGCTATACCTATAGCTGTTTCTGAAAAATGCGCTTCATTTCCCGTTTGACAGTCTTTGAATTACCATAACTCTATACAATTACAACTTTACACAATTAGCGTTTTTCCAGGAGATTCTAAAAATGAGAAAAGCATCTTTGCATTGATATGCAACACTTTACAGTAATGTGGTGTTTACACAGTCAACAAAAAACTAGCTGATTCTGTCGCAGAAAGAAGCAACGTTGTGCTGATGTGCAACACTTTACTTTAGTAGTCTATCAGGAAATTTGCTGGAATTATGTTGATTAAATCATGATCTAGGATTGAGGATGTCACAGACTTGAAGGTTTCGCCGGCTCCATTGTGAAATGTTAAGAGAGAGTAAGAGAGTTGACCTTCTTCATATTAGTCATAAAACCCATGCCTAATAGTAAAATGATGAGAATCACAAGGTTAGAGGTGGTAGATTAGCGAGAACAACTTTAGGAGTGCATATACTGAATCCAGTGACCTAAATCTGTGTGCAACTTAAATATTAAGCCTTAGTCCATACTGCCCTACCGGGTGGATACCGGCTGTCTGCGGATGAATCACACTTGAGCAACACGTAAGGGTGAGTAACGGGAAAAATAGGTGAGACGCAGGTGTGTCATACAAATTTATTTAATTTGTTTGCCCCCTTCTCTGCCAAGTCCTGCATGAGAAAGCCTGTTAGTGCTGTTCAAGTGATGAGTGCAGACTCATTCCAAAGGGGGGGGGGGGGTAGATACTTTTTTAAGAATGAGAAAATTAGAGAATCACAGTATGCTCTGATCACAGAATCAGGCATCAGTAACACTTTGTGGCGCAGCACTTCAGTAACAACTGGAGTGAGCGACAGCATCACCCATATGTCATAAAAGAATACTACACGAAACACGTGCTACATACAGCAAAGACACGTTCCATTTCATGGGGTGGACGTACAAGCCTGAAAGGAACTGCAAGACACACCTGCACTCCCCTTAAGATGCAACCGCTCCTCTCTACAACCCTCTCCGTCGGGGGTGTCAAGCTCTCATTTTCACCGAGGAGCCACATCCAGCATACTGGTTGTTCTCAAGGGCCAGATATCGTATACATGTGACTAAATGACAATGAAAAATAAATGTAACTAGTTAATGTTAAAAAACTCATTATTTGTATAAAAAAATTTTTAAATGACAATTACACTTGCATAGAAAACATATGTTTGCTTGTTACTCTAACACAGGGGTCTCAAACTCAATTTACCTGGGGGCCATTGATGGCAGGGTCTAGCTGAGGGAGGGCCGCCGCTTCAACGCGCACAAACACACACACACACACACACACACACACACACACACACACACACACACACACACACACACACACACACACACACACACACACACACACACACATAAGGCAACTTGTGAGTGTTTGAGAGCCAGTAAATTTGTATGGAACATATAGTATACTATTACTATACTCGATTAGTAACTGTTTTCTGTACAAATTTTACTTATAAAACTCTCATTCAAATAAAATAAAATTTGTAAATAAAAAATCAAAAAGTAAATAAATCAGTAATACATTTGTGTTTATTTAGTCTTCTATATCTGCTGTTTTCTAATTTAAATGCCCCTATTAACACAGTTCAGTTAACACTGTTGAATTATAACTATTAAACACAAAAGAAGACTCCAATTCTACAGTTCTGTAAACCTCCATCAATGGTTCTTCCTGAACCACGGCTATCTTCTTGTCTTCTTACTGCTGGTTCACTTGGCAGCACTTCCTCCACAGCTGAGACCCTCAGTGTGGATGAAGATGATTGTCAGTAAACCTGGACTGGTCTTGGACTTATTGAAATTTAGGATGATAAGAGCATGTGCTCCCCAAGATTTTGAGTCTCGGTTGAATGTTTTTTTTTTTGTTTACTCTTTAAACTACAAATCAGTAAAGGAGAAACATAATTCAGTAACCATTTTTGAAACAATGGTTACAAATCATGAGGCTCCAAACCGGGATGGAAATTCATGTCGGAAACACCAAATAGTGCAGCCAAGATGCACAATAAGCGTGTTTGAGATCACCCAGGTGGACGAAACTCGGCAACAGATCACCTGGAATGAGACGTATATTTTTGCTCCAACATCACCTGTCAATCATCACAAAAATATCACGAGAAAGGGGCGGGAGCAAGGTGCCAACCTAAGCAAACGCAGCTGGAAGTTTAATTACTGTGTACTGACTGCAAACTTTGCCCAATGACTACATGTTGTTGCTCACACGTGTTTAATGTTTAAGCCCCGTTAGCTGTCATGTATGTAGGTGTGTGTGACATTTATTCTCCTGACCCATCTCGTGGGAGTGGTGGGCTGCAGTAACAGCTGCGCACGAGAACCGTTTGGTCGGGGTTGATACGCCGCCGCGCGCCTAACCATAGGCATAAACTCAACCCTCCTCTGGATCCGTGTGGCCCAGAAAAAAAAGTTCAACACGAACTGTATGTATTTAGAAAATTACATGTGAATAAATACGTTCACAAAAGGAAAATGAGAACTCTAAATGTGTTCTGGGAGGGGGCTGTGGCACCTAAATAATAATGGATTAGATTTATCTACCGGTTTTCCAGGCAGCTCAGCGCTTGTGTGTCCATTATTCATTCACTCCTCATTCATACTTGGGGATGGTAAGCTATGGTTGTAGCCACAGCTGCCCTGGGGCATGTTGCACCTACGGCCCCTCTGACCATCACCAGGACATTCATGCACATTCACACACCAGTGGAAGGGTGAAGTGTCTTGCCCAAGGACACAACGACATTTGGCTGGTGGGGTGGAATCGAACCGCCAACCCCTTCGATCATTGGACGACCCGTTCAACCACCTGAGCCACAATCACCCCTAAATGTTCTCTTGCTTTCAAGCCCGGTCAGTGTCACGCCCAAAGAGTCATATACCCCTGTGATTGGTTGGTTTGTCAGCTCCACGCGCAACACTTTGAAAAGATTATCATTCATGTACAAACTGGAGGCATTAACATTAAACATTTTATATTGGCGGGGGCATGAAATATCATATCTTGGGAGCCGCAAATAGCGCCCGGGCCACCCCTGCTCTAGCATAAATCCTTTAAAATTTGATTGTGTAAGGTTAGGTTAGATGGACAGTGTTTAAGTCCTAATGTATAGTTTCCCAATCCAATATTTCAAGTCCAGCTCCCCCTAGATATGAATAAATACACACCAATTTTATTTTTTATTTTAAGAAATTAAAAACTTTTATGCTCTCGAGCCATTGTATGAGACCTGAAGGACACAGCGCATGTGCTCTATGGGCTCAGGACAACAAACCCTGCGCTTACCTGTACGAATTAAATGTGACTTAACCACTTAAATATCTATCAGTACAGATGTTCTTTCTAAGTGCTTGAGACAGGTTCTCTGCTCTACGAGGACACCTAAGATAGATAAATCAGTTTTATTTCTAGTCAAAGCTAGTTCCTCTCCTCCTTAGGTTAAACATACCATTGAAGTACATTCTCCTGCTGTTTTAATTTACACACTGGCCCTTTAATAGCTGCAGCTGCAACAACTCTGTGTGTGAGGTCACTGAAAGTCTGTTAACCTAAAAAATAAAGACTAATCCAAACACATAGAATTATGAGTTTTTTCGTTGTGACATCACTGGTTTAGATGGTTGTTTAAACTCTAGAGTTATTCTTTGAGGTGGGGAAGCCTGCATCTCCCAGGACAAACTAACTTCACTTGCCTGAAGCGCACGTGTTGATGCCTCTATCAGGTCATTGAGATGCTAAAATATTTTTGTTAGGTTTATTACTAAGAAGACAGGCCAAAAGACTATTTTTTGGTTTTGTTTAAAAGGGAAAACAGTGTATGGAAGTTTGCCTGAAGCATCGCAGAGAGTGTGGTTCAATTTTATTGATTGTTTCAATTTCATAGGTTATGCCCAGACCTTCCTTAAAATGTTTGACAAAGTTGGGTACGTAGATAGTGCAATGTTAAGTGAGTTGTATTTGACCATTTCAGGGGGTTGCTCAAGCCTTGAGGTACATGTTTATCAAGATTCTTAAGAGGTAAAGTGTACATGTTGAATGATTTGAATTTTTATTTGGTGTTTGGGGGAGAAATTAGAAGTTAAAATGTCCAAAAGGGTTTAAAATCTTTGTGTCTGTTTCCATGTGATGTGAACAATGCGAACTTTTGTTTTTTGTGAGTTTATTTTGCAGCCTCAGAGGCAGATTTATTCATCTTAGCCAAGCCCCTTTGTGTTTCTGAGCACATTTGTCCACATATGGCGAGTTAACGCTGCACTTTTTAAAGTGTATAGTGTAAAATGATGAACTCTAGTTGGAATTTGTTTTTAAAACCTGTGTTTTAGTGTGATTGTTCATTTCCGTTTTTTCTAAACTGCACTATGATTCAACATTTAGCTTTACTATTGTTGTTTGCCAATGAAAATGGCGTCTTTGTTGTTTTTAACATGTTCTTGAGGCATTTTTCTGATGGTATTAAGCTAAAAATAGCATCTCTGAGTATTTCTTTGTTTTTAATTGTTGTAAAGGCAGTTGACAAATGTGACATTTGAAAAGATGGTACTTGTGACATAGAACATACTTGGGGGCGGGTCGCAAGCTTGCTGCTCCGCTCCTTTCCGATGCATCCACCTACAGACAAATAAGTCCATAAATAGGGATGGGTATCGTTAAGGTTTTAACGGTACTACTACTCTTATCGATACTGCTTATCGATCCCGGTATTTATAGCGATTACTCTTGCTCGATGCTTTTGAGGACGAAAAATAAATAACTAAATAACAAATGAAGAACATAAAGTATTTTATTTCCTCATTCACCTTAACAACACTGTTTTTAACAAAAAATTTTACTTTATATACATGAAAAATGTTCCAGACGGGATATTCATTTATTATTTAATCAATTATTTTTATTCTTTATATTGATGTTTCCTTTGATCTTTTGCCCATTTTCCACAACCTTGAATAGACTTTTCTGTCTGTCAAACACCCAGAATTAAGATGAGTGAGATGATGGAAACAAATTCACGTTGATGCCGACTCCTTCATATTTATTTATTTTTGTTTAAATCGGTAGCCATCCCTATCCTTAAATGTCTTTGTTTTCCTCAGCGTCTGAGCTGAAATCTGGACACAAACTGTATAGCTGGATATTCCAATATAGTGCAACATTTTTGGTGCACCACCAATGTTAGGTTGGGGGTGTGAGGGGCTGTAAGCTACTGGGAGAGGATTTAAACATCTCTCAGTAATGGGAAGGAGGTGAGGCTTTCTCCGCGCCAACATTACCATTCACAATTCAGAGGTGAATTTCTAATGAACTCATGCTGCTCTGCAGAAACTTTGTCCTAGAAAACGACTTGATTTTACCCCAAAACAGGATAATCATTATTAAAAGACCACTGGGAACACTTTGACAACAGATCAAAAGATTTTCAGAGTGGGACAGTAATTTTTCTAACTATTTAATTCATATCTTAAGGTAATTAGGCATTTGATTTACAATTATTTTGGCATCATTGGGATCAGAAAATAAATCTTTAAACATTTAACTTCCTGCCCATTGTTGTATTTTCAGCAACTTACCAGTATTTGAAGTTAGGAAACCTTTGAGTTATTTGGTGGTTTCACACACTTTAATAAACGCAACACCTTTTTCCAAGCCAGATACCGTTAATGTGTTGTCAATTTTGAATAAAAAAAAAAAAATATATATATATATATAAAAGACGTCTGCTAAAGTGGGATACACTTTTAGGAGCAACAAACAAGCAAACACAGTAAACGTTCCTGTTTTCATTTTTATTTTTTTGTATTTTAAACAGGAAGAAAAACCCGCTGTGATGAACTCATCAGCACAGTGCTTTGACACCCAGCAAAGCAGAAGCGAGAAGTTCACGCTTGTTGGAGCTGTTTGATCCTCCGAGGAGAAAGAGTCTGCAGACGAAGGAGGGGGAACGCGGAGGAGCAAATGCAGGGGGAATTGTGCCACAGAGAAAAAGGAAAATATAGACACAACTGGAAGGAGGAGAAAGGTACACAATGAAATCAAAAGCCAAAATCAGGCGCAGAACCTGTAATCTCACAGAACGTGTCATACATTGTGAAGTGTAGCAGCTGAACTATAAACGGAAAATCAAATCTCTTCTGGAATCACATGGAATCAGCCGTCCAATCAGAGCGGCCGTCTGATGATTAGCATTGGAATTTCCTGCAAACACCGAAATAAATAAATCACTGTTTGTGAGCTGCCACTTTAAGGAAACAGTAACAGTGAAGTATAAAAAAAAAACTTTAGCAGCAAAAAACTAATAATTGCAAAGCAGCCAATTAAATTGTGCGGGAGAGATGAAACCGCTCATATTTCCCCTGGTAATTTCATGCTCTAAACTCGCTTCCGTGCGCACATAAAAAGAGGAGAGAAAATATCATTTCAGAAGCTGACAGAACTCATTGTTCGTGGAATTTTAAATTCAAAAAAGTTAATAAAGGCGAGTGTGAGATGAAGGGAATTTGCATTTCTCAGATTAACAGCATGTAGAGCAGTGGCGGCGCGCGCAGCCTCGGGTCATCATTTAAGAAACCTTTGCATATTTTATTTAAGAGTGGCCCGGTTTGGAGCGTAATAAGACAGACAGATAATGATTAGAAGGTCGGGCCTGCGGGGCACAGCCGGGCTGGGCGCTGTAACGCTCTAATACCCAACACACACACAGACTCACAAACACTCACACAGGAGGCACAGCACAGCCTGTGCCGGCTCCTCTAATTGGCTGCTGATGGTTTATGAAATGTTTTCCAAAGGTTTTATTATTGTTGTTGTTGTTGTTTTTATTGCTTTCATTATTTTAATGGAGGTTTCTGCTCATGAGTGTTAGTTTAGCTCAAAGCCACCTGGTTCTGCTAACATGCCTCTTTTTAATCAATGCAGAAACCCCTAAATCATTATGAAGCGGTGTTAATCCTGTTTGACGGCTGGAAGATCAACTTGACTTTTTCTGTCGTAAACGATCAGGGAAAAGCTCTCAGAAACTAAAGTTTGATCATTGATGGTTTTGTTTTCCTCTTGCTGAGCTGACGGCTGAGGGCCTCTGGTGTTGGACAGATTTGAATCAACTCCTCCGACACTCAGGGTCTACTTAGACCTAATCCACGTTTGCATTTCAGGCCAGATTCTATTTTTTTCTAAGATGCTGACCAGACGAAGGAGAAAAAAGAGGCATGGGGTGAATGCTGGGATGAAAAAGGTAAAGTGGCAAACATAAAATGACGGAAAAAAAATCTAGAATTTAAAAAAGGGAAATCCACAAAATCAGAATCAGAAATTGCACAATACCGAACAAAACTTGTGTCAGATGTAAATTACCAAAGCTCCCACTTTCTATACCTGAGCTTGATACAAACCTGGAAATACCAAATATTGCAATTCCTTAAATGACCACTGGAAACTGGTGTCAGAAAGGAGCAATGTCCATTTGCCATCTATGTTAAAAGGTTTCATTAAAAAAAATAGCTTGGTGTCAACATCTCAGTCCAGAAAAGTGCAGTGCTAGTAACAGCAAAGATACTTTGCAGGACCCTCATGTTCGCTGGCCCCTGGAAGAGGACCTGAGCTTGAGGGTGAAAACATTTTTTTTAAATAAATGAAGATAAGGTATTAAAGAAAAAAAACACATGACAACAAACTCCAGGACTCATGGATACAAGGTACCAGCCATGGAGTAATGGAGTCATAAGGGAATATCACAGGAAGGTAACAGTTAAAGGACAGAAGTGTTTGGATAGCACAAGCCCAAACTCAAGCAGAACCCACCACTGTTTGAAAGTCCAGAGCTTTTTCAACTGCCATGTCACATCAGAGGACCAAGGCCAGCGAGGCAGTGACTGATTGATGGTGAATCTAAATCAGGGATTCTCTAGTCGCCTTAGGCAAAAATAAGCGACCCGTCGCAATTTCTGGCAGACACTCAGCAGTGTTTTACAGGTTACTCCCCTAAGGCGGGTCAGTTAATTAACTCACCTGCTCAGCGTCCTATTTAAGTCCAGGTGTGCAGTTGTTCATTCTCTTTCTCTTTACCTTCAGCGCTACATTCGTCGCCCCTCCCTCCTCCCCGGCTTCCACCTGTGGGCAGGATCAATGATAGAGGGGTTTAGTAGAACCTTCACCTTTGAATAAAGCAATTGTTTATGTCTTTTTAGTTTCTAAGTTTCATCTAAAGGACACATGTATATACTAGAAAGTGATATAAACCTGTGGTGTTCAATCGTCTACAGTCTCTTACCCAAGGGTCTAATGTCCAATTGCAAAACTGACCAAGAGTAAGAGATATGGGGGGAGGGGGTACCTTCCCTGGAGACATGCCCAGATTGTCCAGCTTTTAAGAAAAAAAAAAAACAGGGCTCTCTGGCCAGGACCCCAGTCCACCACAAAAGCAGGGTTGACCAGACTTGCTAACAAAGCCCTAAGATGAAGCCCCGGACAGTCAAACACCTCAGGCTGACACCAAGCATAGCCTGCTGGCCGCCAGACCAATTCAAAGTGGATTTATCTTTCTGCTGATGTTGGCGGTGTTGTTGTTTTTTATTATCATTGGAGATCAAGGATGTCCGATAATATTCTAATTATGTTTAAATGATTCTGGAAAATTGTTCTATGATGACTTTAAAATCTACCATCCTGCTTGGTTTTGAGTCCTGATGGTTGTTAATTAACTTGATCAGGTTACTTCCTGGTTCTAAGCGACTAAATTTACTTGATGCAGATTATATGATAATAAAAGGGCAGGGATTTCTGGAAAACAATGGGGGGGGGGTAGATACTTTTTAAAAAACAAGTTGTATACAGTGCACTGCGGATTCCATGTAATAAAAAAAAAAAAAACACCACCTGTCTCTTTAAAGAAAAAAGGTTCAGAGCACTGTCTAGTGGGTCTAGATGACCCAGCTCCCAATGTTAAAGTCCCTAGGATAGCACAAGGGTTACATGAGACTGAGGCAAAAATGCCTCGGACAACAACAGCACCACACAGTAACCCAGATGATGTTGTGGGGACAGTTTGAGACAGCCCAGTAGAACAGTGACACAAATCCAACAAAGGACTGTCCCTCTGTTTATTTAAGTCAATTAAAAAGTAGTTTGTAGAAACCTAACATCCCTTAAAGAAACTGACTTACATTTAATCCAGAAAATCCATCTTTAGTTTGCTAGGAAGAGTAAAAATTAAAATGAAGAGCTAAAGATAATGGTCATGTGATCGAGTGAGTCCAGATGTACCCTGATCAGAACAATGGAGCATCTTAGTATCAAAGGCAGTATGCCTGAGAATTGGCTGTTTCATGATCAATAGAACCTTCCATTGGTAGATTTAATCTCAACTTTCTAAGAACCATTTTAAAATGAAGTGTAGAAACTATTCACCTCCACCCCTTTGAAAATCTATGGGATGCGATAGACCAGTGTTTTTCAACCTTTTTTGAGCCACGGCACACTTTAACCTTGACAAAAATCCCGCGGCACACCAGCATCCAAAAAAAATAGATAAATAAAAAATAAGAAAAATCTCAGTCTGTATTGATCTACAGCCCCTCTGCAATCTCACATGCATTTTTGTGATAATTGTTGCAGAAAAAGCTGGAAGCTGCAGCTGTTTTTTCTAAAAGATGTACTAAAACTTAAGTCAAAGGATTCAAAAACTGTTTGATGTGTGTTCGTTGTTTTAAGACGTTAAGAGGAGAGATTCATTGTTCGCTAAGACAGTCACTTTAATGCATCATGGGAGATGTAGTGCCAATAATCCGCCGACCACAGAAAGACCAGCGTCTTTGAGCTTCATTGTTTTGTTCGCTTGTTCCACGGTCTGATACCAGATTCTGTGGAAAGCTACACCGCTAAAGACGAGCTTTAGCTGGAATTTTCTTAGAACAAAGAAATTTTTTTCGCTAATGACATGTGATTAAGCCTTCAAGAATGATTGGTGGAGACAGTTAAAGGGGCGGGACTTTTCCTTACACAGTTATAGCTGCAGCTAAATCGCGGTACCGTCATTCTTATCAGTGTCTTTAATAGAATCATATAAACACAAAGAAAAAAATATTTTTATGATATTTCATATTCTTGACTTCTCAGTGTTTTATCAGGGCCTGTTTGGATGAACAAAGAGCTGATTTCCTGGAGATGGGAAATGTTTTTAGATCAGTTAATGAGGGCAATTTCCCACGGCACACTTGACCATCTCCCACGGCACACTAGTGTGCCGCGGCACACTGGTTGAAAAACACTGCGATAGAGGACACCTTTAAATTTCATTGATTGAAAAAAACAACCACTGAGCATAATTCTTTGGATAAGTAATTAGAAATAATTGCAGTACAAAAGCTACTGACTAAAAATAGAACTCCTCCGAGCTTCTACGCATTCAAGACCTTATTTGTTTTTGTTTGAGGGGGAAGATGGGTGGGGCTCAGGTGGTGGAGTAAATTGTGCAAATATTGGAGCTTTAAGTGCAACAAAGTGCAACATACACTGCAGAGCTCAGGTTCCTTCCAGTGCAAACGTAATATGAGTGACTCAGAGCCGTGAAAAGAGGTACATAAAAAAAGATAATGAAAAGCTCTTTAGTGTAAACAGTTAGGGTCAGGAAGGCATATTTAGAAGGTTACCAGATTGCCTGAAACACATCTGAGTCCTGCAGTTTCCCAAAATCTTCCTCTACAGGATTTAGATATATGGTCAGAGTTGGCAACTGTGCTATCTACAGTGGAACAGTGCTATTTTCCCAGTTAGCAGGAGTTTGGATCTCTTTGATCGCACCATTGCGATGTTCACACCTCACATGTTGTGTGTGTTCTTTTTACCCCCATATATTATGACGGTATCTCACTAGCTCTCCGTGGGTTTAGAGGCTTATTATCAGAGCAGGTAATTTCTCAGTCAGACCAATGTTCCGCATTAGCTCTGTTTGTGTCCATGTCTGCCAACGAGTGTGAGCTTTATATGTTTTTCTGTGCGCACACATCAAAGCAGCTCAGAGAGATGAGCCAGATATCATTTCTATGATTAATTTAGTCATTTGGGATACTCTGTTAACTGGATTACACTCAGATGTGTTGATACGACCGCATGGCCCAGGGTTGTGTCTGTGTGTTTGTCGCTTCACGAGAAGATATACATGCTGTTAGGAAAATAAAATAAAATAAAAAGTCAAGCTGGTGTGTTTTTTCATTCCACTTGTGAGGTCCAGAAAGCCTGCACAGAGCGGTGACAGTCTGACTGATGAGGGAGGGGGGGGACGCTTTTATGGCCCTGTACTTAAGAAGCTGTTCTGCAAATTGACTGGAGTGTTGAGACGGCCATTGAGAGCCATCAACATGTCCCAGGAAACTGGATAATCTAAATTAATTACACTGTTGTGGTACAGCAGCCCAAAATGTCCATTCATGCAAGGAATGGACACACAAACACGCACATACAACATGCACGTGTGTGTTACAAGCCTAACTGGTGCTTCCAGACAGATTAAATTCTGTAAAACATTTGAAAAAAAGACCATAAACATGCGACAATCCTCTGCTATAGCTCTGCCAGCCTGTATCATCACAGTCTGTGTTTTCATTTTTGTATAAGTAACATTTCCATTTTTTACATTTAAGAAAACAGTCTCTTAATAAAATACTGTTTTTCCAATTTTAGACCTCAAATAGCCACATATGCATCTGTCATTGAAAACAATAGCTTCTTGTATCCTTGAAAATATTTTAAATAATAATAAATGCTTTATTTTATCCATGGATAAACTACCTTAGAGCCTCTTCTTGAATTAGGAAAGAAAATGACAGTGACAGAAACACGTTTACAACAGGATTTTCTGTCAACAAGAGCATCAATAAACACAATTGTGTCTGAGGAGCTGATGACAAATAAAACTAAATATGTTTGGTTAGTAAAATACATCCATGCTAACTGATTTAGTGTGTGACGTTGGAATTAACACTACGATGCGCCACCTGCTTTTATGAATTTAGCTATATTACAGGATCTTTATGAACAAATTTCTGTCCGTTAGAACAGAAAAATAAATGTAGTAAAAATATACTTACTAACCTGTAAAACAGTTGGAAAAACAATAAGAGCAGCAACACGTAAAGTTCCTCTGCACCTGCTCTGTCTGCCCAAAGAACATGTGAAAAAGTTTCACCCACTTTTGTTGCATCAAGAAAATGTAAATATTAGATGTTTAGGCAATGTCAAACTTAAGTGTAGGCTTTAATCATCATGGCTTAAGGTATGTGAGTGTCTCTCTTTTAAAAAAAAAGCTACCTTTGTAAAATGTCCCTATGGAAATCTTAGAAAGTTTGCATCAACAAAGCTGTCACTTTTTAAGTATGCATCTCAAACTTGCCACATATGTCTCTCTCAGAGAGATATGAAATAATTATACAGTACTTTACAAAATTCCATCCTCATAAATGATGCTACAACAGATTATTATGTCATTTAGAAGCCACACGCCAATACTTCAACCCAACAATATATAATCAGACTTAAACTACTAGTAAGTGTGTCTAGGAGTTTTTTAATCTCGTCACGTAATGTCGTGGAAGTATTTTTAACCCCTTCAACATTGGACTTAACCCTTGTGCTATCCTATGGGGTCCAGATGACCCCACCCTTACATTGACGTGTTCTCCCTACCATGACAAAGGTGGATAAAGGTGGAAAGATTTCATGTAATCCATGGACACCAGTGAGGTTCACAAATCATTGAAGAAAAAAGGTTCAGAGCACTGTCTAGTGGGTCTAGATCAGTGGTCCCCAACCACCGGGCCACGGACCGGTACCGGGCAGCGGGAAATTCTGGCACCGGGACGCACAGAAAGAAAAGATAATTTCCATTTTATTGTTTTTCTTCTTCGAAAAAAACGTTTAATTTGAAAAGTGACCGGATTCTCTCTGTTACATCCGTCACACTTAACGCACGTCAAAGTCGCGACACCAAACATCACGTGATACACACCTTGCGTTGCACCTCAACCCCCACCACCACCACCACCGGTCCGCGGTAAACGTGCCTTGCGTTGTACCGGTCCGCGGTGACAAAAAGGTTGGGGACCACTGGTCTAGATGACCCAACTCCCAATGTTAAAGTGCCTAGAATAGCACAAGGGTTACAAAGTGACAGCTTTGTTGATGCCAGCTTTCTAAGATTTCCATAGGGACATTTTACAAAAGGTAGCATTTTTTTTTCTTTTAAAGAGAGACACTCGCATACCTCAAGCCATGACGATTAAAGCCTACACTAAAGTTTGACATTGCCTGAACATCTAATATTTAGATGACCCCGATCCCAATGTTAAAGTGCCTAGGATAGCACAAGGGCTAAATAACACATGCTCTTTGACTGACAACAAGTGAACTCTTCAACTATTTGCATGATCGAGCTGAATCAGCTAATTCTGACACATAAAAAAGCAGCTTCTCATCGATATGCACTGATCAATGTGCAAAGCCGCTCTTCTCTGTGTCAGACTGAATCAAGCTATGTTGATTGCATAAGTACTTCACTACTGTGCAGTGTTGCATATCATTGCAAGCCTGCTTTGAACCCCCATGACTCTGGACCCTATGACTCTGCACAGGAATGTAAGAGATTTGTGGTCATAATACCATCCAAAAACTGAAGGCGTTGCTTTTATGTTTAAAAAAGTCCAATTACATCAATGGACGCTCAGCTGACAGTACATGTGTGAAAAGAATGGCAGCTTGTGTTTGTATACGTTGTCAGGGAACATCAGGGCAGATGGGCAGTGAAATGTAAAGAAGGAGAGTGAAGGAAAGGTGATGGCGCTGAGTGTTAGCGTAACAGCGAAGGGCAGGGAAACGGCGAGCACGCCAGCAAGACGGAGTGATGCTGGAGTGGCCAGAGGGCGGTGTGCATTAGAGCCAGAGCCTGATTGGCTCTGACCTTCCTCACAGCCAGCTGTCAGCCTCTTAGATACACTCTCACACACTGCGTACAGCTTGTTACAGCCCCGCAGGCTCTGATTACCATATCAGCACCGTCTCATTTGCATAAATCCCAGCACTCTTAATTAGGCTTCATCTCTCTCTTCCTCCCTTTACCTCACTCTCATTTTCGGCGCTTTCCCCTCCACTTTCCTTCCTCTCTCCTCCTCCTCCTCTTGCTTGCAGATATATGGGCTGGGGTTTAGGGTTAGAATTAACAGATAGGAGGGTCCATGACTCCCAATTAGTTTAATGCTGATTAGACTAATGACAATTTTGCTTCATCTACATGTATTAGCGCTGCATATTCTTTTAGCACTTCTGCTCCCATAAACATTATCTGCGAGGAGTTCTCTCTTTCATCTTCCCTTCTTTTCTTTCCTCCTGCTCTTTATTTTACAGGTGTTACGGTCAGAGACCACAATGAGCTAATTATGGCCGGAAGTAAACTCTTAAGTTTGAAGGAAATTAGCATTCGGGAGACTTCACAGTCAAACTGTTTGTCGTCGTGCAGTCAGTGTGAGGAGAAAAAATAAGGTTTTCGTTGTTTTCAGCTCATCGATATTCATTTGAAACAGTCAACGGTGGAGATGTGATGATATGACAAAACAGACACAACTCTGTTGAAATGAAGTGAAATGATGTCAGTGAGCATGCTCACAACTTTTATGAGAGTGATAAAGTCAGAAATGTTCTGTGTGAAGAAAATCCCATTTAAAAAAAATGGATGTCAAACTAAGCAGAGGCATTCTTTGAATGAAAAAAGGAGCAAAAATTGTTTTTACACCTGCAATCAGTATCCTTATGACCATTCAAAACAGCAGTAAAGTTTGACAAGAGAACACTTTGTAGATAATATTTCAAAGTTATGATTAACACACCATGAGACCCTGACCTGGAGGGAAGATAGTCCCGCTCACAGATTTTGGAGCTCAGTGCTCTACCAGTCAGAGCTTCAGCTGGATATCTTTGTACATGTATTGTTTCATCTCCTGCACCTTTTGTGCCCTGAATCCCATCAAGTGGGCACCTGAGAGTTAGAATTGGCTCTGAGGCAGAGTTACTGCCAGGTTTATCTTCTCACATGATGTCCCAGAGGACACAGCGAGAAACCCCCGCTCTCCGTGGACCACCATCTCAGGGGTGTAGAGACAGGGGGTAGACTGGCAGAGGCAGCGTTCTGGCCAGGCTAAGAAGGCATTTTTCTAGTCTATGCCTCGCAAACGCCAGTTCTCCAACACAGTTAGACGCAGTTTTGTATTGTTTATCAATCTTGGCTTCAACCATCGTTTTCATGCTTGACCACTGAACAAGCAGGATACAGTGGGCTGCTGCCATGTTATCCAAGTCCAAAAATAGAGGAAAACCATTTATGAACGTGGCTTTGGAAGTGACGTATTAATGATGTGAATAGCAGCCGGAGCCCAAAACAAACATGCAGTAGAAGCTCATTGTTGGTGCTTGTTCCAAACTTTATGATATTTTTCATACTTGTATTAAGACAATAACAAAAAGGTCCCCTGCTTTTATTTTTAATTTCTGCATTTTTGGACTAATGCCGGACAGCAAGTCTGTAAACAGAAGTACTGCTGAAAGCAGCCACCAGTTCGCTCCAGTTAGTTAGTAAGTAGACGGAGAACCTCACCGAACTCAGAGAGACTTTGAGTCAGGGGGTGGAGCTACAAGGGGGCAAAGGGGGTGACTGCCTCCCCAGCAAAAACCTTTGCCCCCCCCCTAAACGTTTGAGACAATATTAGTATGATTATTAACAAGGATTGAGAAATCATCAATACAAGCCTTTTCAAAAATTGCAAAATTAGCAACCACAATGTTTTTAAATGAAATTTTTTAGCCCTTTCAATTATGTACTTTATCTCATGAACCCAGAAATGGAGACATGTTTGTCGAGACCTTTGTAGCGTTCTTGAATTTAAATAAACCCAAGCTACTCTTTCAACTTTGTCAAAGACTTCAACAATGTAGCGATAAGGATGTAATATAAAGATTGCACTATTCAAGTATACACCATAAACCATTTAAATTGGTTTTATTATATAATAGCGCAGCAACATTCGTGGTTGATTTATTTGTAAAAATGATTATTCTATGGGTAGATTGTTACTATTCATCTTAGTTTCCATTTTTAAGTTGTTCTAACAGTGTTTTTCTGGAAAGCTCTCTGTCCAGAGCTCACTGTAAAGCGCCGCATCAATAAAGTTTGAGTTGAAGAGTGAACATAAACAGAGATGCCTGCCGCCTAGTTCTCCTTACCATTGTTGTGATCTGTGAGATGGATGAGAGGAACAAAGGTGTCAGGCAGCGAGGGCTGGTGAGGATGAAGGACCCAAAAATGCAGAGACAGAGGCACACGGTTCCAGGGCAAGGGGTTTATTAATTTAACAAAAGGCGCTGCAGAGCAGAGTACAAAACCAAAGCTAAACGCACTGTGGGAAAAAAAAAACATGAACACGTGGCAGAAGGGGAGAGACGGTATGGACCAGCACAAGAGGAAGGCAGAGACAAGACTTAAATACAGACAGGGCTGACAAGACACAGGTGACAACGATCAGGAGAGATTGGAACCAGGGAAGTAAAACTCAAAAGCATGACAAAACAGGAACCTTTCCAAATAAAACAGGAAACAGAACTCAAACATGACAGAAACAAAACGGAAAGCAAAAACCAATACAAAGAAACCCAAACCATGACAAAAGGTAGGAAAACCTGGATGTCCTCACACATCTACGCAGATGCAGGAGAAGACAACCAGACTGAATAACATATTGTTACTGTCTAGACTTTTCATGGAAGATCAATGAGAGCTGTCCAACCAGCCTGGGAGACCAGACCCTGAAGGGGAAACTAGGTGTAGCAACCCAGGCAGCCCCGCCCCTGTGAGGTGGGCTACCAATGAAGACATCACAGCTAAAACGCTGAAGGCCAGCGCAGCTGTATCTGTTTCCAAAAATGCTCAATCAAAGCTCACTATGATTTCTGAGTCTTTTCCATATAGATCTAAGATCTGAAGAAAAATTTAAGCAGCAAATGCGAAACAACCGCAGACCTTCATCAACACTCACCTTTGCAGAATTCCCTTATTGTGTCCAAGTGGAGAACTCATCAGACCCTTGTAGCGAAAGAAAGGTGAAGGAAAAAAAAGAAAAGGCAATTCATGCATATTTTTTCCATTTGTGTTTTTCCCATTCAGCCTTTTTTTCACAATTTTAATTCTTTTCAGTTGTGCTGGGTTCCATTTTTTCTTCTGTGCATTGAAATGTTTTTTTGTATTTATTTTATTTTTTGTCATTGAGCTCACGCGGGGGGAAACTATGAATAAAACTGAGGGGAAGAAACCAAAAATTTTATTCACCCTTTTAAACATACACTATATTACCAAGAGCATAGGCTCATCTGCCTCGGCTCGTATCTGAACTGAAGTGTCATCCCATTCCTAACCCATAGACTTCAGTATGATGTGGGTCCACCTTTTACAGCTTTTTACAGCTTCAACTCTTCAGGGATGGCTGTCCACATTCATGGTGAGGTCACACACTGATGTTGGTGAAAGGCCTGGCTCTCAGTCTCTGCTCTAATTCATCTCAAAGGTGTTCTATGGGGTTCAGGTCAGGACTCTGTGCAGACCAGAAGTCCATCCACACCAGACTCTGTCATCCATGTCTTTATGTCTTTGTTTTCGGAAGCGTTTACTCTAGATTTGGTGAGAAGCCTGGAACATTAGGAAAAAGCTCTAGTTGTTTGCTTGTTTTAATTTTAACCCTTGTTCTATCTTAGATGACCCCACCCTTCCATTGACGTGTTCTCCCTACCATGACAAAGGTGGATATAGGAGGAAAGATTTCATGTAATCCATGGAGACCAGTGAAGGTCACAAATCATTGAAGAAAAAAGGTTCAGAGCACTGTCTAGTGGATCTAGATGACCCAACTCCCAATGTTAAAGTGCCTAGGATAGCACAAGGGTTAAAAAGGTTTTGTTGAAATGAGTCTTAAGGAAGCTTCTAAAATAAGGAGCCAATGCGAAGTTTAAGACTAGGGTGACAGAAAATGCATGTGTGTAGTAGCAGCAGTAAGATTTAAAAACCCAAAAAACTCTTGGAAACTGTGACACTTTCTACAATCTCTTCCTGGTGTTTATTTTTCTTTTGTTCCTGCAAATCATCAAATTAAAAAAAGGATTAAGACAAATCATATCCCTGCTGTTCATCTCTCCGATAATTGTTCAGATCTAGAGATTGGTAGTAACAACAGTCTAATCTGTCATCTGGGATTACTTTTTTTTTTAAAATATTATGACCAAAAAACAGTCTGAGAGGAAAGTCGCTCATTTTTTCACATTTCAAAATTCAGATCCTTTAAAACTACAATTTTTTATCATATATTAGAGAATATATATAGTGTATTATAGCTGAATTTGGAGGTCACCTGCCTAAAACTACAAATATGTTTTATCAAAAGCTGCTCTGGGAACGCCTGCCAGACTGTGACAAACAGCGGGTCGTTTACCTCGCCAGTCACCAGGGGGGTATTCCAGGAAGCATGTTTAAACTAGCCTGACTTTAATCCTGAACTCTGGCTGAAATCCGCCTGAACTTGCTTACTCTGGGTATGTCGGTTCCAAAAGACCGGATATGAGTTGGCGTAATTACGCTCGACTTAGTAACCCTGGGTTAATGCACGTGCACGGCGTGTACATAAAATACATTCTCAATGGATCGCCGATTTCCGGGGTCACCATGGAAACGCGTGGAGAAAAAAGAGAGGGCTATACTTCAGTGAGACGGAGTCTGAGATTTTAATGACGGCGTATGAAGATTATAAGACCATCAAAAAAGTAACATGGCTGCATCATTAAAAGAGTTTCTGCTTGTAGCAGAAGAACAAACAAAGTAAACGCACAAGTTTCTGATTTTATTTCCATTTTCCTCGTGACGCATATATATATAACTTATCCAATTTTGCCACCTTAAATGAAATACTTCTATTGGTAACAAGTAATTGTGTTAAATTTAATCAACCAAATTTTTTAACGTCTATAAAACTGAATACCGGTAATTGTTTATACGACTCAAATTTACATATTTATTTAACTAAATGTCATATTACCCCAATTCAATTAATATTTTTTCCATCTTAAATAATTATATTCCTTGATCTCTCATATGTCTAAGTATGAGCCGGCAGATATACTCATTTGTATAACAATAAAAAGGACGGGGAAAAAAATGCTCTTCATGCACACATTCATTGCAGAATTATCCATAATTTTCATTACAGAAACCCTCGGTAGGGGTGCTACATAAACTCATCATCTTCTCCCTCCCTCTCCCTCATGGTGCAGAGACATAAGCACAGTAGGACGAAATAACTCGGCAAAACACAGTAAAACAGCTAAACAACTAAACACATTTGGTCAAAAACCCACACTTAAACCAAAAATCCGTCCAGACAGGCAAAGGGAATGGTATCCCACAATCCCCTGCGGTGCCGACCTAACAGCAGCACCAAAGTTACACCTACTTAATTGAATTAATTTGAATGAAAGTAAAATAACTGTCTGATAACTATGTGTTATTTTTAAACTGACTTAACAAAAACAAGATTTATCTTAACTGAAGCAAATAATTAAGTTAGATCTAAGTAAAAAAATTTCTCTTTCCAACATCCATATGTGGTCTTATCATCTTCTCACGGTGGAAAAAGTATTATCTGAACTTCTTCATCCACTAAATCATCTTCAAATGGACACGCCATGCTGCTTCACCTCTCTGAAAACATACTAACCTTCAACTTAACCTGCTCCGGACCAGGTTATGTTCAGAGCATGAGTTGCTATGGCAACTTGACATAACCTGAAACATACCTCCATTTCTGGAACCGAAAACTGAGGTTATCAATTTCCTTAGCCTCAAACTTATCGTGGGAGCTAGCATAACCTGCTTCCTGGAATACCCCCCAGGAGAGGAAGCCCAAACAGATCATGAAAGTCACATGCACTTTTGATGTTTAAGTGATGGTGTCGTACCCAGCACTCCAGTCTTCAGTACCGTGCACACACTGGCTCCTGGCTGACCGCACACAAATGCTGGACATACAGGATGTGCACGCAATAGTGCAAAGGCTTGACCACCACCAAGAGTGCAGTATGCTGGGTTGAGAGTGGTTGACAAAGTGAGAAATCTGCAACATGCCTGCATCTCACCTATTTCACACATGTTGTAAAAGTGTTCACTACGACCTGTAGCCCGCAACATGCCTGTAGAAATAAAACATACATGATCCTACGGGCTCACTAAGCGGCCTATGACTTTGATATTTAATATGGGCCACCTGCGAGCCCCGTACATGTTTGCCCATGTTTCACCTGCAGACAACCCGTATCAACCTGTCAGGTGTAACTAAAGTTACCAAAGCAGGTTTCCGGTTAAATCAACTCAACTGTGTCTTGTTGCTTTGATAACTTACTAAAGTAAATAAGTCCTTAGATTTAGAAGTCTTTTGTCAATTCTTCTGTCTTTTCTCCCTTTTTGGTTGTTCTAGCTTTTGTTTGTGTCATTTTTTTTAGATTTGTGTCTATCTTCATGTTTTCTCGCTGAGCTCCCTGTAGTTGCTTCTTGGGTTTCAGGACTTGTAGAAAATTAGGCAGACTTTCCTGTTGGGGTTGTCATAATGTGAACACTTCATCTCGTCCCCAACGTCGATTCTCATCAGAGGAAGGAAATAAAGATTCCATTTTGCTTGGAAACTTTTGTTTACTGTGACCCAAATTCAACATGAGTTCAGTTAAACGTTGAGTCATAAAAAACACTTTGGAGTTTAAAGCTCTCCTCCATATTGAATGTTGTTTGTGAACGTGAGCACGTGAATGGAAATGGATTTCAGGGGAACTAAATCACATACAGCTTTGGAGCCTGACTCAGCCTGAGGCGTCGTTGATCTGTGGACCCCCCCCCCCCTCCAGTGTGTCTGCCAGCAGGCATGTTACGTCACCCAAAGCCAAACTTTATGTCAGGTACTTAGGCTAACGAGAAGAATCCAGATGATAGCGTCCCGCCGAACGCTTAGCCAATCTGAAAATGAAGAGGCGGATGGTTTTTCGGGGAAGTCCAGCGTGGAAGTCGGGGTACTCTGGGAGGCTCTTGAACCCCTGAACACAAAATTGTGTGTGTTTGGTTGGAGGGAGGTGTGTGTGTGTGTATGTGCGGTGGGGGGGGGGGGGGGACACAGCTATATTCTGTAGATAACAGGATTAGCTGGGAAGCGGATAATAAGTTAGCATTTCCTCCCCGCGGCGCTCTCTCCTCTCTCTAATCCTGCAGCTTTGATGTCCCTGCTCCCATCAGGTATCTGGGCTGCTCTGGCCTCGGGGCCCCGGGGCCTCCAAAGGCTCCGATGCTGACTTATGTGTGTGTGTGTATTCAGTGTCCTCATTAGTTCTGCCTATTTACTAAAGTTGGCTTGTCGGGTTGAAATGTGCAGCGCGGCCACTCTGCCACACATCCGCTCTGCCTCCGTGCCAGGGCCGGCAGAAAGCTGATGAAGCGTTTCTTCTGGGCGTGAAACATCTCAGCCACAACAATCCAGCAGACCAGGGCCACCTCAGCAACAAGCACATTAATGCGTGCGACTAAAAGAATGAGCTTCAAGCAGCGAGTGATGTCAGCAGACGTTTTTAGTGTTGTTTACCCACATTAGAAGGGGTTATTGTATTTTTGTCACATGCTATCTTGTAGAAAAAGGACAAAAAATTGCTGCAACTTATTTTTAAGCTTAAAACACGGATAAATAAGGAATTTTTGTGATGATTAAAAAAAACTTTACTGTAGTATTCAAATATAAAAAGAAGTCTTAGAAAAATAAATCCATATTTTTCCTTTTAATTCATTTATTTATGTAGGTTTATCATTTTTCCTATTGTTTTTTGATATTTTATCCCTTTGTTAATTCCCATCATCTAACTTGATCAAGATCCAACTTTATTCTGAAAAGTTTGTATTCTTTGTGCTTATGATACAAATATCTCTACATTATTATTCTACAGTTTTTCAATGATTCAGTGTATCTAAGGTGTGTTCAAAGCTGCTCTTTGCTCAGCAGCACTTGTAACTGCATGATAAAACACAAATGTTTTGGCTTGGACAAATATTTTGTGTGCACTGCGCCTTTAGGAAGGACCACAGCATGCAACGCTCAGAGCAGGAGGGGCAGAGTTGAAGCTCCGCAAGTCACATGTCTTTTTGTGAAGTTGTAAGTTCACGAAGGCATTCCCTGTTACTATATTTTGTATGCCGATGTTTATAAAGACACATTCATTTGGAAGTTGTACATCTTGTTGAACATGCTCTGTATAGTTCATTACACTTTCACACCTGCCCTATGAAAATGGAAGCAAACCCATCTTGGCGTCTGTAAATCCTTGTGTGGTGGTGTTTAACTCAATGGATAGTGGGAAAGGCTCCTATAAGTCCGGCACAATTAGGATAAACAAAACTCATATTTGAAATACAAAGAAAAAGATTCAGTTTTTCCTCTATGACGTGCTATTTTCCTGTAAGTAGGATTTATTGTGGATTTCTATCAACTAATTAGATTTTGTCACAGGAACAGGCATATTAATAAATGAACCTATAGAATGAAGCAAAAAATGTAATCATAATTACTGTAGCTTTAGAAAAAGGCTACAGAAACATGCTGGAAACACCAAAAAACCCATATTTATTGGATTGGTTCTTAAAGAATCCATGTAGAAACGCTAAGTTTCATTCAGGAAAAGAAAGAACGAAACTAGAATAATTTTGCTTTAATCCATCTGGATTGTATAATTCTGAAGGAGAGCAGTTCTGTTGTTCATTAAAGAATTAGTGTGATTGTCAGTCTCTGGTGATTTTTCTCCTTCTTGCTGGCATCATAAAAGTTACATAAACTACAAAAAAAAAAAACTTGTTGAACAAAGATGGTTTCTGTGATTCCTGACCAGTGAAGAAAATCTAAAATTCCCTGGATTCCCTTTTCTACACCTGGTAAAGGGTCAACTCCACCTCCACCCTTTAGCCCTCACTATGATATGGACAAAGATTCATCTCTTACATTAAGCACTTGAAGTAAAGAGGTTTCAGAGCTCTTAAATAAAGATCTCATAAAAGATCACAATAAAAAGATTGAGAAAAATCCACATTGTAAAAATGTTATGACTTTGAAAAAAACAGCAAGAACCAGAGGATTTTTTTTTTTTCTGGGCATAAAAACGAAGTGCAGCAAATAAAGTCAAAATTGTAAACATTTTCAGATCTCTTTCGCTCTTGTAATCGTTTTAAAACAGACGAGGCAGGATGAAGTGATGGGATTCAGCAAAAATCTTCTCAGCAGATCCACCAAAACCCAAAGATGTTTGTAGAAAGTAAACATTTTGATTGATGAATCTATTCTTGCAACCATATTCATGTTAAAATTGGATGTGGAACCTGTAAAAACCATTTAGCAGAAACGAATAAAAGACTTGAACCCCCACACTCTTTTTCTGGGCATCTACACATCACAATGATTTACAACTGTCACTGCTTTAGTTGCGTTCTGGAGAGAACATATAAAACAGGGGTCTACAGGGAGCTACTCAACCATCCTCGGGAACCATTTGGGGGTTTAACCCCCAAACCCAACCCTTAAATGTTGAGTGTCAAGCAGGGAGGCATTGGGTCCCCATTCTTAGTCTTAGTGTGTGTAGATGGCAAAAAGAAAAATATAAATTTCAAGAGAAGAACTTGCAGATTCTCCTCTGTGTTAGCTTTGAACTCCACCTGCTGAATATGTTATCAAGACATCACAGGTCAAAGCTGAGTCCTTGATTGGTTGAGACGACCTGTCTTTTTAGCCAAAGTTCAGATGTTTGAACTCTGGATGCGCCTGACACTGAAATCCTACCACAGGACCTCTGTTTGCGTCAAACTGGACATCCCCTGGCGTGCAAATCAGGTAAGATGTTAGAGCTGTCTAGAAATAATCCTGAAAAGTTTTATTTCAGTATGCTTATAAAAAAACATAAAACAATTTTTTGTTTGGTGTTTTCTAAGCTTTCAAATATATGTACATACATAAATACAAAAATGCCCCTCTCACCCCTCCGTGGGTGGTTTCTCCTCCAAGCTCAGGTCCTCTACCAGAGGCCTGGGAGCTTGAGGGTCCTGCGCAGTATCTTAGCTGTTCCTAGCACTGCGCTTTTCTGGACTGAGAGGTCTGAGGTCTTTCCAGGTATCTGTTGTAGCCACTCCTCCAGCTTGGGGGTTACTGCCCCGAGTGCCCCAATGACCACAGGCACCACTGTCACCGTCACTTTCCATGCTTTCTCCAGATCTTCTCTGAGTCCCTGGTATTTCTCCAGTTTCTCATGTTCCTTCTTCCTGATGTTCCCATCGCTTGGCACTGCCACATCCACCACAACGGCTTTCCTCTGTTCTCTATCCACCACTACAATGTCTGGTTGGTTCTCCATTACCATCCTATCAGTCTGGATCTGGAAGTCCCACAGGATTTTTGCCCTCTCATTCTCTACCACCTTCGGAGGTGTTTCCCATTTTGACCTTGGGGTTTCCAGTCCATATTCTGCACACATGTTTCTGTATATTATTCCAGCCACTTGATTGTGGCGCTCCATGTATGCTTTACCTGCCAGCATCTTACATCCTGCAGTTATGTGCTGGATTGTTTCAGGCACCTCTTTGCACAGCCTACACCTTGGGTCTTGTCTGGTGTGGTAGATCTGAGCCTCTATCGCTGTGGTGCTCAGGGCTTGTTCCTGAGCTGCCAGGATGAGTGCTTCAGTGCTGTCCTGTAAGCCAGCCCTTTCTAGCTATTGGTAGGACTTCTTGATATCAGCCACTTCAGTTATGGTCCGGTGGTACATCCCATGCAGGGGTTTGTCCTCCCATGAGGATCTGTCCTCCAGCACTGTCTCCTCTGCTCTCCATTGCCAGCGACATTCACTAAGTATGATAGGTTTCATCCTAGATGGTGGCTTTCCCGCTCACAAGTCCTCTGCCTCCATTGATTGAAAAAAAAAAATATGCAAGATTACCTTTTCTCTCTGCTCAGCTCAATTAATTTTATTGCAATGTTTCAAGAGGTAAAAGAAACTACAGGTGAGAGAAAATTGGTCATGTGATTGTTAAGAGATTCATCAGGTCACTGAATTAGAATATTTTCCAGTGAAGTACAAACCTTTGCTTGCTTCGCCCTCGGCATTTTGACCAAAGCTGCTCTCACCCTCACACGCCCACCCATTTTTTACGAGCCCGCCCACAATCTCTTAAACGTAAAATGATTGGCTAGAATTGTAGAAAAAAAACCTGAATAGAAAATAAGCGAATGACATGTCCGAAACGAAGCACCAAAATCCATGGTTTTTCCTGTTGTACCTCATACATCAGATGTTGGCATAATCTTCACAGTGTTAAACGTTATGACTGTCATGGTAAAATTAAGGCTTAAAGCAGGTTCAGCACAGCCAAGTCTGCATGTTACTGCAAAAGATTGTTAAAACATTTGTGAGACACTGCAAAAGAGCCATCCGTCCATCCATCCTCTAAACCTACTTAATCCTGGTTCATAGGTTTGCTGGAGCCTATCCCAACTGAAGGACAAAGGCAGTAGTTGGATACTGGCAAAAGTGGAGGATTTGCCATTTTGTCTCAGGGCCACACAACCACACACATAGGCTCACCTTTACATGTAGGAACGATTTAGATTCACTTTTTAACCCATGAAGCCTCTTTTCAAGCTGCGTGAGGAAACCAGACTTCCCAGAGAAAATGTGCACATGCACAAAGAGAACATGCAAAGTTCACATGGAAAGAAACCAGCCGGGATTTGAACCCAGGGTCTTCTCGCTGTGATTGCGCACCACTACACCACCATGCAGCACGCAACAAAACAAAATTAGTTTCAAATGGTGAAAATTGTCTGGGCCAAAAAAAAAAAAGTTAGCATTTGCATTTGCATTTTAACCCCTCCCTAAGTAACTTTTACATTTTTCTTCCAACCAGTTTTGTCAAAATGTCCTGTCACATGACAAGACAGAGTTTTTCAAACGGAATGAGGCAGGGATGTGAATTCGGCTCATCAGCTCCTGAAAATTTTGGGATTTCTACGGCCTCGTGGACCCTCTTCAGAGCGGGACGCTCCACTGCGTGCGGGCGCCTGTGTGTGCGCTCTGCTGGAAAGGAAGAGTTGAGTCTGGGAGAGTGTGAGTCTAATTAAAACGATGAAAATAATTACTGATACAGGCTGACAGACAGCCTCGCCCTCAGACATCCTCAGTAATTAGTTAATTAACCAAACGCAAATTAGCAGCAAGAATTAGTCAGCCAGGCTTAACGGAAAAGATGGCGAGCGCATCCCTCGCTTTCCGCTTTCTCTGCCTTCGCTATCGAAGTGTGTGTGTGTCTCTGCAATATTACACAGCACTGTTGTGAAAAAGTTAGAAATAGGGCACGTCTGCTTTATTACACTTTATCACTGCTTTGCATGACACAGTCGCAGCACAGTGAGTAATATTTTATGCCTAAGTCAATTCTTTCAAATTAAAAAGTGATTTCAGGATAATGAGGCTGTAATTTTCTCCGTTTTTTGCCTTAAAAACTAGGATACACTCAGGGAGTGTTTGCATCTTTACCCCTTTAAATCTTATGTCGGAAATATACGAATAGAAATGCTAATTAAAAAATAAATTAAAACATCCACAACTTTTAAAAAGTTTTCCTTTTTCTAACAAAATCATTTAAGAACAAGAAAAATAATTTCCCCAATAGACATGTAAACGACACATTATATGCTGTGTATATCCTTCCATTTTGTTCCAGCCTCCATGATGAAAACAAGCCAGTGCACTGTAAGTTCCCCCGAGGCCCTGCAGGTCAGAAGAACAACCTCTCCGATGAAGTCAACACGATTACGCGAGCAGGGATGAAGATTCGCCCACTGCTGGCACCAGCGGGCGAGCTGCAGCTCGGCGCTGGAAGTGGCTGGCGTTCTTCTCGTTAGCACTCACTTGCTCGCTCGCGGCCCGAAAGAAGCAAGATCTGAGACAGAACGATGCTCCAGCAGATCAGCAACCTTCAAGTCTGACGTGGTGAAACCTCACAGTGTTTTGTCTGTGTGTGAATGTGAGTGAAGGAAATCTCTGCTCATGATTGTATTCTCAGTAGAAACCCAAGAAAAGTCCAAATCCAGCTGTGAAACAAACCTCTGCTTGGGCTGCAAAGCCGCTGGCGCAAAGGCATTGCTGTCCAAAGACAATTAAAACATCTAAGAGCTGTGTTGTTCTACTGGGAAACATCTATTATCTCAAACACAGACATTACACTTTACTTATTAAGGGTCACAGCAGTTCAAATATCAGTGTTTTTCTGGTAAGAAAAAAATTAACAGGAGAAAAGTTTTTTTTGTCTGATTGGTAAATTTAAAAAATTATAAAACCCCAAACCAAAGAAAATCACAAAAGCTGAGAAAAACCTCATATGTTTAATCTGATTTTGCTGATGTTGGTAAATGTTCAGAGCACATAAGACATTAACATTCTATTATCTTTCCTTTTGTCTCACTTAATTTCTTCATTACTTTTTATTTTGTTATCGCTATTTGTTCTCAGTCTAGTTCCTAGAGGATTAATTACCAGGCCATTAGCATTCATGCTGTTTGTAAATGCACCAGAGTTCACTTGCATGTGAGCTGAAACCCATGATTTAAGGCAAACCAGTTGGCTTTTCTGATCCACATTTTAGCGTTAAGGTGAAAAGGAACGCCATTGTCATTTACAAAGCTCTAAACATTAAAGTAAAGTATCAAAAGTAAGGACTTGGCAAGGTGCCAAGAAAAAAGCATAGTTTGGACAATCAAACTCATAAATTATAGTCACTTGTTTAGTGTAGTATTCGTGTTTGAATGTACAAGCTCTCTTTTAGCTCGAGGCCAAAAAGCCATGTGCACAATCAGGTCAGAACTGCCAATCAGTGTCCAATCTGCTCTGTGTGTTTGTGCATGTTCACGCCAACTCGTACAAGAAACACACAAAAAAAGGCATGGGTGATATAGAGATGTTCCCATCCATTCACCCTGCAGAAATGTCCTTGTCTTCTCAACCTCCTGATGTACTCCCACTGATGCATTTTATACATCGGCTATGAAATGGACTAAAATCTGTAAATATAATTCCTGGTAAACGAAGGACACTGTAGTACCTCCATTCCTATGTGGGAGGACAGCCTTTGGGCTTGCATCATCTCTCAGAGCCCCAGGAGTCAAAAGGTTCAATGAAAGGTCTCAGCTGTTCCTGGGTCTAAACATCTTTTGACAGAGGAATTCTGATCTTTTAGAGCCCACATAGGGTACCTGCACTTTAGACAAGGACGTAATCACACTTAAATCACACATGCAGGGACTTAGAACTTGACCTTATAGACTTAAGACTTGACTTGAGACTGAACCTCATAACTTTAGGGATGGACTTGACTTATTTATGGACCTGTGAAAACATTTTATTTCTTTATTCTTATTTTGTAGCTAAAGATCTTCAATGTCACATCATAAGGCAAACCTCACTTCATGAAGTTTTTGCATTGAGAATGGAGACACACCAACTCCCTGTTTTCTGTGTTCCTACAAGCTGTTTAAAGGTAGTTTAATTGCAATTTTATGATGATTACATTTATAAAACTACGTTTTTTGACTTGAAACTTGACTTGAAGATCCAGCTGGAAACTTGACATTTGACTTGAAGTTAGAGCTAAAGATACACTTGAGACTTCACTTGAATTTCTTACCAAAGATGTTACATCTAAAGACTTGAGACGTTGATTTTAATGCAAAGACTTTGGATTTGACTCGCCCTTGCAAAAACTCAATTGTGAGCCTGTCTGAAAAGGCCCGCAAACAGAAACAGAGCTGGAAGAAATACTACAAAAACAAAACACATCACATTTGGGCAATGACAGTCAGTCTTTTAGGCCCAAACATTTCACTTTGCAACTCCTCTGGTCAGAACACACATTTACCGCTAGGATGTTCTGCCAGGTGTGAACCAAAGCACAGCTGAAGGGTTTGTAACATTTGCTGTGGTTTGTATGAGAAGACCATCAAGGAAAATAAACTAGAGGGGTTATTCCACTTAGTTTCTTCGGGCTGGACCTGTCCAAGGCCCGTGGGAAGAGCATCTGCCACCAGGCGCTCACCTGTCATCTCCAGCCCCAGGTCTGGTTCCAGAGTGGGGCCCCGGTAATGCCAGACATAAAAGCGTCCTTTTTAGGTGTTACTCATAAAGGGGGTGTTAAATTTAAACCAGAACATTTTCTTACAATGGCAGGATGTGCATGATGACAGCTCAAGCTAATTGGCTCTTCCAGATGTAATTGTGCAGTTACTGAATTGTCACATATCTTTAGCTACAGTTTTATTCAGCAACGCGTAAATATCAATGGTGCAGTGTACCTTATTAGGCATCCTGGGGTGTGTACTTAATGTAACAGAGCAATAAAAATAGAAAAGGGGCATCCTAAGTAATCAGCACATAAATAATATTTAAATTTCTTATCACAGTCAGAAATCTTCACAGAAAGCCACGACAATATAAAAAGCTGAATTATGCTTATAATCAAATCAAATCAAATTTTATTTCAAAAGCACTTTTCCAACTCCAGCTACCCAAAGTGCTTTACATAAAATCATTATAAAATATTAAAAATAAAAGGACAAGATCCCAAATATTGTGTTTGAAACCCACTCAATACCAACACCCCCCAAAAACACACGAGGACCTGGCCATCTTATAAGTAAGTAAATAATGATATTTTGGGGACATGTCCACATCAGTGACCCCCCATTCAAGTTCACAGAATACACTACCACGGAACCCTCCAGATCTAAACAAAGAGTCAGACCTAGGATAGTGCAGTGACCCCATTTACTGAGAAGGGTCAGTCACTGATGTGGAGGATCCCTCTGAATAAAACACTGGAGTTACAAATAAAATATAAAAGGAATAAAATAAAAATAGATAAATAACCAAATAGGTACATAAATAAACCTTAATAGACAAACAAAAAATAGAATTGTGAATTTAAAAAAATATGTATACGTACATATATACATTAATAAAAAATAGAGCATAAACATTTAAAATATCAAATAAATTAGTAAAATTCAACTGTTTTGCCAACAAAATAAAACAAGAAGTAAAAAATATCAAAATAATATCATCAAAGTCAAGCTAATTAGAACTTAATACAAAAGTATACGGTAAATCCAACAGTTGGCAAAATAAAAAAATGTCACTAACATTTTAAAACAATAATCAGCACATTCACCTGCCAACATGTATGTATGGCTACTTTATTAGGCAAACTTGTCCAAATGCTTGTTAATGCAAACTTCTAACCAGCCAATCACATGGCAGCAATTCAATGCATTAAGCCATCTAGACATGGTCAAGATGATCTGCTGCAGTTCAAAGCGAACATCAGAATGAGGAAGAAAGGTGATTAAAGTGACTGTATACGTGACACGGTTGTTGGTGTCAGACTGACTGGTCTGAGGATTTCAGAAACTGCTGATCTACTGGGATTTTCTCCCACTACCATCTCTAGGGTTTACAGACAAAGATAAGAAAAAGAGAAAATATCCAGTGAGCGGCATTTATGTGGGCAGAAATGCGTTGTCACTGTCAGAGGTCAGAGGAGAATGACCAGACTGGTTCCACATGTCAGAAAGACAACTGGAACTCAAAGAATCACGGGTTCCAACCGAGGTCTGCAGAAGAACATCTCTGAACACACAACACGTCCAACCTTGATGCAGATGAACTACAGTAGCAGAAGACCACACCAGGTGTCACTTCTGTCCGCTAAGAACAGGAAACTGAGGCTATGATTCACACAGACTAACCAAAACTGTTTATTTTTTGAGCTAAGAAAATGTCTTAACAAAAACTAAAAATAACAGTAAATACCAGGAAATCTGTGAGTTTCCCACCGCAGCCGTCACACTGCTAACTAACTCGAGCCTCTTTGTTTTCATCGGTCCTGCTGCTGTTGACTTTGTACTAATGTCAGAGATATGACGTGACCTGAAGGCATCTGTTCCCTTTCCCTGGGAGCTTTGTACATAAACACACATAGATGTAGTCTTACCACACATATGAACAAACACACACTCCCCACACCCCTGTCTTGTGGTATTTCTTGGGTATCCACGCCCCGTGTCCTGTGGTGTTCTCCTGTAGAGGAGTATATGTTTTGTTTATGGTCAGTGACATGCACAAGCACTGTGGGGCTTAACTGAATGTGAGCACTGTCACAAGAGATTAGAGCTGTGTGTGTTGGTGTGTGTGTGTTTGGTAGTTGACTGGTGGGGAGACACCAGTACAGATGGGGGCTTCAAATGTGATGAGTGTCATGGTTGGGCCTCCTCCTGTCCTCTTGGTTCAGCATCATGAGAAGCCCACCGGCTGCCATCTGAACTAACGCAGCCAGCCCACGGCAACACCAGAGTCCCCTTTGTCTCCTTGTCCCTGTCGAAAACACTACAGCCAAAACTGCACTTCATAGACTCAAACGACTGGTCGCTCCAGTCTTGATCAGATCTTTTTTTTTTTAGCCATGAAATATCCAGTGATGCTGCTGCTTTTTAGTTTATGCCTCAAGCTGTTGGTTCAAAACAGGATGGCTGCAGCAAAAAACTGAAATGTTTCTAGGAGGAGAACAAACCATGTGAAAATAATCATTTGAGTCAAGAAATCATTGGGTAAAAGCTGCATGGCTGAGAAGATGCTAAATGAATTAATCGCTTTATTGAAATGCTGCTCTTTAGGTCTTAAATGGAGGTGTTAATTGTGCAGGTATGACCTGTTATGACACAGCCCACAACATTAATGTCACTACTCTGACTATCAGAAATCTGCAGATAATCCTTGCTGGGCACTGATTGCAAAGAAGCCAAACTGTGTCTAAAATTAAGATACAATTTCCCTCTGAAATCTTAATTTATTTTACATCACCTTGGACCTTCAAATCATTTTTTTTTCTTGAGGAAAAAAAGTTTTAGGACCTGAAAAGATCTTGATTTGTAAAATTTATGCCTCCCAACTTAATTAACATCCTTAGCAGCAAACAAAAAAAGCTCACAGAATCAAAACAATAGCAGAAAATGTTTAGGTAAAACTACTCAATTACCTTAAATCAGAGATCTTATAAAGAAATTAAAAAAAAGGAAACAACCATCAGGCAACTGGTATTTTGTAAATATAATATAAACGTGAATCCATCATGTCTGTATCTTTATTATTGTGAGATTTTGTGAAACATTCAAGTCACTGCATATTATACAGTGACTTGGAACATGGAAACAACTGTCTCCATAAATCCATACATGGTGGAAAACTCCTGGTTTTGGCTGAATACAGCAGCTTTATGTTTCTTTGAAGTTGAAGGCTCATCTTCAGTTTCCTCACTGATTCTTATCTCCTCAAAGAAACTTTCCAAAACACGTCTTTTTGTTTGGTTTTTGTTAACTTCTATCATTGGGCTTATAACTTAGCTAGCGCTACAAGCGAGCGGCAGCTTTATGTCACGCAACGAGGCAAGACAGGCGGATGTGGTGAACAGAATCCGGTAGTTTTCCAAAATTAAACTTCCTTCTGAATCAGAAAATAAGCGGAAAGAATCAAAGTTAGCATATGCATTTTCTTCCTGTCTGCTGCCCAGTACCAAGCAGCTCTCGGACCGCAGACCGGTACTGGTTTGTGGCCCAGGGGTTGGAGTCTGAATTAACGGGAACAGGCAGATTGTCGAAAAATGATAAGTTGGGAAGACCCAAAACGTCAAAAAAGGAGGCGGAAAATACGTCCATATATAACGAGTTGGGAGTGAGAATGTGTTGGTTGCAACGACAACAAGAACTCCACCCTTTAAAACAGAGGCACCCATTGTGTTATTTTTGCGTCAAGATCGAATCCAGGTCCAGGTCTGAGTTGGTGAGCTCCGTCTTAAATGTTCAAGCCGGAAGTAAAAAAGCAACTCAATAGTCTGGTTCTTTAAATACAGCGGATCTATTTTACAAGCCAGAACTTCCTGCGGAATTCTTTCAACATTTTTGTAGACATCTACTGGGTGTTGGGGTTGTGAATCTGTATTTATTGTTGATAGCTTTGGATTTGTTGATTGATTGGGTCTGGCCGAGTCATTGGTTGGTGGATTCCTTGGATGCAGTTAGATCACCAAGGTCTACTGTGATTTCAGTAGCAGCTTGTTAGAGACCTTCTATGGCTTGTTCAATATTCCCTTATAATCTGAAACAGTTAATAACAGAGATTGAAAAAAAGAATTTATTGATGGTGCAGTTATCTGTGATTTTTGACCAGAACTCTGTGACCTGAGGCAGCGCTCTGACACTATTTATACTCTGGTATTTATTACACTTATGTTCAATAAAAAGCTGTTTTTCAAAGACTGTCTAAAAGGGATATACTTGAACCTTTGGACAACACATAGACCTGATAACTAAAATTAAAACTATGGTTAGCTTTTTTTTCTTTTTTGAAAGGTATACTTAACACTGCAAAAAGCTGTGAAAATGCACAACATGACAGTATGTATATTTACCATACGGCTGTGCGTCTGCAGTCCACACACTATTTCCCCATGAGTTCCAAAGCTTGCACAGGATGCTGCAGAGGTTGCCGGTTAGCTCATGTTCTTGCTCACTCGATGAGAAAAGACATTTTGTTCTGACTGTGGCAGGGAGCTCGGTTTCCCTGGAGCCAACTATCTGTCTACCTCACAGTCTGAAACTGTGTCTGAGTCTCATTCCTGAACCCAACCAACACCACAGTTTCTCATTCGCTTACCTCTCATGTATCAATATTAGCTTAACTGTGGCAGAATGTGAGAGATTTTAATTGAGGATTTAACATTATGTGAGTTGGCCCCCCTCCTATGGTTGCCGTATGGAGTGGGCCCCCCCTCTTTCGGTTTTATTTGCACCTTAGACATGTAGGGCCCTTGGTAGGGGGGGTGCTTGGACATCACTGCCAGCAAGCAGCGGATGTCCTCCTAGCACCCTACCCGCCAATTTTAACCACACCTTAGACATTTAGGGTCCCTTGGTGGGGAGGGTGAGGGGACGTCACTGTGAGTAATCAGGAGATGTCTCCTCAGTGCCCTACCCGCCAATTTTAACTGCACCCCCCTTAGCACACACACACCCCTCCCCCCACAATATATACATTCCAACATAAACACACACACATGCACACACACACCCTCTCAAACACACATACACGCACACACATTTTGCAAG
Source organism: Oryzias sinensis (assembly GCA_037389245.1). Taxonomy (NCBI): domain Eukaryota; kingdom Metazoa; phylum Chordata; class Actinopteri; order Beloniformes; family Adrianichthyidae; genus Oryzias; species Oryzias sinensis. Next base: position 17,820,447 of record CM074509.1, on the reverse strand, counting down.
GAAGGTGGGACCTAGGACCATCTGTCCCCTGCCTCTTCCCTGGTGGGGGGTACGGGCCCCTTTGCAACGGCGGCCGTGTCCCCGGGGTGCCGGCTTCCTGGGCCCGGCGGTGCTCTCTCCGCGCGGCGGGGGGGTTCACATTACATCTGAGCCGGGAGTGTTCGCGTCCCTGGGGGGTGGGTTCTGGTCCTTGCTCCTGAGCGCTGGGCCCCGCCAAATTTCCAACTGTGGCCGAGCCTGGTCGGGCCATATTTACAACACCCCTTGTGGGCCCTCTTTTTTCCCCGGGGTTCCCCCCTTTTGGGCGGGGGCGGCGGGCCCCTGCCTCGCTCCTCCCTGGACCAACCGTGGGCCGGGCGGATGGCTGCCTGGAGTGCGGAGCGGGTCTCCCTTGGGGGGTCCTGGCTCGTACCTGGGGTTGGGGCGGGGGGATGCCCGGAACTCCTGGGTGGTGGTGGGGTGCTCGTCTGGGGCTGTGGGTGTCCTTCTCCGGTGGGGCCCTGCGTTGGGTTCTCCCGGCGCGGCGGGGGGGCTGCTCTCCTGGTTGGGCTGGGGCGGCGCTCTCTCTCCCTCCGTGCTTCCCTGCTCTCTGGCTCTGGGGGCCTTGCAGCGGTCCTGCTGGCCCTGGCCTGGGTGGCGGGCTTGGTCGCCCGGGCGGCGGTTGTTCCCTGCCGGTTCCCGTGTGGCGTTGGGGGGATTCCGGCTGCCGCTGCTGCTGCGGTGGGGGTCTTGGGGTGGGGATGGCTGGGCACTCTCCCTCCTTCTTTCCACGTTCCACCATCCATTTTAGAAAAACATAAACACTCACCTGAGCACAGGTGTTAGCTCACCTTTGCACTAACAGTTTGCATGACTGAATGACTGAAATATTTCACACTAGTTGGTTTTAAGGCATAAGTATGCGTGTGAACACTATCTGTTTTGTATATATGTCGACAGGTGGACATTTTTTGCAGCTAGCAGGTGTGTTTATAACATTTGAGTGTGTGTGTGGACAGGCTCCGCCCTTATTGTACTACATTTGTACCTTACCATAATGATTAACAACCAGTAGACTTGTTACTTTATGCTGCTTCATGGTCTTATCCCCCTTCCCCTCCTATTATCACCCCCTACCCCCCCTCTCTCTATCGTCCCTCTCTCTTCTTCCCCTCTTTCCTTTTCCGTCCGGTCCAACTCCAAAGATTTTCAGACATGATTGAAATTAATAAAGTTTGGCTCAATTACAAAAGGGGTTTATCCAGACATACCTTTGGTTTGTCTGAAGATTAATAACCCCTCTTGTTAAAGTAAAATATGTCCAACACAAGAGGCCCTCAGCTCTCATCTGTCTGCCCTTGTTGTCTATCTTGATCTCAATCTTCATATCAATAACTGGAAAAGGCTTTGTGTGTGTGTGTGTGTGTGTGTGTTATCACACGTTTTAACTGCTTGTAAAAAAGATTGTCAAAATGTTGTACCAGGCAGTACAGTACCATGACTCTTATAAAATGTGTTTTAAATAAAAGTCTACTTCTCTACCTTAATACACATTTTCAGCTTACCTCAAGATGACCATGTCTGACAGCCACACAACTAAAAGATGTGTGTTAACGTCAAGCATTTGGGGTAAAAACAGTAGAAGGACCACTCTGTTATTTTTATGTTTAAAGAAATAAGCAGTGTTTGTGTGATTTGCCATTACAAGAATGAAGTGTTGATATACAGAAGACAAGAATGTCTGCTAAAATCTTTCTTCAGCTTGATGTCTAAAACAAGAAAAACAAATTAAACACAAACACATTTGTTTTCTCGATATAGCAGAACAAAAGTGTAGCTTGTTATCTGGAGATATTGACTTAGGTTTTGGGTAAAAAAGTGACACTTTTTCTTATTGGAGATTGCTGATTGTTGCTAATATTCTTCTCAAATGACAAACAACATTTGCACAATTTCCACTTGTGTTTGACCATGGCTACACTAAACAATGATGTTAGATTAAGAGCTGATTTAATTTTTCTTAATCCCAAAGTAGAATATTAAGATGATTTTACCTACTGTTATATCTTACAATGAAAAAAATGTTTAAATATTTAACATCTGTATCAGTCGATCAAACATAAACATAATAGGCGTGGGTATGTATTCCAAAAACTGTTTGAAAATATTTTAGCTGAAATCAAAACCTTGTGTTGTTTTAGAAAATCCTTTCTGAAGAGAACAGGAGTTTATCAGAAACTCACCTCCGAATTGTGGGTGGGACTGTTGGTAAAAAGTAAGCCAGCGCTCATTTCCCTTCATCCCTTTGTTTACACACTCTCCCACTAGCTTACAGCCCCCCACAACCCCAAGCTAACATTAGCAGTGCAACAGAAATAGTGAGCAATATTGAAGCCATCCAGCTGTACAGTTTTGATCCATTTTCCAGCTCAGACGAGGAAAGCAAAGCCGTTCATGGTTTGATTTGTCTGCAAGTGGATGCATCAGAATGTAGCAGAGCAGGGAGGCTGTGATCTGCTGATTGTTATTTGTATGTAACAACTACAAGCTTTTACAAAAACCAAAAACACAATTTTCATTGGAGTGGGTCTTTAAAATGTCCTTGTGGCATTTTTCTGATGTGGGACAACATATATAAAGAAATTTTAGCATAAAATTGCATTCCTGGGTATTTCTTTTTCCAAATAGTTGTGAATCAGGGGGAGATGAAACAATGCTGCTGGAAAAAGAGCTTATTTGTAATGTAGAAAATACAATGGGTGGGCCACAAGCTTCCAGCTCTGCCTACCAGGAGGGGACAACGGGGGTTGCTCTTCACCAAATGATGAACTCCTGCTGCTCTGCAGAAACGATGTCCTTAAAAAAAATGACAGTTTTTTTGAATTTGTGTAAAAACGGCATAATCATAATTAAAAGACCACTGGGAACACTTTTACAGTAGATCCTTTCTGGGGCAAGAGCGTTTGGCTGGTCAGTGCATGCCTGGGCTAATGATGTCTACTAACACCCTCAGGAGGTAGAGGTGCAGGCGCTGGGGAAGGCTCTCTATGTCAGCTGCCCCAGAGCGGGTAAGAGAGGAAGGAGAGCGCAGGAGAGATGAAGGAGAGTAGCGGACTGTGCAAGAAACATCCAAGGTAAAAATGTCATACTGGCAAAAAATGGAAAATAGAGACATAATTAATGTCAGCTTTAATTACCATGAGCGGTTTTATAACAACCCTTAACTCATCCGGAAGCACAAACATTGCAATGCTTGATATGTTATCGTTTTACGTCTAAATAATCTTTGCTTCTGGCATTCCAAAGTACTTACATGTGCAGAGAAGATGCCTGCTCTCCATTGTGTCTGTGCCTTCTCCTTGAAACAGCCATTAGTGTGTAAGGTTGTGCCAGTTTACATGTTTTTCAGATGTGCAAAGTAAAGTCAGGAAACATCCACAATCCTGCCCCACATTTAAAAAAAAAAAAGAGTGAACCACATCGATCTAATTTTAGTCTGCTCAGTGTTTTCACGCTCTGCCAAAAAAAACACTCATCTTGCTTATTCATCCATGGCAAATGTCCAAAACGGATTGCACATTCTTTGTTTTTAAAAAACACTCAACCTGGTTAATCAAGCGCATTGTGTTTGCCATGATCTGTCCAGTTGGCACCTTTAGTAAAACTGGACTTTGATCTTCATGTTAGTTGATTCTTCTAACACAAAACCAAATAACATATGACATATGATAATTCTATTTTAAAATCACTGTCAGTGACATAGGTAAAGCCCCCCTGCTTGATAAAATCTTTGCATCAAAATTCACTGATTCAAATTTAGCACAGAACCCGATTGCTCCAAACTATCACAACTTTCATAGTTGTGGGGCTTGAAAATGTCTTTGTGGCGTTTTTCTGATGATGGAGGACATATAAAAAGAAAATTTGGTGAAAATTTGTCACCACTAAATAAAATGCATGTTTCCAGTAGCAAAGTGAGGACCATTTTAAAATCCATCAGTCAGTAAAACATGTGGACCTGATGGCAATAGTGCATGTACTGTCCATGAATGCTTGAACGAACGGTCTGCACCTCTATAGCCACACTCTGCATGAAATCACTGCAAGGCATTTTACCTACAAATACGGGACAAGTAAATATATTTCAGCTTAACCCTTGTGCTATCCTAGGGCACTTTAACATTGGGAGTTGGGTCATCTAGGCCAATGTTTTTCAACCAGTGTGCCGCGGCACACTAGTGTGCCGTGGGAGATGGTCAAGTGTGCCGTGGGAAATTGCCCTCATTAACTGATCTAAAAACATTTTCCATCTCCAGGATTTCAGCTCTCTGTTCATCCAAACAGGCCCTGAGAAAACACTTAGTAGTTAGAAATACAAAATATCATAAAATACATTTTTCTTTGCGTTTATTTTATTAAAGACACTTTGATAAGAATGACGGTACCACGATTTAGCCGCAGCGTCAGCTGTATTAGAAAAAGTCCCGCCCCTTCAACTGTCTCCAGCAATCATTCTTGAAGGCTTGATCACATGTCATCAGTCTGACCAATCAGAAGTGGTTAAAGTCGTCACTTCCTTGTCCCGATTTAGCTTGTAAAGTCTCTTAGTTCCAACAAAAAAACCAGCTAAAGCGTATCTTTAGCGGTGTAGCTTTCCACAGAATCTGCTCTCAGACCGTGGAACAAGTGAACAAAACAATGAGGCTCCGAAGAGCGATCTCCGGCCGTTTTATGCACTACATCTCCCATGATGCATTGGGTTAAAGTGACACAGCGCACAATGAGATAAGTTGTTGTTAAACGTCTTAAAACGACAACGAAGACACATCAAACAGTTTTTAAATCTTTTAACTTAACTTTTATTACATCTATTAGAAAAAACAGCTGCGGCTTCCAGCTTGCATGTGAGATTGTGGAGGGATTGTAGATCAATACAGACTATGAGTTTCTCCTTTTTTTTTTTTTTTTTTGGATGCTGGTGTGCCGCGGGATTTTTTTTCAAAGTTAAAGTGTGTCGTGGCTCAGAAAAGGTTGAACAACACTGATCTGGACCCACTAGACATTGCTCTGAAGCTTTTTTCTTCAATGATTTGTGATCTTCACTGGTGTTCATGGATTACATGAAATCTTTCCACCTTCATCTACCTTTGTCATGGTAGGGAGAACATGTCAATGTAAGGGTGGGGTCATCTAAGATAGCACAAGGGTTAATTAACTAACAGATCCCAGATTTACCAGTCAGTTTCTCTTCTTCCATTATTTGGTAAAGTACTAGTAAACTATTCAACCAACACATGTTGTAGACCAGGGGTCGGGAATCTTTTTGGCCGAGAGAGCCATAAACGCCACATATTTTTAAATGTAATTTCGAAAGAGCCATACAATAATGTAGCGTCCCTTTCCCACACTGAGACTTAACGTCTTTTAAGGTTCTTTATTCTGGTTACTGTAGACCGCAACAAACGCCGTACAATTAATTCAGCAACTCCTTATTCTCTCCCGCCGAGACAAGAGCGCTTCTCCCAACTTTATATTCCCCCCTCCCGCTCCAGCCCTCCCATTTCCCTTATTCAGCCCATAGCTGAACCCCATTGGTCCAAATTCCCTAACAACAGGCTGAGCGACAGAACTGAGGGCCAATCAGATCTCTGCTTGATGCATTCAGCGAACTCTAGAACTTTTAACGCGGCCCAACAGCCAAGTTAAACTCAGTCCGCGACAATGTTTAAAACTAAATATACAAGTGAATGTGTGCATTTGATGTAATTTCAACATTTTTAAAGTACAATAAGTCTGTGGATTCTTTTTAATAACATTGTTATGCTGTTGCTAATAAATGATGAGTATTTCTCGTGGTAGTTTGCTGATGGTCTAGTCTGGTTGATCCGTGGTGAGTTTATGCTTCATGCAGGCGTTGAGACTTTAAACGGGATCTTAGGTCTGAATGTTCTGTAGATGTGAGAAAGACTGCTCACATGCAGACCTGGAGCCAAACACACTCACACGCTGCAGTGAGTGACGGGTAGCGGGTTTTACGTTATTACAGTCCCTGCGCGATTCACCTGCTGCCTGTGCCCACAACCCCCCACCCCCACCCTCTGCTTTCTTCCTCACACATCCCGTCCCCGCAACTGCGCGCTCTTTCTCAGAGACGGGAGCGCGCAGTTTTAGGCACGGCAATTCACAGGTTTCCTGGTTTGCTCTGTGAAATAATAGATAATAGTAACTGATAGTTTTCTCTCCAAGCAGCGTTACTACTGGGCCCCTCTGGCGTCGCATCGCGCCCGAGAAGCACTGGTCTAATGAAAAAAAGTATAATTAAAGATTTTTTCTGCGAGCCACATGTGACCATCAAAAGAGCCATATATGGCTCGCGAGCCATAGGTTCTCGACCCCTGTTGTAGAGGGTTGTTCAAGATATGGTGACAACAGTCATTCATGTTAGCATACTTGAACTCTTGGTAACCTAAATATACTTCCAGAAATCTGAAAACATATGCATTTCTATGAAGGAAAAAAGTAAATTCCTCCATTTTCCAAACTCACTGTACCCCTGTTGGGGTAACAGGGTTACTGGAACCTATCCCAGGTCCTCTCTGGCCAGGGTACACGCCAAACAGGTCACCAGTCTGTTGCAGAGCAACTCACTCTGCACACATTCACACCTAGGGACAATTTAGAATCTACAATGAACCTAAGCATGTTTTTGAGCTGTGGGAGGAACTCAAAGTGCCTGGAGAAAACCCATTCATAGACGGGGAGAACATGCATAATCCACACAGAAAGGTCTCGTTGTATGGCGAGACTGCTAACCGCTACACCACTATGCAGCCAAAAGTAAAGTCATTGTGTGTACTGACGTGTGTCGACGTGTTAAACTGAAATGTTTAACACGTCGACACCAGACCTTAAACTCCAGTGTAAACATTCTTTGAATTACTGTAACTCCTCACCCATTGATGCAATTAACAAAATTACAACAGATTCTGAAGATGGGAAAATCGGCTTTATGCTGACATTCAACAGAATTTTTATACACCATATTTTGAGTTTTTAAAATAACTCAAGTAAAAATGAGGAGACAACAGGTTGTTTTCCCATTACAAAGAAAAACTCTCCAAAACTTCATATTTTCATGGAGTTGATATTGTGCAATATGCTGAACTATGTGTGCTATCACTTTTTATTCCATGGTGCGGGTGAATTCTCGATTCTGATTCGCTGCTGGGTGTGCATTAAAAGTGATAATGCACAGTGATATACCGCACGCCTAAAAAAGAAGCTCCAGTCACATAGCATAAATGTTCTATATCACTGCTTCTTTAAAACAAGACTTAGCTTCATCATCTGGACAAAAAACAAGCGTAAGAGGTGAACCTTGTCTCTGAACTGATGCTTTATTTAATTCGCCGTTCCACATAACAAATTGTCCGCTTTTTGTGAAAAAAGCTATGCAAACCAAAAAATTACAAGAATAAAGTACTAAAATATTGAATATTTGTTTCTTTTGTAAGTGACTATGGTTTAAGCAGGTTAGCGCACTTTGCTGAAGCAACCATCTTCCGCTTCCTGATAATGCACGCTTCGTTGGCCATTAACCCTTACTTAGCACATATTGTTTTCTCGGCAACTGTGCAAAATTTGACATTTTAAAGGTCTACACGGCTGACAAAAACTTAACTCTGGCCTACTAACATGAAAATTTAAATTTAGTCTTAAAAATCATTTTTATAGGCAAGACATCTGACTTCTCTGTAAAAAAGTAAAAGGCTCCATCCTCACTGAAAACTTCCAATTCAAGAGTCTTATTCATTCTGAATTGTTTATTGACATAAAACAGTAAAGACATTGGATTATTATTATGTTGCAGAAATATACCTTTCTAAGTTACAAATAGTTATTTTTACTCAACTTGATGTTTGCTCCCAATTTAACATAGAAAACTTCAAGAAGTCAATCCCTCAGTTGTTATTTCTGTAAGGTTAGTTTAGCTTAGGACAACATAAACTGTTTCAGATATTAATTCATCTTTAACATTAAAATAAAATAAAATGTTTGCTTTATAGAAAACCACCACTGGAATTAAAACTGATTTTCCTGCTATTTTACTGCAAGTGTTTAACTGTTTTTGGTGAACAAATTACACTTTATTGAGCCTCCATTTTATAGGCAAACAGCGGGTATCAGTATTCATGGAAATCAGGCTTTAACTTTTCTCAGTTTAGTCAAAGATTTGTTTGACAAGCAGCCAGTAGAGTGGCTCTGTTTCAACGTGGTTCACCGCTTGCACCTGCAGCTTCGTTGCATCTTTCTTGAATTGTGTTCTGCACCCTGATTGGTGTACAGTCAGTCAATCTCCTCTGTGCTGTTACTCCGTACTGTACTGAATGCGTTAACCTTTTGAAATGTATGTAAATCTAGCTTGCTAGCAGATTCTGGAATTCTTTTTTCTACAAAAGTTCCACTTTGAGTGTTTCAGATAGAAAAGTGTGAAAATGTTCATGTCTGTCTTTACAAGTGTAGAAAGGGTGATGAGGGATTTTACAGCCTTAAAATTTTGAGATTGTAAAAACTAAATATTACTTCTTATATTTGCCTAAAGCTAGCTATTTTTAGACTGTTACTTCGGCAATTAACAAGGGACCAATGTTAAGGGGAAAAAAGATCATGAATTTCTCTACTCTTTTAAACACATTGGTCCCACATTGTATATTGCTAATTAAATTTAACGCTGCTGTCAGTTGTTGTGTTTTAGATGAGACTGTTTGTGAGGAGTGTAAGTGAGGAATCAGCTTCGTGGCATGAGTGTATTCTCCTCTGTCCAACCTTGACCCGTCTGGAAAAGCAGTGTTGCCTCTGCAGCAGCAGTGTCACTTTAACTCAGCATCTTCGGTTCATCCTTAAGGGACCTGAACTGCCCGTGTCCCTGCCCAGCCATTCAACCAGGCCACACCCCCTCCACAAGCCACCCACTAACACGCCTTCGTGCACGCTGATAAACGCACCCGCTATCAACAGCAGCAGACAGTGCTGACAAAGCCCAGACTGTGCCCGCTCAGCCCTGCAGACATTAGAGGAGCACTGCAGACAAACGCTGGCCTCCAGCCACTCCCAGTCAGCTCTACATATGTCACATGTTAATGACATCAAGTGTGTGGCCACCCACAGACTGCGGCGTTCTTCAGGGCAGTACACTGAGAAATAAAGTCCTCTCTCCCACTGTGGTGGCACAACTTCAAGGCTTTAACCTTCACTTGACTGTCTGAGGGCAGGTCTTTGCTTACCTTTTCCCTCCTTCTGAACCAACAGCATTCACTATCAGACGCTGAGTTTAAACTGCTTTACAGGGAGAATTTATCTCTTTCCCCTGACTGAACTGTGTTCATAAAGGAAAGAAGAAAGTGTCCCAATTCCCCAATTCTCTTTCACAGCTAAAATTACAAAATAAAAAATAAAAAATGGTGTAAAAGACATGTGTGAGGATAAAAAGAGGGCAGAAACCAAGAGTTGTGTCTTTATGAAAAATTAGGTTATATTGCTTATTGTAGTGCAGATCCTAAGGAAAAAAATTGCTAAAGCTAATATTTGAAAATGTTTCAATTAGTAAGATTAATTCATTTTGACATGTATTGCAAAATGTAGAACTTTCTTAAAGATGCATAGTTTTTTTTTTCCAAGTGTGACTTCAAAAACCTGTTGTGATATATATTACCGTAGCTAGAAAAAGGGAAAGATTGTATCTTACTTTAATAGACAATTTATCCTTTTGTCAAGACTTTTTACCCAAAACTGTTTAGGTATTTTCTTGATATTTTATTTCTTAACTATTTTTCACTTATTTTTGTCATATATGCATATGAATAAATCAAGCTGTGTGACCTAGAACAGTGGGGCAAAAAATAATTTGTCCACCAGCTTTGCAAGTTCTCCCACTTAAAAGTTGAGAAAGGCCTGTAATTTTCATCATACGTATTCCTCACCTATGAGAGACAAAAAAAATCCAGAAAATCAGATCAGAAATATACTTTCTAAGAGTGATGCTGAAAAACTCATCCATGCATTTGTTACGTCGAGGCTGGATTACTGTAACTCCTTGTTAGCAGCGTGTCCTAAGAATTCCTTAAGAAGTCTCCAGCTTGTTCAGAACGCAGCAGCTAGATTGTTAGCAGGAACTAGCAGAAGAGATCACATCACTCCTGTGTTAGTTTCACTCCATTGGCTCCCAGTTGATTCCAGAATCAAGTTCAAGATCCTCCTGTTAACCTATAAGGCCTTACATGGAATGGCCCCGTCCTATATTAAGGACCTCATAGTCCCTTACCATCCAATGAGAACACTTCGCTCGCAAAACGCAGGACTGCTTGTGGTTCCTAGAATTAGTAAAAGTACGGTTGGAGGTAGAGCGTTTAGCCACCAAGCCCCTGTCTTATGGAATAAACTCCCAGCTCATGTAAGAGAGGCCGACTCAGTTTCTACATTTAAAGTTAGACTGAAAACATTCCTCTTTGGACAGGCTTATTGTCAGATTAGTTAGTATTCAGAGATTATTTAACTTAATGTTAAGTTGTCTAAATTAAACTTAACTATTTCTTTTAAAAGGCTGCTAGAAGTTGAAGCTGGGGTAACTATGGTGCACTGGGGTTCTGTCTTCTTTTCTTTTCTACTTCTACCCTTCCTCTCCTCCATTCCTGATCATAATTTATCATTTAGTTCTCCATGCCTCTGTCTGGTACAGTGCGATTCATGTATTGTCCCTCTTTTCCTCTCCCCTCCTGGGGAGTGGGAGTGCTTCCAGACTCCAGTTGGCTCATCCGTGCTCCAGTTCCTGACCGTCTACCTCGCCTTTGCTCCCGCTCCTACACCTGGCTGTGGTTCCTGTCTCCGGCTCATCTCTGGCTCGTCTCTGCTCTGTACCTGACCGAGTACCTCGTCTCTGCTCCTGCTCCTGGCTGTGGTTCCTGTCTCCAGCTCGACTCGCGCCTTTGACTGTCCCCACAACCACGACTGGATGAAGCTCGTCTGCTGGACTTTAAATATGTAGTTATAGATTTAGATAAGTTAATTCTTCTCTAAGAGTTCTGGTACATCGCCTGTCCGTCCTGGGGGAGGATCCCTCCTTCATGTGGGCACCCCTGAGGTTTCTTCGTTTTTTCCGGAAAACGGTTTTTTGGGAGTTTTTCCTTACCGCGAAGGGGGGTCTAAGGGCAGGGATGCCAGTATAGCTTAGTCAGTTTGTTAGTTCATTTTTGTATTTTCCTATTGAACTCTTTGTATTCATGATCCTTTTGAGTTCATGTTTTACTTCGAAGCCCATCGAGACGACTGTTGTTGTGATTTTGGGCTATACAAATAAAATTGAATTAAAATTGAATTGAATTTGGATGATCCAGAAGAGGACTGGGAGAATGTCCTATTTCAGATGAAACCAAAATAGAACTTTTCGGTAAGAACTCTACCTGTCATGTTTGGAGGAGAAAGCATGCTGAGTTGCATCCAAAAAACACCAGACCTACTGTAAAGCATGGGGGTGGAAACATCATGCTTTGGGGCTGTTTTTCAGCAAAGGGACCAAGACGACTGATCCATGTAGAGGACAGAATGAATGTGGCCATGTATCGTAGGTTTTTGAGTGAAAACCTCCTTGCATCAGCAAGGGCATTGAAGATGAAATGTGACTGGGTCTTTCAGCATGGCAACTATCCCAAACAAACTGCCTGTGTAATGAAGGAGTGGCTTCGAAAGAAGCATTCCAAAGTCCTGGAGTGGCCTAGCCAGTCTCCAGATCTCAACCCCATAGAAAACCTTTGGAGTGAATTGACAGTCTATGTTGCCCAGTGATGGCTAAAAAACATCACTAATCTAGAGGAGATCTGCATGGAGGAAGGGGCCACAATAACAGCAACAGTTTGTGAAAACCTTGTGAAGACTTACAGAAAACGTTTGAATGCTGTCATTGCCAACAAATATTATATAACAAAGTATTGAGTTGAACTTTTGTTATTAATCAAAAACTTATTTTCCACCATCATTTACAAATAGATTATTTAAAAATTAGACAATATGATTTTCTGGATTTCTTTTTCTCATTTTGCCTCACATTGTTGAGGTAACCCTATGATCAAAATTACCGGGCTCTTAAGTGGGAGAATTTACACAATTGGTGGTTGACTAAATACTTTTTTGCCCCACTGTAAAGTTATAGTCACATCACCCATATGGGTATTGTGGGTTTTAGGGTTGTCCGGGCCCATAGAGGGTCAGAGAGAGGAGCGGACGGTTCAAGGTGCATCTTAAGGGGAGTATATGGGTGTTTTGCAGTTCCCTAGAGGCTCGTTGAAAATGCAACGTACAGTTGCTGTGCCATCAGTAAGTGCATCCTGAAGTATTTGTAAGGCTAACAGACATTGCTCGCACTTATAACGTACAGTTGACGCGGTTGTCCGGAGCCCTTACACCATGTTCTAGTCGTTGGTAAAGCATTTGTCACAACTGGCCTAAAGGCTACAAACAGGCCGTTTTCAGGCAAAAAAATTGGTAAATCTGTACAGTACAGACAAGGAACACACAATTATCACATGAGCCGCACTTATTGGCCACTCACGGACTCTGTAATTTATTTATTTTTTAGTGGGGGGGGGTCTAAAAAATGACAGCATTTGCACGACATTCCAGCCTCTCACCAGCTTCACCCTTACATTACGCTGACGTGTTGTGTTGCTGCAAACGTTTGGGCTTAGCATGCCCATTTCTCTGCCCTCAGACAGTCCCTATCCACCCGCAACGGCAGTTGTGACTAAGGCGGCATTACCCACAAGCTTTCATTAACCTTGTTTTACGGAAGCTCTTGTCATTGCAAATGTTGTCAGATCTGCACTAAATTTCTATCTACAATAGATATAAAAGTGATACTTTTAATGTTACCTGAATTAAAGTGTAAGGCCGTAAAAGGCCGTAGACTGAAGAATGTAAGAAAAAAACATTAGACCTTCCAAAAAAGGCCTTCCATTTTAACTATGTTGTTAAAAATGTATTAATCACTTTTTACTTCGATCTTTAAATAATAAGTGACTATTTTCTTCTGTCCTAATTACTTCTATATATCATTTGCTTGATCCTTTTTTTTTAACTTGTCATAATTTAGACTACAACAATTGGTGACAGCATTCTGGTATCTGTCTTTAAATACTTTCCCTTTAGGGGAAAAAGCTTCAAAGATCCTTTATTACCTGTGGGATGTAAGTTACAGTGTTTTAACTCTGAAGGAAACACGTACTCTCACTTTCCTCCCCTTTGTTCAAGAGGTAGAACTAGACTCTAAATGGGATTCAGTCTAAAACTTATTTGTGGAACACAAATATTTCATTATAACATTTATGATACCTGTTTTTCTTACTGTGAAATAATGAATATTTCTAGCCCTGAGGTTTCCTCTGATAATTAATTAATAGAGAAAAGGCCAAGTAAAAGGCATTATTCTGGTGTTTTTCATCCTGAACATGTTCAGTTGTTCCAAAGGGAAACTCAAGGAGATACCTTCTTTGTTTTGTTGGGATTTGAGCCAAAATCCAAGTTTCTAGAGCCAAAAACACATTCAGAGCTTTAATCCTGATCCTATTAGTTAAGTCAGTGGTAAAATCAACACACAGTATCAACGCTCACAAAGACAGAAGAGTCTTTTGTGCATCGCGACTGATTCACTTTGGTGCCGGTGTGGGAGCTCTGCCTTTCGTATCGATCATGGCTGTGCCGACTGTTTGTTTTCGTCTCCTCGTAGGATGATAGGGGCCCCCGGTGGAGCTTCGCCCCACGCTGGAGGGCTTTTTTGTGAGACGTGTCACGCTCTATCGTTCCGGCAAAGCCCCACGTTTCTTATTATTCATGGATCTCTCCCCGTTTTTTGAGAGGGCCGGGATCAAACGTGCAGATTTGCCATGCCTGACACCCCTGCTGCCGCAGCTGTGTGTGTGTGCATTTGTGAACTCTGCTTGGACTCAGTAATGACAGGATTTGTTAAACAGTAAATTAATGAATAATGAAATATCCAGCACGCGCCTGCCTTGCCTGGAGCTCAGCGCCTGGAGCAGAAATTACTCCCAACCGACGTTCGGCTGCATCTGTGTGTGTGTGTGTGTTGGATAAGCATTTTTACAGACCATTGCGTGACAAAACGCTTAGAGGCTTTGCTGATGGCAGACCATTGCCTCACTTCCTGGCAAAAAAACAGATGGAAAGAAAGACATATTGCACAGAGAGCTGCCATTATCCTTTACATGTTTGAAATGTTCTCCATCATGAACTCAGTACGTTTTTGGGACAGAATTATCTTCCCTTGGCCCTCTCATTAAAGTAACGACCCGTAACATCTTCGAGAAAATAAATTTAACTTTTATCATCTGAGTCGTCAAACATGCAAACAGTCTGTGGACCGGGAGATTCTTTGCTGGTGGACAGGAAGTAGTTTCTGCTAGAGATGAGAGCAGATCAAGCAAAACCTTTTCTCTACTTTTTAACATTTACAGTTTGAAGCCCCTTCCTTACATGGCTCATGGTGGTGAATTGATCTGGTTATAAATTAAAGAAAAACTTTTTATTTAATACAGCAAAGTAGTAAAAAGATTCTGTGCCCATTTAAAAGTACTTTTCTTCTGAAACCAGTAGGCTATTACTGTATACATTATTTATTCCTTTAAAAAAAAAAACAATAATGCCAAATTATGATGAAACTTTTCATGTAAACCCAGACCCCATAGATATAAAATTCTATATAGATTTTGATCATTTATACAAAATATACTGTTATCTTAGAACAAATCTTAGTATTAACTTTAAAAGTATGTTTCAGTGTAAAAAGTATCAATTTCACAAAAGGAAATCTCAACAAACTCCAGGTTTTATAATACTATTTTCAACATGATGTATTGAACTATGTACAGTCTTGATCATGACTACTTATGAATAAATATTAATGAATGTTCACTTTAAAATGGTAAAATAGGTGTTGGACATGTTTTAGGCCAGCAAAGTTTTTGGAGAGTGTTTGGTCTGCGGAGAAACATAAACCAGTTTAAATACTGTAGTTGTATAAGGAAATAGAGAAGGTAAAGAAAGCTTGAACTTGTTAATTTTTAACTCTTACTGAGAAAATGTCACATGTAGTCAGTAGATGACAAACTATATTTTTTTAATTTAAATCATGTTGGTTTTATCCGGTCCTTTTTCTTGTATTAATTTGTCAACTATCTGTTTTTGCTCGGGCAGGGGCTCAAACTCTAGGCCACTTTTGCCCCCCAACCTCATCATATCCAGTCATTTTTTATTTCAAAATGAAAATGTAAATTCCTTTTTGTGATAACTTAATTTTGTGTATTTTCTTTACCTCTGCCATAATAAAGAAAGCCATTTATTTTGAACAATTTCATTCAAATGTTTGTGCAGAAGGAACAGAAGAAGAAAAGAAGCAAAAGTGGTTTTTTTTAAAAGAGCTGTTATTGTTGCATTTCAAAAAATAAAATCGGGCCTGTTTAATTTACTGAGACTCTCCGCTGGTTGGGAGAAAGGGGTTGCACCCACATACAAAACTATCAGCCGAACTATTACCACGTGTGAAAAACAGCCAGTTTGCCTTGTTTCTCAATTCATTAGACAAAATGGATTTTCTTTAAGTCATTGATATAAAGGCTATGCATCAGAAATATGTCATTTCTGGTTTTTTTTCTCCTTTTTTTCGATAAGATAATGTTGACAGACGTGACCCCCCTATTTGAGCTGAGACCCCAGCTCAAAAGCTTCAAAATAATGGATTACATACCTACCTTGGATTTATCACTACATGTTTGATGTTTATCTTTTACTCTGTAAAAAAAACACATTTTGTTTTTTTCAAACTTGAAAATTCCTGCCATAGCCTAGGTTAATAAGCTGCGCTTTTTTTTATTTTTATGCTTGGTTATTTGTTCATTTTTTCCTGCCAACCTGTCTTTTTTTCCCTCCCTTACTTGAGCAGGAATCGCTCGCGGACACGCGGGTGCTGAACTCTGCACCTGCGTCACGCCGCGTTCCGCTTCACGGGTCACGCAGCGCCCGCGGGACTTTTTTTTTTTCTTTTTCCCTGACGCCGAGCCTCTCTCCGTGAGTCTAGCCCTCCGTTTTTCTTCTCTCTTTCTCATTAGTTTTCGTCTCTCAGTTCATCATTAGCTTACCAGCAGCGAATCCCCAACAAGGAGGAAGTGGGGCCCGCGAGGCACGATTCTGATCCTCCCGCGCCCCCCGCGTGCATGAAACGACGGCCGAAGCTTCTGGAAAATGCAGCCAATTATCTTTCTGGAATTATCCGTCACGGGGACGTGAGTGTCTGTGCGCTCACGCGGGAATCTGCACTTTGCCAACGAGAACCCTTGAAACCCTAAAGACACATTTGCAGGACTCTACATCATAAGAGGATCATTAATAATTATTGGAGAATGACCCGTTCATATTTAAACCAAGAAAGGAATATATATTTATATATATAAATATATATATATATGTATATATATATATAGAGAGAGAGAGAGAGAGAGAGATATCTATATATATATAGAGAGATATATATCTATATATACACATACCACACCTAGACCAAAGGTGTGTATATTGTATGTATATTTATATACATGTATATATTTATAGAGAGAGAAAAAAAGGTGACATTTGGTCATTTGTTACTTTAAATATTTTTAAATGCGCTATTTATGTTGCTCCACCTGATTGTTACAGCGCTGCCGCTTTCTACATTGTTTTACATCAAAAACTTTATTAAAACTTTAAAGTCCCACCGTAAACTAATTTCATTCACAATTTTCTTCACTATCACACACATTTTTGAATGGAGGGATTCAACGAGTTGACCCCAACGTTTGATCAGACTTGGGAGACAAAGCGCAGGCTGCACACCTAGCGTAATAAAACAAATGGTTTATTATCAATATGATAGAAATGAAATCACTGGACAGTTAAAGCATGTCTACCCATCATCAGCACCATGACAACAGCTCTATGAGAACAGAAAAAAACCCCACACTGGACAAGGCCTGTTTCCCCCCAACACTGACTCACAAAGGTCACAAAGGTCACAGATAAATAGGTCTACTCCAAGAAAGCTGGGGCGCCTATTTACACGACCATCCATATAAATTAATATAAATAAATATTTACACATATTACCACCTTGCTTCCGTTTGCATTAAATAACCGGACAAACCTGTTTAACAGATATCATCAACTCCAAACTTGCGATGCGTTTTCAGTGAAGACAAACACAGGCACACACTCACTCAGACACAATGTTGTTTGCTTGCTGCTCGCAGCATCTCAGTCTCACAGGATGCAGGCGGGGGGAGCGAAATGGATGTAGCACGGTATGTCCTCGGGGGAACGAGAAGAGTGTAACACAGATGAAAAATCCCTCTGTGCTCTCTGACACTGGCCCACGGGTGTCTCTTCTCTGCCGTTTTCTCTCCACCAGATCCTCCTATTCGACCTCTGTGTTGGTGGCAGGGCAGCCGCAGTGGTGCAAATCTAGAGGAAAAGGTGTGATGCCTCTGTCCCTCTCTCCTCTTCATCGTCGGCGCTCCCCTCCTGGGCCTGCTTCATTTCCGCTGTTTCTCCTCTTTGTCGCCGGCTGCTTTGCCGGCATCCCCGTGCCGATTGTTGGACGGGTTGTTCAGAAACATCTTGTCGAGTCCTTTGAGAGCCTCGGTGAGGTAGTTCTGGAGGGCGGTGAGCGCTGCACAGATGGCCGGAGAGCCGAAGCCGTGTGTGATGAAGGAGAAGTGGGAGAGGCAGCTCTGGATGCCAGGCTCCAAGATAGGGGTGGGTCTTGAGTTGCCCAGGGGAGTCCTGTCCTGGGCCAGCAGGTCTGTGAACTCCTTACACAGCTGTCTGTGGGCAAAAATACAAAGTCAGGAGGAAACTCAGCCTCAGCAAAGGCCCCCCTTTACTGGCTTTCAGTCATTTGGTGTCAGATTACTCGTAATGTCACCACGGCCCAAATCCCATAGAAGGAGATCTAGAGCATAATCAAGGTTTTATATTATGACCATAGTCCTTGGAAAAAAACAAACTTTCACCCACAGTCAAGAAATTATAATACATCCATCCATCTATTTTCCTAAACTGCTACATTCTTTTCAGGGTCACGGGGTTGCTGGAGCCTGTCCCTGCTACTGTTGGGCATAAGTGGGGTTCACCCTGGCATTGGTTGCCAGTCTGTCTCAGGGTAATTATTATACTTTTTTGAAATCTAGCCACAAAAAAAGTTCTAATTTAACTCTACATGACCTCTGATAATTGACTGTATATGAGAACTGGACTGAGTCCCCCCCTCCCACTGGCATTCCAAACAGGAAATGCCCACTAGCTTAAAAAAAACATAGACTTCTATGGAGCAATAAACAGCTGTTACTAAGTTCTATTCAGTAGAATGACAATTTTTGTTTTGATACCTTTTTTAACGCGTTCTCACTAATCCTAATTTTTGTTAACGATAGTTTTTTTTCTGCAGTGCAAGCTTTTCAAGTTATAAACTGACCAATCAGGTGCCTCAATAACAGTTTGTGGTCTCATGTTGAACATTCAGAACGTTTGCTCGTGTATCCCGCCTTCGAGTGGTAGGGGTTTGGCCTTCAACCAAGCTCAATCTTGATTGGTGGAGTGGTTCTCGTAGATACAATGACTCAGACAAACTCAGCCCCGTCCCTGCTTACTAACAATTTCTGGTTCCAACACTGCCATGTCCGTATCGAGAAAAAATGACGACTGAATTGACTGATTGGTTGGAAAGTAAACCCTTTTCTGGGGTTGACGTCCCACTCACTCAGTCCAGTTCTCATAAACAGTCAATGCCTCTGACCATCATCAAGAGCGCCACCTAGGGTCAAATGTTTATGCCAACAAAAATAATGTAACTATTTGTAAACCTTTGCAGACTTGTTTTTGATGCTTCTGCTACAGACTGGCCTTACAGGGAGGGTAATCTGTAGACCTTCTACTCAACAATATACTGTACTAGAATCTTTACTGTCACTGACACTTTTTTTAAGTGGCGTCCTCTATTAGGTGAAAGTAAGCAAACAAACCCTTTGAACTCCCTCAACCTTCGTACAACCAACACTTATTTGGAAATCTTGTTCTGAATGGAGCAGACGGAGGTATTCAGTGCTACATATTAATAGTGTAAATACGGCAACAACTTTGGACCTAAAGGAAAGTTGAGAAAAAAATTACTTTGGCATTAAAAAATGTAAACCAGTTCACTCATTTATCATGGCAGACATCTAAAAAGAAAAAAAATACATTTGGTTTATTTTCATGTAGAGTATGTACTATTGGAATTTTACGAGCTTCAATTGTAATTCTAACCATGATTTCCGCTGATTCCTCTTTCTACGTTTTGGTTTAAGGGAGTCTTGTCTTTCCACCGTCACCTCATGCGTGTTCAGGATGGGACAAACACAAATGGAAATGGACAGACCAAACTGGAACAGCAAATTTAGTTTTTGCTCAGTTAGACTTTTTTGGGTAATATAAATAATACTAAACCGATGTTCCAGCGGTTCTCCCAAAGGAATCTGCAAAACGAATACTACTAATAGTATTACTACAACTACTAATGATAATAATAATAATACCATGTTATAGGTCAATTGCAAAATAATCCACAATCAAATGCCAACAAAAAAGATTCTGTAAACTGCGATAACTGTCATTTTTTCCTCATAATTTTTTTTTTGTGTGTACAAAACTTTCTGCTACTTTGTGCTGTATAAATAAAGGTTATTCTGTTTATTTGATTTGATTTACTGAACTGCAATGCAGCCTGGGAAAAATAATTACAGAATGTCAATGTTTACAGTCTTGTAAGCGTCACATAGCAGTAAAGCATTATGAGAGAAATGACGCAACAAATACAAAAAAGATACTTAAATATAAATCAAAATTAGTTTTATCTCCTTCATGCCTGACTTTTTTTTTCAATGATGTGAAAAATACCTGGATTAAAACAAATTCTTGGCATATGGCGTGATTTACTTTATATTTAAAGGACTTTTTTTTTAATTTTATATCAACATTAAAGTTGTGTTTAGGTGAACTAGCTAAATTCTTCTATTTAAAAAGTCCTATAAATAAATGGAGGCGTTGAGTTAAGAGTTTGGATCACTGCAGGTGTGAAGCAGAGTAGACGTTCAGGAGCTCAGAGCTGTTCTCCTGCTCCGCCTGATGAAACTCTTGCAGGAAGCTCAGCAGCTCCTGAAGGATAAAGCCGCTCCGCCTGCCTGCTGTTCCACCAGAAGAGGAAGCATCTCCATGCTCACCATGAGATCTGTGAGCTGCTTTTTGATTTCAAAACGCTGCCTGGTTACATGTTGCTCACTGGCTGCCGCTTGCATCAAGAAAAAGCAAACTGGCCTTAGCTTGCGAAGAAAAATAGACAAGGTAGAAAGGTTCATTTTGCTGATAAATCCCATCAGAATCAACAAAAACACAGGATGTGAAGGTAAACTCGCTGAAGAATCAGGAAAGAACTCTTTTGCATCCATTTTTTCCTGTTTACATTTGATTTAACAAAGAAAAAAACGCAAAATGTACAAAAAAAAAATCAATAAAAATGTGAGAGAGAAGAAAACAAAGAAGGTGATTTTAGAATGACTTCCAGCTCCACAACCTTTTGACACATTTCATATTTAACAAGTTTTTCATTCAAATTAAAGGGCGTAAAACATTTTATTTTAACTTAATTTATATAGATTTAAATATATTGAAATAAATCTAAACAAAAATGATTTAAAGAGGTCTCTAACCCTAAAAGTTCATCTGTTCTGTCATTATTAAGAAATACCTTTTAACTCACTAAATAAGCTAAACATTTGTTTTATTTATAATAAATGTTATTGTATTGTAAAATATGTTTTTACTGTGTTTTTTTTTTATAAAATAAGGTGATATTTTCCCTTTAGAAACACTGAAAAAATGAAAGATTTCTTTTAAAAATTCTGAACTTACACCTGTAGTCAAATATTATTAGTTTGGCAAAATCATTATTGCCTTTTTTTATATTATTTCATTTTTGGAAAAAAGCTAATATTTTGAAATTTGTCTAATAATTTTACACAGTATGCAGTTATAGCTAAAAAATAAACCTTGTATATTTTTATAGCTATTTATTTGTGTTTGTCCAAATATATTAACGTTTTTAGTGTTTTAACTCTTTAACAGCATTTAATAAATTCTGGTAAATGATAAAAATATAAAAATAAATGAAATCAAGTAAACATTTCATTGAGAATAATAAACATTTCTATAACTCAATTTTTAAAAAAGATTCCTGATTTATTTAACATTTTGTCAGTTATAAAGAAATTGTTGTATTTCGTTATTTTTTAAAGTCTAAAAGTGTTTCGAATAGTGTGTTTTAAATCTATGAGACCGATTATTTCAAATATTAATAATTTAATCTGTATATATTAATTGCCTTCTTTTGTTTTTATCAATAATTTGCAGGTTTTGATGCTTCAGATTGCTTAAGTCTTTAATAAAAAAAAGGGAGGGGGTATCTCCAGTGTTTCCTCTAATTAAATAAAGATTAATATGATCAAATTATCATGGGGAATTATTCAAAAAAAATTGTTTTAAAAAAAAGTGGAGGCCCCAGGGCTGAACAGCAAAACTACAAAGATGATTCTCACTGATTGTGTGTGAAGAATGGACAAAATAATGAATGCGGCAGTGAGCAGGCTGGACTTGGAGGCCTCGTTATTGAGAGTGTAACTAAAATCAGGAACATCTCTGTGTTTTCTCTCAGTTTGGTGCTAAAAGAGACCGCCCCCCCCCCACACACACACACACACACACACACCACCACCACCCTCTGTCTGCTCGTTACACTTCAGCAAATCATCATCTGCTTTCAGGCCAACATTTTATATTCAGGAGACCTCGTTCTCCCTCTAACAGACTCACACACACACACTCCCTGAAAGCGGCCTAAGGGCAGAGCTCCTGCAAATGAGTGACAGGATGTGCGGCCGAGCCCAGCTGGGGTTAGGAGGGGGGGTTGGTGAAGGGGGAGCAGGGAGGAGAAGCCTCCAGCACCCGGAGCTACACTCAAGGCTCTCGCTGTTGTTTTCTGACGACTTGAAACACTCCACTGCTAAATAATGAATTTCTAACAGGCTGCACAAACTATTGGAACAGGTTTGTACGTCCAACAACACACACACACACACACACACACACACACACACACACACACACACACACACACACACACACATAGGGCAGATGGTTTATGCAAGCTAAAAATACAAGCGTCCTGGAGGGGTCTTTGTTAGGTGATTTACAGCTTGTGCATTCAGAAAACCTCAACTCAGAAGAACAAATTGACTCGGCCATTAATTACACAAACAGATCCATTATTCTCACACTTTTAAATACAATTAAGCATCATTGTGATTCATAAAACAAATCCCACAGCTGAGAGTTCGGTTCATATGATCATAAGCAAGTTTTTATTTTATTATTTTGATCAAATCTGTCTTTTGTTGTTGATCTTACATGTGCATGCTGACTGTTGTTTTTTATGAGTTTTAGGGGTTTCCTTTTTATTGTTGAGGGAAACTAATCCATTAATGTGAGTTTAAACAATTAAATGTGAGTTTTAATTTTTCTGTTTGACATCATTTGTTTTGCATGATGTCGTGCAGCACTGGTGTGAATATTGTGCGTAAACTTGCGGTTATATTGTGCGCCTTGACGCGCAGGAATGGAGCAGCACTTACTTCGTGGCCAGCAGCATGTTCTTCCGCGTGTGCAGCTCGCTGGGGTCCGCGTGCTGCCGGTTCAGGTACTCGCTTACGGCTTTGGTGGGAAATTCCGTCTCACAGATGTAGCCAAAGTCCCGAGCCAGGTGGACCGCCTCACCTGGACTCAGGAAAAAGAAAAGAAAAAAACAGGTTCATGCATTTCTGCGCGTGCGTCGCGAGGAAGAACGGCGCACAGACGCGCGGCTTACCTTCTACCAGAGAGGTGAGGAGCGTGACGTTGGCGGCTTTGCGCCTCCCTGCGGGTAAATTCAGGCCGATCTTCTCCAGCTTTTCCCGCAGACACTTCCCTCCGTTTTTCGACTTGGCTCTGCGGGAAGAAACGGTTATAAACTTTTGGAAACTGAAAAACAAAGTTGTCCGGGGAAAGTCTGCGCGCCTCACCTCCTCAGGACGCCCCCCAATAAGGAGGCGTTGAGGCACTCAGGTGGGGACAGCCTCCTCTGCACCTCCCCCACGGTCACCTTGTACTTGGAGGTGGAGCTGAGCAGCGACAGGCGGCCCGGAACCGAGCAGAACACCTCGTTGATGTTGACACTCACGCCGCCGATCAGGCCGTCCTTCCCCAGCATCAGGGAGCCCACGTTCTTGGGGGGCATGGGGACTAAAGGAGGATGGGAGGGGATGATGAGGAGCCCATGTGCCATGTTTGCTGATACATAGTGTCGCGCGCCATATCGATTGTTGATTGGCTCATAAGTTGTGTTAAAAAGTAGCAAGGCAGTCATGCGCACGGGTGGAGGCGAGAGAGAGGGGGGGGGTGTTGATGGCTCCACGGGGGATAATACTGCAGATTAGCTCCAAACGAGAAGGGCCATTTATTACATCAGCGGCTTAAGGGCCCCGCGGGGAGCGAAGTCACTCAATCAGCGCGCGAGCGCCACGCGGCCAGTCAGTCAAAAGGCAGACCATTTCCCTCCCCCAGTGCCCACACAAAATTCCAATCAGGTGATGTCATAATTTAATTGTAAGTATCGCTGAGATCAAATATGTGCGCGCATGCGCGTACCTTTCTTTATTACTGACTGATCCAGGATGTTGGTTCCGTTGCTCTCGTCGATGGCCTGTCAGAATCCAAACACACATGTAAGAAAAAGTCATAATCAGTCACCAAAACAAATACAGTTTAAAAAATAAAAGAATGAATTGAAAACAAAACTTTATTTAAACACAGATCCTTAACAGTTGCGTCTCTTATTCTGAAATGTATTCTGACAACCGCAACAAAAAGCGAGCAGATCCACTGCAGCCAAGCGGGTCAAAGGTCTTGCTCAAGGGCACAACAGTGAGGTAGAAATCGAGGAAAATCACTGATACACAACCAGGCAGGACTTGAACCAGCGACCCTCCCACTATGCTCTCAGGAAAAAAAAATATTACATTTAGCCTAATTTCTTCATTAAAATATGTTTTTACAAAAATATATAAATATGTTTAAAAAAATAACTAAACTCAGCCCAAGTCTCCTGTTTATAATGAGATATTTCAATTTATGGATTTTTATTTTAAATTTAAACGTGAATATTTTTTTTTGTTATTATTTAAATAATTAAAAGGGAAAAAAGACTTTCCCGCAGTGCCGGGCCTCATTTATCTCAGTCTTTCTCTGTAATGCCATCATTCGTGAGATAAAAAGAAAGGCAGGGAAAGAGCCATGAAAACAAATTTATATGGGGTTAATAAATTCATGACACGAGCACAGAAGGGCAGAAATGAAAATCTATTGCGGGGTTAAATGACAAACAAATCATGATAGTCGCGCCCTGAGGGGAGAGGAGAGGAAAATGAAATCCTCCACAGCTGAGCTGCAGCTCCTGCTGTCTTTGGAGGATTTAGGGCCGAAGTCAATGAAAAGAAGCTGGATTTTATGCATTCCTTTAAAATAAATATTATAATAATTTAATAGCATTTGGTGATTTTTATTTTAAAGTAAATGTTAACAAAATATTAGAAAACCGTTCATTAATTTTGTTAAAAATGGTAAATTTAAGCTTTTATTTTGTTAAATGTAGACAAAATGATGCACAACAAATGAAATCTTCATTGAATGAACAAAAAACAACTTATTTAAAAACCTGAAACTGATGGATCACCTGCACTTCGTCCATGCCGTGCAGCCCGTGCAGCAGACTGTCCCCCATCCCGGGTTCGAGCCCCGGATGGGTGGAGTGAAGCAGCACGTCAGGGCGCCGCACGCCGTAGTCCCGCCGCGGGTCTAGGCCGGACAGCTGAGGCAGCGAGGCCCGCGGCTGCGCTAGCAGCGACGAGCCGTCCATGCGCTCCCCGGAGGCGTCCTGTCGCTGGCGCGCGCCCCACGCGCCCTGCTGGCTCTGGTGTAGAGAGTTCAGGGAGTAAGGGTCGCTCACGTGGGAGTACGGGTCCTGGCTCTGGTAGTGCGCGAGCGGCTGATACGGAGGGGGGAAGTACGGCGGCTGGAAGTCCGAGGAGGGCGCGTGGGACAGCGGCGGCGCGCTGGAGTAGGGCCCCCCGTGCGCCACTGAACCCAGCTGGGACAGGCGCGAGCTGTGGCTCGAGACCCCATCATGTCGGTCCTTAAAGCAGAAAAAAGATTTCAAGCGTTAAAACCCGCAGAGTTCCCCCCTCTTCATCCGCGCGCCTTTGGTTGGAGAAGTCCTGCATCCACACTCACCGCGGCGGAATAGGAGTGCACCAACATCTGGACAAACCTCTGGAGCAGCGGGACGAAGCGCGAGGTCGTGGGCCGAGATGAAGCGAAGTGATTCCAGGTCAGCGCAGCCTGAGTGTGTCTGCAGGCATGCCTGCACCCCGCTCTGACTGTGCGCGCTCAGCTCCCGCCTCTACGCCCCGCTGTAATTGTTATTCATGACTGAGACTTACAGGAATATTAATGCGCGCCGCGCGGGCAGGGGACTGGCAACACACGGAGCGTGAAGCCTTTCCGGGAGTGACGTTTGGAGTCCGTGGAGGGCCGACCCGCTAAACCCGAATCTGACGCAGACAAGTGCGCCTTTTTTTAATCCACAAGGGGGGCCAATTTACGCACGTTTTTGGAGGACACAAACACGCGCAAGAGTAAACTTGTGAACACCCCTCCCCTCTCATGCCCTACGCTCTTTCAAAATTCAGGATTTTTATTTTTGTAGACGAGTTATTTTTGGGGAAGGTTTGTCGAAGTTCACACTGGAGGCCCCACTCTACCCCCCGTGGGTTCCTCGCGCATGTGGGAGAAAAGTGCGGCGCCCTCATCGTTGACTGCTCTGTTCTCCAAACGCTCCTTCAGAGATGAAAGCCAGAAGATTTCCACGAAGTTCTCACTGATCTGCTCGTGTTTGCAACAATTTAAGAAAATTAATAATATATATTTATGTAAAAACCTCCACAAATCAGTATTTTCCCCAAACAGTTTAAAGAAATATGGATCATTTTACACAGAAATGCACCCCACTATACACGAGATGTAAAACGATCTAATTTAAACAGTTTTTACTTTTATTTTAGTGGCTTTAAAACTAAAATAGTTGTTCCTAAAATGTAGTTTACAGTATATAACAGTTTAAAGACACAAAAACATCTTTTAGGCCTCAAAGCCTCACATCTAAAGTAAAAAAAAAAATCTACAACAAAATCTCCAAATCTGAGCAGGAGCATCGGATTTAATCTCAATCCCAAATTACAAACAGTCGGATTACCTCGTAAATATCTTCATACTTGACATTCTCCACTAGTTTCCACAGCATGGTCGCCTCTCCGATGTCGGTAAAGCGAATGCAGCCAAGTGAGGAGCCTCTACTGTGTTTCTCTCTCCTCCTTCCCTCCCCTCTCCTCCCCCCCCCCTCCTCTAATGTCAGAAAGGCAGGCTTTGTGAATGGGGAACCCCTCCAAGGACTCCTCTGCAGCCAAGAGGAGCCACGGGGCTCCGTGGAGTCGAAAGGGGAGGATGCATGTTTTATTGATCTCTGCAGTAATTAAAACACAAAGAAAAAAAATTGTATTTGCCTATTTTGGAACCACAATAGTTTTTGTCATATTACGCTGAAAATCTTCCATGTCTGAGCCCCCAGTTCCCTGTTTGTTCTGTTTTTTTTTCGTGTAAACGTCCAGGTGCTGTGAGATTATTGGAAACAACAGTCTTGAGGATTTTTTTTCCTCCAAATATCCACCAAACGCTGATTGCTGCTGCGGGATCTCATCAGAAATGGTTGTGATCTCACGTTTACAGAGCCAGAATTTTATGTCTTCTTCTTCCTCACAGTTTTCTCATTTTTTCTTGTAAAGTTTCTTATTTTTAAACACCTACTCCAATAAAAATGTTGTTTTTGGTGTTTTTAACATGTTCTTGTTGTATTTATCTGATGACGGAGAACATGTATTTAAAAAATGTAAGCTTATAATTGCATTTCTTTTTTTTAAACAGTTGTGAATTAGAAGCCGAGGAAAATCTGTTGTTGGAAAACAATCGCATTTGTGTCGTAAAGAATAGACTCGAGGTACTACAGTCTTCCTGCTCTGCTCCATTCTGATCATCCACCTGTAGAAAAATAGATCCATTGTTTTCCTCGTCTGAGCTGGAATCTGGATCAGAACTGAATGGCTAAGTAGCTTCAATCTTACTGGCATTTTTGCTGCACCGGTAATATTAGATTGGGAGTGTGATGGGCTGTAAGCTAGTGGGAGAGAGTGTAAACAGAGAACTTTTAGCAACATGGAAGGGAAAGGGAGGTTGGGTTGTTCGCCAACGGTCCCGCTCACAACTCAGAGGTGAGTTGTTGTTTTTTTCAATTTGCCTAAAAACAGCATAATCATATAAAAAAAAACACTGATCGTTTCTACAATAGATCAAAAGATGATTGGAGTGGGACTTTAGGAGTTTTACTTCTGTCTCACGCCTGGATTTGGTTCCCATGAAAACCCCTTTCTTTACAGAGACTTTGCTGGTTTGGCAAATAGGCGGAGCCAATAATTCCAGCAGTTGCTGGATAACTTTCTGTCACCTGCACAGTTTCTGATCTGTCAATTCTTTTTTTCTTCTTCGCTTCATTTTCTGATTTCTAACATTTCTCAGGAAAGGGAAAGTGTCTTTTCAAGAGGTTGTTCTCTGGAACGCAGGTGAGGCAACATTTGTCGGTTTTCCTGCTGTCCTTCCTCTGATCCCTAGAGACCATGCGGATAAACAGATTCTGACAAACTGATCCATCAACTGCAAGGAGGGAATGGTTTAGAAATCCTCAGGTTGGTATAGATTTGCAGAATCAAGAATATTTGCATTTCAGAAACACTAGATCTTCTGACGGTTTTCCGTACACCTCTTCAGAGGAAAGGAGGGAACATCCAAACATGGAAAGGATCCAGTTTGTTCATTGTGTTTGGATGATGACAACTGATTGAAACACAACAGTTGGGTTGTGTATCTTTCCCTCTTACATGATTCAATACACATCTCCATAAATGGTCTATCTATCAGTAGATAAAAGATTCAACTAACTTTGTGGTGATACGACATTCTAATTCTTTAACTTAATAGATACAATATGGATATTGATTATTTATTTGGTATTTAAAACTATAAATAATATTTTCTTATATTATACTTGATTACTTCCTGATCCATTCTATACATTTTAATCCAGTATTGATTTAATGCTGAGAGTACAGATGGATTTTTAGAAAACTATCTTTTCTATTTATATATTTGTTTCATGAACCTATGAATGTAAAGTTGTGTTTTCCTGTAAAATGTTCATTTTCTTTATATATATATATATATAAATACGAAGGTGATTATCCATAAAAATGTATTTTGAACTATAACTGTTAGTGATATAAAATGTGTATATATATAATAAGTATAGGAGCATGAATTCATGGTTGAGAATCAAAAGTCTATGTCAGTGTTTTTCAACCAGTGTGCCGTGGGAGATGGTCAGGTGTGCCGTGGAAAATTGCCTTCATTAACTAATCTAAAAACATTTCCCATTTCCAGGAGATCAGCTCTGTGTTCATCCAAACAGGCCCTGATAAAACAGAGGAGTTAGGAATATGAAAGCTCATAAAAAACTTTTTTCTTTGTGTTTATTTGATTATAAAGACATTTTGATAAGAAGACGGTACCGCAATTTAGCCGCAGCTTCAGCTGTTTCAGGAAAAGTCCCGCCCCTTTTACTGTCTCCACCAATCATTCTTGGAGGTTGATCACACGTCATCAGTCTGACCAATCAGAAGTGGTTAAAGTCTTCACTTCCTTGTTCTGATTCTGCTCATAAATTCTCTCAGTTCCAACAAAAATACCAGCTAAAGCTCGTCTTTAGTGGTGTAGCTTTCCACAGAATCGGATGTCAGACCTTGGAAAAAGTGAACAAAACAATGAAGCTCAGAGATGCGAGTCTGTTTGCCTTCGGCGGCTGTTTGCACTACATCTCCCATGATGCATTGGGTTAAAGTGACAGCGTCTCACCGCACAATGAGTCTTCTTTTGACGTCTTGAAACCACAATGAACACACATCAAACAGTTTTTGAATCTTCTAACTTAACTTTTAGTACATCTTTTAGAAAAAACAGCTGCAGCTTCCAGCTTTTTCTGCCACAATTATCACAAAAATGCATGTGAGATTGCAGAGGGACTGTAGATCAATACAGACTATGAGTTTCTACTTTTTGAAAATTTTTGGATGTTGGTGTGCTACAGGATTTTTATCAAGGTTAAAGTGTGCCGTGGCTCAACAAAGGTTGAAAAACACTGGTCTATGTACAGAAGGTGCGTTTTGGATTTCTGCATTCAAAACTCGTGTTCATGCGTAGCTACATACATTCTTAAGTCCAGTTTTGGGCTCTACATAGAAAAAGCCTCATTTAACGTGCGTTGTTAAAATCAGGTTGAACTTTGACCAATCAGGGACCCGGATTTGGTAGTGACATATGCATGGCGTGCTTTTTGGAGGTGAAATGAATACTTGTGGCTTGAGCACGTGAATCACGTGACAGTGATCTGTCATATGTGGGAATAGAGCTGTTAAAGAAAAAGCAACATTCACCAGATTTGCACCGCTTCAACATTTTACACTGAGTCTCTTCCAGCTGTAGGTAGCGACAGTGCTGTGTGAACACAGTATGCCTAATGACCTAAAAGCTCATCGCATGCCTGGTGTGAGCGTGGCATTACACTTTTATGTAAATGACACCTAAACATAGGAAGGAAAGTTTGATGCACACGCATGTACTGACTACATACATGGAACACTTGTCTAAACCTCTCAACTAATCAATCTGTTTAAAAACAGACAACAGGCATGAAAATGAGCCTCTCGGTTGTTTTTAATGTTTGACGCGATGGTGGTGTAATGGTAAAATTATTATTATTTTTCTTTGTTTTTGCGGGCTTTAATGTCGCCTGCATGTGATTTAACGGCCACATCTTGCTGTAGATGATCTTGTCCTCATGGCGTAAGGATGAGATGTTCACAAAATGTCAGAACATCACAAACTGTTCTTCTGGTTTCCACAGTCTCCGTCCAGCAGAGCAGCTCTGAGAAGAAGCCAAACAGCAGATTGTCGTCATGGATACGCAGCCGACACATCAGCAGGGGCTTCATGAAATTCTAATGGCCAAAACCTGATGATGACTGTCACCTGTGAGGAACATCTCTGAAGCTCACAGTCACTCCAAATGGAAGGAGTCCAACTGGATACCAACAAAGTGAACCTGACATGGGAGTCTCACCCTAGTCAAAACCTGTTCTGCCATCTAGTGTTGGGTGGTGGTATTACAAACAGTTTCATTACTAAAACATTTAGCTTGTTCTAAAATTCTGCACATGGGTCCTTCTTCTACTACAAAAACCAAATCCAGTAAACTCATTTTGACTTTCAGATGATGATGATGATGATGATGATGATGATGATGATGATGATGATGATGATGCTTTGATGATCACAAACAGTAGATCCATGAGAGAAGATCTTACAGCTCTGGATTCAAATGTAAACACTGGCTGTTCCATCTTTTGATGCTTTTGCTGAACTCAGATTAGTTCCTGTTCGACAGGAAATCACAATAATATGACAAAAACATCCAAAATAAAAACACATTTATATCCATGCATCACAGCTGAGATGCTACCAATGAGCCAGATCAGGCTGATGAAAAGGTCTAGACTTCATTGTGACATGGAGACGTGATTCCTGACCGCTCTAAAGTTTGACCCTCAGCTCACCTGTGATTGGTCGTCTTTAAAGAAACTCTCAATTACTCGTTGGAGTTCTCTGAAAATAAGACAATGAATAAAGTTTAAAGCTGCTTCTTGATTGAAACAAATTATTTCTGTTTAGGAAGATTACTGAGTAATAACAAATGTAGGATGATGGATGCATGGATGGATGGATAAACAAAAGAGAAAATGAACAAATGGATGAATGCCTCAAATAATAAATGAATTAATTGTATTTAAATAGATGGTCCTTTGGTTTGTTTTTGTTTTTTGTTTTTTTTTGGGGGGGGGTGTTATTTTGTTGGTTTTCTATGTGTTTGTGTTTTTTCTTTCACTTTCACTTCTTTACTTTCGTGTCACTGCTGAAGGTCTCCTTCCTACTCAGTCCATATGAGGGTTAAACCAGAAACACTTTGATGTCAAATGTCGCCTTCTTATCTGGTTTTATTGGAATAATCTGGATTATAAAAACTATTTTAACAGCTTTTATAACCCTTGTGCTATTTTGTGGGGTCCAGATGACCCCACCCATGACAAAGGTGGATAAAGGTGGAAAGATTTCATGTAATCATGGACACCAGTGAAGATCACAAATCATTGAAGAAAAAAGGTTCAGCGCACTGTCTAGTGGGTCTAGATGACCCCACTCCCAATGTTAACGTGCCTCCAAGGCAGGTTTTTGACTAGATAGCATAAGGGATAATCCATGTTGAATATTTTTTTTCTCAACTGTCAATCAGGCGCTTCATAAAAAACGGAACTAAACTCAACGGATGCAGGTTGGGTTTACTTTGGCTAAAAACTGAATGTTAGGAATGTTTTGATCAGGTGTAAAGTTTACAGCTGAGGATGCAAAGAAAAGTGTGATGTGTCTGGGAAACACAAAAAGGAGATTTAAAGACACTGTTTTACATTCGCGGATGCAAAGAGACAAACATGAAGAGGAGATTTAAGCAAAAACAACAACAACAAAGATGTTTACATGAATATGTTAGGATGTTTTGTGCTGGCATACTATAAAACCTTTTAGCTAAATAGCGGCCTCTTCAAAACAAACCCCCCAAAAATAAAAGTTGCAGCTCCATGAATTTGTTGAGCAAATCTGCGGGAGTTCTCTACACTGTTGAAGTGTGGGTAAAGGGCGCCATCTAGTGGGAGGAGTTCATCCTTGCAACCACCTGTCAGAAGTCCATCTATCCATTTCCCTAAGTTGCTGTATACCTTTTGGGGTGATGGGGGGGCATGTCCCAACTGCTCTTAGGTAAAGGCAGAGTACATCCTGGACCGATTAGCAGCCTGTTGCACACTCACAGTCACATCTAGGGACACCTTCAAGTCACATATTAACCTATGAATCATGTTTTTGGACTGTGAGGAAGCTGGAGCGCCCAGAGAAAACCCATGCATGCTCAAGAAGAACATGCAAGCTCCACACAGAAAGGACCCAGCCAGGATTTGAATCAGGACCTTCTAGCTGTAAGGCAAGAATGCTAAACACTGCACCACCGCTTAGAAGTGCAGAGGAAGAAACTGATGTGTTATTGTCTCAAACTCTACAAATAGAATAGTTAAGAAAAAGGAAATTTCTGTATTTATGCAACTAAATTTAGGTTTAAATGATATGAACATTCTAAGACGTTTCTGCACAAAAACAATCAGTTTGGAACTTTTAGAGGCTGCAGAACCTACATTTATTTTCAGTATAACGTGTTTTTGTATTTTGCTTATGTGCATTTCTATAGGTTGCACAAATCAAGGCATCCAACTTGTTTTTTCTTATATCTGTTTCCAAATCTTCCCTTTCTTCCCCCTCAATGTTTTTATTGTTGAAGTGTTGTGATGCAGGGCGAGGCAGAAGGATCAATGTGGACACTGGTCAAGTTGTGAGAGTCCAGGGGGAAGGCCAGAGCTGATGAGTAGATGCAGTTCAGGAACAGGCCTGGATTGGGAGACTGAGAGCTGGAGCAGACCGGTCGAGCGCCAGGGCGGGGCGGGGCGGGGCGGGTCGGCTGAGTGCTGGATCCCACTGAGTTAGGAGCGCAGGCAGACAGGCAGGGAGCTAGTTGATGAAAGAGCTTGGTTTATATGCTGGAGCCTAAGCAGGAGATTGAAAGCAGCTGAGTAATGGGTGGGGCAGGTGAGGCAAACAGAATGGCACTGAGTTTTTTTTTGGTTTTCTTATCTATTTCTTTTACTTTTTAAATGTTTGCTACAATAATTTTTAAATCAATTATGACATCTATACACAAGCAATTTAAAGTTTCTGTTTATTGTACCACCACATGGTTAAAAAAGACAGAGAGAGAGCAGTCATCTCAAAGCTATGAGACTGGTGGTTCAATTCCTGGCTTCTAATCGTGTTTCAAAGTGTCCTTGAGCAAGCACTGACAGTTTGCACAAACATTGTGCGAGCAAATAGAAAATAAAAAGGAAAAGTGCATAGAGAAACTCTCAATAGAAAAAAATTGAGTTCAGAACATTTTTCTATTTAGAATCACACATGGGGTTCCCCAGAGATCCATGCTGGAACCACAAATTTTACATTTGTTTTGGCTGACTCGTTTGGTTTTGGTAAAAATCTGAGTATTTGGGGTAAAACTGAACTGGATAGTTTAAAAACCACAGAGAAGATGATTTAACAGGGGAGCAAATGAATAAACAGTTTGATCAGAAGAAACAAACTGGATGCTCATCCATTTGGAACTCTAGGGACTATTGTGGCATCACCACTGGCGTCTGTTTAAAAAACAAACAAATCCGTAGAAAACCTTCAGCTCTTCTGCTCTGACTGTGCTGCTCTTTTATTTTCAATTTCCCTTTCTGTGGGCGACATAACCTTTGACCCTTTGTAAGACTAAAGTCAATTGCATCAGTCAGTTTAAATTATTCAATTATTTAAAAGTTGGCAGAAGAGTTTGATTCCACCAAAATATATTAAATACTAACATGTTTAATAGATTTACATACAATTTTCTTTTTCTATTTGGGAGCTTTACTTTACGACCTGAAATCTTAACTGTTGTGTTGAAGGTTTCATCCTGATGGTGGCGGTTATGATGTCATCTTGTTATTTATTTATTTATTGTTGTTTGCACAGACTGAGTCCATGTGTGTGTTGGTTTTTTGGTTGGCGATGAAAAGTTTGAAATAGTTTATTTATCTATTTATTAAAATTTCTTTCAAACATGTTAACTGTAAAGTGAATTCAACATATAATGGATAGTAAAAATGTAGGGCTGGTTTGATAAAATGGATCTGAATCGATCCATGTTTAATGTATCAATAAAACTAGTGTTTTCATTTCTTTTATGCCTCTGCTGTATGCTGTTGTGACCTAACGCACAACAGCAGTAAAACCAAAGTCTGCTAGCTTGATGCTAACGTATAATGGAATTTCCCATAGGACGGCTAATGCTAATACTCAACCTAAATATACATTGCTGACTAAATGAACAGCTTTATATCCTCACAGACAGGAATTTTCCAAACTCTTTAAAGGAAACATTTGAGGTCTGAAACACAGTATTTTTCGTCAAATGTTATGTGTATGGTTACGGCGCAAGCTCCATCTAGTGGCCAAACTGAAACGCCCTTCAGGAGAGGCAGAATAAAATAAAACTACACATTTTTCTTGGAGCTTCTCCTTTTAACAATTTTACAGTATGTGAAATTGTATCAGATGGTAATGGTAAATGGCGTATACTTATATAGCGCCCTTCTTCCTACAAGGACAAAGCGCTTTACAGTCACAGACCCATTCACCCAGTCACACACACATTCACACACACATTCACACACTGGTGGCCACTCCGCTGCCAAACACAGGCGCCCGCCTACCACCAGACGCAAGATGAATACGAATATCTTTGAAACATAAATAGATCATAAATGTATTTCTATACAAATACAGTACAGACCAAAAGTTTGGACACACCTTCTCATTCAAAGAGCTTTATTTATTTTTATAACTATGAAAATTGTAGATTCAAACTGAAGGCATCAAACCTATGAATTAAAACATGTGGAACTATATACATAACAAAAAAGTGTGAGACAACTGAAAATATGTCATATTGTAGGTTCTTCAAAGTAGCCACCTTTTGCTTTGATTACTGCTTTGCACATTCTTGGCATTCTCTTGATGAGCTTCCAGAGGTAGTCACCTGAAATGGTCTTCCAACAGTCTTGAAGGAGTTCCCAGAGATGCTTAGCACTTGTTGGCCCTTTTGCCTTCACTCTGCGGTCCAGCTCACCCCAAACCATCTCCATTGGGTTCAGGTCTGGTGACTGTGGAGGCCAGGTCATCTGGCGCAGGACCCCATTACTCTCCTTCTTGGTCAAATAGCCCTTCCACAGCCTGGAGGTTGTTTGGGGTCATTATCCTGTTGAAAAAGAAATGATTGTCCAACTAAACGCAAACCGGATGGAATAGCATGCCGCTGCAAGATGCTGTGGTAGCCATGCTGGTTCAGAATGCCTTCAATTTGGAATAAATCCCCAACAGTGTCACCAGCAAAGCACCCCCACACCATCACACCTCCTCCTCCATGCTTCACAGTGGGAACCAGGCATGTAGAGTCCATCCGTTCACCTTTTCTGCGTCGCACAAAGACACGGTTGTTGGAACCAAAAATCTCCAATTTGGACTCATCAGACCAAAGCACAGATTTCCACTGGTCTAATGTCCATTCCTTGTGTTCTTTAGCCCAAACAAGTCTCTTCTGCTTGTTGCCTTTCTTTAGCAATGGTTTCCTAGTAGATATTCTAGCATGAAGGCATGATTCACACAGTCTCCTTTGATCAGTTGTTGTAGAGATGTGTCTGCTGCCAGAACTCTGTCTGCCAGTGACCTTCTCCCAAAGGAGGGCTACACCCTGCACAGGTCACCAATCTGTTGTGGGGCACACACTCACACATGCACACCTAGGGACAAGTAGATAAACCAATCAACCTGTGAAGTATGTTTTTGGACTGTAGGAAGAAGCCAGAGTGCCAGGAGAAAACCCACGCATGCATGAGGAGAACATGCAAACTGCATACAGAAAGAACCCAGCCAGGATTGGAACCAACTCCAACCATTTCTTCCTCCATGAAAGACACAAATTCTCTCAAATCTATGTCACATTTTCATCTGAAAAGACCCAGTCTCTATGTCCTTAGATTTATGATTAAACAACGTTGACCCAATAAAAGTCTCAATATATCCTTGCACAATTCGTATACTTATAACTTGTGAATTTATTACGTTCTTCCCATAAAATGTATACCCTTTTAATCATAATGTTATAACTTTATTCTTAATAAGGTTTTTTTTTATGGTGGCTCTAATACTGTTTAGTTTCCAGATGATCTTACATTACAAGCTGAATCCTAACTAGAGCAGTGAAAATTTACCAACTAAATGCTAGATTGAATCAAAAAGGGCTATTAAAAAAAATTCAAAGTTATGTGAAAAATTCTTTTAAAAAGCTACAAATGGAAGAATCTATGAATGGTGGAAAATCTGACCAAAGAAATTAACTGAATGCTCAAAATGGTAAATAAAGAATTACATGTTAAAAAAACCATTATGTGCTCAATACTAACTCTGTTGCATAATATATGATATTTTAAAATTCTTTATTGATCTTGAAAAGCATTAACAATGTGATGTCAAAGCTAAACTATCTAAAAAAATGGAAAAGCTGAGCAGAAGTAGGATCAAAACAATGATTTTAAGAAAAGCTAAGGTGTTTTGTAATAGAAATATTGAAAAAAATGCTGTGAAATCTTTTAATTTGGAAGCCTAAACAAAACTTAAATCATTTACGGACTCATGAATTTAGTCTGTAGAAGCAGCTCGATCATCTTCAGATAGTAAACAGACACTTTTGAGACTTTTGGTGCGTTTCATTCACGTTTTGTGTCTAAAGTCACATCTTCTAAATACTTTTTCCATCCACTAGTAAAATTCATGACTATTTCCTGTTTCTCTAGGCCTAAAATGCTGGTTATCTTTCTGATCCTTGGGAAAGTAGCAGCCGTGTGGTTCTCCGTAAACACACACATGCATGCCCGCAGTAGGCTAACGCAAACACACACATGGCAGGACATATGACTGTGAGCATTAGCAGATGTCCTGACAGTCTGGGGGTCTGGAGGCGTAGTTGTGCTTCGGTCCTGCAGGGCTTTGACACACGATGCATCAGCATACATTACATACATGCCACTCCAACGCTGCTCCATTTGCCCCCCCTGCCTTGGCAGCAATCTGTAAGTTTGGTTTTCTCTATGTTTGCAGTCTCCAGGCTTTTTGCTCCGGAACTCAAACGGTTCCCACAGCGTCTGCTGTCATGTATGTATTATATATTCTTGTCTGTGTTCAGCGGGATCACCCTGGAACGAACCTCTCAAGGCTGCATCCGAATCATTATGGCAAAGAAAACTGGAGTTTCTACAGAAAACCCTTGGAAAAATCATTTGGCTTTGTCAGTGATGAGCAGTGATGGGATTAACTCTTTAAGTTACAGTAACACAGCAGTGAAAAACATTAAATATGATTTTAGACCATTTTTAAATGTATTTCAGGTCCAGTATAACACGCAATCACAAAAACATCTTTAGCTCCTTTGAGCTTTTTTTTAAATTCATTTGGTCTTAAATTACTAAACTAAATTACAGTTCAAATTAGTCTCTACTCAAAAAAAAATTTACTAGAAAAAAATATAAGTGAAACAAAAATATGAAATGAAATATAATTGTTTGCATAATTATTTACCTCCTTTTAAATGTAATGGTCTAATTCAATAGAAGTCCATCCAATTAGTCCCAATAATGAAAATCAACTGAGGGGTGTAGGTGTGTCCTAAGTGACTGAGTTATGAAACACCAGTCTATGAAGGGTCCAGATACTGGTGGAGCGGTCCTCCTGGCTACAACTTCACCATGAAGACGGAGGAACACTCCAAGCAATGGTTGTTAAGTCATTTCCAAGGCATTGAACATTCCCAGGAGTTCAGTGAAAGCAATCATCAAGAAATGGGGGAATGTGGCACATGTGTGAATCTGTCTAGATCAGGCCGCCCTCAAAAAGTACCTGTACCTGTGCGAGTCTTTGTTTTCCTCGTCTGAGCTGGAATCTGGATCAAAACTGTACGACTGGATAGCTCCAACGCTGCTCGCCATTTTTGCTGAACCGCTGATGTTAGGTTGGCGATTTGAGAGGCTGTCAGGTAGCAGAAGAGAGTGTAAACATGGGCAACCGAAAGGGTGGCGGGACTCAGAGGGGACTTACTAATGAAGTCCTGCCGCCCTGCAGAAACTATGGCTTAAAAACTGCAAAAAATGTGAACTAGAATAGAATAGAATAGGTCTTTAATAATCCCTAAGGAAATTTAAAGTATAATTTATTAATTATAATTTAATTAATTAAAAACACAACATGTTCTCTGCTAATTTCAATAGAACTCTGGCAACTAGGTAAATTCCCCTTTGTGGGCTCAATTAAGTTCTATACTTTTCTATTCTTAGCCTTAATGCGTATGTTTTTTTTTCTGAAAGAAAACACTTCAATTGCTATTTACATATCAATTCTCTTGGTCATCTTAAATATATTTTTTCTGCGAATTCTCAACTTTAAGCTGCAGTTCCATCTTTGACCACTAGGTCGCACTCGAACCCCACTTAAGGACAGAACTAGGTTGTTTTTTCTGCTGAAATTGTCTCAGAAAAAGACCTCTCAGTATTAAAAAATGACCCATAAAATTATTCTAAAACTTTTGGACATCTCCAATGAATTTTATCTTAATCTTCTCAAGCTCTTTAATTGAGTTGCAGAAACTTCCTCCTATAATAGTGTGAATTGCAGCCTTTAATTTAGAAATTTTCCGTGTTTCATTTTATAAATTCTACATTTGCACAGATTTCAGGATGTTATTAATACTCTGTATGAAATGACAAAAGTGTGACAGCAACTGTTGGGATGTTTCAGAGGAGAAAAGGCCTTGAGTGTTTCTGGGATCAGGGCTGAAGAGGAGGAGGTTTTAAAGGAGAGACGCAGGGAAGATGAGTTGGAGGAGGAGGAGTGTCATGGGGTTTCTCGCTTCAGAGGAGGAAAGAGTGGAGAGATGGGGGCTTAGAAGTTGGCAGAGGCTGGTATCCGTGACTGTGGGGCTCAGTCAGCGGGAGTTATAGTCCCACTGAGACGTCAGACTGCCTAATTCACCTGCACAGGTTCATCAGTATTCATGCATGCATTTCTGGATTGAAGAAGTAAATTTGAGTGTGTTTTCCAAATCTAAAGTATCATGAGAAAATTTTCACTGATCCATAAAGACTGATAACTCGGCAGCGCACCGTTATGCGCTCGATAATCTGTGCATAATGCACCCCTCATCCATCACATCAGGCTCTACTGTTGTCAAGGATTTCATCTATTCATGTCAGTTTGTCCATTCACAATCAAATGTATTGATCCAATTCTTCTTTTTTTGGCCCTGGGTTTGGGTGCTGCTGCATCAAATGAATGTTTATCATGCGAGCATGACCAGAGAAGCGGCAGCGCTCTCTGTTTGTGTGCATGCACGGCACAGATTTTGTTTGTGCTGATTTGTCGGTGCTTGTGCTCTCCTGTGAGATGCAGAAACCATCAAAGAGCCAATTAAGAGGGCTGCTTTCCTTCATACACGTCTATCTGTTAAAAATTCGCTCATGCATACACTTTTGATAAATCAGACTGGGCTTCTGGAAAACAAACGTACAAAGGGCCACTTTTCCAAATGCCAGAAATTAGAAGGGTTTTCAAGAAAATAGTGCTTTTGGTGTTTTTAACATGGCATTTTTCTAATGAAGGAGGACAAATACACAGAAAATTAAGATTAAAATTACATTTCTAAGGTATTTCTTTTTTCAAATTGTTGTGAATCAGGAGCAGATGAAAAGATGTCACATGGGTGGCACACAGTCTTCCTGCTCAGTTCCATTCTGATGAATCCACCTGCAGACTATTAGATCCATGAACCTCTTTGTTTTCCCTGTCTGAGCTGGAATCTGGATCAAAACTGTACGACGGAATAGCTCCAGTATTGCTCACCGTTTTTGTTGCACTGCTGATGTTAGCTTGAGGGTTTGAGGGGCTGTAAGCTAGCGGGAGAGAGTGTAAACAGATGAATGATGGGAAATAATGGGGCGGGCTCACTCCGCAGTTACAGTCACAACTCAAGGGGAATTTCTGATAAATTCTGCAGAAACTGTGGATGACGGAGTTTTAGGGCCACGGTGAGATAAAAATTCTGGAGGATAATTTTGTTTTAGTTCCCTACTTAAAGGGAAAAAAAGTCGAAATGCAGAGAATAAAGTCGAAATAAAGTAATTTTACTTTTTTTTTTGGGTGGCCCTAAAACTCTGTCATAAATATGTCCTAGAAAAGGTCAGTTTTTTTATTTTGACTAAAGACAGCATCATCATTAAAAGACCACTGGGAACACTTTGAAAATAGTTCAAACGATGATCAGAGTGGAACTTTCAATTGTTTTCTTAGCATAGCAATTGCAAAAGATAAAACTTACACCAGACTGGATTAACATAACCCTTAGCAAAAAGTAGTTTTTAAAAAATGTACTACAAGCATCCTCAGTCTATACTAAAACAGAGGCAGGATACTTGAAGTTTACTTTTTATACACATTGGTCCAAATTAGTCTAATGAAGTATTCTGGTAGTGTAGTTGTTGTCTAGAGCTATTCTTTTTCTGTTATGGTTGCATGCACAACTAAACATCAAGTGTACTTTAAATAAGATAAAATACGTTTTCATCGAGTGTGCATGCTCATGTTTATGCTAGAGGCTTATTATATGACTGTGTTTACAAGCACAAGACACGATATTTTCATCCGATCTTAAATACAAAAAAAACGTTCAAGAAATGGTAATTCATCGATATGTCGGCATATGGAATGTGTTGACTGTATTGGTAAAGATTGTTCCTGCAGTATCAGTCAGCATTTCTAATTGAAATCAAAGCCTTGCTTTATATTGGATTAAAATAATTGGGCCAAATTTTTCAGAAAAGCATGGGATCCACAAGAAAATCCCAGATATTG
Organism: Oryzias sinensis; assembly: GCA_037389245.1. Lineage (NCBI taxonomy): Eukaryota > Metazoa > Chordata > Actinopteri > Beloniformes > Adrianichthyidae > Oryzias > Oryzias sinensis. The sequence goes on along the minus strand of CM074509.1, from coordinate 17,779,350 downwards.
GAAGATATATATTTATAATACTCATAGGTACTGTACTATAATAGTATTCTGTATGTACCCCTCAAGTTTAAAGACTGCAGTTTGTGCGTAAACAGTCCATATTTTTGAGTTTGGAGCAAATAGACATTGAGTATTTTTGTAACAATTGTGTGGACGGCCGCCATCTTTACACATGGCCGCCACCATTTTTGATTTTTTGTCGTAAAAGCTAACAGGCTTTTCTGAAAGAGGGGATCCTAAGCCAAATTAGGTGCTCGTACCACAAATGTGTGAAATATCAGGCCTTATTATGTCAGGCTGTGTGACATCGTTGGCCGTAGATGACAAATGACTCAAAAGATGCTGAGGCAACTTGGAGATTCCTGCTGCTTGATGTAAGAACGGCTTATTTCAAAATGATTTAGACAACTGAAACGCGTTACTTAAGCCGTTAGTTTATTTTCTTTAGCTAAGGCTAACACGAGTTTATACCGCCATCTAGTGTTTAGTCATGTTTTTTTAATTTTTTTTTTTTTTTTTTATACACTGTATTTTATCCAACAAAGGGAAATTCTTTCTCCGCATTTGACCCATCCCCTGGGGGAGCGGTGAGCTGCAGCCGAAACCGCGCTCGGGAGGCAGTAGCGTTAAGGGTCTTGCCTAAGGACCCTCACTGGGTGATGTTAACTGCTCGCCATTGATATGGTAATTGCCCCCAGTACCATTGCTCATTCCCCTCCGGGAATCGAACCCTGGTTACCTGCATGGTAGCTTTCCACCTTACCAACCGAGCTACCCAGCCGCTGCTAAAATGTTCATATTTAGCAATACAAGCATAAATGCAAGAAAACCATCACTTGACCTCCACCTGGTTCAGCTTTTAGTGCAAAAAAGAATTGCAAACCTGAAACTCTTCAGGATGTGGGCTATTTATTTTCTCTGTAGTAAGCTGTCTTGCTGCTCTGCAGAAAAGCTTCACTTCAAAAACTGGTTAACCCCCTCCTGGGGGAGACGCTGCACAGAGGATGTGTGTGACAGCAGAGCAAACAATCCCAGCAAGACTGGGAATATTCTGGTATCCTGCACCTGTGTCACTTCCTTCCTTTACATCTGTCTTTACCACCATTACCGACCCACCTGAGGGCAGCGTTTGCACTGATCCGGGGTGACAAACCGGTGCAGGCGTCACTGTAAATGCATCCTGTCTGATTATGCATGTTTGTGTCGCGCGCTGGATGTGACCTCCTTTCAGAAACGACTGGAATATTAAAGAGTCAACAGAACCCGTGGAGTCCTGATGGAGGCGCCGGCAGGCAGCTGCTCCTCTCTCTGTTTTATCATTAGGGTTCTTCTTTTTTTATGGGGTTGTTTTTTTAAATGTAAACAAACAGAGAAGCTGACAGAAGTCGCTCGAACTGCACACAGACTCCTGAACACAAAGGAGGCGTTTGAACTTCCCCTCCAAACATGAGAGGGGAACTCTGGCTTTTCATAATGTGGATAATTCCCTCTCACCGGCTTTGATCCGCTCTCTGTCTTTTGTCTCTCCTCATATATATATATATACACACACATGTGTGTGTTCACATATAGAGCGTGAACGTGTGTGTGCATGTGTGTGTGGTATGCCACAGAGCCAGGAATAAACACAACCGTCTTTATTGAACACCAGAATTTTAGAAGGATTTAACATATATATAGTCGAAAGCCTACAAGAAAAGTAATTTAAATATTTATATATATCTTTACAAATGTTCATGAGTCGGTTTCGCAATCTGGGGGGGGCCAGGGTGTACAAAGATAGACATGCACAGGGAGGGGGGGTGTAACCGTAATGTTACCTTTTACAAAAATGGCTGTGTTGGACCCATTTGTCTCCATTTTCTCTCAACGACCAAAAAAAACATTTTCCTTTTCATCCAGGATGGAAACAAAAACTATAAAAAAAGGTAGAAATCTGCCAGCTTGTTTTTGTTTGCTTGTTGTTTAATAGAAAAATGACTCAGAAGTCAGTTTGTGGTTTGTCCCCCCCCCTGTTTGGATGGGTCTGGGTGATTGGAAACATCCAGATGTTGCATGGTACGGTGGCCCAGAAGGTCAAATCACATCAACGAATCACTCAATGCCGAAACATATTAAACAACAATTAAAAATGCAAAACAAAGAATTAAAAAGAATGACATTAGATTTTAGAAAAGCAAAACTAAATCCCAGAAGCCAAAATGTAATTCCAAAAAAAACAAAATAGAATGTAAAAATAATAAGGCAATTCTAAAAGACAAAATACAATCCGAAAACGTCCCATAATTCTATCATAACTTTTTTGATTTCATATTTTTTTAAACATTTCATTTCGATGTCTGCAAATTCTTTTTCTGAAATGTTTCCTTTTTTGTGTCATTTTTTTGTCATTTATTTCTTTTTTTTTCAGAACTTGTTTAGTTTTTTGGGAATTTTGGTCTCAATTTTGCTTTGAGTTCCAAAATGTCATGTTTTTGTATTCTTTTTTTTGCTTTTTTAATTTTTAAATTGTGATCTTTAATAAGTTTTTGCATTGAGTGATTTGCTGCTGGGATTTGACCCTCAGGGCCACCGTAGCACGTCGACGTGAGTTAGAGGACAGCCAAAGACCTTCGTCATCAGATGGAAGGATGCTCGCACACAAGCTCACATTCCTAAATGCGGCGCTCCAAGGCACGGGGACCAGCCGGGCGGGGGTTTCCGTGAGGGGCCTGGGGGGGGTGTTCGGAGGGCGGGGCTACTCAGTCTTTTCCGATTTCCCATCTTTGCTCTGCGACTCTGCCGTTTTCCGCAGCTGCTGTGACTTTTCCGAACTGTTGCTGATCTGCTGGTCGTTGGCGGTTTTCCCGTTCGAGTTCTTGTCCAGGTAGTTGAGCATCTCGCTCAGGACCGTCTGGAAGGTGCTGAGGGCGGCGCAGACCGCCGGTGTGCCGAAGCCGTGGGTGATCAGGCTGTAGGGGGGAGGCAGACGATCATTAGCACAAATATTCCATATACTTTTGGCATCTTCACATCTTTGATTTTTTGTTGTGAAATGAAGCCAAAGTTGATCAACCGAGTGTTTTCATCGTCGACTGTATAACAGAACTGGACTGAGCGATGTCATCCAGAGAAAATGGGTCACTTCCAGCTCCAACCAAACGAAGTCGATTTTTTTCACAATACGGACGCCGCCACGTTGGAGCCAGACGACGTCAGTAAGCAGTGATTGTTGCAAGTTGGTCTGAGTTAACGTTTCTGTGGCAACCACTCCTGCCAATCAGGAGTGAGCTTATTGGAAGACCGCACCCCTATCACTTAAAAGCAGGCTACATGAAATCTGTCAGTGAAACATTTCAACCAATCAACATTAGATCACTTAGTTAGACTTAGTGGGTCAGTTTATAGCTTCAATAACCTTCACTAAAGGAAAAAATATTATGTAAAAATGAGGATTACCAACAAGGTGTTAAAAAAAAAGGTATGAGAGCAAGAATGGTTGTTCTGACAAATAGAGTGACGGCTGTTCCTTTCTCTATAGAAGTCTATGGGATTCTGGCTTCTTGGAGCCAGCGGGTACTTCCTGTTTCAGTCCAGTTCTTATATACAGTCAATGGTTCCCACATCCATTAATTAGGTAGAAATTTAGAAGAGTAACCTTAAAATCCCATTTTAACTGTAAAACCTGCAAATTGATCTTAAACCTGAGGCCGTTTATAATACATTTCTGCAAATGAGAACAGAATGTAATAGAATAAAACTTTGTAAATAACACTAAAAATATGCTTAAAATAATTAGTAATGAATGTAGTTAAATGATTCATCTTTTGTTTTAACAAACAGCTGTGCAGACGGATAGTATTGGACAGATTTGACTGTTCCAACAGAGGATCTTCTAACACACTGGGTTTGTATTTGTATAAACCCCCTTTTGTAATTTAGGCTAGGCATTAAAGGATTCATTAAAGGAGGTCACTCCCCCCGTCATGGATGCCAAAATGGCATGAAACTGAAAAACAGTGATGTGATTGTACGGCGTGTCACCTGAAGTGAGTGAGGTGTCTCTGGATGTCCAGGTCCAGGATGGGGGTGGGTCTAGAGGAGCCCAGAGGAGAGCGGTCTTGGCTCAGCAAGTCCTGGAACTCCTTACAGATTTGCCTGTTAAACAGAAGGGGGAGTTGGAATGGGGGGGGAGTTGCCATCTGTCTCCACAGAGGAAAACAGAGCCGACTCCACACTCCCGTCCTCGCTCTCGAGCAAAAAGCAAAAACTTCTGCAGAACTTTGCGTCTCCTCACTTTGTTGCCAGCACCATTTTCTTGCGCGCGCTCGTCTCTTTGGGCTCGCTGTGCTGCCTCGCCAAATGTTCCCCCACCGCCTTGCTGGGAAACTCTGTCTCGCAGGTGTAGCCGAAGTCCCTCGCCAGGTGGAGCGCCTCACCTGAGCAGCAAACCGGAGCTCATTAGAGGCGTGAGGCAGGTTCCATATCCTTCTGCGATAAAGAAAGAGACCCACCTTCCACCAGGGAGGTGAGGAGCGTGACGTTGGCCGCTTTCCGTCGTCCTGCCGGCAGGTTGAGGCCTAAGCGGTCCAGTTTTTCACGAAGACACCTGCCGCCATTCTTGGACTTGGCTCTGCAGGGCGGACAGAAGGAGAGTTTAGTCTTTCTGTGAAAACTATCCTGGTTTTTGCATCTTTAATGTGTCCACGAGCAGTTTCAATTCTTCCATTTTGAGTCTGGTTGAAAAAGAGAGGGGGGGGGTGGGTCTCTAACCATATTCTCCCCCACCCCCCACCCCCTCCTGCTCTTTCTCTCTGCCTCATCAATAATCCAGAGCTGGCAACCCTTGCTTTCCTCCGTTCCTCTGATCCCCCTGCTCTGGCCTCCCTCTGGCTCCCAGGACATGGCGGCGTGAGCAACAGCCTCTCTCGCCCACCGACCTCTTTGTGAGGCTCAGCAGCCAGATGCATCCTTTTCCCAACTTTTCCTGTCTGATTCCTGCTTTTTTTCCGAGCCGCTTCTGCCAGCGGTCGCAGTGGATCCATGATTTATGAGAGGAAATCTAAGAGTCAGACTAGCAACCGTCTGCGATTCTGTGAAGCAGATGAGCTCGGAAGCTGGCGAGCAGCTTCTTCTGGAGGCTCGCTCCGTCTTACCTGCGCAGGATGCCCCCCAGTAGGGAGGCGTTGAGGCACTCTGGCGGCGACAGTCGTCTCTTCACCTCGGCGATGGTGACTTTGTACTTTGAGGTGGAGCTGAGCAGGGAGAGGCGGCCTGGCACAGAGCAGAACAGGTCTGTGGGGTTGACTACGCACGTCCCCCCTGAGGACACAGGAAGAGTGGACAAAGTCCACCGAGACATGACTACGTTTGCTGCAGAACAATGTGAGGGCTGAGCAGCTTTAAGTTCTCCAAGATGGTTGAAAAACACCTGCAGAGAGCTGGATGTGCGTAGAAATTACATTAGAAGTTCATTTTAGAAATGTAAACAGAGAAAAAAATACATAAGATAAGTTGTGAAAGCGGAAATAAAGTGAGCGAAAAATGGAAATATTCACTGTTAAGATCTAAAATTACCACCTTCAGATCAATCTGAATTGGAAAAACCGAAATAATTGTCTGGAAAAAAAAAACTTCTAAAAAAGTTTCAGCACAGATTGGGTTGATGGTAAAACTCTGACATTTAGTTGCATTTGAAAGACTTTGTGGTTTCATACCAATGATAAAAAAAAAAACATTAAAATGTGGGAAAAAATGTGGTTTTATTTGTGACATCAGCAGCATTTGGCATCTGTTGCTTAGAAAGAAGAACTTCTGGGTTGTGATGTCATAAATTAAGGTGTACATTGTTTTTTTTGCTGATGAGAAAATGAACAGAAAAATGCAAATCAAATAAAAAAATGTTGTTGGTTTTATTTTCAAAACAGATAATTATTGGAGATGGTAAGACGCTGATTTGGAAATTCTCATAAAGCAGCTTTGGAAGATGTTTCCGTATGGAAAATGTCATTAAATAACGGCAAATATGCGGAAGAAAAGCTTTTTGTTTCAGTCAGATGGTTCTTTATCCATTATTCAGTTCATAATTAATAGTAGACACCACCTGAAATTGGTACTAAAGGGGTTTAATGACGTTTCTTTTTACCATAAATAAATCTTTTGGTTCTAAATTTTTCCTAGAAGAGCAAAAAAAGATGCAGAAAATTCTTATTTTCGTCTGTTTAATAAAAAAAAGTTACTTATACGCAAAAAGGATTGAAATCGATATTATTCTTTGCTTTAATCAATATGTATGCCGAAATGCAGCTTACATATTTGCAAATGATCGAAAAAAAAAACGACTTATTCTTGATCTCCTTCGCCTTCCGGGTTCAGCAGCTGAACTGAGGCCTGCCGGACTCGAACCGGTCAAAACTGTCTGTCAGGGCGCGCGCGCGTGAGTTCACGTCATATTAATTCCCTCCTAAAAAATGTTTTGATTCAAAGTAGTTTGTATTTTATGTTGCCGAGGGCGATCCGAAAAGAGCTGCTGCCGGTCTGCAGTCAGTGAGCGGAGCGCGCGGGCCCAGAGGCGATAACGGTATTTAAGTAACGGGAGAGTAGCCTCGGGCGGCGGCGCGAGCCGGATCACACGCGCCTTTTACGAGTTTACCACGGAAATTAAAGAAAAGGGGACGAGAGCCAAACTCTTTCTATTTTAACAAAAAATGTTTACGCCTACTATGTTTAAGGGGGAAAGGGAGACAGCGAGCGAGCATGCGCAGTGGGGTGGAAAATGATTAAAAACACAGACGAATCCTCATAAAAGCGCAATTCTTGAGTGGATTTCTTTTGAAAAAAAAAAGGGGGTTACGTGAATATTCATGGCGCCAGTCAGAAAGAACAACATTAATATGATCTCGGCTGAATCCCCCGCTCCTCATTTCCATATCAAAGCGTCCGCCCGAGGCGAGAGAAGCTATCGATACGGGAGCGCGAGGTAAAGCAAAGATTATTGGTTGTGATGGTTGCAGCGGCTGAGCTCAGGGCCAAATGCGGCGCGCCGTTAACCGAAAGTGATGGCGGAGGGATTCCCGCGTCAATCCGAGAGAAAAGCCCCGACACCCCAGCAGAGCTGATAAAAAATTCAAGCGGAGACGCAGCTCTGCACAGTCCAGGGCGGAAGGACACGGCTTTGATGCGCAAAAGTGCACCTGCGCTCACGTGGACACTGATTAGGCGTTTCAGATGTGCGCCATTGGGCTGGATACCATCAATAAGTGCGCAGCTGAACTAAACAGGAGCACTAATGTGATCACATTCAAACTTTTACAGTTTAAACATCCCATTATGTATGGAAGACAGGAAGTGACTTGGGCCAAAACATCAACAGTTTTTGCCTAAATGACCCTTAAACACCAGACATGTCACTAGCAACACCTAAAGAGCACGTGCTCTTTGAGCTATGGCAACTCCTCCACAGTTTCAAGTAAATCAGCTGGCTTTTCATCCTTTTCACTGAAACATTTTGCAGATGTAAACAGCAGAATCAGCCAATCCATGTGGATGGGTAAACTCCTCACTGCTGTAAAGTATTGCATATCGGTGAAAAAAAACTGCAGAATCTGCTAGAATAATGTCAATTGCGTAAACTGGTTAAGAGTAACAGACGACAGAATGTTAGATTTCTCTAATTACATAAATAGGTACAGTAGATGCGTTAAAGTGCGTTAATTGGCTGGGTGTTGCCACATCAAGTCTAAATCTATAATGTTATGGTCTGCATAGGTTAACTAAAAAGAAATAAAAAAAAACACATTTTACTTAATGTTAACGCCTGAATGTGACAACACTGCCCCCTAGTGGAATGTGACCAGCTTTTAAATCAGGCAAACTGTTTAAAAAGGTAAAAACTGTGATATAAATGCATAAACAATAGATCAGATACATGTCTGCATTTTCTAACTAAAATCATTTTAATTATTTGCATAAATTGAGTAGGCATGGCTATTGCACATCTGAATCCTAAGATTTAGAAAAAGCGATTCATTAAAAAAATTAAATGAGTTGTTTTTATTAATGAGCTGCTAAACATTACATTTTTCAACTTAAGAGAACTAAATAAAAAGAAACAATTGGTATGAGTCTTATAGGTCAAAACAAGATGCAACCAATCACTTCCTACAATCAGAATAGCCCCGCCCACCAAATTAACATACAAGGAAATGGGCGATCCGAATGACTACTACAGAAATACTTTATATTTAGTTTGTTTGCTTTTTGAAAAAGATGTTTGGACATAATTAATGCCCTTTTAGACATTTCTTTTGTAAAGAAAGTCCTCAATGCTTATCAAATAACAGAAATAAAAACCGGCATATTTACGTGTGCTGTCAAACACGGAGCTTCTCTGCCCGCCAATTCAGGTTAAAATAGTGGCGATATTTCTACACGAACGCCATGACTTTGTTGACATTTTAATTGTAAGGCGCGAGCGCTGAGTGACAGTCAGGTGCGCGCGCGGCGGGTTGCGCTGCCGCCGCGCGCTGACAGCAGACAAGAGAGGAGCGTGTTTGTCTGTCTGCTCGCTGTCTTGTCGTGTCGGCCTCCGGTGCCGCCGCAGACAGCGGGAGAGACAGGATATGAAAGAGTAAAGAGGGGGCTCTTACCTCTCCTGATGACGCCCCCTTGGCCGTTCAGCACGAGCCCGCACTGCGCCTCCACGGAGCCCTGCGGAGACACGCGCTCATTAGGAGGAGCCGGGGGTTAGGCTAGCTGCGGGGCCTCACGTGCCGCTCAGCACTGCGCAGCCGCAACGGAGCCGCTAATTCCGTTATTAAAGAGCTAATCCCAAACGTGTTCACCCTTAAGAAACCGTTTACGAAGAAACACCCGAAAAGTCTTCATAGTTGACTATAGTGTAGATAATAAAAAGAGAGGCTACAATTAGCAATGTATCCTGGGTAAATTCCATATTAGCGATTGGTTTAATTTTATTCTTGTTATTTATTTATTTATTTTTACAAAAAACCATTTTTCATGCTAAGAAAACACAAGAAATGACACATTACAGTTTTATAGTGAAACCTTCAGATAGTATTTAGCAGGTCTGGGTACAAATAAATAGAGAAAATAAACACGTTTCTTTTTATGTAAAAATAAACCTTCCTGAACACTTTATCAGAACTGCCACAACAATCCCTCTAAAAATTTGTGAATTTATAAAGCTTTCATGATATATTGATTGAATACGTTGTTATGATTCAATGAAAATACTGAAACACTGAATTTTAAAGTTATAATAGAGTTTCAAGTTTTACAGCCTATAATGAAATATAAATATAAGGGGAATTTCAAGATTTAGCAGTAAACAAAAGGTTTTGTCATATTTCCAAAATTGGGAAAAAATACAATAGAATCACAGGAAATACATTTAAATCATTCCATTTAGCTTTAAAAAGTTTTTTATTAATAAATGGTTGTGTTTTCACATTAAAATTTTGATAGAAGAAAAAATCTGATGAAAATCCAACACTGAAATTTGAAATATTACATTGTACATTTTTGTTTTAGATATTATTGAATCTTAACTGTAAATTTTAATCACAATATATTTTAATGACTATTTTTTGGGCATTTCTAGTTTCAAACATTAAAAATAGAAATAAAAATGTAACCTGAAAACCTTTAGAGATTGTTTTTATGAATGTTTATTCATATATTCTTTATAAAAGTTTACGTTCCCAGTGAGCTTGTATGGAAGACGAATCTATAGTTTTGGATCTGATAGCAAAAAAAAAGTGCCAGACTTTTACATAAGCCGACAGTAATAAAAACTGTCAATTAATGAATGTAAAGAAACAATTAATGTTTTTGTTTTCATCCTCTAATTTCATATCCTCACTGTGTCCAGAGGCTGTAAGAAAAATCTGGTTCACGAAAATTGAGCTAAATAACAAAGATGCATCAATTTGATTGGAGGAAAAAAAGGAAATTAATCCAACATAATAAAGTCCATGCTTTTCTGCAGGGGTGGGGGTTTGGGGGATCACTTCTGTGTAGAACTGCAGCTCCTGCATGTGTGGAAACCTGTTAGCATTTGCTGCAGATCAGGCTGCTATCAAAGATGTCATCAAGACAGGAGAACATGCGCTTTTTATTCAGTAAAAAAAAAAAAAACACTTAATTCTCCCCCCCAGCAAAGAGGCCTGGAGATCCCCTGATTATATTAAACTCAAATGGAGGTGGGGGGAGCAGGGATCTTGTTGGAGCTCCTTCTTAACCAGCTCCTGCTCTGTTCCTTTTCTTCAGCTGCGAAACTAAAGTGATTATAAAATCAATATACAAAGCGAGGAGGTCCTGCGTGGATCCGCGCCGCGACGGAGGAGAAAGGTGTGGCAGCTGCTTTTGTTCGCGCGTGGAAATCTCTTTAACGCGCTCAAACACGCGACCGGGGCTCCACGAGACCGCATCTGTTCCATCCGCCCAGGTTCACGAGCTCTGCTCTGCTTTCTTATTTCCCAATCAAAGGTCAAACCTGCGCTCTTTTATGCCCCGAAAAGCTTTTGCCACTAAACTCTACTATTTTATTTCTTCCAAGAAAACCTCAAATCACACACACATTATATAAATATACATACATAAAAATATTCGGTTTTAATTGTCCAAATGATTTCAAAAAGAATGTTTTATGTTACATGTTAGAAGGAGTTGTCGTGCGCCAGGACGCGTTCTCGTTCCTCAATCTGCTCCAGGAAAACAGTTAACGCAGCTCAATACAAAGCGTCAAAGTGTTAAACAGTCTTTAAGCAGCTTGCTCTTGACAGAATAAAAGCATGCAAAGTTGATTGACGTTAAGTCGCTAATTGGATAAACTACGGTGCTTTGTGGCGCTCGAGCCAGCCATTGTGCGCCGAGCCCCGATCCGTTAATCCGCTCTTTACCGGAGAAAAGGAGCAAGCAGCGGCTTTTCTTCGGCTTTTCTCTGCTCCGGCAGACAGCCGGACGGCCACAAACACGCGCTCAGGAACCGTGTGAAGCTTTTTTATTTACTCCATTCTTTTTTTTTTTAACATGGAAAAGGAATTATGTAAAAATATGGGTCACGTGCACTTGTGGATGGGTTTAACAAAAGGCTGGTATAGACTGCCAGTCAATTAACCTTTCAGAGATGGGCCCTGCGTTTGGATTTAGCCTGTTTGGTCACGTTTCAACCAAATGATCCCAAAATCCAGGAAAATTAAGCTTTCACTGATGCTGTTTGCTCAATAATTTCATTTTTTTTAAATACTTTGTAATGAATAAAGTTTATGAATATTAAAGCTACCCAATTAAATACCAACATGTAAACATAAACACATTTAATTCCCCCCCCCCTTGCTTTGCATTTATTCTTTTCTGTATTTATTTTGTCAACAGGCATTCATCAGGGGCTATAGCATCACTGAAAAAAGGGGATTGTTGAGGAATTCTGTATTCATCCCTAAACTTGTGCTTTGAATCAGAAACTTTGCTGCAAAGTTGTTGTTTTTCCCCTTCAAATTGCCATTGATCTCTTTCCTTTTCCTGCAGCCACTAGAGGCCACAGTTGAGCCATTACGAGGAGCTAGCATTAGGCAAATTTAGTTAAAAGTGGACACGATGAGGAGATCTGCTCCCCACAGAGGCACCTCAGATGCTTAACATGTTTACACACATTTTATTTAATATAACAACTATAATTATATTTTATCAAGTAAATCAATATTTATATATTTTTATTGTGTTGTATTTTTTCTTCCACTTCTCTCTTTTCCTAACTATATTTTTAGAGTATTTAAAAAAAAAACTTTTAATCTAATTATTAGGCCACAATTTCAATTCTACAACATTTACAAGGTTTTGTTAGAATAAAAATCTAAATATAGCATACTTGTGGACATAAGTCTATTTGAATTAACTGCATTAAAAATGTTATATTTACAACAGAAGGATTGTCAGGGTTAAAAAAAAACATACCATACTTGCAGATAAAATGATTTCATTTTTTTATTTTTAAATACTAATGATGCATATTTATTTAATGTAATACGATACCATAATCCAGCAATTAACACAATGTATTTTTAGTGTAAATTATAATGTAATTTCAATATTTATTTTATTTGTGCCCACTAATTTAGCCAAATATAAACAGTGAAAAATGAATATTAATAAATATAATATTTTGGAAATAATCACAATGATTAAAATCGGATCAAAATATATATTTTAACTAAAACTAAATGTATATGTATGTTTTTTTTGCTTGTTTGTTTTTTTTTTTTTTTTTCTGTCCCTCGCAGCTCCCCGTAAAAAAAGAGCAGCGGTACCTGCAGGTCGTCCGCCGCGGGCGGAGGGAGGCCGAGGCCGGCGGCGGGCAGCAGCCTCTGGTCCGGGTGGTGCATGCCGACGCCGTAGGCCTGCGAGCCGTGTGACGTCATCAGCGATAAATCATGGCGCCGGTAAGCGTCGAGGCAGCCCAGCTCGCGCCGCTGCTGCTCGTCCAGGCACGAGGACTTGAGGGCCGAGCGCGCGCTGTGCAGGTTGATGAAGTCCGCGGGCTCGCCGTGGTGGATCTGCTGGTAGTACTGGCCCGAGTGCAGCGAGTTGAGGCCATAGGCCTCAGGGCCCACGGCCGGGTGGGAGTGCTGGAACTCGTAGTGGAAGGACTGGTGGTGCAGCGGCGTGTACTGGTGGTTCGCCGAGAAGTAGGGCGAGGCGAACTCCGTTCCCGCCGGCGCTGGGTAGGTGAGCGGCGAGGAGGAGGAGTAAGCGACCGAGGAGTTGGCCACGGACTCCAGACAGCCGAGCTGCATGAGCCGGTAGCTGTTTGATCCGTCGTGACGTATCTGCAAGAAAACGGCGAACCCGTCAGCCTCCCGAACCTCCCGAACTAAACTCACTTTTCCCCCCCGGCTTCCTTTCATCACCTGGAGCAGACCTCGCGCGCGGGGATTTAGAGGAACCGCATCTTCTGTATTTGTCAAGCTTTTTTCTACATTTTAATCAAATGTTCCCCCCGAAAAAAAATCAGAAATAAAATCCTAAAAACTGACAATAGATCTTACCTCTGCGTCGTGGACAAGTCCAGGGAAGGTCGCTGACATTGTGCTTTCTCCCCCCCAAAAAAATCCCTTTTTATTTCCTCTCCTATATAGCGAGGCCGGCTGAGTGAGAATAACAGCAAAAATAAAAAAAAGTCTTCAAATGTCCCCCCCCCAGAAAAAAACCCCAGTAAAAATAGCCAAAGTCCCTCCTCTCGCGCTCTTGGAAGCGGCGGAAAGCTGGCTCCCTCTGCACGGACGGGGCTGGCGCGCGGATTTTGTACTTGCAGGGGTATTTCTCGGCTGATGTCGTAGGTCCCTTGGTAATATGGAAGTTTTGAAAATGAAGCATCAGCAGCAGCGCGGAATGGGAGGACAATAGACGGAGCGGAACGTCCCCAGGAGACCCGGAATAAATATTGGATCTGCGGCTTAATAAGGAGCCCGGCGCCTGCTTCCAAACCGTCCTGCGCGCGGCGTTTTCTGGACATTTTTGACGCTTTTCTCCCCACTGCTCGCTCCCGATGCGTGAATTCACGGGCGGATCGCTTGGTGTTTGTGTTGTTGTTTTTGTTTTTCTTCCCCCACCCCCCACTTTTTTTCTTTTCTTTTTTTTTTTACAATTATAAGTTTGAATTTCATCTGATTTTCAGAAAAACCTGCTTGTTTGCGCGTTTTCCTGCTCCGCGCGCGTAAAGGTGGAATTTGGCGAGATTTTACATAAAGGGTGGGAGGATTTTACTTCCACGCAGTCTGCAGGCGGGTTTTTTTTTAATTTTATTATTGTTTTCGGGGAGTTTTGATAAATTTAAAAAATGTAAACAAAAAATATCTAAAAGAGATGTTTTTAAAAACAAGAACAAAAAAACTGAGATTTTTTTTTTCATTTTTCTCTTGTGAAAATAGATTTTTTTTTCTTCTTAAGGGAAGATTGGGGATGGGGGGTCTTTTTGTTTTTTTCTTAGACTTTCTGCATTATGAGTGAACCGTGTGGTCTGAATAATTGTGATTATATATCTCCAGTCTGTTTTCACCTGCCTAACTCACCTGTGCACGTGCCCTTCGAGGGGAGGATCTCACTGCTGGATTTAAAGGGGGAAAAAAATTCTGTTTTTTTCTTCTTCTTTTTTTGTTCACATGTTTTACAAATTTATGCTTTTAATCTGATAAAACAAAAGAACTTTCAAAATAAAATTGTAAAAACAAAAAACAGGGGAGCAAAGATGGTAAAAAATCCACGTTCCCACAGAATGGGAGTCGCCCTCAGGCCACTTATGCATGTTATTCTGAAAAAACAAAAACTTTCAAACTAAATATCGAAATTTAATTTGTAAAAAAAAAGGGGGAAAAGAGGAGGGGAGTAAAACAAGTCAATGCGGGATGTAAAATAAAGAAATAAAGCCAATGGAAAAGAAAGACAAGAGTAAAAAGGAGCTCAGTCTGGAGAGGAGTGGAGGAGCAGAAAGAAGAAGAGGAGGAGAGGAGTCTTCTTCTCTCTGTTTCCTGCCATTCAAGGAGCAGCAGAGAGATAGAGGGAGGAGGGATGGGGGGAGGGGGGTAATAACTGTAACTCGTAGCAATGATAAGCCCCTAATCAGGATTGTTTTTGGAAAACCCCCGCGCGCCCCCTCTCAGCTGTAACTGCAACCAAAGCGACTCGGTTTCATTAAGGCGCAGACGGGAGCGCGCAGACGCCGCGACGCCGACATCGACTCTTTAATTAAGGAATTGGCCCCCCTCCCCATCTGTTCCTGTCCCGCCATGCAGCTCGTCTCCGATCACTCCAAAAATTATTATTATAATGATTAATAACAATCAGATTAGTCTGAGTTCAGATTATTTTTCTTCCACTTGGATCAGTTTTTCTTTATTTCTATTCAATCCAAGAGGAGTCGGGGGGGGGGGGGTGTTAAAGCGTTATGAAGGCCACTTAAAAAAACATTCTAATTAACGAATTGTTTTGCCTGCAGGCTTAAAAATGCGGAGAAGGTAGTTTTTATTGTTTCTTTTATTGTTTTTTTTTTTTTTAGGGGGGGGGGGTGGTGCTCTAAGAGACAGCACATTTGAACTCCGCACATGGACTTACGTGGATGTGGTGCGTTCGCGGTCACCTGACTCCATCTGAAACTTAAAGCTTTACCATAAATGATGACTTTTTGGGTTATTTTTATGTCAAGGAGGAATCTTCTGATTAAAGAGCATCTGCTGCATGACAAGGTCCAACAGTCCACATTTAAAATGTGATTTTCCACAAGTAAAATACGTAAATAAAGTCAGGAGGAGCGTTGTTTAAATTCCCAGCATTCCCTCTGCCACAAAGCCAACCTTTAACCTTAAAAAAAGAGCAGGAATCGCCACCAGTCATCCATTATACATTCATTTCTATAGCCTGCAGTCATCTGATCCATGACTGCATCTGGAAATCTTAATCCTCTTAAAAGCTCCACATTGTGCCTGATTGGAGCAGAATTTAGTTACAGATTCATATAAATCTTTATTTTTCACTTTCTGAAAACCTGTCAGAGCAGAAAGTACAATGTCATGATTTTGGCGTATAACATGCAGGAAAATTGTGTTTTATGAGAACATTTTTGTTCAAATCAGCAATGAAGTAAAACAGCATCAAAAGCTTACTTTCATTTTTTTAAATAGCATCTATAAATGCGTTAATAAAATTGTTATCAGGAGAAAAAAATAAATGATTTGACCGGAGGAAGAAAAGATGTGAAGGACCGCAAAACGGTTTATAAACCTGCAGGTCTGGGAGCAGTTATGCAGATTTCCAGATAAAAAATAGAAATGAGTTTGTTAAAAATGAAGCGTCCAATCAACAGGGAAAAAGTTGTGAGACTTTGCAGTAAAAAACACACAACTTCATCTTCAGCTGTTTTGTTTATAAAAAGAAAAAAAAAATTTTATTTGAATAAAAAAAAATTTGAACCAAAAGCATAAAACACAGTTTAAAGAAAATAATACTTCTGTTAATCCCGTAATAGTATAATGCAAATGTAAATAAAAACAACTCTTATCACCTTAATAGGATAAAAGGTTTGTCCAGCCAGATATTTTAATATATGGTAGAACA
This sequence comes from Oryzias sinensis, assembly GCA_037389245.1. Classification (NCBI taxonomy): domain Eukaryota; kingdom Metazoa; phylum Chordata; class Actinopteri; order Beloniformes; family Adrianichthyidae; genus Oryzias; species Oryzias sinensis. Next base: position 17,763,243 of record CM074509.1, on the reverse strand, counting down.
AAAAAATGAAAATATTCAACATTTAGCAGTAATATTTATTATTTTATTATGAATCTTCCCAGATTTCACCTCAATCCTTTGTTGTGTTGCACAAATTTACTGTAAAATTGTATTTTCCAGTTAATCCAACTTTATAATGTCAAGAATTTTATAAAGTTATAGTTTTCCTTTAGAATTATTATTAATGTTCTTGTTAAAAACAAAACTTTTTTTTAGAGTTGATTTTTTTTTACCGTTTAAGTACAGACTTTATGTTTTAACACACCTTCTCATTCTAAGAGTTTTCTTTCTTTTCATGATTATGAAAATTGTAGATTCACACTGAAGGCATCAAAACTGTGAATTAACACATGTGGAATTATATACATAACAAAAAAGTTTGAAACAATTGAAAATATGTCATATTGTAGGTTCTTCATAGTAGCCACCTTTTGCTTTGATTACTGGTTTGCACATTCTTGGCATTCTCTTGATGAGATTCTAGAGGTTGTCACCTGAAATGTTTGTCACTTCACAGGCGAGCCTGTCAGCTTTAATAAGTGTGATTTCTTGTCTTATAAATGGGGTTGGGACCATCAGTTGTGTTGTGCAGAAGTCAGGTGGATACACAGCTGATAGTCCTACTGAATAGACTGTTAGAATTTGGATTGTGGCAAGAAAAAAGCAGCTAAAGCAGCTAAGTTCAGAAAAACGAGTGGCCATCATTACGTTAAGAAATGAAGTTCAGTTCAGTCTGAAAAATTGGGAAAACTTTGAAAGTGTCTCCAAGTGTCACAAAAACCATCAAGCGCTACAAAGAAACTGGCTCACATGCGGACCCCCCCAGGAAAGGAAGACCAAGAGTCACCTCTGCTGTGGAGGATAAGTTCATCTGAGTCAGCAGCCTAAGAAATCACAGGTTAACAGCAGCTAAGATTAGAGAGCAGGTCACTGGCAGACAGAGTTCTAGCAGCAGACACATCTCTACAACAACTGTTCAAAGGAGACTGTGTGAATCAGGCCTTCATGGTAGAATATCTGCTAGGAAACCACTGCTAAAGAAAGGCAACAAGCAGAAGAGACTTGTTTGGGATAAAGAACACAAAGAATCGACATTATACCAGAGGAAATGTACTTTGGTCTGATGAGTCCAAATAGGAGATTTTTGGTTCCAACAACCGTGTTTGTGTGCGATGCAGAAAAGGTGAACGGATGGACTCTACATGCCTGGTTCCGACTGTGAAGCATGGAGGAGGAGGTGTGATGGTGTGGGGGTGCTTTGCTGGTGACACTGTTGTGGATTTATTCCAAATTGAAGGGATTCTGAACCAGCATGGCTACCACAGCATCTTACAGTGGCATGCCTTTTCTGTTTGTGTTTAGTTGGACCATCATTTATTTTTCAACAGGACAATGACCCCAAACACACCTCCAGGCTGTGTAAGGGCTATTTGACCAAGAAGTACAGTGATGGGGTCCTGCGCCAGATGACCTGGCCTCCACAGTCAGCAGACCTGAACCCAATGGACAAGGTTTGGGGGGGGGCTGGACCGCAGAGTGAAGGCAAAAGGACCAACAAGTGCTAACCATCGAACTCCTTCAAGACTGTTGGAAGAACATTCAGGTGACTACCTCTAGAAGCTCATCAACAGAATGCCAAGAGTGTGCAAAGCAGTAATCAAAGCAAAAGGTGGCTACTATGAAGAATCTAGAATATGACAGATTTTCAATTGTTTCACACTTTTTTGTTAGGTATATAATTCCACATGTGTTAATTCATAGTTTTGATGCCTTCAGTGTGAATCTACAATTTTCATTATATAAACGGTTACGGCTCTGAACTTCCTTTTGTTCTGGGCCAAAAGTCCTGCGTTTGACGAATATACACGTTCATAAATAAATAAAAATAAGTAACCACTGTTAAAAAAAATGTAACAGTCGGAGCAGAAGTTGTTATCGGTTGAACTTTCATTCAGACGTCAGTTGGACTTGTTTGGGGTTGACGCACGCGGCCGTTACAGTCCCCTCTGCGCGCGCACCTTCCATTATTTACGTTTTTCAGGCAAAACAGCGTCTGACACACAGGCCAAAAGTAATTAATAATAAAATATAAAAAACTGTCTGACCCACATAAGCCATGCGCAGGTTACGTATGCTAATATGAATCTGCTAATTGTTAGGATTTAGCCGCCGCGGGATGGGGGTGGGGGGTGAAGGGGTGTGGGGGAGGGCAGCCACGCCCCCGTAAGCCCTGAAGATCTGCAGAAAAATTAATTTAGTGGAGGTGAGGCAGAGAACAGGTGGTCCCTCTAACGCAGACCCCCCCCCCCCCCACCCCCCCATAGAAAAACAAGCTCTCTTTAGGAAGTGACTCAAAAATAAGCAAACCCTTCTGCGGCCCGCGGTTACCTGCTGGAGGTGTGTCTAAACACAAAGTCTTAGTACTTTCATTAAAAAACAAATGACGTCATTCAGAACAATAATTAAATGAGCAGACACTTTTCTTTCTTTCACAAAAACGAACATTTGATGTAAATGATTGATTTCTTTCAGAACTGAAGCTGTAAAAATTGATCCAGAAAAGTTAAACCGGAGCAGCTGCTGGATCAGCGCGGCGCAGATCGATGCTCATTAACTTCTCTTTTTCAGGACTTTCTGGAGATCACACGAGAGCTAAAGAGCTTGCCTTCCACGCATGTCCAATCCACGCACGTCCAATGCGTGCGTTTCCCATCCATGCATGTCTTCCTCTGGATTTGCTCGATTTCTGGCTTCATTGTCTTTAAACACAAACAAATAAATCAAGGGTTCACATATTAAAAATATTGACTTAAGTCTAAAATATATTGTCTCTGGATTGGATAGTATTTCATATATTTTTTGTATAAATAAATAAAAAAATCTCTAACAGCCTTTTTATGTGTCTCATGAGGCAGAAAGCATTTTTAAATGAACAATTTAGACTCAAATCATCCATTTTTTTATTTTCAAGTTAAAATAAATGAATGATAAAATAAAGATTTTTCTAAAAATTAATTTAACTTCTAAATTCAGTAAAAAATTAACTCTATTCATAAAAATAATTAAGAGTATAATAAAGTGGAACAAATGAATTCAGAGTTTTCATTTTTAGTTAATAAGCATCATTTATTCATAGACAGAGAAGTTGTAAAATGTTTATACTTTTTTGCAGACGTCAGTGCTTCCTTGACTGTCCCGGCCAGCAGAGGGCGCCGCTCTGGCACTGCAGCCTGAGGGGGGATTAGCCTGCAGCTCTCCAAGAAAAGAGAGGGCACCCTCACACTCTCACCACCTCACAATCGGAGTGTGTACACGCGTGGGGGGGCGACGCAGGTTCGATGGCTCTGATCCTGTAATTCCTGTGTAATCTCTATAATCTCTCACTGTTTGAATATGTGGATGTGTGAGGGGCCATGTAGATTGAATTAGGGATGAAGCAAAAGACCAAGAGGAACATCAGTTTTTTAGTCTGAGCGGGATTAGTGAGGAAGACTCCTTCATGGTCAGATCTTCATGATGTTGAGTTGAGCTTCTGCTTTACATAAATCACCTTTGAGGAGATGAGAAATGTGAAAGAATCTCAGAGTTGAGGAATATTTTCCATCAGTTGTTCACTTTTTTGTGTCTTTATTAAAGATGTGTAATTTCTGGGCTTTATAATGAGAAACGGAATAAAAACTGTTTTAAATCAGTTTCTGAATGAAAAAATAAAAATGTGATGCTTTGTTTCTTTCGTTAAGTGAAAATATCATCTAAACCAGCATCAACACGCATAATATCCTCAATGTTTGTCCATTTTTGGAAGATTCTTTCCAATATTTTGAAAAAATACAAAAACTCTAATTGTATCTGAGATTTTTTTACTTAGCTGTCATCTAAAAAGGGTCCTTATTTGTGAAAAGATAATTCTAGCATGAAAAAACTGTGGTTTTGGCAGAAAAAAGTCAAAAAATTAATTAAACTGTTCAGTTAGAACAATTAGAGAACCAGAGAACGCTAAATATAACTGATCAAGAGCAAAAAAAAAAATAGTGTTAAAGAACAAAAATTTCTGACTTAATTAAAGAATTTTGAATAAAAAACGAGGGTTTATAAGGTTAAACAATGTCAAAATAAATGATAAAATTATGTTAAAATAGTGTGAGGCTTTGGAAAAACAGAAAAATGCTAAAGAAATTGTTTTAAATTGAATGCAACACAAATCGAAGTGATTGAGAAAACAGATCCATGATGATGCTAAACTCCCCCAACATTTACTGCTCAACCCACCTAAAATTTTGTAAAAGATTAAAAGACTGTATGAAAAAAATGTGACAATCTCTATAAATGGTTAAAAGGCAAAAAAGCCAAGAAGTTTGAAGATTCAAAGCATAACAATCATACATTTAAATTTTGCTTATAAAGTGACATACAGCTGGTAAAAATCAGATTCTGCTAAGAAATGATCCAAGTTAAACTGAAATAGTCCAACAATGTTGGCTTTGTGAAGACGGACAAAAAATGATGCCATGTTTTTTGATTTTTGATCAGAGCACACAATTTCAGAAAGTAAACGCTGTAATTAAAAACAAAAGTCGGATGAAAAAATCCTCAGCAACAAAGTGCAGCATTTACACCAATATAGACAAACACGTTAGCAAAGCGTGAAAGGTTCAGTTTATGGAAATCAAGAGCAGCGGGAAAAAATGAAATGATTAAAATGCTGATTTAAATATTAGTATCAGAACAAAGAAAGATGCAGATCTTTTAGCTTTTACTTAGCAATTATGTCTGGATGTATCTTTGTGAGTAAACTTAGCTTCTAGTTTGCCAGCATCCCACAAGAGTCATGATAAGTTCTGTGTTTTACTGTGCAATAAGTTAGGGATAGAAACCTTCACTGGCTTGTAAAGGAAGTTTATTTGTTATCATTTAAAGTTCCACTCCAATCATCCTTTAATCTTTTGTAAAAGAGTTCCCAGTAGTTTCTTTGATTATGGTAATGCTGATTTAAGACAAAAAAAAAAAAAAAAAAAACGGTTCTGTTTTCTAGGACATAGTTTCTGCAGAGCGGCAGGAGTCCATTAGAAATTCACCTCCGAGTTGTGGGCGGGTCTGTTGGCACAGAGCGATCTCAACCTCCTTCCTGCCACCCACAACTGAGAGCTCTCTGTTTACACACTCTCCTGCGAGCTTCTTTGAAATTGTTTTATCCTTTTAAATGCTGTTTTTTATATTTTAAAAGTTTGTCATGTTTTAAGGCACTTTAAAAATAAAATGATCTGTCGATTAAGAACCAAAAATAAAACTACAACAATTGGGTCAAAGACAATTCTAAACAAATACTGTGATTTTTTTTAAGTACATCTCTTTTTTAGTGTTAAAGCTACTAGTTTGATCAAGAATCAAGTTTATCAAACTTTGTCTAATGCTGATCCATTCAGTTTGTGGTCTTCACTGTTGCTTCTAGAAGCATTGAAGCCAGAAGAAACACAATGTTTTTAATGCCAAAACGGTGATGTTTAATAGTGTTGAACCCCAAAAACAACACAGGTGAGACTTTTTGACTAGAATCTATGATTTTAATGATCAGAACACAAATTTGCAGAACTACGGAGAGCCAAAAGGTCCACGTTCGACCAGCTGATGAGCATCTTGACATGTAAACTGTAGCTGAACAGGACAAAAGGGAAGCAGGAACAAACCTTAATGACTAAACTAAACTACAGAATCCAACAAAGGAACAAATCCTGCTGAACTAAAGCTGTTGATATTTCTCTGCATTTTTTAAAGATGCAGATCTTTCAGTTAGAAAAGCATTTTCACCATTTTATAACACTTTGTAGCAGTTTCTTTGTCTCTCAAAGATTCAGACTCAGTTTGAAAAACTTTATTGAAACATGATGATTCCATGCTGTCTGGATGAAATGAATCAATACATTTCAATGTTTTGATTCTGGGTTTCATTTACATTTTTGCAGCAGCTTCTTTTTTTAAACTGCAGCAGAATCAGAGATTATTGATAGTTGTGTGTGTGTTTTTTGTGTGTAAAGTTTGCAAAGCTGCGGCTGGGGTTGTGTGGGAAAAGCTCCACATAACAAAGAAAGTCTCCGACAGGCGGGGAGGTGGGTGTTCCTGGGAGATGACACCCCAAGGAGACAGTTTCCTCAGCCTGTCAGCACTGTGGAGTGGCGCACAGCCGTCTGCACATTTTCCAGGTTTGGATGACGACACGGCCGACAGGTCTCTGCCCAGACTCGGTGCCGGCTATCTATGGTGTCAGGGGGCTGTCAGGAGGCCTGACACCGGCCCCTCACCGCCAGGCCCTTTGGGCTCATCTGAACAACAAGTACTCGGGGACTTGAACATGTGGAGGAACGCTGTGTTCTGCAGCCGGATCAAAGTGTGGGTAAGACGTGGAGAATGCTGTGCTGATTGCTGCACCTCCATCCACCCTTTGGTGTTGGCAGTGTGATGGTGCGAGCTGGCATCTCCCCTCCAGAAAAGCAAGGCTCCTCAAAATAAGAGTCTGAAAGAAGAAGAAAGAAAACCGAGAGAGGAAATTCTGCAAACCGGGAGCAATTCTTTTTCTCCGTAATCTTGAAGCGACCCCCGTTTGAAAGATGACAACGTGACTTTACCGACCACCTGTGAGAGGAGAAGCCTCTGCTTCAAACCAGGGAGAAAAAACTTGACTTCCTGTTTGAAGCAGGCTTAAAAATGAAACCATGACTGTTCATCAGGTACCCACTTTGTGGCTTGCTACACAAACAAAATGGCTCATTTTTAAAGTCCCACTCCAACTTATTTAAGCAATTTTCATTTATAATTATTATGTTTTATAGCCAAAATTTAAAAATCTGTGTTGTTTCCTAGAACATAGTTTCTGCAGAGCAGCAGGAGTTCATTAGAAATTCACCTCTGAGTTTTGGGCAGTCTGTTGGCGTAAAGCAACCCTCTGCTGATGTCCCATCATTCTTTAGTTTACACTCTTTCCCACTATCATACAACCGCAATCTAACGTTACAACAGAAACAGCGAGCAATCGTAAATGTCCAGCCATACAGTTTGATCCAGATTCTGGCTAAGACGAGAAAAAAAATGAAGACACGAAGACTGTAAATGTATCCACTCCAATAAAATAATGTATTAATGCCCATCCAGTCATTGGATGTTTGCAGGCTGTTTTGCTGCTTTCCCACTCAAACAAGGCTGCTTCGTTAAGTGTTTGTAACATTACTTTATATCATGGTTCGGGTGAATACTCGAAGCCGATTGGCTGCAGGATGTCCAATAAAAAGTGATAATGGGAATCTAAAAAAAGACGCTCTGGTCAAATTGCCTGAATATTCCCTATTAGTTTTCTGACCTAAAGGTTACCGGAACAGCAGAAACTTGACAGCAGCTGCAAAGTGAGTGGCATGGTCTGTTGCCATTACCATGACAACCCTTTACAAACTATTTAAATGTAAGGGTTGACTGGGGTACAAGCAAGATAATGTCTTGAGGTGTCCATTAGCAGAAATGTACGCACTTGGTGAAAAAAACTGTCTGATGCTACGTGGAGAACGGTTCCCGCCTCTGTTTCGTCTGTTAATTTCTGACAATAGACACATCATCCAGCATTATTTCTTACGCACTTAGCGCAATTAAAAGAATTCCAACATATTCAGAGGAAAAGAAAAGCAGCTTTGAGCTGATTAGCAACAATGTACAATTTCGAAGTGTTTATCATAGACCGTAAAAAGCAATGGACGAATAGAGGTGGGACGTCACCCATAGAAAATGCCTTACCCCAGGCAAAATCAAACCAAATACGTCACCAATGCTTCCTGATACGGGCGCCGTCATGTTGAAACCAGTCGACAGTGATTGGTCCAAGTTGCTCTTAGTCAATGTATCAAGTAAGTAAGTCAATTTTATTTATATAGCACCTTTCACACAAGTCATAAGGTGCCTCTGTCATGGCTACAGAACACTTTCGAACCCAGATGCTGGAACCTAGAAGAAACACAGCGGGAGACAAGCGTGGAGGGTAAGAGATTTAATAGGAGGATCAGTAGGCAGAGCATGAGCAGGACTTGAGGGAGGTCCCAGGCGTGAGGCAGATGTAGGTGGAGTCACTGGTGGATTCCTCCGCAGGAAGATGCTGACGTCTGAAGTGGAGATCCGAAGAACAGAGGTAACGGCAGAGGCTCGAGGTGTGACCGCAGGAGAAGACAGAATGGGGGATCCGGGCTGAGGCTGATTCTGGTGACCACTCGTGGCTATGGATTCCTGGGGGTGAGTAGAGAGAGAGAGAGTTTAGGCGCAGGCTTGACGTAGTGAGACAAACTAGAGCTTGACATGAAGACCAACTAGGCACCATCAGGGGCAACGGACTGGCGAAGAATGATGATCCTGGAGCTCCTTAAGAAGGCAGGTGATGAGGTAAGTGGTCGCAGCTGGGATGAATCAGGAGCCAAGCGGAGAGGAGAGGGGGAGGAGTCTGACAGAGGCACCATATCAGCCTCACAGGTTAATATGTATATATCCCTTGTGCTATCCTATGACCCCACCCTTACATTGACGTGTTCTCCCTACCATGATAAAGGTGTAGAGGATTTCATGTAGTCCATGGACACCAATGAAGATCATAAATCATTGAAGAAAAAAGGTTCAGTGCACTGTCTAGTGGGGTCTTGATAACCCAACTCCCAATGTTAACCCTTGTGCTATCTTAGATGACCCCACCCTCACATTGATGTGTTCTCCCTACCATGACAAAGGTGGATAAAGGTGGAAAGATTTCATGCAATCCATGGACACCAGTGAAGATCACAAATCAGTGAAGAAAAAAAGGTTCAGTGGAATGTCTAGTGGGTCCAGATGACCCAACTCCCAATGTTAAAGGGCCTAGGATAGCACAAGGGTTACATATAAATATATGGCAGCTACTGTCGCCAAACAGGAGTGAGTTTATTGTGAGTCCCCACCTCTTTCCACGCCTCTACCTGTTGAGTGCTGGGTTTCCATTGACTATAAAATTGTGCAAATTGGATTAACGATAATAAATTTGCTTAATTTAGACATCACGCGAGTGGGTTTGTGTTTATTCTCATAATTAAGATTTATTGGAAACAGCAATATTGTATTTGTTTGACATTAGAATTTCAATAAAGTTTTGCACATTTGTGTGATGGAATCACAGACTGTATTTTGCTTTCCTTTTATACAGTCAATAACGCAACTTGGGAGAATTGTACAAGCCGTAGAGAGAGAACCATCTGAACATTTGAATGTCCAAACGGTAATTTTCCAAAGTTCAACCTTCATTCTTATTTTTATTTTTCATCCAAGTTGAGTCAGAGAGACACGGGAACATATTTTTTTTATAATTCCTTTATTAACGCTTTAAAAGAATCACAAAATAAGAAGGAAAAGGCCCTCACAGACAGCATGGAGGAAATCTGTTGCCATTGGCTACCCAAAATCTGTCAAACACCTCAGATGTCAACGTCAGACCCACGTGCTTTTACTGAGGCATCTGATTGGTCAGTAAATAACTTGAATAACTTCTTAAAAAAATGTTTAAAAAATTGGATTAGAAAGAAGATACTAAGAAGAAGAAGGTATCAGAGTAAGAATGGTTCTTCTGACAAATAAAATGACAGAGTAATGACTGTCTATTTCTCAATAGAAGTCTATGGGATTTTGGTTTCTTGAAACCTGCGGGTACTTCCTATTTGGGAACACAGGAGGGAGGGTTTGAACAATCAATGTAAATCAGCCAATCAATCAATTTTTACATCAGAATCCATTGGAATTAATTGCGTAAATCATTAGTTACAGTCTGTCCCCAGCAACATAGAGGTGGGAGGTTGGCGCCAGTGTTCGGCAGCGGAGTGTGTGAATGTGTGTGTGAATGTGTGTGTGCATGGGTTAACGGGACTGTGACTGTAAAGCGCTTTGGGCCTTCGTAAGAAGGTAGAAGGCGCTAAATAAGTATACGCCATTTACCATTTACCATATCTGGTGGGGTTTAAGGGTTAACTAGTCAGCAAAATAGATCCAATACAAGTTCAGCTTTAAAAAACATAAAGTGTGTTAAGAAGAACTTGTAAGAATTTTATTTACCAATCTGCCAATTTAATTTCTTTAGAAATGAAAGCAGTTGGCTTTAGAGTGCCTAAAATGGGTTTAGAAACCATTGTTTAAGTTTCACGCTGACTTCTGTCGACTAAGGAGCGATTGTGATGAAGTTCACCTGTAGCTGGGCTACATGACAGGCTAAACACGAAAAGGGTGATGGTTCTTCCCAGAGAGCTGGACCTTTGATAACAAGAAAAATAACTTTTTTGAGCACTAAAATGGTGCTACATGGTGGTGTAGTGGTTAGCTCTTTTACCTCACAGCCAGAGGCTCACATCCCGACAGGGACCCTTCTGTGTGAAGATTGCATGTTGTCCTCAAGCATGTGTGGATTTCCACTGGCTTCTTCCCACATTCCAAAAACATGCTTCTTAGGTTCATCAATGACTAAACTATCCTGCAGTATTTTAGTGTGTGAGGGCCTGCGATGGACCAGTGACCTCTCTAGGATGTACCCCACCCTCACTCAAGCAGCTGGGATAGGCTCCACAAGCCCTGTGACCTTAAGAGGGATTTCTCTTTTAATACCGGAGATGTCACCAGCGACACCTAAAAAAAACACCCTAGCTCTTTGTTTGTTTACACAATTACTGTGATTCCAACTGATTCTGATGCGTAAAAGCGTCAGAATCTGTTGATTGGATAAGCACTTCACTGAAGGGTTACACATCAGTGCAAGGCCATTTTTCTCTGCCTCAGAATCCGTTGAAATTACGCCAGTTTTGTTGATGATTATGGTAATTCAAAGAGTGTCAACTGGAGCTAAAACTCTGGTGTTAATCCTTGTGCTATCTTAGATGACCCCACCCTTACTTTGACGTGTTCTCCATACCATGACAAAGATGGATAAAGGTGGAAAGATTTCATGTAATCCATGGACACCGGTTAAGATCACAAATCATTGAAGGAAAAAGGTTCAGAGCACTGTCTAGTGGGTCTAGATGACCCAACTCCCAACGTTAAAGTGCCTAGGATAGCACAAGGGTTACAGGGTTAAAGGAGCAGGAAGCATTACACAGCCACTCTCCTACTGTCTAAACACAAAAGGAAGTGTCTGCTTTAAAACAATGTTTTTGTTTTTTGCGCTTTTGTTCATCTTCAAACACAAGAATCAGGGGAGCGGACCGGCCTTGGCGGTGGAGCAGGTCAGTCGTAACGGGCTGTGGTCCGCATCAAGCTCAACGTTGTTCTCCTAATTCTCCCTCCGCTGGAGACAAAAAAACAAACCTGTTTACTGTGGAGCAGCGAGCGCGTACAACCACAGCTAACACGCATTCACCCGAGATCACAGGTTTGCTGTTTCACGACAAAGACAAACACCCACATTACACACTCACAAGCAGCGGCGCGCGGGAAGCCCACCGCAGGAACACGGGCGTGGATGAGCGTGTGACGGCGCCTCTGTAATTACCAGCCAAGTCTCCTAATGTGGGGCCTTTCCGCTGTTCTCAAAAATGAACCTATTTACCGTTGCAAACCATCAAATGCTGCAGACACACAATCCCACACAGACCCACACAAACACACACCAAACCGTTTCAAAAGAACGCCGGGAAATAAACAGAGACGAGAGCACACAACCCCTTCACACCTCTGGGAATTTTACTATTCCGCACTCCTCTGCTCCTCTCATCCCTCTTTCCCTCACACACTCCTTTCCTCCCTCTCTTCGTCTCTTCCTCTGCTCCTTTGTCTCCCTGATTATGCAGTCGATCCCAGGGTGCTCCACTCACCGAGATCATCCACCTGTCAATCTGAGACACACACACGGACTCCTGCGCACACACTCCAGTGATATTGATACAGACGAAATATAAATGACTCTGCTCAGCTGCAATACGCTGTTGTGTCTTGCACATCCAACAGCGGGCCATGCAATTCATCAAGACGCAGCTCTGGAAACTTCCACCCGAACAAAAACAACAGAGAGACACGGTGACACACACCCATGTGTCAAAAGGTGTCACATCAAGTGGGGAAAAATGCAAGATGGCGTGTAATTTTAGCACATCTTTAACACCTGTCATTTACTTTTTTGGTGCTTTCACATTTCTTTTGGTAGTTTTTTTTTTTCCGCCTCGGTGTTGATTCTGACGAGAACAGTTACAGTAAAGTTTCTGCAAACAGAAGAGAGCAGCAGCAGCTGAAGCTTATGGTTCAGAAACTTGATTCCAACGTGTCAATTTATGATAGAAACATCATCATTTCCCCTTTGTTGCTCACTTGTGCTATTAAAGTCATGTTTTAGAAGAAGGTGTGAGTAATTCTGTGTCCAACAGTTATCCATTTAAAGTAAAAAAGGCTAAAAATAAAAACAAGAATAGATTCAGAGGATCTTGTTTATTATTGCCTTGATGAAAATGAGAAAAGTATCATAAAGTTCAGGTCTCAGTCTGTTTGCCAGATCGCCTCCTGGGAGCCGGCATAGTGATCGGGATTGAAGAAAAAAGGTTCAGAGCACTGTCTAGTGGGTCTAGATGACCCAACTCCCAACGTTAAAGTGCCTAGGATAGCACAAGCGTTAAACTGTCATTGGGGGGCTGAGCTTTGGCTCCAGTATTAATATTCTTGCAATTATTGTAACTCTTCAACCTCTAACATAATTAATGTAATTCCAGTAGATTCTCGAGAAGAGAAAAGCAGCTTTGCACTGACATGCAACACTTTACACTATTCTCCCTTGTGGCCACCAGAAGACGAACCCATCCTGATGAGTTAAAGTCAATAGTTGGTGTGTATAAAGCTTCGACTGTGAAGAGAACAGTCCAGACCTGCATGAGAGGATCTTCCCAATGATCCTAAAGCAGCTGGAACCAAAGTCTCCTGGAAAACTGTTGGTGATGCACTGAAATGGTGCAGATCCTAAAGAAAGCACAGGATGACGCAAATATTCTAACAAACATGAAGAATTCTCAGAAGAACTGAGTCGAAGTTTAGGCCAGATGAAACCAAAGTTGTTAAAATCAAGTGTTTGGAAGAGGAAGGAAGGTTGTTGACCTTTCAGCATATCCCTTCAGGGATCCGCCACAGATTCACTGCTTCGCACAGGTGGTTTGGCAGAGATTTTTAAGCTGGATGGCCATCCTGACACAACTCGCTATTTTATCTTGGCTGGGGACCAGCACGTCCTTGTGGCTACATAAATAGGCAGTAGCTTAAAGGATCTTGCCCAAAGACCCACACTGGATGAAACACATAGTGCTCCACGGGTATTCGAACCCTGCTTTCCCATGAACCAGTCCTGCACTGAACCCATGGCCTCTAAAACACCCGTTCAATCGTCAAACATGACCACAGAAACAATTTTTCTTTTTTTTTTTGGTGGGGAAGTGGAGTTCTGTTACAGTGACAGGTCTACTGCACCACATCACTAAAACATGGGGCCCTGTTACGTTATTTCTTTTGTGAGAATGAATCCATCTATCCATCCATCCAGTTGGTTAAAGGTGGGGAACACCCTGGCCAAGAAAACTGGATTTTAAAGCAACTGCTGAAGCATGTGAGCCTGTTCATGCAAACACCTTTACGCTGATGATACTTTGATGTACGTGTGTTCTTTGTTCACAGCAGAGGTGGTGTAAGAGCTTCAAAATAGATTTCCAGCATTACACATCAGCTTCTCTGGATTCAAACTTTGTTTGATGGTTCTGGGACTATCACATTTATTGTAAAGCCATTCAAAAGAGCTTTCATACAGGCTTCTGTCACTTCAACTGGATCTACTTGTGGATGTGATTTAGAACAAAGTTTATTAACTCAGTAGCACTGATCAATTCCTTATTATTTGTTGTCATTTATCATGAAGTCTAACCTTCAAATTTCATTTATCAGACCTCAAGCCTCAACACCAAGCATTTGAACTTCCAGAGCTCCCGAATCAAAAAACGAAATTCCTTTGAAATCCAGATTCATGAAGCTTGTTTGAGCTTCAAAACTGAGTCTAAAGCCAAAAGAACTGAAGGTTCCTTCTGCACCCTCACTGGTGGGCTGTTTTGTTTTTGGTTACGTCATAGAAAAAAACCTTTGCTTGTGTAGAACGTTAGGAAAGATAATGTTAGTTCTGTATTTATAAAAACAGAAATCGTAATTTTATTTTGTCTCAGCCGCTTATTTTCTTTCTCATTCTCATTCCATCACTCTGATCCTGGGCCTTAGCCTCCTGTGCTCTCCTCCCAGATGTTACCATAGCAACGGAGTGGTCCTGTGGCCCCCAATGTGTGCACCAGCGAACGCAGTCTCTCCCTCTCTTCATGCATGCATAGTTGGCGCTACAGGTGCCCCCAAACGTATCACCCTTCCTGCCTTTGACTGACACACTCGCGGGGCTGTGGATTACGATTAGTGATGCGGCTAATTTCCCACAATGCCCTGCAGCCACTGGGCACCCAATGCGCCCGCAGCCAACTTATAAATATTCATTGAGCCATCTGATGAATATGTAAATGCAGGGCAAGGTGGAGGGGGGCTTAGGTGCCCAGGTGAGGAATCACATCCCGCCAGTCTGCATGATGTCCAAGGGTGGGCCAAAAATATGACCGAATGAATTCCTGCATTTTAACAAATACCAACTCCAAACTATTTCCTATATGGATAATCTCTGTCTAAAAAATGCCAAATCCTAGACTTACACTGTTTAACAAAATAGTTTAAAGACCCGCTCCAATTAAAAAACTATTAATTTCTGAAGTTTTAACATATTAATGTGCCGTTTTACTGCTGATAGAGGACATATTGAAAGAAACATAAACTTAAAATTGCATTTCTAAATATTTTTCATTGAAATCATTGTGAATCAGGAGCAGACAAACAAAGGTCATCTGTAAAAGATCGTATGGGTGACGTAGAAAATGCGCATAGCGTATTACAATCTCTCTGCTCTGCTCCATTTTAAAGCGCCCACAAATACATCCATGTATGTCTTTATTTTCCTCGTCTGAATCTGGCTCCAAATTATATGGATATGGATAGCTCGAACATTTCTCCCCATTTTTGTTGCACTGCTGTTAGGTTGGGGATGTGAGCGGATGTAACAGTCCCCCCCACAACTCAGAGGCAAATATGTGATGAATTCCTGCCACTCTGCAGAAACTATGTCCTAGAAAGCAACACAGGTTTTTGAATTTTGGCTAAAAATGGCATATTTATGATAAAAAGACCATTGGGAACATTGGGAAAATTAATCTAAAGATGACTTTAGTGTGACGAGAGTGTGACTTTAAACCAAATATCAGCTATTTTATATTGAAATAACAGTCGCAGCTGATTTCAAATCCTTACTTTTTATTCCAAATTTAACATTTACATAAAAAAAATGTTACAAACGGCATTCATACCTGAACTTGGACTCTGTGAACAATATTCAAAGACAGAACAGGTTTACAGTAAAGTATGAGCTTTGGTTACATGTTCTTAGATCTGCTGCAACATTAAAAATATAATCTCCAAATGCTGTGATTCAAAGCAATAATCAAAAATATTCATATTCCATAAAGAGATTAGTTATATAACAAAAGAATGCACTAAAGACAGAGGCAGCGATGTAATACCAGAGCTTTATAAAAAATGTGACGAGCTGCTAAAACCTCAAGTCTTCAGCTATGAGCAAATCTCTTTTAGGTGGTTCTGTCCAGTCGCTCGTGACTGAAGTCACATACGCGTCATGCTCCCTTAAATGACTCCCTGACTTAGATCAATTCATGCACAATTCTAAATTTCTTTGCCCCGTGGACCCCAGTGCGAAAAGTGTAGGGGGCAATATTCTGTAATGTGTGGCAATATCAATATTAAGAATCCAGCAAAACCGTTGTGAACCTTTGCCCTTAATTTTTGGGCTTGGGGAATAATAATAACCCCTCCTGTCACAGAGATGCTTTTTGTCTTTATTCTGTGGACTCACACAATTATAATTAAAGTTACCATCTGACCTATTTTCCCTATTAAAAAGAAAAAAGTCATAATATTATTCAGTGCAGATATAATATTGCCCTTAGAATGTATTTATTTGTTCTTTATATTTATTTCTTGGTTTATTATTCAGGAATATTTTTATTTCTTGTAGTTATGACATGGTCTTTGTACCTGACTCTTTTGGAATTAGGTCTCAAAATATTCATTTTAACAATTTAAACGTTGCCCTTTGATATTTTTGTCAGGGCTAAGACTGTAATGATATAAAAAATTAAAATACTAATAGTTACTTGTCTTTTTGCCCTCATGTTTTCCTGGAATATTACAATAGTAATTGTTATGTGTACAATATAATTGTAAAAATAATATGTCTGGTTCTTTATTACAAAACCGGCTTTAACTCTAATTCACAATTCAGGAAATCACAATTATAATCCTTGTTGATACATAATGTTTGTTTGTAATCTGGTTTAGGGAAAATATTTCTTAGATTTAAATCAAGGCCCTTACTATAGGGACATATAATCCTCACAATTACAGTGTGACCTTTGGCTTTTATTTTGAAGGACTGGGCCACCATAGGTTTTAAGTTTGAAAACCTTCTTCTTTTTCTCTGGAGCATCATGATTCCAATCCCCGCAGTTAAATTAATATTTCTTCCCCTCAATCTGAGGATGTGGGCCGTCATAATAATCTATGCTCAGCCCAGTGTACAGACAATAAAGCGCATGCAGCATCTACAGAGTAGAACAAAGGCTTGAATATAAAGAACCAACCAAAGGGTTTGTTGCATTGTAAAGAAACAGAACTCTAACTGAGGTGACAA
The DNA here is from genome assembly GCA_037389245.1 of Oryzias sinensis. Classification (NCBI taxonomy): domain Eukaryota; kingdom Metazoa; phylum Chordata; class Actinopteri; order Beloniformes; family Adrianichthyidae; genus Oryzias; species Oryzias sinensis. Next base: position 17,746,400 of record CM074509.1, on the reverse strand, counting down.
ACAGGAAGTCCGTGCGTTCAGCGTTTACACAAACTGGGTTTCATCTGGATCTTTGAAGACGTGCTGGGTGAGGGGAAGGTCGTGGATATTTATGGGAAAACGTGGTCTTCTAACCCTGGACCACACTTATTACAGATATGAAAGTGTTTTTATTTTCTGTGAGGGTTCAAACATCAAACCGCGCTCACACAAACACACAAGTGGAGTTGAAGCTACACTGGGAGCTGCTTTTCCAAAGCACTTAGATCAGAGCGGAGATATAATCAACCCTGAGTTCTGAGGAAAAAGGCGCTTCACTCGCTTTTTCCTAGATTTACCTTCTCGCCATCTTGCACCATCACCTTCCCCTTCCGCTTCCAGCTCCGGCTCGGCAGACCTGGTTCCAGGTTTGAAGCGCCGGACCCGTTCCAGCTCGGAGCTCAGACGGTGGCAGAGTTCAGCCCAACCAGAAGGTTTCTCCCCCTGCAAGATGTGGCGTGTGTGTAGGTGTTATCGAGAGGCATGGCGTTCCCCCGAGAGATCCTCCATTAATTGTGAAGTGAAGGAGCCCGAGGGTGACACCAGGGACCTCCATTAAACACAGACAGGCAACTGACAACCTCCCTCTTTCTCCCTCTCTCTCCACTTTTCTTTCCTCATCCCCCCCTCCCTCATTTATCCTCTAAAATTCAAATTCACATTCAAATTTAAACAAGGTTCATTGCCATGAAAGGAGCAAGATAATGTCGGCAAAGCAATAACAACACAAAAGGAAGCGGCTTTGTTTATTCTAAGAGGGTGCAAACTATAAAGCGTCTGGCATGCAGAAAATACACAATTTTTAGCTCATGTCATGCAGCAATTACTTCCTGAAAGAGTTTCTTTCTGCAGGAATTTTACCCCGACTGTTGTGTGATTCCATCAGTTCAAGTCAGGTTTGTATTTAACTCCAGACGTCCCAATTAAACCTCCATGCTCTTCGCGAACCGCCCTTTCATTCCCAGCTTCCGCTGCACTGACACTGAATGGAGATAAACTTTGTCTTCTCACAAGTAAAGTTGAAACTTGCTAATGTGCTGTGCTTTAACCCTTGGAGCTTGCCCGCATTATGGGCACTTTTTGAAGCCGAGCTGCGAGTCCCGTATGAACTTGTTTCCAGAGCAGGGTAATTATTGCAGGTCCAGCGCCTCAGGATGGCCTCCTGATTCCCAACTGGGTCTGGACGAGTCCTCGCTTAGTTCTCCACACTGCAGCCCGATCTGTTCCAGCAGAGGGACAGCGGTCATCTCGTAGGATGATTCATTATTTCAGTAGTTATAAAAAAAAATATTTAAAAAATTGTCCTTTCCTTCTCATTCTGCTTCTTTACAGCAGTGATGTTCCCCATCCACTAGAGGGAGCACCAGTAGTGTGGAAAAAGGCTCCCTAATTCCAGTCCGTGATGATTTCACACAACCTGTCCAGTACAAGCGCTGCTGTAGGCAAATACCCACATACCTGATACCCACCTTAACTGCCATCATCAATGAACTTTGGATGCGCCCAGACGCAGAAATGCCCCGTCCTGCACGCTCTCCATGCACACTTTATACACACATATGCTACAGCAGATGTTAAGGATTAGTGTGCCTGCATGGGTGTGTGTGTGCGCGTTGCCTCAGGCACTGTTCAACAATGCATTATTCCTGAGTGCACCAGTTAAGAGGGGCACTCCATCTCCATGGCAACCACCCCTGCTGCGATGTAAACACAGGGGTAGTTGAACGTCAGGCCAAAAAATGAAAAAAAAAAAAGATAATAAACAACAAAAGATAATGATCTTTTCTGAAGAAGGATGGGACCACCAGGATGCAGAGGTGACCTTTAGGGGAGGTTAGTTCCATCACTTGAGCAAAGTTACTACAGCTGATCTGAACTGAATGGAACCATTCTAAGTAAGCCTGGTAAACTAACAAGTTATTAGGACCATCTCCTTAAGGACTTCATTTTTAATCTGCGATCCAAAAACCCCAACAAAGCCACTTACTTCCTGGTTCCCATCTGATGGAGACCCCGCTTTGTTCTCTCATACAGACGTCTGCCAACTTGTGGGAGCCTGTGGCGAGAATGGTGAATTTCTGCAGAGATTAGTATAATGACCCCCGTCCCTGGGGGCCAAATATGGGTCAACCACAACGGGAGATGCTAAGTTAAGAGAGACAGCGTTTCAGGCTTTGTAAATATAGCTGCTGGTGCAGTTTAACTTCTATTGAACTACAAATGTACAAAGATGGAGCTCAGAAGCCCCATTTACACCTGCGCATGGAAAACATGGAAACACACAGTACTGGGCAAAAAAAAAGACACGTCAAAGAATAAAACACAAAAGGTTTAAAGTAACAAAGATGGAATTCCTAAATCAGATTAGTTTAGGGAATTTAGTTTTAAAATTTTATATTTGCTTCTAAATTCATCCACAGACCAGTAGTAGATTACCAAATGAATTATTTGCATGACAGAAAATTGCACAAAACATCAAAGTGTCTTTGATGCTTCTTGGTTTTATTGGAAACGATGGATTATCTCCTTGTTTTTGGTGTTTTGACAGCAAAGAATTGTGGGATGGGATTCTTTAATCTTCTTCCAGAAAGGACAGTCTGATGTATCCTTTGCTGTTCAATATCATGAACTTTAACATCCTTTCCAAACGAGACAACAACTTCCAGAGAAGCTTCTCTAGTCATAAAAGATCATTTGTTTTTAACAACTTAGTTCCTTAGACCAGTGGTCCTCAACCGCCGGGGCACGCGCCGGTCTGTGGAACAATACCAGGCGGTAGAGAAAAACAAAAGACCAGGACTCTTTACTCCAAATATGGATTTATTGTTCCCACAATAATAATGGAGAATGTTCAGTAAGCAGCTGTCTAATGTTATGAGGTTGCTGCTAATAAAGTTGTTCAAACGGTGGATTGATTGTCACACATTAAATGTCGGATTCTTTAGCTTCTACTCTTCCACATTTACCGGTTGTTTGGGCTGAAAGTAAGCCGGTAGGCCGGTGCTTTGTACCGGTATAAGATCTGGCGGAGGTACATGTGTGGCAGCTCACACACATACAAAAGCAGCTGTGGCCTAAAACTACCGCTAATGTCGCCCAAACTGTAAGGCAGCACTGGATGTCATCATTTTAGCGTTTCTGTGGTTTTTAGGGACTTATCAACTCTAAAAAATGTGATTTACGTCCCTCTATCCTTTCACGTTATCCGCTAATTCTCTCACTTCCCTACACAGACACGTTGAACATGCATGATCTACAGGATACATTTTGATTTGTTGTGCCGGGACGCTCAATTCGTTTATGGTCAAGGAGGCATATTTCTATGCAAGCTGGAGGTTGGTTTGTTTGCAACGTTTATAAATGTTCATTATTCACAATTAAATGTTCACTGTAAGCTTCTAAGTTGAAACCATGTGAACAGGAAAATAAAACAAACACTTATCTTGTTCAGAAATACAAACTCTGGTTTTGATCAACATGACAAATAAATCTGTTCTTTTTGCTTTGCCCTTAATGCTCTAAGGGTTAAGTAGCCACAAACTGTTGCAACAGATTTAAAAACGACTGTAATTTAGCCAATCACAATCAAAAAATCATACCTGCAGTTTTTGGAATGTTCTTGGGCCGCATATTATTGATTTTATGACAGGAGACTATAGGCCGGTGGAAATTGATATGTGGGCAGCATTTGTGTCCACGGACCAGACTTTGGACATGCCTGATTCAACTGGACCCCACACTAAAACAGAAGATTCAGGTCAAACTAAGAGACTCAAAGTAACGCAGAAACCTGAAGACTTACCTGATGGGATCCAGTTGTTAGTTGTTGGTGAGGACATGAACTGGAGGTTGTGCGATGAACGTGTCTGATTTGACCTATAAGAAGACTTTTAGCTAACCCTAAAAACATTCATGTTATCTTAGGTCAAGAAAATTTTCACACTTTGATTTGGTTCCATTTTCTTTAACCCTTGTGCTATCCTAGGCACTTTAACATTGGGAGTTAGGTCATCTAGACCCACTAGACGGTGCTCTGAACCTTTTTTCTTCAATGATTTGTGATCTTCACTGGTGTCCATGGATTACATGAAATCTTTCCACCTTTATCCACCTTTGTCATGGTAGGGAGAACACGTCAATGTAAGGGTGGGGTCATAGGATAGCACAAGGGTTAACATGGAGCAGAAGAATAACTACAAACAGGAAAACAAAACAAAACATCATGCAGTTACAGCATCTACTCATTCGGGCGCAGTATTGCCCAAAACTAGCTCAGAGCACAAAGGAAAGAAAAAAATTCTATTAATTAGCCACATAAGATCTTAAATACATTTAATTAAGATATATATTTGTGAAGCCTTTAACAGCGGAGATGATGCTAGCAGCGAGGAATAACACAAGTTCTTTGAATAAAACAACTCTTGCACCAATATGCAACACTTAACGTGAAAGACCTTCATATCAGAACCAGTTAGCAGAGTTGTACGGTGGAACACTTTGCTACTTTAAACTTGCATTTGTTAGGGTTAGAAGGAGGGGAAATCTTTAAGTTATCCAGGATGGCGGTGAAAAGTGCACAAACATCAGGAAAGACCAGCATCTCATAGCTTACAGAGACTCTGATCTGCTGTATAATAAGGTTTTGGGCCAAACCATTGCTATAAATGAAGCAGTAAATTGAAAGCATAAATTTGCAGTCACAGTGAAAACTAACTACGTAGTATCAACGTTTCAAAAGGAATGACTAAATAACACAAAAAAAACTGTCTTATAATCTTGTCAAAGTGTATTTCTTTATTTCTGTCTTGAGCAGAAACCTCTTCCCCCTTTGCTGACTGCACACAGCAGACCTTCATCTGGCAGAACCTCTGACTCGCTTCCATGACAGCCCAGGGAGAAGAGCAGAAACGGAACAGAACCAACACATATCTGCTGAACTCCATCTTTAGAGACCAACAAAACACAAAACAAATTTGTTTGAATTAGGTGGTGAGAGTGTCAGTGGTTCACCTACAAAATGAGGTCATGCATGTCACTCGCCCTCCTTTCCAAAATTCATTTTGCATTTTTTCCTGGCGTCTAAGAGCGTCTTCTTAAATGTTCCTCCTCAGTTCCTTTCACAGAAGAGTAATTTTGAAAAACGGAGTCATTCTTATCAGGTCCTATATGAAAATGAAAAATTGAACTGAATACTGGTTTCTGTAGCTGGACATTTATCTCTCTTACCTTTTCATCAGTACGCAATTCCCTTGTCAATCGTTCGTTCTAAAAATGACCCGTGAGTGGGATTACAGACGTTTTATGGCAGCAAAACTCCTCACTGCCCACTTATTACATTTTTCTCAGACAGACACGAACATTCTCACAATAATCTATCATGTTTAAATTCTCAAAGTTCAAACCTTCATAGTTATTGAGAATGAAATCAAAGATCATGAAAGATTTTTGCAGCTCTGAAGAGCTGCATGACACGGACGAGATTGATTGACAAGATTCCCAGCCAATCAGGACACAGAACAGGGTGCGCCGTTTTAAAAAAGCAGCATAATCTCTCTAAAACCACAAAAGATGAACTGCGACGTAGAAAGGGAACACTGTCTTCTGTTCTTATTGACAGGGACTTTTGGAGGGGTTCAGATTGGAGCACAGATTGCAGAAGGATGAATTAAAATATCATGTTCTATGTGTCTTGATCGCGTGGCCAGACTGAAAAACAAAATAAAAATATAAATGCGTCTCTACAAATTTAAATGCCACACCAAACATGGAGGCAGGCCGGATCAGGCCCGCGTGCCGTCGATTGCCCACTCCTGCTCTGGTTGCCATTGCGTTGCAGGACCAACTAAAACCATCTTAACATGTTTTCAGAACATATTAGAGCATAAGTGTTGATTTGTTCTGTTCACCAGATGACCCACATGAGAAAGACAAACATATTTTTTGGAAGAAGGCAAACTATCTTTATGTAGACAGCTGCTTATTTCACATATTGATCTTTAATATCAGAATTTATCCTTGACCGTGACAGCTCTGTTGTCCTTCAGTAGTTCGCCTTATATCCATGTTGGAGTTCTTTGCTCCCTCCAGGTGTGACTGGCCTGCTTGATATCAGTCTCCAGATCTCTTCTCCACATGTTTTTTTCTTTTCAGATGGTGCTGGATGTTGGTTTCCTGACCGTGTGGCCAATCCATTCCCATCTTCTCCATCTTTTCTCTTCTTCCACTAGAGCACAGTTTGTTATTTGTCAATGTGAATCAGCCCATTCTGACGCAGAGAACAGTGGCTTTTCATATTGGTTTTGCATTATTATGCAGCACTTCACTAACGTAAAGCCACTTTACTCCACGACAGACTCTGCTGGAAATATATTACTGTATTTTATTGCACTGTAAGCCGCACTGTCAAGAATGGTTTATTTTCTAATTTAATTCATATATAAGGACAAACGAGTCAGAGATACGTCTGTCAGTCAGTCAGACTTTAATAAATGCGTTCACTGTAACTCTAGAACTCGTTTATAACGTGCTACACGTCAGCTGCGCTAGAAGTGTTGGCATATTCACAATACCTGTAACTCCCAACCTTATTGGCAACACCTAAACAAAAACACAGACAGATACTGCTCAAACAAATGTAACTGTGAGTACTGCTACATGTTAGCAACGTTAACACATTTACAATACTATGCAACCAAACATTTTGACACAACAGCATTTAACTCTGGAAATCCCTATAACATCAGTAAGAACAACCAGAATCAATCCATATATAAGTTGCATTTTGGTTTAGTTTTTTTAAATCAAGGCTTTTAAGTGCACCTCATAGTGTAAAAATAGGTAAATGCATAGATGATAGAGGGCTGCACGGTGGCGCAGTGGTTAGCGCTCTTGCCTCACAGCAAGAAGGCCCCCAGTTCAAGTCCAGGCTGGCGGACATGAACCAGAACATCAATGGGGGACCTTTCTGTGTGGAGTTTGCATGTTCTCCCCGTGTATGTGTGGGTTCTCTCTGGGGTCTCCAGCTTCCTCCCACCGTCCAAAAACATGCTTCATAGGTTAATTGGCAACTCTGTGAGAATAAATAGGTGTGTGATTGTGGACATTCTACCCTGCGACAGACTGGCGACCTGTCCAGGGCATCCCCTGCCTTTGCCCACAAGTGGCCGTTATAGGCTCCGGCAGCCCCGTGACCCCGAAAGGGAAAAAACGGGATAGAAAATGAATGAATGAAAAAAAAATGGTAGAAGAGTTACAGTAGTTGAGAGAATATCAACAAAACTGGAAAACCCCGGTGTAAAATGGTAAATGGCGTATACTTGTATAGTCCTTTTCTACCTTCCTCAAAGGCCCAAAGTGCCTTACAGTCACATTCACACGTTCACATCCATTCACACACTGGTGGCGTCTCTGCTGCCGAACACTGGCGCCAACCTTCCACCAGAGGCATAGGACTCTTTGACACATGGGCGAGCAAGGCGGGAATTGAACCCGCATTAATATAGGAGGTCGACCACCCTACTACTGCCCCACAGCTGCCCCTTTAATTCAAGTATTGAATTAATTAAACATAACTAATGCTACAGCGATGAAAACGTTTTATAACTGATTGACTTTCAGGCTCTGTTGTGATGCTGGGATGTGTTTGGATGGATCCTTGAATGAACATTGAGTTAAAAACCTATTTAGGACAAAAAGACACACTGCACAGTAGAAATTCATTTTTTCAAAATTTGATTCCATTATATTAATTGTAACTCAAGTTGAATACTTTAAATCAAGTTCTGATGTAAAAATTGTCCATGGTGACACATCTGCATTGGTTTTTGTAACATACACAGCATCCACCACCTTATCCATTATCATCTGGAAGCCACACAGGCAGAAAAGTGGGGGTGACGGAGGTTATAATGCTCACGAGTGTGTTTACGGTGCATGTGCATCCTAAACTCTCCCCGGCTCTCTATTGTAATGGCTGCTGGAGTGTGTGTTTGTGTGTCTGACAGCTCAGATGAGGACTGGCTGCAGGCAGCTGCTTTGCTCCAGGCCACATTCAGTTCCGTCGCGCTGCATTAGTCCCCAACCAACCTGTCACCCCTAGCAAGAGAGTGATCGCACGCTAACACACACACACATGTTTAACACATACACACAAAAACAAAACAGGAAAGTTTATTTTCCAGCATTTGTGTACCAGTTGTGGCGTCTGCGCTAAAGTGGCTGATAATAATAAAAGGGAGTGAGCAGCTAATGTGCGGGACTGCAATGTGCAAGTATTTACACATGCGTGTGGTCCGTCAGTGCCGATATGCTGGCGAGGGCGACTAACCAGAGTTGAGTGGAGTCTTTTGTAGCGCAGGCGAGGCCCTCAGGCACAGCCCCAGACCTAGAACCCCCCCCATTACACACACACAAGTTCACACACATGCATATGCCCGCGGCCGTCGTGCTGTAGATATGATGTGACAACTATAGTGACTTTCCCACCATCGTTCTGGGTGTGTGCGGGATTGCGGCAACAGTGGGTTGGGGTTAGTTGCAGGGTGTCATAATGAGGCTCGGTTTGGTGGTACAGATGTTGGGATTGGGAGATGTGGAAGTGATGGTTTATTAGGATGAGGACCTCTCCCTCCCTCTTGCAGCCTGTCTGCTTCGTTGTGTTTTTCTGTCTCCATGGCTGCCTCCCGCTCTCTGGTTTGATTTCCTGTGCCCAGGGCCACTGACAGAAGCAATTCCTCCCCACTCCCTGATTAACTTTTAACAACTTCACCATCACAGCCACGGACACAAGCAGGCCCCACTAGCAGCCAGATGAACCCACCGAGAAGCTTGCACCATGACTCAACCTGATAGCTTGTAGTTAAGAAGTTCCAAAACTGCAGCTTGGATACCAAATACAGATTGTCCCTCAACATAATGAAAAAATATTCAGTATAAAAAAACTATAAATCAAGCAGAAATTCCCCATTTATGTCCTTTTTATGCAAAGCAAAAAAAAAAGTAAAGTCCACCACATATGCCAAATGAAGCTAATTAAGCTGAAACGTAACCACAGTTAACATTTAATTTAAGCTTTTCCCCGTTATTTAATTTTCACAATTAGTGTTACAGTGTTACATGGTTTCTCAAATTGAGACGATCTCCTGGACGACGTTTCAGTTTGGCCCCTCGCGCTTTAGCATTATACTTTATTCCACAAGATTTGTGCAAAAAACGGTGCTTTAGAACACAAATGGTTACAGTAAAAAAAATCTTTAAACAGTTTGGAAAACTCATGCCTGTGCGCATATTAAGCCTATTCATTTAGTCAGGAACATTTGTTTAGGTTGACCAAGTGTTAGCATTAGCCGTCCTGTGGAAAATTCCATTATACGTTAGCATCAAGCTAGCGGACTTTGGGTTTACTGCTGTAATGCGTTAGGTCACTGGAATAGGAAAGGCAAAAAAGGCCGATCTCTACTTTTATGGATTTTTCATTGATTTATTAAGCTTGGATCGATTCAGATTGATTAATTGATTGTATTAACCCAACCTTACTCATTATGGTGCACTTCTTACTACTCCAGTTAATTTTGCTTTCCTGTAATCCATTTCTTTCGCATGTCCTTATTTCTTCTCCGTTGTTTGCTTTGCTTTATCCAGCTTTTCTAACATTAGTTATATTGAATTCAAACGGCTGTTTGGAGCTTTGTTCAGCTACAATGAAAGTCTTTCAGTTTTTTTCGATTTTAATCAGAATTCAACGCATCATTTTGTATTTCTTTTATTTAACCTCCTTGTAACTTGTACCTTTTTAGCTACTTTACATTTGTACATCTCAGATATCATTTATTTCCTTGAAATTTGCATGCTGAGCATTATTCCTTTTTTATGTTTTTGAAAACTGTCCTCAATATTTATTGTAAAACATATAGATTTAATGCAATGAAGGGGTGGGTTCAAAATAATAAATTAGGTTAAAGACCCACTCCGATGAAAATTGTGTGTTTGGTGTTCTTAACATGTTCTTGTAGTATTTTTCTGATGATAGAGGAGATATAGGCTATAAAAAGATATGAGATTGAAACTGTGTTTCTGATTATTTCTTATTGATATAAAGAAATTGACCTTTAAAAAAGCTTGTAGCTGTTGCTCACAAACTGGAATCGGCAGCCCACAATCTCTCTGCGGACAAGTAGATCCATGTTCGTCTTTGTTTTCCTCGTCTGGAATCTGGATCAAAGCTGTAGAACTAGATAGCTCCGATACTGCTCACCATTTTGTTGCACCGATAAGATCAGGTTGGGGGTGTGAGGGGCTGTAAACTAGTGGGAGAGAGTGTAAACAAAGACTTGATGGGAAATGGGAGGAGGATTACTCTTGTCAGTGAACAACAATGGTGTGTGTAGGGGAGGTTAACAAGTAACTGTTATGCCTTAGTCAAAACTGCCCTTACAGGTGGATATGGGCTGTCCCCAGGTGAGAATGGTCAAACCTGTATGAGGCCAGCAGGTGGTCCACACAAAATATCAAGGTCATAAACCCGTAGAGAGAAAATTTTCAGGCACATTATATTCTACAAACTTGTGGCAAGTGACAGGTTGTAGCGGACTTCTATACAACATATAATGGTAAATAAGAGTGAATTAGGTGAGATTTCATTTCTTGAATTGTGCATAAGGTGCTTAGTCTGGCCTCCTCAAGTCTTTGTTCATGCCTGATTTGCCTCTCGCTAATCCCATATCTCTATGCCCCCACGAGTGCTCTCCTGGTTGCCATTCTCCGTGCTCCTCGCCTTCGCTGTGCATCCTGCTCAGACTCTGTCTCACGGTTGCTGCCATCAATACCCTCCAGCCTCACTGTCTTGCAGTCTCTAGAACTGCGGAATCCCTCTTCGCCCATAATCCTACTTGGAACAGTGAATTAAAACCTTTTTACTTACCTTACTGTTTCCCTGAGTCTCCTTTCGGGTTCCAGCATTTGGGACTGTTAAGTCTCGCGAGATCATAACATTTTGGTCTGTACTGTGCATCATAAGTAAGTGTAACTTCCATTATTCTTTCGAATACTTTACGATACACTTACCACACGCATGGCAATGGCACTTTCCAATTTCATGAGGTGGTTGCACGAACCTCAAGAGAACTGCAGATGCAACTGTGCTCCCTGTAACCCTTGTGCTAGCCTAGGCACTTTCACATTGGGAGTTGGGTCATCTAGACCCACTAGACAGTGTGCTGATCCTTTTTTCTTCAATGATTTGTGATCCTCACTGGTGTCCATGGATTACAAGAAATCCTCTCCACCTTTATTCACCTTTGTCATGGTAGGGAGAACACGTCAATGTAAGGGTGGGGTCAACTGGACCCCATAAGATAATATAAGGGTTTTAAGATTCAGCCGCCCTCTACGGAAGTGTTTTCCAACCCTAGTCCTTGACAAACACTGTCCTGCCTTTGATGAGTGTCAGGCTTCTGCAGAGCTTGATGATAAGCTGAATCAGGTGTACATAAGCAGGACAACATTGAAAACATGCAGGACAGTGTGTCCCGAGCACCAGGATTGGGGCTCTATGGCCCCAAACAACCAATAAACCTACAGAACCCAAACGGAGCCATTCCTGTACAGGTTTGATTTGAAATGGTTTATTTCAAGCAATCAAATAGAAAGGATACACAAAAGCAATACAATCATCAGTTATACATTCATACAGTAACTAATCAAACTTAGGATAATTAGGCATCTTAATAAATATTGCTTGAAAGGGAGTGGAAGGAAGCGAACTTATATAATCCCACCCCGTTATACTATAACCATTTTATAACATGATTTATCAATATCCGGTTCATAACTTTTATCAGACAGAATTAAGAATCGTAAAGTATCAATAAAGCACATGAAAAAGATGAATTACTTAAATTATTATGTAAAAATAACTATTTCAGAAATCAACATTGAAAATGCAGATCAGTTATATAAAATATATGCAGATTATGTTACTTATAAAAGTCATTCATATGATTAAAATATAATACTATATCATTAAAATACACAACACTGTTTCAGAGATTTTCATAGCAAAATTTCATGAAGTATCAAAAGTTAAAAAACATGAGCAAAATTATGTTACATTAGGAAAGATTTTTGAATCAATTTGAAACACATGATAAAGATGAATTACTTAAAATATTTTGTAAAAAATAACTTTTAGAAATCAACATGGCAATGAAGTATTAATATAATTAAAATTCAATCAATTTGACTATTTAAATAATTGATTAATCATTTGTTTTATTATTTTTTGTAGTTTTATTTATTTATTTATTTTTTCTTCCTTTTTTTATGGCAAAGTAATGCTATGAAGTAAAAAATAAAAAGTAAAAAAGGGTCCATATTTGTCGAAAGACCAAGGCTGATATTCCTTCTTCTGCTGATTAACAGCTGTTTTTCTCGGTTTAAAACAAAGCTTATAGTTCTCTTCCATGTTATGTCTGCAGACATTAGATAGAGGTCCATATCCTTCTTCAGCTGATAACAGCGGCGCCTAAGAGTTTAGGTCAAGTTGTCTGCATGTCAGATATTTGTTGATAATCAGGTCACTTCAGACTTATGGAGGAAATGATGAATCCAGGAGTTATATTTCTTGAAATTATTTGGCTCTTTGATTTACTGCATGTTGTTTCAGATTACCGTGATTAAACACTTCTCAAAGTCTTTCATGGTCTTCACAACCAGAACCTTGGCCCGGTCCGGTGGACCGAGTGGTTTGACGTAAATCCTGCAGCCTTTAACCCAAGTGTTCTCAATCTGCTTCTGCTTTCTGAGTAGCCTGGCATGTTTTGCGATTTCAGCATTCCTTCTGGTCAGATGGTCGTTCAGATAAACAGTAGATCCTTTGAGAGTCTTCCTTTGGTTCATCAGAGCTAGCTTGTGTTTTTGATTCACAAACCTGATGAGGATCGCTGGTTTATCCGTCTCCTTTCTCCTGGGGAGCACGTGGCAGGTCTCAATGGAGTTTAGATCCAGGGAAATCCCTTTAGACGTGAGAAATGATTTCACTTGGAAATCCAGAGTCTCGCCACAGCTTTCCGTTTCAGAACTACTAGCGATGCTAGCGCTATTAGCATTAGTAATGCTAGCTCCTGCTGCATTTAGCTTAGCCCGGGGTTTGGTCGGTAATCCAGTGAGAATGATATTATTCATCCTTACTTGTTGTTCCACATCGTCCAGTCTTTTCTCCAGAGTGTCGACCCGGTTATCTCGTTGCTCATTTTTAACGCGGAGCCTTATGAATTCTTCCAATAGCACTGTAAGCGGCGTTAGCTTAGCATTCACTTGTTCCATAAACGGATAAAGCGTCGCTTGAATATCATCAAGAGTCTTTTTAAGGTCTTCGTATTCCTGGCTTTTCTTAGGGGCCATGGTCAGCTCTCTTTTTTTGGAGAAAATCAACTTTTTAAGTCGTTTGTAGATAGAAGATAGTTGTATAGCCGCAGAGAGCCACACACACGCGTCCTGTGCTGTAACCCGGAACCGGAAAATTTTTCTCAGGTGATATGGCTTTACTTAGCAAAATCACTCAAAACAAAATTTTTAAACAAATCTGAGACAAAGTAAAAGTATGGAATGGAATGGACAAATACATACCATAAAAGTACAACACATACATTTCAGTGCATGTTCACTTCAAGTGAAGTGTTCGCTGTTCAGAGCTTACTGCACTCCTCTGTATACAGCCCCTCTTTGGTGGAACTATGGACGTGGGACACTCCACAAATTCTTAGTGGCCTATAATGATGCTTTTAGGCTTCTGTTACAGCTTACCAGGTGGTACAGAGCCAGTCAGCTGTTTGTGGATGCTCACATCCCCACCTGTGAAACTCTACTGCGTAAGCTTACATACAGCCTCATGGAACGCCTGGACAAATCTAAGAACTCAATTATCATGTCTCTGACTGATCCCAAAAGAAGCTCATGCCACTTCACTTCTGCCCTGAGGAAACACTGGATACAGCGATTATACTCTTTTTAAGTTATATCTTCTTACTTTTTATTATGTATACTGTATTTGTATCTTTTGTTTTTATTTATTTTTCCTATGGACCACATCTGAGTCTGAAATAAAAGTTTTATTGATTGATTGATATACTCTAATGTCCTATGGTAAACTAAATAATTTGGTTAACACACACACACATAGAAACATAATATAAGCATTGAAGAAGAGTTTTTGATCAAGAACTGCTTTCAGATTTTAGACACTAAACATGAAGATTAAACTACACGTCTGAGCCTTGGTTTTTGTTTTCTCTTCATGGCTTTGGAAATGTTTTCATTCGGCGTGTTTTTCCCTCGGGCGGAGCAGAATAACATAATCACAAGTGCCACATGAAAGAGCGGAAGCATCCAGATACAACAGATTCGATAAGATTTCAGGAAGCGACGCTGAAGTAAAGTGTCCTTGTGAAGTGTGGCGTTTGTGCCTCCTCTGCATGCCTGTACCTGCAGAACAGACAGACTGTGGTTGTCAGCTTTATTGATGAGTTCAGCCATTTTTGTTTGTCTCTCCAGGCAAAACTCCTCCTTTCATGTTGATGATCAGAAAGTAAAGCCTCGCAAAAGAAACATCATGAAATGTGTGTCCAGTCCATACCTCACTGCACGTTTTACGCTGTTTGATAGATCTTACGAGTTGTCTGAGTATTTTTTGGAAGCTGACTTTATATCTGGTTGTACAATTAAACCACAGCGATATTGACACAGGAACATCTGTGTTCACTTATCAGCCAAAAGATCTTTGATACCATTAATCAGTTTAGTCTGACAAATATTAAAAATTAAAAGCCATAACTTTAGCCTTTAACACCAGAGATGTCGCCTTCAATTGTTTACTTCATCACTGTGAACCAGCTGATTCTGACGTGGAAAATAGCAAGTTTTCATATTGGCATAGTTTTGCAGCACTTTGCTAATGTAAGGTATTTAATCACAACTGTCTGCAGGCGTAAAATGAGCAAACCTGTACGGGGCACGCATGTGGCCTGCAAAAAATATCAAGGTCATAGACAACCTAATGAACCTGTTGAGTGAAAATGTTCCTGTACATTTATCTACGGGCAGGCTGCGATTGACAGGTTGTAGCAACTTCGTATACAACAAGGATAATAATGTAACCGGGTGTTAAAATAATCATGCATTTTTAGTTGTAGAAGCACCAAAGTTGGCATGGATGTACCTCACCTCTTTCAGAAAAGCATGTTAGCCACGAGAAATACATGTAATGTACATATAATAGTATTCTGTATGTACCCCTCAAGTTTAAAGGCTGCATTTTGAGCATAAACAGCCCATATTGTTGAGATGTGGGAAAATAGACATTGAATGTTTTTGTAACAGTTGAGTGTGGGTCTGCCATCTTTACAAATGGACACCATTTTGGCTTTTTTCTAATATGCTGTTAGTTATGACAGCTAACAACCCACAACACACAAACAGGAAGTGAAACTCATTTAAAAAGAGCACATTTTCAAAATAAAGCAAGATATTTAAATGAAAAACAGATTAAAAACAAAAAAACAATTTACTTTAAAGTGTACAATTTTGTGAAAAAAGATATCCCACGCTAAACTAGTACATAAAAGTTAAAAAGTTTGGATTTACATGCTTTTTTGAGTTGAGGAGAATTCAAAAGTTCCCCATAATGTTGCGAACAGCATCAGTAATTTAGAGCCTGAGCATAACTTCATTTCATGGAATGTGTTTTGTCCGTACTTCTGTGTTGTGTCCATGTGTTTCCGTCTGTGCTTGAGTGCTATGCTGTGTTGCATCTCCCTGGTGGTGCAGATGGAAGGCGACACGGCGGGCTGCTCTCTGTCAGAGGAAGGCGAGTGTTAATATTTAACAGAGGGAGGCTCTATTTAGAGCCCGCCGCCTCTGCTTCTCCCTGGTGGGCAGCACAGCGCTGCTGCCGACCGGCGTCGTTATGGAGGAAAGCTGTACGAGGCAGCCGCACGTCACTAAGTCTCCCTGACAGAATCCGTTTGCAGATGAGCTTTAAAACGCGTCACAATGTTTTACATGCCTGCATGTGTGTGTATGTGTGCATTACTCCTGGCAATCTCTAATTTAAGAGCTTGTTCCCAGAAAGACAGAAACCCAGAATGCTTTGCGGCCAAGCTGACATGCAGGGTGCTTTGGATAAGCCAATAAGATAATTATGAGACTTTTGTAATCTAAAAGTAGATATACAATATTTTGTATGGAGACTACAGTTCAGTCAAACCAGTTTTGAAACACAGAATGAGGCTCTGATCATTGAAATGTTATTGTAGACTTAAATTGTTACCTCATATTTTTCTTTATCCAGTTTCCAAACGTGCTTAATCACTTTCATGGTCACTGGGTTGCTGGTGCATCCCAGAGACTGTCGGGTGAAGGTGGGGTACACCCTGGACAGAGCCACAATATTTTCAGCTGGGATTTTTTTGTGTACTTCTCATCTTTCAGAATTCCTTGGTAAGGTTCATCAGCATTTCTGATTTGCCAGCTGAATTTATGAATGTGGTCATGTGACCAATTGTTTGTGTTGGGCTCCTTTAAAGATCCATGATTGTTTTTGATTGGTCACTAAGCTTCTTGCGATGGACTAACCAGCCATCCAGGGTGTACTGCGCTTTTGCCTGACAGTAGATGGGATAGGCTCCAGCAACTCTGTGACCTAGAAAGGAAGTCAATGAGTTTAGAAGATGGATGGAATGTCACAAAGCCTCTTCTGTGAGCCATTATAGTAAATTCTATTTACAAGTTTGCTCTAATTTGAGCACATTGTGCTGCCATTTCCATCCAGAGAGACTGGAGAGATGATGGTGGGGCGTGGTGTTGGGAGTAGGGGTGTGAGGATACGCTAAAATCTCAATTTGGTTCAGAGTTTCATAGGGCTCGGTTCGGTACATTTTGTTGCGGTACTGCTGTTTAACAAATCTGCCTGACATTAACTGCTATTTTATGAACGATTATTTTATTGTAATTTATTGTATGTGTTTTGCTGCCGGACACCTGAATTTCTCCCTTGGGAGTTTAAAAAAGTTTTCATCTATCTATCTAATTTAGGTTTTTTTTGGTACAAAAAACTTAGGCGGAAAAAAATGACTTACAAAATGAATTTATTGATTTTACATTACAATAAATCAAATCGACCTATGTAGGTGATCTGCTTTATAAAATAAGAAAAACTATTTGCTGCCAGGAACCAAAAACTCTGGATACTTAACAATGTCCTGAAAAAAACATTTTAACTTGCACATTTTTTTTCTTGTATACCCGATTGTTACAGTCGGTGATGCCGTTTTAAGTTTGTTAACAGATTAGATGTGTTACTGTGGCATACACTATCTATGTGTAACAATGTCAACACACAGCATTCGACCTATCCAATTGTATTTTCCCTTCATGGATGCTGACTACACAGCCAAAGTGTTCCCACACAGGAGAGCATAAGGAGATGGGGGGTCCTCATCTCTGGCCTGGCGTCTGCATTAGCCATATGTTGACATGCTAACTGTCCGTCACCTAATAGCATCTCGGAGGAAACTCATGGCTAACATTACTTCCACCTCGGCGCAAAGTTAATACAGTGGCGACCTGGGGATTAGCCCCGCCTATAGCCACTAAGACTCATGGGAAGTGTGAAATCTTGTGTTTTGAATCATTCACCATGACTGAGAGAGCTGTGAAGAGAAGTGAGGTTCATATTGTTACGCTGTTTGTGTGTGTTCGTAGTAAATGGGATTAATGCCGGAAAGGAGATGGAGCCTCTGTTTCTCTGTCTACTCTCTCTGAGGCAGTTTGAGGGCGTGTGGAGTATGGGGCACGGACACTCGACGCAGCTAGTTGATTGGCAGCTCCGCTATCGTTTCCCCGCTGCGAGTGACAAAGCAGCTGGGTCATTACAATGCATGTGCGGGGAAAAAAAGTAAAAACTTACAAAAACGGTACAGAAGTGAACCGAACCGAGAATGCCGTACAGAAACGGTTCAACTACATGTATTGTTACACCCCTAGAATCTAGTTAGTGCAGCTTTACCGATAGAGTTAGAAAGTCATGTACTGATGGCATAAAAGTATTGAAAACTATTTATCTTTGGGACCGTCAGATTATGTAATGTAACTACACTACCCAGAATGCCTATTAGGGGTAAGAGGCAGGTGGTTGGTCAGAGGGATTGATCGGATGTTCCTTTAGTAAAGAAAGAACCAGAAGAACCAGATTCCAGCTCAGACGAGGAAAACAAAGACGAACATGGATTTATTTGTCTGGAAGTGGATGCATCGGCGTTAGGGCAGTAACGATTAATTGCCAAATCAATTTATCCAACCAGATTGATTTGTCTGAGACAAGTTGTTAATCGAATGTAATCAAATCGATCGTTATCTGTCAAGAATTAAGGTGAAGGATGCCCCAAATAATAAATACCATTTGGATTAAGACATGGTTGGTTTATTTTACTAATGGATATTTTGTGTATACTTGATTATTTCGCAAGAAATACAAGGAATCTGGAAAACTGTTCAATACCCAGGTATTTATGTCTGAGTCACACTGGTTGAAGTTTTGGCTAAAGGTTTTAGGTCAGTGAATCGGATTGTTCAAAATGAACCAAAATCAACTACGAATCGTATCAACAACCACAAATTACAATATGAATCAAATCTTTAAAGTTAATCGTTACACTCCCATCAGACTGTTGCAGAGCAGGGAGCTTGTGGCCCACCCAGCGTATTTTCGAAGTCACAAACACAAACTGGAACTGCATTTTTTCTTCTGCTCCTGATTTACAACTATTTGAAACCAGAAATACTCATAAATCCAATGTTAATCCTAACGTTCTTTATATCTGTCCTCCATCATCAGCAAAAGGCCACAAGGACATGTTAAAAGAACTAAAAACCCATTTTTTTATCAGTTAGTCTTTAAGAAATTTGTTTGAACTCCATATCATCAAGAAAACGATGTCTTACCATTAAATTTATGGGTTTTTGTAGTAAAGACTTTTCTTTTCTTTTCATGATGGCTTTATTTTTACATCCAGAATCATTCCCAACACTGTTTTTGTTGCTGTATTAAAATGCAAGATTATTTTTTTAACAATCTAAAGACAAAAAAGAAGGACTGAACATTGAGTTTTAGTGCATTTGTGTTGTCTACAGTTGTGTTGTTCAATTCACTAAAACGTATAAGAATCAGAAAATGATCCACTGAGGGCTCAAGAGTTCTTCACACTTCACATCCCCTGAAGAAATGACTGGAAGCCGCAGGGAACCGGACTTTGACTCGGAAGTGGCCTCTTCTTAACCTCTAACCTTTTAAGCAAAGCTCTTTGTTGCAGGTCAACAAAGGCTTCTTTTCAAAAACTAAAAGGGGGTCAGCTGGCGCTGTGTTCAGAGAACATGTGAAAAAGACATGAACTTGGGAAAGCTTTTTTCTCTTTCAAGATGTTCCTGACGTCACTCCTCAAACTCTATCAGACCTGTTTGGAGCCAGAAAGAGGTCAGACTCGGTCACAAAAGTCCTGTTCAGACTGGATTCTGTTTAGCCGTGCCTTATTCTCATCACTTTTTGGTTACAAGCAAAGTAAAGCAATCCTAATAAACAAAATTAAGGTTTCTTTGAAACTGGTTTTCTGACAGTTCAGTTTGTATTTTATCCTGATTATGAGGCTAACATACATACATACATACATACATACATACACATACACACACACTTTCTCAGCAGAGCTAGCGGTGATTGGCAAAAACACTTTCCTTTCATAAGCACAATATGCACATCAATCTTTGCAAAAGTTGGGATGTTGTTGTCATGGTGCCTCTGTCAGCTTTCCTCCCCCTCCCCTCTCTGCTTGGCTCCTGATGCTTCCCAGCTGTGTCCACTCACCTCATCACCGACCAGACCTACTTAAGGAGATCCAGAACCAGCATTCATCGCCAGTTTGTTGCCCCTGATGATGCATAACCTGGTCTCTCGTCCAGTTTAGTCCAAGTGTTCATGTTCACGTCTAACTTTTGTATTGCCTCGCCTTCAGGAAAACCACACAATGAGACTCGGAATGAGTCTTTAAGAAATTTGACAAATAATTCATTTTTCTCTCTTTTTTGAAAACAATATCATCCTATAATATATTATCTGTTGCTAAAAGAATTTGTATTGCTTTGTTAAAGATATTAAACAATTCTTAACTCAGAAAAGTCTCTTCTTTCTTTTGCATTCTTCTTCTGCCTTTTCCAACAGCATGTAAACATGTTTCTGAAGGCTGATTTTCCTCCAGATGAGGTAAAAAAAAAAAGTGATGTAACTTCTTTGACATTCAGGCCTGGCCCTGGCAAATTTAATTAGCTGCTCCAAATCGAGCATTTTAAACGAATGTGTGCATGCGAGGGTGTGCGCGATCTGATGGGATCAATAGTCGTTTGGGAGGCTCATTTGGCAGCTGCTGAGAGCAGGAAACAGGTGCACACATGGCTGCTGACCAACAAGGTGACTGAAATGAGATGAAACCAATTGACCCCCAGAAGAACCAATTAATTGCTCAAAATCTCCTGCAACATCAACAAGGAACGCCTGGATGAGGCCCAACGTCAGACCCCTCAATGATGCTTCCAACTGTCTGAATAGAGATGTTCTCTGAGAAAAACAAACTGATATTTGCTGCTTTATTTGTTTCGTTCCTAAATGATTAAGTAAAGAATTAGTGAAAGAAAAACTCTGAAACGTTTGGCACATAAGACAAGTGATCCTCAACCTTCTTTAGACCCCAGACTTTTGCCCCTAAAAGTGTGACTACTGGTAAGCGTGTATTCAGGTAAATCCTTTGCTTCTGGATCAAATCCGCTTAATTTGCTCCAGATAGGTCTGAACATAGTTTGGTTTGTATTCAAACGGCATCATGGACGGTATAACGGACCAAAGCTTGCTAAAAAACCGCGTGACTAAGATCTCTACAGTCATTGGCGAACCTACGGCGGTCAAATAACAACAGAAGCGGATGTGCTGCACATTATAATTGTTATCGGGTCAGTTAACTTATTAAAAATTATATTTCCATGACCAGATTGGAATGTCCAAAGCAACATTTTTACATGTTACTTTGGTACAGTGGTTTATGCTGCAGCGGTTACTGACAAAAGAGGCGTGTAGTGCTTTGCTCAGAGGATGCTACAACTGCAATGATGTGAGAGATGTAGGGTATAAATGTATGCTGATGAGTGTTTATGACATTTGGATTATGGGGTTAACTGGCGAAAAGCAATGTATCACGTTAAAAGTTCTTTTAATGAGCCTGCATTCATCCGATCACATTTCAATGAGTTAATGTGTCTCATGATTGTGGTGTTATGGCATTGTTTTTAAGAAAATTCTGTTAAAGGAAACTACAAGGTAGCTCTGAGATGGCAATCACAGCAGCGTATGCCACAGAAAAAGCATGTATGGCCAGCGTTTTCAAGCTATTGTTAAAATAGCGTTTCAACAACTAAACAGTTGAACAGAATGAATAAAATGAATAAATTTCCTAGATTAACAGCTAAGAAAGGTTTCACTTCCTGGTTCGAACAGGGAATCCACTTGGGTAAATCAGACTGAATATTCCTCTGGTTCACTTTAAGCAAACCAAATGTGTCTGAATACATCTTTATACTTCAAAGCAACTTAAAATATGACACCCAAACTGGGGCTGAAATTATGGTTCCATCTTTCCATGGGCCATTTACAGTTTAGCCTTTGAAGAACAGCTCTGTTGGTATAAACTAAGGCTTTTAATTTAGAGTGCAGCATCATATTAGCTGTGTAGATTTAGGGACATCATTAAGTAGTCGTCTACACCGTCATGTTTTTTACATTTTCACCAATAGGTCTTGCTTATTATTTCTTACAGAGAAAATCCACATTTGAATAAGTGTTTCTCCTACTATTACACACCTGCAGGAGTTCGGGCCCACAGGGAGTCATGGAGACAAGCGGTTACATCTTAAGGGTGTTACGGGGAGAAGGGAAGTACCCAGGCGCAGAGAGGAGAGGAGGCAGGTGGATGCAGGGAATGTGGGGTTTAATAGCAAAAACTACAAAAACCAAAACCACTGCATACGGCAGGCTAGAGACTCGAACTTGAAAATACAGAAACGCTCAAAACCGAGAACAGCACGATTCAAACTGGACTACAGCCCAGGAGGAAGGAATGACAAGACTTCAATACATACAGACAAGCGATCCATCAGCCAGGATGGAGAACCAAAGTAAAACTCACAACAAAAAAACGAGCAGAAACCCTACAAAAATAAAACAGGAAGTGAACTGAAAACATCACAAGAACAAAAAGGAAACAGACCACAAGGGCAAAGAAACAGAAACCGTAACAAAGGGGGTGTGTCTTGCAGTTACATTGAGGCTCGTACAGACATCTCAAGGAACATCTCAATAGAACATACTATTGTCATGCGTGTGGTAAGTTTATCTGATATTAGAAAAATGTGCAGTTCCACATAGTTATGACATACAGGTAAAGGCCCGTACACACCGGGGCCAATTTCAACATAAAAGCTACGAAAGTTAGGCTGTTTATCTGAGCGACCATCTGACCAGGAGGAATGCTGAAATCTCCAAAACATGCACGGCTTCTCGGGAGGCGTAGCCGATTGAGAACACTTGGGTTAAAGGCTGCAGGATCTCGTCAAACCAGTTTAACGCCTCGTGACTAAACAAAGGGCACCAATGAGTGTGCACATCGGCCCAGCGGCAGCCACGCGTCAAGTGTCAAAAAAAGCATACCTCGGGTTGTTTTTGACGCGTGCGTCGAAATCTATTCGACAGCTAAAGCGGCGCTTCTGCACACGTGTCTGGAGCTTCTGAGATTACAGTAAACACAACAGGCGCTCAGCGCTGAAACTGTCTTGCTGAGCACATACCAGCGAAGAAGATAGGCGCCAAATGGCGTCTACCTCCTTGAAGAAATAATAGCGCACATTATAAAATATCCCCGAACCAAGCACCAGTTGGAGCTACTGGTGGCAAATATTGCGTTTTGATGTGAGTTCTGACAATCGCGTAAATACTTGCTCTCTTCTTCTGGGGCGACTTTAGAAGCGTAAAGTTAGCAAGCGCCACATATGTACAGGAGTATATCTGTTTACATTAAAACCATCTAGCGTCAGGAATGAGTGCATGTTAAGCTCGGCTCATCGTCAATCGCCTGGGTGTGAACACAAAAAGCGTGAAAAAGCGGTGTTGAATAACGCCTGGCCGAATATTAAAATCGCGATGTCACGGGCCTTAATACTGTGCCCTTACGTCACTCTCACTGACAGTGCATAAATGCATGGGATGTGCACGTGATATGTAAATGCTTGTAGTAAAACCCCGCTCAGCTACACTGGTTGTGAAATTTTAATTTTTACTGTCTGAAGTAGCGACGGGATAAACAGTACTAACAGGCTCATGCAGGTTTAAGGGAGAGTGAAAACAATGAAAACTCCATACTTATATATATATATATATATATAATTTGATTTTGATTTGAAATGGTTTATTTCAAGCAATTAAATAGGAGTAATACACAAAAAGCAATATAATCATCAGTTATACATTCATAGTAACCTTACTAATCAAACTTAGGATAATTAGACATAATTGTAAAAATTGCTTGAAAAGTGGAAAGAAAGCGAACTTATAATCCCACCCCGTTATACTATAACCATTTTATTTCATGATTTATCAATATCCGGTTCCTAGGTTTTATCAGACAGAATTAAGAATCATAAGGTATGAATAAAGCACATGCCAAAAATGAATTACTTAAGTACTACGTCAAAAATAACTATATTAAATCAACATGGCAAATGGCATCTGAAATATATACAGAATTATGTTACTTTTAAAGTCATTCATATGCTTTAAAACATAATACTATATCAGTAAAATGAAGCGCAACACTGTTTTCAGGAGTTTTCATAGCAAAATTTAAGTAAGTATCAAAAGTTAAAACATGTGCAAGATTATACTACAACTTTAGGAAAGATTTTGAATCATTTATCAATTTTAGGAGCTAGTAGTAATATCATCAAAGAAGTCAATCAGTTTAACAATTTTCAATAAGTGATTAATCATTTGTTTTACTTTTTAAATATTTTTGTATTTTTTATTTTTATAATGAGTAATGCTGTGAGGAAAAAAATAAAAGTCCATAATCTGTCGATTGTCAGGTTGGTATTTCTTCTTTTGCTGATAACAGCCAATCTTCTGGGTTTAAGCAGTCCAATAGTTCTCTTCCATGTTATGTCTGCAGACATTAGATTCGAGTCCATATCCTTCTTCCAGCTGATATCAGCTGCGGTGAGATTGATCAAAGTTGTCTGCAGGTCAGAACTCTCTGCTGTTATTCAGGTGACGTCAGACTTATGGAGAAAGTGATGATTCAGGTGTCATATTTCTTGGGGGAATTATTGATCTTCGGTTATTACTCCACGTTGATTCAGGCGGCCGTGATCAAACGCTATCAAAGTCATGCATGTGCCACGACCATAACACTTGATCAGTCCTCTGGGCCGAGTGGTTTCCTCACTGACAGTGCATAAATGCATGGGATGTGCACGTGATATGTAAGTGCTTGTAGTAAAACCCACTCAGCTACACTGGTTGTCAAATTTTATAATTTTTTACTGTCTGAGCGCGACAGGGGATAAACAGAACTAACAGGCTCCTTGCACAGGTTTAAGGGAGGTTAAAACAATGAAAAATCCATACTTATATGTGTTGTATACATGTTCACTACGACCTGCGGCCAGCAGCATGCTTGTAGAACAATACGTGCACAAACATTTTTGCTCTATGGGCTCAACAAGAAGTCTTCGATCTGAATATTTTATGAGGGCCAGGTTTAATCACCTGAAGACGGCCCGTATCCACCCGTGAGGGCAGAAGTGTCTAAGGCTGTAGCGCTCACATTTGCCCACAATTCCTGGTAATACCGTGAGTTCTGGCTGTAGAGAACCGCAGAGTGAAGATATCTGCAAACACCCAAACTTGTACTTCTCTATTTTAACTTTATTGACAACTGTTGTTCAACTAATCAACAGGTTTGAATGAATTGAATAACAGCTTAGCAGTAAGAATCAAAGCAGGAGCTGATCCCATTGTTTGCTATACAAACCCACCTGAACTTTATTTAAGTTTTGGGAGATTTCTTTAGATTTTCTTTTCTTTTTCGAAGGGAGTTGGCTAGTGGACCAAACAAAAGAACACCTCAGAAAAGTAACATATTAAAAAGTAAAAATGTGCTTAAATGTATTGCAAATATGTTGCAAAAATCCAGTAATGTATACAGTTTAATTATAATTATAGAAAACCACAAAAGGAATGCATTTTTAAGTTTAGAACAGAATATTAAATAAAAAAACTGTTGAATAGTGATGTTTTTGTAAATACAAAGACATTTTTTATGTTAAATTGTGAAAAAACATTTTAATTTTTTTTTACGTCTAGTATTGAACATTCATTATTATTATTTATTTTTTGATGTATTTTCTTAGAATAATTTGGGTTCAATACTTTATATTCTATTCTACTTTAAAATTCAGTGAGTTGAAAAAAAATCAAATAAAGTCTCTGGTTTTGATCCATATTCTAGAAATTCTGGAAACTATGAGTTTTAAATAAACGAAAATTAAAAATAACGAAGCAAATGTAAAAATAAGAGCAACTCTTTCATAGTTAGGCCTGATCAGCAGAAAGTCCACTGACTGGGGTTAACAGGAGGATGGTTGAGGTGTATCGGTATCAGGTGGCTCTGTCTTCTGAAGTGCCCTAATTATGAGCCCCTCCCTTGGCCAGTATGGTCCTGGTGTCCCCCCCGCCTCCTGGGACCCAAGGAGAATCTGGTATAACTGTCTGAGAGGGGGGCTGACCCCAAAACCCTGCCTGAGGCGGTGACTGCCACCAGCCTGAACCCTCCCAAACCCCCCAACTATCTGACTCTGCTCAACTGGCTGGAAGCTCTGAACTTCTTTGTGTTTCCTCATTAGACTCCTGATGCCACGCACACACACACACACACACTTTCTGCCACACACAGGACACACATTTTCATTTTTCTCTTTAATCGCAGCATCCTCCATTGGATTTCAACAAAGAGAACTCCATATTAAACAGAGTGTGAATACATTTCAGGATCCGGATTAAGAACAGGATCAATTCCACTCTTTAAGTTATTCTTAATGGATAGACTGCGTCTTATTCAGTACTGTTTCTACTGAGCAAAAAAAGACAGAAAAGATGGAAAAATAAAGGAATAGTACCAGTCCAACAAATAGAATTTGGCAAACAGGAAAGAACGGGAAGAGGAATTTGTGCTAATAATCAACAAACCACTAAAGACAGTGTGATTTCAGTGTTAGCCTTGTTTCCACTTAGCGGTTCGGTCCGGTCTGGTCCGGTCCTGTTTTGAATAGTCCAGTAAACTCAGCTGAGTGTTTAAACTCAGACTTGGACCATCAGGGCGCATGCGGGTTGTAGACTGATGCCGTGGGTTGGCATCATACTGGGGCTACAGCAAAAGCTAAGCAATCGACAATCACAATGGAGGTCATCCAGCAGCTCTTTTTTTTTTTGCTTGGTTTTTGGTTGTTCTTACATACATTTAATGTTGTTTGAGAGAAGATTGTGTGCGGCAAAGATGAATACAGCCAAAAACGTTGGCGCTAGTTAGGCGCTTTCTATTGTTGTAACGACTTTCCGTTAATCAGCAGTTTTCAGCGTGTGACGACAGTTGCTTCAACCTAACCGGTCCATTCCATTTTTCTATGGACCTACAACCAACTGGGGCCCAAAAATGGTACAGTTTGGTCTGGCTTAATGGGTCACGCTTAAGTTAATAATGGACACTCTCAAAATACCGGACTGGTCTGGACTGGTCCAGACTGCTCTGTGACAAAGAGGCATTTGTCTCTGTCTACCTGGATCTACGTGCACAGAGCAGACCAGGCCAGTGGTCTGTGGTCCCACCAAATCAAGAACCTCATTCAATGTAACTTGACCTACTTTGGAGATCTTGAGAGTCAATAATCCCATTAGGCAATATATGTGAGGGAAAAAGAGAAAACCAGCTGAAACCTGGTTTAAACAATCGTGATGTGATTTGGTCCTATCATTGTTTTACAGTGAAGGAGTAACGATGGTTTTTTACGTTTTTATTCCAGACT
The DNA here is from genome assembly GCA_037389245.1 of Oryzias sinensis. Classification (NCBI taxonomy): domain Eukaryota; kingdom Metazoa; phylum Chordata; class Actinopteri; order Beloniformes; family Adrianichthyidae; genus Oryzias; species Oryzias sinensis. The sequence goes on along the minus strand of CM074509.1, from coordinate 17,719,163 downwards.
TTGTTTGCTGGTCTACATGTATGAACAAGTATGTATTGCACAGATGATCTCCGATGTTATGCCTTATTCTCAAATTCCCTCACGGATGGATACAGACTGTCTGCCGGTGAAAACATCATATGTGAACTGGGGATGTAGGTGACCCTGCGGGAAATATCAAAGTCGTGGACTACTCTGTGAACCCGTAGAGAAATAATGTTCACTCACATTTTATTCTAATGGCATATTGCTGGCAACAAGTCATAGTGATCACTAATACAACACACAAAGGTGAAGTAAGGGTGAGGTAGACAAGACGTGGTCACATCTACCAGTTCAGTCCAATTTTTAAATCCTACCAAATCCTGCGGACTGCACAAGGAGCCTGTTAGTGCTGTTCAAGTGAAAAGTGTGCACTCTTTGGATGCAGCCTGACTGTTAGAAATTAGGATATCCGATAATCAGATTGTAGTATGTGTGGACATCCTACAGGCACCTCCATTTCAGCTGCAAATGCCCCATACCTGCAGAATTCACACGCACCCAGTAAAGAGCCAGAAAGTGTACCTTTTTTCTTACAACTAGAGTCTGGTGTAAAGACACCAGACTATTGACTCTGCCCAGTTCTACAAAATGTCAAAAAAATTGACCAGTCAAAAATCACGCTGCTAACAACACACAAAGCTAGAGTCAATGGGAAACAGTTCTTCTCTGAAATCAGCCTCTTCTGCTCTTTTGAGGAACTGTAACATTTGGAACTTTGGGGTTAGTGCATATAGTTTTGGAAGTTTGGAGATGGTTGCTAAAGGACTTTGAACTAAAAATCTTATCAGAACATTGAATATCATGGTTTGAAGTTATATTCAAGAACTATTTATTAGTGATGAAAGACTTTGGCGATTAGATTTTTTGGTTGATGACGTCTTGCGTGTGTAGGATAAACTTTGATCATAGATAAATAAAGCCCAGATTCTATTTATTGATACTAGTTAAAGTTCCACTCCAATCATCTTCTGATTTATAAAGCGTTTCCAGTAGTCTTTTAATTGTGATCATGCTGTTTTTAGCCTAAATGATCAAACCTGTGTGTCACAAAGGGGAGGAGGGAGAACCCAGATACAGAGAGGAGGAGGCAGGAGTTCAAGGTGAGGAAGGTCTTTGATTCAAAAGTCAAAAACTAAAAAAACAAAACGACTGCTATGCAGGCAAACCAAACTCGAAACTCAAAAACTCAAAAGGGGAAACATCAAAACATGGGAGCAGCACAGGAGGAAGAGAAAGACAGGACTTAAATACATTAATACAAGACGAGACACAGGTGACAACAATGAGGGCAGTTAGGGACCAAAGGTAAAACTCAAAACCATGATGCAAAACACAAACAGGAAACCTTTCAAAATAAAACAGGAAACAGAACCATAATAGCACCAAAAAAAAAAAAAAAAGCAAAGAACTCAAACCGTAACATTGTGTTGTTTGATAAGACATAGCTTCTGCTAAGCGGCAGAAGCTCATTGGAATTTTGCCTCCGAGTTGTGGTCAGGACTGTTGGTGTGGAGTAACTCCACCTCCCTTCTCCTCCCCATTGCTGCAAACTCAGAGCAGGAAGCTTGTGGCCTTTCAAACGGCATCTGCTTCTGATTCACAACAATTTGAATAAACGCAATTTTATCATAATTTTCTTCATATATGTCCTTGATCATGAGAAACTCCCCCAAAAACATTATTTTCATTGGAGTGGGTCTTTAAGGAACAGACTATGACCTCATTCACTTTCAGCTTGTTTTCAGCTGTCATTTCCATAGCTAATGCAGTATTTTGCACTCAAACATCATCATTAGAAAAAGCAGTGGGCCTTGATTTTATTTATTGTTGCCACCTTTAACAGCCCTAAAACAGAACCAGATGTTAATACATCCCAGCTTATGCATCAAATTATGTGTCATCTAAAAAAAAGGACATATTTCACTAAAAAGGTGGGAAGACGTTTATCTCCTATTTCTTTTGATTTTGTCCTGATTTGACAAACCTTCAAAATAAAAGCAGTTTTTCTGTTGTTGCCTGAGGTTTCGTTATTGCAGTTTAATGCAGAAACACAAGGTTCACATTCTAGCGGAAATCCATACGTCCAGAGGCTTTTGCGTTTGACATTGCAGCTTCATATTTATTTGTTTATTTTCAATAAATCATTGGTTAAAGCTGTCTAATCAGCAGTTCGGTGAATAATTCAAGGTGACTTCGCAGCACTTTGAGGTCAGTGCAGCCTTGTTCAGAGGCAGAAAGTGCAAAAGTAACATGAAATAGATTTTCTCTACTTAAGAAATGAATTCCAGCCGCCTCAGGCGGGTTTTTTTCTACCTTCTCTTTGTGTTATTATGTTATTTGTTGATTAAGGGAGTCCAGATAAGAGGAAGTTCTTTAACAAAAAGGAAAAAAAATAAAGGAAAAATGGTTTGTTAAAAGAAAATGTCTGTAAGATTCAGAGGATGATGACAAATTTAGAAAAATTAAAGCTGGTGGAGGCTTTTCAAACAGAAAAAAATGTTAGACTTTTACATACGAGTGGGTTTTATTCGCCTTCTCATTGTTGAGTTGTGTTTTTTTTTTCACTCACGCTCTCCTTCATCTGAAAGCGTCTATCCGTCATTTTGATTGGCAGCTTAGAGGAGGGCTCTGACGGGCAGATGAGAGCAGAAAGCCAACCTCTGCCTCTGAGGCAACAGCAGCAGTCCTGTGTTCTCCTGCCCACCTCCCACCATCCCATCCTGCTGTCCTGCCTGCCTCCCTCCACCGTCTGCAGGCCTTTCTCTATTTAATTGTCAGCAGTCGATAAACCTCATTGAGGTTTAGGATTGTTTGCATGACAGGAAGCTGGTTTTTCGGCTAAATGTGACTGTAATTCTGTGTAACGTAGCTTCCCCTCTTTCCCCTTTTTAATTCTGCTTTTCTCCTCCATCAGGCTCTCCGGGGCTGAGATCCATCTTCAGGACCACCTTCATCCTCTTTTAATGAATCCCCGCCCTGCTCCTCAGGCCTCGCATGCTCTCCAGGACCACCTTCGACCTGCTTTTATGGACCTGCACCTCTCTCCAAAGCAAACTGTGCAGCGCTCCCCAGGCTCACCTTGTTCTCCAAGTCTTCCTTGTTCTGCAGACCCACCTCCTTCTCCAGACTCCCCGTGGCCGCTCGGCTTTCCAGCCGACTCTGCTGGACCACTCTGGTCTCCAGGCTCCTCATGCCCACAGCTACTGGCTCTTTGATGTTGCCCTCCTGGCTGACAACACAGGGGTTGGTGGAGGGTTTGGTGTGGATGTGTGGAAGTCAGACACTCGTGCACACGTGCACAGAGGGAGGAGAAAAAAAAACATGTGCAGAGGAGCTTTAAGACGAGTAAAACTCTTTGGTGTGTGCGCGCTCTCTTTTTTCTTGTCCAGAAAAAAGGCAAACATGAAAAAGACTGGATGATGAGCGGCTGACAGCAGCTCATCTCGCTCTGCCTGGCTTGACCACGGTGGGCGGGGCCTTAGGTGAAGACAGAAGCGTGTCATAGCCGGCAAGACTCGGGCTGTCAAACCAAGCAGATATAAAACAAAGGAGGGAAAAAATGATCCAATCAAATGTAAGGGTTGCATTCGAAAACATGCAGGAATAAGCAGAATCCAAGCAAAATATGAAACAAAAACAGCAGAAAAATGTTCTGTTCCAACATCACAGTAACTTATTAAAGAAGAAGTTTTCAACTTCAACTCCCAATGGTAAAGTGCCTAGGATAGCACAAGGGCTACCATTGGGAGTTGGGTCATCTAGACCCACTAGACAGGGCGCTGAAGCTTTTTTCTTCAATGATTTGTGATCTTCACTGGTGTCCATGGATTACATGAAATCTTTCCACCTTTATCCACCTTTGTCATGGTAGGGAGAACACGTCAATGTAAGGGTGGGGTCATCTAAGATAACACAAGGGTTAATGAACAATCTAACGCGTTATGTATTTGACACCATACCACTAAATATGCTCAGTTCTCGTTCTAATCTGCAATGACAGGTTTTTGAAAGCTTCAATGCAAAACACCAGAGGTCTTGTGCGCATCTACAACTCCATCTGCTGTTTCCGCTGTTTCTTCCTATCTCATCTTGAATCACTATCAAGTTCCTTCCTCTCTGCTCTTCTGCATATAGACTTCACCACTCCTGCCTCTTATTGCCACGTTGCGTTCTGACCCAGCTAAGTTCCTGACCGTGTCTCTGCCTTTGCCTCTGTCTGTTATCCCTGACTGAGTCAAAAAACCTCACAAATCAAACAACCAACAGAGAACTCCAAGAAAAGTTCACCAAAGAAACAGATCTTCACAGTTGCCTTCTCAAAGTTAAAGACCTCAAAAATCCAAAAAGCTCCTGAAGTGGAAGAAACATTGCAGACAGTAAAAAAGTCAAAAGATTTTCTTTTATGTTAAAAACAATTCCTATTCCTACATGTCCTTTTTTTATATAAAAAAGGACATTTGATGTATCTGAAGAAAATTATAACATTTAAAGTACAAAAGTTAAATTAGTTTGTTGACAAACAGCTGGTGCTTATTAATCTATAAATAAAACAATACCCCGAGGATTTAGAAGGTGTTTCTTGTTACCTGTAGAACGCTAAACTTAAAATGAGGCAAAGTCAAATCGGTGCAAGATTGGGTGAAAGTTTCTTCCTGCACAAACTCCACTTGGTTCTTTTTGGAACATTAATACCTTCATACATGTCCTCTTCCTGGCATCTGGTTGGAACAGCCTTCAATAACAATTGGCTCAACTTAACCTTCAGTCCTTTAGTCTCTTTTGTATTCATTTTATTTGTTAATGGGCGTGGTCACCTCCCCCCTCCCATCTCTGCTCATTGGAACCAGCTGCCCTGCATCATCTCATCACCTGCTGACCTTCTTAAGGAGATCCACCCCAGCTTTCGACGCCAGTCCGTTACACTCTCCGGTCCTCTCCTCCACGGGTGCTGCTGGTTCCTCTCTGATCACGCTGCACCATCTCTGCTCAGTCCTCCTCGCTCGCAGGATTCTCGACGCTGTCCTCAAGATCCCGTTCCTGATACCCCAGGGAGCTACGTCAAATACTTACCTCTTACGCACAACGAACTCCTAGTCTCTTGGATATTCTTATTCATTAAAACCTTTCCAAGATCCCAGAGTCTGAGTTTACTTCCAGGTTTCAGCAACTGGGTCTGCCACGTCATCGCCGTTATGACACTTAGTCACAAATTCCCTTAAGACTAGCTGCTGGCCGCCAATCATACACGCATGGGTAAATAGGTGAGACGCAGACACCTCAAAGATTTTCCTTTTTTTTTAAACCTCCTTCCAACCCTGCACACTGTAGAAGCAGCCTGTTAGTGCTGTTCATGCGATAAGAGCTGTGGTCCTTGTGCACAGCCTCCCTGTTCGAAATAAGCAAATTCGTCAATCAGAGTGTCGTTTGTGTCGGCATCCTGCTGGCGTCCTATGGGCAAAACAAAAGTTACTGTGACTTTTTTGTGACTCCCAACCTTGTTACTAACACTTAAAAAATGGTCCAACATGGTGTGTTTGCATGTAAAACCCAACCAAACAGTTTGACAGAGAGCTGTGTACCTCCCAAAATGGCTTCGACATCAGTGAACACAACAAGAATTGATTCATATACAAGCCACTCCGGATTATAAGGTGGACTGTCATTTTCTGGAAAGAGAAATGCATCCTAATGAACACAATATGGAGAAATATGCACATGGATATCCTTTCACCTTTATCCAGCAGGTTTCCCTGTAGAGAATTACTGGGTTAAAGGTGGCGGCCATCGCTCTATTAAGACTGAAGAGACCAAAAATCCTAATTTAAAAGCCTCATCTGACCATAATTTTATCTAGGGAGCTTTCTTTAAAGTACTCAGACTCCACTTTTTTCTTCAACAAAGTTTCAGAAATGGAAATAAGTGTCAATTTACTTTCTATCTTCTTTTCTTCCAGGAGCTCTGATTAAAATGTAATTTGTCACTTAGTATTCTTATAGTTTACTCCAAGTGGATTAGATGGAAGATCTCAGACAAAGAAGCTGCTCAAACCAGTCATCTCTTTGTGGGATTCATCTAATTTGGTTTTTCATTAGGAAGATTTGCTGATAACATCTGTATGGTCCACTGTCTGTAATCAGAGCGAAAATTCAAGTACAAATATTTTCAAATTCTGAGACCTGTGATTCGCAATCTGTATAAATATAGTATAGTAAAAATACACTTCAGACAGTGTAATTATTGCAGAAAATTGTTGGATTTTAAGTCATTAAACTAAACAAACTGTATGCGCTGCTTTCACTTGAAGTTAATATTTCTCTGAAGTAAAGTGTCATTGAAGGTTCTGATTTTCAAAGTAAAAGTATCAAGTGTCTTTGTAGATGAAAAGAGAGAAACTAATGTTCCATTTACTGATTAAAGGTTAAAAAAAATAAAGGTTCTGATATAAATATGAAAGTAAGAATATTACAAAGTTCTTGTGATCAAACATGTGATGTCATATGACTATAACAACGTGGTTGAGACGCTGTGTCCAAATGCGTCTGTAAAAGGTTCATCTGAAGTGTGGACGATTTTTGGTTTTCTCATTAAAGATTTAAAAAAAATGTTTATAAAACATGTTCGTTGGAATTACTGTTGTCAGTTTAGGACTGTCAGTGTTTTCTCATGGTTACATTTTAAATGAGGCTTTGCCTCATTCTTATCTTCTGGAACTGTAAACTTTGAAGATAAAAAAAGGAACATTTTCAGCATATAGTGTTAAATGATCCAAAGTATCAACAATGTTTATGTAAGGGTTAATGGCCGACGAAGTGTGCGGTTATTACTTTTTAACGCACGCCGTGGAAGCCTGAACCGTCCGACGCGAAGCACCACCGCTGCAGTCAAGTTTCTGCGATATATATATGTTGATCGTCCCGATGGCTTGAATAAAGCATCAGTTCAGAGAGAAAGTTCTCCTCTTACCGCTTGTTTTTGTCCAGATGATGAAGCAAAAGGTTGTTTTAAAGAAGCAGTGATACAAAACATTTAAGCTAGGTGGCCGTGCGGTTATCAGGTTTTAATGCATACCCAGCAGCCAATCAGAAACGAGTATTCAACCGGACCATGGTATAAGTTTTGTTTAATGCTGAAGGTAACCAGGAAGTTAACGTGAAAGTTGACATTGTTTAAAGTGATAAACACTATTTCTTTCTTTCTAAATCTATGTTTCTATCTCTTGTTTTATTGATTCTGATCTCCTGTTCTAAATTACGGTAGAAGTGATGGTTTGAATAAATGTTATTTTACTTTTTAATACATCCAGTAAAAAGACATACAGTACAGACCAAAGGTTTGGACACACCTTCCCATTCATTTGAATGAGAAGGTGTGTCCAAACTTTTGGTCTGTCCTGTACATGCAGCAACCATTCAAAAATAATCAGTATGAATTGTAGTTTGATCTGTGAGTCCTTGGGGGTTTCGGGCCTGGTTTTGGACCTTTGGTGCTTTCACAGTCCTTGATGTTCAGTGGTTTCTGCTCACTGTGAATGATTGTGAAAGTAAGTAACTATTCCTCCAGTGTCTTCTAATAAAACGCAGACTAGCTCTTAAAAGAAACATTTTTCATCCATTCTTTGCTCTTCCAGGGGATTACTTTTTTCACAGAACTACAGGAATCTACTCCCTCTAGGGGTACAACTTAAATGTCATTTTTGTCAAGCACATTTTGACAAACTTATAGACTTCCTATTCAACATCGCATGTCACAGCCCATCAACTTTGATGCTGTGAGCAGCGTTAGAAAGCCTGTTATGATCAAAAAGGGTTTTGATTTAAAGTAAGACAACAATGAGTCGGCGTCTGGGAAGGATTCACGCGCCGTAGCTCCAGGATGTAGCTGGATGTTCGGCCTGTGGCTGGCGGGCTGCTGCCAGCGCTCCGGCAGGCAGATGAGAGCCGGGTTAATGTTGGGATTTGTTCCCTAAAGCTCTGACAGAAAGGAAATACTGATCAGCTCCGCTGTCAGCCTCAAGACCTGCTAATCGCTAATCAGCACTCACACAGCCTGTGTCTGACTCGCACAAGCAGACGCACACACGGGACTGGAGAGCCAACTCTGAGTCTGCATGAAGTTCCTGCTGTGTCATTAGATATTTGTGTTTAGGAGAAATGTTTGACATAAACATGGTGCAATGTAAAAAACATAGATCAAACTTTGACCTTGAACCATTCAGAGCACACGGTCTAGTTCTCACATCGTCTGGTTCTGCTTGTGGGAAATGAACAAATAACATTCTGTTGCTCACCAACGCAAGCTATTATTCATATATAGTTAAGATAAAAATATGGCCTTATTGTATTCATTGACCAAATTAAATTTAAACCAGAATTTTTCAAACAGTTTCTGTTCTACGACACTTTGAGGCTTTCTTGGTTGTAAATTGATGCACAACCCTCTAACACCAGAATAACCACATGCTCTTTGACCTGCTGTAACTCTTTGACCGTTACGCAAACAACGTAATTCCAGCAGATTCTGAAGCATCTATGTTGGCTTTCCACCAATATGCAACACATTATATTGCAACACAATACATAACTGACATAAAGTGTTGCACAATGACGCAAAGCCACTTTTCTCTGTGACACAATCAGCTGATTTACATCGATATCGCAGGTACTTCCTTGCTGTGCAGTGTTGCACATCAGCGCAAAGCTGCTTTTCTCTGCTTCAGAATGACATCAAATGCATCAACGGCTGAAAAGTTTCAGTAGTTGACAGCATGTAAACACTGGAGCTATTGGCTCTGTGTAAAAGGGGTCAATAAATCAACTTAAAGTTCAATTTAGTCAAACAATCATGCAACTATTTTATCTACAAGTTAAAAAAATATATTGACTAATTTTTGAATGGAAGCCACACTTTAGTTATGGCCTAAGCCCAACAACAGTGGGCAAAAAGACCATTTTGGGTCATAATTGTTTCTACAGTTTGACTTCAAATTTGCACTAAAAGTAGGGATGTAACAATTCATTTTAACAATGATATCATTCATATCATCATTTGTGGTTGCTCATACAATTCATTGGCGTTTTTGGTTAATTTTCAAATTCAACCAGTGAGACTCAGACAGAAATTCCTGCTACTGAACAGTGAAGTTTTCCAGATTCTTGGATTTCTTCAGGATCATCAAGTGTAAATAAATCTGTGTCCAAACAAACAAGTAAACTAGAATGAATGTCAAATCCATTCACGTGTTAGTTTCCTAAAGTTCACTGTTGTCATCACAGGTGTGTTATCCTCTGTGATAGGATTTGGTTGTTTCTACGTTATAGTAAATAAACCTTCCATGTCTCAATCCAAACGGTGGTTCCTAATATTGATACAATCTGAAACTACCCCAATAATTTGAGATGGAAGGCCCCCAAACTTTTTTCAGCTGTTACATTTAACCCTACGCATCGTGTATCTTCTAGTAGTGTCTTGTCTCTTCTTGTTACAGGATTTGAAGAGCCATCCCTACAAATAGATGCCGGTGTCCTTTAACTCTTTAATGCCACATTCACACCAGGTTCAAAAACCTGCTAAGCAGTTTCACGAATGTGGATTTAGCCCATGGTGTTCTCCCCGGATAAGCAAGGATGGCCTTCTTCTCTTGTTTTACTACTGTTCACTAGCACATGTCCACTACATTCTGATGTATGAAAGACTTGCGGTCCTATAGTCAAAGTTCAACTGTGTGAACTTTCAGTGTGCGTTCAGTGAACCCCCGGTCTGTTTGTAGAGCCCGAGAACGGACTTAAAAACGTGCGTAGCGATGCGTGGATGTGAGGGTGGATGCCCAAAACACGGTTTGATGGGCATTTACAGCCTTTTCACTGAAAGTGATCGCTTGAATGCAAATTCCTGCGGTTGGTGTAAATGTAGACACCAGAAAGAGAAAAGTAGCCTTGGGTTTTTATGCTAATCTACAGACAAAGAGTATAAAATAATTTTGACAAACTTCCAAGTGACCTAAGAGGTCCAACTGTAGCATTCTTGTAACTAGCCTTCCTGATGTACCAAGAAACCAGCGCTGCTCCTTTTTTTCTCATCATGAAACGACACAAAATGAAAATCTTGCACTCAAAACATTTTGATGTTTTACTCATTTGAAATGAATTAATGAGGAGCTTAAAGAGAGGTTCATAAGAAAAGTTGATAAACTAGCAGAGACAAGTTATCAACCAATTTAAATGGTTGCTGTGGGCTTTCCATCTTTGAGGTGGCTGACATTTAGAATCAAACCATAATTTTTCAGTGTGGATTCCTGCAGTGGTGGGATCTGTAGGTAGTCTTGCAGGAGGCATGGCCAGGAGCGATTACAGATAGTTGGAGTTCCATTTTACGAGGCATGGCCCAACAACCGCCCCACTCATGTGTTTGCATTTACGAACCTGCATAGCAGTAAGTATTTTTTTTCCCACAACATCAAAGCATTTCAGCGAGCTTTATACTTTATACTGGCTATTAAAAATTTCAACTGGTTTAAACAGAAAACTGTAAATGACAAAGTTCAGATAAAATGTGTTTTATTATTAATTTAAACCAAGTGCTGTGATCAATAATAGAAATAAATACAATTAAATTCACTGAATATACATCATTTATTTTCTATTTTTGTTCAAGGCTTGGATTTAAAAAATAAAACTAAATTTTTACTTACATTTGTACTTATTTACTTTATTTTATTTCACGTCCTAGAGATCTTTAATACTGTGATTTCAAAATCAACTAAAATGAAAATGAAATAAACTAAAATGCTAAAAAGGTTATTTGATTTTTACTTATAAAAATGTATCAAAGGGGGAAAAAGCCCCCCCAAAAAAGAAGAAGGTTTTTGTGAAAAGAAATGTATTTTATTGTAGAGTTTGGGTAATAAGTGAGTAGATACACTTATCTGTGTCAAATATGTTATTGAAAACCACAATATTTAAATATTATATGGTCTGAAGCCATGGAATAAAGAAAAGAAAGTCAATTGTAGTGGTTAAAATCCTTATATTATATTTGTGAGGCATTTTTTGAAAATAGATGTTCATAGTTTTTAAATAGTTGATTTAAAGTTATAAAAATATATTACCAACACAGTGTATTATTTATATATTATTATAATAAAAAATAACTTTTCTTCCCAAAAGTGCTTACTGCTGCTTCACTGATCTTTTAAAGCTTGTTGGAATATTTAAACAGAACTCATTTGTGGGTGACTGAGGTTTAATTTGAAGCTGTTAAATATGTTAAATAAAAACACTTTTTTTTTCTTCTTCTTCTTTTTTTTACTAGCAGAGAAAAAAACTCTTCATCAGCCAGTTTTCAGGAAGTTCCACAAATAATTCAGGATCGCATCCAGCTAATCTTCCTTCCCAGCTTCATCGCCGGATCTACAGCACATGGCCGTACTTCCTGTCCCCCACCCCCTCCCCCCACACCGGACCGGTCATCGGACCGGTCATCAGTGCGGGTATTGTTCCGGGCCGGGCTGGCCTCTCCACAGGAGCCCCGGATTCTGTTTGAAGTTGCGATCGGGCACAGTCGACTCACCTGCGAGATCAATACGCTGGGTTCAAAGCTGCCGGCTTCACAGAGAACACACTCTTATTAATTTATAGAAACTTCTAGAAACTTTGTCTGAAGGGAAAAAGCTCCAACTCTGTGTGGTGGATAGACAGGGGGAATTATTAATACACCTGCAGAGAGAAAGAGCAGCCAGGAGAAAGAGGGAGAGACCGGTCAACCGTCTTCCAACACCTAGATGAATATTTAAATGAGTTACTGTTTGATGTGGATTGATCAGGCAGAAAGTGTGTGTTGGTAAAAGACTCATTAGATGAAGAACACGTGAGTGTGTGCACGCACACGTGTGTGCATGTGTGTTTAACTCATTAAGGCAGTCTATTTGAGTTTTCCTTTGTTGTCAGATTTGATGATTTGGGGGAAATTTCCTGCCTTGGATTCAAAGCGTTCCTCTTCGGCGCTCCAAGCCCGCGGCGTCAGGAATGAAACGCTCCGCATTTATTTTTAATGATATCAATTTAACAACAGGAACAATCTCAGGATGTTGGCTCGGATTTGATTCCATGTTCCCCTGTTTTTTACCTGAGGGACGCATTCACACGTTTTCTCATCTTGGCGCCATTTCCCCGCTTCTTCTTCTTCTTCTTCTTCTTTTTTTTGTTTTTTTTTGTAGTATCCCACGTTTCAACGGTGTGGAGAAGTTCCTGAACATGCAGCTTGATTTTTCAAACTTACCATACATTGCCACGTAAAAAACGGACAAAAAAGAGTGAAGGCAGTTTTTTTTTGCAGCCGAGGACAAAACAAATGAGAGGAAGCATCGCAACAGATTCCGAAATAGAAAGAAATTACTTAATAAAACTTAATTACTAATCGCTGATGGGAAAAAAATGTCATCTGCCAAAGACATCACATTCTTTTTTTTGTGTTACATGTATCTCAAGTGGCTGCGGCCGGAAACATGAAAGCCTTCTTTCATCTCTGTCCGTGCAGCACATTAGGGACGGACCGTAGACATATTTTGTGATCCGATTTTCAGTTTTCTTCCAAATTCATCACTCCCAGCGTTCGTCCCGAGAACGCTTTGAAATCAGATAAATGATGTGATATATGTTTGCTGAAACGTGAAAGTCGGCCTCAAAATGAGGAGTAAAAAAGAAGATGATTAAAAATAAAAGTGAGTCAGGAAGCGAACGTTTGATTTCTGCAACACTGATGTGTGTGTGCTGCTGCTTTTTCCCAAAAATAAAAACAGGTTCAAATAAATGAATTATAAGCTCTGAGACCTGCAGGAGCTTAAAACCACATCTATACAGGACGGAATATACTTTTTTACCGTCAGCCTACAGATCTGCTTCAACCTTAAATTTTTACATTTCGGTGAAAAGACAAACAAAACTTTTCAAACGGATTAACTTGTGTTACCTTTAAGTCTCTTGAATATGAGTAAAAAACTGTATAAACAGGATGTGGATGCTTGTTTTGGAGTTTTTACGTCCATTTTCAGGCTCTGAGCGCGCCGCCACTGAAAGCACATTGAAAGTCAAACCAGTTGAGCTTTGACCAATCAGGGACTCAGATTTGGTAGTGATGTGTGAGTAGCATTCTTTTCAGAACACTAATGTACTAGCCATTGGAAAATTGATCATGACGGAGAAATTAATAAGTGTTAGTTTTTTTCATATACCAGAAGAGTTTTGAAAAGAAAAAGATTTGAACCACTTCAACGATTCACACCAAACCTCTTCCAACCGCAGATCCATGGGCTAGTATTGGGTAGCAACAGTCCAGTGTCAACACCGTGTGCTAGAAGCGCATTTAGGACCCTACGTTCAGCGCGTTCTTGAATGCATCACATGCCTGAATGCAGCATGACAGTCACAGTCCTACAAACACCTACATTCACACACTGATGGAGAACAACCTCACCCAACAGGAGCAATGTGGGGACCAGGGTCTTGCCCAAAGACACTTCGACACACGGCTGAGTAAGGCGGGAACCGAACCTGCGGTCAGAAGTCAACCGCTCTACCTCTGCGTCAAGGTCGCCTTGTAAAATCAATGTGTTGCTTTTTGTTGCTGTGATAAAAAAATAAATACCAGCAAAGTTTAAAAAGTACGACCAGAATGAAAGACGCTTAGAAATCCAGGAAAATGAAAGAACCTAGAATAACCTTTGTGCTCGTTACAGACGACCAACACAAGTCATTCCATCATAGAAAGAGTCCCTGATGGTTTGATTTCTTGCTGTAAAGCATGTGCATTTTTTTGCTAAACCAAATTACCCCCCAAAAAGATAGAAAAGATTGCGTGCATGGCAGCATTGGAGAAATGCGGATTCAAAGAGTTTGTACACTTTCTGAACAGACACTTAAAGGGAAGGTTAAGGGAAGCCCCATTGTTTCTTACTGAAATCACAATTAAGGCAGCTGGGGGCGGTGTAGTAGTCACTCTTACACAAAAAGAGTTTGCATGCTCTTCTCGTGTATTTCGTGGTTTCAGCTCACAGTCCAAAAACATGGCATGAACATTGGTGATTTTAACATGCTCCTTGGTTGTATGTGGCCCTGCCTGGACTGGAGAACTGTCTGGGATGTGACCCCACCTTCATCCTCGTGACCCTGCTGAGGAGAGAGGGAGACTAGACAAAGGAGGGATGAAAACCCAGCATTTACTCTTACTGATAAACAATATTAGACAATAAATAAATCTCCGTAAATGTAATTAATGAATCTTATCTGTTGAATATAGAAAGACGCCTTGTGATGGACTGGCAACCCATCCTGGGTGTTCTTCAGCTTAATTTTAACAGAAAACTTTGTGAAATTACAGACAACAACACAGATGGGATGAGCATGGCATCGTTGCAGCCCCCCTCCTCCTCCTCCTCAGATTATTTTTCACAGGTTTGGGACTGAACACGTCATCCAACCGTTTCACAACTGAAAGTTGGAAGTAACAGGGTTCAGGAGTTCACGGCTCAGCCAGAGAAGCCAGAAATGCGTGAGAGACAGATGATTACGAGATAGATGTTAGATGAATGTGTGTGAACGGACGAAGACTGGGTGAACTCTCTGGAAAAGCAGAGATAGTCATAAGTCCGTCTGCAGCGGTTGAGGGTTCTCACTTTCAATTAAAGCTGTCCTGAACACCGCACACACGGATGTCCACATATATGGACAAAAGCACACACAAACACACAAAGGGATAAGCACACATGTGGGATACTGGTACTTATGGCTACGCACCTGATCAGGCACACACATAGACACGCACACTCCTGTCTTTTTGGGTCTCTTAGTAGTTCCTCTGTGTTTCATCTGACAGCTTATTCCCAGAGAGGCTCCACTCTGTATTCACCTCAGATCCCCTCAGCACAGACACCCTGTGAACACTCACTCCCAGGGTGAGAGGAGGAGAAGGTGACCTCGGTCCAAACACGCACACTGGCACCACCAACCAGCCAACAAAGACACACTCACCAAAGTCGCACACGTGTTTCAAGCCACAAATGAATCTGCTGTTTCTATTTTTCAGAATCCACTGTCATATTGTTCCAACATGAGATTTCCAGGTGAAACATGAGTTCTATCATGAAATGAAATGATCAAAAGGCTTTATAAATTAAATTAAGGTGGAGCACCGGGTCAGATTTGGACGAAAAAACCGAAATTTTGCATTGAAGGGTTTTGGGGACTGAACCTCTTCTTGCTATCTTTCATTTATAAACGGCAGATTTTGAATATCAATGCTATAATGAGTTATGCACACAACTCCCTGCTTAATTCTTTAATGATGCAAATTATCTGGAAACATGGTGGCACTTCAAATGTTTCCAGTATGTTAACAGTTTGGTGGCGTCTAGACCCACTAGACAGTGCTCTGAACCTTTTTTCTTCAATGATTTGTGATCTTCACTGGTGTCCATGGATTACATGAAATCTTTCCACCTTTATCCACCTTTGTCATGGTAGGGAGAACACGTCAATGTGAGGGTGGGGTCATCTAAGATAGCACAAGGGTTAATGTATGGATGTCCATGGTTGTGTCTGAATTCCCCCACTACTCCCTGATCAAGTTAAAGCATTATATTTAGCATTATTTGCCTATTTGCTGGGGTGTCTGAATCTAAAATCCCAAAATCCAGTGCCCAGGAAATTTCCCAAAAGTCCCTGCAAAAAGTAGCGTGCATTGATGCTAACTAGATGGGCGAACATACACCACAACTGAAGAATTTGTCATTTGAATAAATGTATGTGCATTTATTTTTTATAAACCATCCAAAATTCACCATCAGAACCCATTGGATTCATAAATGGTCTTTGTGAAATATTCATATTTATTAGGTTTTTACTTTGGCAAAAGGGTGATTTCCTATTTGCCATTTACAAAAAAGTGGTTAGTATTTGTACAAATTGCAATAAAATCCAGGACACTAGATTGTCCTGCACCATATTGTCTTTAAGAGGTTAAGGATTTGAGAGAGAATTCAGACTAGTGTAAACTTATGGCTCCTTTGAGCTCTAGAGGTGACAATTAACCCTTGTGCTATCCTAGGCATTTTACCATTGGGAGTTGGGTCATCTAGACCCACTAGACAGTGCTCTGAACCTTTTTTCTTCAATGATTTGTGATCTTCACTGGTGTCCATGGATTCCATGAAATCTTTCCACCTTTATCCACCTTTGTCATGGTAGGGAGAACACGTCAATGTAAGGGTGGGGGGGGCATCTAAGATAAGGTACAAGGGTTAAACCAAACTAAAAAACACTGTAATTGCAGCATTTAACTGTAGATGGCAGTAAGATGTTTTGAACTTGCAGTCCAAAGCTTCTCTTTTTTTTGTTGACACTTTCTGCACCTAACCTACTTTCACTGTAACTGTTGCACTGTGATGCACAAAACAAACTTTGTAAATGAATGCAACTTTGATGAAACGAGCCAAATTAAATTTCATCGTAACAATCCGACAACAGCAGCTCCTAAACTTTCTGTCTTTAGGTTTCCCCTGCAGCACTCTGCAGAAACACCGCACCGGGCGAAATGCCTGAGTCTCTGGAGAGCGGGTGACATTTACACCCTGTGTGTGTGTGTAGACCGTGTACATACCCACCTACACACAAACACACACCCAGTAGAGAAAGCTGTGGCTAGCCCTAAACCATCAGCCTAGCGGCAGTACAGTAATAACCACAGCGTTCACTCACTACCACAGGCTAAATATCCCTGTCTGTGTGTGGATGTGCATTTGCCTACTTCCTGTAATGCGCTTTATGTTTTTTCCCACTCTTGGAATCATGCAAAATAAATCTGCATTTTCTTTTGCTTGCTTGCTTGCAAGGATTCCAATGCACAGTTGAGCCAATCTCTGCTTAAATCTATAGCCTTGTGTCTGTCAGTCCAGCAAATTGACGGACACACACAGTCCAGAAATTGGTGGAAAGGTCTTAAACTGCCGGACAAGGTCAGACAGGCGGACAGCCTGAAGGAGAGCGCCGCAGCGAGACGCTGCCTTCATCTGCATACAAACTCAAATATGCAGGAAATGTGAATTATTTTACTTCACGAAAAAGAAAAATAGTAAAAAGAGGCTTCCCTGTTGCTGTCTTCGTCCCTCTATCTTTCCTTCTCTCTTTTTATCATGATCTTTCTCTCCCTCTCTGGTTGCTGCAGGGTTGATTGGAGGTTTTGTCACGCCTGCTTTGACAGGCCGGGCAGAGCTCAGGTCCCAACGGTTTGGCAATTATCCTCTAACCCAGCAGCCTACTGCTGCACAAATGCACTCCCATTTTCACGCACACACCACACACACACACACACACACACATACGAACATGGCCTGCATGTCAATACCTGAGAGATGGGGAGACAGGCTGTCTGTGTTTTCCATCTCGTACTCTTTCGCCTCCTTCACATCTCTCCCTCTCTCATTAGCCGGCTGCGTTATAGAGGGGAGGAAGGTGTGGAGCTCCAGAGACTCTTAACATTCCACTCTAATATACAGTCCATCTTAAGCCATCTATCCAGGGCCTGAACTCTCACACACACACATACTGTAATCCTTGGAGATCAGATGGGCTCCTCTTCCTCCAGCTAAGTAGTGCTGGGGCCGTCTGCAGACTCGCTGACAGTCTTTACAGCTTAGCAAATGTACGACAGCTTGTCATGCACAGGATGTAGCTCTGGAATTAACTTATACTGGACTTAAGAAATGTGGCAGAATCTGCAGCTATTTGTATCTTTATCTCAGACGGTTGCAAAAACCCATGTGATGCCGTCTGACATTCATTAGCGGCGTCTCAGGTTCCTACAAGCAGAGAGCTTCAGCGTCGCCGTAGTGCCGTCCAGAGGATTCTTTGTTCTCCGTGAACGGGATTTACAGTGCATACATGATGTGTTTGCCTGTTTTCTTTAGCTAATCGGTCACAACTAAATAACTCAGATCCTCAAACTCACAGGGTTAGAAATTTCAGACATAAAAGCTGACAAGTTTTGACCTCAAGAATCTGGCGGACAAAGTTGGGCAGCTGAAGGAATGCAAGGAGTGACGCATGTCTAACGTACGTCAAAAAACCAGATGTGTCATTGTGAAGGAGTTCCCACAGACATTTGTTGGAGAACCAACATCCAAACATAACAAAACCTAGAGGGGTGGAGCACTTTTCAGAGGGTGGCAGACCAAAAAAGACTCCATGAGGCCTAAGTCACAACTGCCCTTATGGGTGGATACGAGCTCTCTGCGGGTGAATTTTGGACAAACCTCTACGGTCACGCTTGTGGACCTCACAAAATATCACAGGTGTGGATGAGGCCACTCCCCTCTAAGACCCTCCATGGGCAGAGGAAACCCAAAAACGCTGTGTGGGGGCATGTGACTAATGCCTAACCCTTGTGCTATCCTATGACCCCACCCTTACATTGACGTGTTCTCCCTACCATGACAAAGGTGGATAAAGGTGGAAAGATTTCATGTAATCCATAAACACCAGTGAAGATCACAAATCATTGAAGAAAAAAGGTTCAGAGCACTGTCTAGTGGGTCTAGATGACCCAACTCTCAATGTTAAAGAGCCTAGGATAGTACAAAGGTTAGACTGAACAACAACTCCTCCAGGAGGCCGTAAAAAACAAGCAATACTCCATGAAGGCCTTGTCTCAGCTAAGGTCAGAACTTTTTATTCAACAATAAAAATAAAAACTTAGAGAGAAAGAGAAAATGGTGTAAGGCCCAAAACCAAATCCTGAGGTACTCCGTGCTGTTTAAAAAGGTCAAATAGAATTATTTCAAAATTATTATTAATTTTTTTTCTTTTCAGAAATAATTTGAAGGTTTTTAAAGCAAAAAGAAGGGTAGTAAAATGTTTTGATTCCAAAAGAACTAAAAAGCTTTTCTTAGTAAATTTAACAGCAGCTCTGAGAGGCGTAACTCCAACAGTAATTATTTTTTTAATGAAGAGCCAGTAAAACGCCTCCAGACTGTACAGCAGAGCATCACTGAGGTTCAATGCTCAGCGCTCCCATTGGCTGTAGGACTGTCCAACTGCATCCTGAGGTATTTTGGTCTGTGACTGTTAATGATGCCCCCGGAAGTAGAAAAAAAAGAAAAAGTGAGAGGTTTGAGACTAATTTGAATTTGCACCATCGTCTGCCCATTCTAGGGTTTGTGCCACTCTGTCGATCAGACAGCTCGTCAAAATGACTGACAAGTGTAGCGGCGGTGATTGAGGGGACAGATTTGGAGGCAGGACAAGTGATTAGTTGGCTGGGAGGATATAGCTGCGATGGAGGTGTCGGAGTGAAGAGTGAAGCACAATAATAGAGGTTTCGGGGAATTTATTTCCTTATTTAAGGTCTCAAGAAATGCAAATTTGAACTTTTTTTTTGCTGTTTAAACGTGAAACCTCATTTAAAAATAAAGCTCCAATATTTATTTTATTGACATAATCTTTTAATATGTAGGCCAACTCAACAGATTAAAACATCTAGTACTATTTTATTTTGAAATTCAACCTTAAGGAGTGGTTAGTGGCTCTTTCGACCCATTATTTTGAAGCACAAATCCCAATCCTATGCCTTATTTTTTGAAGACTTTAAGCTTTAATGCACATATTTCTTTGAAATGACTGATAATGTGCTTCAAAACGGAACGATCTCGCTGTCAAGGCGTCATGTTTTGTGAGGAAATCGTGTCAGCAGGTGTGGATTTCCTTGATAGGACGGTCCTCACCTTTCAACTCGTGTAATCAAGTTCCTTTTGTGGTTCCTGGTTTACAGCGAGACACCATCAGTGATTCTCGCTCGGCGCCCTGGGCGGCGAGATCCATCAACGGCCTCACCTCACGTCAGATCAGCGCAACACTCTTTGAAGGATGTGGACGTTGCAGCTTTATCAAACAGACAACGCCGTGATCTTCCCTTCCGGCGTAAAGAGACTACATCCAGCTTACAGCAACAAAAGCCTGTGTGTGTGTGTGTTTGTGTGCAGAACGAGTAGACGGGTGTAATTTCATAAGTGTGTGTGTGTAGGCGGACCTTGCCTCAAGCTAAAGTCATTGAACAGTTAAGGAGTTCCTGCTACACTCCAGGCGAAAGCTGAAATGCAACCATCTGACCACGCGTGAAATTACCACTCTTTCATGATTACACACACACTCACACACACACACAAAACCAAACCTGGGCTTCTCCGCCTCCACCAACCGTACATCTTAACAGACAAGCACACGTGTGATGACAGCACGCGCAGAGCCGTCACGGCTGATAGCGGCATCGTGGTGGAGTGACATGCAACTTCCTCAGAAGTGCTAATAGTGCTGCCACTGCTTCTCTGCGTGTTTGTGTGTGCCAAGGCTTTTTTGGACTCCCCGATATGTTGAATATCTTTGTTGACAGCAAACCTTTTTTTTTTTCTTGGCAGATGTAGAAAATAAAGTCAGAACAGCAGAGGTTTGTAGTGTCCGTTTAAATCCATTGGCTGCTGTTCTGGGCTTATTAAACTCACAAGGACACAATCCGCTCAGGTTTTGCACTGCTGCCCCTTCTCTGTCTAAAGGGGGGCATTTCAGCTGTAATGGCTAACAGAGAAAAAAAGCCATATTGTCAGGGTAGGGAGGGCTGGAGGGCAGGTAGGACCCAGACGCAGAGGCAGGAGGCACACAGTTCCAGGGCAAGGGGTTTAATTGCAAACAAAAGGCGCTGCAGAGCAGGATAACAAAACTAAACTAAACTTACTGTGGTTTGGCATGAAACATGGACATGACAGTCAGGGAACGAAGAGACATTAAGACATCAGAGACGTTAATGGACCAGCACAAGAGGAAGGGAGAGACGAGACTTAAATACAGACAGGGCAGACAAGACACAGGTGAACAAGATCAGGACAGATAGGGACAAGGAAGTAAAACTCAGGAACATGTCAAAACAGAACCTTTCAAAATAAAACAGGAAACAGAACTCAAACATGACAGACCAAAACGGAAAGCAAAAATCAATACAAAAGAAACCCAAACCATGACACATATAAACTCTTTGTTAAATTTGAAATTAAAAAATTCAGAAAAAAAAGCAATTTGTTAACATAACTCCTTCATAAAACCAACAATGTGCTTTTGGCTCCTTACTGTTTACTACTCAGTTCTTCCAGGATCTGCAGTTTTTTTCTTATGATTGTTGCAACACAAGAAGCCTGAAGTTGCAGTAGTTTTTAAAACTTAAACTGTAATACTTTTTCATAGTATTTTGAACTAAAGGGTCTAGGAGACTGTGTTTAAAGCATTTTTTATTTTTCAGATTTATTTAAGTGCAATTTTTTTCATGTGACCCTCACAAGACCCAGTCAGAAGATGGTACACGGTGGTCAGAAAGGGATGGAGATGGTCAGCAACAATCCTCCGGTAGGCTGTGGTGTTGGAACCATACTCTATTGGTACTAAGGGGCCCAGAGTATACCAAGAAAATATCCCCACACCATTACACCACCACCAGCCTGAACGGTTGCTACTAGGCAGGATGGATCCAAGGTTTCATGGCGTTGATGCCAAATTCTGACTCTACCGTCTGAATGTGGCAGCAGAAATGGAGACTCATCAGAGGAAAGAATGTTTTTCCAATCTTCTATTGTCCAGTTTTGGTGAGTCTGTGTGAATTTTAGCATCAGTTTCTTTTTCTTAGCTGACAGGAGCTGCACCCGGTGTGATCTTCTGCAGCTGTAGCCCATCTGCCTCCGTTTTGGATGGGTTGTGTGTTCAGAGATTTTCTTCTGCAGCCCTCAGTTGCATCAATTAGTTCTTTGTCTTTCTATCAGCTGGAACCAGTCTGGTCATTCTCCTCTGATCTTTGGCATCAGCAAGACATTTTAAGGCATGTTTGTGGTGGACACTTGTGATATGGTTATGCTAACCAAAATGTGAATGTTTTTATTTGTTTGCATTTATAAAAAACACACACAATTGTTCAAAATAAGAGCTTTGATTCAAACTTGCAGGGATGAGACAAAGCTGCGTTGCCAAGAAAAAAGAACAATATTTGTTAGAATTGGTGCTACCACAATATTGTGAAACTGTGGATGGTCTGACTGAAATCACTTAATTTTAAACAATTCCAAATTAAACGCACAAAAGTGTTAGGGATACCTTTCATGACAGGTTACTGTAACAGCAGGTTACAGACTGGAAACATGATGAACAAACACTTTTATCATGAAGATGTGCTCATGTATGTGTCAAATGGCAGACAAAAAAAGACGCGTTCAAATAGACGAGATTACATCGCATCAGAAGTGCAATATTCTCACTTTGCGCACCTAAAACAAGCATTACTGTAACTACCCCAACTCCCAACTTTGTTGGGGCATGTTATATAAAATGGTCAGATACCACTACATGTTAGCTGTGTTAGCATCGTTAGTGTATTCACAACAACACCCAACTTTGTTTGCAACAGCGCAACTAGTATTAATCCAAGCATAAAGCGCTCCAGATTATGAGGTGCAGTGTCATTTTTTGAAAAGAATTAAGACTTTTCGGTGTGCTTCATGATGCTGAAAATAAGGTTCCAAACGTAATCACCATCTGCTCTCAGTTGCTGGGGATGTCTCATTGTACTTTGTCTTGTTTTTTTTATTCAACTGGCTAATTATTAGTTTATTTCACAACTCCAGTTGATGCCATCTTGACTGGTTTCCACTTTTTGTTCTGGTAAAAATTTGGGCAAACAACCTTTGCTCTCGCAAGGTTCAGTTTAGCCGTTGAAGGCGCGTTAACACTGGGAGTTGGGTCATCTAGACCCACTAGACAGTGCTCTGAACCTTTTTTCTTCAATGATTTGTGATCTTCACTGGTGTCCATGGATTACATGAAATCTTTCCACCTTTATCCACCTTTGTCATGGTAGGGAGAACACGTCAATGTAAGGGTGGGGTCATCTGGACACCACAAGACAGCACAAGACTGTCTGAAGCTGGGGATTCATTGGGCATCTGTTTATTATTGGGCCACACCCCCTTTTTAAGAGAAAAGCAGTTTAAAACCTCAATTAAGGCTAAGTCACCTACTGTTGAATAGTCTTGGCTTTAACACTTAAACACTGGAACTAACCTGGTTTGAGTTACTTTTGTTTCTAAACCAGCTTCCAACAGGAAGTTGGCCCAGTTTTCTCCTTGGTTCTAATGGAAAGACTTTGACCTAATATTTAAGTAAAACTCTGTGGTTTTACTTATTGGTTTGTACAATTGAAAACCTGTTGTGGTCAAAAAGCATCGTCATTCATGCTTTAAAAAGTGAAATTTTCCTCAAATAGAAAAAGAAGAAATGTGTTTTAAAACACACAACAAACATGTATATTGTACTTGTTATTGCCGGGTTATATGTATGTCCTAGGCAAGTGTATTTGTGATCTGTTTTTAGTGCTTGTATTGTGTATATCGACAGTCATAAAAGCCGGAGTATTACCCCAGCTAAACAGCTCTCCCGCTAGTTATTATGGGCTGTATAGGTTTTCCATTAGTTGAGCTGCAGACTGATTCAGGGCGCTCAATAGCGCTCAGCTCGTCGATTGACACAGAAAAGTGCTCGGCTTACGCAGACTGAAAACTCGATGCAGAAACTAATCATGGTTTTGATATTTGCCTGTCAATCTGATCCATCAGTCCATGCTGGGCCTGAGACACACACGCTGAAACACACACACGCGGCCCTGGGTGCTGGTTTGGTGGAGTAACACTGTCTCAAGTCTTCCACTCAGCAGAGTGTCACAGCACATTATCCCAATTTCAGATCACAGCAGCACGATTTAGATGCACGCATACAGTATGTACTGCTTACACACACACACACACACACAAAGCCATCACAGCAGTCGTCAGTTAGATTTGGTTTTTTTGAAGCGGAGCAGAAGTGCAGTAATGTCACAGCCTGGGGCGACAGACTGCTAGCACCCTGACACCCATATTACTCCCTCCTTCCCTCCTCGCTCCCCGCTCACCCAGCCCTTCCAACACCATCTTCCAGACGGTGAGCGCGCTAAAAACCCACGCTGCACTGCAGACTGTCACGCCGGATCTTGTTCCCGACTCCCACTCAGCCTGTGCGCTTTCGCTGTTTCCAACTCGGAAAGTAGTTCCTTCATCGGGTTTGAGAGGAAAAACGGTGGGAGAATGTCTTCCGCCAATGCCATCAGTGTTTAACGTTTTCTTAAGTCCCACATCTTGATTCTAAGGGTCACTTTGTGCCGGGCCCGGATCTAGGAATGAGCAAGGAGGGCAATGCCCCCACCCCCCCAAAATACCAGGACTGCCCCCCCCCCAGATGTGACGCCACATCCCTCTTTTGGGGACAATGACACTCTCCCTCTTTTCTGGATGTTGCCATGTTAATAATATTAATAATTTTGGAAAAAAGAGTTCTAGAGTTTGTAGACTTCAGCACTGTTTGCAAATGTATACATGGGTATAAGAATGTCTTTCCTCAGCTCCATCGTACGGATGTGACCTCCATTGTGATTGGTGCATCATCTGCATATGTGAGAGCTCTTTCTCCACTTTGTCTCCAGTTCTTAGCCTCTTCTGCTGCACCGTGCTGCATGAAAGAAAACAACATGTAGTTATTGTAGCTCATGAGAAGACAGAACAAGAAGCCTGGATATGGATTTATTTGTTACGACTTCTGCAGACAAAAAACAGACGACTAATGCTGGAAGGACTGACAGAAGCCATGCTGTGTGTTCACAACTAAATAAACTAAAGTGACCAAAAAATAGAGAAATAAAAGACTACAATCTAATAAAGAATAAATAGCTAAACTTATTGACAGACTTTAGTATAAGTAAAAAAAATGTGACCAGAAATACATAAAATAAATAAAAAAGACAAAAAAAACTAAATCAAAGATAAACTTAAAAATAAATTTAAAAAAGTGACACATGTATGTAATAATAAATAAAATTGTAAAAAAAATTACAGAACAGAGACGGATAAACAGGTGGACTTAAAAGAAATAAATAAAAGTACCGGTAACTTAATCAATCACTCTCTCACTTTCTCACTCAATCACTCCCTCACTCACTCACTCACTCACTCACTCACTCACTCACTCACTCACTCACTCACTCACTCACTCACTCACTCACTCAAAAGTCAAGTGGATCACAGAAGACAACAGTCACATCAAGCATAGTTTTTATGCATTTGAGGGCCTTGGAAGGATTCTACACTCCAACCTCTCAGTATACCCCCCCCCCCCCCACTTTCCTTAATATTCTGCCTGCTCCCCCAACAGGGGCTGGCTAGATCGGGCCCTGCTTTCCCCCCTCTTGTATTGTGTCCTTCAGCATTATAACCACAGTAGACAGACACTGTTGAACATTTGAGCGGTTTGAAGCTGTTCTCAGTTCAGGTAACTGCAAAATGACGATCGTAAGATTGCAGGTTCGATTACCGCCTTGTACGCCCATGAGTCGATGTGTCCTTGGGCAAGACACTGAACCCCACCTTGCCTCTGGTGGTAGGCGGGCGCCTGTGTTCGGCAGTGGAGCCGCCACCAGTCTGTGAATGTGTCAGTGAATGGGTCTGTGACTGTAAAGCGCTTTGGGCCTTGTAGGTAGAAAAGCGCTATATAAGTATATGCCATATACTATTTACCATTCTGTCCTCTAAAACACATTTTACAGTCTTTGTTGCAAAGTAGGGCTGCATGGTGGTGTAGTGGTTAGCAGTCTCACCTCACAGCAAGAAGGCCCTGGTCTGAATCCTGGATGGGTCCATTCCGCGTAGAGTTTACATGTTCTTCATGGTGCATTTGTGGGTTTGCTCCAGCATCCTCTTTAATAGGGATGGAAAAAAACTGTAATATATCAATACTATAAATTGTATGACGTTTTTGTTAAAAAA
The DNA here is from genome assembly GCA_037389245.1 of Oryzias sinensis. Classification (NCBI taxonomy): domain Eukaryota; kingdom Metazoa; phylum Chordata; class Actinopteri; order Beloniformes; family Adrianichthyidae; genus Oryzias; species Oryzias sinensis. The sequence goes on along the minus strand of CM074509.1, from coordinate 17,693,218 downwards.
AACCTAAATGTTCTATTTTACTATTTTTGTTTAAACTAGGAAAAACAGTCATGTATGTCTTTGTAATGATTGTCGGTTATCCAACCAAGACCGTTAAAAATGACATTTACTAACTGTTGAATGTTGCTTTGTCGTCCTCCAAACCATCCAGGTGGGTGGTCTGGTTCTGCTGGAGGTTTTTTCTTCCCACTGTCGCCTTCTGCTTGCTCCGTACAGGATTGTGCCACAAATCCCTCAATATAATCTGTTGATCCCTTCAATGTTATAATACAACTTAAACAATCTAATCTTGTTAGAATAATCTAGATCAAAGCGGATTAGAAAAACCTAGAATGTCCGGAAAAACCTGATTTATTAATCATTAGCTTTTAGTTCGTGTTTAGTGCAGTTTTAGCTGAAAAAGCTGCTTTTGCTTTAGACGGCTTTAAAACCAACCAGTAATAAAGCCAAGTTGCTCATAACCTCAACCGTTTGGTTTCGTCGTTGCAGAGTGTGTTAAAGTGGTGACACTTGTGTGTTAATGTGTGGGTTAGCAGTGTGTTGCTGCTCCAGCAGGTTTGTGAGCCCAGCTATGTCAGTGCAAGTTAGACCATGGCCTGAGGTCATATCTGCGTCAGGCGGCTGCTCGAGCTCAGAGCCAGAGTATGATCCCCTACTCCTCTAATTAGACACATTAACATACACACACACACACACACATATCCAGCACACACACTCCTCTTCACCCTCTTGCCTCATCCTTGCTCTTCCTCTCCTCTGCTTCCCACAATAGGCCTGTTGCATGACCCGAGGCGATGCCGACCACACCACATTAAAACCTGAACTAATCAACCTCATACTCTCATGGACATTTACCCACACACACCCGGGCCCACCCGCACACCACCCGCTCTCCAACTCCCATTCAAGCCTCCCTCTGCTTCATTCTGGAAGCAGAACACGGGCGCCAAGTCGCGGCGGTCTGTTGATTAAAGGTGGCGGTTGCGGCGAGCAGTAAATTACACCTTGAGAAGGACCAAAGAAAAAAAAATTGGGAATAAAGGAGGAAGGATTTAATATGTCCCCCTTAAGCTTTTTTAACTGTACATCATTTGTTTGTCAAGGTTGGAAAGTCAATGTTGCTGCTTAAGGTGGAAGTGAAGCAAAGGCCAGCAGGGTAATGCACAATCACCACAGTTCTTTCAACACAAGCCGTTTGACACGTCCAGCGTGAAGACCGCTGCTGTCAAAGAATTATCAGCAAAACAAAAACAAAACACATCAAACGACAAAATATGGCAAACAAAGCTTTGTACTTTCTTAAGAGAACTGCAAGACACGCCTGCATTCACCTTAATGCTAGTCACAGTCACCCATAAGAAGGGTTGACCTGTATAGGTGCTGCAGGGTTCTGGGTGTCCGGGCCTGTGGAGGATTGTAGAGGAGCCGCTGCATCTCAAGAGGGGCGCAGTTCTTGTCTTGTAGTTCCCCTGTAGCTCGTGGAGCCAAAATGGAACCTACCATTGTTGTGTAGTAAGTGTATCATGAACTATTTGTTAGGCTAATGGAAGTCAAAACGACTTGTGTTATACAAGTGATGCTGTTGTGCAATGTCCTTATGTCACACTCAAGTCGTTACTTAGTGCTTGCTCCTTACCGACCACACACAAATGCTGCGTGCACGGGTTGTGCATGTGTAAGTGTCTGTAGGATGTCCACACAAACTACACCCTAATTTTCTTAGGGTGGACACACACTTATCCGTTGAACGGCACTAACTGGTTTCTTGCACAGTGTGCAGGATTTGGAGTGATTGAAAAACTGAGAAATTCGTACAACACGCCTGTGTCTCACCTTCTTCAGCCTTACTTATCGATACGTGTGGTAGAAGTGTTCTCCATGACCTGTCACTTGCAGCATGTCCGTAGAAACATTTTGTCCTTGAACATTTTTACTCTACAGGTTTAAGCCTTTTTTTACCCACAGACTCACTCGCTAAACCAGATTGTTTTGCACCAGTGAGATGTGTGGACCTTTTTACCTGGAGTTTATGGGTACAGCCAGGTGTGCATCCCTCATGCTACATTCACACAAGGCTTGGAAGTGTGCATTTGAGCGACTGCTCCCAATGAAAAGTCTATGTAGACGTACATATCAGCTTTTAAAGCTTCCGCGTTCAAGCCTCGCTACTCAAGTTTTCAAGACCATTTTTTGGATCTTTGTACAAAACACATGGCTGTTTAACGCGCGCTGACAGTTAAATGTCTTGAACTTCAATTTGTATTAATACTAATAAATCTGCACAGCGGAGCAGTGGTTAGCGCTCTTGTCTCACAGCAAGAACGCCCGCAGTTCAAGTCCCGGCTGTGGGATCTGAAACAGATCACCAATGGGGGGCCGTTCTGTGTGGAGTTTGCATGTTCTCCCCGTGCATGCATGGGTTTTCACCTTCTGTGATAAAGTCAACAAACCCGTGTTGACGATAATTTGTTTACATAAAAGAAATGACACTTTCACCTACAAGGGTTGCATAGCTCTTTAGTTATTTATTAGTAGTTTTTTTTTTATTTGACTTAACTCCCATGTTGTTTAAAGGACAAAAAAAAACCTTTTTTTGTTGCCCTTTTCCGACTTTGAGCCCCTACCCCTCTAAAACTCTGTGCATGTCCCTGTTCAGCACATTCTTAAAAGCACCACACATTCCTGGTGTGTACTTAGCATCAGACACACCACTCAGCAGATAGGTGCAAATGGAACACAAATCATATTTATTTGATCCTGGAGCATAGCTGTTGCAGCAACAGGTGTTTGTTTTGTCTGGCAGCAGTGATGTCACTAAACCTTATACTTGGAAAATCCTCACTGGTCTGAAACCCTTAGATTCATTTATGTACTTGTACAAAAACTCAAACTGAGTTTTTCAGCAGATATTTCAGCTCATCCTGGAGCTCTTGGATAAAAGTTTACGAAGCTCAAAAATAAGAAACTACAATTAAAAAAATAATTATGAAAAATGCGTAAATCGATTTACGACTCAGAATGAGTGCTCCTGTGTTTTTGCTTAATTCCAAAGTAAATCCACATGTTCCTCATGTGCAGAAGAATACCTGATCAAACTGATGAGAACATGGAATCGTCTTCATGAGGATAAAAGCTTCTGAAAGAAAGACAATCACAAGACCTAAAGCTTCATCATCAAGCTGCTCCAGTGAACAAAAACAAAAGGATCCTTGAAAACAGCTCATCTATCAACCATAATAGTCTTTTAGGCGGATCTGTGCGCGTCCTGAAGGTCTGCAGAGCTGTTGCTCCTCAGTAAACAGGGCAGCACACAGAACCATGAAGGCTCGGCAGAGCTCAACAGTTCACGCTTGCAGCACCTTTCACCTGGAAAACTAATAATTATTGACTTCCCTCCAGCGAGTGTTGGGGACGTTCGCCTCGGGCCTTTGACCAGCTCCTCTGACCCCCCCCCCCCCCCCCCAACACACAAACGCGCACAGGATGCCAGAAGTGCAGCTGACAGCAGACACATGCAGCCTCAGAGGCAAAAGTCATCGTCCATTTAGCGTCATTCCAGCAGAAGCCGAGCACAGATCTTAAATATGGGGGGTTGGAGAAGAGAGTGGGGTGGGTCAGAGGACAGGTAGAGGGACGTGAGCTCATGGGGGGGCAGGGAGGGCTTTATTTTGTGACTTCGGCAGCAGCAGCATCGCCTGGAGGGCTTTAGGCCTGCCACTCCCAACCAGAGGAGAGAGGCTGTCAGTACGTGTCTGTGTCATTGCATATGTGTGTGTGTGTGTGTGTGTGTGTGTGTGTGTGTGTGTGTGTGTGTGTGTGTGTGTGCGTGCTGCACAGTCAGTGTTTTCTCTGCCTTGTCCATTTTGTGTGTGTGTGTGTGTCAGTCCTGCTTTTTGTCAGCTGCTAAAAGCTGCCATGCCACATTGTGTCTCTCTGCTTCCCCTCATCGCTCAGGCAGCCATGATCGCCCATCTCACTCATTTCCGGGGACAGATGGGGGGGGGGGGCAGCGGTGCAATTAAAAAGTGTTTTTTGAAAGAATCTGGATGTGATCATGTTTATTCAGTTAATATCTGCTTTAGGGTGTAATTCTGAAATTTGTCGATTAAAACAAAGGATGAAGCTACTTCAACAGCTTCAATTAATTGTTAACCAAACTATTGACTGGTACTTTCATCCGTCAATTACCTCACACTATTTTGATGGCATCTTTTCTCATTTTATCATTTTTCCTCTTCTTTATTTTTTTTGGGAATGACATTTTTCAACCTCATGACTGGTTCGGGTCATGAGGTTGCCGGTTGGGTTCTAGAAACCTCATGACCTGAACAAGGACAACGTGGGTTTAAAAAATGGATGGACGGATGGATGGAAATCTGATTATTCTGATTTCATCCCAAAAACATTGGCTTCTGGACCTCTAATCCAGGCTTTGCTTTATTTTTTAAACAAAATGCTACTTTTGTTTAATTTCTTTCAGTCTGGAATGATTTTAGTGTCCAAACCTGTCTGCAAATTTCTATTATTATTTTTATAATCCTTTTTATTTGTATTTGTTTTAAGCTCTACGACTGAATGGCGACATGTTCACGGCGTCTCCTCCCAACAGTAGCTGGGTTGAAAGAGATTCAGGGGAATGTGAAGACGGATATTCATTTTTAAATTTTAAATTCATTCTGATTTAATCCTTAACTGTATTTTCTGCCCTAAAAATCCTTATTTTTTTACAAAAAACAACAGTGTGTTTTATTATCCAGAGCACCTTTTATATGGATTCAATCTGGTAGTGTTCACTGATGAATTGAGAGGTCAAAATGTTTGGTTGTGTGTTATTATAAATGCACTAATGCTGTTATAAACATTTCCCACAAAGCATGAAGGAACTGACCTGGTTTTCAAATAACAATATTAACGACAGACGATGAATAATTATCCAAAGACAACACATTTCTTTAGTTTGACAATAAAAAGCTCAAAGCACAAAAACCTTCAAACCAGAAGAATCTCCCGACCCCCAAAACTCAAACCAGGCATGGAAGAAAAATCGTCACCGATGGCAAAGCACTTCTGGGTGTTTTGTTTTCACCGAAGCTGCCGTCCATGCTTGCTCCTCCATCACAGCTGACTTTTTTTGACTGATTAGGGCTCAGAAATGTTTTGCATTCAGGAACCCGAGCCTGACTGACATCTCTCAGGTGCTCGTCTCTGGGGTTTGCTGCCTCTGTCGCAACTGTCACCACTGCGGGTTGGGTGGGTGGGAGCGTTCTTCACCCTTCAGGTCAACTCCTTTATTTATATATATACTGTATATATGCGCCTTATAAAGATGGAATTTCCTTTTTTTTAGTAAGTAGTCCAGGTCATATGTATAAGACAAAAAAATAAATTATTTGAGGTTTATTTGAATTAAAGGAGTTGCTGAAAAACCAACAAACACCACCAGTTGCTGCCATTAGATGATAAAAACCATTAGTAAATGTTATTTTGTGTCTGTTGCTCTTAGGGACAAAAACATCACAGGCTGAGGCTTTATGCACGTGTGTTTATTGCAGACATGAGAGAGTCTCCTCAGTGTTTGGACAGCTTGAATTAAAAATATCATCGCGTTGACAGACAGTGGCCTGTTTTCATCGTCGGCAGCAGATGACTGATGTGAGGTTGCGGCTGTGTGTCTGCTGCCATCTGCCTGGCATGTCTGGCTGTATTCGGCACGTCAACGCAGAGCGAGGAGGTTTCCCACAACTGACAGATGTGTTAACTCCAAATCGGCCCTCGAAACCCAGCCCTGTCACCTCCGACACGCCGCTGTCAGCCTCCCCCTGACAAGCTCTGGATGTGAAATCTCTCAAAAGAAAGCGGCACTCTCTTAAGCAGTTTTTAAACGGCTTTGCTGTTCAGGTAATTTCACCAAAAGAAACACAAAAAACCAGCAGAAAGGACATTGTTGGAGTGATTTAATGACAGTTTTTGACATCTAATAGATTCCTGACAATTTTAGATGGAACTGGCTTTATTTCCAAAACAGGAAAAAAATGTTCTAACTGACCTCAAATGAAATTAAAACCCAAACCAAAGCTTCTAAAATAGCTCTTTTATAAATATAAATATGTTCAGTAAGACCTTAAAGTGTGGGTGACATGGCCTATTTTAATAAGCCAAAATATAGTAAATAGTCTCTATTTCATGTTGCGATTGTATTTAATATTTTTCGAAAAAGAATAAATAGCGAAAAACGCGATATAAACAACGAGGACGGCCGCCGGCTTCACGCATTCCGCCGACATCGCGCCGCCATGTTTGTGACGTAACGAAAGGCAGACAACATGGCTAGCACCGATAGCGAAGCACAGAGTGATGCTACCGTCTCTATTAGCGATTTATCATCAGATGAACAGAAAGATGAAGAGGAAAGTTGCGGAGATTATCATGATGATGTGTCACTTTTGCAACCGTATCGATTCGAACCCTTTTGCGAAAGTGAGGAGGATATAGCAGAAAGTAGTAGGTGTAGTGATGCCGATGACGATAGCCAGCATGAAGATTCGGCTAGACTCCAGAACACGGCATGGTTAGTTGCCAATTTTATGTAGCACCCGTGGAGCCCTCCTGTTAGTTTAGAGTAGGGGGGTGGGTGCTACTTACCCTAAAATATACTCAAAATGTCCCCTTTTGGCCTAATCTAAACAAAGGTAAACACTGGTTTTCAACCCAATTTACAAAATAAATGTCACAAAATAAAAGTTTCCCAGATATTACTACTCTTTAGTTAACAAAGTCACTGTATACCATTAACAACTGTGGAACATTAACAGTTTTACCTGTTTGAACCAGTTTGAAACCTTTTCTCGCGCGCTCACACACACAGTTCAGTTTACTCACGGTACCGGCACCTCAAAAGAAAAAAAAACGTTGCAGGCCTGTTGCTTCTCTTGCAAAACATTGAGTGCGTTGAAATACTCCAGTTGGATCCAAGGACAACAGAAAACACGACTACTTCGCCTCAATGTGATCCATCGTGATGCACACTAGCCTAGCTTAGCAGCCTCCGCTCCCGACTCCAGCGCCGTCCTCTCCGACCCAGAAAACGGCTCGCTAGCTTCCAGCTCACCCGCCTTTCCTCGACTCAGAAGCCAAGATCCTCCTCCCAACTCTCCGTTCAAAATTCTTCGTTTGTGTCCCGGTTTTTGTCCCTTCGAAAACGCAGACTTCTCTCCTGCAGATCTGGAGGGAAAAATCCTTCGCCGTCCACCTTCTTGAACTTTCCCCTTTTCAGCAGCGTTTCTTGTTTTGGGAATTTTATACACAGATACACTTTCACTAGATGTATTGCTACATCCAGCTGCCACACAACGACTTGGCATGTTGATGATTAACAGATTTAAACACGAGAGAAACGAAGACTACCTGTTTTGTTTACCTGCTGTCCGAAGCGGAACTGCGAAAGTCAACGCCTTTCGTGACGTCACAGGTCATATCGAGGTCACTTCCAGCCTGCGCTCTTAGCGGCAAATTCAAATCTCTGATTCCTTCGAAAGATGTCTATTTTTCATATGCTTCGGATTTTTTTCGACGCTAACTATTGGTATCAATAGAATCAGCGTTTAAAGGGCTTTTTTATTTGACAAAGTTGTTCAAAGCATGGCATCCACACTTTAAGGTTTTTTGAAAGTTGTGTCTGAATTCCCTCACTGCTTCCTGGTTAGTGCACTGTATGGGGCGTTAACTATTTTGCTACGCTGTCCAACTGTGCAATTCTAAAACCCAGTGGCCTAGAAATTTCCCAAGAGTCTCTATGAGAAACCAGTGGGCATGAATGCTCACTCAATTGGCAAAAATAGACCACAATGCACTGTTTAAAGGATTTTTTTCATTTGAAAATTTAAATTTACTTTGTTTTCATCATTCTTAATAGTCTTTGTAAAAAGCTCATTTTTATTAGGCTTTTACTTCAGCAAATGTATGAAATATTTGGCGTCTATTAAGAAAAAAGCAATCATGTGTCCAAATTGTGATCAAATTCAGGACACTGGATAGTCTTTTGGGGGTTAGGGAGTAGTGAGAAAATTCCGACACAACCCATGTCTCTGCTGTTCATGTCCAACAATGTCAGGAACTGGTGGTGGACCCAAAATGCAGGAGACCAGGCGTGGTGGCAGAAACTAAAGCGTTTCATAAATAAACTGAAATATGACCAAAAACAACATGGAGAAACCAAATTTTAGCAAAGCAGAACAGATCAATGCCAGATACTTAAATACACTTAGGGTTATTTAGTTAAATGAAGACAGCTGTGGATGATCAACCTTAACCGGATGAGACTAGCAGGTAAAACAGAAATAGCACAAAAATTCCAAGGCCAGAATCCCCACACACAAAGCCCAAACGTTTGGTTTTATTAGAGCAGACTCTCAAAGAAAACTGTTGAATCTGATGTTTCCCTAAACAATAAAGGAAGAACAACTTACAGGTAAATGGTACATGGTAGCCTTTGATTAACGTGTTGGTCCATAGCAACCATTGAGATTTATTTATGGTCTTAATTTCAAAGTAATTTTCACAGTAACACATATTGACCATGCAAAAATTCTTACCATCAACAACAAGTGAAAGCTGATTTTTTTTTTTTCTTTTAAAGATTTCTGTTAATCAAATGAAGCATCTGTGGATAGTAATGAGTAACAAGCTGTAAGCTTGTGGGAAAGCATGCAAGAGATTGGTCTGCACCAACAGCCACAACTAAATGCCCGTTTACACTGGGACGAATATTCGCCAGGCGTTATTCGCCACGTTTTTCGCCACGTTTTTTGTGTTCCCCCCCCCAGGCGATTTTCGCTGACAATGAGCTGAGTGAACATGCAATTTCATTCCCTGACATTAGATGGCGCTTAATGTAAAACAAAAATACTCCTGTACACAAGGTGGCGCTGCGCAACTTTACGCTTCTTAAAGTCGCTTTTCACTCAGAAGAAGAGAACAAGTATTTACGCGCTTGTCAGAATCATACAAAGAAAACATGAATATTCAAGCACCAGTTGCTCCAACTGGTGCTTGGTTCGGGGATATTTTAGAATGTCCGTCATTATTTCTTCGTGGCAGTGTAGATGCAACTCGGCGTCTATCTTCTTCGCTGGTATGTGTGCTCAGCAAGGCAGTTTTGTGTTTGAGCGCCCCCAAGTTGTGTTTTACTGTAACTTCAGAAGATCCAGACACGTGTGCAAAAGCGCCATTCTCATTGGTCGAATAGATTTTTCACGCGACGCATCAAAAAAAAAAAAAACGAACCCGAGGCGTTTTTTAAAAAGTGACGCTTTTACGCGTGCCGATTTTTCGCGTCGGTGCACACTCACATTGGTGCCCTTTGGTAAGTCACGAGGCGTTATACGTCGGCGAAAATCGCGGGCGAAATTCGTCCCGGTGTGAACAGGCCTTAAGAAGATGGAATTTTTGTTGAACTCCTGCTGCTCTGCAGAAACGATGTCGTAGAAAAGGACAGAGGCTTATGGATTCTGTCTGAAAATGGCACAATCATAATGAAAAGAACAACTGGAAATGCTTTGAAAATAGATCAAAAGATGATCATCGTGGAACTTTAAAGGGTTAATGACGTAATTCCAACAGATTCAGCAGTAGAGAAAAGCAGCTTTCTACTGCATATCAACACAAATCTAATTGCTTTAATATATTCTCTTTTTTTTCAATAGTTGCAGTTTTTCAAATTACATTATTAAATATACTTTTTTGTATATTTTATTTCTGATATTTGGGGCTGTCATACTATAGACAGACACTGTGCAGCTTAAGCAAACACGAAGGAATTTGGCCAACTTTAAACTTTAGATTACCAAATTAAAATGCGTTTCATACCATTTTCTAAAATGATCAAAACAATTACAACGTTAGTTATTTTATCCTAAACTATACAAAATAGAAAAATATGTGGCAAAACAGTTGAAACACAGATGGGAGGCTTCGCAGTTTTATTCTCATCATTACCTCACTAAGATGGCAGACAATCAGGATACCTTCCTGTCAATCTTCCCTGATCACCATGTCAACCATCAAGACTGCTGAGAAGCACAAATGCTCACGTTAAATGAGTTTTCATGTTATTTATCAAACCAAAATGACTAAACCTTCTGTGATGTATGTTCTGCGTGGGAGTCTTTCTATTACTTTGTTTCTAACCAGGACCCTGCATAGATGGGGTGCGTGGAAAAGAAAAAGGCCAGACTTTTAACTCTTTTAATTCTGCTGGAGGAAGCTGGTTAACCCTTAAGTGTTTCGCCCCGAGGACATCCATGAAAACTTAATCAACCCCACCTGGGATGGGTGCCTCCACAACAATGGCTGCTGGTGTTGTGTGTACGTGGGCGCGATGTTCATGCATGGAGAGGCAGCGAGTCGAGGTCAGTGAGGTATGCTGGTCGATGTCTTATTGATGAGAGGTTTGCAGTGGGTGGGCAGAGTTTGCGGTGAGGTGGCAGCACCGCAAAAGGAAAGGGGGAGGAAGGAAGGAGGTTCGGCAGCAGACGAAGGCGTTCTGAAGAGCGTACGCGCTCATTTAGATCGGTTAGGACGCCTAAAGGCGCCGGAGCTTTCATCTGGATGTGCCGGGTTTTGTAGCTGCAAGACCAGAGAACAATGTGGGAGATCGATGCGCCCGCCAGTCTGCCGCTCATCAATACACATTGATCACAGAGCACCTTATCTGTTTTGTATGGTAATTCATTAAAGCTAATGAGACCGCACACACAAGCATAGTTCATCCCACTTGAGAGGTCATTTCTTTCTTGTGCTGAGAGGCAACAGAACAAAACATTCATTTAGTATTCAGAAATATTTTATTCATCTATTCAATTAGCTGCTATATTCCTCATCCAACCTAAAGAATCAATGTGGCCACTGGATATGATATGCACAGTTTATTTTCTGACTCACAAACAAACAAACAAACACACACACGGGGAGTGGTGAGGCTGTGACTGGAATGGGTAAAGGAAGCTGCGGCGCTGAGGTCGGCAGCAGCACGCATGCTCCCGCCGCCGGTCTGTGCAGACAAAGAGCAGAGAGGAAGCCGGCAAAACCTTCATGACATTTCAGGGACAGGTACTTCGCTGCATCTTCAGCGTGTCAGACAAAGTCATGCTCCCTCAGTTTTGACGTCGGACTGCTTCAGTCTGTCTAAAGGTTCAACTCCTGTTTTTCCCTTTTCTTAACTTTTCTGGATCTTGAAAGCTTCTACTCCCCTGAGCTAAAACACATACCATACATTCACCCAGAGCTAGCCAATGGCTAATGGTTTGTGGTTGTGTTTAATGAAACACTTACAGATTCATGGCTTACCTTGTGTAAAAAGCCTGATGTCATCATCAGAGGAAGCAAACCGCTCCAAAGGAATCTTGTTGCTGATGCCGTTTTTCTTTTACTCCGGCTAAATCCAGGACAGTAGCAGAGCAGAAGTCGTGCTTAGAACAGGCGACATCCATACATTCAACATCTATAGTGTGCTCTTCCCTCTCCTGTTCCACCACATCCCAAAGGTTCGCTATTGGGTTGAGATCTGGTGACTCTGGAGACCATTTGAGTCCAGAACTCACTGTCATGTTCTAGAAACCAGTCTGAGATGATTCCAGCTTTATGACATGGAACATTATCCTGCTGGTAGTAGCCATGAGAAGATGGTACACTGTGGTCATAAAAGGATGGACATGGTCAGCAACAATACTCAGATAGGCTGTGGCATTGGAACCATGCTGGATTGGTACTAAAGGGTCCTAAGTGTGCCAAGAAAAAATCCCCCACACCATTACACCACCACCACCAGCCTTAACCACTGATACAAGGGGTGGACAGTTTCTTGTTCTTAGCTGACAGGTGTGGCACCCGGTGTGGTCTTCTGCTGTTGTAGTTCATCTGCATCAAGGTTGGACGTGTTGTGTGTTCAAAGATGTTCTTCTGCAGACCTCAGTTGGAACCAGTGGTTCTTTGAGTTCCAGTTGTCCTTCTATCAGCTGGAACCAGTCTGGTCATTCTCCTCTGACCTGTGGCATCAACAGGGCATTCCTGCCCACAGAACTGCTGCTCACTGGGTTTTTTCTCCTTTTTCGGCCAATCTCTTTCAACCCTAGAGATGGTTGTGGGTCAAAATCCCAGTAGATCAGCAGTTTCTGAAATCCTCAAACCAGCCCGTCTGACACCAACGACCATGCCAAGTTCAAAGACACTTCAGTCCCCGTTCTTCTCCATTCTGATGCCACTTGATAGGCTGATAAGAACTTTTCTGTTAATGAGAAGCTGGATATGCCTAATAAAGTGTTCAATGAGTTTATGTTCTTTTGTTGGTATTCTTTAGTTTTTTGTTTTGTTTCCTTAAAAACAAACCAACTCCAAACATTTTATACTTTGGATTTCTGAGAAAACTGAAAAAAACCTCAGCCGTGATGCTTATCCTGAAGGGGTTAAAAGAAAGAAATTCTAAATCAATGCTATGATTACTACCATTTTATAATGTTAAACATTCATTAGAGGATTTGTAATCCATCCTAATCATCTTTTAATGCACAAATGTCAATCAGAAAAGTTTAGAAAGTGGATCAGAGTTCATAGAAGTAATCTTAAATCATTGTAAATAAAGTAAAAAAGAAACTTCCAAACTATAAGGTAAACTAAAAAAATAAAATTGCACTCTTATTTTTTACACTTAGATGAAGTTATATCCTCTTTGCATCTGTGGAAAGCTTTACATGGAGCATGAAGATGTAACGATTACAAACCAATAGCTAATTCAAGTTAAAATGTCAAAGCCTACAGTGTTTAAAAAGGTCAACAGTAAACATCATTTAAGCTTTTGTTTGGTGCCAGAAGGGACCAGTCCTACTTTTTTCTTTTATAGAGTAAACTAGTTCATAACATATTTAAAAAAAAATACAACTGTACTTCAGTGTCTTTTATTGCACATCTGAGGCAAAAAAAATCTTGTTAATCCCCAACAAGTTCAGAGCAAACAAGTTGCTCATCAAATCCCATTTTCTTGACACTGACCTGCTTGTCAGTGCGTCAAACATGTCAGCCCCCACACTGTTGGGATAAACTCTTGACAAATCGAAACCATTTCCAGTAGCAATTAGCCAGAGGTTATATCCAGGCTCACTGAAAGGAAAACTCATCCATTTAACACGATGCATCGCTCAGAGCCACCTATCATCAGACCACATTGCGTTGAAGGATAAAGACAGGGAGATATGGAGAGTGACAGACAAAGAGAAAGCAGCGGTGGCTGATGGGAGGATGAAGGAAAGAAGTGAGTGTGTTTGTGTGTGACAGAAAAAGAGGTTCGGATAGAGACGTTTGGCTATTTTCAGTCTCTCCTCGGAGGGAATGATTATCTTTTGCATATTCATTTATGCAAACATGACATGAATAATCTCCCTCTCCACCTTCTTCCTCTGCTCTCCAAAGGTTAGCTCATTAATTACAGCCCAACAATTAGCAGGAAGTGTTTTTTTATAATTAATTATTTGCTGTTTCTGTGGTGCCGCGTGTCTCAGAGCAGGGTCAAAGCCCAGGACAGCTGCAGAGGCTGTCGCCAATGCAAATGCAATATGTGAGGCTCTTTCAAAATAAAAGAACATTAGGATTTAGAGCTCAGATATGTTCAGAGAGAAAAAAAAAGGGTGCACGTCTGGACAAGTGCATGCACCCACAAACCACAACATACTCTCCGTTTTCTCGCACACGCACACAGTGGTCCCAGGGTTGGCTTTTGCCTGTGGGCCTGTGGTCTTTGAACTGCCTCTCAGACTCCAGTCTGTCCAAATTCACTCTGAGAGACGCAGCTCTCTGCCTGCCTCAACCACTGCAGCTCAAAGGGAAGAAGAAACACACAGACAAACACGCAGCTCATGCACAAACAAGGATGGAAAACACGCGGAAAATCGCAGCACCTTAGCGTTAGCCTGCAGAAGTTCTGGGGAAGTTTCTACCTGCATTTAAACATCCTGCTGTCTCCTTTAGACTTCAGATGGGAAATTATTAAGGAGACCACTGGGTGTTTACAAAAAAAAAAAAAAAACACTGTTTACAACCTGATAGGGAGGGAAAAGAAGCCTCATCATTTAGTAAAAATCATAACCGGCTGCCGTCCTGCAGGCCATGACAGCAGATTTGTCATGGCTAGCGGACTGAGGCAGACCCAGATGCTGGAACCCGGAAGGATTATCGGCAGGCAATTGGTAAGTATAAGGAGTTTTAATGTGGTAGAACAGGATTTGCAGGGCAGAATGCGTAGAAGATGGTTGGAGGTTCTTGAGGGCGAACACCGTGATCCAAAGGGGAGCCAGAGGGACGTCGAGACAGGAATCAGCGAGAGGTGAGTTCAGGCCAAGTGTTCCAGACGAGAGCGGGATCCTGAGCAATAGACAAAACAAGGTATTTAGACGTGGAAGCGTAAACCAGAGTGAGACAATACATGAGTGATGAGGAGGAGGAGCCGGCTGGGGGTACCGTGACAAGAGTTTCCTAATCATTCCTCAGTTTTTCATTTAGATTTTTACAACTCAACATAGTTGAAAGGCTCCTGCTTTTCTAATGAAGTAGAAATTTTAGTGGCAAAAACGTATGTGGCAAAAACATTATTTTTATTCCTCATTTTTGATGAGGTCAGAAATAATTTCAGGATTTAGAAATTGAATCACCGGAGCTAAAGCTCTGGGGCCTCATTTATAAACGTTGCATACGCACAAAAGAAGGCGTACGCCACTCTCTACGCAATAATTGAGATTTATAAAAAAGCAAACTTGACGGGAAAATGTGCGGTCCTTCACGCAAGCTCTGACCCAGTCGTACGCACAAAAACGGGTGAAATGGGAAACGGCGACACCGTTGGCAGATGGAAGAAACACGTGAAAGTGAAAATGACAATACTGCCTCTCATAAATAACATGAAGACTTCACAAAGCAAGTCTTACAATTAACAGCCTACACCAACACCCGTTTGATCGATCAGCAGTGAAATAGATAGATAGATAGATAGATAGATAGATAGATAGATAGATAGATCGATCGATCGATCGATCGATCGATCGATCGATCGATCGATAGATAGATGTATCAATTGTCCACTGGGGAAAGTTGTTTTCATAGTAAGACATTTCTTCATAAGCTACGGAATTATGGTATTCATGCATATGCCTTTAGTTTTATTTATTTTTGATAAAACAATGTATGGCGTATGTCTCAACCATTCAGAAAGCCACAAGAAATTACATTTGCGCTGAACAATTTCCCATTTCCATGTCGATTATTACCGACATCTGTAGCTTGTCAGGTGCAATAAATGGATGGAAATAAAATGCCCCATCACAATGCGTAATGACGCACAATGGCTGATCTTGCGCTCTTAGAAGATGTGGCAAATGGAAGAATTCGGAGTGAACGCATCTTTAAGAAGACTTGCTGGCAAATGAGGACGAGTGGCTTATGAGCCGGTTCCGACTTCCTCGAGCCGTCCTGTTGGACCTCTGCGGGCCTTTGGGCACGGCGTTACAGAGGAGCACTCGGAGGAACCACGCCGTACCAGTCTAAACAACATTCTTCTCCTCTTTTCCACCTCGCCAACGATAACTTCTACTTCACATTGAGTGAAGTTACGTTTTTTTGATTTCCTCTCTGTGTTTGCCATGATTTCGCAATCAATGAATATTAACTTGTGGGCGTTTCACGGACTATTTATGGGCAACTATGGGCGTGTCATGAAGCCGCAAAAGCTGCACTATATTTAGAATTAATTGTGATTTATTAAGGGAAAGATCCGTAGGATGTGCGTGCGCAAGGTTATATAAATCCGAATATTTCTGTGCGTACGTACGTCCTGTTTCATCTGCACGCCACTTCTGACGTAAATCCTACGCAAAGTTGTATAAATGAGGCCCCTGGTCTTTTGTGAATTCTTGTTCAGTGCGCAGGAATTCGCGTTTTGAAAAAATGAAAATTCTGTACAACATTCCTGCATCTCATCTATTTCACACCAACTTGTTGTATAAGTGCTCGCTACAACCTGCCGTGGACAAAAGTGTAAATGAACATTTTCGCTCTATGGACTTACTGAGTGGACTACGACCTTGAAATTTCATGAAAGCCACCTGCATGCTCCATACAAGTGTTCCCATTTTTCGCATGCAGACGGGCCGTATCCACCTGTAAGGGCAGTTGTGACTATGGCATTGGCAGAAGGTCCTCATTAGGGATGCAAAAACGGTCGACAGCTTTTCTAGAATGAGAGGAACAATGAGCTGACGCTCTATCTGCAGCTTTGGAGACTAAATCCTAAAAATCTGATGATGCTCTCTCAAGAGCATCTGTGCAAGATCTTCAAGTGCAACCGTTTTGTTCCTGAAATTCAAAGTAAAGAGAACATAATCAGCTAATAAAAAATGGTCAAGAAAGCCAAAGTCTGAGTGTGTAGCTCTCCTTTGACTGAAAAGCTCAAAAGATCACTCTCCTTGTTGTTGCGTGAAGGCCTGACATCTTCTCACTTTGATCCCGACTCTTCGCTCACGCTGTGAAGTGAAAGGCAACGCGACGGCGTCGTTGTTTTCTGTTTGTGCAGGTTGTGTCTGAGCTTTAGCAACCTGTCCTGTTCGCTTTCAGCAGAAAACTAATTTACCAGCACTGCCTCACATGTCGGTGACACCTGCATACTTCACCAAAGGAGCTGCTGACTTCTGCAGAGGCGGGCAGGCGTGTGCATGACGGATGCGTGTGCACAGCCCTGTTTGAGGGAGAGACAGCCATGACGCGTGGGAGTTTGAAGAGTGAAAGGAAACATTCTCCTGCTCTCTCCTCCCATTAAACATATTTTTACATTTCATGGGCAATAAAAACAGCAAATCAATCTCATCCAGAGCTCTTCAGAGGATTCTTTGAAGTCTTCTTTGTGAATGACCTCCCACTCTCCCCACCAACTGCAACCCCCAGCATCATCTGGAAAAAAAAAGTCTAGTGCAATATTTATCTCACTTCTTAATATTTTTAAGTTTTCTCCTTTTTTCTTTTTTTTAAGGAAAATCCTTGAAAATTACATCAAAAGCATTCTAATCGGGCCCTCCTCAGGTCAGCTAATGAGTTGGCATGAGTGGAGCCCTCGCCGGGCGGTTCTCTTCAAAGGCCCAGCTCATTAGTGTTAGCAGCTCTGATTATGATACTTATTAATGCTATCTTCATGCACTCACTCATCCACGTGCACATGCACACACTACATTATTCCAGTTGTCTGGCTTTTCCCACATTTAAAAAAAAAATCTTTTGCTTTGACACACTCTCACTCACACGCAGGGCTGTCATTAGCGCAGTTAGCACGATTAGCACTGCTAGCAGTCAAGGTCAGTGTTTGAAGCCAGAGACAGACGTCCTCCTTCAATGTTAAAATCTCTTCCTTACCCCCCCCTCCCTTTCGTAAAAAAAGCAAATTAATCTGTGCAGGTATTTCCTGTAAAATTCAAATTACTTTGTGTTTGAGAAAAAGTTTGCAGCGTTTTTGTTACTTCTACTGAACAAACCATGGGTATTGTAATTAAAATGACAGAGAGGATCTGCAGAGTCAGATGTTATCACACTGAAAGGAACGTTGGGAGCTTTTGTAAAAACTTTTTTTAGCAAAAAAAAACAAAAAAAAGTTCAATCTCAATTGCTAATCTGGATTCCTAAAACTTCCACTCATGTTTAAAAATTAATGAAGGTGGAAAAAGTTTAATCGTTCGTTCCTTTTTGTTGACTTTAAAGATAGTGATCACAGTATTTGATGTGAAGCTCTATTATGATGAAACCACATGGATGCTAATTAGCTTTCGTTGTCTCAGGTTATGGAAAGCATGAGAGTCTCAAAAAACATTTAACAAAAAACTCACTAAACAAAGTGGGAAAAGCCCACAGCAAAAATAAACGAATATACTCACATTAGTGGCAGGCGACAAGAGGACATATTGCAATACTTCTGGAACATGATAGAATGCTGCTTTTACAAATGTTTAGTAGAGAAAAACAATGCTGTTTTCTGTCTGGCTTGGGACAACATTAGATGCTTGTAAATTATGCATGTTTTAGACTATCCATAAAAACTGTGTTTTTGGTTGTTTTTGAACTATTTATTTGCGCTATCTTTCCTGCTGTACTGTAATTCTTTTCATTTGGCATTAAGAGATACCGGCCAGATATGGTTGGGCTCACTTCTGCACATGATCTGGGCTTTGAAACTCAATCCTTTGAGGTAGGTTGGACTCTACCATTCCGATGTTTCTCAAGGTAAGAGGTGGCAGGCTAGGATAGGCTTCCTCAAGAGCCCTTAGCTCGGCCCTTAATGTTAGAGTTTACGTCAGTGGATGAGAGGGTAGTGTCCTTGCGCCCTCAGGTGGGGTATCAATGTCTGACTCTGGTTTCTGTCTACAGTAGTTTGGAGTCACCCTGTCTTTGTGCCGTTTCAGGTACTAAAAAGCGCCCCAACAGAAGACTCTGTTGTCATCTCACAGGACAGGGTTTTTTTTAGGAGTTTTTCCTTGCCGCGAAGGAGGGTCTAAGAGCAGGGATGCCCCGTTTAGTTTAGTCTGTTTAGTTTAGTTTAGTTTAGTTTAGTTTAGTTTAGTTTAGTTTAGTTTAGTTTAGTTTAGCAATCAGCTGCTGAATTCTATGACTTTATGTTTTTTATGATTCATGGTAATTATACAATTACTAGTATGAAGCCCATTAAGATGACTATTGTTGTAAATATTGGGCTTTATAAATAAAATGGAATTGAATTGAATTGACTTTAATGTCCATGTTGCACCTAGACGGGTGTGATTTGGTGGAAAGGCCTCCTTGATCAGAGCCCAACTTGTGTTCTTTTGTTGGACTTCTGTGCTCCACATAGTTTGTCCATAAGGAACACAATCTTCAAACAAAAAGGTGTCCGTCAGTCCAAGTGAGACCATAACACTCTAGGTTGGAGATCAATGATCAACATTGCGGTCATTTTAGGTGACCTTCAGCCCTGGGTCTTGGACTCTTTGGTTAAGAAAGGGATAGAGCTGTTGATGAGTTTAATCTGCTGGTGGGGGAAGAGGCCAGAAAGACTTTGAAGGCCTAAGCATACTATGAAGGGTTACTGTGAATGTCTAACTGAGCCTTTCATCAGAGAGGTCTCTAACTCCCACATCTTGAAAAACTTCCAACAGGGAAGGCTGGGGGTATTGAGTCCAAGTGAGCCAAGTTCTCCACCTTGATTGTCTCTGAGGCTGTTTAAAGCTGTGGCTTTAACATTTCTGGTGGCTAAGTGCCAATCTCCAAACTTGGTGGTGAACACCAGAAGTATGGGATGTCGTCAAGATGAAGAAGTCCTATCAAGCCTGGCTGGGTTGTGGGACTGCTGGGGCAGCTGATAGATCCCAGCAGTTGGAACAAGTTCCAGCCAAGGTTGTTGTGGAGCCAAAAACTGGGAGGAGTTTGGTTAACCCATTGTCAGCCTTGAAGAGATTATGGAAAACCACCCAGGCCCCGAAGCAATTTTCTGCTAACACCATTTGGGGAGCTGTTGACTTCAACTGGAGACATTGTCAGACAGGTAAGGGAATACTTCAAGGATTTCCTTAAAAATGGTGGCATGGTGGCTGGTCAAGGAAGTAGAAGCTGGGGTGGAGCTGTCCATCACCCAGGCAGAGGTCACCAAGGTAGCCAAGGAGCTTCTCGATGGTAAGGTGTCATGTTGGATTAAATCTGCCTTAGGTCCCTCCAGTCTTTAGAGGCTGTTGGCCTGTCTTGACACGTCTCTGCAACAATGCGTTGTAGTTGGGGACAGTCCCACTGGATTGCCAGACTAGGGTTGTGAGTTCCCATTTTTTTGATGGGGTATTGGCAGGTGTATTTTATCTAATGGGGAATCACACTCCTCAGCCTCCCTGGGAAAAACTTTTCAGGGCCTGTAGTCCAACCTCGGATTAAGAAACTACAGTCCAGTTTCTATTGTGGAACAGTGGACAAGTTTTAAATTTTCCATAGGGTCCTTCCAGGTTAGTGGGAGTTCACTCACTCAACCCAAATGTGTTGATGTGAATTTGGAATGGGTGGTTAAATGTTTCACCCCTGTTGTGTTCTTTAGAGGGTTCTTTGGTAGTTCCTAGCCAAGTGTGAAGGAGCCGGGATGTGGGTCAATACAACCAAGTTTGAGGCCATGGTGCTCAACTAGAGAAAGGTAGTTTATCCTGATTGGGTGGGCTCCTGCCCCAGGTGGAGAATTGTAAGTTTCATTGGACCTTTTTCAGAAGTGAGGAAAGAATGCAGTGTGAGCTCAACCGGTTGGCGTGGTGCCCTCTGCTGTTTTCAGATTGAAAAGAGAACCTAGTCAGAAAGCAAATATCTCAGTTAAGCAGACAATCGTTGTTCCAATACAATAACATTGGTCTGCAAGGTTACAAATACAAGCAGTCAGAATGAGTTTCCTCCACAAGATGGCTGAGCGCTCCCTTAGAGAGAGAGTGAGGAGCTCGGTCAACCAGAGAGAACTCAGAGTAAAGCCACAGCTTCTCTACATTGAGAGTAACCAGCCGAGGTAGCTCGAGCATCCAGTCAGAATGCTTCCTGGACACCACGCTGCGGAGATGAACTTAGCTCCCTCAAACTCACTGACCGGAGTCTTCAGGTTTTATCATTTCTTTATGAATATAGAACTAAAATGCTCAGAATCATGGGACTGAATTAAAACATCACCAGTTTTATTGACTATAACAGCAGTCTTTCAAAAACCTAAGTGATCTGGGTTTGGTTCTCTATCCCGAATTATTGCTTCCTTTTTCCTTATCTATATAGTAGTAACTTAAAGTAACTAACTAAAAGCAGAAAGAACCCTAGTAATAGCACTAACAGCATCCAATGTTTTATATTGTCAGGACCAGGTGGTGGATGACCCCAAAAAAACGTAAAACAACAACTATGTAAAACCAAAATGGCTTTGCCTTGTGATCATTAAAAACGGAGAAACTGCTTGAAATGATCATTTTAGTAAATGGTTGCTTTTTCTTAGTTATGTTATGAATTTTGTAAGAAAGAATTGAAAGTAACCATTGACTTGTTTTATTCTCAACAAAAATGTATGGATTTCTGTTGACTTCAATTTATGCAAGTCAGTCATTTAAAAACAATCATGGTGCATGTTTCATATTTTATGAATTCTTCATTTATTCGCACTTCCAATCCAGTTGCTGAGATGATTTTTGGTTTTTTTCTTCTCAGAACGCCTGAGCACACCGGTGTGACCATACATTTTGTCACTGAGTTTAAGTTTTTTTTTAAATGAGATGATCTTATAATAGGAAAATAAAATGTGTTTTCACCACTCCTGACATGACACTAAATTAAGAGGCATAATGTGTTTTATCAGTCCCTTCAAAATACACACGTCAGATGATTAAGTAAAAAGACTAAATCTATTCTCAGAAATGTTTCGTATTAGATTAGGTTTAACACTAGAACGCCCAGGATTTTTCACTCCCCCTGCAGCGTCCAGAGCACAGCCAAATGGCTGGGTGGCTCGAAATGACTAATTCAACAGCCTTCAATTAGCCACCTTTCATTTGTAAATGCAGCACCAACTACCTGATCATCTGGATGAAGACATGCCCTAGCTAACCACATTCTTTACTCAGATCAGGGTGGGGGATGTTTTTCTGCTTCAAAAGAGCCTCCAAGCTCTGACAAACTTAGACTCCCAGTTTGTCAACTGAAAAACCAAGATGCCTTAATTTTACTACCCTGAGCAGACATTGAAAATTATCCTGGAGCAAGTCAACCCATTTGACTCTGAGAGAGAAGAGATATTCCTTCAGCTGGACTCAGACTGATATTTCTTTTGATAAGATTTCATGAACATCTTGTTCTCATTTGCTGATTGTAGCAGTTGTCTATCCATTTATTTTCTGTGCCTGCTCATCCTGGTCAGGATCACAGGGGTCTGCTGGAGCACATCCCAGCTAGTCACAAGCAACTGAGGAGGGGTACACCCTGGATGGGTCACCAGTCCATTGCAGGGCCACATAGATGAATAACCCGGCACACTCACATACACACCTATGAGAAATTTAGTCATTTAATTTAACCACATGTTTCTTGGATTGGGAAGGCAAAGGAGGCCTATTTGACATGTTTTGGAATTTATAGTTTCAACTAGAATTCAACACAAAAAATTAAAATAAACAAGTGAAACAACATATATCTTTACATTGCTGAAGGTTTTCATTGCTTAGATCTCAGAAATCAGATCACAGTTGAGGAGATTTCATTGCCATCAGAAAAGAGAGGACGACAGAGAGGAGACACACTGTGCCAACAGAAAAAGCAAAATATGCCACGATGTGGCTTTCAGAAAAGGTTGGGAGGCCTCTCCATCACAACACAATTGAATGTTACACTGCTGAGGAAGAGCCAACTGCTTTGGTCAGAAGTACGGTGTCGACTCGCTTACAGAGTTTTCTGTGTTTCCTCACTCTGAACATGCTTCAGACTATTCGGGACTGTGTTGTTCAGCATGAATGTCAGACAGAAGATGACAGCTGGTTCATGGCCCTCCCTGAGCTATTGGGGTTCATTGCCATCCTCCTTGTGAAGGGGGGATAAAACTTCCATCCATGCAAAACGCAAGATGCAAGATGGTTGGCGAAAATGGGAAATCCACTGATCTATAAAAACTATGGTCAGAAACCACTTCAAAGAAATCATGCGGCATTTACACTTTGATGTCAAGGGCACGCGCATGGAACAAGTTGGGACTGACAGGTTTCCTGCGATCTCCAATGTTTGTGGGTTTGTTGTTGCCAACTGCATCAAACTTTCAACCCAGGCAAAATTCACTGGGCTGAGAGGCCCTCAGCTCTCATCTGTCTGCCCAGCTGTTGGACAGGACAAGTTAAAAAAAAAAAAAAAAATTCACTGGGAGCTTCCAGAATCAGTAAAAACCTTGCACAGGTACATGCGGTAGCTGAGAAGGCGAAAAAGGAATACCGTGTTTGGTGACAAGCTCCCATACCTGGCAAAGGGAAACAGGTAATATGCCAGTTGAATAGTCAGTACAAGAACAATAATGCCAGAGTGCGCTTTGCTGATTGCTACAAGTATACCATGTGGCAAATGCAGAAAGGAGATTTTGGGGCAGTACCAAGTATGTGCAGACAAGTAGTGGGTTGAAGATATGACTTTGACCACATGATTTCTTTGCTTGAACATTTCAGTATTATGTCGGTAAAGAAGTGTCTCTTGTGCATGAACGATAAATCTCAGCCAAAAAGAAAAACCAAACTGTGGTGACCTCTTACTAGAAGTGACAGAGGTGAGGGGAAATAGTGAAAACTTGCGCAGCAACTTGGCTTCTCCTTTTTGCATGCCAAAAGAACAACCTAATGGCTGTGCTGTTCATGTGCAAACTATGTTGAAGGCTGCTCTTTGGGCATGTAAATTTTAACTAATCCAGCCACTTGGCTGTCCCTTGGACATTGTAGGTAGAAAAGCCAAATGGCTGCCCTACGGGCGTTCTAGTGTTAAAGCTCATGTTCTTATCTTCTGCTGCAGGACCCTTAAAATAAGTGCAGGTACATCTACTGCTTGAGAAGGATCTTTTTTTGGCCACCTTTGTTTAAACAGGTGTTTCATCGAATGTTTCTTCAGGTGTTTTAGCAGGGGTTTCTTCAGGTGTTACAGCAGGTGTTTTAGCAGGTGTTTCTTAAGGTGTTTTAGCAGGTGTTTCTACAGGTGTTACAGCAGGTGTTTTAGCAGGTGTTTCTTCAGGTGTTTCATCAGGTGTTTTAGCAGGTGTTTCTTCTGGTGTTACAGCAGGTGTTTTAGCAGGTGTTTCTTCAGGTGTTTCATCAGGTGCTTTAGCAGGTGTTTTTTCAGTTGTTTCTTCGGGTGTTTCATCAGGTGTTTTAGCAGGTGTTTCTTCATGTGTTACAGCAGGTGTTTTAGCAGGTGTTTCTTCAGGTGTTTCATCAGGTGTTTAAGCAGGTGTTTCTTCAGGTGTTACAGCAGGTGTTTTAGCAGGTGTTTCTTCAGGTGTTTTAGCAGGTGTTTCTTCATGTGTTTCTTCATGTGTTACAGCAGGTGTTTTAGCAGGTGTTTCTTCAGGTGTTTCATCAGGTGCTTTAGCAGGTGTTTTTTTAGTTGTTTCTTCAGGTATTCCTTCAGGTGTTTCATCGGGTGTTTCTTCAGGTGTTTCATCAGCTGTTTCATCGGGTGTTTCATCAGATGTTTTATCACGTCTTTCATTATGTGTTTCAGCAGGTATTTCATCAGGTGTTTTTTCAGATGTTTTATCAGGGGTTTTAGCAGGTGTATCAGCAGATATGTCAGCAGGCGTTTTAGCAGGTGTTTTATTATGTGTTTCAGCAAGTGTTTCAGCAGGTATTCCATTATGTGTTCAAGAAGGTGTTTCAGCAGGTGTTTTATTATGTGTTTCAGCAGGTATGTCAGGTGTTTTATAATGTGTTTCAGGAGGTGATTTTTCAGATGTTTCATCAGGTGTTTTAGCAGGTGTTTCAGCAGGTATTTCATTATGTGTTTCATCAGGTGTTTCAGCAGGTGTTTTAGCAAGTGTTTCAGCAGGTGTTTCTTCAGGTGTTTCATTATGTGTTTCATCAGGTGTTTAAGCAGGTGTTTCAGCAGGTATTTCATTGTGTGTTTCAGAAGGTGTTTAAGCAGGTGTTTCAGCAGGTGTTTTATTATGTGTTTCAGAAGGTATGTCAGGTGTTTTATCATGTGTTTCAGCAGGTGTTTCAGGAGGTGTTTTTTCAGATGTTTCATCGGGTGTTTTAGCAGGTGTTTCAGCAGGTGTTTTAGCAGGTGTTTTAGCAAGTGTTTCGGCAGGTGTTTCTTCAGGTGTTTCATTATGTGTTTCATCAGGTGTTTTAGCAGGTGTTTCAGAAGGTATTTCATTATGTTTTTCTTTAGGTGTTTCAGCAGGTGTTTTAGCATGTGTTTCTTCAGGTGTTTTAGCAGGTATTTCATTATGTGTTTCAGAAGGTGTTTTAGCAGGTGTTTTATTAGGTGTTTCAGCAGGTATGTCAGGTGTTTTATCATGTGTTTCAGCAGGTGTTTCAGGAGGTGTTTTTCTGATGTTTCATCAGGTGTTTTAGCAGGTGTTTCAGCAGGGGTTTCAGCAGGTATTTCATTATGTGTTTCATCAGGTGTTTTAGCAGGGGTTTCAGACGGTATTTTATTATGTGTTTCTTTAGGTTTTTCAGCAGGTGTTTTAGCAAGTGTTTCAGCAGGTGTTTCTTCAGGTGTTTCATCAGGTGTTTCTTCAGGTGTTTTAGCAGGTATTTCATTATGTGTTTCATCGGGTGTTTCTTCAGATGTTTCATCTAGGGTTTCTTCATGTGTTTCAGCAGGTGTTTTAGCAGGTATTTCTTCAGGCGTTTCACCAGCTGTTTCATCAGGTGTTTCATCAGATGTTTTATCACGTCTTTCATTATGTGTTTCAGCAGGTGTTTCATCAGGTATTTTATCAGATGTTTCATCAGGTGTTTTAGCAGGTGTATCAGCAGGTATGTCAGCAGGCGTTTTAGCAGGTATTTCATTATGTGTTTCAAAACGTGTTTTAGCAGGTGTTTCAGCAGGTATTTCCTTATGTGTTTCAGCAAGTGTTTCAGCAGGTATTTCATTATGTGTTTCAGCAGGTGTTTCAGCTGGTGTTTCTTCAGGTGTTTTAGCAAGTGTTTCAGCAGGTATTTCATCAGGTGTTTTAGCAGGTTTTTTAGCAGGTGTTTCTGCAGGTGTTTCTTCAGATGTTTCATCAGGTGTTACATTATGTGTTTCATTATGTGTTTCAGCAGGTATTTCATCAGGTGTTTCTGCAGGTGTTTCTTCAGATGTTTCATCAGGTGTTACATTATGTGTTTCATTATGTGTTTCATTATGTGTTTCAGCAGGTGTTTAATCAGGTGTTTCATTATGTGTTTCAGCAGGTGTTTCATCGGGTGTTTCTTCAGGTGTTTCGGCAGGTGTTACATTTTATGTCTCAGCAGGTTTTTCATTGGGTGTTTCAACAGGTGTTTCACAGGTGTTGCATCAGGATGCTTGATTTTAGCTGAAGAATCACTTAGAGATCTTCGTGGAACGGGCTTCCATGGCAGAGGAACTTCACTACACACCACATCAGTTTAACCTCAAAAAGAAAACTTTTCGGAATAAACAAGGGGACAGACCATGAGCCTGGAAGATTAAGTTTCAGCAAACTTTCCCCAAGGAGCGGTAAGAGTCTAAGCTTCAAACATGGGGGGAGGAAATTAGATTGATATTAATCACTATAGATAGTAAATACCATGTCACTTAAAAATAAGAAAAAATACTTTAGTATTATGCAGTTTAGTTGTAATCAGCAAACTTGGTGAGATATTTGAATTAATATGGAAAAAATGGCAGATTTCTCAAAAATTTGATGAATCTAATTGGTCAAATTGTTGCAGCATGAATAGACTTTAGTATACGAAGATCTTTGCACACAACCTGTGATTTAAATCCCATAATATTTCAGTCTACATTTGTCCTGGGAGGCTCAGCTCTTGTTACACACTGGGCTCTAGCTGGAGCAGCAGAGTTCCAGAGGCCTCAGGCTGGTTAATGGCTCTGGGCGAGATGTCCTGGGAACGGATCTGTTCCTCTAATTCACTGCTGGTGGACATACTGGATTTAACCCGCACTGTCCATGGCTATGCGCTAGACACCGCGAGAGAACCAGCCCGCCAAGAAGCCTCTCTCCACTTCATCAGATTAGCTCCATTAGTGGATTAGCCGGATTAGCCGGATTAGCGGGTTAATTGGAGTCCGCTGCTGCGTTGGTGCAGGGAGGCTAATGACAGCTAACGCTGGATAATCGCAAACACAGCCGCGTTGGCCAGCCACGGCCACGTCTGGCAACATGGCACACACATCAGGGAAGCCAGCAAGCTGCAGCTTCCCATGAGGATTAGGAACGGGCCGAGTTTGGAGTGAGCATCTCTGCCAGCCAGCAGCAGATTTTCCGTCCTTTGGTTGCCAGGATGTCACAGTTTGGTCACTGATACTGTTGTCCCTCGGGTTAAGAATAATTGGAAGGTTTTTCTAAAGTTTTCAGGGAAAAATGTGGTTAGAGAAAAAACAAGAAATGCACAAAATCTTCATATAAAATTAAATGAAACCTTTAAAATGTTTAACTGTAACCGTAATGCTTTTCATTTGTGGAATCAGCCAATTTAACCAGATTTTGTTTTCCTTTTTTTGAATAAAATACTTTTTTTATTCTGTATTTTGGAAGATTTTCCTTCAAATTTAAAGTTTCCATCAGTGAAATCCACCGAAAAAAGGGTGGAATAAGATTTTTCAGTCCCTGTGTTATGGTTGCACTAAATTCCCTTTTTTAAAGTTAGTGAAAGAAAAACAACAAACACAACCGTAACAAAAAAGCATCAAAAAGACAAACGGACAAATGAGACACAACGTCTTTGAAGGAAACAACACGTAAAACAACCACAAAACGAGACTTTTTCAACACAAAACATTTATAGAGCAAACATGAAATCAAAGACATCAATGAGATCAGTGATTTACAAAAAACACTGTTTAAAAACATCCAAAAAAAACATCTAGAAACATACAGCGTAAACACAAACCTTACAAAACAACAAGCCACAAACAACAGCCCAAAGACAAAACAAGTTATTTATCTTCTTTTGGGATTATTGTGTTTTTAGTTGTTGTTTTTCTGATGTTGTTTTTGGCTATTTTGTTATGCGTTGTTTCTGTTTTTCCATCTACCTTTTGTTTGTAGGTTAAAATGTTTCAGGTGCAAGTCTGATAGGAACAAATAAACACAAGCCGCCAAAAACCCACAACCACCACAGGAGCGCTGTGGCTGGAAACGCTGGCGGAAGCCGAGCAAGGAAGGTGTTATTGAAGCCGATGAGGTCTGACAAATGGCTCCAGGACAGGAAACGCCAGGATTATAGGTAAAATAGGTGCAGAAAGCCAAAAAAAGCCCTGGGCGCGATCTGCGGGCGCTATACTTCCTGTTGGATGAGGAGCACCTCGGCCTCATTAAGGGGATGTGAAGGCCTCCCCGCTCATCTTTAAAAGATAAAACAAAGTGCTGCGATGTCGTCCCTCATCAGCCGTCCAGCAGCAGATGAGGAGCACTTTAGACGGACCAGAGAATACGGTCGCCTGAAAGCGCAGACCTCCTCTGACTCTGCTGCCGCACCACCCGGCATGCCGCGCGCCACTGAGCGCCAGTGGATGAGGATGCATGTTGGTTTGGCGAAACATGATATGTTCTCGGGGCGGCCAATCGGGCAACCTGCCGGGGATCTGCAGCACAAGCACTCAGAAGAAGCACTTGAGACACACACATTGTCCCATCCGCCAGCCTGTCCTCAGAATATTAGCACCTAGACGGCGTCTGGAGTGGGAGCCGAGGGGGCCCAACACAGGAAGTAGGCACCTGGGGGGGGCGGCAGGCAGGGGAAGTGCCTACAGGTCCAGGATTAGACACGTTGGCCGCTGGGGGCTCAGTTTGGTAGGTGGGGTTAGGGTGTAGTTAGGAGGTTTTAATGATGGAGAACACAAAAAAATGAAGACTTTCTGTTTTCACCCAGGCATTACCCCCTCCCACACACACACACACCACACACACATATATTCTTGAGGCTTTGCAAAATATGTCTGTGTGTGTGTGAGAGGAGTATCAACTAACTATAAAATGTCTCTATTAAACCTCCAAATATTCATGTTCCTTCATTTGTTGTACATTTATAGGTATTTCACAGAAAGCGTTTGTTGTTTTATCCGTTTCATTCTACAATTCAAACTTTCTTTTTATAAGCGGAAACCAAAATATTAAATGCATGAAAAAAACATATTTTACTAAAAAATAGTCAAAAATTATGCTTGTATATAAAATTACTTTCTCCAAAAAAAAAAGATCAGACTATATTTTTTTAAATAGTGTATTTGACATATTTTTCAGAAAAGTAAATGCAGTTAATTAAAATGATACAATTATTTTTAATT
Organism: Oryzias sinensis; assembly: GCA_037389245.1. Classification (NCBI taxonomy): domain Eukaryota; kingdom Metazoa; phylum Chordata; class Actinopteri; order Beloniformes; family Adrianichthyidae; genus Oryzias; species Oryzias sinensis. The sequence goes on along the minus strand of CM074509.1, from coordinate 17,664,166 downwards.
TAAAGACTTTATTTTATTTGGATATTAGACAAACCTACAGAAAAGAAAAAAGTAGTTTTATTGTAAAATGATTGTTTCTATTAGCATGATTATTTTATTCAGCTAAATAGATGTTTTTCTGTTTAAAAATATTCTTTTACCTTTTTAATTATGGAAATTTACTATATATAAATCTATTTCTTAGATTTGATTACTTTGTGGGTTGATTTTTTATTTATTTTTCCTTCTTTTGTCACCTGCTGAGCTCTCATCTGTGAAGGAAAGTTCTGTTCAGTTTTGCAGAAAACCCTAGTTTCCCTTTTTTATTTTAAACAAATTACAAATGTCAGCCTTAATATAGGCTACATTTGATTATATAAATTTGTCGTAATTTGTCAAATTAGGACAAATTGTTCCTCTTATTCTTTTAAACTTTACACCAAGTTGTTTTGTCCTTGTGTTCGGTGACCTTGAATAAACTCTTAGGAGCTTACTTTATTTACAGAATAATATATATATTTTATATTGAAAAGACACTTTAACAATAGAGTTTTTATTGTCACTAACTTACTGGAGGCGTTTTTCTGCTGGATCCGGACTAGGTTCCACGTAAACATCAGGACGGAAACCTGACATTTCGGACATTTGGAAGTCCGCGTGCGCCGTCCGGGTCAGCCGCGCGCGCTTCGATCCGCGCCTCGCGGCTGCTCTCAAGGCCCCGCGCGCGTTACATCAGCCGCAGAGGTAAACACGGACAAACCGAGGGAGGTTGTTTTTTTTTTTTTTCTAGGGGCTTTTTTTCTTCCTGATAATTACTGATCATTCCTCCTCACATCAGAAATAAGATGAATCAAAACAGCAGGAGGGAACGCGCGAGAGGCGCACGAGGGGCGGGGTCATCCCAGGGTGTGGAAGGGAGGGTGCGCGAGGACGGCGGGGGTGACAGTTGATGCGGAGGGTGCAGCTTGGAGGCTGGTGTGCGGGCGGGGGCTGGTTGGAAGGTGTTGTGTGTGTTGGGGGGGGGGGGGGGGCATCAGTGGGGAATGGTGTCAGCTGCAGAGGCAGCAGGGAAAGCCGACATCTTAATAAAACAGCCTCGGGCTAAATCCCATTAAAGGCCTCAGAGCCTGTTACCACTGCTGGCCAGGTATCGCACACAAACACACACTCCACGCAGACACACACCGGCGCGCAGACACACAGGAATATATTATATATGGATCCATGTGTCCGTCTCTCTGTCTGCTCGTGTCTGTCCGTGTGGGGGGAGGCTCTCTTTGTGCGATTTCATCAGATTGTGCAACTGTAAACCGAGAGTTGCACAATACTGCACAACTCATTGTTGTGAAAGGTGCAGCTCGGGTCCGGAGCCACGCTTCGCTCTCATCTGATTCATACTCCCGCCTAAAAAAAAACACTCAAGACTCTTATTTTGAAGGAAGGCCATCAGTGGAAATATCAACTTCCTGCCATAAATTAAAAGTTTTTTGGCCAAAATAATTGTCTTGCAGATTCCCTCTCCTGCATTCATGTGAGAAAGGTGCCCCCTTCTGCACGCCGCTCTTCAGCTCCCCCTGCTGGCTGCAGTCTGAACCTTTCGGACAGGAGGGCAATAGTGAAGCAGCGACTTCTTCGCTCACATTCTCAATGTCTCATCTGGAAGAATAAACATATTTTTTCTGTGTTTGATCTCCTAAAAGTAGTTTTTAAAAGTTTTTTGGAAAACAGAAGCTTCTGCTTTCATAAAAAGAACACAATTTAAAAGGCCTAACGTGTTTTATTTGCTGAAAAAAACAAATTCATTTGCATTACTGATTATCATTTTACTATTTGTACTTATATGGTAGATCAGGGGTGGGCAAACACTGGCCAGTTAGCCACATGTGAAATGATTTAATCTGGCCCGCCAAGCTGTAAAAAAATTATAATGATAATCCTTATAAAGGCTTTATTTTCCCTTTAATTCTGGAGTCCACTCATAAATGATGCTCTGCAAATAAAGTGACCTTTGCTTAGATGTACAAAGTTAATCAGCATGTACGTGGTGTTGGGAGATTTGTGGTTTTCCAGATGTTTCGCAGCATTTCTCTAATTTTGCGTTTTCCCTGAGCGATGTCAATCCATCGGTGCAATTGGCTCTAAAATGAAAACAAAATCCAAAATGTTCACTTTTAATATATATACACATCAATTTTTCATCCGTTCAAGCATGTTTTCATCCAGATTGCATGTTATTTCCTTTGCTGATGAGGCGGACAACCAAAACGCTCCACACATCTGCTCCTGGTCCAACTCTTTGGTCAAATTTTAGAACCCTCTGCTGCCCACTAGTCAAAAACTTTGCCCACCCTTGTGGTAGATAAAGGATGGATTTCCTTTGGTGCAACATGACTTTTTGGCACTATGGCAACATGATGACCTAACAGCTGTGCCACCGATTTATATAGGTACATATAACAAACCAAATTGTGGCCTGACTGGATCTTCTTGGGTCATCTCAACTGGAATTTTAAAGATAGGAGCTACCTAATACTTCTACCTAATACTTCTACCTAATACTTCTACTTAATACTTCTTCACATAATACATTTAAGTAACTTCTGTTGCTCCAACAAGTTCAGTTTAAAGCCAGAAAGGGATTAGGTTTAGGTAGTACTGTGATGGCTGACGTGGCTGGACAGGCGCTAATGGGATGGAGCAGAGCTCAACGTAACCCTTGTGCTATCCTAGGCACTTTAACGTTGGGAGTTGGGTCATCTAGACCCACTAGACAGTGCTCTGAACCTTTTTTCTTCAATGATTTGTGATCTTCACTGGTGTCCATGGATTACATGAAATCTTTCCACCTTTATCCACCTTTGTCATGGTAGGGAGAACACGTCAATGTAAGGATCGGGTCATCTGGACCCTATAGCACAAGGGTTGAGCCTTAGCGCACTGCTGCCTCAGTGAGTGCAAATGCTGCAAGCGCCAAACTACATTTTCATTGTCAAATTTCCTCATTTCTACCAGTCAAGCTTAAGGCAAGAAGCACTGACGTTTCACGTGAACAGCACCAACGCTCCCCTGTGCACAGAGTAAAAACTGTACCATGTGCCTGCGTCTCACCTACTTTACCCTTACGTGTTGTCTAAGTGCACACTACAACCCGTCAACCGCAGGAAATATATGCATTAAGAATTTTGCCCAACAGGCTCATCGATTGGTCTACATCAGTGTTGCCCAACCCTGGTCCTTGTGGCAGACTGTGCTGCATGTTTTCCATGTTTACCCGCTTATGCACACCTGATCGTCAAGCTCTGTGGAAGCTTGACAGTGACCGTCATCAAAGGGAGGTGTGTTTAACCCTTGTTTTATCTTAGATGACCCCACCCTTACATTTACGTGTTCTCCCTACCATGACAAAGGTGGATAAAGGTGGAAAGATTTCATGGAATCCATGGACACCAGTGAAGATCACAAATCATTGAAGAAAAAAGGTTCAGAGCACTGTCTAGTGGGTCTAGATGACCCAACTCCCAATGGTAAAGTGCCTAGGATAGCACAAGGGTTAAACAGGGTTGGATTGAAAAAATGCAGGACAGTGTGCCCTGAGTGTTTCCCAACCCTGGTCTACATTCTTGATGTTTCCTGTGCCCCCCTACATTCCCCCGCCTTAACCACTCTACAAGGCAGGGTTTTGTGCTGACCCATGCCAACACCTCAAGGCTCCTAAGCAGTCACAAAAAAGGGAGGAACAATGTGGCCAAATCTTTAGCGCACACGTTCTATGATGTGTTTTAGACGTATATGCCAACACAACAATGTACCTGCAATTACAATGTCACAGGAACTCAGTCATTTGTGGTGCAAGCACACAACCTAACATCAGATTCACAACGGTGACCAGAGCAACAACCAACCGCAACACAACAAGCAGAACACAGAAAAAAAATCTTGAACAGAACAAAAGAGCAAAAATTACTACCCGCAATCGAAAGGGGCAATGTTTCTGAGTGTTGAATATAACTGACCTTTGACCCAAACCAAAGACCTACAAACTAAAAACTAACTGACTAACTCCCTCCTGCTGCCTCATCTGCAGGATTTGGCCTTGAGAGCCACTCAAAACACTTTTCCAGACCAAAAGAGAAAGGCCAGACACGTTTTTGACTGATCAACACAAGACCGAGTGCAGCAAAAGCAGACATTCGCCCCATCTTTATCAGCCACAACAGCAGCATTGAACCTTTCAGTTTCACGATGCCAATAGTTCTGGATTTAGGACGTGACTTTCCTGCGTAAATCTCCCCGTTTGCCATCAGACGGACAGAAATATTGTCGTTTTTTGCGGCCGTCTCCACAGCCCTGATCGCGTCCGCCTCGAGTTTGTAAGTTGTTGCGCAACATGTGGCGGGAGAGTTAAAGCCCGCGTGTGCAGCCTGCAGCTTCACTGCAGAAACGCAGAATCTTTTTTTTCTCTCTCTCAAAAACTCAGAAAAGAAATGACGGATAAATCTTCGCCAGCTGCGGAGGAGATTTGTGGATGATGGCAACTCCTCCCGGGGGCTCTACAGGATCTAAACTGTCCTCTGAGTTTTTTAGGAGCACAATCACTCGGATTCGAGGCCCAAACGAAGCACGTGCCGGCGCGCACACGCTCAGGGAGGGGCAGGAGGGATCGATATGAAAGAGGAATCCATATATCCCAAAGTTGAAGTTCAGCCTCTGTCTGACAGAACACACAAGTTCCTGTTTTAGTAAACTATTGTTTTGACAGGATGTCACTTCAGTTCTGCCGAGTGTGTGTGAGAGCGCCGAGCGCCGCGCCTCCTCTTTATCTCAGGCCTAAGGCTACTGTCACCGAGCCGGGGGGAGAGTGGGAGACCAAGGCAGGCAGACAGAAGGAGAGAGAGGGAAAGAGGGAGGGAAACAGGAGGAAAAAAGGAGCCATAATTCACTTGTCATCTGCCTGATGAAATGCCATTTTAACTGAAGCTGCTAATAGGAGCATTACTGGAGCTGTGCGAGCCGGAGACATCTTGCTGCCGGTGAGGTCTGTGTGAGCGCTTGGAACAGCGGCGCTTCCGTTTTTTATCAAAACCTCCTGCAACATATGACACACGACGCCGAGCTGAGAGCCAGACGGGTTTTCCCTCCTGCACAGACAATGAATGAAAACGTCGTGGTTGGAGGTTTCATCTTCCCCAACTTGACGGCAGACGTTTCAGATCTCAGACGGAAGCCGGCTCTAATGTGTGCGTTGTTGCTGGAACAAAAACCTTCTATAAGATCCGGTGCATTCAACATAAACAGGTCATTAACCGAAGCTCACATCAAATCAACCTCTATGCAATAAAGCACTCTTGGTGATGGAGAAGCATCCTGAACACTAAAGACACAAAAGAAGAGATTTGGGGAGCTTAAATCAAGATCTCTTTGATTAAAAATGTTTAAAATGTCAATACAGAACAATAACATTCAGGATGACTTATTATATTTGATTTATTTAAATGAGTTAACACCAGATTCCACCTGCAGACAAGAGGAAATGGGAAAAAAATATGATCTTTTTCTTATCGTAAAGCTTTGCTTTAATATATGTTTCTTTTATAAATGGCAGCACATTGAGAACTTTTTCTTTGACTTTTTTCCCTGTAACCTCGTTGTGATTTGAACTCTCGTTGAAATGATGGTAAAAAAAAAGATTAGTGCATCACAAGAAAATACATGTTTACATGTCATTTACATACTAAAGCATTTCCATTTACACAATAAGGAAGGAAAGTCTCATTTAAAATCATTTTACTGTTAAGAAGATATTTATTTATTTTTTTAGCTTGATTAGGCTAATTAGCTCCTTTTCATTGATGTTAGCATTCTTTAAGCTAGCATTTGGACAAACATGTTGATATGTTTTTTGTTTCATGTTTTCTACTTTAAATTACTTCAAACATGTAAAAGATAGTTTAGCATTTGGAAATATTATCTAGTAATTTTTAGCGTTGATTAGTTTAATTGATCAACACTCCCACCCACAGAAAATGTGGGTTTTAGAAGGTATTCTCTATTTTTCTGCTTCATTTTTTTACATTTTTCTTTCAACAAGTAAATTAACATTAAAAATAACAAAATAATTTTTCATTTCACCTCATTTTGGATATTCAGCATCGTTCAGTAAACATTTTTTGTTAAACTGCAGATTTATTGACTGATTCTCAGAAAACAATTAAAACTGATGTTGTAGCTTTTAACAAATTGAGTTTATCCATCTTATTTTAGCATTTTATTTTATTTTATTGTTTTAAAAAGTTTAGTTTTACACAGCCTTCCATAAGTTCTTTTTTTACATTATTTTGTTGAAAATTAACTTTACAAGCAGACAACTGGATTTACCAACGTGATAATCTTTCTTTTTATATGAATGTATTTCTGTAACTTTTACTTCAAAATAATAAAAATGTATAGTATAAATGTAACCCCTTCACAATCAAATCCAACTTTATTCATAAAGCTTTTTTAGACATTCATTACAACACAAAGTCACAGAATAAAAACATATTTTAAACTTAAAAAAACAAATGAAAGACCTTTTAATTTAAAACACACACAATGACAGAATCCTCACGTAGTTTAACATAAAATGACCTATAATTTAAAATAGTAATGTTGAATAGTAATGTGGCTAATGTGGTAATGTCACTAAAGTGAGGGAATTGTATTCTGAGGATATAAAAAACATTTTTTTGAAAGCATCTTTGCCCAAAATGAACTTCTATTATTACAGGTTTTCCCATTAGTGGACAGATTATTCTGTTTCCATGACTAAAAAGGTCACGATAAAGGTCACTGCGAGGCGACTTCATGCGGCAAAGTGAGTGTTCCTGCCGCCGCCGCCGCTCTTCCCCTCAGAGTTTCACATATTTGCCTAAACTGCTCAAATGGAGCGTTAAACTCCACGCGGATTCTCTGTGCAGCATCAGCAGACTCGTTCAGTCCACCAACATTACTGTTTTCAAAGGGACATCTAATACCTCACAAACACACATGCCAACACGCACAAGCACACACCCACTCACACAGAGAAAGGGTTAAAAGAGCCCCGAGGCCAAGTGATTTACGCAAGAATAGGCTGAACCGTTTCTGTCTCTGTCTGCAGGAGTGTGTGTCAATGTGGGCGTGTGCTTCCCTGTTGAAGCCCGGACATTGCAATACAGAAAAATGATTGACAGCTTTTTAAAAAAAAAACATGTTTTCATAGCTTCACCTAAAAATAAAACACCCAAACTCAAAGCTGAACTTTTAAAAATTCTATCACTTCCTGTGAAAATAACTTTGAAAAAATAGTTTTATGAGTGTTTTTTCATATAACAGATTGAAGTTTCTGTTGCACATGATACATTTCCTAATCTGCAGTGAAGCTGGACGAGTGCAGAGCCGAGTGCAGACTGAGGCCACAGCGTCTTTACCTCCACAAGCTGGGCTGAACGCATGCAGGAGCCCCAATGCCATCTAGCGGCTGCAGCAGGAGGCCAGGCACAGAGAGGTCACTGAGCAACAGGAGCAGAGGTCACTGATGTGCCACTTCTATGTCAACAGCACCCCCTGCAGGCTGAAGCCAGAAATGCTCCGCTGAATTCAAACTGCTGATGTCTGTGTTTGTCTTCAGCTAGAACTTTTTTTATTTTGAAATATTTAGCAAACATGCCTGTAGATTTTGGCTGTTGTTCCCCTACAATAAATCCAGGCCAGCAGATGGGTCGCTAAATTTTGTCAATGCCACTTTACAAAGAAATGGAAGGACGATTTGCATTTTAGTGAACAAAACTTTTTTTTTAATAGAAATTTCCCATCCAAACCACAAAAAAAGCAAAATCCTTTGCATTCATCATTAACATTTTTTTTTATTCTAACTTGTCCTGTCCAACAGCTAAGCAGACAGATGAGAGCTGAAATCCTTTTGTGTTGTGTTACTTTTACAACAGGGATTATGAATCTTATGATACACCAGATGTATATTTAAATAAACCCCTTTTGTAATGTCAAATAAACTTTATTCATGTTAATTATTTTTGTAAATATTTTTTGTTGGACCGGACGGAAAAGAAAAGGAGGAAAGAAGAGAGAGGGATGACAGGTGGGGGGGGTAGAGGGGGGATTATAGTAGCGAGGGTAAGATCATGAAGCGTCAGAAAGCAACAAGTTGCTGGAGCTTTATAATAACAACTGACAGGTTAAGATGCATGAAGACGCTAAAATGGGCGGGGCCTGTCCACACACACTCAAACGTTACAAACACACCTGTTGGCTACAAAAGTGTTCACACACAAACAAATCTACCTGGACATACTACCACGAACTTTCGCACACGCCTACTTATGCATTCAGACCAACACATGTGAAACATTTCATTCAGTCACGCAAACTGTTTGTGCAAACTGAGATGGCACCTGTGCTGGAGTGAGTGTTTCTGTTCTTCTGGGGCAGATGATGGAATGTAAAAGAGGGAGAGAACCCAGCGCCCCGCCCCACACAGGCCCCCACCGCAGCGGCAGCCGGGGCCCCCAACACCCACACAGTACAGCAGATGGAGAAAGACCGCTTGCCGGGCAACCACACCCGCCACCCCGGGCAGGGCCAGCGGGACCGCCACAGAGGCCGCCAACGGCAGAGAGCGGGGGGGCGTAGGGGGGGGGGGCGCAGGGGGTTGAAGTCGCAAGCCCCAGCCGGATAATTAACATTCTTTGGTCCAGAATATTCCAAATTTAGCATGATTGTTCTCCAACAGGGACCAACTGGAATGTTATCCTCGAGAGCAAAAGGCAGCAGTAGAGAGGATAAGTCCTTTCAACGGGACTATTATCTGCTGAGACCAGTATGGGTCTGAGAGGACAGGAAGGAGTCTGACAAAAACCCAAAACAAACGATTGGCAGCTGTAGGTTGAAGCAGGCAGTTTAATAACAGCAGGAATGAGACCTGAAAGTAGATGAGCATAGACTATTGTTTGTATCTGAGAGCTGAACTGAGTAAGTGTGACATCACCCATAGAAAATGGTTTATTCCAGCTCCAACCGAAAGAAGCCAATTCAGTCACCATTATTCACGATACAGGTGCCACCATATTGGAGCCAGACAACATTTTTAAGCAGTGATTGGTCAAAGTCGGTCTGAGGCAACGTTTCTATGGCAACTATTCTAGCCACTCAGAAGTGAGCTGGTTGGAAGTCCACAATTGTCACTTGATTAACACACAAAACGTCCAATCGCACACATCCTCTGAAACATTTATATATTCTTGACCAGCCCAAGGTACTCTGAAACAACCTCAAACAGAACGCACATGGAACGTTTATGTTGTCAAAACGCCGTGCTCTACGGCGCCATTGGCATGACAGCTACGACCACACAGATCTAATTCAATAAGCTGTTGAAGGAGAAATAACGGAAAATGTTTTTACCATGTTGTAATCTCCAATATTAATCAAAATTTATCAGAGTAATTAAAAAAAATTGTTCATTTAAAGTCTGATTTTCATAGTTAAGTAATGTTTAAATACTTAATTCATTTGTAGATCTTTTGGTGCAGGCCATTCTAAAAGATCTCACATGCCAAAAGAGTATGGGCACCCCCGTCTTTAAGTTCCACTCCGATCATTTTTGATCCATCGTAAAAGTGTTCCCAGAGGTCTTTTAATTATAATAATCCAAAATAAAATTAAATAAAAAAAACCTGTGTTGTTTTCTAGGACATCGTTTCGGCAGAGTAGCAGGAGTTTATTAGAAATTTGCCCCTGAGATGCAGGCGGGACCAGAACCGTGGAGCAGTGACGTGCGGTGAGGTTAATGGCTGGTGAGGCACTGACGTCATCAGTCAGATTTACAAATACATGAACCATACTGAGTAACTTATTCACCATTTGATTGACAACAGTTAACGTGTTTTGTTTAAAATATCATTTCAACATGTTTTTTTCATATACAAACTGCAGCATAGAAAAAGACACAAACGTTATTATCGTCTTACCTTTACTTGTAAATAAAGTCCATACGCCGCTCCTTCTGAAGAAAATGGCTTGCTATCACTTCTTCTATTATTTTTTAGCGTCATAATCTCAGGGCTCACCGGCGCCCCCTAACATGAGGCACTAGAACTACTGGCCTCACCCGGCGGCTTTTTTGCCGGCGTTTAGCGCTCAGCACAGGAAACACGTCCCTCACATGCAGTTATTTATAAAAACAAACACTGTACATCATATACATCGGCTAAATTATGTAAACTCAGCTCATATAGTACAAGTGATTGAACCGACATACAGAGAGACAGCAGTACCGTCTGACTGCATAGGTATTGCGCAATCCAAGGTGAGGCTCAGCGGGCTGGTGCCTCATCGCACCTCACTACTTAGTATCTGAACAGCAAATGCGGAAATTCAGCGATTTTGAAAAGAAAAAACACCCAAAAATGGTACATTTAAACGGAAGGACAAATTACTGATTAAATATAATAATTGAATTTGTTTTTTCCTCTTTTCTTCCCATAATGACAGGTGAGGCTGTGCCTCACCTGCCTCTCCTGACTGCACGTCACTGCCGTGGAGTAACCCCACCCCTCTTCCCTTCCCCGTTACTGAGAGCTCTCTGTTTACATGATCTCCCACCAGCTTGCCCCTCACACCCATAACCTGAAAAATAGTCAGCAATATTGGAGATAACCAGGCGCACAGTTTAGATCCAGATTCCAGGTCAAACAAAGACGTTCTTGGATCTTTTTGTCTGCAGGTGGATGATCAGAATGGAGCGGAGCCCCGCCCATCATATTTTCTACGTCACAAATAGATTTTTTTTTTCAAACAGCGTGTTCGTCTGCTCCTGATTCGCATTGAATAAAGAAATACTCAGAAAGGCAATTTCAGGCTTAATTTGATATATAAATATCCTTCATCCTCATGAGAAAAATGCTACAAGAACAGATTAAAAACACCAACAACACCATTTTCATTGGAGGGGGGTCTTTAAACCCTTTCTTAATTCCCTTTTAATTTAAACTCCTAATCTTAGTTTACTGGTCCTGTGATTTTTATTCGGGGCTCCTCCTCCTTCCAGCTGTTTCAACACTTTAAGCTGCGTTCACATTGCCCTCAACAACATGCGTTCAAGCGACCACTTCCATTGAAAAGTCTTTGTAAACGCGCATACATGCATGTTTCAGGCTTCTGCGTTCAAAACTCTCACGTTCAGAAATGCTCGTCGGACAAAACCCCGGCCATTGAACGCGTGATGAAAGTTTAACCAGGTCAAACAATCAGGGTCTCAGGTTTCATGGTGACGTATTGATGGCGTTCCTTTAAGTTCGCGGGAGCACTAACTGTTTCAAAATTGATCATGGAGGAAAAACTAATCATTTCAGCTTGTGCCCGGACAGAAATTCCATGACACCAAGTCCTTCATAAATCAGAATAGAGCTGTGAAAGAAAAAGCCTGGAGCAACATTTACCAGATTTGCACCGCTTTGGCATTTCACACCAACCTCTTCCAACTGTGGGTGGTGAACATTTGCTAGTAAACAGGAGGAAGAAGAAGCCCCTCCCTTCTGGTCCAGTGTGAACTATACTACATGAGTCAGAGGTAGAACCCAACTAGTGGCAAAAGAGTCTCAGGAGGAAAAACCTGATTGTTGGTCGACTCCACTTTACAAACGACAAGGAAAAACTCCATCATCTGCTCTCATTTGTCTTCTGTTGCTTTCATTTGACGCTGCAGTAACCGTGCAGAATAATGCATGGAGTCCTGTGCAGCAGCGTTGCCCCTCTGCGCCGTCCCATCGGCCATCAGCATGCAGCAGGCGCATGCCGGTTGGCGGCAGAGAGGCCTTCGGTGTCTGTGTCAGGAGCGCGCCCTCACGCACGTACGACGGTGTGACTGAGGGCTCGGTGTGCGTGGATTTGCAGATCTCCTAATTTAGCCTCCAGAGAGCTGAGGCGTCGGGGTGTCAATCTTGGCGTGCTGCTTTTTTTTCCTCGCTTAACTTTTTAACTGACTTTCCTCCTCTCTGTATTTATAGCAGCCGTGCGCACGGCGGCGCGCGTGCACGAGCGGAATTTACCAACATTAAGCACATCTTTGTGCTGCACAGCTGTTGATATTGTGTTGGGGGAGGAAATGGGGGGTGTTTGGTATTTCAGTCAATTTCCACCGAGACGAGGATGAGGAGGAGGAGGAGAGGGAAATGTGCTGGGGGAGAAAGGAGTGAGAGGAGGAGAAGGGCTTGAAGAGGGGCAGGGGGTGATGGAGGGATGAGGCGGATTCTGGCCGGCCGAGGCTGCTCTGAGACTAATTAAGGTGAGGGCAGTGGCAGAGACGAGGTAATGATGAAGAAAAGGATTTACACCTTCCATCACCACCTCATTCCCTGTCCAACCCCCCCCCCCCACCTCCACCACCCGCCTGCCATCCTCTTGTCCTCCAGTTTCATCTCCAGACCAGATAAATGAAGCTCCTCAAACACCGACTGAAGAGTGCTCAGGTTTTTTTTTTTTTAAGTAAAGTTTTAAACTCTCTGTCTGAATAGGAAACTGAAAAAAAGTTGAAGAATTATCATCATATTCAAGCAGCTACAAGACAAACACTGTTTTGTAGATCATCATGACGATGACGTTAAAAGAACTCAGTTGGGCTTTTCTGTTTGTTCTTCTTGCCTTACATCAAATAGTTTAAAATGAGTATTTCTGTATTTAATTTGTTTTAAATCTAGGGCAGATGGAAAAAATGCGATGTGATTTGGAAAAACCCGCTGGGCTGCTCACAGTCTTCGTGCTCTGCTCTATTCTGATCATCCACTGTTGGACATATAGATCCGAGAAGGTCTTTGTTTTCCTCAGCTGAGCTGGAACCAAACGGCAGATATTTCTAGCCAATTCTGTTACGCCACTAATGTTAGGATAAACAGAGAGTTCTCAGTTATGGGTGGCAGGAAGGGGGGGGGGGGGCAGTCTTAGTCCGCCAACAGTTCCGCCCACAACGTAGAGGTGAATTTCTGATGAACTCCTGATGCTCCGCAGAAAGTATTCTGGAAAATGGCACAGCTTTCTTTACATTTGGATAAAAACCATAACCATAACATAACCAGACAGTAGTTAAAAGACCACTGGGAACACTTTGACAACAGATCAAAAGATGATTGGAGTGAGACCAATTAAATTAAGGCAGGTCACTTCACCAAGAAACCATCAAATGGTTTAGCAGGCAACTACAGGTTGGACAAACCTGCAATCCTGATGAGTTTATTTATTTTATTTTAAATTTAATAATCTCTGAGATTGTTGCCGTTTTGGCAGGCTAATCCAAAAACAAGAACCCTATTTCAATCTCAATTGTTTTGTTTTAATTGAGAAATAAAATGCAAACTGAAATGTTTTGGATTTTAAATCCTAATCCCAGTTGGAGAAAAATGTTTTGGTGCCACAGATTAAATGTGTTGTAGTTTGGAGTGAATGGGAACCATTGACTGTATATGGGAACTGGAGTGAGTGACCCCTCCCTCCCTTGCATTCCAACAGGAAGTAGCCGCTGTTTCCGAGAAGCCAGAATCCCATAGTCTTCAATAGAGAAATAAACAGCTGTTTCTCATTTTATTGGTCAAAATAACTAACCTTCTTTATTAATTACATTTTTACTGTAGTCCATGTTATTCAAGTTATAAACTGACCAATCAGACGCCTCAATAAAAGTAGGCGGTCTTATATCCCACGTTGGAAACGGGACAGACTATCCTCAGCCCACTTTCAAATGGTAGGGGTGTGGCCTTCCAACAAGCTCATTCCTGATTGGGGAGAATGGTTACCATAGACACGTTGACTCAGACTAACTCTGACCAGTAACTGCTTTCTGGAGTCCAACATGGCGACATCTGTATTGCAAAGAAAATGGCGACTGAGTTGACTTGATTTGGTTGAAGCCTAAAATAGACCGTCACACTCGCTCAGTCCAGATCTCATGTACAGTCAATGATGGGAACTGAAAACTTGCTCGTTTTACAAGCTAGGTAATAGTTAGCTGAGGTTTTAACCTGGCTTCAGTTTTTTTTGTAATAAAACCAGAACCAAGGAGGAAAAGGAGGCGTTTTCCCCTCAATCTGATAACAAGTGTCACATTGACAATCAACAAATGTTTTTGTGGTCAGATTTAGGGTCAACAAAGCATTTGTGCATCTGACGTCACTCACCAACAGAGAAAGGCAATCTTCCATGCAATACTCAATTCAGGTGCTCAACTTATTTCTTTATTTATAAGAAGCTGATAAAATTCATTGACAGTGGCTTAACTGATGCTATCTCAAAAGAAATGGATTTTATTGAAGGGTTTAACAAACATTTCAATTCTCCAAAATATGAATTTTCTTGTATGTAGTGGGCGTTACAGGGTTAATAATATATTAGGTATTTCAGGAAAAAAGTGAGCCTAGATGTAAAGTTCATGGAGCATCGGTTCCTTGAGGTTAATGACAAATGAACTCTCTTTGCTTCAGCCTCCATCTGCTTCTCCTTCTGTCAGGAAACTCCAGCATTTTTCCGCTCATGCTCCTGTTCCTGTCTCTCAACAGCAGTTCCTCCCGCTCCCAAACACTCCCTTCCACCCACACTCCTCCAGCATCTGATTCTTGCTGTTTGGTGTCATATTAAAATAAAAATGTACACAGTTTGCAGAAACAGAATCGTATCTCCTGTTGGCTGTCTGTCACTTATTTGTGGGATTTGTTTGAACAGAAACTGAAAACTGCATCTTTATCTGGTCTGTTGTCATTAGAGTCACCGAAAACAGGATGTGTCTAAAACTTTTCACAGGAGAACTGATGAAAGAACGTATTAATATTAGACCAATACAACAGGTTTGAAAAATGTCAAGTTCCGAAGCGTATCCCTAGAAACTGGTGAGATCGGGTTCCATGAGATTACAATTAATTTCAGCAAACATATGTTCATTTTTGCTTGGTATGTGATTTTCTGTGAGAGTCTCTGGTCCTGTGTGTGTGTTTTTGGTCCTGTGTGTCTTTGTGAAATGTATCAGAGGGATTTGATTATTTAAAAACCTGTTATTGTGAAAATCATGTTTAGGTCTCATAAAACATTAAAAACTAAATCACAGAACTCATCACTGGGATAACTCCAAAACTATTTAGCATTTTTCTAATTTTGTGCAACACCAACAGTAAAAATCCTCCAAAATCCTCAATACTTTCATAAACATATGATCTATTGTTTATTTATGGTCTGAAAAGGCCATATATGTCTTTATATATATGTTACTATCACCAACTAAACAACCGTAAAATAAATGTATTTGGAAAAAATACAGACAAGTATTAAAAATGTCTGCAATAGTTGGTGAAGAATGACATTATTAGAATGAGCTGGGTCATTTAAGCCCCCTATGATCCAGGTGTTGCGCAATGGTCTCTGTGCGCCGTTTTACCTCGCAACCTGCACCCACGACCTCTCCCCTTCTCCTCCTCACACACACACACCTTTTTCTCAAAGGTGGGAGCTCAGATTCGCAAGTTTCCGGCCGTTCAATACTCTGCCATATATTTCACAATAGCAGAACTAAATCACCACCCTCTACTATCCAGGTCAGTACCGTCGCGCCGAGTCTTAATTCACTATCCTCTTACTTAGTGGCAGCCCCACTGGACATGTCCGAATCTGCTACCGGTGCCTCATGCAACTCACAACCCCGGTTTGTTGAGAACAACACTCACATAAGTTAGCAGACAGTCATATCTGTCTGTTTATTTTGAACACCCTCACCAGCAGCCAAACAGCATTAACCTCACTTCTGCTCACAGCTCCCTCACTTATGGTGAGCGATTTAACACACCTCAGATTCCCCACTTCCCATAAGTCTTAAAAGCTGAAGGCTAACCCCCAGATCGCCACAATATATTGATTTGCTATATGAGCAGTGCTATGTTTGGAGCATTCCCGTTAAATGATATTTACCCTTCCAATCATTTTTTACATTCTGGATTTCACTGGGACAGTGATCTTTGTGTCTTTTGTGGAAATGATGTAGAAACCCTGGAACATCTTTTCTTTGAATGTTTTCATGTAAAAGAGTTTTGGTCTTCTTTTCATAATTGGCTCAAATCCAAAAATATCATCATAACCCTTTAAATTGGAATACAATTAAAATTCGATTACAATGAAATCACATCTGGACTTTCTGATTAATGCACTGGTTGTAATTTCAAAGCATTTTATTTATACTTGTAAATTCTTAAAGGTAAAACTTCACATTAATGGATTACTCAACCGTCTCAACCTATTCTCTAAATCTTTACATTACATGAATCATAAGAATGCACAGACCTTGTGTAATTTATTTGATCTATTTAAACTTTTGCAATAGACCCTTATTTTTATTGATTATTTTTTTAAATTATGTTTGTTTTCATATTTTTTTGTCTACATTTATCTCAGAATTGATATTGTTGTCATTGACAGACATGCCGTGATTGTTTGTTGAATATTTGCTTCAATTAAAAAAAAAAAAGAACAAAAAACATTTGGTGCATTCCCTGCGGGCGCCACAAGGGGTGCTCGCAGGCGCATATGAGCCCGCGGGCACAGGGTTGGTGACCCCTGGTCTAAATCAGTGTTTTTCAACCAGTGTGCCGCGGCACACTAGTGTGCCGTGGGAGATGGTCAAGTGTGCTTGCACCTTCGGCTTTATTTTGGAAAAGTCCCGTCCCTTTAACTGTCTCCACCAATCATTGTTTGGGGGTTTAATCACATGTCATCAGTCTGACCAATCAGAAGTGGTTAAAGTCTTCACTTCCTTGTCCCGATTTAGCTCATAAAGTCGCTCAGTTCCATCAAAAATACCAGCTAAAGCTCGTCTTTAGCGGTGTAGCTTTCCACAGAATCCGGTATCAGACCGTGGAACAAGTAAACAAAACAATGAGGCTCCGAAAAGCGATCTCTGGCCGTTTTATGCACTACATCTCCCATGATGCATTGGGTTGTGAGAGTGACAGCGCACTTGAAACCAACAAACACACTTCAAACTGTTTTTAAATCTTCTAACTTAACTTTTGTTGCATCTTTTAGAAAAAAAACAGCAGCAGTTTCCAGCTTTTCTGCAACAATTATCTTAAAAATGCATGTGAGATTGTGGAGGGGCTGTAGATCAATACAGACTATGAGTTTCTACTTTTTTTTTTTTTAATTTTTGGATGCTGGTGTGCCGCGGGATTTTTTTTTAAGGTTAAAGTGTGCCGTGGCTCAGAAAAGGTTGAAAAACACTGATCTAGATGACCCAACTACCAACGTTTAAGTGCCTAGGATAGCACTAGGGTACCTCTGCTATCTGTGGACCCACAAGATAGCACAAGGGTTAAGAGACGTAGTGCTCTTTTTACCTTCTTTCCAGAAGAGCCTCTGGGTTTCAAGCCTCACACATGAAGCTCCTCGCCGTCACCTGAAAGCCCTCACGCTCCCCGTCACCTGTCGAAAAGACCAAAGAAGAGTTCCTGCGACTCCACAAAAACGAGAAACCAAGATTGTCCGAAAAGTTATTATGTTTGTTATAGAGTTTTATTTTATTTTATTAAACAACGCAGTCAGAAAAGGTCTGAAAGCAGTGAAATCTAGCGAAGTCTCCACATTGGCAGCATTGCTGGGGGCACGGCTCTGGGCGATGTCTGTAGAGTTATGACATCTCAACCATATAGAAGTTCTGATCACTCGTTTACAACTGCCTACATGCAATCCCCTGTGGGGTGGCTGTTGTTAGACTTCATCCAGTTTTTTTATTGTTCTCATGGATTTAAGTCTCTGAAATGCTTTTACTTTGAAATAATGAAATTCTTAAAACACGGATGCTGGGAAACCACTCTCTGACGATCACTTCATGTTTTAGTCTGGTTCTGACCCAAATAAATGTGAAAACTGAAGAGGACTTTAAAATGGGTTCACTTTAGGAAAAACAAGAGCAACGAAAGCCTAAACTTTAGACTGGTTTGGTTCAACAAAATGAAATGAAATAGGGAAACCACAGACGTAGAGTGAAAGAATCCTCGATCTCCACCTCAGCTGCTGCAGTAACATCTTTGTCTTTTTTTGTTAAGCTCCCTCTTGTACGGTGGCCCTGAAGTGCAAATCAAATCAACAAATCACTAAGCGCAAAAAAAATCAACGATGTCCCATAGTACCAACCTTTTCTAGTTTTTCATTGGGTTTCATTTTTTAACATTTCATTTTGATTTCTGGAAATTGCTTTCTGAAACATATATTTTGTTTCATTTTTTGTGTCTGTGTTTTTTGTTTATTTTTCTATTGTGATATTTAATATGTTTTTGCATTGATGGATTTCCAATGTATTATTGTGAAGGTGCCTGATTGGTCAGTTTTTAACTTAAATAACTTGTGAAAAAGAAAAAATAGGAAAAAAGAGGATTATCAAGAACATGTTTAAAAGGTATCAGAGCAAGAATAGTTATTCTGACCAATAGAATTGCTAAGTTATAGCTGTTTATTTCTCTATAGAAGTCTATGGGATTTTGGCTTCTTGGAACCAGCAGGTACTTCCTGTTTGGAGTGTTGGGGGGGGGGATCACCCAGTCCAGCGCTCATATACAGTCAACGGTTTAGTTACATCCATCCATGCATACATTTTCTTAACCCACTATATCCTTTTTGGGGTCACGGGGTTGGACACCACACTTTTATTTTGTGCTAATTGTGCATTACCAAACATGTAACGGTGTTAGCATTCCTGTTTGTTCCTGCGCTGCCTGGGTTCATGGTTACTGTTAAAGTGAGCGATCTTAAATGTTGTTTTTAAGTTGTGAAAAAGTTTAGCAGACAGGATATTAGTCAATAACTGGCAGACGCACCTCACACTACGTTCACACCAGCATCGGGCAAAGCACGTTCAAGCAATCCAATTCCAATGAAAAGTCTCTGTAAACGTGATTAAATGTCGGATTTGGTAGTGTCGTTTGGATGGCATACTTTTTAGGCAGTTACTTCTCACAGAGGTGCCAACCATTTGAAAACTGAACATGGAGGAAAAATTAAAAACAGCTGTTTGTGCCCGGCTGGAATTCTGTGACACCAGCTCTTTCATTTATCGGAATAGAACTGTGAAAGAAAAAGCCTGGAGCAAGACACAGGAGATCTGCAACCCATTGACATTTCACACCAAGCCTATTCCAACTGTAGGTACCTGCTCTAGTATCAGGTAGCGACAGAACACAATATACTAAAAACCCATTTAGAACCTGCATTCAGTGTGTTCTTGAACTTGCAGCAGATGCCGGATGTGTGAATGGCATAATGGTGGGAATGCAGCACCATTTGAGGAATGCTAACGCACAAAGCCGGTCGGTTGAATGTCATCTTCCAAAGGCAACGTTCAAGGAACAACCCAGAATCCTTCTCCGTTTCACTGCAAAGATCCACTAAA
This sequence comes from Oryzias sinensis, assembly GCA_037389245.1. Lineage (NCBI taxonomy): Eukaryota > Metazoa > Chordata > Actinopteri > Beloniformes > Adrianichthyidae > Oryzias > Oryzias sinensis. Next base: position 17,644,743 of record CM074509.1, on the reverse strand, counting down.
AGAACCAGCAGGGTTGGAGTGTTGCCACAACTTTACCTCTCAGAGGAGTTTTCATAACAGGAAGACAGCAACCTCTGACTCTGATTTCTGCCAGAGCCCTCTCATTGGACAAGGTCGCGGGACATTAGGAGTCTCAGACTCAGCCAGAGACACCGGCAGAGTAAGAGGCTGCAGAGGGAGAGAGAGAGAGATGGATGGATGGAAAGATGGAGAGAATGGGAGGAAGCAGAGCGTTTCGAGAGCGCTGTCACTCACTCATCCATCCGGCTGGCTAATTGGCTCCTTACCCTCTCTCTCTTCACCATTCTGTCTCTCTCTGCCTCCCTGCATCCCTCCCTCTCTTGCCCTCTCCTCCTCCCTCCATCAGGCGTTGCTCCTAACTGCGTGCCGGAGGCCAAAATGCAGATGAGCTCTGCCTGGCGTCAGGGGGAGCTTCTGCTCTGCTTAATTATCTGAGAGTGTGCGAGTTAGCTTATCAGCTCCCCGGCCCACACACACACACACAGAATGCTCATGCTAAACAGCAAGGCATCCTGGGAATTGCAGTGACAGCTCATTTTGGGTTTTTTCTTCACAGTTTCTATATGAAAGCTCCCTCCTCTTGCCTTCCCAACTTTCCCACTCTCTACCCCCCCCCCTCGCCTGTTTCCCCTGTGCTCATGGGAACGGGTCCGGGGCCTGTCACCAACCGCCCCCCTCCCCCTCATCGCTGCGGTGACAGGGCTTGTTGACAAACGCCAGCAGTCATCAGGGCACCATGGGAAATCTTCTGCCACCATTTTGTCAGCAGAATGACAGAAGTCGTTAATGTCTTGCCTCTCGCCCTGACACGAGACACCGGAGTGCACGGGCGCGCGCACGCCGCACGCCAACACAAATGTCACAAACACACACCTTGACTCTTCCCTCATGCCCCTGAATCAGTGCTGGAGTGTGTGTGTGTGTGTGTGTGCGAGGCAGGAAAAGGTGTGTGGCGAGGCGCCATTAACGAGGATCCGTGTAAATAGTGTGTGTGGCCTCTAACCACCTGTGTGTGCGAGGCGTCTCGTGTGCGTCTGATCAATAACATTTACAATCCCGACAGGAGATTGAGGCTCGCGGACAAGCCCTAACTGACCGTTAGCAGAACATGATGAACTCACAAACTCACACACACACTTCCAGGGTACCTTCTCTGGACAGCCAATTACCGCTGCTCATAATCCACTTGCTCCACACACACAAACACATACACAGTGTGTGTGTGTTGGTTTTTTGTAAAGTTCCCTCCAGAACGAGCCTAGAATCCTATGCAGTGAGAGTTTTCCACAGCTCACCTGGAAGAATCTGTTCAACCTCTCCAGCCAGCATCAGTTTCACCTGCGAGATCCGTCTTTATTCTCCAAAGCGTGAATCACATTCAGTCCTTTTCCAGAAAAGACTCATGTAAAGACAAGTATGACCTAAGTGCGCCTGTGGTCAACCAACCTCCAAACCATTATCATCTAGTTGTTGTTTTGTCTAAGAGTTTCAGACAAATGTAATAGAAAGATGATATTTAGCTTATTTCGGCCTGCAGTGAGGTAAACATCAACCTCAACCTACATTAGCTTTGGCATAAAAAGAAAAAAATACTGTTAATACAATATGGAAGGCAAAAACATCTAGATTTCTCCTTAAACTGGGTTCCCAAAGTGCTGAATGATAAAGAAAATCTAATAAGGAGAGGAAGGAAACACCTAAAACCATTTAGCTACACAAACATTTCAATTCTTTTCTTCAGATTTGTAGAGCAGCCACTCATGAGGACAAAGATTGACAGATTCTCCCGAACCTGCTTTCATTGGAAGCGGTGTGGCTTACCAACAAGCCAGTGACGTGCGGTGAGGTTAATGGCTGGTGAGGCACTGACGTCATCAGTCAGATTTACAAACATATGAACCATACTGAGTAACTTATTCATCATTTGTTTGACAACAGTTAACGTGTTTTGTTTAAAATATCATTTCAACATGTTTTTTTCATATACAAACTACAGCATAGAAAAAAATCACAAACGTTATTATCGTCTTACCTTTACTTGTAAATAAAGTCCATACGCCGCTCCTTCTGAAGAAAATGACTTGCCGCTTGCTATCACTTCTTCTAGTATTTTTTAGCGTCATAATCTCAGGGCTCACTGGCGCCCCCTAACATGAGGCACGAGAACTGCTGGCCTCACCCAGCAGCTTTTTCGCCGGCGTTTAGCGCTCAGCACAAGAAACACGTCCCTCACATACAGTTATTTATAAAAACAAACACTGTACATCATATACATCTGCTAAATTATGCAAACTCAGCTCATATAGTACGAGTGATTGAACTGATATACAGAGAGACAGCAGTACCGTCTGACTACATAGGTATTGCGCAATCCAAGGTGAGGCTCAGCGGGCTGGTGCCTCATCGCACGTCAAATGCGGAAATTCAGCGATTTTGAAAAGAAAAAACACCCAAAAATGGTACAGTTAAATGGAAAATGACTGCAAAGCACAAATTACTGATTGAATATAATAAGTGAATTTATTTTTTCATTTTTCTTCCCATAATGACAGGTGAGGCACAGCCTCACCAGCCTCTCCTGACTGCACGTCACTGCAACAAGCTCACTCCAGACTAGCAAAAGTGGTTGTCATAGGAATTATGACTCAGGCCGACTCAGACCAATTCCTGCTTATTAATTTTGTCTGAAAAAATGGCGAGTGATTTGATTTTGTTGGAACTGGAGGTGAGGCATTTTCATTGCATAACGTCAAAGGCGCTTTGTCCGTCTATATCAATGGTTAATTCTGTAGATGGTCAAAGAGTTCAAACATAGTTCAAAGAGCGGGCAACATCTCTGGTGTTGAAGGCTTAACATTCTTTAAATTGCCGTAATTCAGCAGATTCTGAAGCAGAGAAAAGCAGCTTTGTGCTGATTTGCAACACTTTACGGAAGTGACGTCTTTGGCCTAATTCAGCTGATTCTGTCACTGAGAAATGTGGCTTCACTGTTACGCAACACTTCAACAACCTCAAGTATTGCATTTCCATGCTAAGCAAAGCTGCTTCTCTCTGTGTCAGATTCCATTGATCGCATTAACAGTTACGGTGTGTCAAAAAGTGTGTTTTATGTGTGTCGTAGGTAAAACCTCCAGTGTTGAAGAGTTAACGTTTGCAGGAACTGGTCCATAGAGATATTGCAGGTTAGTATTGACCTTGCTGCCGGGACCTTTAACAAAAACAGTTGAATCCAACAAAATTCAAAGAACATAGTGGTTAAACCCTACAACTTTCAGACATATTAGGCCTTTTTTATGGGAGTGAATTGTATATTATTACACGATGGTCCCTTGTACACGTTCTGTAGGCATAATGTTAATTTTCACGGTGTCAACATTCTCTTCGTCATTCACACTGAACTCGGCAATGTGCATTCAAGTGACCACTTCCAATTAAAAAGTCTATGTAAACGCGCATATATGTGCACGTTTTTGGCTTCTACGTATGAGACGCATGTCTCACTGAATGCATTGAACGCATGTTGAGAGTTAAACCGGTTGAACTTTAGCCAATCAGGGACTCGTAGTTGGTAGTGAGGTACAGATGGTGTCCTTTTTAATTAGAGTGCCAAACGTTTGAAAATTGATCACAAAGGAAAAATTATTACTTGCGGTTTGTACCAAGCTGGAATTCTGTGACATGGAGTCTTTCATAAATCGGAATAGCTGTGAAAGAAAAAGCCTGGAGCAAGATCCACCATGACATTTTGCACCAAGACTCTTCCAAACGTAGGTGCATGTGCTAACATCGGCCAATGTATCAAGTAGCGACAGATTAGTGCAAACACCATATGCTTAAAGCATGTTTAAGAATGTCAGTCTGGATTTTTGAATACCATCACATGCCTGGTGTGTACATACCTTAACCCTTGTGCTATCTTGTGGGGTCCAGATGACCCCACTTCCAACGTTATTGTGCCTCCAGGGCTCCTAACGGGCTCATTGTGGGCTGAACCTTTTTTCTTTAATGATTTGTGATCTTCACTGGTGTCCATGGATTACATGAAATTCTCTCCACCTTTATCATGGTAGGGATAACATGTCAATGTAAGGGTGGGGTCATCAAGATAGCACAAGGGATAAGAAAACAGAAACTGTGTTTAGTTGAATTTTTTATTACTACGTCAAAGCTGCTAATTGTACTTATAGGCAAAGATGTTTTCTCTAAATGATATGTGGCTCTTAACTGGTGTGGGGTGAAACTGAGACGATAATAAAGCCTCATTACAGCTTTCAGTGCACATTCTTCCACACACACACGCAAACACACACAGTAAGCGTGAGTCAAGTGCAGCTTTCAGCAGGTGCCGCCCCACGTGAGCCGGCTAGGAGGAGATAAAAGCCGCCGCTTTCCTTCACCTCCTGCGTGTGAACACTCCGAACAAAAACCCCGCATCCTGCTCCTCCCTCCCTCCCTCCCTCCCCGCGCGCTCGGTGAGGCAGATTTGTAGTGACAGCAGCGGGTGCGCTCGCTAGTCATTCCCCATAAAAGGTTCCGCCTGATCAAAGGCCCGCTGAGGCAGGGGAGGCGGCTTGCCGTGTCGGCGTGTGTCTGCGTGTCTCTGGCGTCTCGCAGGGTTGAGGCGGGTTTTGAAGCTTTATAAACACAGAAACCTTCTCTGTCTGTCTCCTTGCTATTTACATTTGAGCTCCGTTTTGCCTCGGCTGTAAAACATTGGTTTTATTCCCTCCGCCCGCAGCCCGCGTGACAGCCTCGGCTGCATTAATCAGTGCCTCGCGCTCCCAGTCAAGGGTTTCTTAAACTGGAAGAATTAAATCTTTAAATACATTTAAAAAGGGTGTGTCTGACTGAAGCTAACAACACCCCCCCCCCTCCCCTTCCATCCGAATAAAAGGGGAACGGAGTAGGGTTCATGTTGAGAAGATGTTCCCCGGAGAGCGCTGAAGGGATGCGCACACCAAAAGCCCAAAAAAGAGGGGATGTGTTGATAAAAATTTACACATCCGCTGTCAATTAGACAAACCTTTTAGCGAGAGTAAAAGTTCGGCTTTTCCGGCTCAGACATGAGAGGCAGCGTGAACTTTAAGCCGGCTGCCAGTCACACTCTCGGCTTTCCATATTCATGTTGTTTTAAGTCACCGGGAAGCCCGAGCATCCCTCTTTACCCGCTCATTAACATCAGACGCAGACGCCATTCCTCACCATCAGCTTTGCAGCTGACACATCTCCACGCAAGGACTGGATGCAAATGTGACAAAAAACATTTGGCAATGCAAATTTGGGAAGGTGTTTACACTTTTAACAGTAGACTTCACATCTTCCCCGTAAACTCCCATTTTTTAGTGTTTTTTTTTTCTTCTTTTCTTTTTCCATACATTGATCTTTCTTTTCTTCTTCCAAGAAGTTTCCACCCCTGCTGAATAAAACATGGACCATCAACGGTGCTTGAAGTTGTCCATGCATCAAGGCCCTTCCATCAGCGAAGGCTGTGGAGCCTTTCAACTCTGTAGCTACACAAGATGGTGATGTGATTGCACATTCGCTGAAGCTTTATTACAGGAAACAGTGAATTTACACGCAGATGCACCAATCTACACTTCATCGCTGTTTAAATGTTCCATCCCGCCGTGTTCCTCGGTTTGTTTCAGGTTAAAGACTACACGAGTTTGGGTTTCTTGTTAAAAACACAAACTTTTTTGAGTTTAAAGAAGATAAAAAAAAAAAACTATGTACTTGGATTTTCTCTTAGTTTACTAGCATGGAAACTACGGTGGCCCTGAAGTGTAAATCCCATCAACAAATCACTCAACGCAAAACCGTATAAAAGATCAGGACAATTAGGAAAGGAAAAAAATACAACATTACTTTTTAGAAATCAAAACAGAATTGCAGAAACCAAAATATATAAAAAGCCAAAAACATTTCGGAAAACCAAAATCATTTTCAGAAATCAAAATGAAATGTTAAAAAAGTGCAACAAAATATGGGAAAAGGTTCAGTATTTTTCTGTATTACAGCGTGCACTGTCAATGAATGGTCTGTTTTCTAAACTATGTCATATAACAGTTGCATGACAAAACAGTCAAAGATCCTGTAAATCCATCAGTCAGTGTTTCTTAACTGTGCTCACAGTAACTCCCTACACATAGGCCACATTAGCTGTGTTAGCGTATTCACAATATCTGGACAATAATAAACCTGCACAAACTATGTTCTAGAAAACGACACATTTGAGTAAAAAACAGCATAATCGTAAATAAAAGACCACTGGGAACCCTTTAAAAATATATAGTCAGAGTGGGGCTTCAAGGATTTTAAATAATGGTTAGAAAAACACGGTAGGCATTATGTGACGTTACTGATTGGATGATGACGTTAGAGTTTTGAAGAATAGAGACAGCAGAACAATGTTTTTGTTTTAGGGGCAGCTATGCACCAGTAACATTCATTCATTCATTCATTCATTCATTCATTCATTCATTCATTCATTCATTCATTCATTCATTCATTCATTCATTCATTCATTCATTCATAACAATTTGTTGATGGAATTGTAATTGTTTTTTGGAATTGTTTTTCTCTTCTATCTTTGGAATTGTGCTTATGTGTTTTGTTTTTTGGAATTTTGCTTTTATTTCTAAAATGTAATGTTATTTTATTTAATCTATTCATTTTGCTTTTTTAATTGTTTTTGCATGGAGTGATTTGACCTTCAGGGCCACCGTGGAAATCAAAGCTAAAGACTTGGATTGAAGGATTGAGCTACATTTCATCGACTTGTTCTCTGGGGTTTGAACTTGAGACTACTCAGTCACTGTCTTAGGGCACTTTCACACTGGGCTGTTTGGTCTGGACCATAAGGTGTTTTTTTCACGGCTGTGGATTGTCTTGTTGGAGGACCTGGCTGGGTTTCTTCACGTTTATTTATTTCCTGGGCCGAGATTTTTTTCTAGGAAATATCAATTAAAAATACAAAGGTGTGAAACGTGTTCATGGTATCTGTCAAATGAAAACAAGAGCACTATGTTACAGGAGAAAAGCTGTTACAAATATAAAACTTGGATATTCAAATCCCAAATGAGCCTGTGGTCTACAGAGAAAATCAGCAATAAGTAAACAAGTACTGGTCAGATATTTCATGGTTTCAATCCTGGCACGTTCAATAAGAACTCCTTTCTTCATCAAACCCTGATTCTTTCAAAATGAGGCAGGACATACAATCAAAAACCTACAGCAGACTGGCGGTGGCGGGGGATGGTCTCCTGGAGGATCTCCTCCCACACCTGGACTAAAGCATCCGCCAACTCCTGGACAGTCTGTGGTGCAGCCTGGTGTTGTTGGATGGACTGAGACAGGATGTCCTAGATGTGCTCAGTTGGATTCAGGCCTGGAGAATTTGTGGGCCGGTCCATTCCATCAATACTTTTGTCTATCAGAAACTGCTGACACACTACAGTAACATGAGGTCTAGCATTGTCTTGCATTAGGAGAAAACCCAGGCCCAGTCGCACCAGCAAACAGTCTCCAAAGGAGTCTGAGAATCTCATCTCAGTGCCCAATGGCAGTCAGACTACCTCTGGTGAGCACATGGAGAGCTCAAAAGAAGTGCCACCCCAAACCATCCCTGGCCCAGTGTCAAACCAATCGTGTTTCAGGCAGCAGAACATTCTCCACGCCGTCTCCAGACTCTGTCACGTCTGTCACACATGCTCAGTGTGATCCTGCTTTCATGTGGACCACGGATAGTCAATTACCAATCATGGTGTTCTCTCTGTGTTCTCTAGCAAATGCCAAACGTCTTGCCTGTTGTGGGGCTATGAGCACAACTCCCATCTATGGATTTCTGACCCTCGTACCCCCCTCATGCAGTCTGTTTCTAACTGAGCAGACACGTGCACATGTGTGGCCTGCTGGAGGTCATTTGGCAGGGCTCTGGCAGTCCTCCTGATTCTCCTTTCACAAAGGAGGAGCTAGTGGTCCTGATGCAGGGTTGTTGCCCTTCTACATCCTCTGGTGTTTTGACCTGTCTCCTGGTAGCGCCTCCATGCTCTGGACACACGCTGACAGACACAGTATACCTTTCCCGCCACAGCTTACATTGATGCGCCGTCCTGGATGAGTTCCACTATCTGGACCACTTGTGGGTTCTACGCTGTCTCAAGGTACCACTTGAGTGAGAACTTTGTCAGCATTCAGAAGTCACCAAAAATCAGCTAGAAAACATCAGGACGGAGGCGTTGTCTGTGGTACCTACTTGCGGAACCATTATTGGCAGTGTTGTGCTGATCGCCTGTTATTTCCACCTGTTGTCTATTCCACTTGCACAAAAACATGTCAAATTGTCAGTCAGTGTCCAGATACTAATTGGACTTTTTAATTAAACATGTCTTGGAGTAACATTGAGTAATTTATAAAATAATTATATTATATATATTATGTAGTGGTTGATCTCTTAATCTGATGTATTTGTCTGGCAGAAGCCTGCCTCATCTTGCCTTAATCTGCACAAACCCATGTGTGTTCTGAATCAGCCACAAACCTCGTAATAGTATAATGATCATGCCTAAGTTTTTGTGAAATATCCAAATTTTTTTTTTATAATGTCCAAGGCATTTAGCTGTTTCACTTTTTTTTTCCCCAAAATGCTTAATAATGTGGAATGTCCTTCTTTAGTAGTTTTTCCTTGAATTAAACTTACCTGACAAACTAATTATGACAGGTATCTGGTGTCAGTGACCCAAAGAGCCCAGAGACACAAAACTATCCATGAGTTTAAATAAAGAATTTTTATTCTTTTGACAATACAATTAGCATAATAATTTGGAATGCAGTGTAATCCTCCTTAGTATCCTTTGACAGCTCTTTGGCCTTGGTGGAGAGGTTACACACTCTTTAAGGATGTGGACAGGTGGCTTTCATACGTTCATAAGTGGAGGACCGAGAAAATTCTGAAAGAAGTATAAAGGCAGCAGATCCAGAAACGTTGTTCCAATTATTTTTATTTTGACAGCATTTCATTTGTAAGAAAAAAAATATTACAGCATTTATAAACATTAGGGTCACCATGGTAATATTAAACTGCAGACAGGAAGTTCATCAAGTCAATCTTCTGCACTTTCTTCAACCTCCTAACAGCATTTCATTTACAAACATTCACATCCTTCTACATCCCCGTCCGATCAAGGCAAGGCGGTGCGTTTGTGGACCCTCCAGCGTCCACAAACATGTTAGTCAGCATGGACTGCAGGCGTGACGAGGATGAAGATCTAACAGAGTTATTGTGGATAAGCCTCCACCACCATGGCGTGACCCTGAAATCCAAGAAAGACGTGAGACAGACATCCTGAAGCTTAAGAAAAAAAAAAGGTGTTTCCTAGTTACCTGTCCTCCTGCGGCACAGGCTGCCACCAGGCCGTACTGCCCCCCCTCCCTCTTCAGTCGATGAGCCACTGTGGTCACCAGCCTGCAGCCGGTGGCACCGAAGGGGTGTCCCAGAGACAGAGAGCCCCCCCACGTGTTGAACTTCTCCATGGGAGGAGCCCCAACCTGCAAACACCAAGACAAAGAGATCAGACTCAGATGAGGATTTAACATTAGAAAGTGTCTTGAGTTCTGCCAATCAGACTTAGAGGCATGAAAATAAATAAAAAAGACTTTCTCTGTTCTGCTGGCAAATGCTTACAAGTCCCTTTTTCTAAAGTTCTGGTCAAGTCTTAAGGTGGGACTTCATGTCTAGTCCCAAGTCTACAGCACTTCGATTACAAACATCATCTGTTTAACTCCCCGTTCAATAAAGGTAAGGCAAGTCCCACGTCTACCGCTGCAACTTTACGTCTAGTCCCAAGTCTACAGCTGCAACTTTACGTCTAGTCCCAAGTCTACAGCTGCAACTTTACGTCTAGTCCCAAGTCTACAGCTGTAACTTTACGTCTAGTCCCAAGTCTACAGCTGTAACTTTACGTCTAGTCCCAAGTCTACAGCTGCAACTTCATGTCTAGTCCCAAGTCTACAGCTGCAACTTTACGTCTAGTCACAAGTCTACATCTATAATTTCATGTATAGTCCCAAGTCTACAGCTGCAACTTTACGTCTAGTCCCAAGTCTACAGCTGTAACTTTACGTCTAGTCCTAAGTCTACAACTGCAACTTCATGTCTAGTCCCAAGTCTACAGCTGTAACTTCATGTCTAGTCCCAAGTCTACAGCTGCAACTTTACGTCTAGACACAAGTCTACAGCTGTAACTCTTCTAGTCCCAAGTCTACAGCTGTAACTTCATGTCTAGTCCCACGTCTACAGCTGCAACTTTACGTCTAGTCCAAAGTCTACAGCTGCAACTTTACGTCTAGTCCCAAGTCTACAGCTGTAACTTTACGTCTAGTCACACGTCTACAGCTGCAACTTCATGTCTAGTCACAAGTCTACAGCTGTAACTCTTCTAGTCCCAAGTCTACAGCTGCAACTTCATGTCTAGTCACACGTCTACAGCTGCAACTTTACGTCTAGTCACAATTCTACAGCTTTAGCTTCATGTCTATTTACAAGTCTACAGCTGTAACTCGTCTACTCCCAAGTCTACAGCTGTAACTTCATGTCTAGACACAAGTCTACAGCTGTAACTCGTCTAGTCCCAAGTCTACAGCTGTAACTTCATGTCTAGACACAAGTCTACAGCTGTAACTCGTCTAGTCCCAAGTCTACAGCTTTAATTTTAGGTCAAGTCTCAAGTCTTAATCAGTAAAACTTCCGTTTAGAAATATGTTAATGCCTAAACAAAAAAGGACAAAAGAAATATTTTTTGACATTCTGTCTTCATTTTGAAAAGGGATTTTCTCTCTTATTATTACCAAAATTCTCTTTTTTACTTGTGAAAATATAGACGTTATTGAATAAAAGCCACCAAAAGAGAATATTTTACATTTTGAATCAAAAATTTGAAAATAATCATCACCTAAAATGTTTAGTAAATGTTTTCTTGACCAAAGAGTAAAACCACCACATGAATTTTCACCTTTGACTTCCTGCCCATGTACGTCTGAGCAAACCAGTCAGAGTCCATCGCCTTTAAATTCGCCATGATCTGACCCTGAGGAACAAACACGGATGGTTGCTATAGAAACCAGGCTGAAAAAGAAACTACCTAAAAGAAATAGCTGAAAAGTTTGGATCTCGACAAAGATCTTACGGCGAACGCTTCGTGAAACTCAAACACGTCGATGTCGCTCAATGACAAGCCGGACCGCTCCAGAACTTTTGGCGTGGCGTAAGTCGGCCTGTAAGTCAAACAGATCATTATGGACTCCACACAAACAAACAAAAACTGTCGAGCCGTGAGTGGAGACGGTGACACACTCACTCACCCCAGCAGCAGCTGATCTTTGGGGTCCTGGGAGACGTAGACGAAGTCTCTGAAAAACACAACGCTGTGAGTCGGTGGTTCTGCAGCGGTCCTGCTGCTCTGCTTCACTGAGAGGACTCGGGTACCTGAGGTAGGCTTTGGGCTTGAAGCCCATGGCCAAGGCTTTCTCCTCAGACATGATGAGCACAGCAGAGGCCCCGTCCGTCTGCCGACCAGCACACACATGGACAGGTGAGGATGAGGAGGACAATCACATGAAATCCTTCAGATGAAGCTTTTACCAGGAAGGAGGAGTTGGCAGCGGTGACTGTGCCGTGAGGCTTGATGAAGGCCGGCTTCAGTTTTCCCAGTTGCTCCATGGAGGACGGCCGGATGCCGTTGTCCTTTGAAACGATGTCCCGACCTGAAGGAGGAAAGCCCGTTTACAGACGTAACCTTTGACCAAATGATCCACACGATCAACAACGGTTAGATGACACAAATGAAGATTCTAATTGGAAAGATTTTATTTTATTTTCAAAAGAATTTTAAAAATAGAGGAGAAATCACGTTTGTGTGTTAATTTTCTGATGATAGAGGACAGGAAAGATGACAATAATGAAAAGACAACTGGGAAAATTATTATGAAAAATAAAGCTTTAATGTTAAAGCTAAATAATATAGTCTCATTTATCTTATTACATTTTTATCTCAGCAGAAAAAAATAATATTTATTATTTTCTTTGAAAGAAATCAATTAAATACAAATATATCAAATTAATTGTCAATATTCATTTTTAGGGTTGATTAAAATAATATTTGCCTTCCTATGTGAGAAAAGGTATACCATGACCAGATTAGTGAGACAAAGACACAAAAGTTAATCAAATTTAAGACACAAATGTTTTTCTGTGAAAAGCTCACAATTTGAAATAACTTTATTTAAAAACCTTTATGTTGTTATAATTATTAATAAAATTTAATAAGTAGTGCAAATTACCTTAAAAATAAACAAATAAATCCAAAGTTTAGGTGTTTTTACTAAATCTTCTGAGTGTTTAAAGTGAACAGATTCCCAGCAGTTGATAAAGACTAAACTGTGCTGCTCGGCTTCACCTGGTACTTTGAAGGAGACCACGTCCTCCAGCAGCCCGCCGTCCTGAGCCTTTTGGGCCAGGCTGTGGGAACGCAGAGCGAACTCGTCCTGCTCCAGCCTAGTGACGCCGAACGCAGCGGCCAGCCGGTCAGCGCTGTGGCCCATGGTTTCTGCCGTGGAGAATTCCGCCACGGCGGGAAGCTGCAAACGGGGGAGATTCCGGGTTCAGGAAGAGTCGCAGGAGAGATTTGCAGAGTCAGAGCTGGGTTTACCTCAGGGGACAGGTGAGCCAGTCGGATGCTGCCGATCAGGCTAAGCCGCTGCCCCAGAGTTTTGGCCTTGTTCAGGGACAGCATGGTCTTCCTCATCTTGCGGCTGTGCCGGATGGGAACATCGGACATGAACTCCACCCCGCCTGCGACGACGGCGTCACACTGACCTGCGGCAATCAGCCCGACGGCTGAACAGAAAAAAAGGTTCAAGTCCCGCTGAATCCCAACGACAGCGGCTCTCCCGCTGACCTGGAGCTCACCTGAAGTCATGGCCTGGTTGGAGGAGATGCAGGCCATGGTGACGGTGTGAGCTGGAATCTTGTCCGAGAAGCCTGCCCCCAGAGCTGCCTGCAGGAAACGACAAAAATGGTCAAAGGGAAAACGGCGAGCAGCTGACGCTCGCATGGAAGTGTCCTACCTCTCTGGCCACGTTGCTGGTTTTCACTTCCTGAATGACCGTTCCATAAATGATGTAATCCACGGCGTCTTTGGGGATCCCGGTTCTGTTCAGCAGACCCCTGAAACCAAAACAAAGTTCTCCATTTATTCAGTCATTATTTAAACGTCAGTCTTCTTATCCAATCATTACCCATCATTCCTCGAAATGTTTCGTTTAAAAACTAACAGGTACTTGGTCTCTAAGAAAAAAAACGCTCTGATTTTTCCATTACTAACTTTAGATACACTGACAAGTCCAACTCTGAGTGGTTTCCATGGTAACATACAGCATCACAACCCAAAGTCTCTACTTGTTCACTTCAAAATCAAGTGTCATAAAAAACAAACTTTGTTCATTCTCTACACAACACAATGAGAGATAAGGTCAGCCTTGATTCAACATGGAAACCTCTATGAAAGTGGTTACCATAGCAACCGTAGTGGCTTTTTAATGTCTGGGTCTGATGAAGATCTGGAGGGATTTTCATATGGAAACTTTTCCATAGCAACCCGTTTTTCCTTTCCAGGATTTCATTTGTTCCCTGATAACATTGACTGACATACAAGTGTGTTTAGTTTATTACTTATAGGTATTTCAGTACATATAATTCTATATTATAATCGTAACATCGCGGCCTGGGTGGTATTTTTGGGGCAATTGGCTGGCACGCAGGAAACCGGGGTTTACTTCCCGGGGCGTGGAATGAGTTAAAAAAAAATCCAGTGTGGGTCCTTAGACAAGATCCTTCATGCTTCTGCCTATCTGGGTCTCCCTGTGCCTTGAAAATACAGGGTTGTGTCAGGAAGGGCATCTGGCGTACAAACTCTCAGCCAAACCACCGGTCCGAGTCTGTGAAAGCTGATTGGCTGTGGCGACCCCTGAAGGGATATTCCCAGAGGTGAACACGATCGTAACATCGCAGGAAACAGCCCAGTCATTCAATCGTTTCTGACAAGTTTGTAAGACCTGGAAGGTCTTCAAGGCCTGGAAGAAGTTTGTTCCCGAATAAAAAATAAAAGCTCATTTGCAATCATGATTATATATCATTATGTAAAACGAATTTTTAGGGTGTTTTTGATTCAAAATACTTTAAAACCGAACTACCCAACCTAGCTTCTTGATACCAGGAAAATCCTAAACCTAAGCAGGAACTTACTGCAGAGCGGCTCTGGCCAGGTCATGAGGCATCATGTCAGCATACCTGGAAACAAAAGACAATGTTTTTCAAACCTGATGAATATTGTTTTGAAAAACGTTGAACACATCGTGAAAGGAATGATATCTGCAAGGTAAAGAGCTTCATCCTGAAGAAGGAACGTACGTGGTTCCAGACAAGAGGAACGGCGTTCGGACTCCTTCCACCAGAACGATGTTCTTCACTCCGGGACGGGCCAGCGTTTTCTTGCTCTTTGTCTGGGCTAAAAACAAATAAATCAAATGTGAACACCTGAACAAGTGCGACTTCAGATCCAACCAAGGGACAGTCACATTCAGTAGTGTGAATATGTTCACCCTGAGCCTGAAGAGGGGCCGTCACACTGAGGGGGCGGGCTCCTGGGAGACACGGTGATTCACAGATTTAAGAGAAACCAGAGCAAGAAGAACCAATCACCAGGCTGTGAGAAAACTCACCAAGTCGCGACGCCCAGGAGGAAGCGGCGGCAGCGGGCCGCAGCAGCATGGAAGCCATTTTACTCTGAAAGGAAAAACCTGCAGCCGTGAAGGAAACAACGGAGAAGTTCGGACTCATCTAATTTTTCGGGAACTCTCCGATTTTTGGACTTTATTGAAAACGGATTTTAAATTCAACGTATTATCCTAGAAACGGTAATTGTCAATTCCAAATATGCCAAAATCAAATATTTTTCTGTCAACTTCCAGATTAACTTCAGAATGTAAACATCACCGTTATGAAAAACACTTGATAGATTTACTTTAAAAAGGAGGACCTTCAACGACACTTTACTTTGAAAATCTATTTACTTCCTGTGACAGTAGCGTACACAGATTAGTTTATTCAATAAAATCCTATATTATTCTGCAATTTTAGGGTAACATTTACATTTCCTGAACTGCATTTTGCTACACTGTACTCTAGTAATAAAGATTGCAAATCAATGGACATAAATATTTGTACTCAAATTTTATGGAACTGATTGGAGAAATAGTTACGGGCAGCATTTAAAGCGAATTAAAGGAATAAAGTTCATAAAAATAATTTGCTTTTGTTGCTAACCTTGTTGAAATAACAAACGTTGGACTTGATGCTAGAAAAACCTGATTAACAATCCACCATCATTCTGGGGATGAATTTAGCAGATTTGAATATATCCGGTAAATGTATCATAGCTGAATTCGAAATTCCAGTACGTTAAGATTATTTAGATTATTAGTATTAAGATAATTTATTTACATGTTTTTATGGCAGAGTTTTCGCAGCGATTTTTGTAGATCATTTTTGACATATTCGTTGAAAACTCATTTATCTATTTATTGTGTTAAAGTAGTTTGTCTCCTTCTGAATCTCTTCTCTGTTCTTCTTTGACCCATAAAGCTCAAGCCTACCCTCTAAAATGCTAGAACCCCTATGTGAACTATTGGTTGTGGTGCGTTCACGGCCACTGCTGCGTTCAGAGTCAATTAACGAAAGGTAGCCAGACATTCCACCTCAAATCATTAAAATTATAGCTGATGAGTCAATATAGGTTAACCGATCACAGTAGAGGACTAGATCACAGTACAGTACATATTAAACATTAACATCTGATTATTTCTAAAATATATGTATAAAGTTTATTTTCCTGATGTACGTGAACGTCGCATCAGTCTGACGGTCACCCTTTCATACTGTGACCCTTCACCCACTTTGCTCTCCTGTGGAATGACAGCTGCATAAATGACCAAAAATACGACCGAAATCAATAGTTATGATACCTTTATTGACTGAAGCAGCCATTTAACCCAAATATAAATATTTTGGTGAAATAAATAGACGGCGGTGTCGCTGCGTTCTGCATGGATGGAGGCTAGCATAGACCATAGTGGCTAAAGTTTGTGTCAGGCAGGTTCGGTAACGGAGAACTTAGGAAAGTAAAAACGATAAAATAATTAAAATTGATTTTTTTTATTCAGTTTAAACGCTAAAAGTGTCTGCTGCTTTTACGCTTACCTTTATTTGTGCTGAATGACGGAGCTTCTGCTTCCCTGTCGGTGATCCAAGAGGACTACACTCCTGAACAGGACCCAACCAACGACTAAGCTGTCCAAACATGTGCCTGAACAGAAATCCACATCTGCTTAAAAACATGTCTGATCAAAAAATACTACAAAAAAGTAATTACCCATGACTTGTATACTACTTCTGCTGCTGCTGCTACTACTACTAATAATAATGATAATAATAATAATATTTAATAAAAATCACAATGCTATTATAACAATTTTTTATGGGGATAAAACAAAATTAAACAACTCTTATTCTTAAATTACCAACAACATATTTTTAAAATTTAACTTAGCTGTATTTCAATACTACTTGCAAAAAGCGTTGAACAAATGTTTTGAGTCGTCTAATGTTTTTTACTTAAAAATGATTAAAAAAAATAATTCATCTTCTAATCCATTTTTATCCCTTTTGGGGTCACAGGGCAGCCGAAGTCTATCCCTGCCACACACCCTGGTCAGATGGCCAGTCTGTCACAGGGCCACAATCACACCCATAGAGTAACCAATGAACCTATGAAGCATGTTTTAGGACAGTGGGAGGAAGACGGAGCCCCCAGAAAAAAGCCACACATACACGGGGAGAACATGCAAACTCCACATTACTACTGTAATAATAATAATAACTATTATTATTATTATTGACTTAAACTTTTTTCGAAAGGTGATGTTTAGTTAAGCCTATTTTATTTTGAAGAACACATCTAGACTACTCTGATTCATCTGCTAATTATAAATCAAAATGTAATAAGTTATGATAAATGCATTTTGCTGATTGTCCGAGTCAGATTATGAAGAAAACTCGAATGTTACTTTTATTTTTGTGCAGTGAAAACATGTTTTTCTGTTGTTTTTTCCTTCAAGCGATCATATTTTCTGCTCTTAAGCTCAGAGAAAGGGAAGTCCTTTTCTCACTTTAAAGCGCAGTTGTGCCATGGTGTTTACATTCTCTGGGGACGGCGTTAAACCAGCCGAAATCAGCATAAACCAGCCACATCTCTGGCCTTCTGACAGACTGACTCTTCCATTTTTTTACCCCTCTCTCCATCCAGCCAGAACTCCCGTCAGCTGCTGGCTCAGGATGATGTGGCAGTTGTAGGACTCCAGCTGCCAAAAGTGTGTGTTTGTGGGAGACGTATGCACATACGGGGCGTCACACATTATGTTTATGACAGCCCTGACTGCTTGTCTCAGCCTTCACGCTGACACCTGTGATTAATCAGAATGCAAGCATGTTTCCGAGTGGATGCAGCAGAGCCTGCTGGAAATGATGATGAAAAAAGTAGTTTTTTTGGGGTTGTTGTTTTATTCAAATCAGCTGTTTAAATACAAAACAATATTATATATATATTGTAACATTATGTCTCAAGATAAGATAAGATATTCCTTTATTAGTCCCACGATGGGGAAATTTCCTTATTGCGGCAGCAGTACAGGAACAGAGAGCAATATATAAAAGAAAAAGACTATGGAGTAAGTATAAACACCTATATACACAATATACACACATACATTCCAAAATATTGCACAGGATGATCATATGATCGGTTATTGCACAGGGTAAGATAAGACAGAGTCTTTTGGTTCAATTACAGCCATATTGTTTGAGATGAGACAAAAGGAAATTCAAGACATCATCATCTGTCTCCAGAACCCGGGGGCGTGCAGGCCGGATAGCTGCCGACCCTTCCCACCCTGGACATTCCCTACTGAAACTACTCCCTTCAGGCAGGAGGCTAAGGTCCATCAGGACCAGAACCTCCAAACACAAGAACAGTTTCTTTCCCTCTGCAGTCAGACTCTTAAACGCCCTGTAACCCCCCCCCCCCTAAATTTCACGTCAATGTCCAACCAGTCACCAGCCCACTACCTGCACCTTGAACATTCTCAGTTGCACTGTTTTGACACTCCTTGCACTACTGACTCTATTTATATTTTTTGTTATGTCCATTGTATAAAAATTTTGTTGCTTACTGTTCTTCTGTTTTATGTCGCACATTTGCACCGAAACAAATTCCTACTCTGTGTAGCTACACAGAATATGGCAATAAAAACCTCTTGAATCTTGAATCTTGAATCTGGATTTTTTTTACTACAGGCATGCTGCGGGCGGCAGGTCATAGCGGACACTTGTACATGTAAGGGTGAGTCGGGTTGAAGTAGGTGAAATGCAGGGTACAGAGGTTTTTTTTTTTTTTACCCCTCCATGAATCCTGCACACTGCACAAGGGGCTTCTTAGCCCTTGTGCTATCCTAGGCACTTTACCATTGGGAGTGGGGTCATCTAGACCCACTAGACAGTGCTCTGAACCTTTTTTCTTCAATGATTTGTGATCTTCACTGGTGTCCATGGATTACATGAAATCTTTCCACCTTTATCCACCTTTGTCATGGTAGGAAGAACACGTCAATGTAAGGGTGGGGTCATCTAAGATAGCACAAGGGTTAATGTTGTGATAGGTGTGCGCTCCTTCCATGCAATCTTGACTGTTAGAATTTAAGAAATCAGACAATCAGAGTGTAGATTGTGTGGCCGTCCTACGTGCAGCGTTTGCATGCGGTCTGTACTTACACCTAACGACTACAGTGTTGCATGAGGAGACCGAACAACACTATTACCCATGCATCATAATTGTGTGCAACTTAAACTATCTTAGCGATACAGTGACACAACACAGCTGTTTTCCCCTTTAGATATAGCCACTCTTTAAGACCCTCCATGCGCCTAGAGTGCAACCCAAAACCCCATGGCATGCGTACAGTTGACATATGAGTTCAGTTGACCAAGGCTTTTGGTCCAAACATGAAAGCCTCTGGTTGATCTGAGGGTTGGATGCGTCCATTCCTCTGCACACTCTAAACCGTGTCCGCTTATTACTTACATTTTTGATATATTTTTACAGTAACTTTTCAAGTTGCTTACAGTCAACTGGTATTATGGGTAATGTCTCTTGACGAAGGACACAATCTCTGTGGGATTTGAACCTGTGACCCACCTGGTGAGCTCCTCCCACCCACTGCTTTCGTGATCGCACGACAGCTTTCATCTTTAAATATGCAGGAAGGACTGCAGAGCTCGTTTCACGGAGACCAAGCCGCATTCTTCCTCAGACGTTCAGCAGGTGGTTCCACCAGCACTCCTTAGTTTGGAAGGATGGTGTCCAGCATGTGACCACCGCACCTGAGGTCTTGCTGCCTGGAGCAGGTAAGTCTCAGAGACTGTTTGAAATGGTACGGACACGCTCTCTATTACTAATCAGGGCCTAACACAAAGGCGTGAAACCCCTACAGTCTTTAGCAAGTGGCTGCCAAGCTTCACTTGAGTATAAGAAGGTCAAGAAAATCATTTCTGGTCTTTCATGAGCTGATAATGTCAACATGAAGTCAAGATGGTGGCTCCAACAACAGCTGGTGCACCCTCTGGCTATGATCTTATTCACGTTCTGCTTTTTAGAAAGAAGGAGAGTGATGTTTAGCTATTGGACAAAACGTGGAGGGATTTCAGCCTTCAGCCATCTAAAAAACTCATTTTTATGTTTCTCTCCGGTCTTTGAGTCCAGGTTCCTTTGGGAGAATTGAGGAGTGTTGATTTCAAATTAGGCTTTAGTGGTCACCGCTTGGCATTAACATGTTTTCTTTCAGTATGGAAAAAAAACTTTACTTAAAAAACAAAGGAACCAAGGGATTATCTTCTCCTAATGTCAGACCTGTTGGGTCCAGTCGGGTTTCACACATTAACATCACAAGGCAAAGATGTTCCAAAGCAGAGACATAAACAGAGGAAGTGAATAAATATTGATTTTTCGGGTACTAATACATTCCACACTCAAAGTAAGTGGGGTTGATGAAACCCGACAGTGCTAGAAATATCAAAAACTATGTCCAGAAACGATGTCCTCCTTTCTTTTTGGCTAAAAACGACACCACCATGATTAAAAAGTCCACTGGGAACACTTCTACAATAGATTAAAAAGTGTGAGAGACTTAAAACAAACTACATGATCATAAATGTCTAAACACTTTTTTAAATGGTTAGCAATTTTTTATTGATTCTTTCTCTTCATTTTTTTTTATTTTGGAGAGATTTCTTTTATAAACCCGTTTATTATTTAGTGTATGAAATAAAAATAAACGAAGAAAAAAAAACAGAGGAAAGAAGATTGTTTTCAGTTGGATTACATTTATTTTTATGCATTCCTAAATCAAGTATTTCTGAACAAGCAGTCTGAGGTACATCAGGAGAAATCTATGTGTTACTTCATGTCAGCGTTTTAGTGTGTTGGAAACCTAAAACCCATAAAGGGGGCTCTGATATAAACTCTGCTCCAAAGCACAGAATGGCTTAAATAAACAGCACTCCATGTTTTAAATGCCCGTCAAACTCACATTATAACTTTATTTAATTTGAAATAAATGAACATCTACTGAGGTGCAAATAATAGGAAATAAAAAACTTAAAATTGTGTGTAAAATCTGACTAGGATGCTTTTTTTGTTCCAGTCTGGGAGTCAAGAGTCACTTCTTTTGTTTGCCCACAAGGGGGCGTTCTTTCCTTTTGTTTGGGGCTCAGCAGTCAGTGGGTCACAGTAGAAGGCACATTAAGCAGGGCTTTCAGATCTTGGGCCTCCAGCCCTGGATGAACTGTGTGATTTTGGTCACGTGAAGTCGGCTCAGGTGGAAATCGTGCGACAGGATGTCCTCCGTCAGCTGAACCAGCAGGCTGCCGTCAATCCGCTCCCTCTGGAAAACGCCCACCGCTGCCTCGGGAAGGCCGATGAACCGCAAGCACGCAGAAACCTCCTCCAGGGACAGAGCGGAGAGGTCGGCAGGCGGCCGCCAGGTGGGGTCGGGCGGCAGGGACGGTCCCTCCGTGACCCCGGAGGGTGTCCCACCCCCCTCAGCACCTCTGGAAAAATCTGTTGCGGGGCTGACCGCCGGCTCAGGTGAAGGGCAGGGGGACTGACGGTTGAAGGGGTTCAAGGCACCAAAAGGAGCGAATCGACTCTGCGGAGGTGGAGGTCTGAGTCTGGGTACGGAGGAGGGGAAGGAGTCCGCCCATGGCTCCGCCCAGGTGGCCTGCGCCGGCTTGGGATTGGTGGAGCTTTCTGCAGGGACGGAGGATGCAGGCTCAGGACTAGCCGGATTCGGAGCAGGACAGTCGCCCCAAGAGCACGGATAACAGTAGATGGTGGCGTCTGGGGAGGGCGAGCAGCTGGGGGACAACAGAAGGAAGTGACATCATCATTTAAATTTGGATGGTTTTAAAAAAGGATTAATCCACCTTAGCTAAATCACAATTTGACAAAAAAGCTGTTCCAAACGTATTAAACATTTTTAAAAAAGGTTTGGAAATCAGTTTGATTCTAAGGAAAATATGTAAATAGAACTACTAATTTTCTTCTTTTCTTTTTCAAAAAAGGAAGTGAGGCTGGGAAGCGTGCATGAATTTAAGAAGAGATTTGTTTTGTTCATAGCCCCTTTAGTCATCCGGTTTTTAAGTTTGCACTTTTTAAAGTTGAAAATTAAGGGAAAAAAGGGAAAATTATAATTTGTCAAAACAATTGTTGAAACCAAATTAAAAGATTTAAAAACATTAGTTTAATCTCTGCCAAAAATGAGATCAGCTGACCAAGAAAAATCAAGTAAAAATATTTCTATAAAAAAAAAAGCTAAAATAAATGACTAAATGTTACATTTGCTGTGAAAGTGTCAAATTAAGATTAATGGTTACATTAAAAAAATAAACTGGTAAAGAAACATTAATAAATGTTGGCAAATGTCAAAGTTATTAATAAATATTACGTTTACAAAACATTCTGCAAAGAAATAACGGTGCTGAATTACATATGGCACACACACTTCATTTGGGGATAGCTTCAATCACATCAAAACCAGTTTGTGTTATTTAAGCATTATTTAAAAAATGTAAGGATGCTAAACAATGACAAATGTGAAGTTTTTCATTTTATTTCCTCAGAATAGAGTTTATGCACTAAAACCATTTTAAGTTTAGTCAGAAAGTGGACTTTAAACAAAGTTCTGGTTAGGGTCCTGTTGTTTTTTAGCCAGATAATCTTCCATCCCTCCCTCCCTCCCTCCATCCATCCCTCCATCCATCCATCCATCCATCCATCC
The DNA here is from genome assembly GCA_037389245.1 of Oryzias sinensis. Lineage (NCBI taxonomy): Eukaryota > Metazoa > Chordata > Actinopteri > Beloniformes > Adrianichthyidae > Oryzias > Oryzias sinensis. The sequence continues at coordinate 17,622,222 of CM074509.1, read as the reverse complement.
ATCCATCCATTCATTCATTCATCCATTCATTCATTCATCCATCCATCCATCTTCTTAACCTGCTGTATCCCTTGCAATGCCTATTGTTGGGCAAAGGTGGGGTCCACTCTGGACAGGTCGTCAACTCAACACTAAAGTTTTGCTTTTTTGGCATGAATAAAAATGTTAGAAAATAAAACGATAAGAATTTATTCTAGTCATAATATCGGGTTATACTGTTGACAAACTCACAAATGAGTTCTCTTAAAAGACACCATTCTACTTCAAAAAACAATGCAAACCAACAAAGGCATTTTCTTTCCATTTAGTCTGCTGTTATGGTGTTTATACACAGTAAATATTTATATATATTAAGCAGCTAAGCGCCCGTCTGACCCTCCGCGGGTGGTTTCTCCTCCAAGCTCGGGTCCTCTACCAGAGGCCTGGGAGCTTGAGGGTCCTGCAGTATCTTAGCTGTTCCTAGCACTGCTCTTTTCTGGACTGAGAGGTCTGAGGTCTTTCCAGGTATCTGTTGTAGCCACTCCTCCAGCTTGGGGGTTACTGCCCCGAGTGCTCCAATGACCACAGGCACCACTGTCACCTTCACTTTCCAGGCTTTCTCCAGTTCTTCTCTGAGTCCCTGGTATTTCTCCAGTTTCTCATGTTCCTTCTTCCTGATGTTCCCATCGCTTGGCACTGCCACATCCACCACAACGGCTTTCCTCTGTTCTTTATCCACCACTACAATGTCTGGTTGGTTCGTCATTACCATCCTATCAGTCTGGATGTGGAAGTCCCACAGGATTTTTGCCCTTTCATTCTCTACCACCTTCAGAGGTGTTTCCCATTTTGACCTTGGGGTTTCCAGTCCATATTCTGTACACGTTCCTGTAAATTATTCCAGCCACTTGAAAGTGGCGCTCCATGTATGCTTTACCTGCCAGCATCTTACATCCTGCAGTTATGTGCTGGATTGTTTCAGGCGCCTCTTTGCACAGCCTATACCTTGGGTCTTGTCTGGTGTGGTAGATCTATACCTTGGGTCTTGTCTGGTGTGGTAGATCTGAGCCTCTATCGCTCTGGTGCTCAGGGCTTGTTCCTGTGCTGCCTGGATGAGTGTTTCAGTGCTATCCTGTAGGCCAGCCCTTTCTAGCCATTGGTAGGACTTCTTGATATCAGCCACTTCAGTTATGGGCCGGTGGTACATCCCATGCAGGGGTTTGTCCTCCCATGAGGATCTGTCCTCCAGCACTGTTTCCTCTGCTCTCCATTGTCTGAAACATTCACTGAGCACACTGTCAGTTGGGGCCTTGAGCTTGATGTATTCATGCATCTTGGATGTTTCATCCTGGATAGTGGTTTCTACGCTCACTAGTCCTCGGCCTCCTTCCTTGCAGCTAGCACACAGTCGCAGGGTGCTGGATTTGGGATGGAACACTCCATGCATGGTGAGGAGTTTTTGTGTTTTAACATCTGTGGTCTGTATCTCTTCCTTTGGCCATCTTATTATTCCTGCAGGGTATCTGATAACTGGCAGTGCGTAGCTGTTTATTGCCCGGGTCTCATTCTTGCCAATGTTAGTTGCTCGCCATTGTTAAGGCAATTGCCCCTTACCATCTTCGACTCTAAGGACCTCAGGGTACCCAGAGTCAGGACTAAACAAGAGTAATCTGCGTTTTAGTCTTATGCAGATAAGAGCTGGAACAGTCACTCTGAGGTTGTGAGACAGGCGTGTTAAGGTTTGAATCTAGACTCAAAACCTTCCTGTTTAGCTGTGTATATAACTAAAGGGTCCTTATCAACACCTCTTTTTATTTTCCTTTTTCTTTCCTTTCTTTTAAAGTACATTTTATAATGATTATGTATGTTTCAAATCTTTGCACTGTTATGTATTGTGATTTGAATGATTTTCCTGTTTTGTGAAGCCCCTTTGAATTACTTTCTGTATATACAGTGATCCCTTGCTATATCACGGTTTACTTTTCACGGTTTCGCTACTTCACGGATTTGGATTGTGCATTGTGTTCTGCATTCTGATTGGCTAAAAAGTCACTCAGCGAGTAGCTCAAGAATGGGACCCTTTGATGAGCCGTTCATTACAGTTCTCCAACATAATCGATGGTGGCATGTCGGTGTATAAGGATCTTTAGCAAAGAAGAAAAAAGAGCGACAACAACTGCCTATCACTATGTTCCTCTCCCGAACAAACACACCTGCAGCTGCACCGCGGGCTTCAAAAGGAAAAAACGCTGCAGAGGATGCAGCGGCTCAGTATGAAGAGCAGTGAAAAAGAAGACCGGAGTCACTATCTGTCCCACTGTACTATTTTATTTTTTTCATAATCATTTTAAATTTTCTTCCGTTTAATCCACAGAGGTCTTGGGGAATCGAGGAGGAACCGGAGGGCTTGGGGCCGGACTGGAGATGGAGCCACCTGAGCAGCGAGAGGCACAGGAGGAGCAATCAACACCGGCATTCCTCCTCACCTACAAAAAAATAAAAACACAGGCATGAATAGGTTGGCCACGCCTCCACTCCTTGGGAGGCAGGCTTTCTTGTGAGCGCCTGTAAGCGAGCTACATGTCAAAAGTGAACAAGCATCACATATCCAGTGTGTGTTGGTAAGCAATATCAGGAAAAAGGAGAAGACTGTGTGACAGGCCATAATCTAGCAGTTCAGCTGGTGTCACACCCACACAAAGAGTTATGCAAACACAACAAAAGCTTGTTAATGTAACCCTTAAACACACTGACACTAATGCTGGGGAACTACTAAATATTTCAAACGTGGGCAACTCATGCGATAAAGTCACAAAAACATGGCTCCAGGTTTGTTTTTAAAGTTTTCTTCTCTAAAGTGTTCTTTGTATTTTCATTTTCAACCACCAATTTATCAATTATAAAATATCTGGTCATGCCCTTTGGTCTCGTCTACATAGACGACATTCTGATCTACTCTGACACATTGGAGGAACACGCCGTATATGTTCGGCAGGTGTTACAACGGCTGATCCATGTACGCCAAGGGAAGAGAAGTGTGAATTCCATAAAAACCTCTACTTTTTTCTTTTCTGGGTCATGTGGATCAGGCGTGGGGCGGGCGAAGGATCATGGCAAGGGGTGGAGGCGTGCAGTGGCCACAACCGACCATAGTAACAGTGACTCAGCGATCTCAGGTTTGCCAACTTCTACCAGTTGCCATCCATGCCTTCAGCATGGCAGCCCGGCCACCTTTCTGCTGAAGGGCGCCCCAAATGTCTGTTTGACTCGGGCAGCTATGGGGGCATTCTGGACACTGGAAGCAACGCTACTCCAGGTGCCCATCCTCCATCACGGACCAAGCCAGTCAGTTTATCACACAACTCCCTAACTACACACTCTTTCTGGTTGCCCCACGCTGCAGGCAGATCGAGCTCCACGTGACTCAATGCATCCTGCCAGTAGCTAAGTTGGGCCTCGACAACTTCAGCCAGCCTCCTGCAACCATTTCTCTGCCTATACCACGCATGTGCCTCTGGTCACACACATTGCAGTGAACTTCATCACGGATCTACTCCGCTCTCGAGAAGTAACACTACCATTCTTATTGAGAAAACTCATTGACCAAGTGTTTTGTGTACTATGGTCTACCGTGAGGACATCGGTGGTCAAACCGCGGTCCCCAGTTCCTCATGTGTGTGGCGTGAGTTGCAAGGTCTTGAATAAACGAGTCTAACCTCCGCTCATCCTCAGTCCTAGCCAGGTGGAACCAGGAATCACACGGTTCCTCCAAGAATTATTGTAGTCAACATCAGGAGGACTGGTTTATTCCTGGTTTGGGCTGAATATGCCAGAATTCCCTGAAGAAGGCAACCACGACTCTTTCGCTCTTTCAGTGTTCGTTTTCACCCCTTATTCTTTTCCTGCTAGGAACCTAATTTGAGTCAGCCAGCAGCGGATGCAGTGGTTCTGCTGCTAGAGGAAACATGGAGGCGGCTCATGCTTAGTTTCAGTGCTCGGGCCCCACTGGACCCAAGAGCAGGCTGGATTTGGTAAAACGGAGGGTCCTAACTGCCCTGGGTCAGTGGGTCTGGCTTCACCGGAGTAATGAAGTCCATTCTATTTCGTTCAAAAATCACCCTGTGTCCTACTGCCTTCAGTTGCCTCCTGAATATCAAAGGCTCCCCACCCACCTACCACGCTCTTGCTGAAGTTCGCCTGTCCAGTCTTCACACAGGTGGTTTAAGAAAAGTTTATGCGGGATGCCCATCCTGATACAACCTGTCTTTTATCTGGGATCGGGACCGCACAGGGACACCCAGACTTTGGTCCCCTTGTGACTACATGGTTAGATAGTAGCGTGAAGAGTCTTGGCAAAGGACATAACTGTATGAAAGGGTGAGGCTAGTTACGGTAGTCCAAAGGATGTAAACACTGGAGCTAAAAAAGGTTAATAGTTCAGGTTTGTTTTGGGTTTTTTTTCTTATGAAGACTCCAAAGTGTCATGCGTAAAGGGAAAATGTCAAAAACATCAGAACATTCGACTGCAAAAAGAAAAAAATGAGGTAAAGAAAAATATATGTCAACACTTTAAATAAAACTTTTTTCGTTAGAGAACCAACAACAAAGAGAACAGCAAAGAAACAAAAATTAAGGAGTATTTGGCCACTTTTGCACCTCCTTTTCCTTCCAAAACAAAGAAAAGAAAAAAACAGCGAAATGATCTCAAAGTGAAAAATAAAGGTAGAAGGCCTTTTTTTATTATAGTCGTGATGAAAATAAGAAAAATATCATAAAGTTCAGGAGACCTGAGCAGGCTACCTCCCCAATGCCACTCACCTGCCTCTGCCCGCCAGCCAGCCTCCAGGGGTCAGCACAACTGATCAAGTCACAGAACATGTCACATGTCCAAAGATGAGTCCCTGATTGGTAGATGTGACAACCTCGGCCAAGTTCAGATATTTGAACTCTGGCCGCGCCATTCAAATCGCGCCGCAGGACCTCAGATCTTGTCTGTACCTTTGACTCAACATTTAAACTGGCAGCACCAGATGCGTGAATTGCATTTTATGTGAACACAACTTCAGGAAGAAGAGAAGGCATTCGGACATAGACAGATATATATATATATATATATATATATATATATATATATATATATATGTGTGTGTGTGTGACTGAAATAATGACTGAAAGGCTGAAACCTGCTTAATCTTTAGAAAATGCAGAAAATTTGGTCTCTTTTAATATATCTAAGCAATAAGCTCTTTTGATGAATGATCTTCTCACTGCTAATAAGCTTGCTTTGAATATTTTATTACAATATATATCAGTGCATGAGGACAGTAAAGAGAGGAGGTCTATGATCAACTTTTGTACAGAGCACACCCTGGACAGTTTACCTATCCATCACATGGTCACATAGAGACACCAACACACACTCACACATGCACACCTAAGGGACACATTCGTATTCACCAATAACCTATGACGCATATTTTTGGACTGGAAGGAAGTGCCAGCAGAACATGCAAACTCCACACAGAAGGAACTCAGCTGGGATTTAAATCAAGGGCTTCTACCTTAGAGGTGAGAGAGCTAACTACTACCCCACCATGCAGCCCAAACTAAAAACTACTCTTGTGTTAAGCAACATCAACCCCAACATTGAAAAATCTAATCAATTTTAGGGTTTCTTGATCTGAGTGCAACCATTGAAATGTGGACGTTTAAATCCTTCTTGACATTGTGGAAAGTCAAGTGGCTTTATTCAGTTGTTTTACTTCCATAAGTGAAAGTAAAATGTAAAAGGAGTACCTCTGGGTACGGTTCTTGGATCTCTGCTGTATAACTTGCTCCCTCTGGGTCAGAACATGCACACCGATAGTGTTTGATATCCCAGTTATGCAGATGACACTTTGCTTTATGCATGTAGGATTTTTGATGCTACATACACACAGGGCTCAGAAACACGTGCTCGAGCTGCTTCCAATGAAAAGTCTAAGTAAACACGCACATTGGCGTATTATTGGCTTTCAAAAATTTCGCTATTTAAGTCTATTTTTGGGCTCTACGTACAAAAGCGTGGCAATTGAAGGAGCACTGAAAGTTGAACCAGTTGAACTTTGACCAATCTGGGACCAATCTTTGGAAGTGACGTCTTGATAGCATCCTTTACAAAACATGGTATTGCAATCGGTTTAAAAATTAATTATGAAGGAAAAATTAATGATTGCGATTTGCGCTCAGCTGGAATGCTATGAAACCAAGTCTTTTATATATAGGAATAGAGCAGTGAAAGAAAAAGCCTGGAGCAAGATTCCGCTTCAACATATCGCACCAACTCTCCTCTAACTGTGAGCACATGCGTTAGAACCGGGTAGTGACAAACCTGTGCGAACACCATATGGTAAATGGTAAAAATTGTAAATGCCGTATATTTGTATTGCACTTTACCTTCCTTGAAGGCCCAAAGCGCTTTACAGACCCATTCAACCATGCACACACTGATGGCGGCTCCGCAGCCAAACACTGGCGCCAACCTTCCACCAGTGGCAAGGTGGGGTTCAGTGTCTTGCCCAAGGACACTTTTACATAGGGAGAGGCAAGGCGGGAATCGAACCTGCAATCTTCCGATCAGAGATCGACCGCCCTACCCTATTAGGAAATGCACATTTCACATCGCGATAGACTCAGATTTGAGTTTCAAACTCGTGTAAAGAGCTCCATCACCTGCACCTGTCCGGGTGCTGCAGATCTTTTGGTTGTCCAGGCCCATGGAGGGTTGTAGAGAGGAGTGGCCGGTGTGTTGCTGTCATACAGTGCCCTAACACCACACTCTCTAGTCAGTATGCTGTAGGATGCCCACAACGATGACACTGAATGTCGTATATCCTCATTTTTAACAGGCAGGCTGCAGGCAAGGAGTACACAAGGAGCAAGCACTTACTACTTCAACAACACTTACAAGTCCCTTGGGGGGCTTGAAAACATGCAAAATCCATATGATATGCCTGCATCTCACCTACTTCACCCTTACTTGCTTGTTGTATAATTGTTCACATGCTAGAAAAAAATCTGCAAACCTTTTTTTTGCTCTACAGACTCAGAATGGTCTACGACCTTGACATTACCTGTATGCCCCATACAGGTTAGCCATTTTTCTCCCACAGGAAGCCTACATCCACCCATAAGGGCAGTTTTGACCATGGCTTGAGGTTTTTTCCCCATCTCAGACTCATAAGAGATTTCATGTCCAGACAAGTTTTGGAGAAACTGATTCATGCCATCATTCCCTGGAGAAGAACTGATCACATCACTCTTCGTCTCATGTCCTAGTACTGGGTACTGGTTAAATTTATGATTGACTTTAAAGTACTTATATTACCACCTGAATTTCTGAATAATTAAACCTCGGCTCCAGACACGCTTCAGCTATACAATTCCAGACAACAAGCTTTTCCCTTATCAGCCAGCACTACCTTACCCATCCATGTAAGCATATGGATAATATAACATACTATTAAATCCTAAATGAGAGATGATCTTTTCCCTTCTGCGTGTTTTTCTGTTGAACAAAACATATAAAAAAAGAACTATGAAGCTCAGGGAACCGCCAATGCACTCCATCCCTACTCCTCATGTTTTTATGACAAGATGAATACGAACTGGGCTTCAGTCCTTTCTATGGACTCAACGTATCACCTGGTGACTTTTTATTTATAATTCAACCTTACCATGTAAAAAAAAGCAACCATTTAATTCTTGAAGCCCTGCCTCTGACAATCAGCTTATTCCTGTTGTAACAATATTCTATTATTCAATCTGGGTAGTCTTCCTCAAAAAACCATTAACCAAAGCTCCAAAATGTGATATTTGTGGGGTTTTTTCTTCATGCCCACACATTTGAGTTCACTTTGCATTTTTAACAAGTTTTTCTTTTTCTGTGGGTTCTTTTAGGCACCATATGATGCAGAAGCAATGAGAACTAATTTTGGTAAGGTGTTTTTTAACTAGAAAAGTCTGGAGCTAGCATCCTTTTTGAAGCTAAACTGACCCTGTGTGAGTGAGAATTCTTTAAAAACGCCGGCTCCAACGAAACACTGGTTACCCAGAACCTAAAGGAACACTGTCTTACGATATGTCTTGCAGTACGGTGAAAGTACAGAGGAAATATGAACTGTTTTTGCAGCAAAAAACTAATTTTGTATGAGAGCGGGTAACTAATGAATACTTTAAACCAAGTTTAAGTTTTTTAGTGTTTTTTATGGAGAAAAGAACAATAATGGATGAATAACTTTCTAAACCTGAACTTACAGCATCAGATTTTGGAGGTACAGGTGGTGGGGTGGACACTTTTGCGACCAGGGTACCAATGGAACCATCCATCGCAGATGAAGAATGGAAGGATATAAGATTGGGCTCCTTTCCTAAGCTCTCGGTGTTTTGACTGGTCCAAAGTTCTTCGTAAGGGATCTCATCGCTGGTCCTCATTTCATTTTCAGTCCACTCTGGAGTCACATACTCCCTCTCCTCACCGGGTACCTCCTCTAGACGCTCTCCAAAAGAGTCTCGGCATCGCTCCGAAATGCTTTGTGAAACCCCACCGACGTACCCACACATTGACAGGCGTTGCAGAGCCGGAGCTAGCGTGTCCTGACCCGATACACACACGCGAGAGCGTCTTGGGCTGACACACTCCTCGGTCATACACTCCAACTCTGGTCGGGTTTCTCTGACAGCTCGGGAGTAGGCGTCCGGATCGAAGGCATGACGCAGCAGAAGGCTCTCCAGGGCCGCCGTGTGAACAGAGGCCACAGCCACATTAAAACAGGGCATGCAGCGCAGCAAAAGGAAGTGGGAGGGGGACACTTCCTGCCGACGAAGTACCAAACAGATCACCACAGTCTTGCTGACAATGTTTAGTAGCTTGTAGCGGTGGCCCTCGCGTACGGCATGGCGATCAAAGGGGTTCTGTGGTGGTCGAGATGGAACAGAGACATTGACTGGGAGGCGAACTCTCTCTATGATGCTCCGTACTGTGTGCTCTCCTCCCAGCATGCCTTGCTCCAGGGGAGAACGTGTGCAGAAGCGTCCCCGGCAGCCAAAGGGCAAGCTGACACTCTGATTGGTGCGATGGTTCATGCAGACCAGGCAGGGAGTTTTACCTGAAATTCAGAAAATCAAACAAACGTTTAAGGACACTGATCCTTCAGTAATGCCAGATTATTAATGGTACATTTTAAAAGGATGGTTTGTTGTTACAGCAAATGCCTTCTTCCAATTGGAAGAAGGCATTTTGAATAGGTACATGGCGCTCTGTCAGTCAAACAAGGTTGGGTGTCATTGTTAATACGCTAATGCTAGCTGTCGGACTGTTTTTTTGTTTACATGTTGCTAAAAAGGTTGGGAGTCAGTGTAGTCAGGAACGTTTATTTTAGTGGATTCAGACTGTTTTAATACATGTTTCAAACAAGTTTGAGAGTAACAGTATTGGGAATATGCTAACGAGGCTAATTCTACTAATGTGGCTAACATGTAGCGCGTTACAAACAAGTTTTAGAGTTAATAAAGACTGACTGACTGACAGTCCTATGGCTGACTCTTTTGTCTCGCTTAATAGTAGTTTGGTGAGCCACATGACAAAATTAGACCATTCATTGACGATGCGCCTTATGGTCCAGCTGCCCCCTATAGTGCAGAAAATACCGTAAAATGCTTCTACTGAGGAGGAGGAAGAAGGATGGGACAAAATGTTTCAATCATCAAATGTTTAATGGCAGGTTGGATGTGGATCGAGAGAGAAACAAAATACATGAACCCATTAAATTAGTCAGTTAGCGTCCACAAATTATAAACCAGTGCGATTTTTTCTATTAGAAATAATATCCATGATTGTTTTAATGGATGTTACAAAGCACCAGAGTGTGTATGTGTGTTTGTGAGGCCTTTAGACTCAAATATTAAGAGAAGACATGGAAATAACAGTATTTCTGAGGGTTTTCAACCTACTTCTGGGAGTCTTGCCTAAACGTCGGAGAAGCATGCTCAATCCGATCTTTTCCTTTGGAGAAGTGGCGCAAAGAAGCTCCGCCTTCCCCATGAGTGACAGCTCATCTCCAGCCTGCAGAGTGAAACTGTAGGGCTCACTGTCCTCACTGAACTCTCCTGAAACCACCTGGAACACGTGAACACGGGAGATGTGGAACTGCGGAAGGACTTTTTGGGGAAATGTCGTAAATCAACCTGTTGCTGGTCAGCGTTTTTTTGGATTCGACTGACCTTCACGCTGAAAGTGATCGTCTCCAAGACAAAGACGCGGTCGGGGAAGATGGCCGCAACTTCCTCTACGCTGGAGAAATACTGTACAGGATCGCTGACGTCCCGGTCTTCATCCAGCAGCTTGAACTTGCCTGCAAAGAAGAAGACCGAAAATTTAAAGACCCCTCTGATCATCTTTTGAGTCATTTTAAAAGTTTTCCAGTGGTCTTTTAGTTACCGTATTTTCTACCATCTAAGCTGCACTAAAAGGCCTTCATTTTCCCCCCAGAACACACCTTATAATTCTGAGGGCCTCATATAAGGAGATTGTGGCCCGCCCAGCATAATTTTTTATGTCACATTTACAGGCTTTTTCAAACAACATTTTTTGTCTGCTCCTGGTTGACAACAAGAAATACTCAGAAAGGCAATTTCAATCTTAATTTTCCTAATATATTTCCTTCATCATCAGAAAAATGCTACTAGAACATTTTAAAAGCACCAAAAAGACCATTTTCTTTGGAGTGGGTCTTTCAAAAGAGCATCTAATTGGAAACAGTTTGGACGTGAAAACACAGACACCTATTTGACCTCTGACCTGGCAACGCCTCTTAGCCGATCGACAGCCGAAAGAGTTGGCATGGCAACCAATAAAAGACCTTTATTCTCACGCTGAGCAGAGGCCCGTCACCATGGAGACACTCACATCCTCAACTCTCTTCTTTTACCATCTCTTTACTTTTCCTTAAGCTCAGACTGTTTTGTCAAAGCTGTTAATTATGGTTGGCTTTTATCAACCGCAAACAAGTCCTGACAAAAGGATTGATTCACCCAAGTTCACAAGTTGCAACAAAAGCAGGTCTTTTCTTGTACTGTCAAAGTGTTTAGGGCAGAATATCAAACCCCCTCCCGATCCAAACAGGATCCACCTTTCAGCTCAACCAAAACCCACCCACCCTGCTTTAAAAAGCAACAAAGTTTGACAACAAATTGGAGTTAAGCTTCACAATCCACAGCACAGTACAGTTTCCTTCATTATCATTCAGCTTTTTCGACCTTCACACTCCTCCCAGTGAGGCAGGATGAAGAGTCAGAATGAGAAACAGGGATGCATCCTGTTGTCCATCCCAAGGAGTGAACCTATATCTCTCCCATCCTAAGCCTGTTTAGACTTCCTGTATGAAGTCATCCCAGAGACATTAGCTCATCTCTGCATGGAAACACTTTGTGTAATTAAAAAGATGGTTTTGTTACTTCACCAGAGTTATGTAGAACGACAGACATGTCAGGGATCTGCCCTCGTCCGTTAAGATGAAAAGTAAAAGCACTCTGTTTGCTAAGAGATTTATCTGTAGAAAACTTTGTTGTTTATTTTAAAAAAACAAATAAGCAAAAAAAAAAAAGGATGAAACCAAAGGGAGGCCAAAATGAGAAACTCCATAATCTATAGAATAAAGTCAAAAGGTTTTTGTAGTTGGTAAATTTAAAGACCCACTCTGAGGAAACTGGTGTTTTTGACATGTTCTTGTGGACATTTTCTGATCATGGAGGACAGAAAATAAGCTAAAAAACTGCATTTCTGCATATATGTGTATTCAAATTATAGGGAATTAGGTTCAGATGGAAAAATGCTGTTTGACGGATATCTTATTTGTGACGTAAAAAATACGCTGGGCGGGCCACAGGCATCTTGCTCCGCTCCATTTTGATGCATCCAATATCAGAAAAATAGATCCATGTACGTCTTTGCTTTCCTCGCCTGAGCTGGAATCTGGATCTAAACTGTAGGACTGGATAGCTCAAGCATTGCTCGCCATTTTTGCTGAACCATTAACGTTAAGTTGGAGGTGTGAGGGGCTGTAAGCTAGCTAAAGATCGAACTCTCAGCAATTGCTCTGCATAAACAATCCAGCCCACAACTCAGAGGTGAATTCTTGGAAAATAGATCAAAAGGTGATTGACGTGGTTCTTTGACGTGGTGAAATTTCTTCTCTCCTAAATATTCCACGGTCAACTGTCAGCTCCATCAGAACAAAATAGAAGAGTTTAGGAACAACAGCAACTCAGCCACCAAGTGGTAGACCATGTAAAATGATGGAGAGGGGTCAGTGGATGCTGAAGCACATAGTGCAAAGAGGTCACTGTCTTTCTGTACAGTCAATTGCTGCAGAGCTCCAAACGTCATGTGACATTCAGATTAGCTCAAGTACAGAAAGCAGAGAGCTTCATGGAATGGGTTTCCATGGCCGAGCAACTGCATCCAAGCCACACATCACCAAGTGCAATGCAAAGCGTTGGATGTCCTTCAACGTGTGCAGAAGGATGCTCAAGATTTTCTACCAGTCTGTTGTGGCCAGCACTCTGATCAGATCAGAAGAGCTGGCTCCATAATCGGATGTAAAATGGACACATTTGAGTTCCAGTTCCAGTGAAAGGAACTCTGAATGCTTCAGGACACCAAAACATTTTGGACAATTCCATGCTCCCAACATTGTGGGATCAGTTTGGAGCGGGCCCCTTTCTCCAACATGACCAGTGCACAAAGCAAGGTCCATGAAGACAATGATGTCAGAGTCTGGTGTGGATGAACTGGACTGGTCTGTACAGACTCTGACCAGAACCCCATAGAACACCTTTGGGATAAATTAGAGCAGAGACTGACAGTCAGGCTTTCACCAACATCAGTATGTGAGTTCACCAATGTGCTTTTGGAAGAATGGTCAAAAATTCCTAGAAACACTCCTCAATCTTGTGGACAGCCTTCTCAGAAGAGCTGAAGCTGTAAAAGCTGCAAAAGGTGGACCCACGTCATATTGAACTCTATGGGTCAAGAATGGGATGATACTTCAGTTCATATGTGAGTCAAGGCAGGTGAGCCAATCATTTTGGTAATACAGTGTACATGTCAGTAGTTGGAGCATGGCCTGTAACTTTTCATCTTTTAGCAAGTAATTTGATAACTTGTCAATCAAAAATAAAAATAAACTTTCATTTTTGATCACAAAAAAAGAAAGTAAAAAAAAATTGAATCAATATCCACCTGTGCGCACACTCATTACTACAATTTTTTAACCCTTTACTACCGGAGATGTTAACACCAGTAACAATTAAATAACACATATTCTTTGGACTGCTGTAACACTTCAACTATTAACGTAATTCTGTTGCAATGAAATATCGGCTTTACCAAAGTAACGCTTCTCTTTTTCAGAAAGGGGCTGGAATTCCGTTCATTGCGTAAACTGTTATGGTTGTCGAAAGAATGTCAACACTGTACCTAAAGCTCCAGTGTTAAAGGATTACGTTGTTTTACTTTGTGGTGAACAGACAGATTCGATTTTGTAACAAGCCACCTAGTGGTTGCAGGATGAAATGCTTGGGCTTCACTTTTAGTTTTAAACCAGGTTCAAAAAGGAGACAGAACTGAAGCCTTTAGATATTCCAGTTTAAACCATCAAAGGTTTTTTTTTTTTCACTGAGCCAAGATCTTTTGCGAGAAAGTAAATAACTTTCTTGTCTGATCAGCTCAGAACCACACAGGGTTTAAACCTGAACACATTCGTACATGAATACTCTTTCATCTGTGGTTTGTACAAAGTCAGCACACCTTTCAGGTTTGGTCAACTCTGAGAAGGACAACCCAAACCGCAGACAAGAAAATGTGGCTCATCCAGATTAGTCTGAAAGCTTTAACATCAAACTAAAGCGGCTTTGGCCAAACCAAACCACATTTTTGGTCAAATTGGACCGGATGTGGATGAAACTCTGCTTTAATCTAAAGATAGAGAAAAAAAAGACCCTGTCTATTTAATCTGTACATATACGTTCCAAACACGTTTTTCTATGTGACCTATAGATGTAATCATTACTGCTCCAACTAAAATACTAGAATTTCTGACAGTTATGACATCAGACCCCCCGCCCCCCTTTCATACAAACGCGTTTTCATCTAAAAAAAGGAGCCAGAAAGGCGACAGGAGTGCGAGATGACATCAGTGCTCGCTCAGCGGAGGAAGCGAGCGGACAGGAGGCATTAAGATCCAGTTACAGAGTGAAGGATGAGGCTGAATGGAGGCAGGACAGTGCGGTTGAGCAGATGAGCCCTGGTGAGGTCATGCTGAATGGACTCATTCAGCCGGAAGACCGCTAGTCGGGGGGTGGGGGGTGCGACTCAATGAAGGTCACATGGTAGCAGGTGGGATGTGTGGATGGTAAAGCTACAGTTTACTCTCCTTTCATAAAGCCGCTGCTGCACGGGTGTCTGTTGCAGTCTGGGACAGTACGAGAACTCGTCGTTTTATTTTCTTATTGTTGTAGATTTTGATTTATTGTGAAGGGACCAATCTGTTCAGAGGATCAAAGTTTGGTGTTTAAATTTAAAAACATGTTTTAAGTAGCTATGACCTGGACAGAAGCAAATTCTTTACATCAGTTTATTAAATTGATTCATTGAATCAAACTTCATTTGGAAAATTCAGTATCAATTCATGAAATCCATCAACCTGTTTTCTTTTAAAGCAACTTTTTATACATTATTTTAGCCTTTTTGTTAGATTGTAAAGGGATTTATTATTGTTATTCAAAGTTCCGTTTAAATCACTTGTCATGTTAACGTTGTTCCGCCTTCAGGGTGGAAATGTGAATCCACTGAAAGAGAATATAACTGAAAACTTAATGAAACAGATTTTGTGGTTCTGCAGTGATACTTTTGTAAAATATGAACAGATGTATTTTATCGCCTGTTCCTCACTCTTAAACTGTGTTTTGCTGCCTGAACTAGATGATGTTGATGATTTTGAACCAGGTTGTGTGTCTGTAAGTCTGACCTTCTTTGTGCTTTGCTGCACCTGAACACAGTCGACCTCCAACCGATGGTGAAATGTACGGACATGAAGAGTTCAGACAGAGCTTTACGTTTCAACTGAATGAATACTGAACTCATGTTTGTTTGTCACTCAAACAAAACATTGTAACTGATTCAACCAAAAAATTGGCCACCAAACAACCAACTGACCTGCAGCCAATTAGACCACAATGTAAAACCAAACAGCCAACTGGCAACAGTAGAGAGGTAGGCAGAGCCGCCCATCATCCCTATATGAATGATGAGAATGGAATTGTTACTGTAAAGCACTAGAAAAGCATGTGTATGCCATTTGTGAACATCTTTCAACCCCAATTTAATAATTATAATTAGTTCCATTGCAAGAACCAATTAACTGATTCTATAATCGCAGAATTCAACAACTGAGTTCTTCACAACCAACACATGAGTCTCCTACAGTTTTAAGTTTTTTTGGTGTGACTGTTGTCGTGGAGCTCAGACAAGGAAAACAAAGACGTTCATGGATTTATTTGTCTGCAGGTGGATGATCAGGATGGAGGGGAGCAGGGAGCCTGTGGCTTGTCGTAGTAACCTGTACATCACACTTAACAAGCTTTTTTACCTGCATTTGTTTCATCAGCTCCTGATTCTTCTGGATTTAAACAAAAACATATTCATGAAAACATCTTAATTTTCTTTAAAAAATTAATTAAAAAATGCCAAAAATACAAGTTAAAAACATCAATAACACAATATTCATTGGAGTGGGTTTTGTGCAGGTCAGAACCAAAACCGGGTCTGGGAATCTCAACAAATGTGGAGAGTTTTCCTTTATTTGCCCGTTTGAGATCTCCCCAGAGTGGCTCAATAATATTGAGGTCAGCAGACTGAGACGGCTGCTCCAGAACCTTCTCCTTTATTCTGTTTGAACCAATGACAGGTGGGCGTGGCCTTGTGTTCTGGATTGTTGTCATGTTGAAATGTCCAAGTGCGTCCCATGAGCCGCCTCTGAGCTGAAAAGTGCAGGTTTCCTCCAGTATCCTCTGATAATGTGCTGCATTCATCTGCCATCACTGTGGCTTTGTAGTTCACACATCCCAAACCATCAGTTACCCACCTCCGTGTTTCACAGTGGGAATAGTGTTCTTCTCATTGTTGACTCCTCTGCAAATGTAGCGTTTATGGTTGTAGCCAAAAAGAACAGAACCCTGTCAACTGAACCCCTCACATTTGAACACTGTTGACTGGCATCCTCAGTTCCTTGGATATCTTCTTATATCCCTTTCCTGTTTTGTACAGTTCAGTTACCTTTTCCCGTAGATCTTTAGACAGCTCTTTAGCTTTCCTCATGACTTAGGATCCAGACATGTCAGTGTAGCACTGGATGAAGGAATGATGGGAGCCCAGAAACTCCAAGACCTTTTGTGCACAGATTGATTACAGACACACAAGTCACAGGTGAGGATGGTTACCTTTAGCTGCCACTCAAACCCTACTGTGTTTTCAGAACAGTCATTGAGGTATGTAAACCTTTCAACAGGGTCATCTGGGAAGTTCCTGTTGTCATTATGATTTCCACGCAACCACTATTAGTGTGTTATCATTCATGTTTTCTGAAAAATGACCAAGAAATCATCATTTATTTCAGGGAATGTAAACTTATTAGCACAACTGTGAACACATAGCCAGATCACTGATCAGCCAAGAGCAATCTTTTCGTCAACCAAAACCAATTAAAAACCAGATCTCAGAATTCCCAGCACTTCTAACAACAGTTACAAAGCAAATTGTCTAAATTAAAACAATGACACAAAATAAAATGCATTTGTGCTTCTGGTGCTCTGTGGAAAGTTGCTTCAGCAGTTTGGACCAAAAACATTTATCCAGCGTTCTGCCTTGTTAAACAAGAACAAAGTAACTGAAGCGCTGAAGCAACCATCCACCTTTATGAACTTTCCCATTTTAGAGACACTGGTGTGAAACAAGAACATCCCACTGAGAGTAGTAGGTTTAAAGGTGGTCACCTGGACTTGATTTTTAAAGTTGAAAACGTTTCACCTTTTATCCAAAGGACTTCAGACGGGCCTGAGATATAAGGGACTGAAAAACTAAAAAGGATTTTCAGATAACATAACATCCCAGTTCATCTCAAACCTGTTAATACTCTCAGACCAAAACTGGTTCATCCTAAGGACAAAATTCCCAGATACAATCAGATCAAGGTTGTGTACTGAGAACTGCAATGAACAGTACATAGGAGAAACCAAACAACATCTACACAAGCGGCTTTACCAACATCGCAGAGCCAACCCAAGTGGATCTGAGTCTGCATTGCACCTCCACCTGAAGGCCACAAACCACTTGTTCGTGGACAGTGAAGTCCATATTTTAGTCAGAGAGAAAAGATGGTTTGAGCAAGAAGTGAAAGAAGCCATCTTTTTCAAGAAGGATAAACCTTCTCTTAATAAGAATGGTAGTCTCAGGTTTATTCTTCCATCCACTAACGGCAGTGTTCTGAAACCCAAACAAACCAAACCAGTTCCACCTGAGTAGTTAACAGCTGAAAGAGATGACCAGGTTAGGGAGGGAGTCACTGGCTCCCCAATCCCAGCTGAAGACAAAGAACTCCAAACCACCCAAAACCACATAGTCTAAGTAGACAATACTATCCAGTTTCAGGTCTTCTATAATACCCCCCCCCCCCTTCATGAGCACATATATACCAGCTCTTTTATCAGCTATTTCAGAATTGACAAAGCCTTTTGGATAAGAGGTGAAACGTCTTCAACTTTAAAAACCAAGTCCAGATGACAACCTTTAAACCTACTACTATGATGGAATCTACCTGGATGAATGAGAGTCTTCATAGACAAATCCCACTGAGAGAAATCTCTGCTGCTGGTCTGTAATCCTTTAACATCAGAGTTTTAGCTTCAGTATTTATGTTCTTTCTAATACCATAATTCTTTAATCGCTAATGCAATAAAAGCCTTTCCAGCGAATTCTGAAAAGCAGCTTTATGTCGATATGCAACACTTTACAGTTTGAAGTGTTTATGCATTCAATATAATCCATCTGATTCCACTGGTATTATGGTCATTGTATAAAAGGCATGTTAGTTTCAAATTCATACTTTTACTCAAAATTACCAATTTTATTATTTTTATTGTTGTTTTTTTTGGTTTTATTTTATTTTGTTTACGTGTTGGGAAGGGAAGATGGGAGGGAGGGCTGGTGGGGTTATGTAGATTGGGATGGGGGATGGATGGACTGGGAGGGAGAAAGGGTTAAAGGGGTTTGGGGGGTTGGTGAGATTCTTTGATTGTTTTTTGAATGTCTGTTTAAAAATGTTCAATAAACAAAGTTGGAAGAAAAAAACCTGCACCTTTTTCAAGGACATCGTTTCTGCAGAGCGGCAAGAGTTCAATATAAAATTCAACTCTGAGTTGTGGACTGTTGGTGCAGAGCAACCCTGCCCCCCTCCCCCTTTCCCTTTGGTGAGAGCTTTCTGTTTACATGCTCTCCTGCTAGCTTACAGCCCCTCACAACCCCAACCTAACATTAGCGGTGCAACAAAATGTTGATCAGAGCTATGCAGCCGTACAGTTTGAATCCAGATTTCAGCTCAGACGCGGAAAACAAAGACGTTCATGGATCTATTCAGAATAGAATAGAACAGAATAGAGTAGACTGTGTTTTAACGGTCAGCAGCAGTTAAATTGTGGGTGGTCCATCAACAGCATGCACAAGACAATACAAAGTAAAAAAAATAATAATAATAACAGGCAAAAGGCAGTTAGAAAAAATAACATGCAATAGACATAACAATAAAAAAAACAGGAAACAATAATAAATATGGTTAAAGTGCAATGTGCAGGTTTTGTGCTAATTGTGACTATTTACAGTGGAGTCATTTGAGGGTGTTAAGCATTTGTATGGTCCAGCTGTTTGTGAGTCTGAGTACTTGCAGTATCTGTCAGTAAGTGGATGCATCAGAATAGAGCAGAGCAGGGAGCCTGGAGTGGGTCTTTAAAGGGAACTCTGGTATGTTTTGGTGTAGCAGTTGGTGTGTTTTGTGCGTATTTACTCAGCGTGTCAATAAGTAACCTCAACCGGGACGGCATGCGCTCACCCTGGTACTGCAGGGGAATGTCGATCTTGGGTCCGATGACGTAGTGGCCCTCCTCCAAGCTGTGGGCCGTCACCGTGGTCCACTGGCGGCAGGAGTGCAGCAGCACCACGTCCTCCTCCGAGAGGCCCTCCACACACTCACCTGTGACAGAGGCAGCAGGAAGTCAGCTCTTCACGGTCACGCCGAAGCGCCGTGCTCTGACACAGGCATGCACTCGGGATGTTTATAATTACCACCATTAGTGACGGTTCACCACCCCTAACCTATACTCATCAGGGCTGCAGCTGGCAAAGTACTATTACCACACACTGCAGCTTCCACAGGAGCTCCAGGACATTGATTTCTGCAGTGGAACAGTTCAATCCTAGACACAGACGTTGGTCAGAATGCTGTGAAGCTGCTAACGTGTTAATAGATGCCAGAATTCAAATGAGAACATGTCACACAAGATTTAAACAGCAATCTAAGCGCAACATAGTAAACATTGAGTCACATGGAAGAACCATTAAGGACCGGAGAGCTGGTTTTGTTGGTTCATTGTTAAATACTAAAGTCAAGACAGCACAGATACTTTTCTGTCTTAAAGCTAATCTAACAGTAGTGCAGAAAACTACAAAATATACAAACTAACAAGAAGGATTTGAGAAAAAGAACAAAAAGCTACTTTGAAGCTCAATTAAAATAGAAGGTAAGTGGAGCTAATGCACTTCATCACATCACCACTAGTCAAATCTGTCTCCATTCACTTTAAGTAATCAAACTGTTTGATTTCCACTTCTGTTTGCAGATTAAATGTCCAAGATAAGCGCATTAAAGTGACGCATTTCTATCATATTTCTTTAATTTTAGAATCAGGAGAAAAACTGTGTTGAAGATTGTCCAGAACTGCCTCAGTGTTCCAACCCACTCTCATGTTTCTCCTCAACGTTTGTCCATTTCTTAAAAGGGAAGACTTGGCCAAAATGGAGCTGAAAAGCTGATCACATGACCACAGGCTGTCTCTCCTATTTACAGTCTGTGACTGCTTCCAACTGACTTTCAATGAGCCGACCTGGAAGCTCTGCCAAACTGGCAACGGGCCCGCTGTGTTCCAGGATCCCAGAATGGAAAAGAACCAAATCCAGGTTTGCATCTGCGGGTTTAAAGCCGATGAACAAGTAAACACACTTTTTCTAAAAATGTGACAGTAGGGCCAGATCAGGAGCAGACACAGGACATGTTATAGGCAAAATAACACAGAATGTACACGCTCCAATATAACCAACATGTATCATCGTGTAAAGGAATTTTGACATCACAGCAGAAAACGTATTGATGAAAGACGGGTTAAGTGTGAAGTTAAGTACCTTCGAAAAATGATCGAAAAAAATCCAAGAAAACACGCATGCACACCTCCTTGGGTCAGAGAAATCCTCAGCAAGTCGGATCTACACTTCAATGAAGTAAGGGGTAATGGCCGACGAAGTGTGTGTTATACGCACGCCGTGGAAGCCTGAACCGTCCGACGCGAAGTGCGTTAAAAAGTAATAACGCACACTACAAAGGCCATTAACCCGCTTATACCATGGTCACTTACAAAAGCAATACATATTAACAAGTTTTTAGTCCTTAATTCCTGCTTTTTTTCTGATTTGGATCGCTTTTCTCACAAAAAGAAGACTATTTGTTACGTGATGCGGCGCAATCGCGCAGCGTTGGACAAATAGTCTGCGTCGCGCTGCAGTCAAGATTCTGCGATTATACATATGCTGATCTTTCTGATGGGTTGAATAAAGCATCAGTTCAGAGAGAAAGTTCATCTCTTACCGCTTGTTTTTGTCCAAATGATGAAGCAAAAGGTTGTTTTAAAGAAGCCGGCGCAGTGATACAAAACATTTAAGCTAGGTGACCGGAACTTCTTTTTTCACCGTGCGGTTATCAGGTTTTAATGCACACCCAGCAGCCAATCAGAATCCAGTATTCACCCGGACCATGGTATAATGTAAAAGTATTTCATTGTCCCACCTATGGGGAAATGAAGGGACTAAAAAACATTAATAATTTTAAATAATATGATTTGTTGAAGTTTGGCAGGTCGGATCGAAAAGCGTGACGGGCTGCGTTCAGTTTAACACAGGAACACAAGAAATTCCTCATCTTCTGTGGTTAACTGCTCCCTATTCAGTGGGAAAAGTACAGTGACAGTGGAAGGACGGAGGCACGTTAACACAAGAAAGTGCGCTGAGCCTTTTTTCTTCAATGATTTGTGATCTTCACTGGTCTCCATGGATTACATGAAATCTTTCCACCTCTATCCACCTTTGTCATGGTAGGGAGAACACGTCAATGTAAGGGTGGGGTCAACTGGGCCCCTTAAGATGGCACAAGGGTTAACATCAGAGACGTTAAAGTGTGACACTGATAGAGCACACGCTCTTGGACATACCGCAAACTCTTTAACCAGTTAAATCAACTGATTCTGACGCTTTCATGGCGGCTTTGCACAGATATGCAACACATTACTAACATAAAGTGCTGCATAGCAATGCAAAGAGGCTTTTCTGCACTTCAGAAAATCGTGTAAACGGTTGAAGATCTATACAGTAGTAGAAAGAATGCCGGCTAAAAACTCGACTTTGTCCCGCACGCGTGCAGAAAGCACAAACATCAGGCTAAATCTGATGAACAGCATTCCAGTTATTCCCAATAATTCTCTCTGACATCAGCGGTCTTCCCTGTGAACTGTGTCCCTGCCTGCTACCCTTACGCTGTGGGCCAAAATGTGCGGCAGGGGACTTGTGTTTTCCACCAAACAAATCTGATAAGCATTTAGAGAGTTTTAGGAAAGTCCCCATCATGCAGCTCCTGATGCTTTCTGTGTAGATGTGGGCAGAAGAGCACTGGATGCTGAGTGCACAATCTGACCTCCTGCTGATAGGATGTATTAGTGAGTGTGGGGTGATAAAGTGGAGTTAATAAACACCTACAGCTACTTTGTGTGCGTGACACACCTCCCCAAAAGTGCAGATTTTGGAGAGGGTGGGTGCGCGCTTCGGTCCAGAAGGGCAGAGCTGGAGGTCCGCCTGCTGCTTGTTAGTATTCCCTGCATTCACCGACAGATTACAGCATTTACATATGAAAGGGATTGAGCAGCACTTCGGCAGCAACAACAGACACTTTGTGGCTTTCCGGCTCCGTTTTTCTAGATGGGAACGACTTCGGACATAACACCAAACCTGGAGAGGAGAGGCTACGCGAGCACCCCACGAAGACAGACATTAAGAAGTCGTTCAATTATTTGTGTGAGGGAATGTGATGCACATGCAATAGCTGTGAAAACTTTTCATGCAATAAAAGGAAACAGAGGATGGCTGGTTTCAAAATAAAAGCACAAAAACAAATCTATTCATTTTCATTTACAATACCGCAAAAGACAGGAAAATACATAACAGATAAGAGAGAAGAGCTAACCCATCGACTGACAGAAATGTAAACAAGCTCCATATATTCTTCTAGACTGCAGATAAAGTAATGTTTAATCACTAGGATCTGAATGGGTTCGTTAGCCCCAAATATCTGCCTCTTTTTCCACTTAAACCTTGAGTGCTGTTTGGGCCAAACTGACCCCTAATCCCAACAAGGATTGCAACTATTACACCGTCTTCACTAAAGGAAATTTGTTATTTTATTTTAAAGAGGTAGTATGGACTCAAACACCACATAACAGAGGAGACCACTCCTAAATGCTTTGGTCTGAGACATATCGGTGTTAAACACTTTCAAAAATGTTTCATGAGACCTAATTAAAGACGAGTTATCACCTCTGACTCACTTTAACTGAGGGGAAAGACCACTTAAGTGTGTAAAGCTTCAACATTCATAATAAAATAGAATCTTACCCAAAACTTTGGTTATGTGGGTTAAGGAGAATTATTTTATTTTGAAATTCTCACTTCCTGTTGGCTTTGACATTTTAAGAAAAGCGCTTCACATAGTAGTCAAAAGAATTCCTGCACTTGAAGTCACAAAAAAAGTCCTAAAACATAAATAACAACATACATGTCTCTGAATGAACTTTTCCCTAATTGTTTCTTCAAAAAAAGTGATTTTAAAACATCGTTTTACGCCACTTGTTGACCTGATTTGGATTATAAAAAAGCGTTTATGGAGGACATCTCATAAAAAAGTTCTCCGGTCCATGATTCTGCAGCGCAGAGTTGGGCTCTTACCGTGCGTGAGCCGCACCAGCGCGGGCAGACGGAACTTGCTGACCACCGCGTCCAGCGGCAGCGCCGCGTGGCTCCAGCTGATCTCCGACAGGCACGCGGGCAGTTTCTCCATCCCGCCGGGGCATCACGCTCGCGGGGACACCGCTGAGGAGGAGGAGGAGGATGCAGGGGCAGAGGAGGGCGACGGCGGGATGATGATGAAGAGGATGAGGACGGCGGAGACTTTCGCCATGTTCGGTGCGAGCGCGCGGCGCAGAGAGGAGCGCGAGCAGGTTTTCTACATCCACGCGCGTGCACGTGAGTGCCGGGAGAAAGTCCAGACGTTCATTTTCAGTGTTCACCGTCTTGTAGAACACATGAGAAATCCGAAATATTGTTTAATATTTAAAGAATATTTAGCTTTATTGTAACAATAAAAGCAAAGTGATCAATAAAAATGCTTTTTTTTAAACAACAAAGACGAAAAGAAACATTTGGAGAAGAAAATATTCAAAACATTTCCAAAAATATTGCAGCTGCAACAACAGTGACTTTTAGGAAGGCTTTCCAGAGGTTTTGAAGTGTTTTTTCTTCTTCTTTTCTTCTGAATAATCGTGTGCAGCTCAGTCATGAAGGTCTGGATGACAGGAGTCACTCTTCCTTCATCCCGAAGCATGTCAGTCATGTCTTCCACACCAAACTGCTCATCTGCATGGACTTGGAACAGTTTGAAGCATGGAATGTTCTAAAAATCTCCTGGAATGTGAAAGGGTCCAGACAATCCTTCAGTAAAAACAAAAGGGTCAAGTCCAGCTATTGAGAACATTCCCATACCATGACTCTCCCCCCACCAAATTCCTCATCTTCATGGACTTTGTTTAGTATGCTCAGTCATCTAGGAACAATGCTCCAAAAATCCTTTGACATATTAAAGAGGTTCTTTCTACGGTGGCCCTGAAACACAAACTACACCATCAAATAAATCACTCCACAGAAATACATTTTAAAGACCTCAATTAAAATTAAAAAATAAATGAAATAAAAACATTACATTTTAGGAATCAAAATTCCAGAAAACAAAACACTATTAAAAAACGAAAAAATATAAAAAAGAAACATTTAGGAAAACAAAAGCAACTTCCAGAAATCAAAATAAAATGTTAAAAAAAAACAATAAAAACTTGAAAAAGTAGGTACCACAGGGGCATCGTTGATTGGATTATGATCAGTTTTGACCTTTATGTCTTTGATGTTCCCATACTTATTGTGACGTTACTTATAATACGTACAGTACAGACCTAAAGTTTGGACACACTTTCTCATTCTAAGAGTTTTCTTTTTTTAATGACTATGGCAATTGTAGATTCACACCAAAGGCATCAAAACTATGAATTAACACATGTGGACTCATCAAGAGAATGCCAAGAGTGTGCAAAGCAGTAATCAAAGCAAAAGGTGGCGACTATGAAGAACCTACAATATGACATATTTTCAGTTGTTTCACACTTTTTTGTTATGTATATAATTCCACGTGTTAATTCATAGTTTTGATGCCTTTTTGATGTGAATCTATATACTGTTGTAAATATCTCAAAGCGAAATTGTCTAAATGGATGGCTTAAAGGCCACAAAAACATGAGTCGAATATATTTTTCTGAACAATAACGTGGGAGTTTGTGGCTCTAGCTGGGTTTTGGTCCGTAAGAAACTGACTTTAATGGCTCTTTTAACATTAAAGGTGTCGGACCCCTGAGCTAGGCCATACCTCAGGCTAGCTAAGACCTTTGAACTGATCTGGAGACCAGCTGAAGTTTGGACTTCTGTAGAATTGAAAGATTTGACCACATTTTCTCTGCTGCTCATTATCTATAGGATAGTCCACAGAAATGTGGCACCATTTAAAAAAAAGTAAACACAGGCGATCCAATGGTTTAATGCCCAAAGTTCCATCCCAACAGTGAAATAGTTGACTCAAAAATGAACCTGAAACTCTGATGAGCTTTTGATTTAATGGCACAAAAATGGATTGATTTAGTGAAAAGGAAGAAATCCACTGGATTTGGTTGATCTTATTAGAAAAGAAGTTTCCCTCTCAGTTGACGCCCACGCAGCCCTGAACGCAGCACCGTTGCAGTTTTCCCAGTTAAATAAGTTAAACTGCAACCTGCTCTGCCATCCATCGGCGTTAGATGCCTAACTACCTCGAAAGCTCAGAAGCCTGCAGGAAAACAAAACATTTTCTCTGCTAATTTTTATTGTTTCTTTTACACAAAACAAACAAACACAAAGAAAACGTTGAGAATAATCATTTATTTGATCCATATTAACAAAAACTCAAACATGTAGCTGGACTCTCGTCTTGCGGCGGGCTGGTAGGAACCTCAGTGAGCAGGTTCTGCAAAAACAAACCGCAGCTCATTAGCATAAAGGAAAGTCTTTGAGAAACAGTGACCCCTACAGGCTAAAGGAGTTCCTGCACGCTTCGCCTGCTGACCCCTGACCTGCAAATGGTGGACCAGGATTAAAGCTATAAAAACACTGTTTTGAAATGCTGAAAGTGGTTGAAACACATCAGATTTAGCTTTTTTAAAATGTCTTTCCACCCAAACCGAATGACTGGTTCTGCCTCAGGGGGATTTATTATATCTGGGGAGGATTTCTTTCCCTCGTTTTTCAGAAAAGTCTAAATTCAGACACACAGTAGGTTTAAGAACGTCAAACTGGATCTAGATAGAAAATCAAGAAAGTAGATCACTCCAAAACCGGACTCATCATTCCTGCTGTTTAGAGGTGCCGTTCTGCTTCGTTTGCTCTGATGCTCAGCGCTCAACAGACGGAACTCATGGACTGATGGGAAGAAACTCCAAAGGCTTTTAATCCTGAAGCTGAAAAACAGCCCAGACTATCACACTCCCACCACAAACCATTAACAGACATTCTTGTCAAACATCAGACTTCTGGGTCTTTTGAGCGGCACTTTTTTCTTTTATCAAATCCGTCACCATTCTTCAGAAGTCTTTTTGTTAATTTGTACTCTTGACTAGGAAACCCCATCCATTATTCTGCTAGCTCCAACCTCAATATCCTTTTACCAACATCATCACCGTTCCTCCTCTGAAAATGTCCAAACCATCTTCCTCCCTGCATTTGTCTGTAGAACACCAACCATCATCTGTTCCTCTGATGGATTCATTCCTGATCCATCCTCTCCCAAAGAGAACCTCCACATCTTCATCTCGGCATCAGAGTTTCTCACCACAGTCTTCTACATCTTTCCTTTCATTCTCCATGACACACTTGTCACAAAACCATCGACAGGGACTGGCACACAAAGGTACTAGATTGTGCCCCCTAGTGGTTGAATTTAACTGTCACGCATAAATGTGTATTCTTTAAAAACACATACGTCAAAACATTATTTTAATTCTTTTTAATCTGTTACATCTTACATGACACATTTCTAAGGTGGGGGGCACTATGAACAGCAACTACAATTTTACAAATTGTTAAAATTATAAATATACTTTTTTTGAAAAGATAAATAGATAAGCTAAATGTAGCTACACTACATGTCTGTAATGATAAATGGACAAAAATCCAGGTTCATGTTAGAACTTAAGACAAAAAGAAAGATGTTAAAAAAATGATTTCAAATATCTGCAAAGGTTCTGATGAAATATAGTGGAGTTAATATATATATGGTTACTTTCAGCACGTTAACTGGTGTCGTTGATGGTACTTACTGCTTTTCACAGCTTTCTTGCCTGAAAGAAATGAAAGACAAAGAACAGTTAGAAAACATTTTCTTTCTCCACTTCATTTGCTGACAAACAGTAAAAAGTGATGTTGGCTCATCACTAAAGACCAACTCAGATGAAAGTGATGTTTTTGGTGATTTTAACATATTCTTGCAGCATTTTCTCATGATGGAGCACATAAATTTGGAAAATTCTTTGTCAAATCGCTGGTTCATTCGCTCCAATCTGGTGCGTCCACTTGCTGATGAATAGATCCACACGCATCTTTGTTTTCCTCTTCTGAGCTGGCTGTGGCTAGTCTGCACATGTGCAAATATGATGTCACTTCTGCTACAGCGGTTTACGGTCAGGGTTCGTCTTTGATGTTAATTTGATTTTATTTATTTTAATTTGAAACAAGCAATCAAGGAATAACGCACAAAACAATAAAAGCAATAACCTCTCAAAATGTTTAAACCAATGAAAATGTTTGTAATAATTAAAATTTTACTTTAATTTGGGGGAAAAGAAATGTTATGGCTCAGGACTGCGTGATCCTGCTAATAACTATGAACGCACTTTAAATCTTTTCTTCTTCTGTTTTGTTTGACAGGAGTTTAGTAAGAGGATACGGCGCCATCTATTGACATCCCCTCCGGGTGAAATGTAAAATTTCTTATGACCTCCTGCCTCTCTCCAGAAACATTGTCTAAGAAAAAAACAAGGTTTTTGACTTTTGCCTAACAACAGCATCATCATTAATAAAAGATCACTGGTAACGTTTTATAAATATGTTAAAAGATGGCTGGAGTAGGCTTTTAGGTTGGGATCCTCATCTTTTCAATAGTCTAGGTTCCTTTCCATCATCAGAACCAATCCCGCCTGTGGATTCCTGAGGCTTGGCTGCAGCCGTCACTCACCTCCATAGGAAACTTTATAGTACAGGTAGGTCATGATGCCAACTCCCACCCACATCTCCTGGTACGCCTTGGTGTAGTACGGGCTCATCAGAGACCACCACTTCTGAAACGCTTGTCCTGCCATCTGTGACAGGAAATAAAGACAAACATCAAAGTCTTCCTCACCCTCAATATATGTAAAACTCTAAAATAAAACTTCAACTGGTATTTACTGCAATTCATTAATCAAGTCACTTTGTTTTTTTAAGCATTGTAGACTAAAATTTTATAAACAATTTTAAAAAGATATTTAGGCATTTAACCGCTTTTGTTACGCGTATAACAGCGTTTCTAAAAGCTGCACACGCGCACGGAAAGCTTTTGTTTTGTTTACAAAGTAGTTCGTTTAACGATATGATGCTAGAAGAAACCATTGATTGAACATCAACAAGCTGTGATTTCGGTAACCTTCAGTCACCGAAATCATTGACAAGCATAAACAACTAGCTAAAATTTTTGACCACATATCTGAATAAATAAATGACAAAATTCTTCCTAGCACATCGGATAATAATGAAAGGCTAACTAGCATTAGCAAGAACAAGCTAGCTGCAGGACTCCAACAAATATTAGAGTAAAAAAACAATCATTTTGGTTTTAAAATGGCGCTCTGGCGTAAAAATTATATCTCCTCTTGATCTTAAAACGTCTCCAGGAAATAAATTTTGGTTTTAAGCCCACCTTTAAGCTCGACGCGAAGCGGTCGGAAGGTCAAAACTGCCACTGCTTCTGCACGTCAAAGTCGTGGAGGACTTCTTCTTCTGGCCTGTTATTGGTAGAAGTGCACCCATGTCTCCGAGCTTTGCGCCATCTAGTGGAAGACAGCAGGGATGCACGGGTCAATTCTGAGCCCTGCGTGGGACCAAAAATAAAGTGACATGCATAGGAAGAGAAAGCGAAAATAATGTGCATTTTTATTTTATTATTTATTTCATTGTAGGTTATTGTCTTCGTGTTGTTTAAATCTTTTTATGGTTCATCTGTAACAAGCACAAGACTTATTCATGCTGAGTCACATGACCAATTCCTCTCATCTTTCGTCCCTCACCACAGACTGGTCAATGTACATCAAGGTAATTTGAAAAGCTGATTCCTTTTATTTATACTTTTCAATAATAAATTCATAAACATATATGAACACACTTATAAACGTAGATAAAATATGTATGAAAAATTGACAAAAATTATATGTAAACATCTTTTTCAGTAGTTTGGAAAAAAGCTCATACATTACTAGAATAAGTAAAAAGTAAATTTAAAAAATAAATAGAGAAAGTAACATATCATTTTTTTAAGCTTGCGTAATAACATATCATTTCTGAACAATAACATTCATATCTTAGAATCAGAATATTTTTATTATCATTGTGCAGTGCACAACAATTTTTTTCAGCAGCTCTTTTCAATAAAAATAAATACCTATACATAATTATAAAGACTGTACAGTAAAATGAAATTAATAATGCACATAAATTTAAAGTGCATCCAGAGCATGACACAGTGTAATGACAGAGGATCAGTGGGTCATGTTAAATTGGGAGTGGGGGGTGAGTGAGTGATGGGGGGGGGTGTTCACAGCTCTGGGGAAGAAGCTGTTTCTCAGTCTGCTTGTGTGAGCTTTGATGCTCCTGTATTTCTTTCCAGAGGGTAGAGGTACAAACAGTTGGTGTACCGGGTGGGCGGGGTCTGCAGCTATACGACCAGCCTTCCGTCGGACCCGGCTGTCGTACACTGAGTCGAGTTATGGGGGAGGTCCTCCCACAATCTCCTGTGCGGTTTTCACCAACCAGGCCAAGTCTTTCCTGTCTTGAGTGGTGCAGCTCCCGTTCCACACCATAGCACTCAGACAGAGGATGCTTCCAATGGTGGCTCTGTAGAAGTTCCCCAGAAGTTGTGTTGAGAGTCCAGTACTCTTAAGCTTCCTGAGGAAGAAGAGTCTCTGTTCAGCCCTCTTCACCAGGTGGAATGTGTGCAGTGACCAGGTGGGGTTCTATGTGATGTGGATCCCCAAGAACTTGATGTGGACCACATCAATGAATGTGGAAAGGGGCATGTACCACCTTCCTCGACCTTCTAAAGTCCACAATGACCTCCTTGGTCTTGGAGGTGTCGGAGCACCATCCTGTTAGGTGCTGGACCTCCTCTCTGTAGGGAGTCTCATCGTTTTTCGATATGATACCTACTACGGTGATGTCATCAGCGAACTTTACGACCATGTTTGTGAGATGAATAGCAGAGCAGTCATGGGTAAACAGCGTGAAAAGGGCCGGCCCGAGGACACACCCCTGTGGTGTTCCTGTGCTTCACTGAATAACCAATAACAATGATATTGCAAAGAATGATAACAACATTAAAAGTATTTCTATAATTTATATCTAAGAGATTGAAAAGTAAATCAGTCTTGTTTAGAATACTATATTGAATTCAAAGTTGTTTCTTTTGGAAAACAGAATGCTTTTTCATGTGTTTGAAACAATAAAAGAGATGTTTGAGACCATATCTTTTCAAGTAATTGTTTGAATTTTGATGAGTTACAGTGGAAATCCATTTAACCCTTTAAAGGCCACTACTTAAAAAAACTGACAGGAAATTAAAATAATTTTAGAATTAAGTTGCTTTTTTAACCCTTTGGTGAAATCCATAAGGTCACCAATATCATTGTGAGATATAGATTGTATCAGTTATGATCTGTTGAGTGATTTGGTGAGTTCTTGCTCACAACAATGTTAGTTTCAGATGCAGAAATATCGATAACACCTTCATTACCCACATGTTTCAAATTCGATCCACAGCTTTTTAACATGGTGTAACTATTTTATAAACAAGTAATTATCAATAAATACATTATGTCAATACAGCATGTAGTCTTTTAAAACCCTAATACCAATAGATGAGTTATTCTCACCTAAAGTTTAGAACATTTTAATGAAAACAGCTATTTTGAAATGAGTGGGAAAAGCCCTTTACTGCCCCTAGTGGAAAGATGATGACCTACAGATCAGAAAACATGGACCAGCTTATATCCAATGAATTTATGAGGAAAGTTCGATCATACTAAAGAGACAGGAGTGTGTATCTTCTCTCTCACTGTATCAAACATGGCACCAGTGGTTAAATAGGGTTAAATGTTCTTCAGGGTTCTACTGGCTCCTGGTTTCCTGATCAGGTCCAGGGAATGTGGGCTGAAGAGGCAGCTGCTTTGCTGTCCCCTCCCCAACCCCAACCCCCGGACCATGTTCAATGTTTGCAAAGTGATAAATAAAACCCTGGCACTGCCGTTCAGGGGGAAAGTGACATTGTGCTGCTTTGGCGTCTCCACTCAGGTGGAGAAAGAACTTCAAAGAGTTTCCAAGCTCCTGATGATTCCCCATCCCAGAAATGTCCTGATTCCAGAGTCACCTAAAGTCACAGTTTTCTAGAGGAGTTCTTTGACTTCGGCCTGGACCTGCTGCTGCCCCTTTGTGCCAACTTGAAAGGACAATCATCCAGCTCCCTGCAGTGTCGGCAGGTATGTTGAACACGTCTGACCTTCTGGTCTATTTCTGCTCTGCTTCCTGCATTGATTGCGTGTGTGTGGATCTGCAGAGACGAGTGTCAGCAGCAGGCCTGTGTATTGTAGGAACGTTCTCCATATCGTTGTCTTGTTGAGCTCCATCTGCTGCAGCTCGATCAGAGCTTCCATGGCTTCAGGTGGAGACAGCGGAGGAATCCCTCTGGACATTGACAACGTCCACATGCTCCTGCAAGGTCAGTCTGCAAACACGTGACCAAGGAAAATCTCCGACACTAACGTTTAAACAGCTCTGCTAGTCCTTTCATAACAGGATTGCACACACAAACCCTCTCAGACTCTGAGAAGCAGACGGAGAAACTTTCTGCTGGTGCTCAGAATCAGGACTAAACAAAGTGGACTTTCAGTTTCCATCCATCCATCCACTGAGCCCCTTTTGGGGGTTTTGGGTTGCTGGAGCCTACTCTTGGGGGATGGTGGTGTACACCCCGAACATTTCGCCAGTCTGTTGCAAGAGCACACATTCACAAACTCAAACCCGCTCATAGGGACGATTAACAGACAACAATAGTAAAAATTGGTCAAACCCCCTGTGCGAATGTTAGCTGACCCCTGAAAGGATGTGCTGAATGATAACCAGCAAATGTTGACCAGCCTTATTCCACAGTCGATCACAACAGAAAGAAAAGACATAAGTGATTTTATAGTTTGCTATACATTTCTGGTAAAATTGATCATTTTTCAGCAGAAGAAAACCTGAGAAGGAGGTGATAAGACATAAAGAGGTGATACCGCAGGGATTGAACTACAGTGATCCCTCGTTTTCACGGGAGTTGCGTTCCAAAAATAACACGCGAAGAGTGAAATCCGTGAAGTAGTCAGCTTTATTTTTTTTTATTATTTTATTTTTAATATAGTAATACATGGTTGGAAACATTGTCACTCGCGTATTTCACAGTCCCAGCTGTGCCTCTTCGCCCTGACTCCGCTCCGCTGTAGCGTCTGTTTCTACTGAAGGTGCAGGAGTCTTTCTCCGCGAGAAGAACATTGTTATGGGTAGCTGTTGGCGCTCTTTCTTTTTCTGAGCAAGAAGATTTTTATAAACAGGTATGCCACCTTCGATTTATATTTGAGAACTGCAATGAATGACTCATCAAATTGTCCCATGCTTGTGCCGTGCGCTGAAGTTCAGTGGCCATTTTCACCATGGTTGCTAAGCGACCAAGTGTTAGTCCGTCCTCCTCCTCTTTATCAGTGCACTGTAAAAATATCCACACTGTGAAAAAAATCCGTGAAGCAGCGAAGTCGTGAAAGATGAAACGTGATATAGCGAGGGATCACTGTATTTAGACTTTATTTTTTAAAACAAGCTTTTGCTTCATTATCTGGACAAAAACAAGCACTAAGAGGTGAACTTTCAACCTAATCCCAGGTTAGTCAGAGTAGACAAGTATACACCTCTATCTATGTAACTGACATAAAACTGACCTTAGTTCCATTCAACAGGGGAGGTATTTGTGTATTGACTGCACATAACTCACATTTACTACTGTTTTTCCCGGACCCTTTAATTCATAACTCTATACTGAAAAGAACCACCGTCAGAACATTGGCAAACACCGCCATCTAGTTACTGGCTGTAATATTAAACGAGAATCATCAGCAGATGGAAACATGGGTGTGGTGCAGATCGACAGGGAGGAGCAGGAGCTGAAAGGTTACGCTGAACACAGCATGCCGGTTAGTGGATGAATCCAACGTGACCTCACATTTCCTCACAGTGATGTTTGAATTTGCAGTGAAGTTGAGTAAATCACAGTATTCTAGTTACACTTTTAAACCAAAGGTCATCAAGGTTGTTACGTATTCCAAACAAACCTCCAGGTTCATCAAGTATATCAGACTGATTGGTTTTTTATCAGGTGTGTTTGGATGTCCAATCCCTTCAGAGATTGGTTTGTACTCGGGATCTTTCAGGATTCTTGAAATTAGAGCTTAAATCACCAAAGAACCGTCCAGTTTGGACAAAATAAGGTGTATGTCATCAAAGCTTACGGACTACATTAAAATTTAAGAAGTTCCTATACAGGCTACATCTCATCTGGAGAGTTTTGCTTGCTAAACTTATTTGAGGTTCACATGTTTGGTGATCAGGGTGGAGGCAGGTTCAGATACCTGCCTTGGCGGATCCCTAAATAAACAACCATGACTCATGAATGAGAACAAGAAGAAACGGTTTTCTTCTGAGATGGTCTTAGACAAAAGAGAAAATGCCAGCTCCTCCACCATAAATCATCCAGAACTGTCAGGTGCTGCAGAGGGAAAACCTCTCTGCTGTCAGAGTAAGCCTGGTCAAAGGTTCATGCCCAAGCATGAGCCTCAGTATCCATGTCTTGTCTTGGAAACTGTCCCACCTTGCTGTAGATTCAGACTCAGTCTTACTTTAGCCTGAAGAAAACGCCAGTCTCCCCTTCTGTTGCACAAAAGGAGCTCCCCATGGTTCTGTTGGGGGGGTTTAAAGGCTCAACATACATGGGAACACATACTTGTTGCTAAAAGGCATGGAGGGTCAGGACTTTACCCATTTTTCTGATGTGGGTAGGTACCTAAATAGCAAACATTGAGGGTTTATCTGCAGCTTTCACTATACTTTGACTAGATTTCCATTTAAATAACCTGCAGAGGTCTGAGTTCTACTGTTTTGGTCCATTCATTGATCGTTTAGCTCTTTTTACTAATCTGTTTGAGCCTATTCATAACGTTCCTGACAAATGACAAATGATTTTTTCCTTTTTTCAATCAGTGGAGCATGAACAAACTCAGAGAAGGACGTTTACCAACTGGATCAATGCTCAGCTTTCTAAGGTATGTTGGGAGAATGGGGATCAAAATCATTACGTGTCATCTTGAACTTGAAATGCCAAGAAGAATGCCAGCTCCTTGCCTTTACGTTCACCCATGTGTCCATTTATCCCTCCACCTAACCAACCATCCATACACTTATCCATCCATCCATCCATCCATCCATCCATCCATCCATCCATCCATCCATCCATCCATCCATCAACTCACCCACATGTCCATCCACCCAGCTACCCATCCATCAAACTATCAATCCATGTATCCATCCATCCATCCATCCATACACCCATCCATCTTTCCACTCCTCCATCAATCTTCCAAATCCACTTTTTCCCCAGCTTGATTTGTTGACAGAGAACAGGGATTTTTCTGCAATTTTCTGAAACCTACCCAAGTAGTTGATGGTCTTTGAAGCTAATCCTATACATTTACCTTGAATCTGACATCATTTGAGCCCTGTTGCTGGATCATCTTAATGCTGGATCATAGTGGAGCTGCTCCGTCCAGCTCTAACAGACCTCAAGCTGTTAACATGCAGCTGAAATATAAATAGAGCTTCCATGGATTAGAAAAGCGTGAAATGTGATCCCACACACTTCTTTATAAGCTGGTGTCCCTTGTTCATTACGCTGGTTCAGTCTGAATCAGCTGATGTTTTTGACACATAGATAGTATTATAAAAACACACGAGTATTTCTGATATTTTTGTAGTTTCTGTTGAAAGTTTTTCTCCAATCTTTGACTGTTTTTAATTTTTCTGCTTATTTAACCACCTCAGCAGCCATTGTTTTACTAATCCTTCAAGATATTATTCAGCCAAAGATAGTAAATTTGAATCAAGTCTTTAAAGCTCCACTCCAATCAATTTTAATCAATTTAAGTGGGAGTTGTCAAGACACAGAGCAACCCCGCCTCCCCTTTCCTTCCCCATTGATGAGAGTTCTCAGTTTCTACATTCTTCCACTAGCTTACATCCCCTCACACCCCTAGCTTTAAATTGCTAGGGCAACAAAAATGGTGAGCAAAATTGCATTTATCCAGTCGTTAAGTTTTTATCCAGATTCCATCTGAGACGCGAAAAAGAAAGACATTCATGTATATATTTGTCTACAAGATGATGATCAGAATGGAGCAGGGAGCTTGTGCCTTGCTTAGTCTATTTTGTTAGTCACAACTACAAGGCTTTTCCATTCAGCAAAACTCCTGACATTTTCCAAAGACAAAATCTAGAATCGAGCTCTTAGGGCACATGTGTCAAACTCAAGGCCCGGGGGCCAAATGTGGCCCTCCATGTCATTTTATGTGGCCCGCGAGAGCATAAAAGTTTTTGATTTCTTAAAATAAAATAAAAAATTGTGTGTATTTAATCATATCTAGGGAGAATCTGACTTGATATATGGGATTGGGCAACTAAACATTAGGACTTAAACACTGTCCATATAACCTAACCTGACAGAATCAAATGTAAAAGGATTTATGCTAAAGTATCAAGAAAACATATGTTTTCCATGCAACTGGAATTGTCACTTTAAAAAGGTATAATAAACAAATAATGAGTTATTTAACATTAAGGAGTAGTTACATTTATTTTTCATTACATTTAGTTACATGTATAAGTTATATCTGGCCCTTCAAGGACAGCCACTATGCTGATGTGGCCCTCGGTGGCCCTCCCCTGTCTTAGGGTTAACACCTTCAGCTCTTTCCTTAATAGATCTTCGTCAGCTTGGTGCTCTACTTTTAGAATCATGTGATTTAGCCTGAGTAATGTGGCACAATAGATTCCATGTCAAGGTGTTTTCCCGTTACAACTGGCGCCACCGGACACAAAACATCAAAAATGAACCATAAAGTTGTTTTAAATGCATTCCTTGTGACAACCCATTCCTCCACCCCAGCAATGGGCCACAAATGGGTGATTGTGAGAGATCCATAAGGTGGCCTCTCAAAAAAAACATTCCACTAATAATGTACAATTTATGCTATATCCATCCATCCATCCATCCATCCATCCATCCATCCATCCATCCATCCATCCATCCATCCATCTTCTTCCGCCTATCGGGTAGCGGGGGCAGCAGTCTAAGAAGAGATGACCAGACTTCCCTCGCCCCACTCCTCTGAGGGGACCCCGAGGCGTTCCCAGGCCAGCTGACAGACATAGTCTCTCCAACGTGTCCTGGGTTTTCGCCGGGGCCTCCGCCCAGTGGGACATGCCCGGAACACCTCTCCAGGGAGACGTCCAGGAGGCATCCGAACTAGATGCCCGAGCCACCTCAACTGGCTCCTTTCAATGTGGAGGAGAAGCGGTTTTACTCCAAGCTCTCCGCAGGTGACCGAGCTTCTCAATCTATCTTTAAGGGAGCACCCAACCGACCTACGGTGGAAGCTAATTTCAGCTGCTTGTGTTCGGGGCCTTGTTCTTGCTGTCATGACCCAGTGCTGGAATGAGGATTGACCGGTAAATTAACAGCTTTGCCTCAGCTCTCTCTTCCCCACAACGTCCCAATACAGCGACCACATAACTGCGGACGCTGCTCCGATCCGCCTGTCCGCTCCTGATCCGCTTCCCTCACTCGTGAGCAACCCCCCTCCCCAGATATTTAAACTCCTGCACCTGGGGATGGGACACTCCACCCAGCGACCTTTCTCAGGTTGAGGACCATGGCCTCAGATTTAGTGGCGCTGACCCTCTTCCCAGCCACTTCACACTTTGCCGCAATCTGCCCCAATGCACGCTGGAGGTCCTGGCCTGATGAAGCCAACAGGACAACATCATCTGCAAAGAGCAGAGACAAAATCCTGTGGTCCCCAAACCAGACCCCCTCCGGCCCCTGGCTACGCCTATAAATTCTGTCCATAAAAACTATGAACAGAACCGGTGATAAAGGACAGCCCTGCCGGAGTCCAACGTGCACCGGGAACAGGTCTGACTTACTGGCTATGCACACCAAACTCTTACTCCGGTCATACAGAGACCGGACAGCCCTCAGTAAGGCTCCCCGAACCCCATATTCCCAGAGCACCCTCCACAGAATATCACGGGGGACGCGGTGGAACGCCTTCTCCAAATCCACAAAACACACATGGACTCGATGAGCGAACTCCCACAATCCCTCCAGCAACCTAAAGAGGGTGTAGAGCAGCAACCTAAAGAGGGTGTAGAGCTGGTCCACTGTTCCACGACCAGGACGGAAACCACACTGTTGTTCCTGAATCTGAGGTTCGACTATTGGACGGATTCTCCTCCCCAGTACCCTGGCATATACTTTCCCAGGGAGGCTGATGAGTGTAATTCCCCGATAGTTGGAACACACCCTCCGGTCCCTTTCTTAAAGAGGGGAACCACCACCCCTGTCTGCCAATCCAGCGGTACAGTTTCCGACTGCCACACGATGCTGCAGAGACATGTCAACCAAGACACTTTCACAGCATCCAGAGACTTGAGGTACTCAGGGCGGACTTCATCCACTCCTGGAGCCTTGCCACTAAGGAGTTCGTTGACTACCTCAGTGACTTCAGCTTGGGTAATAGGCAGCCTCACCCCATAGTCCTTATTCTCTGCTTCTTCAAAAGAAGGCGTGTCAGTGGGATTGAGGAGATCCTCAAAGTATTCCTTCTACCGCCTGAAAATGTCCCCAGTTGAAGTCAACAGCCCCCCACCTGCACTGAAAACTGTGCCTGTAGAGAACTGTTTTCCCCTCCTGAAGCTCTGGATGGTTAGCCAGAATTTCTTCGAGGCCAACCGATAGTCCTTCTCCATGGCCTCACCGAACTCCTCCCAGGACCGAGTTTTTGCCTCCGCAACAGTCCGGGCCGTGGCTCGCTTAGACTGCCGATACCTGTCAGCTGCCTCTGGCGTCGCACAAGCCAGCCAGGCCTGGTAGTACTCTTTCTTCAGCTTGACGGCATCGCCTTACTTCCGGTGTCCACCACCGGGTTCGGGGATTACCGCCGCGACAGGCACCAGAGACCTTGCGACCACAGCTCCGAGCAGCAGCAGAGACAATGGAAGTGGAAAACATGGTCCACTCGGACTCAATCTCTCCAACCTCCCTTGATTCTACCTCTTTGAAGTTCTCCCGGATGTGGGAGTTAAAGACTTCCCTAACGCAGGGCTCAGCCAGACGTTCCCAGCAGACCCTCACAGTGCGTTTGGGTCTTCCAAGTCTTTCCGGCCTCCTTCCCCGCCAGCGAATCCAACTCACCATCAGCTACTGATCGGTGGACAGCTCTGGCCTTCTCTTTACCCGAGTGTCCAAGACACAGGGCAAAAGGGCGCCTGAAACAACTACAAAGTCAATCATTGACCTCCTGCCTAGAATGTCCTGATGCCAGGTGTATTGATGGAAACCCTTGTGCTCGAACATATATGCTATATATTTCAAAACAGCTCTTTACCTGAAAAATTACCATAGATTGATGTTTGGTGTAAACTTTTTTTTATAGAGTTAGTTAAAAAATTGTTCCTTTCAGGGACCAGCCTCTAGTGGTCCAAGTTTGAATTTAGTATTAGAAGATGTGCAACCTCCCTTACTGACTGGAACAAGTGATTCAACAGTTGTCTGCATTCAACCAATGGCCACTTACCTTCCTCCTGTGTTTTGCTTCAGAGAAGCCCACCTTCGCGCATGTCCGACTTGTTTTTGGACCTCAGAGATGGTTCCAAGCTGCTCGACCTGCTGGAGGTGATGAGCGGTCAGTTGCTGGTGAGTCTCTTTCTGTGTGAGCTGATAGTGTGCAGCAAATCCATGTGAAGTGTGCTGACAATTATAAAATGTTGGCAGCCAAGACAAAGAGGTCGGGGGGTTTTCCAGCAGAGAACCAATATTGAGACAGCCCTGAACTTTCTGAAGAAGAAATCTGTAAGTCACCAAGCCAACATAGTTTTTGGTGTCCTTTCCATTAGTTTGTTTTTGGTAACAGCAAATGGATAAAAAGAGTTTTGATAAAAACTATTCCAAAAATGAAGAGACAAACAGACATCTAATCTTTTTGTAATCAATTTTCTTTAAAAAAAAAAAACTCTTAACGCAACACTTGCAGAGTAGACCAATGTTGAAAACTTGGGAAGTAAGACTCTAACAAAGTTCGAGGCTCAAATAACAGACCATGATGAGGTACTGTACTCTTTTTGCTGCAGATCAAGCTGGTGAACATAAACATCTCCGACATCATTGATGGGCGGCCATCCATCATACTAGGCCTCATATGGACCATTATTCTCCACTGTCATGTGAGTATCACGCTCAAATCTCCACTTTCTTCATTTGTTCTGTTCTATTTGATAACTTGTGACTCCTGTGTTTGTTTCAGATCGATGAACTGGCCAGTGCTCTCTCCTTCAGCTCTCGTCATTCTTCTCTCGACTCCTTGGCTAGCCTGGACTCTTGGTCCGGCAGCCCAATCTCGGGCAGTCCAGTCCCTGCAGGTCGGACCTCTCCTCTTCATAGACGCTTTCGTATTTCTGCCAAGAAGGCCCTGCTGATGTGGGTCAGGGACCAATGCCAGAAGTAGGTTTTTGTTCTGTTAAGATCCATTAGGTGCTTCAACTTCTAGGTAACTGTGAGATAAGAAATGACCATTTGTTCAGAG
The DNA here is from genome assembly GCA_037389245.1 of Oryzias sinensis. Classification (NCBI taxonomy): domain Eukaryota; kingdom Metazoa; phylum Chordata; class Actinopteri; order Beloniformes; family Adrianichthyidae; genus Oryzias; species Oryzias sinensis. The sequence goes on along the minus strand of CM074509.1, from coordinate 17,582,196 downwards.
TTCAGTGCTCCATCAGCGTGAAGGACTTCAAGGCAAGCTGGAGGAGCGGCGAGGCCTTCCTAGCTATCCTGTGCTCTCTCAGACCACAGCTGCTTGATCTTACACTGGTGAAGACCAGGAGCAACCTGGAGAACCTGGAAGAAGCTTTTCACCTGGCTGAGAAGGAGCTACATATCCCTCGCCTGCTAGAGCCACAAGGTTAATGGGACAAAAGCATGTTTTAGGTTTTATCAGTTGGGAGAAATCTGAAAGGGATACATTTGGTTTTCTTTAGATGTTGATGTGAAAGATCCTGATGAGAAATCCATCATGACTTACGTGGCACAGTTCCTCCAGTACTCCAATGACATGCCAGGGCCTGATGACCATCTGCAGGTAAGAAAGTCAAGCAGATATTTGAACAGTAAGTGAGAACAGTTTGCTAAAAGGCACAGCTAACTGTGGGTGTGAAGGGTTGCAGTGCAAAGACTGCTCACCAGTGTCAGTGTGTCTATGAAACAAAAGGAAAGCTCTATGTGAAGGCAGGTTTACTCCTATGAAATTTTGGAGAATTGGGTTGTGGAACATCTGCCTAACTTATTTACATTTACTTTGACCTTTTCTTACATCTCCCTCTGATTCTCTTTACACTCTGACCTGTTGGTGGCGCAGCTCTTCCCTCAGCTTCCCTCCTCTTTCTCAACTGACAGCTCACCTGCTCACATCACTCCAGCAGTCGCAGTCTCCTCATTACGTCAGGTACAAGCTATTCCTCCATGAAATGTACATCCTTCCAGTCACTGCAGATTTAGCCTTAACCCAGTTTGGATTTGAACATGTGACTGCCTTTGCTTGTGTACTGTCAGGTGCCTTTGAACCAGCGCGTGCAGGAAGTGATCTGCTGGCTGCAGCAGGCCACTCAGGAACTGTCAGAATCCTGGACAGCTATAGTGGGATCCAGTTATGCAGAGAAGTATCAGGTAACACAAGCAGCAGCTCAACCCTTTTGGTCAAATCAAAGGTGGAATAAATAAATAAAAAATCAGTTCTGTCCTTATTTCTTCAGGTGTTTAAGAGGTTTGCTAATTCTGCTGAGCAAAGAAGAACCGTGATGAGTCTTTTTGGTGCAACAAAACGCAATGCTGAGCTGAGACAGGAGCAGCTCATGCTGAAGACAGCGTGGGATCATTTGGAGGAAGAGGTGAAAGAATTCATGACTTCTTTACTGTCTTGAGATTTTGCTTAACTCGCTTTTAACTTGTGGTACTTTTTAGTTGGGGAAGTACAAAGCAGACCTGGATCAGAGTCTTCCCCATCCTCTGGACTCAGTTGTTGTGTGGCTACAGCGAGGAGAGGCGGAGCTACAGAAAGATGGGGAAGCATCAACAAATCACGCAGAAGCTGCCAGAGAAGCAAGAGTGCGACAAGACAAACTGAAGGTCACTTGAGGACAGATCAGTCACATCAAAATAATCCCATATGCTGACGATGTTGTCCTTCAACATGCATAACAGACAATCATTTTTTCCAGACTTTGACTGAGGAAATCAGTCATTACAACAAGGTTTTGGAATCCTTCAAAAACACAGATTCTTCTGGGAATCTAGTCGTTCCTCCTGAAAAGCTTGATGAGCTAAAAAATCGGTGGGTGAAATGATAATTTTTTATTTAAAAAAAGTTCAAACCTTTATGAAACCCTAATGCACTTCAATGTGACATTAGATTAACCAACGTCAGAGTTACAGCTAAATATGATGGAATCAAGGTGGAATTCCGGGAATCCCTGCACACCGTCCTGGACCTCCTGAATCACATTGGTGCTAAAGTTCAGGCCTGGAAAGGTCCATATGGATCTGAGAAGTCCGTTCATGTTCTGTTGCTAGACTGGCATGTGAGTTGTTTTTTTTTTAGGAACCGATAAGCAAACTGTTCACCAGCTCACAAAATATTTTTCTGTTTGTGTAATTGGTTAGGAAACAGTCGAGCGACAAGGTCTCCACTTGATTCTGATGGACGCTGTAAAGACTCTAAAGGAGAAGGCGAAAGCTTACAGCGGAAAACCTTCTCTAGGTTTATATCACACACATCACAGACAGAACAACATCTTTGGGTCCATTTGAACCCTTTTTCTGCCATTTTCTCTTGGTAGGTGAAGAGCTTCAGTGTGTAACCCGTCAGGTGAAGGAGTCTGAACGGGAAGCGGAATCGGTCATTCAGGCTGTGACCACCGTTAAAGGGACGATGGAAAGAGTGTCGGGTACCTGGAAGACTTACAACAAACACCTGACCTTTCTTCATCTGCAAGCTCAAAGCCCTGTTGAGGAGGTGGAGTAACATCCAGCTGTTAGCTCATCAGATGGTTGCAGTTAACCCTTTAAAGCAACTCCAATCATCTTTTCACCTACTTTCAAATCGTTCCCAATGGTCTTTTAATTATGATTATGTAGTTTATAGCCCAAACCAACAAACCTGTGTTGTTTTCTAGAACATAGTTTCTGCAGAGCAGCAAAAGTTCATTAGAAATTTGCCTCTGAGTTGTGTGCGGGACTTTTGGTACGGAGCAACCCCGCCTGTCCTTCCTCTCTCCGTGGCTGAGAGCTCTCTGTTTACATACTCTCTTACTAGCTTACAGTCCCTCATAACCCCAACCTATTATTGCAGGTAAAACAAAAATGGCGAGCAATATTGAAGCTATCCAGCCGTACAGTTTTTAACCCGATTCCAGCTCAGACGAGGAAAACAAAGACCTATGTGGATTTGTCTGACAGTGGATGTTTTAGAATGAAGTAGAGCAGGGAGCTTGTGTATTTTCTACCTCACAAATACGATTTTTTACAACCTTTTTTCATCTGCTCCTGATTCACAACGATTTGAAAGAAATACTCGGAAATTCAATTTTAAGTTTCCTTATAAGTATGTATGTGTCATCATGAAAATGTTAAAAACAAACGAAAAAAATTTTCATTGGAGTGGGTATTTTACAACGGAGCTTAAGCTCCAGAGCTGACATTCTTTCAACTACTGTAACTCTTTAACCGTTCATGCAATTAAGGTAATTCCAGTGGATTCTGAAGCAGGAAGAAGCAACTTTGTCCAACAATTTATGTTAGTGATGTGTTGCACGTTGATGCCAATTCAATATGAAACGCCAATTTTCTTTATGTCAGAATCAGCCGATTTACGTTGATCACATAAACGGTTACAAAGTTTCAGCAGTTTAAAGAGGAAGTGTTATCTAGTTGTCACCAGCGTGATCTATGGTGTTAAAGGGTTAAAACTTTGACCCTTCGCTCTTTTGTAGGGTGTAAATGAGTGGACTTCACGCCATGCTCAGTTAAACGAGGCCGGGAATTTTCTGATTGAAGTGAGCGAAATGGCAACGAGCTTCGCTCTGACTGAGCAGCTCAGCAAAGTCAACAAGTCATGGGCTGAGCGCATAAAGAAGACAGTGTTTGTAAGAACACGCATTTGATCACATGCAGCACCGGATATTAATATTTAGAAATGAAATAACCTTGGCGATGGTTGTTCTTTCATAGGAGGTTCCATCAGGGACTTGTCTTGTGAGTCTTCAAGTGGTGAGTTCAATTATCCAGGAGGCCAGTTTGCTTCTGAGAAAACCAGTGGAAGTGGCTTCTGTCCCACTGAAGGCTAATATACAGAAACTGCAGGTTTGCATAGTTGCTGGATTGGAGGAAATATGTTTGGTGTGAGTAGCTTCAATGTTTTCTTTTGTCTCCTGTAGTCACTGAAGAAAAAGTTATCTGCGATTGACGGTGCATCTTTTATGGACTCTCCAGACTTTGAGGCAAGAGATGCAGAAAAGCTACAGCAAACTGTACAGGTACAAGCTGGGATGCAGAAACATCACTGACCTGCACTCTACCATAATTTCGCTATAGGGCACTTCAGACTATAAGGCGCTTATAGTTTTTTTTGTAGTTTTTATTTTTTATTAAGGCTTTTAAGTGTGCCTTTGGTGCGGAAAATATGGTAAATTAGATTGAGATAAAAAAAAATGTGAATTTCTTGTCATTTGGATTCTTTGATTCCTTGAAAGATGATTGCAGAAGCAGAGAGGACCTGTGCAGAGATGCAGCGAGCTGCATCCAGGCTAGAAGCAGGTCTGGCGAAGTTAGACCACTGGAGCTCTGGGGCCCTGGACTGCTACACCCAGCTGAAAGAGAACAGGAACCGAGGAGCCCATGGGTCTGAGTCAACAGCCAAAGTCAGCACATATGAAGTTTGTGTTTGTCTTTTGACTTCAGTTGATGCTTTATTTTTCTCTCCTTACTAACCCAAAGGCACCAAGGTGTAACCGTAAAAGTAGCCTCACATTAGGCAATTCCCATGAGTTCTGGTTTGTTTTACTGGTTTAACTGCTCCATGGTCTACCAAAAGAATGAAACGATAATTAAAGAGTTAATTTATAGAGTTAACAACAACAAGCTGCTTGCTTTCTACCGAAAGGTTGCATTATACAAACATTGGTCCAAAAGTCTTTTCAGATTGTAAATCAACAATATGTGTCCATTTCATCACCAACTAAGCTTGTCTGGGTATAAAGGGGGGTGCCTGTGTGTTGCCCTGGATCCTAAGTCACATTGTGAGCGCAGGTCAGTAAGGAGGAGAAATAGTGCTTGTGTTTGAGGGCCCATTCTGCAGCACTCTTACACATGATGGCACCAAACATGCTCAAGTAAAACCTTTACTTTGATGAAAACCCCTCCACCAGCACAGGATAGGATTTGCGACTCCCCTTTGTGTAATGCCCGGTTATACATTATCAACCATTGCATCAGTCGTGTTGCATCTCCACTCCAATCGTTCGATACAGTTCATAGTAAAGTTTCCAGTTTTGCTTGCGACCGTCTGTAATAACGGCAACAAACTTCTGGATGGGGTTTAAACTTTTCAAGCCTGATGATGCAATTGTCTGCAGCATTTCAGTGATTAAGTATTTTTTTCATGTGACAGACAGTACAATATCAAAACAACAACAAAAAAGGGCAACAAAAAAAACATAAGAGGATAAAGAGAAAAGAAAAAAAAAGAAAAAACCCTGTTATTTTACTATTACGTGTTTAAATAGAGGTTGACTTGTCTATATACTGTTGAAATAATCAATAAATGGTTGCCATGTTTCATAAAAAAGGCTTTCTTGCTGTCTCAATGAAAATGTAATCTTTTCAAAATTTAAGTATTGCATTATGTTTCTTACCAAATGTAGATGTGTTGGGGGAATTTGCTTTTCCAATTAAGTAGGATTAAACGTCTAGCCAATAGGGTAACATAATTCAAGACATTTTTTTTGGACAGATTTTCAATGGGACTATGATCCTCTTTGAACTGTGGGTACATGAAGACCTGCAATATATGGTCCCTACAGGATGGTAATGAAACACCTAACACCTTTAATGCTCACCTGGTGTGAGGTCTTGGTATGAAGACACTACCATGGATTAGCTGAGATCTATCTCACTAATCTGTGTTTTTCTTTGTAGAATGATCACGAAAGCTCCAGCGTCCTCACCATCTCATTGGATGTAAAATGGATCCCTACATTTGAAATAAACGCTAAAATGTCTGCTCTTTCCCAGGCAATGGTCTCCCAGGGTTGGCAGCTGGCTCAGGAGCTGAAAACTGAGAGGCAATGTTTGCAGGAACATGTTAAAGGCCTGCAAAAACACTCCATGTTGCACTTTAGCATATCATTCCTGCAAAGCAGGGTTTCAGCATCAGAGACCCACTGCCAGGTACTGTAAACTAATTCATTATCACCATCTGAGTTTGCCTGATTTATCATGACCTAAACCCTCAGCAAGAGACCAGCTTTGGTGTAATAAATTAAGTTCACCTGTGTGAAAACAGTTTAAATCCACCAAATACACATGGAAATTTAACAAAACTGATCCACTCTTCAGCCTAGATTTTAGTTATGCTAGTATAAAGACTCTTTATTTGTTGCACAATGTTGTCTTGGCAACCATTGGGTTGAATGGAGCTGCCAACATTTTAAACCTATGTTTTGCTTGATCACATTGACTGTAGTGGCCCCTCCCCCTCAGGTTCCAAACAGGAAGTACCTGCTGGCTCCAAGAAGCTCCCAAAGATTTTTATAGAGAAATAAACAGCTATTACAGTCATTCTATTTGTTAGAATAGCCATTCTTGCTCTGACATAGTTTTCTATTTCTGCAGTGCAAGTTATTTAAGTTATAAACTGACTTGACCGATCAGATGCCTCAATTGTCACAAAACGGGCAGACGGCTGGTTCCAATTGCAGCAGGTTTCTTAGCTAAGTTAAAAGTCCACAATCAATAATGACTATGGGAGAATCAGAGAAGAAACAGAAGTAGTCAGACGAGATTCGGGGCAGGCAGCAGACAAACTGAGTCAAAGACAAAACAGGGTCAGGAAATCAGAAGATCAGATGCAGATATAATGCTCAGAAATGAAGAGCGGCACAAGCAATACTTCGCACTGAGTGAGGCTCAGTATAGTGCTTAAGTATACTGTGAGTGATTGGAAACCGGTCAGGTTTGAGGCATCCAGGAACTGTGCGCTGAGGTTACTGGGAGATGTAGTGCATTCAGTGCTCTGGACTGGAGTCAGTTCCCGCTGGTGACCAGAGGGGAGACAGAGCTCTGACTTCTGACATCAGTAAATGTGGTGGCTCCTGGCCCCAACATCCAACGTTTAAAACGTTTGATCTCTTGAGTTGTGAACTTCCAATAAGCTCATTCCTGATTAGAGAGAGTGGTAGAAACATTGACTCAGACTGACTCGGACCAACAAAGCGGCATCTGTATCACCCAAAATAAAAGGTGACCAAATGGAATTAATTTCATTGGTGTTGCAAGTAGGTCAGTTTTTATGGTCCAGTTCTTATACAGGAAGTGCTTGATTTCCATATCAATGAGTCCACCATTAGAAACTAACCATCTTACCACAGTTTCCTTTTGGCAAGCTCAACCTTCAGCTTTGCGCTCCAGTAAACTTGATGAGTAATTTTTGTCTTCTTTCATGGAACCAGGAAATTCTTGGAATGTTTGAGGAGCTTGGGTTCCAGCATGACTTTGGAGAGTTTCATCAGGAAACAGTTCAGCCAGAGACTGGATTGTACGTTGTGGCCAAAACCAGACATGTTGAGAAGGTTGTGCCGCAAACTCTGTACCAGACATCCCTTCCAAGGACAGCAAATTTGCATGGCTTTGAGTGTAATCTCGCAGATGATGGGAAGCTGCTTCCCAGAATCCATATGGGTTTGGTTCAGGAGATCTTGCCTGCTGGAATGAACACCACTGCTCGGTGTCCAGAGAAGTCCTTCACAGAAGAAACACCCACAGAAACTCAGAAGATCGTGCTCCAACCCAGAACAGGAATGTTGGCAAAAACGCCACAGAATCCTTTAGTTTCACAGCCACCTGTGATGATCTATAGCGAGGTCCGGTCAAAAGCCCAGGCAATGGCAAAGAGTCGGCTGCAGAAAGCCGGGCTTCGTCTGCACGGATGCATCCAGCAAGCACTGCTGATGTTTGCAGGCAGAAAAATTTCAGATGTTCCTCCCAAGAAGACACAGGTACGCTACAGAAGCTTTAGATGGGGAAAGCTCAACTAAAGTGTTGAGCTTTCCTCTTAAATGCTCACAGTGCTTGAGTTGCAATATCCAGAACTTAAATGACTGTTTTCATATTATCCGGTCGAGTTTCATCAGGGTCTGTGGTGTGTGGCTTTGTGCAGCTGGCTTTTGTGTTTTTTGCGCTTATCCAACTGCGTGTCCCTCTCTGCAGAAAGCTTTAGAAAATCTGCAGCCTTTTGTCCTTGAAGAGTTCCTGGGAGCAGTGGAGGGATATAGGGCCTTCACCTCTGGGGCTGAGGTGCAGGATTTGCTCCGACTGTCTAACTCTGTGAGAAAACAGTGGGAGGTACGCGGACAGACAATAATCAAGACTCACAAACAAGTTTGAATAAAAACTAAACACCAGGGAAAAGCTTACTCATGTTTCAAAATAATTCCTGTAGTGAAGTGTTGAATGAACTTTCATTGACTAATACTAACTGTCTGCTTGTTTGTGTTTATGCTGATCAGGTCCTCTAAAGACTCTCAAAGGTGTTTCTTCTTTACAGACTATCACTGACAATGACACACCTGAGCAGAAACGGGTCGAAGCGCTAAAAGAGATTTATGAAAACCTGGCACCATGGAAACCTTCAGTTCCTGTGAGCGATCAGCTGACTGGTCAAACCAGTGGAGCGGTTATCCGGGGCAAAGGGTAAAGTACGGCAGATGCATATATAAAAACAGTAATGTTAATTCTAATTTGGTTTAAATGATCAAGAATTGATAAATACAGCTGAAGTTTATGAAAGTAGAGGAGTATGTGCATTAGCTGTAGTGGGACAAAAAAGTATTTAGTCAGTCACCAATTGTGCAAGTTGTCTCACTTAAGAAGATGAAGGAGGCCTGTAATTGTCATCATAGGCAAACCTCATTTATTAGATAAAAAATGACAAAGAAAATCCAGAAAATCACATTGTCTGATTTTTCAAGAATTTATCCGTAAATTATGGTGGAAAATAAGTATTTGGTCAATAACAAAAGTTAAACTCAGTACTTTTTTATATACCCTTTGTTCAACAATCAAACGTCTTCTGTAAGTCTTCACAAGGTTTTCACAAACTGTTGCTGGTATTCTGGCCCATTCCTCCATGCAGATCTCCTCGATAGCAGTGATGCTATGGTCTCTTTGCTGGCAAACAGGCGTTGATGATTTAAAAATAAATAAAAATAAATAAATAAATAGGGCCCCCCTCCACGTACCTAGCCCCCCACTCCTTTCACACCTCCCACCCCCTAACTGATGGCAATGGACAATGAGAAATAGTCTGAGCACAAAAACAGGATGCTGGAAACGCTAATAATTGGAACTTCCCCCTCCATGAACAGCCGCATAGACAGCCAATGATGGTCGCCTTTGTTACTTTGGTCCCAGCTCTCTGCAGGTATTTCACTAGGTCCCCCGTGTGGTTCTGAGATTTTTGTTCACCGTTCTTGTGATCATTTTGACCCCACAGGGTGAGATCTTGTGGGGAGCCCCAGATGGAGGGAGATTATCAGTGGTTTTGTATGTTTTCCATTTCCTAATAATTGCTCCCAGAGTGGATTCACATCAAGCTGTTTATCTATTGCAGATTCAGTCTTCCCAGCCATGGTGCAGGTCAACAATTTGGTTTCTGGTGTCCTTAGACAGCTCTTTGGTCATGGATATAGTGGAGTTTGCAGTGTGACTGTTTGAGGTTGTGGACAGTTGTGTTTTATATAGATAACCAGTTCAAACAGATGTCATTAATACAGGTAATGAGTTGAGGACAGAGGATCCTCGTATAAGAAGTTACAAGTCTGTAGAGCCAGAAATCTTGCTTGTTTGTAGTTGACCAAATTCTTATTTTACACCATAATTTACTTTTTTTTAAATCAGATAATGTGATTTTCTGGATTTGTTTTTCTCTTTTTGTCTGTCATAGTTGAGGTATACCTATGAAGAAAATTACAGGCCTTTCTTATCTTTTTAAGGTTGAGAACTTGCACAGTTGGTGGCTGAATAAATACTTTCCCGACTGTATGTATTTTTAGTCAAATCTGAATGACACAGCAACAATGAGGGCAGGAAGGGCACATTTTAAATGTAAAATGTGTTTATCCCTAAAGGTTGTAGCAACAATAGGAATTTTGGATGACAGCAAAATCAAAAACGTGCAAATTTCTTCATGACATATTTAAAAAGTCTGTTGTGGAAATAAAGTTCCTACAGTATTTGGATTGCCATCTTCTGGTAAAGTTAACAATACAACTAAATTGAATTTGCATCTTTTTTATGCTACTTTGGAGGTCTTAGAATTTACAACAGAGACATTTTCATCATAATGTATGTATCATTATGTATCAATATGTGAAAACGTTTTATTTATAATTTATTTTCAGGTTTAAGTAAAAAATTGTTTTACATATTTTTGGGTTGCTATGAATTATCATATTCAATCAAATATTCCTCCAGAGTTTATAATTTATTAATATTATATTTCCAAAATGTGACTTTACCAGTTGTTTATGGTTCTTATGCTGCACAAATTTCTCCCTTTGGCATCTCCTCTCTGAGACATTTAGTCAGACAATGATGGTTTATTGTGTTTATTTTTGACAATTTATCATTATGTATTGATTCTTGCCCAAACTATTTTCATCACGGTCTTGATTAATTGTGTTCAGTTCCCACTGTATCTTTGGTAAAAGTTGGTGTCAGTGGTTTATCTGCCAAATGTGAAGTAAAATTTCAAAACAACAACATTGCTTTGAACTCTCCGTGAATTGGACAGACTTTTTTGAGTTAAGGTCTCTATAATCCTTGTAGTCTGTTAATCTGGATGAGATGACTGCATAACTAAGGGCCTCGGGGTCCCCCTGATCATGGTATCTTATCTCAGCAGGAGACGGCATCTTGAAGGAAACACCCCGCTGAGCCTGACGGACTTTAAGACAGACAGTCAGCCAGGCAAGAGTCTCAGACTGGATCAACACGAAGACCACTCACCCCTTTTTGATTCAACTTTTGAGCAGCATCATGTAGACACCTCAGTAGAGGGTGAAGAGCCCCTAATTCATTGTAAACGCCAAAAACCTTCACTGCGCGCCAAAGAACAGAGGCTGAAGGTTCGTCTTCTGGATTCTGGAGAGAGCAGTGGGGAGAGGAACACTCAGATACAGGTATTCTCAGTCTCTCAATCCTGATGTTTTACCTCTTTCTAAGAATTTGTCTTCCTGAGACAAAAGTTTCAGTCATTTACCCCAAAATCCCTGTTGCATTAACTTCTGTTTTAACTTAAGGCTTTCCAATTGTTGCATTAGAATTCAATAATTAGTCCAAACAAACTTCAAACAGCGTAAAAAGTCAGCAGTTTTACAGTCACAGTATTTGAATCTTGCATTCTTTCTCCTGCTCCCTGGACTGTTTTTAAAACTTAATTCCACACTTTTATTTTGAAATGCCTGAGGATTAAATTGTTTTTCTGTAGCTTTTCTTTACTAATGTTGCACAAAACAGATTTATCACTGCTGCTGGTGGAAGGTTTATACTGGAACAAAACACTTTGGGTTTGTGCCTCATTCTAAACTAATTTAAATTTAGTTGTTCATCCGTTTGATTCCTTATTTTGGTAAAAGAAATGCAGAAAAACAAAATATATAATTAACAAATGGTATTTGTTTTTCTTTGTTTTTCTAACATAGTTTTAGCTAATTAAACGTAGTTGTGGTCCAAGACAGCTTCCCTGGGGGATACATGTTGTGGAATTTCTTACACAATAAAAGGAGTGTCATCTGCAAAGATATGAACCCTTCAGCAATTTCAACTTCAATTCAAACTGTGGTTAATATAGAACATTAGGCTGGTCTCAGGGATGTTATCTGAAAGACTCCATATTTTTAATATGTAGGCCAGAAAGTTAATCAAAAATCAATTGTATAAAAACGTCTTTGTTTAGCTTACTGGACCAAATTCATATTATTACCATATTTTTCAATAAGAGCCTTGAATTGACAGTTTTCAATATCTTATATCATATTCTGTCAACAGCTTGTTTGTTACATGTGATAAAAAATGTCAGGACCCAAGTTATAGAACCAATACTTAAAAATAAAATTAAAATAAAAACTAAAGGACGAAGAATTGAAAAGTGTGACTAAGCAGACGACCTGACAACCAGTTTTGTAAATCCAATTTTTGTTGATTATTAAATGAAACCAGATGAGACTCAATCAGGGGGGAAACAAGCCTGAGAAACAGAACATTACAAGAACCAAGAAATACAACTGACACACAAAGCAAACCAAAACAAAGGACATATCCTCACATAGTATGTACTGTACACGTTTAACATAAACTACTTTAACTATCTCAAAGAAATCTCCCTTAACCTGTGTGTGGCCCTTTAAACACTCCTCCCTGGTAAGAAACAGACTTGTGATTGGCTGTTGGTGTTGTGAAGGCTCAGCAGCAGCATGTCACTAATCCTCTGTTATTGGATCTCCTTTCTGTTTCCTGTTTTCCTTTGAACCTGTTAGCATGAATCTCTCCCATCTTTGCAGGCAGTTGTCTGGAGCAACGCAGTGGAGTCCAAACAGGAAGCAGAATGGACTGTGATTCCAGAGGTGGAGAGATCCTCTGAGCCAAAAGCACTGAAGGGGTAAAGAATGTTGGTCTATTTTTAGTAGTGATGGCCTTCAATGAAAAAAAATGCAGTGACATGAATGCAGATCTTAATTTATTTTGAGTGAGAAGTCTCTTTTGGGGCTGTAATCTCTAGTTTAGCCTGAAATCAAATGGTGTTGATGTCATCTAAGTGCTTCCAACTTTCAGTAGTTTGTTGGGACCTTTTGGTTGCCGTGCTGAACAGGTCTACTCAAAGGTTTACAGTTTTCAATATAAGTTTTCCAAATGTTGACTGAGAGTGACGAAAAATACCATCTTTTAAGCAAGATTTTGTGGATTTTCTTATCATCTACCATAAAAGGATGCAAGAAAACCCTCGTACCCGAGAAGAAATTTGGTTCTGCCAAATGAAATTGTAACAAGACCATCTCTAAGAAGCTAATCACCTTGCAGCAATCATACACTTTTTAAAAATGTTTGGTACTAACAGACAAGTTTGCCATTTTTTTACATACATTTTCAGATATTCTTTGGCAGACAAAATGTGTCACTGCCTCTTTATTACCACTGTGACCTTAAATGAGTCTCTTCATTTTCCACCATGTTCTTTTTTATTATTATTCAATCAGGAACTGTGTTTGCTACAAAGGTAATTGTTAAGCTTTAGCCTCTGTGTCAATAAAGTAGCATCAAGAACCTCAACATCAAAGCATAAAATTACGAATGAAAACAGAATGCTTGTCAAACAAAGAAAAAAAACTGAAAAAGCTTTATAAAATCTCATTCACGCGTTAGAATTCAGCACATTTTAATTTAGCCCGTTTTTAGCCCACATATTAGCATTTATCACATTTCAATATTTAGCATTCAGCACATATGCTGAAATTTAGCACACACTTTAGCATTCAGCACAGCTGTTCGCATTTAGCTCACTTTGCAGCATTTCGTTACATATTTTTGTATTTAGCACACAAAGTAGAATTCAGGATTCATGATAGCTTTTTACACGGTGGCTGGACAGCTCACTTGATTGGGTGTAGGACTGTCACGCAAACCTGGGTTCACCTCCCAGGGTGTGCAATGAGCAAAGTCCAGTGTGGGTCCATAAGAAAGACCCTTTGTGCTGCTGCTTATTTGACTCTGGGTTGTGTATCTCTGGCTCTCTGCCTTTCTCTCTATGCCAAACTATCTGTGCAAATCAGTGAAAACTGATTTGTTGTGGCGACCCCTGCAGGATTGGCATACAGGAAATCAGGGTTTGTTCACCACAGCGCGAGTTGAGATGAGTTTCATTCAGTGTGGGTCCTTGAGCAAGATCCTTTGTGGGGGCCCAAAAGGGGGCCCATGTCTGGGTCTCCCTGTGCCGTTTCCCAGCCCGGATAAAATCCAATATTGTGTCAGGAAGGCCATCGGGCTTAATTGTATTTTCTTTTTCTCATTTTATCATAGTTGAGGTATACATATGATGAAAATTACAGGCCTCTCTCAACTTTTTAAGTGGGACAACTTGCACAATTGGTGGCCGACTAAATACTTTTTTGCCACACTGTAGATAGATGAAGGTGTCATCCACTGGGTCAGGTTTGCAAATAGTTCATGAGAAAAAAAATCCAACAATATTTCTCATTGTCTTTCCCCTTCAGTTAGGGGGTGGGATGTGTGAAAGGAGTAGGGGGCTGTGTGTAGGTACGGGGAGGGGGGCCCTATTTTTTTTATTTTTTTTTTATTTTTGTGCTTGTTTTTATGTTATTTTGTTTTGTTTTAATGTAAAAAACACTTTGTTTTATGCTTTTAAATGAAAAGTGCACTATAAGTAAAGTTTGATTGATTGATTGTGTGAGTAAACTTAAGTGATTTGCAGCAGAAGGCTGTCAGTGGAGGACCCTGCGGACCAAATGGAAATTCTCAACACGGAACAGGATGGAGAAAACAATGCAAAGTCTGAGGCGTGGACATCTGAGAACCACCCCCTGAAAACCAAAGAACAGAAAACAGAAAGGAGAAGTGTCCAGATTGAGAAAGATGGATCAGAGAAGTTGGGTTTTGTCCAGAGAAGAGGTGACTTGTTGGCAAAACTGAAGGAGACGAAGGTCATGGCAGAGAAACTGGAGCTAAAGGAGCCCAGCTTACCAGCTCTACAGCAGAGGTACAAGCAAAAAAAAAAACTAGAACTAACTTGTCTAATGATACCAGTGATGGTGAAAGTTTCTCTGGGGGTTTCCGTTATCTGAAGGACACGGGTCTTAATGGAGCTGGAAAGTCTTCTCGCTGGCCTCCTTCCCGAAGTTCAGCACATACGTGGCACCTCCCCACCATCAGAAAATCTCCATGAGGGTCAGTCAAGAGAAATAGAAGAACTCTGGGAGGAGGTGACGAAAGCTGTGGCCGAACGGTGAAGATGCAAGTGGTTTAGACCGATTTTGATCTCAACGGTAGATGCATTTCTAAGCTTCCTGTGTGTTTGTGATGTTCACATGAAGCCTGGAGCAGTGCTCAGCCCTGATGGACCTGCTGAGGACGTTCCAGAGCATTCGTGCAGAGATGAGTGGAACCATGCAGAGAGCTGAGGGTGCCATCAGCCAACAGGCCTTTTACGTGGGGAAAGAAAACCTGTTCAGGCTTTATGCAAAGGTTCATCTCAGAAACAACAAACTTCGCAAAGATCTATAGCTGCATAACAGGATGGCTTTATGAAACTGAGTTTGACAAAATACAAAATCTGTCCGTTAAATCTATGAATCTATTTCAATTTACAGGATTTTCTTGAGTTTTCTTCTGGTAAAGAACGTTTTTTCAATTCGTTTTTAAAGTACAAGTTCATAAATTTAACAATGTGAGTGCCTACTTTGTTGAATTCAAATGACTGATAACGTGAAAGAATTGGTTGTAGAATGGAAAATTGACGATATTTTATTGAACTGTATTTGAATAGAATCCATTTACGAACTTGTTACTTAAAATCAAATGAAGTAGTTTGCTGATACCCGGCCGTAGTTGTAGTATTTGGTCTCATTTCAGTGAATCTCGAGTCTTAGTGTTTTTTTTTCTAAGCTCAAGGAAACACGATCAGAACTGAACGATCTTGGGGAGAACGTCGAGGATCTCCGCAGAGTCTGCAGGCAGCTTCATGCTCTTCTCCGTCAGGTTCCTGGCTGCACCGCCGCGTCATTCCAGGGCGAAGCAGAAGCTTTCATGGACCGTTGGTTGGATGTAGGTCCATCGCCTTTACACAAAAATGTTAGACGTGCTGTGCTGTCTTGTTTGCTATCAAAGTAATTCTTTCCTGTTTTAAATCAAATTAATGTATTGTCATCATGAAAAACCAAACCCTTCTTGGAAAGTTCATTTGAGTGACATGCTGTTTGGCTTTCAACCAACAACAAAGGACTTCTATATCATTGCGATTTGTGGCTGTTGCTTGGTAACTCTGAGCTTCATAGGTTTTCTATAAGATTGAGGTCCAGAGACTGACTGGTCTACTTCATGACATTACTGTGTTGCGTCTTAAGCCATTCCTTGGTTGCCTTGCCTGTAAGTTTGGGTCATTATCCTGTTGGAAGACCCATCCACCACGCCTTGTAAGCCTCCTTGTGGAGGGAAGGAGATTCTTATCCAGCATTTGAGAGTAAACGGCTCCACCCATCCTCCTATCCAAACTGAAGAAGTAGCCCCGTGCAGAAAAACACTCCATGCTTGACTAATTTAGTGCTAATGCAGTGTAAAGTCTTACTAATGGTGTTCTTGATGACTGTGGTTCAAGATCACCAACTACCTCCTGCCGTGTTGCTTTAGACGTTTTTCTCTCTGTTCTCATGATCATGGAAACCCCACCAGGTGAAAGCTTGTTCGGAGCCCCAGGCATATAGGTGCATTGATGGTTGTGTTGTAGTTCTTGTATTTTGTCTCAGTTGCACCAGCAGTTGTGACCTTAACCTCCAGCTTGTTGCTGATGGTTTTGTAGTCCACTCTGGTCTTGTGCAGGTCTACAATCTTCTCCCTTAAATCCACTGAAAACCCTTTAGTCTTTCCCATATTGGAGAGCTTGGAGTCTGACTGATTGATTCTGTGGACAGTTGTCTTTTCTACAGGTGATTAGTTCAAACAGGTGTCTTTAATTCTGTTGATTGGGAGAGTCTTAACTAGTCTGTGTGAACCAGAACTCTTAATGGTTATCAGGGGTTCAAATATTTCTCTCTCTCAATTAAAAAGAAATCCATTTATTTAAACGGATTTATTGATTTTCTTTGTGATTTTCCATCTCTCACTGTTGAAATGAACCTACCATTAAGATGACAGGCTGTCTATTTCCTTTTAAGTGGGCAAACCTATGAAAGCAGAAGGGATGACACACTTATATCCTCCACTATACATGTTACTCAATACAACCAATGAATCACCCAGCTCTACTTGTAATGCGATTAAACAAAACAACCCAATACCATTATACTCCCACTGCCATGCTTAAGAAACAGAATTTGTGTGCAGCTCATCTCATGATACCAAAGGGAGAACATTCAAAACCGAACATTATTTGTTTAAGGATTGTTGTGATGAGGTCTGATGACATGAGTGAATGTCTTACTCTTGCAGGTGTCAGAAAGAACGGAGTCTGGCCTCGATAATCTGCATCTCTGCTTGACTCTGTGGGATGGAGTTCTTCATCTTGAGACAGAAGTGAGCTCCTGGACCAACCACAAACTAGCAGCATTTGCTCAGTCTCCATCCTTTGAGAATGAGAATGAAATTGAGACATTAAAGGTAAACATTGAGCTCTGGGTTCCAGTTCCTTTTCCTGTTTGCTGATGTTTTCTTAAAATATTGTTTCTCCTGGTGTCTTCAGCACGAGATTGTGACTCAAGAGGAGAGTATTGAGCAATTCCACAAAAGAATCCTGGAGATTCAAGCACTGCTTCACAGTGCGGACGTCCCTCTGGAACTGCAGGTGTAGTTAGAAGCTCACTAACTTCCATTCAATGGCTGTTGGATTAACCATGACAGATTTTAAACCGAAAGAATTAAATATACAGACTATTTCTGTGTCTCCAATGTCCTTTTTTGCAGTGTTGTGGTTTTTAGACAAAAATGTTTGGCTTTCATTTCATAGTTTATAGTTAAACTTTAGTATGAGATGTCTTTACATTTCAATAGTTGTGATAGTTCACCCCCTAAAATGGGCTACTTTGGGTTTGGTATGTTTTCTATAAAGAATGCTTAGAACTCCTGATGTCAGAAAATCCCTGACTGTGATTTGTGAAGCCAGTTACAGATGTATCCCTTGTGCTTTCCAAGGCACTTTAACGTTGGGAGTGGGGCCATCTGGACCCCATAAGACAGCACAAGGGGTATAAGACAGGGTTGGCATTTGTTGATACATTTATTTAAACTTTTCTGATTTATCACAATACTTTACAAGTGGATTTATTTTACTTCTGGGTGTTTTTACACTGAACAGCGGTGGATGCAGTTTATTTTTCCTTAGTAGGAATATATTGTTATTTTCTTTGCTGATTCAAAGTCAAGCTTTATTGTTCATAAATCTCCCACATCCAGTGCTTTTAGTAAGCCAGATAGGTCTTTAGAATACCGCCACTTCTCCCCGTCAGTGGTACTGTCGGCACTGGTACTTGTAAAAATGGCTCTGAAAGACTTTAGTTATAAGGTTTTTTTCTTTTCATTGGATTATACTACACCTCTTCCCCTACATCCTTGCACTGCACTGACAGGGGTCAACTTAAAACATATATAACTGAGAGATCCAGCAGAATGCACTTTGGCTTTTTTAAATTAAACACTTTATTCGACACAAGGTTGTAATCATTCTCTCCCTTCCCTGGACAGAGAGGGTGTGACGTCACCCATAGAAAATACCTTAACCTCCAGCTATCACCAAATGAGGCGGAATCTCTTGACAGTGATTGACGGAGTTGGTATGAGTCCCGTTTTTAGGGCAGCTACAGCTGCCAACCATGAGTGAGGTTGTTGGTATTCCTCACCCCTCCTTCGACTTAAAGTAGCTCGGGGAATCTGTCAATCAAAGGTTTGAGGCAGGGGCAAGCGGGCACCACAGGCTTTTATTGAGGCTTCTGATTATTTTCTCCATTTCAGGAAAATTGTTAATTTTTTGGTTAACCTTTTTTTAGTTGTTTGTTTGTCTATTATTACTTTTTTTTCAATCCATGTTATAATTGTACTACCACTAAAATAACTTAAAGTACACAGTCGATACTTTATTTATAGACTTGACCTGAGCTCCCTCTTTCTTATTTCATATTATTTATTACCCATAGAAAAAATGACTTTTTTTATTGATCAATAATTACATTGAAGATTCTCTGCATTTTATGCTTCAACGTCCATGAAAGAGAAAACCACAACCTGTCTTTGTTTCTGTGCAGAAACAATCACGGGCCACACCCCAGAGCCGTAGTGTTAAATTCAAATAGATCTGGCTGCAGCCTTTTCAGAAACAATGGTTATTATGTTATACGTACATTCCCAAAGCTCCACCATCTTATCAAAGGCTGTTTCTTCTTTTGAAGCTGTTACAGACCCAGATGAGGAAGAAATTAGATGCGCTGAAGGATCTTGTTTCTGAGGCAGAGGAGGTTTATAAGCAGACGGTTTCCACTAAAGGACAGATCACTGGACGAATGATGGACTGCATGAGCGCCCTGCAGAAGATCCAAGACTCCCTCCTCAGTCTTGGTGGTCCGGATGTTGCAACAGTGCTTGCCAAACTGAAGGTACAACCGTTCAATCAGACTTTTCTTTCAGTATAGCTTCACAGCTGGATAAGAATGATATGTAGTGAAGTTCAACCCTCTTTTTTCTTCTCCAGTTTGTTGGGACTCATTTGTATAATTTGCTGCTTTTTCAGCAAAAACAAAATGACTGTTTTTTGACCATGTACATCTCCAGACCTGGATCTGTATCTGCATAGATGAAAGTCTAGTTTATTTGTGTAATACTATTTTTGTGTTTGTTTGTTTCATCCTCTGCAGGAGTTATGCTGGCAGCTTCACTCTCAGGATGAAGAGGCTGCCAGCGCTGTGGAAGATGTGCGACTTCTGGGCTCCATAGGGAATCCAAGGGGCCTTCAGGATTTGTTGAAGATGGAGTCTGAGCTTCAGGAGAAAGTCAGGATCACTCACCAGATCTTTGCCGAAGTGGAGGAGCAGACGGAGAGAAGCCTTCAAGATCTAAACAGGTAACGTCACAGAAACAAAGTTAGACTTATTGGTTTGATTTAGCACACTCCTAGGTCCTCCTGTCAGTAACAGCATGACTGTTACATAATGGTATGTTTTTATTCCGATACAAATGAGCAAATATTTTTGTTGTGTCTGTCGTGTTGAATACACACTGGGGTAGAACCATCAGTTTGACTCCCGAGGCTCCGGGCTACGCCTCCCAGCAGGTTAGTCCCCTCCAAAACCACAAGAGGGCAACAGAGATCCACCTCAGAGCTCAGCTGGATGGGAATCGAACTCTGGCAGAGGCGGATGACAGCAGGACTTTGGACACTCTCACACAGCAGAGGAACGTCACACAGGTAGCTGATGTTTTATCATGAGTCAAATCAAACCACCATTACACAGCTGACAGCACTTTCCTCTTTCTTCTTCATTATTCTGCTCAACTACAGGAGGAGGAGGAGGAGCTTCCTGCAGACGCCAGCAGGTATACGAGAGGTTTTTCTTTTTTTTTGGACAAGTGTAGAATAACAAAATAAGACAAAAATGATATAAAACAAAAACAATATATATATAAAACAAGACAAAATTATATAAACAACTCAAGTCCAAAAGGGAGTGAGAAGAAGAAAAATCTTATAAACTCTCACCCCCTTTATCCTTAAGTCCTTACTTTCCTAACTAACTAAACCCAGTACACCCACCATCAAAGTCCAGTGCCCTACCTAAGTGGATATTCTGTTACAGCTGCACATGTAATTGTCATTTCCAAAAAACACACAAATGAATAACAAAGCGTATTTTCTAAGTATGCAGATTTACAAATGCTGATGTTCTGTGTTGTTTTGTATTCGTACATATTTATCAATGATCAAATTTCTGAATTTATACTTAAATTCTTTTATGTTTGAACAGTGTTTCAAGCATTTACTGGACCTGTTCCACAACTTCACTCCACAAATTGAATCACAATTTGCATCTCATGATCATGGATCTCGTCTCTTTTAATAAATAACCTTTGCATATTCATCGGTAATAAATTGTTTTCTGCATTGAATATTATTTGAGTGGCACAATACTCTACTAGATCATAAAAGTTTAGTAATTTTGATTGTATGAATAATTTCTTTGTGTGCTCAAGGTAATTGACTTTGTGTGTGATTCGTATTGCTCTCTTCTGAAGTATTGAAGAGTCAGAGCAGACAACAGATGGATCAGAACAAATGCTTTTCATGAAGAGTCTTTACGTTCACACCTGAGTGAGGCTCCAGAAGCAGTCCTATGTTCCCTGCAGCTCCAAGAGATCTTCACGCCCCCATGCGTTCAAATATCTGGAAAATCTGCCATTTTCTAAATAGTTTTGATTATTTACACAAAGCTGTTCTGGGAGAATGAAAAAACAAATAACAAGCAATCGACTGGAAAAGGTTTGAGAGTATTAAATTGTTTTTTCAGTGTCATTTTCTAGGACATAGTTTCTGCAGAGCAGCAGGAGTTCATTAGAAATTCACTTCTGAGTTATGATCGTGGGAACACACTCCGAACTCCCATCACCCATCTACTTACATGCTCTCCTGCTAGCTTACAGGCCCTCACAACCCCAATCTAACATTGCTAGTGCAACAAAAATAGTGAGCAACATCAGATCTATCCAGCCGTACAGTTTAGATCCAGATTCCAGCTCAGACGAGGGAAACAAAGACGCACATGGATCTATTTGTCTGCAAGTGGATGGATCGGAATAGAGCGGAGCAGGGACCTTGTAGCCCACCCAGCGAGCGTTTTTTGGTGCTAAAGTACAGCTGGACAGCAGAGCCGGACCTGCTGAGCAGATAACAGCTTAGTAGACTCTGTTCCATCTCTGCAGGAGTCTGTGAAGTTTACACCAAATAAATAGGCTTTACACATGTTTAAAGATAAAATAAAACAACATCAAATAGTGAAAAATCTTTTATTGGATTTTTTGCAAACATTTTACTGAACATACTTGATCTTTTCTTTGCTTTTCTTCACTTTCAGGATGGTTGCCTTTCAAAAGAAACTGGAGTTTCACAAAAACACAGCAAGGACGTTTGGAGATTTAAGCAGTGGCCTTGGTGGATGGAGCAGAACAGAAGCCACCTCTTTTCAGGTTAAACTCATTTGATCCTTTTACAAAACCAACCAGACTTCCTCTAAGGGGACATTTCTGTGAAATCTCTGAACAGTTTTAAGTAGCGTGTTTCCCCCACTATAGGACACACCAGATTATCGGGCGCGCCATCAATGAATAGTGGATTTTTGAACCTATACGTCAAAGATAAGGCGCATCATTCGAGACAAAAGAGTCAGAGATAAGTCCATCAGTCAGTCAGACTTTATTAACTGAGTTGACAGTAATTCTAGAACTTGTTGGTGTATGCTACACATTAGCCACATTAGCATAGATAGACGTACCTAACTCCTTGTTTGCAACACAAAAACACAGTCTGACAAATTAGCCTCGCTAGCATTTTCATAATTGTTACACAGCCCAGAGCAAAACAACTATCTTTCAAAAAGTCAATTTTAAAACAGTTATTTTTCTAGTAGCACCAGTGTGGGTTAAACTCCCTCCTTCCTTATATACTGGGGGGGAGAAAAATAAAGTTAATTAATAATTAAACAAGTTAATGAAATGTTTAAAAAAAGTTTTGGAATAAAACTTTAACAATAGTCTTGATTTCATATTGATGTCATATTAGTTTACACTAAAAATACCACAAAGAACCACAAATGTTTGTGTGTCAGAGTAATAAAGTCTGGAACAATGGAAGCACTGACATCAAACTATAACAAAATGTAAAAAAACAACTTTTTACACAATTGCTGTCTGATGATAGTCAGTAAGCAATTCATTTTTGTCAAGCTACATTTTTCACTGGTCCTGATTTACAACTATTTCTATAAAGACATACTTAGCAATTTTTTATCTTAATTGTCTTTATACGTGTCATGAATTAAGAGCAAAATGCCACAACAACATGTTTGAAACACCATTTTCATCATTTGTCACTTTAGTTCAAGACATCTTTGTTCTTTTGCTGAAATTGGTGAGAAAGAAGCTCAAAAAACTTTTAAAATGAAACATTGCTGCTTTTTTATCATAGTAACACAATGATCATTTGAAAACTGAATTCATACCAATATATCTTTTGTTTATTTATACTATTAGTTATTTTTTAAAGGGTTCTCTCTTCCCTGTGAGGACAGATGAGGCCAATTCAGATGAATCTGTTGTAGATTAGGTTTAGATTTAGTAAAAATCAACCTTCATTTTTGGAGCTGTCTACCTGTTTCTGCTCACACAGGTGGATCAGGATGAAGGTTTGCTCCCTCGGCCATCCCTTCAGGGAGTTCTGGTTGGGCACGGCTTTCTCCTCAGCTGTCTGCAGGAAGAAGAGGCGTCTAAACTGGAGAGAAGAGGTTCAAGAGAGAACCAAGGACTGGAAGCTCTGCCCACATGCTTGGTGAGAGTTTTTCCGCTGCTGAATTCCATCTTCGAGATTCAAATTTCACATTTCTCCAATTGCTCTGATGATTTTATATAATCCACAGGTCGGTGAGGGCGACGGCGCTAAGGAAGGCGGTTCTGCTGCCTGCTTATCAGTGACTTCTGCGGAAGATCAAAGCCGAGTGATGGAGGAACTCCCTCAAGCCTCCAACTATGAGCTTCCCCAAAGCGGAGACATGGAAGCAGATCCTGAGAGAAAGTCTGGAGTCTGTGCAGCTGCAGCAGACCTAGAGGTCTGGAGTTCAACTGGACAAGAGGAACCACAAGCTCAAGGATCAAGCCGCTGTGAGAACCTCAAGAGATCAAGAAAAGTGCTCACTATAGTTTTGGACCTGCAGATGTGCAACATCCAGCAAACGGCAAACATCCATGAGAGCAGCTCAGAGGACATCAGACGGAACGCTGAGCTCCCAGAAGCTGCAAACTCCGGGTTCTGCAGAATGAAGCCGACATTCTCAACTGTTTCTCTTGGTTCTGGACCGACTCAAGCTACCCAGAAAAGATCTTCTCTAAATCCTCCTGCCGGTGTGAAGTTTTTAGATCCACAAACGCTGGAGAGCTGTGAGTCCACCTGCCCAGGTGAGGATTTCAAAGAGGTGACAGAGGACGAGGCGGCTGAGAAAAACGTCTGTCTGCAAACTGAAGGAAGGAAAACCACGCCAACTGGAACGCCAAAGCAGGTAGAGTTCATTCTGACCACACTGGACTCATCTAAACTATTTCATTTTTATTCAATTACAACCCATAAACTCTCTGAAATCTCAAGAAAAAGAAATACAAGACACTCAACCAAGGACTGGTTAAAACAGTTTTTCACTATTTAACCTCATTAAAATGATTTTGGTCAAAACTAGATCACAACAAGGAAACCTTTAGAAGATGTGTGACAGCACAGCCAACAAATTTAAAGTTTAGACTGAGACAACGGCAGGTACAGGTATTTAAAATGTTTGATTGATTACTAACAGGTGATTAGATTTGATTACTGTAAAATGAGGTTGTAAAATCAGCATCCAGAGAAAAACTCCAACTTCTGGATGATTGAAGTGTAGTGCAAGCAAGAAGAAGCACTGGAGATGACAGTCTTTGAACTACCATAACACTTTGGCTGTTCAAATGATCGACCGGCAATCAGCTGATTCTGATACAAAGAATGTGCTACATATTACGTTAGCGACGTTAGTACTACATTAGTATTATGTTAGTAGTATGTTAGTAAAGTGTTCCAGAAAAGTTCAAAGCTGCTTTTCTCCACGACAGGATCCACTAGAATACATTCATTGCATAAACGGTTGAAGAGTTACGGTAGTCAAAGGAATGTCACGCTCCAGTGTTAACGGCTTATTATTTAGGGTAAGTTTTAAACCAAAGGTGGGAGGAGCCAGGTCAGTTCACTAAACCACCTCTAGGAGATTTGTTACACAAAACATCGAAGCAGTCTCCATTGACTACAATCAAAAACACTATAACTTCACCACAGAAATAAATGGGTGCTAGCTCACCTTTGCACAATTAGTTTGGGTGACTGAATGAAATGTTTCACATGTGTTAGTGCATAAGAATGCGTGTGTGAACGGTAGTTGCTTTATGTCCATGTTTACCTGTTTGTATGTGAACATTTTTGGAGCCAACAGGTATGTTTGTAACGTTTGAGTGTGTGTGTGGACAGGCCCCGCCCATTTGATCTAAACCTGACCGTAATTATTATAAACATCCAGCAACTTGCTTTATGATGCTTTATGATTTTACCGCACCCCCCCCCCCTTCTATAATCACCCTCCTACCCCCCTCAAATATTCCTCTCTCTTCCTCCCACCTTTTCTTTTCCTTCGGGTCCAACAAAAAACTGTTACACGTCTAATTTATATAAATAAAGTTTAGTATAAATTACAAAAGGGGTTTATTCAAATATACACCTGGTGTGATAGAAGATTCACAACCCCCATTGTAAAAGTAAAATATGTCCAACACAAGAGCTCTTCAGCTCTCACCTGTCTGCTCATCTGTTGGACAGGACAGGTTAAAAAAGGTCCTGTATGAATCCTGGCCAGTTTCTTTCTGTGTGGAGTGTCTGTGTGGGTTTTCTCCAGGCACTCCTGTTTCAGAACACAATCCTAAACATGATTCTTACGTTCATTGATGAATCTGAATTGTAGCTACGTGTAACTGTGTGAGTGTGTGGCCCTGCGATGAAATGGTGACCTATCAGGGATGAATTCTGCCTTTGCCCAACAGTGGTTGGGATAGGCTCCAGCAACCTTGTGACCCCCCCCCCCAGGAGGGAATTGGTAGGTTCAGAAGATGGAAAGATATTTGAAAACTGATTTTTGCCCTTTCTGAAACAAGAAGAACTTCATTGAAACATCATGGAGCTTGTTATAGGTTTAGATTCTTACCATTTCCACAGTCACTTTTACTTTTTGCTAAGAAGCTGCCTCAGTTTGGTCTCTTTACGCAATAGTTAATGATAAATTGTGTGATTATTAGACCTGACATTACATAAAATCAATGTTTTACTCTGATGTGAAACAATAGCAAAAACATCCTTGTATTGATATACATTTGTGTAAATTTAGCCTCTGGCATTGAACTCCAATGCAAAGTTTCATATTTTCAATATGCAGCAACGATTCTAAAAAAAAATGTAACGAAAACTGTTGCTAAGTCCCAGAAGATTCTATTTTTCTTTCTGCTTTCTTCAATTTATTTGACATTTACAAAAAAACCTACCAAAAAGGGCAGTCATTCAAGCTCCTTCAGTTTAGTCAATGTGAGAGAGAGAATTTGTTTTTCTGACATTTTAAAAATGTATTTTTACACAAAATGTAGCTGGAACTTTTCTTTAACCCTTTTTCCATTTGGAATGTCAATATTCACACTGGTCACAAGTTCTTATTACTACTTCCAGTTAGGCAAGCATTGGTCATCCAGGAAAAACACTTTAGTGGATGGTGCTGCTGCCTTCATGTGTGCTAAATGAACTGTAGTTTTTGTTTAAAGCATAAAAGAAAAGCAGCAAAACTAACCAGTGTTATAGAAAAAACACATCATTAAGAATTAGATTAAATGAGTTTAGAATGGAAAATCAAAAAGTTTACAGTATGTAGTGAAGAGACAAGACTGAGGAGCCAACAAATCACAAAAAATACTTTATAAATTCCATTAAAATCAGAGCTACCATTGAAATATTCTTTTGTGTAGTAATATCAATAAACCATTGAAGTCCCAGCATCCTCTGTTAGACAAATAGATCTATGTACGTCTTTGTTTTCATCATCTGAGCTGGAATCTGGATCTATCTGGACTGTGAATCATTTTGTTTGCCAGCAAGTAGGCAGAGTTCCTCCTACCTGCTGCAGAGTTCCCACGGACGTCGATGCTTCGACTAAGTGACCCTCACTAAAGTACTACGTTTCACCATAACAATGTTTAAAGTGCGTATGAGGTGCCCCCACAAATGCCAGGACTGCCCCCCCAAATGTGACGCCATGCAAACAGAAAGACAGAGTGCTCTATCTTCTCTCTGGCTCCCATTCAAAGTAGCTGCTAGTGCTGTTTGGTAGATGACAGGGAGGGCTCTCGCTCTCAGTCTCACACGGTCGCTCACAGTCCCAGCAGACACAGCCGCTGTGCGGCATTTTTGTCTGCTGTTAATCGCTGTGATCAATTATTATTTAAACTCATTCCTGTCTATCTATCGCTCTCTTTATTCTGGTTTGGAGTAAACAAGTTCACTATGTGCAGGTTTCTGGTTGCTAAAGCTAGTGCTGGCCAGTGTTGGGGCTTAAGCAGCGGCAGCAGAGACCGACTGGTCGTGCGGTTCTGCAAACTTGAATCCCCGTACTCAGCCCGGTACATCTAGTTTGTCTAGTGTCCCAAGCACGGTCCCTGCTGTCCAAGTTGCCCCCAGCCCTGCGGTGAAAGCTGATGTAGATTTAGGCATGAACACTTCAGCACAATCACAAGACACTGTTCTGGTTTTCCCCCAAGCGTAACTTTAGTGAGAACGGACACTCATTCTGCCCTGGCTGGTATCGACGGAGACCATGGCTGGAATATTCAACAAAGCTTGATGAATGCTTATGTTTCCTGTGTTGTAAATTTTGAGGAGCAATGGCAGGGATTTGGTTTTCACAAAACAAAGATCTAACAATCTGCACTAGAAAAAGACAATGGACTCAAAAAGCATAAATGCTGTCAATGCCACATAAAAATGCAAAAACCTCGTCTGAAATGCCCCAAAGAGAGGGAACAGGGGAAACCATTAGTAATCTATTAGGGCCCGCTCAAGTTGAAAAAAATAAATATTACATAAAAACAATTACAGAAGTAGTTCAGTTCCTTGCAGTAAATGAACTTCCACTTTGTGGCAGTGTGCAAAGCTCAAATGATGATGATTTCTCTGCAGGACTGTTCTTAATAATGACTGATTACACACTGACAAAGGACCCCAAGTTTAACAAAATAAACAAACACATACTGCAAAATACACCTCTCACAACATCCAAAATATTGAAACATTGGCCAGATTCTTGTGGCAAAAATAATGTTGGAAAAAGAGTTCAAAAAGACTGACGGCAATGTAGAGTTTGTAGACTTCAGCACTGTTTGCAGATATCTACATGGGTGTAAGAATGTCTTTCCTCAGCTCCATCGTATGGATGTGACCTCCATTGTGATTGGTGCATCATCTGCATACGTGAGAGCTCTTTCTCCACTTTGTCTCCAGTTCTTAGCCTCTTCTGCCGCACCGTGCTGCATGAAAGAAAACAACATGTATTTATTTTAGCCCATGAGAAGACAGAACATACGGAGCCCGCCGGGTGCCAGTGGTTATAAAGGGAAAAAAATCTGATAAACTGTGCGCACAGATTACTAAAGCGTGCGCACGGATTAGTAAATCGTGAGCACCACTTAATAAACCGTGCGCACGGTTTAGTAATCTGTGCGCACAGTTTATTAATCCGTGCGCACCATTTAGTAATCTGTGCGCACAGATTACTAAATGGTGCGCACGGATTAATCAATTATGCTCCTACTGTTGCGCAATCGTGGCGCACGCACATTCATCGCATGTGCATGCCTCTAGTCTAAGCAGAGCAAATGGACTACTAGCTTCATGTTTGCAGGGATGTGAAGGTGCTTTGGTACAGTGTGCGCAACGAAGGAGACTTCGGACTGCAGTCCGTTTCCCGGTTCTGCTGTCGGGACTCAGAACGTCTCCCGGGACATGTGAATCCAGACCGAGGACGGGCTTTTGGACTGGCGGAGGAAGCTTTTGGGGGACCAGTCCTGACAAACCATGCACACAATCATCTGAATTTGTGTTACCATTCAGGTCCAGACAAAATAAAGGCTGATGGTTATTCCAGTTTAAATCGATCCACGGCTAAATCGCTCATTAGCACGGCTAATGTTGTTAGCATGAATGTTGTATTATTAACCTATTAACTTAATCTTAACCCTTCTTCCGTGTGAGTTCAGACAGAAAAAGCCCTGGGCGCACGGATTAAAAAAAACTATAAGCGAACATGCACATAGTAATAATCATAATAATAAAAGCATGTTTAAATGGTCAAGTGCCTGTGTCTATCGGAGCTTAGCATTGTTTACATGAAGACTTCACTTCCTCAATGAACTATCCAGACCAATCACTTCATCAGACCAACCTACAGCCAATCAAATAGTCTGACGTCATCATAAGTCACTTCTTGTGTTCGGTGGTCTCCGACTAATGATGACGTCACACCATCTGATTGGCTGAACGTTTCTCCGATGATGTCTACGGTAGTGATTGGTCTGGATAGTTCATTGAGGAAGAGAAGTCTTCATGTAAACAATAACAACTTTAGCCGTGCTAATGAGCGATTTAGCAGTGGATGGACTTAAACTGGAATAACCATCAGCCTTTATTTTGTCTGGACCTGAATGGTAACACAAATTCAGATGATTGTGTGCATGGTTTGTCAGGACTGGTCCCCCAAAAGCCTCCTCCGCCCGTCCTCGGTCTGGAGATAGTACAAATCTCCCGGGTGACACGGTTCTGGAGTCAGCGCAGCAGAACAGATAACGGAGTGCGGTCTGAAGTTTCCTCCGTGCGCACACTGTACCAAAGCACCCTCACATCCCTGCAAACACGAAGCTAAGAGTTTATCTTCTATGCTCAGAGGCATGCACGTGCAATAACTTTGCATGCGCGCACGACTGCGTAACCGTACGAGCACAATTGATTAATCCGTGCGCACCATTTAGTAATCGGTGCGCACAGTTTACTAAATGGTGTGCACGGTTTACTAATCCGTGCACACAATTTAGTATTCCGTGCGCACAGTTTAGTATTCCGTGCGCACAGTTTAGTATTCCGTGCGCACAGTTTAGTATTCCGTGAGCACAGTTTATCAGATTTTTTTTATTTTTAACCACTGGCACCTGGCGGACTCAGTAAGAACAAGAAGGCTGGATATGGATTTATTTGTTACGACTTCTGCACACAAAAAACAGACGACTAATGCTGGAAGGACTGACGGAAGCCATGCTGTGTGTTCACAACTAAATAAACTAAAGTGACCAAAAATAGAGAAATAAAAGACTACAATCTAATAAAGAATAAATAGCTAAACAGATAAATGAACTATAAAATAATTAAGTAAAAAAGTGTAAAAAAAAATACTCAAAAATAAATGAAAACAACAAAAAAAACTAAACCAAAGATAAACTTGGTTTATAAGTTGCTGCTTCTTTATGGTTTAGCACAAAGACCTTTCTTAAAGCTTTGCAGCAGCATCCTGGTGTTTAAGGAGGATAGAGCCATGGGGACATTTTTTATTACTTTAAATGATTTCAAGGAAAATAAGGAGTTGCGTGGGCAGTGTCTTATTTGCTGCCATTCTTTACTAAATTACCCAGCAGTCATTTTTACTTGAATCACAGATTTGTTGCAATTACATCAGATGAGAAAACAATTGTTGCTGTTACAGTAAATCTGAGACTTCCCACGTACTTTAAAAAAAAAAAAATTCTGCTCCACCCACACCACCCTGCTGCACCCAAAACACCTCTGTGGTTAAACGGATATTTAAAAAGACACCGCCCTCTTTGTCATGCTGGAACACAATTTTTCCTGTGAAGGTTACTTTTTTTGTTTGGTTAGTCCTTTGTCACCAAGTTACAGATACTCTTTCAAAATAAAAGGGCGACAGGCTCTTCACATAGGAGCAGAATAAGGTTTTTCCCCCTTGAGGCAGAGCTTAATCTTCTCAGGCACATTCTTGTCTTGACTGCACTGACTCACTGCACCGCCTATTGCCTTTTTCACAGCAGTTTAGCGGGGGAAAAAAAGGACAGGAAGTTGTGCGATTAACTCTGCACAAACATTAAGGAGAAAGGCTAAAATGTGGCACCACTCCACAGATCCAGGAGAGCATGGACCCTGACAGGTCAGCTCTGGGTGTACCTGCCTGTTTGGCTGCTGGGGAGGCAGCAGGTGGATCGGCAGAACCCAGCTCCACCATGCAGAGCCTTTTCTCTGAGATCCAGAGCGCTGTGGCAAGCAGCAACATCATTAAGGTGAGTATAAGATGGATCGCAGGTAAAAGAAAAATCACAATGGAATTTTGAGGCTTCAGAAATGCTAAAAGTACGTTTAAGTTTGAGTTGTGATCTTCAGTATAGATGTCCCAAAAGGGTGGAAATAGTTTCTTCACAGAACAGTGAAGAGATAAGAAGAGTTGTGTTTGATTGATGTATGTGTATTCTTCTGTGGGCTGGACATCAACAGGAAGGGTTTGAGATTTCCTGCAGAGTCATTTGTGGGTCGACTTAAACAGAACAACTGAAGCAGCTACAAGATTTTAGAATGTGGACAAAAAGTCCCATCTGCATGTAATAAACCTGCATAATTATTTTTATTCCTAAGTCTTTTATTTGTTTTGTGTGTATTGTGGCAAATGGATCTTGCGTCTGCAATAACAAACATTCTAAACAAATATGTTTTTCTTTTCTTGCTTGTCTTGGGTAAACCATTAGAACTTTGCCATAGCCTGAAAGGAAGTGCACATCCTTAATATTTCAATTCCAACTTCAACTGTCCTACTTTTCAAAGGGAACACGACAAACTGATCCGAAGTGGCGCCTGCAGCCCGCTCACCAGCAGACTGACGCTCTTTTGGTGCGAACCGTTCAACAGGTTCTGACCTGTCGGTATCAGCCCGCCGGGCTCAGTCTCACCGCCATGACGAAGCAACTGGAGGAGGCTCAGGTACGGACTGCACACCTGCAGCGAATACGCGCAGAGACGCCATGAACAAACTTCACATTTAAAACACAGAAGGAACCATTTTTCATATCAGTTGATAATGTAAATTGCTGCTAACTGAACATTCTGACAAACACGTCAATGACTTCCTATTTGAAGTCACTTTAAAAATGAAAATAATCGGCAGCAAGCCATTTTACCAAATGAACCACTGGGTGACTTGAATGACTAGCAAATTAGTCACACTTTATTTTACACCAGAAATAGGGGAAACAAGGTTCCTATTTTATTTTATTTTTTTGGTGTTCTACAACTCCCAGTTTTTTCCAGCTATTGACCCGGTCGTGGTACAGCCAAGCTTTGAAAGTAAGACAGCTTTAATTGAGCCAAATACAGATCTATAAACTAACTTTAGTCCATGTATGTGTGCAAAAGTTTATTGTAAAAAGTTGAAGTTTAAGGGGATTTTTTTGTAGATTCTGTCAAGAGGCAGCTGCCAAAATAATGAAATGTAGTTTTGATAAATTGACTATTATGAATTTATACTATTATGTTTATTTAAATTTATTTTTAAATGTTTTGCAAAATTTGAAATTTTCTTATAGTAGATAAAACTAAGTTTCAGTTATTTTCCAATCATACTTTGAAATAAAAGCTTTTTTTCTCTATTCCTAGAAACATTTATGATAGATTTATTTCCATATTACTCTTAAAATCCACCTTTTGTTCTCTGAACAAAAACAAAGACAGTATGTCACATTATTCAGAAAAAATGTCCAAGCTTTTGAGCAGCACTGAAGTAGATCATTGATGATCTAAGCAAAGAAAAACTCAAAACGCTCATTTGCTGGAGAATAATAAAAATGATAAAACCTCGAATCTGTCTTTTCCAGGAGTACAGACGTCAAGTGCAGGATCACATGGTTGAAATGAGAAACTCCGCCCCTTTTGTTCCTGGCTCCAGCGTGATGGAAAAGGCTGAGGTTCTGTGGAGTACAGCACTTGTAGATGCTTCTGCCACAGTGGAGGTGAAGGCAGCACAACTGGATCAGGTCAGACAGTTTCACCGGGACATGAAGGTCACCAGGGTGTTCCTCCAGGTTTTAGCCGCAGAGAAGGAAGCTATGAGCTTGTGAGTAGGTTCAATGTAGCCATCATTTAATGACTTGGGAGCCATTTCCATTTCTGAATTTCACATTTTGATTTTTCTAGAGATGCTCTAGAAAGCAGCGCGCTTCAGGTAGAAAGACTTGGTGCTCTGCTGCAAACCATGGAGATGAAGAAACCCACAGTGGCACTTTTACTTCAGCTGGGTAGTCAGTTATCCGTCCACCTAAGTGACGATAGTTCCGGCCCCCTGATCGCTCAGCTTGGAGATGTCCAGGAAGAATGGAGGCTTCTGGAAGGGAATATCAAAAGAAATCTGCGACAGGCGACCAACTCCACCTCTCAGTCTTTGCTTATTTTACGAAAGGCAGAAGAACTTCAGACGAAACTGGAAAGTCTTCTAAAATGTGAAGCCAACAATCCTTTGGAATGTCTCTGTCTTACTGCTGACCTGAAACTGTACAATCAGCTTTGTTTTAAGCTACAGTCCAGATCGGATGCCCTGGTCAGCTTTCCTCTGGGTAAGAAGGAGAAGACAGAGATAGAACAAAGTCTCAAAAGATTAGGCTCCTTGTTGGGAGTCACTAAGACAAAGATTGCCTCCTTCAGCCGATGCAACAGACCTTCAAGTGAGATCAACCGGCAATTTAGAGACTTGATCTTGTGGGCAAAGCAGGTGGAGAACCGGCTCTCGGCTGGTCAAAACCTGGCTCTTTTTCCTGAGGAAGCTCGTATTCAGATCGGGGAAATGAGTAAACTACACATGGACATTTTGCGCAAGCATTCCAAAGTGCAAGAAGAACTCCAACCGTTGAAAAGCGAAGCCAGTTATAGTGAAGCAGTCAAGACAGTTGAAGAACTTTATCTGGCCATTGGTCGCGGGGTGGATCATGCTCTTGACACCATGAAGACACATCTCACAGACAGAGAGAAACTCCTTTTCCAGTTTGCTAGCCTGGATTCTTGGCTAGCAGAAACCCAAGCTCAAGGACAGTCTTTCATCCAGGTGGAGAGCGTATCTGAAAAGGATATGGGTAAGCTGAAGAGTGAGCTACAAAACCACAGGTTAGCCGTAGTGGAGATAAAAAAACAGCTGACATTGATGGAGGCACTTTCTGAAAGTTGTGCAAAAATATCTGCTGGTTTGGGACCTGGAGAGAGCCGCTTCCTTGTCAACAGGCTTTCAGGTCTTTGGATGGAGCTGGAGGGACTGGTTGCCCATGAAAAAGCTATAACTTGGGAGCTGGAAGAGCTGATTCAGGAGTGGAACTCTTCAAATGTAGAGTTAGATGCCATTAGATTAAGTTTGGAGCACATTTCTGCTGAATTAGACCAACAGAGGTTTCCTCCCACAGACGGTGTGTTGGCTCTGATAGCCCATGTGAGCCAAGAGCTAATAGAACATCAATGGCAAGTTCAAGAACTTCCACACTGTCAAGAGGCCCAGAGAAAGACTATTCGGCACTTGATTGGAGAACTACAGGAAAAGTGCAAGGCTCTTACCATTAGTGCCTTTGAGCAAGGCAAATATCTACATCTTCGGAGACAAATGGAAGAATATAGAGACTTTGCAAAGGAACACATTCAGGATACCAAAAATGAAGCTTTGAGTGTGGCTGAAAGGTTTAAAAAATGCCAGACTCTACTCGTTAAAATTCCTTTAATAAAGACTCAAAGTCAAGAAGCAGCTAATCAACTTGAGGCAGTCTCCAAAGATTTGGACACTTCGCAACTTTCAAAAGAGAGGGACACGATTCGCCTCACATTAGATACTTTACTCTCCTGGGAGGAATCTGTGACAGAAGATATCAAACACCTTGAATCCAAGCTTTTGGAGAGTCTAGAACTTGACTCAGAATTCCCTTTCTTGATCAAACTGTTTCAAAGTACAAGAAAAGGACTGGAGGGCATTCAACCGGTCACTCCTGAGGATAAGGCCATAGATGCTGAACTGCAGCGGTTCTGGATGATTTGGAGACATATGGAGTCTGGGATACGAATGTTGGAAGGACTGATTCAGAAGGAGAAACTTGATGTGGAAAACTACAAAGAGCTGTTTTTCATTAGAGACACAGCCATGAAAGAGTGCCACTCATGGATGGTAAGACCGAACGTTGAGCTTTTTACACAGCCATTGTTCTTTATGGGGCTTTCATCCTTGTGTCATCTCATAACTTGTCTCCAACAGGTGAGTCTGTCTCAGGCTAGGGAATCCTTAAAGGATTACCAGTGGGCTACTCAGGGAGCAATGGCCTTCCTCCATAATGCTGAAGCAATATTCCTCTCAGCCCCAGAAGGGTTTTTAGATTGCACGGAAGAACATCAACGGACCCAGCAGGCGTTACAGGAACTGGAAGAGGGATTCCAAGCTCACATTACCCAACTTATGGAGCGGTTGCCCCAGCAACCCTGCCTTTTGCGGCAAAATCTTGAGCAGCTCCATGTTGAAATAGTCAGCCAATTGCTGGTGGGAAGGGTCATCCTGGAGGCTCAGGCACAGCTCAGATTGGAGAGGCTGGACAGGTACAGGGGTCAGTAGCTGACAAAACAATTTTTTAAAAGACTTTTGTATTAACGCCTATGTTCTTATAGGTTTGAACTACAACGGCAAAGTTACATAGTTACATTTCACGAGGACATGAGTCAAAGTCTGTCACGAGCCGAAGCCAGACTGTTAGAATGTTCTGCAGAAGGGATGTCATATGAGAAATGTGTCGCCCAACAAGAAGAAGTTAAGGTAAACACAACCAAGTCAATAGTTTTATAATATTTTTTTTATCTGCCTTTAGATTTATGTGATGATCATCGGTTAACATGTTAGAGTATCTGTGTACTCTTTATTCACAACTCTATAGCTTAATTAGAAAGCCCACAGAGGATCACAGAAACAGTCAAATCACTAAACACTGATAAGGTATAGTACAGTAAGTCATCAACAGTGTGAATCGCCCCATGTGATCCTTCATCAGATAAAGGCCAAACTACTAACGCTGACAAGTCATTCTCTATCATCGCTAATCCAGATTAAGTATCTCAATGTTGAAGGTACAGTCTTAACACCTCTTGATGCCTAGTAACAAATGCCCTTATGTGTGGATAAGGGCTGTCTGTTGTTATGGGGCATGCAGGCGACCCACAATAAATATCAAGGTTGTGTGACAGGATCACTTGTACTTCATAACGGTGTATAACTTACATTAGCCTCACAAATACTTCCCAATACACTTACAACATGCAGGACAATTGTACAGTGTCTGATGTCCCTTTAGGAGGCCGTACGAACGGCAAGACACTCCTGCATTCCCCTTAAGATGCAGACACACCTCTCTATGACCCTCCACAGCCCAGATAACTCCAAAACCCACGGGTTAACCCCGTTACGGGTGTATGTGACTTGGGCTTAATTTATGGCCTCCTCTTGGATCATTTTACTTTGAAAGACTCCGTTTTTGGGCAGACTCTCCCAGTTGTTATGGCTCATCTGCACCTATTTTTGATTAATACCAGCTTCATTTCTTTGTAAAGCATTTGACGGAGGATCTTTGCAACCTTGCTGGAAAGATCGAAGAACTGAGCACTGGATTTCCAATCCAAGGTTGCAAGTTCGTAAAAGATGGTAAGCTTCGAGTCTTGTGGAGGCGCTGGGTATCACTGCGACGAAATGTTGGCCTCCTGGCTGCACGCATAGAACAGCGAAGAGAGGAATGGATGGACATCAATACAAATGTGAGTTCTATCTTTCATAACTGAAAATCAATCAGTAAAGGCTGAGGATTAGCGCGTCCTTGTTGTTGTTGATCCTCCAAATGAACTTTGTGGATTGTCGTACTGAAACTGTTTTACCAGCATGACCTAATCATGAAATGTGTTTCCTTTTCTTTCTTTTTTTTAGATGAACCACTGTTGCAGCTTTTTGGCTTGTCTTCAAACTGGAGTTCAAGATCCAGCTGTTAGCTTTGATCATGAAGAACCCCAGGAGGTTCTCGCTCAGGCTGAAATATACCAAGCAGGCCTGGAACAGGAGCAGCAGGTCATTTCCTCTCTTGAACATCAGCTGGAGCATGCCTTCAGCTTATTTGCTTCCCAGAAAGCTAATGGCCCAGGACCTGTCAGCAAAACCCTGTTCAAGATCCGAGAGAATACTCAGAGGTTTGACTGGATTGATTGCATGTAATGAGAACTTGTTTGTACTTAAAGAGTTAATACAATGGGTTTTCATCATAGCTTACAAGAGAGAAACCTGCTGGTTGTGGCTGCAGCCCAAGCAGAAGAGATCGAGAGACAACATCTCCAAGAAGAGTTGGGAGACGTGGAGAAGCATCTGTTAACAATCCTTCCAATACTTGAAGTCTGTTTAGATCCAAACAACAGACAGGTCTGCTGCTGTTTTTAAGGTCTTAAAGAGCCACTCTGATGAAAATTGAGTTTTTGACGTGTTCTTGTAGCATTTTTCTGATAATGGAGGACACATTTAAAGAAAATTAAGCTTGAAATTTCATGTCTGAGTGTCTTTTTGTTCTAATAACTGTGTATCAGGAGTAGACAAAAAATGTGTTAGAAAAAGATTGTATTTGCGATGTAAAAAATGTGTTTGGCGGGCTTCAAGCTCCCTGCTCCGCTCCATTCTGATGCATCCACTTGTAGACAAATAGATCCATGAACGTCTTTGTTTTCCTCATTTGAGCTGGAATCTGGAGTCGGGTTGTTCAACTCCAACAGTCCCGCCCACAACTCCGAGGTCAATTTCTCTGTAGATGTCCTAGAAAACGACACAGGTTTTTGATTTTTGCTAAACAACAGCATAATCGTAATTAAAAGAATACTATAGGAACACTTGGAAATAGATCTAAAAAAGATCAGAGTGGGACTTTAAAACCTTTTTCTACAACTTAATCATTGCAATTGTTTTACTCATGTGCTTCTGCTCCTGACAGGACCTGAAGGAAGAGTTGTGTGCCCTGAAAACAAAACTGACATGTATCGCAGACAGTGTACAAAGTCGGTATGCAGATGTTCCTGATCAAATTAAAAAGCAGATGCAAATGGTTCAACAGTATTTCCAGACAGCAGAGGAGACGGTAAGTTAGACTGGATGATTAAATACACAAAAACAGGTTCATAGATGATTACATTTGAAAAAGTGTCCGGAGAACAAGAAGAATTTACACGTCAGTCTTACTTTGAACTACCAGTGAGTGTTTTTTTTTTTCAAGATGTCCTTTGCTAATCACATTCCAAGCTCTGGTGAACATAAGCTGCACACTTTCCAATCTTCAAAGACGAAAAATTTCTATGACACATTCTAGACCTGTTTTTCACCATGTTTCTCTTCTAATTAACTTTTTGTGTACTTGACCTACTTTTTACAAAGAAAATATGTTTGTACACTGATATAAAGATGACTTATGCACAGCTAGCTTTAAGGTAATAGCATCATCTATGATCAGCCCTGTGGTCACAGCGTTCCAGGAGCACATCGCAGCAACCTCAGGGTCATGCCCTTCAGGGTCATGCCAGACCGCTGATGGGCTGGCCTCCCAGCCCATCAGCGGTCTAAAACAATTATTTTCAATTAGACCAGGAAACCAAAAAGATGAAATGCAGCGCCCTGTGCTGTGTAAATGTTGCATCTTCTTAACCGTAACTTCTGATTTTATGTTTATTCTCCACTAAAGCTTTTTTTTTTAAAGTGAATGCCAATTCTTTTGTGTTCTTGTCCATCAGCTCCTGGAGCAAACAAACCGAGCAGAAAAGCTTGGCAGAAGAATCAGAGGTTTGGATTCAGAATTGGAAAAAGTGAAAACATTACTGGAGCAAAAAAATCCAACTTTAAATGAAGCTCAAAATGCCTTAAAGGTTTGTTTTCGTACACTATTACATTTTTATGTCTGTTAGTCTGTGTTGTTTTTTTATTATTATCATTTATTGTGCTGGTACTGGCAAAAAATTGTAAGAAATGTTTAACGGCTACGTTAAAAAGTATTTAGACCCTATGTGGAACAAAATAGGTTTATAAATAAAATACATAGAGCTGTTTAAAAAGTTAAAGCACGCAAAATTCTTGGAGGATTTCAATATTTCTTTTTATTTAATCTTTGGACATTTTTTCTCCCATGGTTTGTCCAATCCCAGTGTTAGCCTCCAAAAAAGGAACCAAATAGGCCACATAGTCTGGAACGTTCTTTCTACTTCTTAAAGCTCCCCTCTTGTCATCAAGCAAACAGCCATTCCTCTCATAGGACAAAGCCTATGAGGTTTTTTCTCGTCCTCTTCATCCTCAGATGATCTTAGGTCTTCTTCAAGATGACCTCAGAATCACTCTTACTGCTCTATCTCCATTCTTTCGCATAGAGCCCTTCTTTACCCCTGTATCCCCAGTTGGGGGTGTGGTTTCCCAGTCCTCCCCTTCTCCTCACTGTCTGTGCCTGCCAGTAAATGTATGGTCATGGCCAAAAGTTTTGAGAATGACACAGTTTTCACAAGGCTTGATGCTAAACTTCTTTTAGGTTATTTCTGTTATGTACTGAAATATAATTACAAGCACGTCACACGTTTCAAAGGCTTTTATCGCCAATGACATGACATTAATGCAAAGAGTCAGCTTTTGCAGTGTTGGCCCTTCTTTTGCAGGACCTCTGCAATTCAACTGGACAGGCTGTCAATCAAATTCTGGGCCAAATCCTGGCTGATAGCAACCCATTCTTTGTTCTTTGTTCCTAGCACGTGTGGGATGAACTGGAGGCATGGCACAGCAGCTTGATGATCCTGGAGAGTGAAGTGCAAGATCTTGCAGAGGAGCATCCTCATGAAGCCCAGCTTCTCATGGACCTTCTCACAGAACCTCTACAGCTCTACCAAAGTGCAGCATGGATGGCAGAGCAGCGCACAGCCTTCCTCAGCAGGGTCAGATATACTCATGCACTCACCCCTAAAAGCCCACTTTTGATCTATTGTAAAAGGGGTCTTTAATAATGATTATACTGTTTATAGACAAAATCAAAAACTTGTGTCATTTTCTAGGACACATAGTTTCTGCAGAGCAGGATGTTGTCACATCTCCTCTTTTCCTGTTGCCGACATATAAAACAATAAAAATGATCAAACAAAGAGAATGACTCCAAGTTGTGTTGCTGTCATTCTATCGCACATCATTGAGATTTTCATCAGTTTTTATTGACAACAATGTGCGATCATACATGGTTGTTCTTTTATTTTACGGAGCTGTAATTTGGTCGGGGGAAGCTCTCCGTTGTTAAGGAAAACCTAAACTTGCGACTTGCATTATTGCTGAGTTATCCATTCTTTAAATCAGTGTTTTTCAACCTTTTTTGAGCCACGGCACACTTTAACCTTGACAAAAATCCCGCGGCACACCAGCATCCCAAAAAAAAAAAAAAGAAACTCATAGTCTGTATCTATCTACAGCCCCTCCACAATCTCACATGCATTTTTGTGATAATTGTGGCAGAAAAAGCTGGAAGCTGCAGCTGCTTTTTCTATAAGATGTACTAAAAGTTAAGTTAGAAGATTTAAAAACAGTTTGATGTGTGTTCGTTGTTGTTTCAAGACGTCAAAGGAACACAAATTGTGCGCTGAGACGCAGCCACTTTAACCCAATGCATCATGGGAGATGTAGTGCAAACAGCCGCCGAAGGCAAACAGACTCGCATCTCTGGGCTTCATTGTTTTGTTCACTTTCCCACGGTCTGATACCGGATTCTATGGAAAGCTACACCGCTAAAGAAGAGCTATAGCTGGTTTTTTGTTAGAACTTAGTGACTTTATGAGCTAAATCAGAACAAGGAAGTGAAGACTTGAACCACTTCTGATTGGTCAGACTGATGACATGTGATTGAGCCTCCAAGAATGATTGGTGGAGACAGTTAAAGGGGCGGGACTTTTCAGAAAACAGCTGACGCTACGGCTATATCGCGGTACCGTCATTCTTATCAAAATGTCTTTCATTTAATCAAATAAACACAAAGAAAAAAGTATTTTTGATCTTACATATTCCCAACTACTCAGTGTTTTATCAGAGCCTGTTTGGATGAACAAAGAGCTGAAATCCTGGAGATGGGAAATGTTTTTAGATAATTGAAAATGGGTAATTTCTCACGGCACACTTGACCATCTCCCACAGCACACTGGTTGAAAAACACTGCTTTAAATGGCTCAAATAACCTTAAGGAGGTAGAAGAGTAAATCACAGGGGGAAACAGGATGACTTGGACACAAGATATTTCCACTTCAGCTCCACGTTTCATTACTATTATTTTGCATAAAGAAATACAATTTTGAGTGTAATTTTTTTACACATCCTCTATTATCAGAAAAATGCCAAAAACCCAATTTCCCTTGCAGTGGGTCATTAAAACAATGTGATATCAGGCTTCATGACTTTAAAGAAACATATTCTTTTCATCTGTTTTGCTTCTTTTCCGCCAGGTTCCCGCTCATCTTCAAGAGTTTGAAGACATTTTTAACAGAGCCATCTGCTGGTTGGATGAAGCTCAGACATGGCTGAGTCTTCCCTGCTCATTCACAAACCTCAAAAGCCTCCAGAACCATGCAAAGTCCTTGCAGGTCCGTGATCATTGAGTCCACATTAAACATTTGTCACTAATTTCTGAAACCCAACGCAACCATGAATCCTTCATCATTGATGTTTGGATTTCTGCTGTCTAGTTTTTGCTGGACGACTCTGAGAGGATCAGACATTCTCTGCAAAGGTTCAGGTCCATGCTGCAGGACGTTGCATCCGTGTGTGATGTCAGTTGCCAGGAGAAACGTCTTGAGGAGAGCGACCAACAAGTCTGCGAGATGCAGCACGCCATCAAGGAACCGCTGCAGCGCCTCCTACAGGCTGTTGCTGTAAGGAAGGGGGGAAAAAGCACCTTCACTTATGCAACGTTCAGACCGGCCTCAGCAATGCGCGCATTCAGATGAAAAGTCTATGTGACCGCACATACTCAAAAGTAACAACTGCATGAAAATTGATCATGAAGAAATAAATAACTGAATTGTGCTTGACCGGAATTCTATTACACTAAGTCTTACAATTATCAGAATAGAGCTGTGAAAGAAAAAGATTTGTACCTCTTTGACATTTTACACTAAGCTTCTTCCAACTTTAGGCGCATGCATTAGTATTAGATGGCGACAGTTAATGATAGTCCAGTGTAAACACAGTACGCTAGGTTCTTGTACGTGTGACACATGCCCGGTGTTTACACGACATTACGCATGATGAAGAAAAATAACTTTGGAGCAGCTCAAAGTGCTTAACAGATACAACCAAGCAAACAGACAAACAAACTACAACTACAGGGTTCGCTCGCCGCTTGAACGCACGTTGGCGTGGATATTCTGGACGTAGCGTCGGAAAAAATTCAGGAGGAAAATCAGCAGGTTCTACTGCTTCTTTACCGTTAATCCTGCATCACAAACAAACACAATTTTTGAAACATTGAGACAAAGAAAAAACATGTTCCCCCTCTTTTTATATGTGGTACAAGATATGAAGAGAGTTACTAAAAAAGAAAC
Organism: Oryzias sinensis; assembly: GCA_037389245.1. Lineage (NCBI taxonomy): Eukaryota > Metazoa > Chordata > Actinopteri > Beloniformes > Adrianichthyidae > Oryzias > Oryzias sinensis. Next base: position 17,540,379 of record CM074509.1, on the reverse strand, counting down.
AGATAAAGGTTTGGTAGTTTTTGGTCAAACTGTGCTGGATATTTGTGGTTTTCATTTTTTTGTTTCTTTGTCAATTTGCCAACATCACTTTTTCTTGCTTTAAATGTTTCTTCTCAGGTTGTGGAAATGATTGAAGTTGACCTGAAGGCCATGGAGAAGAATGTTGAAAGAATCCAGACCATTTTGTCGTCTGTGGACATGTCGAACATTTGTCTGATAGAGCATCTGAACAGCTGTCAGGTAAACCATATAATCCTAGAGATGCTGAGAGGTCAAAAGTGGGGTGTTATCCTGCTGGAAGTAGCCATCAGAAGATGGTACACTGTGGTCATAAAGAGATGGACATGGTCAGCAACAATACTCAGGCAGGCGGTGGTGTTGGAACCATCCTCTATTGGTACTAAGGGGCCCAAAGTTAGTCAAGAAAATGTCCTGTTAGACCACCACCACCTGCCTGGATTACTGTCCAGTTTTGTTGAGTCTGTGTGAATTATAGCCTCGGTTTCCTTTTCTTAGCTGACAGAGGTGACACCTGTGGTCTTCTGCTGCTGTAGTCCATCTGCCTAAAGGTTGGACGTGTTGTGTGTTCAGAGATGCTCTTCTAAAGACCTCAGTTCCTGTTTCTTTCTATCAACTAGAACTAGTCTGGTCATTCTCCTCTCACCTCTGACCTCAACAAGACATTTCCGCTTACTGAACCACCGTTCACTTGATATTTTCTCTTTTTTTGGACCATTCTCTGTAAACCCTAGAGATGGTTGTGGGTGAAAATCCCAGTAGATCAGCAGTTTCTGAAATCCTCAGACCAGTCAGTCTGTCACCAACAACCATGCCACGTATACAGTCACTTCAATCACCTTTCTTCCTCATTCTGATGTTCGCTTTGAACTGCAGCAGATCATCTTGACCATGTCTACATGCCTAAATGCATTGAGTTGCTGCCATGTGATTGGCTGGTTCGAAGTTTGCATTAACAAGCATTTGGACAGGTGTGCCTACTGACACAGCCAGTGAGTGTATTTTCTATTTTCAGGTGATCCTGGACAATCTGCAGTCAATGGACAGCAGTTTAGAAGATATTGAGAGCTGTAAAGGAAACTTTTACATCGCAGAAGAAGCAGAGGAGAAGCTCCCAATCTTTTCCAGAGCCAAGCTGCTTCAGCAGCAGCTGCAGGAGCTCCACCAGGTCACCCAAGATCAAGTCTGGGAGTTGCAGGTACAACACAAGTCCAAAGGGAGAAGGGATCCACATGTTTAAAAGACGATGTAGCGACGGCTCTCACACCTCTGTTGTCTCTGTTGTTGAGTAGAACAGGATGAAGGAAGAAGACCCAACAAAGAACGTTGGCGTTTCCAAAACTTCTGATTCACCGACTGAAATTCAGTACCACATCAGGAGTGAAGACTTACCTTTAATACAGGTAATATTAATCACATAGAAAAATAAAGTCCAATTAGTTCTTTAATTCTCCCCTAAAATTAATCAAACCCTTCTTCTGCCTCATTTTTAACTTATAGAAACTTTTTCTCTTAATCTAAAAGTTTCCCCTAAAACTACATAATGAAATTTGAACAAATAATTGTGAAAAACAACAAAGCAAAATCAAAGCTTAACAGGTGACCATCTTCTGCTATCTTCAAGTATACCAAAGATTGTGTGTGTCAAAGCAGCACAAATGTGTTCCAGGATGAAAACTTATTTAATTCAATCAAACTAAAACAGGTTACACGCTGTCAAATATATTTGTAGAAAATCTCCTAAACCAGTAAATGCAGCCTTTGTCTCAGGAATTTTAGCCATATTTAGCTATTTTTGTGTCATGTACATTTCTATAGCTAATGCATCATTTTATGTTTGTATGTTCATCTTCATTTTCAATTATTCAATTTAGCCATTTTAGCAACATTTTCCAGTGGTGCTACAAAACTAAATTAGGTTTCAATGTACTAGTAATTATGAGGTTGAGTTAAGTATAGATTTAAATGCTTACTTTAGCAGACCTAGCAATTGATTAGTTCTTTTTTTTGTAAACATTTTGAGCACTTTTAGCTTTTGATCGCATTTTTAGCTTCTAATTTAGCATCACTACCATATTTTTCGGACTATAAGTTGCAGCAGCCAAAAAATGCATGATGATGAAAAGGAAAAACATTAAGTCCCGATTTTGGGAAAAATTTATTTATTTTATTAAACAACAAACAAGAGCCTACAGTGCCTTCTGGCGATTGTTTTTTTTTAATTAACATATAAGTCGCACCTGAGTATAAGTAACACCAACCTTAGCAAAAAATGTTACTTATCCGCCAAAAAATATGGTAAATTTTGTGCATTTACCATCATTTGGTTCCTCTTTATACATTTTTAAGACATTTCAGGAAATAGATCCTGTAATTGACCAGCGTCAGCCCTTTCAGTACAATTTTAGCTTCAATTTTAGCATCAATGTCAGACATGCATTGATCTTCTTCTTCACAAGTAATTTTTTTAATCTATGAGAATAAATCAAGTAGTTTTTAGAGAAAAATTCTTTCAAGTTTTGATTCTCTCTTTGTCACTGGAAGCAGGAGGCGTTTGAGGAGGCGGACTCTAACGAGGAAGATGAGGATGAGGATGAGGAGAGTCACCATTCTTCTTCCTCTGATACTCTGACGTGTAGTTTTGCAGAGGTAAACCCAGAAAACATCATAAGATTGAGCATCTTTTTTTTCCTATTTATTCCACTGATTTTCATAAAAAGCTGAAAAATAAACTTCAGAATGCAATAAAATGTAAACTTATTTTTACATTTTTTATTTTATTTTAGGAATGTAAAAACGTCCTGAACATTTTCTCACTCGGTGTTCAAGTGTGCATGAATAACATTTTTAATCTGTGCCTTCACTTTATTAGGATTTGGAAGAAATGCTCAACCAAATTGAGGATTTGAAAGAAAATATGGTAAAAAAAATAAATAAAGAAGTTAAGATAAAAAAATCCCACTATTGACACTTTTTTTGTACATTTTCACAGTTTGCACGCTTAATCATTTAAATTACATCAATGCAAACATTAGTGAATGTTATTCTGTTTGTTTTTTACAGTTTAGTCTAAATTTTTTTCATTCAGGAACAGATGGATTCCAACCTGAAATCTGCTGACATCAGCCTTTTATCAGTGAAATCTGGGTCTGACGGCAACCCATGTTTCAAAAACACTGAAACAGAAAATCTGGACTTCAAAGACGACGTCTCCAGAGGCTTTAGTCCTAAAACTGCTGATGCTCCACAAACTGCAACAGCCTCAGTTACTGAAGTCCCATTTGACAACGCTGCTCCAGACTCACATGCTCCGTCTACAACAGCAGGACTTCTCAGCATTTGTCCTCATGTGGAAGTTCCTGCAGGAGACACTCGTCTGATTCCATTCCGACCTAAAACTCCCATCATGGCCGACGGGTCGTCAGAGGAATCAAGACAGGTGAAATCAGAAAACTGAAAAAAGATCAAAATGTCTGGTGGTTTTTTTTATAAAGATACGAGTCTTTTTCTCTGATTTGGACTTCCTGATGTCAGTGTTGACCCATATTCAAAACTAGGGGTGTAACGATTAATCGACTTGATTGATTAATTATTTTCTATTCCTATAATCCAACCAGATTGATCTGATTAAAGCAATTTTTTAACCAAATTGACCTATTCCATTATAAAAGCATTTCAAAATTAAACAAAGTGATTATACTGATATTGGAAAATTGCATTTGGATTGAGACACCATAGCTTTATTTTACTATAAGGTCAGAACGACCAAGTGCATCACAGCGGACAACATACATGTGATGTCATCAAAAACTGATCATTCCGGTCCAATGTGTGGACAGACTTTGAATAAAGTCATGTGAACATCCAGTGTCTAGAATGTTCTAAGAATGTTCCCTTTGGATTCTTTGGATGTGGAAAAACAACAGTGGTGAACTTTAGGAAACTAACATGTGAATGGATCTGACATTCATTCTAGTTTACTTGTTTGTTGGGATACAGATTTCATTTACACTTGATGATCTGGAAGAAATCCAAGAATGATCTGGAAAACTTCAGCTTCACTGTTCAGTAGCAGGTAGCAGAAGTTTAGGTCAGTGGATCAGATCATTCAAAAGGAGCCAAAATGGTCTATAAACGTATCAAAAACCACAAAATTCTAATGTTAATAGAATCGCTGTTAAAAGGAATCGTTACATCCCCAATGTCCGCTCAAAACGCTTCCTCTGGTGTGATACTTTTTAGGACTTACATACACTAAACGTCATTAGGAGACAGTAAAATGTCTCTAACCCAACAAAGAAACGATCATTTGTTCACTGAAAGAGCTAAATTCATTTCCCCCACATTTACAGGTGCTCAACCTCCTGGATGAACTTGAACAAAGTGAGATCTTTCAAACGCTGAAGGCCCTAAAGGATACTCCCAGTTTGGAGGTAAATGTTGCTGCACATTTGTTTTTTTAACTAGTTTTTCCACAGTGTGGTGTGTGTGGGGTTGACCTGTACAGATTATGTCGGTTTTTGGGTTGTCCTGGCCCGCGGAGGGTAGTAGACAGGACCGACTGCACCTCAAGGGAAGTGCAGGTGTGTCTTGCAATTCCTTTGAGGCTTGAAAATGGAACGCACCATTGTGGTACGTGTGGTAAGTGTATCATCACACTCTAGTCAGTTAAGTGTGTGTACTGGCCCCTTATTGACCATGCGTGAATGTGCAGGTGTTATGCAACTGCGCGTGGGATGTTCACACAAACCGTACTCTGTCTAGTTTCTTTATTTCTAACAGCCGGGCTGTAAGCAAGCGGCCTGCACTTATCACTTCAACAGCACTTCTGCAGTGCTGGGGTCTGGTTGGCCCCTAAGACAGGCCTGCGCCTCCCCTTCTTCATCCTTACTTACCGCTGTGTGTTACAGAAGTGTTCACTACACCCTGTCGCACACCCTATGCCCATAGACAATAATGCGCCCTAAGTTTTTTCACTCTACTGGCTCACTGAGTAGTCTATGACCTTAATATTTCCTGCGGCCCAGCTTTGTGCCCCATACAGGTTTGCTCGTTTCACACAGCCCGTTTCCGCCCTTTAGGGCAGTTGTGACTAAAGCTTAACATAAATATTGAAGGATTGAGGTCCTGAGATGTCACAAAGCCTAACTTTTTTGATTAATGCTCTTGGTTTTGATTTTCCCTAAATTACCCTTCCCTTTTTGAAAATTAAGAAAACAAGCAGAAATATACTGTACACATCCAGTACGGTTTTATCTATAGCTGATTATTTGACAATCACCTGTCAATCAAAAAGCCACAACCCCTTTCGAGTGTATCTCAAAGGTTGAATATAAATTATCCCATTCTTAAAGTCCCACTCCAAAGGTAAAGTTGGAAAACTTTATGTGTGATACAGTCAAACTCTGGGGTTCCTGCTGTATGTATATGTTCACTCCTTAAAGCTGAGATCTTCCTGCTCTGTAGCTTTTTCATGGTGGATGTCTGAGGCGGAGTGCAGGGCGTGGAACTGAGATTCAACAGGCTGCCCGTGCCTTGCTTCAGGGAGCGGCTCGCCTCCTGGACCTGGGGGAAGGTTTATTTGTAGAAAAACCGGTTACAAACCACAGCAAGCTTAAGGCGGTCAGCTCCAGACACAAGGTGCGCCTCAGGCCTGTTCCTACACATCTAGACCCAGACCAGGTTTTAAAAAATGAAAGCCACTGAAAACTGCAGAGTCATGCCGTTCTCTCCTTACCTTGTCTCTTTCGGTGCAGAAGCTCCTTCAGGTGTTCAGCTGCCAGTTATTGTTTGCTCAGCATTTGTTTCAGCGTGAACCGAAAACCCTCGAGGGTCAAGAGGATGAAAGGGTGCAGCTGGAGACTAGGTACAAAGCCCTGCTGCAGCCGGCGCTCCAGCAGGAAGCGTCTTCTCAAATGCTGCTTCAGGTTTGTTTAGCGCTGACGGCGAAGTGCCCACATAAATGTTGGTGTTAGCTCTGTACCCACAGAAGAAATGTTGAATGGAAGCACGGCTCTGCTGCAGGAGTGTTGGGAGGAATGCTGTGCTCGGCTGGGTGAGGCTCTGGATGAGGCCGGAGGCGGCGGCAGGGAGCTGGAGGGAGACGGCGAGGAGGAGGAGGAAGAAGTGCAGCGCAGGCTCGATGCCTGCGAGGTATGTGATGTCACAGGTTTGCACCGCTTTTATCAGCATTGAGCGTCTTCGCTTCCTTCTGCTTGTTGTACAAAGACCCTGAGGTGTGAGACGCAACAAAACCAAGAAAACCACCAAAAAGTTTGGTTTCCTAAAAGTAAACAAAGGAGAAACAAGCAACAATATTTCATTTTACAAATGTTTTTCGGCCAACTGATTATTCTATTTGTTTACAGCAAGTTCATTTACAATTTCCTCTTCTTCTGTAAGAAAAAAACTTTCTCTTAAAACAAATAGTTTACCATAACCTGACATTAGGGTAATGCCTTATAATAAGATCCTTAATAATCTAGTTAAAAGACATTACTAGACATTAGTTATGCGTTTATAAGCCCTTATAGGACACTTAGAAGATAATAACTAGCATTAGTTATTACAAATGTATGTGTTCATGCAGCATCTGTAAAGCTTTTTAAAGACATTTATTGGCATTTGTGTGTGTTTTAAATATTCCTTATACATTTATTAATCACTTACGAGCGGTTAATAAAGATAACTCTTTCTTTCAAATTCAAATTTCAAATGAATTTAATTTCTAAAGCACCTTTCATGGGAAGAAAACAGCTCGAGGTGCTGTACATAAAAACAAACAAGAATGCAAAAACACCAATCCCAACTGATCCAATACAATAATTAAATAAGCCCCTCAAAATAAAATACACAAAAACAAACACAAGTAAAAGAGAAATGACACACACAAAAAAAAGCTAAACTGTTAGCTTTCCTTATAATTTCTTAATTATTTTGCCTCCTAACTGATTTAAAGCGGGATCAATATGTTTATCTTTACAAGGCTTATTTTTAGATCCTTTGTTGGTGATTGATAAGCATTTCAGACGTGTCTGTGTTAATAGTTTGAGTTTTCTGCAGCCTCCTAATCCAAAGTGTGGGTTACTTATCTCCACAAAGAACTACAAGGTTGTCTGGAAATGGAACTGCATTAACTACCATAACTACCATTACCCTTTTGGGTTTAATAATTACACAGAAAGTCTGTCAGAAAGGAAATTCTGAAATTGTTGGGTCCATGGAATGGACCTGTCATCTATAATGACAACGTCATGATGAACTGAACTTCCTGTGTGTTGGGGGGGGTCACTGCCACCTTCATGGACCTGTTAAGAGGTGAATCCTTACTGCCCCCCCCCATCTGCATGTTCCCTCTCCGCAGCAGACTATCCACCGACTGCAGGACAGCAGAGCCGTGTTGGGTCTGCTTCTGGATCTGGAGACCCTCCTGCAGGCTGATCCCACGTCTGCAGCATCAGTCCGGCCAGCAGGAGGCGTCCTGGAGCTGCGGTGGAGGAGCGCCTGCAGGAAAGCAGAGCGAGAGGCGCAACGCTGCAGAAAGATCAGGGACGGCGGGGTCAGGTGCGTGTAGAGCCCGTCCCTCCTCTGTAGATAAAAAACACTCTCCTTGATAATTGAGAAACATGAAGGAGTTTTTATGATTTCTTGAGGTCAGGAATCCAGATGCTTCCTGTTGGATTATTGCATCTGTAGAAGCTTTCTAACATGATTCTTAGAGACAAGGCTAAAATAAAACAGCAGAAAGCTTAAGAAGGAACTCTATAAAAAAAAACACACACTTCCATAACAGGACTGTTGGTGCAGGGTAACCCCGCCCCCTCTTTACCTTCTTGTTGCAGAATTGAGAGAAACAGGTGGCTTGTGGTCCACTCAGTCTATTTTCTACATCACAAATACATGATTTGTCTTTGTCTGCTCCTGATTCACAAGGATTTCAGTGAGGAAACACTCAGAAATGCGATGTTAAACTTACATTTCTTTATATCTGTCCTCCGGTATCAGAAAAATGTCACAAGAACATGTTAAAAATATTAGAGTCTAAAAAATGCTGTAAATTTCTTTATTTCAGTGAGATCAGATTTTGTTTGCGCAAAAAAAAGACTCATTCTAGTTAATCAGTTTCATGATTTGGGGTAAAAAAAGACACACTTTTTAAGGAGTTCATTACTTTTAAATCATAAACTCATGGCCATCAGCCTTCATTATCTACTGGATCAGCGCCGAGGTTCTTACCTCACTCCTGACGAGGCTGCAGCCCTGTTCTGCCCCGCTGGTTGATCTATCGGCTTCTGCCCCCCCTACAGATTCCAGACTGGCTTGGACTCGCTCTCCGACCGGCAGCAGGAAGCCAGCGAGCGGATGAAGGCTCTGGCGGGTCTGTCAGGCCCCTCCCATCAGGATCCAGACTTTGTTCTGAGCAGCTTGTTGAAGCTGTTGGTGAGGTTCTGCTCAGTCTAACATTTGATCAAAAATCCAGTGAGAAACGCTGATATTTTAATCAAATAACTGAAAAGTGCCTTTTCCTTGATTTGTTATTGTAGTTTGTTTGTCTAAAGAAGGAATTGGCTCCAAAGTAAAACCTGTTCCCTTGTGGTTTGACATTAATTTCAAAATAAAAGTACCACGAAACAGTCAGTAATCATCAGGTGGAGAGTTGTACTTCTCATGCTAATATCTCCAAATGAGCGACCTTGGGAGCCTTTCAGGCAGACTACTCTAGCAGTGTTTTACTCAGTTACTCCCCTAGGGCGGTGCAGTTAATCAACTCACCTGTTCAGCTTCCTATTTAAGTCCAGGTTTGTTAGCTGTTCATTCTATTCTTTTTCCGCAAGCGCTGCGTTCGTCGCTCCACCCTCCGCCCCGGCTTCCACCTGTGACCTCCATTAAGTGTAGTTATTACCCAAAAGTTTTATGGAAATCTTATCTCATGGAATTGTACGGAGCCTTATGCCAAACTAAAAGAATGTGAAAATATGCATGAGTTGCCTGACTGAAATTCCCATTTTTTTTAAAAACAATGTTAAATGTAGACCATGCATAAAAGGGGCGGGGCTTTTTAAAATCAATGAGTTCCCTTTCAAATTCTTAGACTTGCATCTGTTTGCTTGTTTCAACTGATCCTAACGTAGCCTGACCTACGGAGAAACCTGAACAATTACAGAGTTCCCTCGTGTGTCGTAGAGGTGAAATACGTAAAGTAGGATTCCCGATGTTTTATTCCTGTAAAATCCTTCATCACACACTTACTATGCTTTTTCTTAGACAGACATGAACTTTTTTAAATTTTTCTCTCAAAGTTTAAGCTGTCATGGAAAAATCAGTCCATTATATGAAAAACAAGTCGTGATTAAAGATTTTTTTTACATTTGGAAAAGCTAAACGCATTCTGAACAGGAGACAACAGAGACTAATTGACAAGGTCTACAGCCAATCAGGATGCAGAACATAATGCACTGTTTTCATTAAATTTTGTTTTTGTTTATTATAGCCCATCATTCCCTTTTATTTATGGTTATACATACAAAAGAACTGAATGGAAATAGTTTTATTTTGTTGTATTTTTTTAGTTTGTTACAAACCTAAATATGGATGATAATTATTAGCTGTAGATTCCCTTTATTTGTACAGTATCTACTGAGAACATGTGATCAGAAATTGAGTTTATGGTCATTTTTCTTTATTGTAAATAAGGATGTATGGGCTTTAAATGAGTCATAATCCATCCACTGCGTTTTTCAGTACATTGACGTGAAGTTGGATCACTTCATGGATTGCTTTCAAAACAGAGATGAAGATTAAACTGCATTTTTACCAGAAAGTTATTACTAGCTAGAACACATCTTTGGTTATCAGCTGGGTTCTTCAGAGTGTGAGAGCTCTGTACATTTACTGCAACCAGAAACCTAACATACAGACACACCACTTGTGGTTGCTATGGATCCATCAACTCCACGACGGTAACAGCTCCACCTGCTTCATCTCTTCCAGGATTTCTCCATGGAGATGGAGGCCGTGTCCACTTTCAGGGCGTCTGTGTCGCAGGACGCCGGCCACCTGAAGCACGCCGACGCCAGGAGACTCCACCTCAACGAGCTGGAGGTCGGCTGGAGCCAGATGACCTCTGACCTCTCCATGATGCAAGAGCATTTGCTACAGGTGCAACATTTCAGTTTTAGGCTACGTTCACACCCGCCTTCCATTGAAAGGTCTATGTATGGGCTTGTTTCAGGCTTCCGTGTTCAAAGCTTTCATGTTCACACGATGCTGTGCATATTTTCACAACATTTTCACAAAACACTCGTTAAAAGAGTTAAGCCAGGTTGAACTTTGACCAATCAGGGACTCGCATTTGGTAGTGACATATGAATGGCACCCCTTGTGGCCATGTCACCAAGTCTTTCATATATCGGAATAGAACACCGATTTGACATCCCACACCAAACCTCTTCCAACTGTAGGAGGTGGAAGAAGCCCCTCCCTGCTTGTCTAGTGTCAATACTACATGCTAAAGGCACATTCAAGAACACGCTTTTAATGCGTTCTTGAACACGCCTGAGTGTGAACATAGCAGTAGGCAAGATTAAAAAAACAGCCTGTCAGGATGTTGAACCCTGTGATCTCCAAGTTTTTGTGGCTTTGTTTGCTTCTGGAGTATTCCCCTCTTTCGAAACCTGATCTCCTCTGAAATTCATTTCAGGTTGAGCTGAAGGTCACGCCTCATTTTTCCTGCCATTTATCACCAATGAATGGACACAGATATTTGGCGTCTCTGTCACTCAGCTGGTTTTCTTCAACAGGAGTTTGAGGTCTTAACTTTTGGCAGAGCTCTACGCTACGATCAAAAGACCTTTTTCCTCCCGTCCAGAGGAGGATGTAACCATGACCACAGATGTTGATGGATTTCCTTGCTCATTTGAAACCTATTCTTTTCTCCCTTGTTGCGTCGGACAGCTGGCCGTGTGGCCCCCCCTGAACCTGCTGTCTGGAATGGAGGATCGGCGGAAATCAATGGAAGTCCAACTTCACCAGAAGAAGGAACGTCTCCGTAAAACCCAAAATGCAGCTGAAGTCACTGAAATCCTGCAGCAATATCAGGTGTTCCTCTGCTCTTGTATGGCTTTTTTTTAGATCGTTTTTTTTTTTTAATCAATTAGTTTATGAAGCTTTTTCAAATTCTACCACTAACTTCTGGCCTTTCACTCTCCTTGTCGGCCCAAAAGGTCACATGGGGTCATAGTGTTTGGGACTGATTACTTATTATTTACCAGACTTCAACCCAAAACTCACTCAAGGCCTGACAAGAGGTGAAAAAAACGGTTAAAAGCTTGGTTTCCATGGCAACATTTGCCAATCAAAGAACACAGACATGCCACAGCCCCCCCCATTGTTCTATATCAACAATTCAACAAATGACTCCTAAAGGTCACGACAATTAAAAATGTAAAAGAAATGATAAAAACATTACATTTTAGAAATTCCAAGCAAAATTCCAGAAAACAAAATATAATTCATTCCAAAAAATGAAAAGAAAATTGAGAATGAAATGTTTCAGAAAACGAAAGTGATTTCCAGAGTTTCCAAATGAAATGTTAAAACATGAAACACAAAAAAACAACTGGAAAATGTAGGTACTATGGGCCAATCCAATCACGTGATCAGAAATTGAGCCTGATCACATAGTTTCAGACTCCCATCGGTTTCAGTGATCAGATATTTATCTTTTTAATCATTTTTGATCAGGACTGTCTATTTTTACGAGAACAGCGATCTCTTGACATGTGGATCTGATGTTCAGGGGTTGAAGGCGGCTGCAACACGGGTTGTATTTCTCCTGGACTTCCTGTCCCAACCAGAGTCTGGGATTATGGGAACAGACCTCCAGGCTCTCTTCTCAGAGCGAATGGCGTTTGCTGAGGAGTTTGGCGCCATCAGATTTCGGTGGCTCCTCTTTCAGACGGAGCTGGAGACTCAGGTCTTCAACATTGACAGAATCTCTATTAAACTTTTCTGCAAAGTTTATTGCATGTTTTTTTTGAACCTCAGACTTGTGAAGCGGAACAGCTCCGCCGTACCTGTGCCGAGCGGGAGCGGCACCTGCAGGGCCTTCGCAGCTGGATCCGGCTGCAGGAGGAGCAGCTGGATCAAGTGAAGCGGAGCGGCAGCCAAAGTCTCACTCAGAAGGCTCTTCTGGACTGGGAGGTGAGTTAACGTGGTAGCATCCCAAATGTCCTTGTCTCTACACTGATCTACTTGTCTTCTGGGGGCATTAAGGAGAAAGAGAAAGAGGTTTCTGCAGCTCTGCAGGAGATGAAGGTCAGGAAAGACTCTGATGACCTGGAAGAAAAGCACCTGAGTGACGTCGTCTTCTCTGATCAAGTGGAGAGCGTCACCCATGCTTTTGAGGAGCTTTGCAGTCAGGTATCATCAGAGTCATGAAAAGACAGGAAAAACATCCCATAATATACATGCAATGCACTTGATTTTTTTATTTTTCTGTTTGTGAAATGCAGGTAGAAGCTCTGAGGCGGGTTTTTCAAAGAACCACAGAGGACTGGGCTCTCTTCCAGAATCACCTGCAGGATGTGACCCTGCTGTCCTGTAGGCTGCACTTTTCCCTGCAGCTCCAGCGCAATCCTGTCTTCTCGCTGAAGCAGGCCGTGGAGGAGTCAGACCTCCTCCAGGTGAGGGACTGCACGTTCAACCGCACGCGCCGCATACGTCCGGGCCTAGAGGCTGCACTTTAAAGGAAGCACAATGATTTCCGTGTTGCTCCGAAACAACAAGCTGCAGCTAAAAGCCTCTCAGTCCAGTTTTGACAGCTTCGCTAAAAGGCTGAGCTTTCGCAGACTTCAAGCTGTCAAGTCTTTTTAGTCCAGCCTCTTGGGGTGTCGGGAAAGTAAATCTACTTCTGGAGGGCCGTGATTAAAGATAGTGTTTTTCTTTTCACAGGATCTGCAGGTGAAGGCCACGGAGTGGGGGGGGCTTTGGGCGGCTGTGGACAAATCCTATCAGAGGCTTGCGGCGAGCCGGCCTCCTGCAGCCACACAGGTACTCAGCCATTCGCTGGAGGCCGAACGAAAGCGGTGAGTGGCGCTCGAACACACGGGGGCCATGTTTTAATGCAAGCCACAGTTATTTAAGCATTTGGAGAACATCTGGGTGAAAATAAAATAAACAAGCATTCATTGTAGGTTTTGGGGTTACATAAACATTCGCTTTGAGGAACATTTTAGAAAAATAAAAGTCCAAGAGAAAACTGGAAGAAGGAAAATGTTCAAGTGTCCACTCTGAGACTAGGAGATTGTAGTTCTATTCTAAAAAATTAGCCTTTACAGAGAGAGCAACACAACAGTTTTTAAAAAACTTTATTGGCAATAACTTGTAACACTTGTAACACATCAAATACAAAACAATAAAAGTTTTCTCTCACTTTTTCACTTCATCATTTTGAGGTACAGTACGAATCAATACACCAGGCTCCTGACTACAGTACCCATAATGCTCCAAAACACCAAGTAGTGTATCTTTGTAGCTTATTAAAGCCTTCCTAAAACACTGGGGGGGATTTTTAAACACAGTGTAAAAAAAATAAAAATAAAAATAAGATGAAATAAAATAAAATAAAATAAACAGAAAATCAGTTTCAGGTCAGTAGACAGTATCAGAATTGAAGATGCAATGTCTACTTTTGAGAAAAGCAAAGGATTTTGAATGTACGTTACCTTGATTATAACAACCACTGATAAAACAGTGGCGTTTTTTTTTCAGCAGACTCCATGCATAAAAATATAGCCGTGTTTTCACCCACTAAAAACAAACTGCATCCACTGCTGTCTGGTGCAAGCATCCTTTGTGCACAGATCATAATTCCGATGTCTTAAAATACAGTTTAAACATCTCGATAAAGCCTGGAAGTCATAGATACTCCTCTGAACCAGTGGAGCACAATTATATTTGAATGACAGCAGACCCATTTGTACTGTACTGCCCCCTTATGGTTCTTTGGCTTATTACCACGGCCTGAAACTGTCTCATTCAAAGCAGTTAAGACAATCTGTTTGAAAAAGCTTGTAGTTTTTATAGTTGTTATTCCAACCCATCCACTTGCAAACAAGTAGATCCATAAACGTCTTTGTTTTCCTTGCCTGAGCTGGAATCTGGATTTAAACTGTGCACCTGGACAGATCTGATATTGCTGTCATTTCTGTTGCACCGTTAATGTTACCTTGGGATAGGGAGGGGCTGTAAGATAACAGGAGAGATTGTAAACAAAGGGCGCAAGCTTACCCCCCCACAAGTCGGAGAATAATTTCTAATGAACTCCTGCTGCTCTGCAGAAACTATGTCCTAGAAAACAACTCGGGTTTTTTTTTTTTTGCTAAAAAAACAATATAATCAAAAGATAACTGGGAAGACTTTTACACTAAATCAAAATGTATATTGTGTATTTATGTGGAACCAGTAAAGAGGGGTACTTGGTTCTGAGTCTTGTGGTTTGTCAGTTGGAAGGACGTGGTGCAGGAGATACAGGACAAGTCCGTAAAGACCAGGAGGACGATTTCTCTGTGGCAGAAGTACAGTCAAGTCTCTGACAGCTGCTCTTCTCACCTGCAACTCCTGTGGCATGAGTGGGACAGAGCTTTCTCAAACCAACAAGACCCCAACGCCTCGGTTTGTCTGTTGGAGGTAAATGCAGGTGTCTGTGGAGAAAAGAAAAACCTTGTTGGTGTTCAGAATGACAAATCCCTCTAGTTTTGACCGGAAAAGGCACAAACTCATGCAACAGTCCCCCCCCCCCCCCCCCCCGTAACATGCAAGTAGAACCGGGCTCATGAATCTTGTTTTCCATTAAATTGTCTGCTTGACTCATCCTGTTCCAGCTCAGAGAGTCCATGTATTACATTTGCTATTTGATTAAATGTTTTTCTCGATGGCTGCTCTCCCATTCTTGGAACAGAAAAAAAAACGTCATGTACTCATGAGCAAAAATATCAGCACGCTCCGTGTTTGAACACCTGACCCCTCTTCTCCCTCTTCATCTCTACAGAAAGAATTTTTTTTTCAATTTTGTGTCCTTTTCATGCAATTTTCCTACCAATTTGTCGATATCAACATTTTTATTTTCCATCAGAGCGGCTCTTTGGTTTTTAGATAATGGAAGCACGCATTCATTCTCTTTATGACGAACACAATTTTCTCTTTCTCTTCTCCATCTAACTGTTTTTTCACTAACCCGGGTATATAGAGTGCTGCTAATGAGCTGCAAAGCACTGTGGGAGATGTTCTGATGGCGTCGAAGCCTCTCCTTGATTGGTTAGACCCACGTGCCGCAAACTTGATCCATTCAGAAACCAGGCTTCTGTCGCGAGACGTTTTGCTGCTGAAGCAGGCGGTCTTGGCACAAAAGAGGAGCCTCGAGGTAAGAAAAAAACAGTATTTTTTCATTTTACAATCCATAAAAAGACATAACATGGAAGTGAAACATTCTGTGCAGATCCACTTGCAGCAGCAGAACCTGTTCCAGGCTCAGTTGGAGGCTTTGGAGAAGCAGATGCAGAACCTGGTCCATAAAGTCCAAACTCCTGTTAATGACACAGATTCTGCAAAGGTCAGACTGAGCTTTTTATTGAGGTTTAGAATTGTCCATTTTTTAAATGAAATAGTCTGACGTATCTGGTTCTACAGGAGCTTCTGCAGGAGCTTAGTGCTTTGGTTCCATCGTTGGTGGAAATCAAGGAGACAAGTCAAGATGTTGTCCTGAATAACCAGGAGAGGCTGCAGGAGCTCTGCAGGAGGTGGAGGGACAGCATGACCCAGGCCTCACACCTGTACAGGTTTGGGATCTTTCCAGTTTGCAGATCCATAGATCAGTGGTTTCCCACCCCAAGGACCGCAAATCAGCACCAGTCCACGGAACTGAGCAGCAGACCAAAAAAAATCATTACCTACATTATTTCTGTTTTATTTATAATCTGCAATAATCTAAAAGTTTTATTTTAAAAAAACTTTAGATGGACAAGGCTGAAGTTGGCGTCTGTATTTTTTAGCTTCCACTCTGACAGTTATGGGTCGAGAGAAAATCTAGATCACATTTTAATGGTTCCTATTAAAATTATAAAGTTTAAAGCAGTTGCAGATATTTCACAGAGGACGAAAAGAAACTTTACCCTCTAAAATGAAGAGAAACTGGAGGCTAAAAAATAATCAGACACCCACTTCAGCCTTGTTCAGACCGCTCCATTAAGATGACATTAAAGCGGTCTGAGGCTTAAAAAAGGTTGGAGACTACTGGTTCAGAGAACTACAAACCCTAAAGAACACTTATGGTCAGGATGCTTTTGGGCAGTCTGCCAACTCGCTGTATGCATTCAAATCAGGATCAGCTTAAAGTGAATGAAAAAAACTGTTTATAAATCTTAAAACAGTGGTAAACTCAAAAGTACACCATGTACAGTTCAGACCAAAGGTTTGGACACACCTTCCTATTCTTCATTTGAATGAGAAGGTGTGTCCAAACTTTTGGTCTGTCCTGTAAATTTGAAAGAAAGATTTAAAGAACACATCAAAAAATTTGAATAAAACTATCAACCTGAAACCTTTACTGAAGTTTAAAAAAAAGTTTATTTGTAGCAGCTGCTGTTTTGTATTTTCACATTTAGATTGGTTGTTTCTCTTCCTTTTCGTTTTCAGTTTCCATTCATACTTTCCTTTTTCGTACTTGAGCCTCATTGTTCGTGGAGGTGTGGCGTTTTAGCCCATCGGGCCACGGTGACGTCATTTTAACTCCAGAACAGCATCTGTTGTTGGCACTTCATGTGAGGAGGGATGACGCTGACATCACCATCACTAGATGTTAACCATGTTCTGGTACCCAATGGGTTTATAGCCCCACCCTTACATAAAATTAGGGTCAGCACCTTTGACTGTATAGGAAAACTGGACGGAGTGAGTGTGATGTCACCCACAGAAATGGCTTACTTCCGTTTCCACCTTAATTAAGTCAATTCAGTCTCCACTTTTTGCCATACATACTTAGCTAAGTTGGAGCCAGACAGTCCAAGGCCAACACTCACCAATCAGGAGTAAGCTTGTGGGGGTCAGAGGTTTCAAACATTTTGCGTGAGGCATCTGATTGGCCAGTTTATAACTTGAATAACTTGCACAACAGAAAAATAGAATTATCAAGATTTTGTTAAAAAAAAGTATCAGATCAAGAAAGATTGTTCTGACTAATAGAATGACTGAGTATTTCTCTAGAAAAGTCTATGGGATTTTGGCTTATTGGAACCAGCGGGTACTTCCTGTTTGGAATGCCGGGGGAGGAGTCACTCAGTCCAGTTCTCACATACAGTCAAAGATCAGCACCAAAAATGTCAGAATTGAAACTGTTTATTGCAGCCTGAAAGCAAAGAGGAAGAGAAACAAAAATTGAAAATACAAAACAGCATATTTAACAAAAAACACTTTTTTATTTGGTACCAATTTTAGGTTTATGGCTTTTTTTATTGAAGTTGTTGCTATGTTGTTTTAACTATCTATTTTTAATTTTTCTATTTTTTTTAAGTCTACAACATGTATTTTGGGTTTAAAATCTTGTCAAAGTTTACTTCATTCTTAAATTCACAATGCATTTTTTTCAGTCATTTTATGTGGATCCTGATATGACCCAATACAGCCGCTTTGAAAAAAGTTTTTGAAAAATCATAATTTTTCCCCTCCAAGTCAGTTCCCAGATTTTAAACCCCCCTCTGAGTTATTACACTTGATTCTGCCGTGCAGGAGGCTGCATGAAGAGCTGCAGCGATCCAGGAGCTTTGAGGAGAACCTTAAGAACCTAAAATCCATCCAGGAGGAGCTGGAACGGGAGACTCTGTGCATGAAGACTTCAACGTCCTTGACCCTCCAGGAGATGCTGGTTGCCCAGCAGGTACATTGCGGTGTATTCATATCTAAAAGGAGAAAAAATGTCACTCACCTCGTTTTAAACAAACTCAAGGCTGTTTTTCAGAAACAGACCTAGAGACACATCAGCAGCAGCAGTACGAGCTGACAGACTGAATGTCCTTTCTATTGAATTGAACTGAAAAACTACCGGCAGCTTAATTCTCTTTCCGCAGTTACATTTTAAACTAATCTGATTACCATATTTTTTGGACTTTAAGTCGCTCCGTAGTATCAGGAGCAGCAGCGGAAAAAGCGTAATAGAGAAAAAAACCCGATATATAAGGCATTCCTTTGAAAGAGAAGCGCTGGGCTTCTGAGAAAAAATCCACCAAGCATGGCGGAATGCTGCGTTCACACCGAACACGATTCATGGGTCAGGTTTCTCTGCCTCTTTTCAAATTCACTGCTCGATGTTTCTCCGAAAATATTTCCACAAACTAGACGCTCCTGTCACGTGTTGGAGAAGTTTTGCAGTCAAATTTTTAGCGTCATCGCTACATAAAAGCATGGACTGTAGATCTCATCTACAGTACACGGAAGACACGGATGACGTCAAGAGATGGGGTTCATTTCTTTTGAAGAGCTCTACGAAAACATTGGCAAACACCTCTCCATGTCAGCGGTACTTCTGTGTCTCTGTGACCCAGTTTATTGACTTGCTGTCATGCATGAGTAATATTGTTTTGATTCAAATGAGAAAAATAACAAAATTTTCAGGAGGAGTACGATCAGATTCTCCTCCATGTTTGTTTCAGTCAGCACTTCTTCTTCTGTCAGGAGCAAGTACTGATACACACAGCTATGCGCCCTCTAGTGGGAAAAAAACTGCTTAAGTGCAACTGGTTGTTGGTGGGAAAATAAAGAATATATGCACTAATATTTCATTTTTAAAAATCATATATAAGTTGCTCCCCTAGCCAAACTATGCAAAAAAAATGTGTCTTGTGCTCCGAAAAATACGATACTCACCGGGTTCCCTGGTTGTCATGGTCCTCTGTGGCTCACTCCTACAGCAGCTTCAGGCTGAAATCAGTGTTGGACATCAGCTCCTGCAGGATCTTCTCTGTCACAACGTCCAGGCTGCAGGGAAATCAGAAGACAGGTAACTGATTTAATCACATATGAACACTGGATCAGCGTTGTTGCATGAGAGTCTAACTTTTTTTTTAACTTTTTGTGTTGTCCTTATGGACTATTTTCGTAGTTCATGTGGCCGCCATATTATGAAAACATTGTTCTAGATGATGAGACTATTTTTGTCCAAGTTGGTGTTGTTCATCAAGGTAGAACAAATTGTCGTGGTTTATTCATGTGTAAAATTAAATGTATCATAATATATGTACAGAGTTAACTTTTCTGTAAAAACAGTAGATAGTTTGTAAAATAAAAAAAGATTTCTTTTTAAGGACCCACTTTAAGGGTCAACATTATGTTGTGTGTCATTGTGAAGTTATGCTAAATGTTGTTGTCAATGCTAAGAAAAAATTATCCTAAAAAAAATAAGTTCATTTTTTTAAGTTGTCCAGTCCAGCAGCTGAGCAGACAGAGAAGAGCTGAAGGCCTCTTGTGTTAAATTTGTGTAAAAAACTTTTTGTCAACGTTCTCTACAAAACTATTGTAGTCGACGTGCAAAACTGATTCTGGAAAATTCTGAGATTTGAGTGTTTTCGGTCATTTTTTTATTCTCTGCACTGATTTTCTACACTTATTTGGAAAACTGATGACTTTCTTAAAAATGTCTTCCACCTGTGACAAGCTGTAAT
Source organism: Oryzias sinensis (assembly GCA_037389245.1). NCBI lineage: Eukaryota > Metazoa > Chordata > Actinopteri > Beloniformes > Adrianichthyidae > Oryzias > Oryzias sinensis. Next base: position 17,520,652 of record CM074509.1, on the reverse strand, counting down.
TAATGAATTAAGAGCCTTCTTGATTTGTTTTTTGTTGAAATCACATTTTCTTTTTCATTCATGCAGATCTGAACTTGTCACCTCTGTGAAGAAGAGCTGGCTCACCTCCGTGTTGGGAAACGAACAGAACTGGACATCCGTAAAGCAACGCCTGCATCAGTGGAAGGTTTATCAGTGTGGCACAGCACTTCTGCAGAGGCTCTTTGAGACCCTGGAGGCTGTCCTGCCTCTAACTGGACAGTCTCTGTACTCATTAGAACAGCTGCAAAGCTGCAGGGATCTTCTCCAAGTCAGTTCATTTCATCATTTCATCATTTCAATCACGAACAGAACATAAGTGCTGTAGCTCATTGGTTTAATAATCTGTCCTTGTTTGTGTGTTTTTCCAACAGTGTGTTGAGGAGTCTGTGGGTCAACACTTTGCTGTGTACACTCAGACTGTGGAGGCTGCAGACCATTTGCTGGAAATCATTCCTGAGTGGGAGGGTCGGACTCGACTGAAGGCGGAGCTTCAGGAAACAAAGGAGATGTGGCAAAAAACCACATTACTCTTGAGGAGAAACCAAGACCTGGTTGATACCGCCATCCAGGTAACATCACTAATCCTGGTGGTTTGAGTGACTGAAGATCAAGAAAAGTACAGATCTTTTTGAAAGCGAAAAGATTTCAATAAAATAAGTGTTGAATTGTCCCTGCTTCCACAGAAAGCTTTTGAAAACTTCAATGAAATGTCATAGCACAAAACCGATCAAAATAGCAGCATTCACGGGAGTTGTATCCCATAGCAACCATTTGATATTTTTCACATCTAGACATAATTAATATGTGTAGCAATTTTCAAATTTTTACGACAACTTTTTTTTAAAAAATTTCCTTAGCAACCAAAATTACTCACATTGTTATAATTATGATCTGTGCTCACCCTCTTTATAAGGAGGGTTTCATTTAATAACAATGAGGTTTTGTTCTGTGTAAGTATAATAGATGATGGGACTTTTTTTAAATTACTGTTTGTCCCAATGTTCCATGTTTACCAAAATAAAAGTTTCTTCTGGGTCGACTGCAAAAGCAGAAATCAATAGGAAAAAAATAAAAATAAAAACTTGGATTTGTGGTTGTGCCCTCTGCTTTCAGGGATTTCTGCAGTAAGATTCCAGTAGTGTTCTGTTATAACATATAGAGCATGGCTAGACATTTAGGATTTTTCCCATTATTGCTCCATTGGTGCAGTTGCCATTGAAGACATAAACTGAAAGATTAAGTCATTATTTTGATTTATTAAAAATCAACAATCAAATTTTGAACATTTAAGTTCTTGATTGTTTGAGTATGTGACAACAATCATTTGATCATTTGACACATAAAGAAAAAATACTGAAGAAAATGTCTGATCTATGTATATGTACTGGTGGGGAAAATGTGATGACAATATTATAAAGTAAGAGTTCATTTAGCTTGTTTTATTGCATCATTCTGGCTCTAGAAAAACAAAAACTTTGACATGATGAATTAAAGACCCACTATGATGAAAATTCAGTAAATGTGGTGTTTTTACATGTTCTTTTGGCATTTTACTAATGATGGAGGACATATATATAAAAAACATTAGGCTCAAAATGAACATTTGTGTTACAACGCTAATGTTAGGTTGTGGGTGTGAGGGGCTGTAAGCAACAGGTAGGGGAACGGAGGGGCAGGGTTGCTCCCCGCCAATGGCACGTCCTAGAAAATGAGACAGATTTTTCATTTTGCCTAAAAATTGACATAATTATAATGAAATACTTTTTATATAGATGATCGGAGTGGGACTTTAAAAACCAGTAAAACAATGTAGCTTCTAATCAACCATGCATACTGAAAGACCAACTAAAGTACCTCAAATTCATAAAATACAAAGATTTCAATTTAAACAAAAGGAATTTAAAAAATGTAAAGATGAACGTCATTTCAAAATGGCTGCAAAACTCCCCAGAAGGGTTTCTGTTCACAGCTTTTAACGAGAAACAACACTAGACGGCATGTGTTTCAGTATTTACAAGGGAGGAGGGGGATCTGCTGAATGACCCCAATCCAGGACCCGACCCAAACACACATTGATGCTGCAGCCAGGAGGATCACAGAGAAACTCAAATCTCTCCATGATCCACATCCAGAAACAGCTGATCCCCGCAGTCATTCCATCACACCTCCCCCCATGCGTGAGCATGCTCATAGTGTGAAAGAACATGCAACAGACTGTTTAGCTCTTTGTCATGGAGATGTAATAAGAGCACTGAAACCATGAATCACCTCAACACGGCACAGCTTCTTAAGCCACTCGCCTAGCTTCTCCATCAGTTTATATTTAAATGTCCTATTTTCGTCCAAATATCAGCATTCATGAAGTGAAAGTCCAGCACGTATGATGTTTACTTATCCACTTTATTCTAGGGTTAGTGGGAGTTCATTGTCATATTTTAATTTTTTAGGGGGGCACAGATTCTGTCAGGCCACTGATTAAGCCTGCCAAAATCTGTGCCCTCAATCATATATGTGCAGTAGAAGCAACAACGCATTTATTAATTGTCTCTTGTTAACCTTCTCCACAGTAGTGCCATTTCATAAATTGCGTTTCATTCTAAATTAGCCAAACAAACACTGTTTTTAGTTTTTGTTTTTTTACACAGAAAGCTGTCGTTGTTTTACGAGAATATGTGGAAAACAATGCAAACTATGTCGATAATCCCCAAAAAGCCGATAATAAAGTCTATCGAAACATCCACCTTTATTTAATGCTTTTGGGGCGTATGCTGTGGACGGGAAATAGATTTCCTGGCGGGGAAACATGTTGCAGCACAACACTCAGTGGCAAAGGAAAGCGATATCTATGCTGATGGTTGAATAAAGCATCAGTTCAGAGAGAAAGTTCACCACTAACTGGTTATTTTTGTCCAGATGATGAAGCTAAAGGTTGTTTTAAAGAAGACCAGCGCAATGATACAAAACATTTAAGCTATCTGACCGGAACCTCTTTTTTTAGGAGTGAATTATCACTTTTTAATGCAGCAAGCCAATCAGAATCGAGTATTCACCCGCCATGGTATGAGTATTTTGTAACCTGGAAAGGTATACCCAAATAAGAAATTTATAGTAATTTTGCTAAGGCAAATTTAGCTGCTTACACTCTGCATGAAGAAATTAAAAGTTATCCATTGTAAACAAATTAATATTAGTTCATTGGTATTTCTAAAGGAATAAGGTCTAAAGACTGGATAACAATGACCTCACCAAATCTGGCCCTCCTTGCAAAAAATTGGACACCCCTGTTTTAGCCAATAGGAAGCATCACTGGCATGTAAATTGGAAAACATGTAGGACACTTCGAGGCCTGTGTCTGAGACCTTAAAACAGTGTTTGCCACTTCCACCTCGTCTGCATGAAACCAGCTGAGTCCGTGGTTGTCATCATTGACCTAAGGTCAGCAAAGAAAAGCAGAAAGTTTTTTAAAAGGTCATGTCAATCAAAAGGCTATGCCCTTTAATACAACTGTATTTTATACAAAAATAATTGTTAATAAAAAAATCTACTTCCAGTACATTTTTTTAATTTATAAATTTTGGTTTGCTGTGACAGAGGATAGAATTTTTGTAAAACAGGTCACTCTAGCTGCTTTCTGCAACTGCAACAGCCACTTTCCTTTTCACACCAGCTTCCAACAGGAAGTTCATGATTTTTACTCATGTAGGTTAGACTTCCTTTCCATGTTATGCAACAGTCAGACAATGAAGTGTCTTAGCGTCTAAATTTTGGTTCTTTAATTTTGGCAACCTCACTCACCCTGTAACAGAGGCCAGAAAAAAAAATGTAACAGAGGCCATATTAAGAAACGCTTTTTGTGGTCTGAAATTAGTTCCACTCACGCTTTTTTTTTTTTTTTTTTTTACTTTCCCGCATTTCAAAAAATGCAAACTGCTTGATAAAAATTAGGAAAGTCAATTTTGTGATAACTACAAATAATTGAGCATTATTTGCAGCAGATAAAATAACAGATGACTTCTGGGAAACATCTCAATCCTTTAGACTTATGTGGATTGTGGACTCTCTTCGCTACCGAAACGCATTTGAATGACATGTCAAAGGTCAGAGTAATCCAGGAACCAGGTGAGTTCTTAGAACACCCAACAAAGGGTTCTGCTAAAGCCTCTATGAAAAGAAAACCCTTTCTCGCATCAATGTTGTGTCAGAAATGGACAGAAAGTCGTCTCTTCTTTATATCAAAGGTCCCTCCTGTTTCTCATTAACTAAATACGGTTTTAATGAAGATATTCCACTCTTCAAGGTCTTCTTCTGCTCAGATGTGGAACCAGTGTCAGGATGGGATAACCGAGGTCGCATCTGAACTGGACAACGTGAAGCAACGTCTGGCTGAAAATTTTGAACAATTTAAGGAGACAGAGATTATCCAGGTGAGAAATGTCCATATTTATTTGACATGTAATCAAGATATGAGAAAACTGATTTCAAGGTCAAAAAAAGTCAATTTAGCAAAGTATTACAATAAGCTTAACGGTTAAAGCTGTAAAGAAACTACATGCATACGTTAGTTATTTGAAAAAAGCTGGTTCTCAGCAACGTTTATTTATGAAGCACTTTGTTTAAATTTAATCAAGATGCCAACTAAAGTTCATCTATTTATCCATTTTTAAAACGTTTCCAGAGGTCTTTTAATTATGATGATGTCGTTTTTAGCCCAAATATAAACCTCTATTGTTTTCTCAAACAGTTTCTTATGCAGAGCAGCAGGAGTTTATTAGACTTTGCCTGTAAAAAACAAAAAAAACAAGAAATTTGCCTAAAGTGTGGCGACACTTGCTGCAGAGCAACACCGCCCCCCCTTCCCCTCCTTGTTGCAAAGGGCTCAGAGCAGGGAGCATGTGGTCTCACTCAGCATATTTTCTACCTCACAAATATGATCTTTTTCCAACGCCCCAATCGTGCTCCTGATTCGATTCATCTCAATTTGAATAAAGAAATACTCAGAAATGCAATTTTAAGCTTTGTTTTTTCAAATATTTCTGTCCATTATCAAGAAAGAAAGAACATGACCAAACAATTAAAAAACACAATTTTCCTTAGAGTGGCCTTTTAATGGCATAAAGTGGTCAACACTCTAAATCAAAATTTCAAACATTTGTAGATATTACTATGGAGCATATATATATATATATATTAACCCCTTTGATTATATATATATATATATATATATATATATATATATATATATAGTCAAGGGGTTAATCTTTACTTCCCAAAGATTGTAGTTTTAAAAATAATAATAGAAAAAAGGATCAATAAAGCAAAAATCTTCAAAATCCAACCACGGATGGAAAAAAAGAGATTTTGACCCCTGACTGTATATGGAACTGGACTGAGTGAGTGTGATGTCACCCATAAAAAATGGTTTACTTCCAGCTCCACCCAAATGAAGCTATTTCACGCCATTTTTTCAATGAAAGGGACGCACTGCTGGAACCAGACACTGTTTAGTGCAACCACTCTCACCAATCAGGAGTGAGCTTGTTGAAAGGCCACACCCCTTCTACTCAGGAGAATCTGTCAAACTTTCAAACGTTAGACCACATACTTACATACAGGGACCTGTTTGGCCGGTTTTAACTTAAATAGTTTGCACTACAGAAAAAATATCATGAAAAAATTAGGATTACTAGAACATGTAAAAAAGTATCAGAGCAAGAATGGTTATTTCAAATAAAACGACTGAGTAACAGCTGTTTATTGGTTTATAAAGCCTTTGGGATTTTAGGCTTATTGGAACCAGCGAGGGGGAGGAGCCACTCAGTCCAGTTCTCATGTACAGTCAGGGGTTTGTAATTACCTTGTATGTTTTCCTTAGGGGTACATGTGACACCGACAGGAAGTTGAGTTCTGAGCAAATGCATATATTCTTAAATAAAGTATAAACTGAAACCAGAATCGTTGCACTTTAAAAAAAATAAAAGTAAAGAAAATCCCCCAAAAAACTGGACATTCACTGAGGTGAAGGGGATTTTATTTATGGGATCTCATCAAAGTTTGCCTTAGGTCAGCTCATCTACCCACTTGCCCCTCGACTCAACCAGCTAGCCATTAACCCCCCCCCCCCCTCCCTTTTTTTTCCCTGTTTACTGCCCTATCTCCCCTCCCCCTTCATTCCCTCCCCCTGTCCCGTCCACGGCTCTATAATCTCCGGAGGTGAAGCAGCTTGCTTCTTCATGGCAGTCTGAGCGGCCGCTTGTTTGCGTCATGCAGGAGATGGAGCTGTGCCTGCAGCGTTCCTCCGCCGGGCTGAGGGAATCGGCCTCCATCAGGACCCGCCTGTCCCAGCACGTCGCAGCCAGCGACGCCGCCGTGCTGGAGCAGCAGCTGGAGCAACTCCACGCCCAATGGGAAGAGCTGTGTGTGAAGGTATGACTCCTACAACCCTGTCAGGTGTGTGGGAGGCCGTGCAGGTGCAGCAGGTGCAGCAGGTGGAGAGGGTCCTCTCTTCAGGCTGAGCATGTGGGGCTTTTGGGAGGGAAACCGTCTCATTAAAATGCAGCAGTTTGCCTCTAACAGATCAAATTTTTTCAGCCTGAACTCCTCACAGCTTGATCCACGTTTATCCAGAAAGTTCTGGCTGCTTCTATAGTTTGATATCCGAACCAGCATCTTCAGGCTGTTTTTAGCTGCTCCACATTCCTACAGGAAACAGTCTGCTTATAGCTGAGAAACCAATGATTATGACAAACCTTTGTTGGAGAAAAAGGGGGAGTTTTAGTCACATTCAGTGAAGTTGTTGTGGTTGTTTCCTCCTGCTTCCTCCAATGTAAAACATGAACATTTGAGGGGCTGCTGTTGTTGTTCTCCAGCATGGTCTCCAGGTCCAGATCGGTTTTTCCAGCATTGTGCTGAACAGGTTGTAGATGAGGAGCCGCTAGAGTGGATCTGCCAAGCAGATGGCTCGGCGTTGCTGAAGGGACGCGAGGGGACGGGGCTCCATTGTTCCTGGGGAGGCACAAAGTCTTCACAAAGCACCCCAAATTCCCCCGCAGTCCAGAGAAGCCGCCGCCGCTCCGCCCTCCCACCACCACAGAGGAGCCCTGAGGGCATGCTGAGCCCCTGATCCAAAAGATCATCAACCCCCCCTAATCAGCTTTGTCAGGGGGGTGTTTTTACTGAATTAAGCTGTCATTAGGAAAATGGACCTTGTTAATTTGACCAAATAGCCAGAATCTCCTCGGGGGTTTCTCCTGATTCTCCCCAGTCTGAATCAGATTAAATGTCGTCGTTCCAGCAGAACGTTTGATCCGCTCTGAGATGTGTAATCACATTTTTCACCATAAACTCGACTGTGTTAACTAACCAATGGTTTTACAGATCCGAGTTTTGTTGTTGTTGGGATATTTTTGGCTGCAAATAATAATCAACGTCTGTGTTTTGAAGTTTTTCTATTTTAAATATTAGTAAAAGTTTGGTTCAAACAATCAGAACTTTAAATCAGGGATGGGCAAACCTTTTGACCTGTAGAGTTCTGAAATTTGGCAGAAGGGCCAAACCAGGAACAGGTATGTAGTGTTTTGGTAATCCACCTTATAAGAGAAAGAAAAAAGCTAGAACCTGGACAAGACATGCTTTAATTTTTAATGAAAATGTATTTATAAAATTTAAAAAACAGTTTTATTTCCAAACGGTGTCTCTTGTTTTTTGTTTTAGTGCAAATTGCACCAATGAGTAGATCTTCCCTTTGGAAAAAAAATGCAAATTTGGAGAAACGCTGCATTTATGTGGTGTTGGAATGAACACCTACCCATTCATTTGAATGAGAAGGTTTGTCCAAACTTTTGGTCTGTACTGTATTTTAATCTTTCACAAATGTCTCTGTCATGTTAGGAGAAACATGTTTTAAACTTTATTGTTGACAACCATTTTAAAAGCTATAAAACTAGTTGCTAAGGACAAATTTAATATTGATTTGATAAACGGGCCATGAAAATAGCTAAACTTATTTTTTAGGTGCATGCTAGAAGAAAAAAACTGAATTTTTGCGAATTTTTTCACCTTTAGGTTTCTATTCTATTTCCAAATTTGACTTAAAGAGCATTTATCTATTTTTGACCTTTTTGAACTCATTCTGTTGAAGTGCACACAATAGTTTAGAGATAGTGACTATTTTCTCGTGGCGTCCTTTCAAAGCAGGCGATCTTACAGTGAAGCCCTTGGACAGATAGTTGTCAGAACCAGACGTGTATTGTGTGCAGTCAAGTCCCTTTGTAATTAAGTCTGTTATGATTTAAGTAGATTGTCAAACTAAAGGCACACGGCACATGGAGCGTCCGGCCTGGAGCCGTTCAATGGTGTATGCAGATTTATTTAGGTCACCTTCATTCATTAGCGGGAAGCTCTGAGGCGGATGTTGGATTCAAAACATGTATTCAAAAAAAGGCACACAAAGTACAGAAGGTACATTATGATTTAAAAAAACAAACAGTAGCCGTTTAAGCTTTTCTGATTTCGAGTATAAAATGACTGGAATCAGCAGATCCTAATAACATAGTTAATAGTCATCTGCAAATTCTTAATTTTCAGTTAAAAATTCAAAGGGACACCCCTTTGTTTAAAGGGCTGATATATATTAAATCTTTGTTTGCATGTCTGTCCATCCAAACATCTATCCATTCATCCCTACATACATGGATGTATGTATGTTTGGATGTGTGTGTGTTGGTGTGCATCATTGTATGTATGTTTGGTTGTATAGTTGTATGGTTTTATGAGGCATGTTTAATTTTATGGTTGATATTATGTATGATGTGTTTTGTATTGAGTGCATGTATGTATTGGATGGAATGGTTTATTTGGAATTGGAGACAAGGCATGAAGGGGTCAATAAACTTTATTGGCTCAAACTCATGTAAATATGGAAATTACTGCTGCATTAGTTTATTATGAAAAATATAATATCATTTGGGTGAATATTTGAACTACAGGATAATACAATAACTAGTTTCTAGAATGAAGAGGAAATAATACAAAGACTGTCCAACAATATTACGAAAATACATTTTGTTCTTTCTGGGTTTGATTATGTAGTCACTGATAAATCTCTTATCCTACCCATCATGCTTTGTTTTCATCTTCAATAATTCCCTTTTTTGTTTGTTTTTACCCTTTCAAGGTTTCTTTGCGCAAACAAGAAATCGCTGACCGTCTTAATGCTTGGACCATTTTCAATGACAAGAACAAGGAGTTTAGTGATTGGCTGACTCAGATGGAGAAGAAGATCTACCACACAGGAGATCTGAGCATTGAGGAGATGGTGGAGAAACTGAAGAAGGTACGACGCTTGAACATGAATAACAGCAGGGCTGTAGGTGAACATGCAAGCAAAGAAAACCTCGGCTGACTTGTCAGACATTAGAACTTTGTGGTCAAACCTGTTGGTTCTCATTTAGACGTGTGACGTCAAACCTCAACGTAGCTTAACAGTAGAGCCACATAGTTAGGCATGGTGGTGGAGGAATTGTAATTTGTGCTTTTTTTTATCTTGCAAACAAACAGCTACAGTTTGGTAATGAGATCTCAACGGAGGCCAATAAAATGCTGAACAGAGAATATGATTTATTCAGTATGTGTTTTACCTACCGTAGTTTTTTTTTTTTGGTCAAGCCTTTATCGGCCTGTGCATCACCGTAACTCTTCGACCGTTTGTGCAATTAAAGTAGTTTCATCAGATTCTGAGCGTGGAGAAAAGCAGCTTTATGTGGATATGCAACAGCAATAAAGGGTCAGTTGGGATCGCATCAATTACGCCAACGGTCGAAGAGTTACATTCATTTAAAGAGTTGGTGTTGTTTCCTTTCACCAGTGACAGGTCTAGTGCTAAAGAGTTACAGTAAACCTAAACAGGAATTTGGACTCCTAGAGTAACAGGAAGTGTAAAGGCAACTTAAAGCTTTTTGCTGAAATTACATCATCAAGAACTCTTTCTTTTTGATGATCTATATGACAAGACATTTACGTTTACAGTGATGAAGATCATTGCATTTTGTCATTGAAGTTTTAGCAGAACTTACAGAATTAAGAAACACATTGTATTTCCCTGAAAATGTGTCCAGAAGAGGATACAGATCATTTTTGGTCCACTTTAGCGTTTTATTGCTGCATCAATGCGAAATCGGTTCAGCATTTTAGACATTTTCGGAGTGTTTTCCATCCCGTTAAATCAAAATCATTTACCTTTGTACATGTACACATTGGTAGGTTTTTGTTGACGTTTTTAGTAGGGGTGTAGGGAAAAATCGATTCGGCAATATACTGATTTCATTTGGCGAGATCAGTATCGATTCAAATTGCTGTCAGGACGATATTTATTTAATTATTTCATCGCCTACTGACCCTCTTTGAGCTAATTAGTGAAAACTGTTACTTAACCATATTTGGGAGGTTCTTAAAGTGGGCGGAGCAAACTCCCACAGCCAATGTGCGTCTTTTGTATTTAAGACTTTTATTGAGAAGCTCTCCCCGACCTGGTCTTGGAGATCTACCACCCTGCTTGTTTCAGTTCTCTCAGCACTGCCGTCTGTTGAATAGCTGACTCAGGTGTCTCATCGCTCTGATTGGCCAAACACATCCGATGCAGGTAATCAGCAGCACGGAGTGATGTGTGATCTGGAAAACAGAGAGGGGTTTAGATTTGAAGGAGCAGGATTGGTCAGCCCTGGTCTCTATGCAACATCAGGGGCCAGTTGTTCAAAGGTACGCTGATCGGATTTTGGTGATCGGATTGGATCAAATCTTGAAAATGGGTTGTTCAAAAGGGAAAGAAGGAATCTGAAATCAGATTAGATCACAGAATCCAATCCTAGTTCTAATCTGGATCAAACCTTCAGTTTGTGTTGTTCAAAACTTGTCAGTAGGATTTGGATAACTTTGATCCAAAAAAACTGGATTATCCTGATCGCAACAGGGGGAAGGATTTAAAGGTGGATTCCAGGAGGGAAATGTAGAAAAACTTTAAAATTGGTCAAATAATACATTTGTTTCATTTAGTGTTTATACTTTTATTTATATTTTGCACTTGACTTGTGTAACCGTTGTAACAGTGATGAAGTAGATACAGTAGACATAGGCTACCAGTTAAGCTATTCAGTAAAGTAAAAACAACCAAAGCAGAACTGCAGATCCGCCTCCTAAAAGCAGAGCTTGGAAATGCTGGTCTCTCCTCCTCAGATTGAAAAACTCCCTGAACATTCTTTATTTGGTTAACTATTGGACATTTAGCCATTTTATTTAAGACGTTTTCAAAATATCCACAATGCATTTGTTAATGTATATTTGTTTTTTTGTTTTTTGTGACTCAGATGAGGGGTCATAAAAGAAATTATGAATGGAAGTGGATGTTTGTTATTTTTGTGTTTTGTCTCAGAATAACAAACTCTTACAGTGACCCCATGTTGGCTCTTCTACCTGTTCTTCACATAGCTGGTAGCCCGTGTTGTGATATGTTGTCCCATTTAGAGCACAGGTAATCTGGATTTGGTAATCTAGAAAACTGTGTATCTGGATCAGGGTGATCCAGTCCAAAGTTGCTTTGAAACACCGGCATAAAAGTAAGACGGATTACCTGATCCTGCATAGGAAAAAATGTGATTTCCAAATCCAGATCATTTTGATCCAGATTAAACTTTTTGAACAACTGGCCCCAGATGATCAGTCCAGAGTGTACATGTCTGAGGTTACTACACACATTTGTTAATCCAAAATAACCAAACATTTAATACGGTGGTTATTAATCTTGTTCAAATTTCATTAAAGTCTTCGATTTTTTATATTTTTCTGAAACACTAAAACCAAGGTGACGACTCAGTTTTGATTTGATGAGATGAAAACATCAGACTTTTGATGCCATCTTTGACCCGCCTTTGACCTTTGACCAGGACTGCATGGAGGAAATGAACCTGTTCAGTGAGAACAAGAGACACCTGAAGCAGCTGGGGGAGCAGCTGCTGCTGGCCAGCGACGAGGCCAAGCAGACCCAGGTCCGTGGGTCGCTGCAGGAGGTCAATCAGCGGTGGAACGACCTCTTTCACCACATCGAAGCCAGGTAAGAAGCGGCCGCAGGTGTCCCCCGCCGCTGCACAGCGGGAAACCGCCACCTTTATGTCCATTAAGGAGTTTTCAAAAGGGGTGCGTTTGGTGAGCACTTTGCAAAGACAAATGACAGGCTGAGGGTCAGATTGTGTTTTTGTATTTAAGATGAATCACAATTTGCATCATTAAACCCCCCCCCCACCACCACCACCACCACTTAAGAGCAAAGCTCCTCTGCAGCAGAAAGCATAATGAGGCGGGAGAAAACAGCGGCTCCAAGGCTTCCATCCATCCACCTGCTGTTGAGTTGCTCTGCAGCTGTCGGGAAGACGGAGCAAACCCCCTCCAACAGATGGATAGACCTGGAATTCATGCCCCCACCCCATCAACCCCCACCTCAGGAAAAGAAAAAAGCTGTGATTTAGGCTAAAACCCTCATCTCTGTAAGTCCACGCTGACTGCCCCCACTTTTTGGGGGCTGATTGTAGCCCCTCCCCCTGCCTCGGACTTCACTTTTAAAAAATGTATCAACGTGTCACTTTTTAAATCTACTTTAAATAGATTATTCAAGCGCCAAGTTTTGGTAAAAGATAGCCGTGTTGCCGTGCAACCTTTGCAATCTCCCGGTAATTTGGCAGGTGATGGTTACTCCTAATGCAACCGGAGTTACGGCGAGCGCCTAAAAGATGCAGCAGAAGTAAATGTCAGAGTTTTATCTTGAAGCCCTCCTGCCGGCGCCTCGCCTTTGTTCCCCCCCATCCGTTCTGTGCCTAAGCACACCCCCCCCGTCTCCGCTCTGGGCTTTTGTTTGACCTTCATGTGAAGCTGCCGGCCTTTGTGAGGCTGTCAGTGGACAGAGAGGTGGAGGAACCGTCTTTTCCTCGACTGAATTATATCTCCATTCTACGACCACAAACCCCCCGTCATGGATTAGAAAGTCTTCACGCTCAGGTTTCCACTGATACTTTGACTAACGCTTGAAACAATTTTAAAATGAAATAAAAGCAGTAAATAAATTCAGTCAAACAACAATAGAGACATTTTATAGTAAGTGTTTACTAAATGTTAGATATTCAGGGGTTCTAGAGTCTGGAAAAAACTTTCATACATGTCTAAATCCTTTTTTTTTTTTTTTGGTTAAATTTTATTATTTTTCCAGAAACCTTTGACTTTTGTGACAAATCTGTCAGACTATAAAACATGATGTAAAGGAAAAATTTCAGAAAAAACGGTTGTTACACAGGTCAAAAATGAGAAGGTCAGATGTCAACAATGACAATAAAGTCGTTTTTCTTAGCAGAATGTTTGTCTGACTTCACAAAAATGAGCAGGAAACTAGAAAATGAATGTTTTAAGCTGCAGTTTAAGTTACTGGATCTGATGGATGGAGGGAGGGAGGGAGGGAGGGAGGGAGGGATGAGTGGTTGGTTGATTAGTTGATTGGTTTGTTGGATGGTTGGTTGGTTTAATGGTTGCTTGGTTAGATAGTTGGCTGTCAGGTTTATTACACGCAGTTGTAAAAAAGGGAGAAAAGGACAACAATAATAAAAGTACTTGAATAATTAATATCTCAAAACTATTTGAGATATTAATACAGATTTTGCAAATGCAAGATTTGCAATCTGCAGCTTTTTCACTGATGATTCTGTGCTTTGCTGCAATCCTCTGGAGCCAAACTCTGCTGGGAAATACTGCCTATGAATAAACAATGAAAAAACTCCACATTTGGTCTTACTTCCCACCAACCTGTAGTCTAGGGGCAGGATACTCAGTAACTTGGCTGGTATTCTTTTAGACAGAGGTCGCATATGTTTTATCAAGAATTTAGATGACATTTACTGGCCCCTTAGTTCTAAGATGTCTGGGGTTTTTTCAGTTTCTGTTGAGTTCATAAAGTTTCTTTGAATTTGAACTGCCTTAGGGCTTCAGAGAAATTACAACAGGAACACAAATGTTCGGACGCCAAAAATCGGTCTGAAGAAATGAAAACGTCAGAAGTTGTTAGAGTTTAAATCAGAAACTCCCCAGAATCCCTTGCTGTTTAAAATTCCAAAGGTCCCGCCATGGGAGCGTCTTCTTTTGATTGTCCCTGACTGATCAGACAGTCTCAGGAATGACCATTGACTGTATATAAGAACTGGACTGAGTGACCCCTCCCCCCTGGCATTCCAAACAGGAAGTACCCCCTGGTTCCAAGAAGCAGGACATACCATAGGCTTTAAGAATCTTCCAATCTCACCAAACTCTTTTCAGAAATCCTTTAATGTCATTGTTACACAAGAAGCTTTTGACAACGAAAGGGTGATGGACTCGTTAAGGTGGGGTACACACCAGACAGCTCGCCAGTCTGTTGCTGTTACACTCACATATTTACTGCATGTTTTTGGACTGTCTGACACAGTCCAAAAACACGGAGAACATGCAAACTCTAACCAGAAAGTTCCCAGCTGGGATTTGAACCAGGCATGACGCTGAACCCCACTTCCCCCCGGGAGCCTGGTTAGCGTCTGTCCTCTGCCACCATCGCTGTAGGAATGAATGGGAATCAGACGATGACTGCATAGCAGTGTGGGTCTTAAAGAAGAAAGACGAGCGCTGTTTAAGGACATGCCAGTTCCACAGATTTATACCCACGTCTCATAATGGAAATGTGTCTTCATCAATGGAGGGGTGCTTGGTGTGCCATCAAGACTGACTGTGAAGGCGAGCGCCACGAAAGAGGAAGTTCAAAGCTTTGCAAACGCCACGCTCCTGACTCTGAGGTGAACCCTTCAGGCCAGCGGTTTCAGCGTGCAGCCTGTTGGGACCCTCTTCATTCTTCACAGTTTTCCCATCTGAATATGTGGACAGAGAGAAAGTTCTGGCAGCAGCTGCTGGACCTCAACAGCGGAGGTGGGATCAAACACAGAAATTGACTCAAACTCCAAAATGGGGCACACTTCAGGCTTTTAAGCCTCGGATAAGGGCCTGTATTGTCCCGTGCGTTGCTATGACACCAGTTGGTGTGGCGCCGCGTGTTTGTGTGTTCATGAAAAGGACGGTTGCCATGGTGACCTTGGTTTTATTGAAAGACACCTGACAGTGTTAGTGCAGTTGGCTTTTAAAAAGATGTTCTACTCTGTTTTTCTAGTTTTATAAATAAAGTTCTTTTTATCCAGAATCTTTGTTTATGTTTTTACTCAAACTTAAATGGATGTCTTTGGGAATTTAAATTTAAAATCTTTTTTGTTTCCATTTTTTCCAGAAATGATTCTTCAGTCTAAGTTTTTATGGTGCTGGTTTGGTTTGTGGGACTCCTGTAGTTGGAGGCTTTGCTGATGATGATGAGGTGTCTGCCTGTTTACAGAGTGAAGAAGCTGAAGGACACTCTGGTGACGGTGGAGCAGCTGGACAAGAACATGAGTAACCTCCGCTCGTGGCTTTCCCGCGTGGAGGCGGAGCTATCCAGACCCATCACCTACAGCGTCTGTCACCAGCGGGAGATCCAGAGGAGGCTGGCCGAGCAGCAGGTCCAAACACAAACACAAGACACCGTTATCTATCGTGCAAAAATTAAAATAAATAAACAAATAAAAAGAGAACAAAGTTCATTCAACATTTAATATGTTTTAATTGCCTCTTTGACCAAATGGAGGATTAAGTCACTGGATAGGAAGAAGACGTTCTAAACTTCATCTGATGTTTTGGTAAATCTACATTTTAGAGAACTTTAA
The DNA here is from genome assembly GCA_037389245.1 of Oryzias sinensis. NCBI lineage: Eukaryota > Metazoa > Chordata > Actinopteri > Beloniformes > Adrianichthyidae > Oryzias > Oryzias sinensis. The sequence goes on along the minus strand of CM074509.1, from coordinate 17,504,831 downwards.
AGACCAAATTAAACCAGTCTTGTGCTAAATGAAAAGTTAAAAATAAGAAGACGATATCACCTGTACAGGTGCTGTGGATTTTTGGTTTGTCTGTGGAGAGGTGCAGCTGTAACTAAGGGGAGTCCAAGTGTGTCTCACGTTTGTCTCGAGGCTCAAACAGCCACCTTAAGGGACGTCATGAAAATGGAACGTACCATTGTCCTGCGTGTAGTAAGTGTAATGCAAAGGATTTCTAAGAATAAGGGAAGTTGTCCGTACTTACGATGTTCGGTTGATGCTTTCACACGGTGTCTGCACACCACACTCTAGTCATTGATAAGGTTGAGCACTGCCGCATAACTGAATTCTGCACATTAGTGATACATAAGTGTCCATAAGATATCCACAAAACTACACTCTGTTTAATTTCCTCGTTTCTAACCGTCAGGCAGCACACACATCACCTGAGCACCATTAACGGGCCCCTTGTGCTTTGCACAACATTTGGGTTGAGAAAAAGACCACGACTTACCCCGACACCAGGCATGTCATACGTGTTCGAGAACGCATTTAGCCCATGGTGTTCACACTGGACAATTCAATTGATGTACATTGATGTAGGTTGAGCCCAAAAATGAACCTAAAACCTTGAGTTGAACGGTGGATGAGTGGTCTGGCACCTCTGTATCTGTAGCTGTAGCTGTTACATGTATATCGTCCACGTCTAAAGATCAAATGCTTTAAAAGGTTCCCAGGACTCGGCTTGTGACTCTGGGAGACAGAGCCTTTTCGGCTGCAGCTCCTAAACTCTGGAATACTCTCCCCTTCTCTGTAAGGTCTGCCAGAACCGTCGGTCATTTTTTAAAAGACACTTTAAAAAAAATAAAACTCATCTTTTTAGTTAGGCTTTTAACTGCAGTGAGCAGAGTTAGTGGGTCAGCTTGTTAATTTGATCCTTTTATTATTTTTTATTGTTTTATTGCTTTTATTGTTTCTTTATTTTATCATATTGTTTCTGATTTCATTAGATTTTATGTTAAGCACTTGGTTGCCTCTGCTTTTATAAGTGCTATTCGAGTAATACATTGATTGATTGATTGATTGATTGATTGATTGATTGGTTGGTTGATTGATTGACTGATTGATTGATTGATTGATTGATTGATTGATTGATTGATTGATTGATTGATTGATTGATTGGTGATCCCAAGAGTTTCGCACGCGGAAAGTGTGCTTTTACGTGTGTCCACATAAACCATTTTAAGTGTTTGCTACGACCTGTTTTCTACAGGATGCCTGTAAACTTGAACATTTTTACTCCAAGTGGTCTAAGTCCTTGATATTTAATATGGACCACCTGCAGGTTTCACTGTTTTTAACCACAGACAGACCGTAGCCATCTGTAAGGTCAGTGAGGCATTAAGGTGGTTTTAGGAAGCAGATTTACAACAATCACTTCATGCTCAAGCAAATAATTGAATCCTTGTGTCATCTATCAAATCTGCCTTCATCTTTGCTTTATTGGGATCATAAACAAACTTTATGATACCTCAGTTTTTGTTTTTTTTACTTCAAAATCAAATTTTCGTGCTTTTATTTTGACCGAAACACTCAGAGTGAATAATGCCACTTGAATGAGTCCAATACCGGGAGCCGGTTTAGCTCCTGCTGGTTTGCGGCGCCTTTCGTCCGTGAAACCAGGGCTCAAATCCAGGCTGCTCCCTGTTCCCTTCTCTGCTTCTGTGCCGGTCCCAAGCCTGGTTAATTTGAGAGGGTTGCATCAGGAAGGGCATCCGGCGTAAAACATTGCCAAGATAACCATGCAAATCTTCACTGTGGCGACCCCTGATGGGACAAGCCAAAAGTGAAAGAAGAATGAGTCCAATACCAAAAGAATACACTAAATTAAATATTTCAAAAGGTGATATATACTTTCAGAGAAAAAAAAGCAAACAAGTTTTAAATAAAATACTAAATAAACTTAAATTTAAATAAAAATGTAGAAATTAAAAAAATCAAGTAAACTGAAAGATGATTTACACTGAAAAACTAACCAAACTAGTAGCTGCTTAATGGATTTGATAACTTCAGTAGAATATTGGTAAAATAAGAGGATTTCTTCCATCAGGTATATAAAAAATTCAAAAAATCAGAAAAAATGATGGATCTTTCTCAATGAAAAAAACAGTTCATCATTAAAAATGATGTTTTTTCTTTCTACACTTTTTCCGTTTTTTTTCTTACAAATTTTACAAACGATTTCGGCCATATATACTAAATGTTGTATTTTCTTCTTCTGTTTTAGCAGCGTTTAGGAAGACATTTTTTCTGCAGTGATTAATTTTTATTTTTTTACAGTTTATTTTAGTCCTGTGTTTTATTCATCGTGTCTTCACATCTGTGTATAAATGCTCACTTACCTTTTTCCAGTGTTTAATACTATATTTAGCAACATGTCAGAAACTAAATAGGCATCTTTATCTTGAAAATTCCTTCTTTAACAAGCAAAAGGAACTATCCGTATTTAGCAGACGTTGCAGAAATTCTTCAATGTTAAACTGGGTTTTCCACTTTCTCAAACAGCAAAACTTTCTTTCTAAGGGCCCAGGTTTTTGAATTTTATTAAAGATCTATCTACTATAGCATAGGGAATTTGAAGACAAATGTTTCCCTAGCTTGGAGCAGCCTAAGATGTCCTAACAACATGACCTTTATGAAAATCTGACAGCTGATTGTCTAGTGTGTGAGATTCTTTAAAAATGTTTCATATAAATACACCTGAATGAAAAGAATACTTAAATTGTAATTTCTATACCACTGAAAACATATTAACACGCTTGGATCAATTAAGTAAAAAAAAACAAAGCTGCGCGTTTACTTCTGCAGTTCCTCATCAGCTGCTTCTGTGTCTGCAGGCCCTGCAGGAGGACGTGGAGCAGCACGCTGAGGCTGTTGCATCAGTGCTCAGTCTGTGCGGCGTGTTGCTGCAGGATGAAGACGCAGCCGCAGGAACGCAGGCAGAGACCGACTCCCTGCGGGAAACCAGCCACAGCCTGGACCAGCGCTGGACCACCATCTGCACTTTGGCTCTGGATCGTAGACTCAGGCAAGAACATTTAAAAGTCTTCTGAGGTTTAGCTATTTAGAAGTTAACTGAAGGTAAATCAGAGGAGTAATGTGGCGCCTCCATCAGGGTCGAGGAGACGTGGACTCTCTGGTGCAAATTCCTCAACGAGTACTCTTGCTTTGAGGACTGGCTGAAGATCGCTGAGACAACAGCTGCCAACCCCAACTCTGCAGATGTTCCCTTCACGCTCGCCAAAGAGGAACTTGTGAAGTTTGAGGTCAGTTGGGAGGGGAGCAGATGATGGATTTGTTTCTGCTGGTCTTCACGGTGCAGAAGTCCAAGTTCTTGTTTTTGGTTGAGCAAAAAGAAGATCTGTTTCTTCTTCAGGGCTTCCAGAGGCAAGTGAACGAACGTTTGTCCCAGTTGGAAATTCTCAACAACCAGTATCGCCGCCTGGCCCGGGAGAGCCGAACCGACAGAGCCGGCCAGCTCCAGGCCATGGTCCGGGAGGGGAACCGGCGCTGGGACCTGCTGCATCGCAGGGTGACCGCCATCCTCCGCAGACTCAGGGTACGTAGAAGTTCCTGCTGAAGGAACATCTTCGGATTGGTGTTGATGTTAATTCTTCTGTTGGGCAGCATTTTACCGGTCAGCGGGAGGAGTTTGAAGGCACCAGAAAGAGCATGCTGGTGTGGCTGACGGAGCTGGACCTGCAGCTCACCAACGTGGAGCACTTTTCAGAGAGCGACGTCCATCACAAGATACAGCAGCTCAACGTGAGATGCCGGAAGAGGAGAGAGCTTGGTTTGGATGGAGCTCCGTCGCTCACGGTCTGTCTTTGTCCAGAGTTTCCAGAAGGAGATCACGCTGAACACGGAGCGCATCGACGGCCTGATCGTGTTTGGAGAGGGTCTGATCAAAAAAAGCTCACCTCAGGATGCGGAGTTGATCGAGGATGAGCTGGAGGAGCTCCACTCGTACTGCCAGGAGGTTTTCAGCAGGCTGGTCCGTTTCCACCAGCGCCTGAGCCGGCATGTGGTGAGCCTCTGAACATCCATCCTCTGATTCCTCTCTGCCCTCCATCCATTCTCCTCTTCCCTTCTTCACCATAAAAGATCAGACAGGAGCCAGGGCCTTCTGGGGTCACGTTCTCCTTGGAATCAAGCTTGGAGCTGATTGGTCGACCCTGGCTAGGGCGGAGTCAAGGGAGCCTCCCAGCCACGCCCACCCATCTGCTGACTTCCCCACTGGAGCGGTCGGGCAGGGAGACGCCAGTGAGTGTGGATTCCTTACCTCTGGAGTGGGACCACACTGGAGATGTGGGCTCATCCTCACATGAAGACGATGAGGACGATGAAGAAGAGGGGCCGGCTTACTTCACTGCACTGTCAGGTAGAACTTCAGCTAATATTTCTTCCAAAACTTCCAGCCATAGTCTCACATTTCCTGTCAGAGGTTCACAAATGGTTTATAGACGTTCCACAGAGCTGCCCTCTCCAAAGCTTTTCCTCTGAGTCTTTAACATAAATCCTTCAAACAGATGGACTCTTTGGAAAACACAAATAAATCTAACAAATATAGTAAAAACTGTTTGTACCGGTGGTTCCAGAATACTCCAGAAGTTTGTTGATAGTAAAACAAAGTTTTCTGAGGGCATCAGCAGGATAAAAGAAAACATTTGGAAGCATTTCTACATTTGTCTGCATGAAGACAAGAAGTAAGAAAAATGGAGCATCATCTCAGGTGATAAAACTAAGTGTGCAGTGAAAAAAGCAGTTTTTCAAATAGATTCAAATAGAAAAGCTTAAATGAATGATCTTAAATTGCAAAAATAATTTGTTATTGTCAAGTATTTCCACTTTATGTTCATTTTATTTCCAATAACTTAAAAAACTGGCAGGAACATGAAACAAAACATGTGGGGAGAGATTGTAAAAACTTACTTGTAGCAGTTATAAATTCAGTAGAAATGGTTTATGATAAAAATCTTTTATTTATCTTTTTCAATTCAAAAAGCAGCAAACTATGTCTATTATTTCTCAAAAAGGCCTGTAAAAACCTATTCAAAACACACTAACTCACCTCTTATCTGGGCTTAAGAAAGACGCACACACTTTGTAAACGTTGCAGAGGCCACGCCCACTTCTTAATCTTTTTTTTTTTCAAATAGGTAACCTCAAAGCAATTATTTTTTCCTTGATTTTTGTCCTCATACATATTTGTTAGAGTGAGTTTTAATCATTGGAATGATTGTGGTTTAATGATGTAGGACTGCATTTCTGCATTGTTCATGTTAGTAAATCCTGTATTTATTAATACAAATATCTTTAGGTGTTTGATTTTTTTTTCTTTTTTTTTGCTCTATTTTTAGGCTTTCATATTTGTTATGACCTTCAGCAGCCTGATCCTGTCTCCTCGGTCTCTTTCAGGGGGGTCTTCTCAGGTTCTTCAGTGTCCAGGTTGGCAAACATCTGGAGAACAGGAGCTGGACGCTGAGGACCATGGCGTGACCACGCCCACCCTCAGCAGCACTCCTCTGAAGCCGGCTTATGTACATGTCACACCGACAGTGGACTTCCTATCAGCAGCTTCTTATCTCCGTTCTCATGGTGCTTTTGCTTCATCTCCAGCTGCGCCTCACCTCTCAAAGCAGCGGCAGCATCCAGAACCTGAAGAGGGTGTCGCTGATCCTGGATGACGAGGAGCAGCCGGAGGAGTTTGGGCTGACGGGACTCACACCTTCAGACCAGCAGTCGGGTAAGAACTGATGGAGGAGAAGCTTTGGGTTTGATGCTCTGAACTGAAGAGGTGTTTCCGCTCAGCAGGTGTGATCGAGCGCTGGGAGCTCTTCAGGGCTCAGTCCAGGCAGCAGGCCGCTCCTCAGGAGCCTCAGCAGCTCACCTCTGATCTGGATGACATCACTTCCTGGTTGGAGGCGGTGATTCCTGAGCTGGAGCTCCTCCAGCAGTCCGACCCAGCAGCCAGTATCTCTGACATGGAAGCTAGAGCCAAAGAAATCAAAGTAACAATGATTTTTATTTTCCGTGTTGCCGTAAAAAATTATTCACATTTCGGGGTCAGCACAGCCAATCAGCTTTGACTGAGAGGCACTGGAGGATTGGCAGAGATTTTCCCGCCGGATGCCCTTCCTGACACAACCTTGTATTTTTTTTCCGGGCTGGGGACCGGCACAAGAAAACCCAGACTTGGGTCCCCTTGTGGCTACATAGTTAGACAGTAACAGGAAGGGTCTTGTGTCAAAGGATCCACACTGGATGAAGCTCATCGCGCTCCCTGGGAAATAAACCTGCTTTCCCAATGCGTCAGTCTGACACGCCCCCAACCGAGCCACCCAGCCGCTGTTTGTGTGAAACGAGATTTGTATGATTTGTTCTGAGTAGTCCTGACCAGATTTATTTAACACTTTTGTGCCTTTGGGCAACAAATTTTGCCCCTGCCACATATCCATAAAGCAGCCAAAATTTAGCATGCGGCGTTCTAAAAGAAACGATGACATCACAGCGCGTGAAACTGTCAAAAAATGAATAAGGACAGAATCTCTTATGGTACTGAAAAACTAGTTCAAATTTCACAAACGAAACAAATTACTTCAACTTCTTGAGAATCTTTTGGAAGCTGTGTGGCTAAAAACAGCCGTTCTTTTGCTGAATCTTGGAAAAACTAAATAGACCTGCTCAACCCCCCCCCCCCCCCTCCCCTCAAAAAATGCAGCTCTCAGAATGTTGCAGACCGTACAACGGCTTTAACTTCTTTCTTTTTGCAGGAGATGCAGAAGATGTTCGCCCACTACAAGTCCACCATGCTGTCCCTCAACCTGCAGGCAGAGGAAGCTCCTGACAGACTGATGGCGGTGAACAGAGAGTGGAGCAGAGCCAGCACCGCCCTGCAGCAATGGGACTGCAGTCTGAGGAAGACTCTGATGCGCTGCCAGGTATGAAGGTGGACACAGAAACAGCACTCATGAGCAGCCAGGCCTGAGCATAAGCCATGCTGCGGCTTTTCAGTGAATATTTAAAGTGAATTAAATAAAATGGTTTCATCATGTGTCTCTCAGGAGAATCACGTTGGCAGATGACGATGTGATCTTTGTGAAGTAAAGATGACACGGATGGTTTTGGAATGAAAGCAATAATATCTCCTCGATTTGTTTTAATGTACTGCTACAAAAAGAATGAAGAAGCTAAATGCTGGTTGTGGTCCAGTTTGATCAAATCGCTGGACCTTTCTGTATTTTTTTGCACTGTGGTGGGTTTGGATCTTCCCTGACCTGTTTTTTTTTTTAGTCCATTTGAGCTTTGACACGCAGCATTTGAGTTGTTTTCATTCACATCCTGACTTTAAATGAGCTGCAAAACCTCGCATTCTTTCAGTCCGGACTTTTGGAAACCTTTATGTTCAAATTTACGACGGCTGGAGCTGGATGTAACAGACAAAGTTTTTCCATGCAGGAGTTCCACGAAAGCTTGCACTCTCTGCTGCTGTGGCTGCCTCATGGGGAGAGCAGACGCTACACGGTGGACATCAACCACCCAGGAACGACGGCCGGAGCCCTGGGGCGGCATTACAGCACGCTCAGCGTGAGTGCAGCCGCCGCACATCTTCAGAGCTCCAGACTGAAACTCAGAGAAGAAAAAAGTGGTTTGATTCTTTGAGCTTCAAACACATCAGGGTTTGATTCCCATGAAATAGAACAGAAATACAATTCAAAAAGGTGGACAGTTTTCTTTATATGTTTTTGATGTTTCAACAACACCAATATGCGACAATCAATCAACGAATTTCCAACTAATTTCAATACTTAATTGTTCAGTTCAGTTTAGTTTATTTCAAACACAAAACAAATGAAAAAGTCAACACACAGTGGTTTAAAAGACTTAAAATAATACAGTGTGCTTGAAAAGGAGTGGGTTGAAGAGAAATCTTGTCTGCTCCCACCCCTTTTCACAAAACCTGATGATGTACGTATTCAAGGCAAGGCAAGTTTATCTGTAGAGCACAATTCGTACACAAAGTAATTCAAGGTGCTTCACAAAACAGAAAAAAGCATTAAAATCACAATTCATCATAGAAATAATCAACGAAAAATTTACTTTAAAAGAAAAGAAAATATTTGAAAATTGATATATAAATAAAGGGAGGAAAGGAAAGAAAAGTGCAGATAGGACCTTTCAGTCATATACACGGCTAAACAGAAATGTTTTAAGTCTAGATTTGAACATGAACACAGAAGAGGCCTGTCTTACGCCTTCAGGGAGGCTGTTCCAGATTTTAGCTGCAGAATATTGAAACGCTGATTCCCCTTGTTTAGTTCTGACTCTGGGTATCAACAGGAGGCCGGACCCTGAGGTCCTCAGAGTACGAGATGGTTCATATGGCACTAACATGTCAGAGATGTACTTTGGTGCTCGGCCATGGAGAGACTTGTACACAAGCAGAGCTGCTTTGAAGTCTATTCTTTGAGGTACAGGGAACCAGTGCAGAGACCTGAGCACAGGACTAATGTGATCATACTTCCTGGTTCTGGTCAGGACTCGAGCAGCAGCATTCTGGATGTACTGAAGCTGTTTTACAGCTCGTTTGGAGAGGCCGGTGAGCAGGCCGTTACAGTAGTCTAACCTACAGGAGACAAATGCATGGATAAGTATCTCCAGGTCTGGCTTTGACACTATGTTTTTGATTTTGGCAATGTTTTTCAGATGGTAAAATGCCGCTGATGTTACTGACTTGATATGGCTGTTAAAGTTCAGGTCAGAGTCCATGATTACCCCTAGATTTCTGACTTGATTGAGGGTTTAAGAGACAGAGAATGAAGGTAGCTGCTGACAATTTCTCTTTGTTTCTGTGGGCCAAAAACAATAACTTCGGTCTTGTTTGAGTTTAGCTGGAGAAAGTTGTTCTGCATCCACGCACTGATCTGTTGGAGGCAGTGGCTGAGTGAATCCACCGGCCCAAATTCACCTGCTGTCAGTGACACATAGATCTGAGTATCATCTGCATAGTTGTGATAAGATATGTTATTACTGCGTATTAACTGCCCTAGTGGCAGCATGTAGAGGTTGAACAGAAGGGGTCCCAGGATCGATCCCTGGGGCACACCACAAGTCAAGGCCATGTAGTCTGAACACGCGTACTGTAAGTGTAACAAGTGTTTTTGAATAGAATTATAAAAATAGATATTTAATCAAATGGTGAACTTTTGATTTGAAATTTAAATACTTTTGGATTTTGGCTTTGATCCTCAACCCCATCACTCCCACCAGAACATCCACACTGAGCTGAGGTGGACTAGAAAGTGCCACTCATTTCTAGTCCAAGCTTTCTCATGGCCATTTCCAACATCCCCAGTAATGATCTGGACCTGAGCACAGAAGCCTCGCATTTATTTCTACTCCATACATTTCATCAACATTAAATTTAATGTAGAAATCCTGGGTTGTTTATGAATGACCTCCCTGCTCTGGAACCGCTGAAGGAATGGGAAGTCCTATCCAGAGCCTGAGAATTTGCAGCCATGGCATACTAATTTGTGTGCACAAAAACGCAAATTTTGACACATGTCGCGACAAATTAGTTGTAGGAATTGAAGATACAAAACAGTAATAAATAATACTAAATAGTAGTTGTAAAGGTTTGTGATTGTTAGGTGTTTTCTTCATAAAGTTGGGGATGTCGTATTATTTACGGAACCCTGGATGTGACAGTAAAGAAGTAATTAGATAAATTATTCCCTCAATTTAGTAATTTATGACCTGAAATTAGTAGCTGAAATTCAGGAAACTAAAATCTTAATTTGTACACACAAAAAACTAAAAAATGCTAACTTGTGGTCATAAATACTAATCTGTTTGTACAAAATACAAATAATATGTACAAATATCATGTAATTAATTTGAGGGAACAATGTCTTTATTTTATTTATGTCGTGTCCAGGGCACCGTAAATATGACACCACCCATTTTCCAAACGTAAAACATAAAGCATAAACATTTACAAAGACTATTTAGGAATTCACTGTGTTCTGCTGTTAAATATGTAGATGATTTATTTAGAAAAATAGATTTACATATATTTATTCATATGAAAAACGGTTCAAACATAATACATCATGGTCTACTGTATGATTGCAAACGTACTGAGCGTTGATGCACACTAGTTTTTTTGCACAGACTTATGGGAAATTTTCCGGGCACTGGGTTTAGGGAAAAAAAGACGCTTGATTTCCATTGGTCGGTTGAGACAAAAACATTGAATGTTCATTTATCCATCAGAATGTTTACATCGCCTCCGTCATGTCTACCTCTGACGTCCGTCCCTCCATAATGCATCACGAGCTTTATTTCCAGTCTGTTGACATTGTGCGGCAAAAGGTGGGAAAACAGGAAACAAGTCCGGGTTTCAAAATAAAATTTTCCACGAAATATTCATTTTATAATTACAGTGACGTGCCTACATGATAACGTACATTAAAAAAGCAGCTAACACCCTTGTCCATTTCGAAAAAGGGATGACGAACGGTTCAATTTTGTGAAAACATAATGCATTTCACAAGGATATTGATGTAAGTAAAATCTCTATTTCAATTACTCATCATGGGGGTGGCAAAACGTACCACTCCTCCAGAAACCAGGGGGGGACAGACCGGAGGCAACGTAAACAAACTGATGGTTGCAAGAGAGACTCCCAATGCAACACAAGGGAGACGTAATGCAGCACAGACAAATCAGTGGAAATCTGGTGTTAGGTGACGCCGGCGACGTCTGGGTGTTGAAGGGTTTTACAGGTCTGGTGTTCGGGGGCCACTACCCTGCTTTTTTGTCATTTCTACCCTGCTGAAACACACCTGTCTCTGATGATGACATCATCAGCCTTCTGCAGAGATCCATGAAGATCTGAACCATGGTAGGAACATGGTAAACATGCATGAAACAAACACTGCTCTCTGCTCATGTTTCACCAAACTGAAATCCCAAACATGGTGGAGTTTCTTTGTTTTTTTTTTAAACCTTTTTCTGCGTTTTTACCACATTAATGCTGAAATGTTCAAACTCAGCAGTGAGCTGTTTTTCCCTCTTCTGAAGGAACTCTCCTTCTTTTCTGTCAGGAGCTGCAGGAGGAGCTGCGGGTCAGGCAGACCCAGCAGGCCGCCTTGCAGGCGTTGTGGTCTCAGCTCCAGCCTGAAGACGGTCTTGAGGGGAGAGAAGACACCCAGCAGAAGCTCCATGTGACGGGGAGCAAGCTGCAGCTGCTCCAGAGGCAGGTGGAGGAGGACCTCTGCGCCTTACGGCAGCATCTGGTACATTCCTTCAGGTCCATTCTAGATTCCAGACACATCTTTGGGTTTCTTGAACTAGACGGTTTTGTTTCAGGACTCTGCGGCAGTGGCGGTCCAGAGCGGCGGCGGCGGAGGTGTAGAAGCATCCCCAGATGACAGGTGTTCAGAGAAACAACTGTCCTCTCAGAGGTGAGGACGCCCACTCAGATCAGCAGTGTCTAGAACATTAGGAGACATTCAAACTCGAACTTTATGTATAAAGCATTTTCATACAACAGCAACGCCGAGCACGTTTAAAACACTGAAAATACTCATCAACCTGATGTTCTCCGTAGGAGGCCGTCTCCACCTCGCTCCTTCTTCCTCCGGGTCCTGCGGGCCGCCTTCCCGCTGCAGCTCCTGCTGCTGCTCCTCCTGCTGCTGCCCTGTTTGATTCCTCTTTCTGAAGGGGAGCCCGGCTGTACGCTGACCAACAACTTCGCCCGCTCCTTCTACCCCATGTTACACTACACCAACGGACCTCCACCCACCTAAGTGCTCTCTCTCCATACAGGTTCTCCACAGGAAAACAATGTATTCAGATTGTAATACTCCCATCAGGTTTTGATCTATTTAAAAGCGTTCCCAGGGGTTTAAGCATCCCAGCCCCCCTTCCCGTCACTTTTCTGAGAGCTTGCAGCTTATCTTTCTTTCTACGTCACAGCTGCAACCTTTTTTCGGACTGCGTTGTTTTATCAGTTCCATTGAAGAAATACCCAGAATTGCAACTTTGAACTTAATTATCTTTATCTTTGTCCTCCATCATCAGGAAAATGCCACAAGAACAAGTTAAAAACACCAAAAACATCTTTTTTGTTTTAGTGGGTCTTTAAGAACATTTGGCTCAAACATGGGTGAACAGCCAAAAATCTTTTTCGGTATTTCTAACCCAAATGTGTTTCAATGAACATAATTCTAAAGCGCGAGTGTTAGAACCCAACAGGATCTAAAAAGGCTTTCCACTTCAGTTCTGACATACAAACGAAATCTAAGAACAATCTAAGACACACTTAAGAACATTTCAGAAACTGATTCCGCTAAAATGCTGTTTATATTCCTGCTATAAAGGAACATGACAAATTCATTTAACAAGAATTATAATGAAACTTAAGTGACTTAGCTGTTCGTACGCTATGATCACACCAGGAACGTGTTCCGTGTTCAAGGAACTGCAATGATTAATTTCTCCTTCATGATCAATTTTCAAACAGTTGGAACTTCCATGAAGGAACAGGGAGGCTGACCATACTGCACTACCAAATCTGAGTCCCTGATTGGTCAGAGTTCATCTGGTTTAACTTTCACTGTGCGTTTTGTACGTACAGCCCAAAAACGGACTGAAAACCTTCGTAGCGACATGTGAACACAAGAGTCTTAAACACAGAAACATGCATATGTGTTCATTTACATAGACTTTTCAATGAAAGCGGTGGCTTGAACGCACGTTGGCGAGCCCGCTGTGAACGTAGCACTAAAGTAATCAGGTGCTAATAAAGATTTGATTGAAGAACTTTGATTAATCCAATGCTCTTTTTAGTCATTTCATCACATGGAAAATGAAACGAGTATTTCTGGTTGAGTTGGCCGGCCAATTACAGAAGAATAAATATAAAATACAGTAAAAATAACAATTTAAAAAATGGATTATGCTAAAAAGAAATCCAACAGTTTAAATATAAACAATGTGTAGAATTATATAGCATAATTTGTTGCTTCCATTAACTGTAGATAAGAACTGGACTGAGTGACCCCTCCCACTCGTGTTCCAAACAGGAAGTACCTGCTGGTTCCAAGAAGCCAAAATCCCATAGACTTCTATAAAGAAATAAACAGCTATAACTCAGCCATTCTATTGGTCAGAAGGACCATTCTTGCTCTGATACCTTTTTAAGATCTTTTTGGTAATCATCTTTTTTTCACAATATTTTTTCTGTGTTCAATTTATTCAATTTACAAACTGACCAATCAGACACCTTTATTAGAAGTACGTGGTCTAGAAGGGGGTGTGGATTTCAAACAAGCTCACTCCTGATTGGTGAAAGTGGTTTCCATAAAAAAGAGGACTCAGACCTACCGGACCAGTCACCGCTTACTGACCATTTCTGGTTTCATAATGGCAGCATCCATATTGTGAAAACACGGCGACTGACTTGACTAGATTTCTTTGGAGCCAGAAGTAAGACTTTTTCTATTATTAGTAGTATTTTTGTTATTATTATTTACCTTTATTTAACCAGGAAAAAAAAAACTCATTGAGATTAAAAATCTCTTTTGCCAGTGCGTCCTGGCCAAGAGGCAGCAGCACAACAATAACACACATCTCCCATTTACACTCACACTCAATCAATCAATAAATAAAGCATTTACAGTTTGAAAGGTTATCTCACGTTCATTTAAAAGTTTTTTGAAAGAGCCCAGAGAGATGTCACCCATAGCCAGCTATAGGTGACATCACACTCACTCAGTCCAGTTCTTGTATACAGTCACTGGGGAGGCGGGGCTTCAGCTACTAAAACAACTCTTCATTTGGAGGAAACAACGGATTCTGGATTTTTTCAGAAACTCAAAAAGAATCTCGAGAAACTTTTAGAGTTGAGGCTCATCGTCTGTATTTTGATGAAGATGTGCATCTTTCAGTTTGTTAAAGTTTTAAACTATGAACGTTAATTAAAACTGAATTGCTCGAATGTGATGCCAAAGACTCCCATGGCCAACAGAGCCGCCCACCACTCCTGGAGGGGGGGAGACAAGGCCTTTCAGACCCACCTGCAACTTTCAAAAACATGTTTTTGTAGCTCCATTTTTTTATCTCAATGAAAAATGAATGTAAAGCTGTGTAGTTACACTATAATTCTAATGTTATTGAATCTAAATATTTATATTTAAGTTAAATTTCCTGATGAAAGGCAACTTTTAGCCAATCAGATCACCGATAGACGGTCATGTGACTCAAACATCTTTATGAAAGGTTTCAGAACCCTAAAGCTGCTTTATGTTGAGGTTTGGATCTAACTCGCAGTGCGTGATGAGACATTTGAACGTTTCACGTTAAAAAAAAAAAAGAGTTCAATTGCTTTAGCGTTTGGTTTTCGGAGCGCCTTATTTTTTTTACGTTAGCATGCTAACAGCAGCTCCAGATCAGAGAATAACCGTTCCATTCACCTGTTTGTCGCCTAGAAAAGGTTCTTTTTTGTTTCTTATTTCAGTGCTTTTGAATTTAAAGACACTCGCATATGTTAAACTCCCACCGCCAGATGCAAAGATTTGATTGGCTTCTTCCTGTGAAAGCGGGATTTGAGACTACTTTGAGCTTTTTTCACCACTGATGTTAAACATTGAATGAATTATTAAATATTCAATTTAATTTACGACTTGAAATGGAACATTGGCAAAATGAACTATCTACAGGGGTCTGTATGAATTCAATAAATGTGCCATTAAAAGTTTCAACATTAATATATGAATATTTTAAAGTATTTTTGTTCATGCATTTGGGATTTCTTTCGGATTTTCTGCATCGATAACCTGTATTATTGTATCCAGTCAAAAATCATAATGTTATGTTTTAAAAAATAAATGTTTGGTTTTATTTATAGAATTGCTGCCTGCTTTCAAGAAAAAAACTTTTTGTTGTTGTAAAAATTGGATTATAATGTAACAGCCCCGTGAATTTCTGGTTTTCTGACTTTTACTAATTTTGGGTTTTACAGTTGAATAAATTTTCTCTTGTCGTGTCGTTTTAGCTTCAGCCTGATGTTTATTGTTCTTCAGAAATGTTCATTTATCACATCAAAAGGTGAATTGATAAGGATTCTTTACAAAAACCAAAAACATGCCACTTAAAAAAACTGATTTTTTTTATTTTATAACACTGGGCACATTTGATAAAATACAGCAAAACTTTTTAACTGATTGTGTGGAATTTAAAAACATGCGCATTACTTAAGCCTTTTCAAAGTCCAGATTCAGTCCAAAGCCGATCCAGTCCAGATCAAGTCTTATCAAATGTGTAAAAGAAAAACACTTTGACAACAGCTTTTTAGTTCACAGTTAAAAACTGTTTAATCATCAACAAAAGGGGAAACCCAAACATTTAAAACAGTCAGAGAAAAACTAAATCTGGATAAAAAACATAAAAAAACAGACAGAAAACCAACAGTCTTCCAAAGTTTTTTTAAACGTTTTAACAAAAAATTGACAAGTCTTTTTTTTATTTTTTAATAAGAGTATGTTCAGACAAAAAAAAAAGTCATACATTTTCTTTGTTTTGATTGTCAAGTGGGTCATTTCCGTTTTCCACCTTAGATCAAAGCCAGACAGCATAGCTGGTGTTAATATTAATATTACCCATCTGTTATAATTTCAATTTGGAAATGTCATTTTATTGAAGTTTGTTTAATTGTGGTATCTTAGATGCCCCCACCCTTACATTGACGTGTTCTTCCTACCATGACAAAGGTGGATGAAGGTGGAAAGATTTCATGTAATCCATGGACACCAGTGAAGATCACAAATCATTGAAGAAGAAAGGTTCAGAGCACTGTCTAGTGGGTCTAGATGACCCCACTGCCAATGGTAAAGTGCCTAGGATAGCACAAGGGTTAAGCTATGTGACTGGAACTTATTTTTAGACGTGCATTATCACTTTTTAATGCACACCCAGCAGCCAATCAGAATCCAGTATTCACCCGGACCATGGTATAAATTGACTTAAAATCTAAACGGGCCGATGATCAAACGTTTCACCTGTGTGCCTTTTACTTTTAAAAACCATGTAATGTTTTAGAACAAGTTTCTTACAAACAACCTGGCCAGCTTTCAACAGACATGGCACCTTTCACACGACGTCTATGTTCAGGTTTGTCAGATCCGTTTGTGTTCTTGTTGTTCCTTAGCGTAGAAACTGGAACCAAAGATGCTCCAGAGCAGAAACTAAACTTCCCTCTTCTGTTCGACAAGGAGGAATTTGTGAGAGAGAGAAATGAATTGTGGTAAATTTGGGGTCTGAAATATCCAACAAAAGAACAAACAATCCTTAGATAAAGCTTCAAAATATGCTAAAACACTTGAGTCTATCGTTTTATGATTCCCTTTTGGTTTGAAATTACTAGGAAAAGTTATGATCAAATGTCCCTTATTGCATATTTTTGTGAGAATCTGTCTTTTTTCCCCCCGAAATATCAGAAAAGAGTCAACAGGATACCTCCCTTTTGTGGCCAGAAGGACTGGTTTTAGCCTCGAAACAGGCGTCTGACACCCGAACACCACTTTAATGCCCACCACACGTAAAGACCATACAGGAGTAGACCACCAGTTGATGTTTCTGTGCCGAGTCTGAACCTCCACTAGGAATGACCTTCATCAGCATCTTCCCAGTAGTAACGCATATAAATGCTAGATGGCGACATGGTTTCCTCTTTGTAGATTGAGCTGTTGTAACAGCACGCCAATCTGAGCTCTACATTAGCGTTCGAATTTTGGGGTTAGGGTTAGCGTCGCGGTGTTTTAAAACCTTAAATTCTCTGCAAGAACAGAAGTTGGTTGTTTATCTTGATGTAAAACTAACAAGAACAAACCTCTTTTAGACCTTTTTAAGAATTTTCACAGAAACAGTGGATACCGCTATGGTCTTGGCTTTAAGCAGCGGGTTTGGCCGCGGGCTTTATCAGGAAATTTGAAAAATGTGTTTACTCATAACTGGAGCGGGCATAACGCACCAAAACAAAAAGAAAATCTCAAGTGCAAAACTGTTATGGAACCTTCCGGCTGCCGCAAACGTCACATACACCATAGATCAAAAGAACAATACAGTTATTCATACAGCGTCCATTCATGACCGCTTTAAGGTGCTACGCGAAGAAACCAACCGACAAACGACTACGTCACCCGATCCAGTCCAGATCATTTCAATAAGAGCCCATATCTGAACGAAGTAACGGTCTAAAGACTAAAGAAACTAAGATATCTGAGAGTCAAGATGCTGAGGAAGGAACCTCCACGCCACAGAGAAACGCCTTCATTTAGCAAAGACAGTCAATGGAGGAAGAGGAGTTTGATGTGAAGGGGAGATGGTTTCATAAAGGAGAAAAGACCGCTTCCTACAATCAGGACAAAACGGGAAAAGTAGAGCAACTTTCGAGGACGCTCTGTTGATCCTTTCGTTGACCGTTTGTAGGCGACAAATAACCCAGAACCATGACAAAAGCTGCAAACAGAAGATCTAAGAGAGTTCTGCTGAAGTGTAGAGAACCACTAAGCTCTAAAAGAACGGGTTCTGTTCCTGCAGGCAAAACGAGTTGATGGTCTGAACCGAGAAAAGGACAAATATGAAAAATGTTCTACTGGAACAAAACTATGCAGAAACCGGTGGAATTGTGTGGCTCATCGATTCCTCGTTCAGTTCCCAGAGTGGTGCTGGTCCGGCTGCGACTTGGATTTTTTTTTTAGTGAGCAGTCGTGGTGTTTAGCCGAGACGAGTGTCGAACATTTCAACTGTAGAAAATCCAGAGCCGCCTGCATACTTCCGGGTTGGTTCCACCAACAATAAACTGGAGTAGAGGGCTCCAGATTCAGATGGACTGAACAGACCAGGTCCAGGTCCCTGGATGCTGAGCAGATAGAGGACCGGGATGGGGGGGGTCTTTTTCCTATCCTGCTCCTCCCACTGCATCAGGGTACTAATCGGACTTCTGGGGTTCCTCTGCGGTTCCAGCGCTGCTGGAAGTCCAGGCTTTGGACACGTCGCAGCAGGATCTTTGCCCCTGAGCGGAGGTCTCTGTTGGGTCGGCAGCATCCTGCGGGGGCGGCTGGCGAGGCAGGCGGGAGCTGTGCATGATGTGAGCGTCCAGCATCTCCAGCAGCAGGTCGTACAAAGGCACCATGTTCTTCATCTTCATGCAGTGCAGGTGGTCCATGCCTTTGTTGCTACAAACGCAAAGCAAAGTCAGGTTCTGGACAGTCCGGTCAAACCTTAGGACCGTACCTTTTTTGGGGCGGGGGGCAGTACCTGACATGGCGGATGTGAGACAGCAGCATGAGCAGGTGGGCGAGACGCGTGTACTGCTGCCGAAAGTTGAGTCCACTTTTGCCGATGGCCCACACCAGAGCGTCTGTCACGGCGTCCAGGAGGCACAGCAGCTTGGAGCGGCTGTGCAGCTCCCCCCCACCCTCAGAGGAGCTCAGGCACATGTCTGAGAACACAAAATGATCAGTGGTACAGCGCCCCACCCAAGCTACATTATTCCATATTTGATCTTACTAATCAACTCTGGTGGTGAAATCCTGCAGAAACAAATAGAGGAATGAAAGCAGAACAAAATGACACAAATGAGAGAAGCGGAAACTTTTCCTTAGGTAACAACATAACTTCGAAATGTTTCCTCTATGGCGGGGGGCGGCAACCTGCGGCTCAGGAGCCGCATGCGGATCTTTCACGATGCCCTAGTGCAGGGGTCGGCAACCCATGGCTCCAGAGCCACATGTGGCTCTTTCATCCTTCTGTTGTGGCTCCCTGTGACTTTGGAAAATAATGAGTATTTTATAAAAATTCAAATTTATTTTAGTTTGTTCATTTTTCATGGCATTTCAAAGGCGCTGCTGGCTCCGTGCGAGGCACGTGCCACGTAAAAAACAGCTTCCTTGGTGGGCTCGTGTTTGTCGGGCGAGGGCTGCGCAGCTGATAACAGGAGGAGACACGCGGGGCGGCTTCAATAAACACTCCGGGTCTGGAGTGATTTTCTGCCGGGGGCTTGGCGTGGCGCGGAACGGGGAGCGGCTTTCTGGTGACGGAGAGTTTGCGCCGGTGTTTTGGACTCCCGTGTGCGGTGATGTGTGTTTCAGAGCAGGGGAGCTCGTTGCGTCGGTCGCGATTGACCGTTCATCTTCGGGGACGTGGGGGAGATTGAAGGGGAAGAGAGTGCTTCTTGAAAATCCACCAGCCAATCAAAATCCTCACCGAAAAGTACGGGACTTGATTGACATGCAGAATGGCCAATCGGACATCCTCTGACACATACGTCACTGCAGACGCGAGTTTAAATGCACTCAGCGCAAACTCTGCCTTCAGAACGTCTTTTTCTCCCCGCGGCACATCATGTCCCCGGTAGAAGTCCAGCAACTGGAGTTTATTAAAGCCTCCCCGCGTTTCTCCTCCTGCTATAAGCTCTGCAGTTCTCGCCCGATAAATACGAGCTCATCAAGGAAGCTGCGAGGCGCGCGCTTCGTACGGAGCCAGCAGCGCCAAATGCCTCACAATATGCCACGCTTCCCGCATTGCACCGTTTACAGCAGAGCATGAATACGATGGTCGCTGCTTTCTGTCTTTGTAATAAAACGCCTCATCTGTTAATACAAAAGTATCTTTATGTAAACTCACTGTGTAGTTTTTATTCATCAGTACATAAACAATAATGTTGAAATAAACATGTAACAAATAAACATGAAGATGAAAAGAAAGAAGTACTTTTTTTTATCTTTTCTGGACCGTGATCTACACTCATGTCTTTGAAAATCGATCGCGATCGACATAATGAGCACCCTTGATATAATATATATGCATAATATATATAATGATGTCAAAACGGGTTGTGGCTCCGGGTGCTTTTTTTTCCATTAGGGGCGGTCCCAAATGGCTCTTTGAGTAAAAAAGGTTGCCGACCCCTGCCCTAGTGGCTCCCTGGAGCATTTTCAAAAATGTTTGAAAATGTAAAAAGATGGGTGAGAGAAATATATTTTATGTTTTATGTGGTTTCTGTAGGAGGAAAAACAAGACACAAACATTCTTAACGTTTTCCAATGCTGCAAGAATGTATCAAATAAATATTAAATTTCAACAATTCTGTCAACGAATATTTGCATCATAGTCTGCGACACACGTTTCTACCACCAGGGCGTCCGACCGCAAAGCAGGTGGCTGATGGAAATCGAACCACCGTCAGTTTCATGCATTGCTTGATGAAGTTGAAAGCGAATATTCTGATCTCCTGCTACACAACAAAGTCAGATGGCTGTCCAGGGGGGACGTTTGGCGTCACTTTGTCGTCTGTTTAGAACACGTGAAAACATTCCTGAAAAGCAAAGACCTGAACTACCCGCAACTGGAAGATACTGAGTGGCTCGAAAAGCTGCACTTTTGGATATGACTGTGACAAGCACCTAAACGAGCTGAATGAAAGTCTCCAGGCGCCGCAAATGCTTGAAGCTGTTCTGTCATCCGAGCGCAGGCTGGCTGTCTTTGTCAGAGATGTACAGCGAAAGAAGAGAAGAGGATGCTACTGCTGTTTTATCCGTGCACTGACTTGCTTGGCATTTGCACAGAAATCTAACTCAACTGTATTAATTTGATTTTATATACTTTAGCTTTTCAAAAGGCTGCTGGGTTTTTTTTATAAATGCAGGCTGCGTTTATTGCACTCTGTTTAGTTCCCAGAGAGGCACGTCACGCACGTTCAATTCTGTTGTTTTATGTTCGAATCCTCAAAATAAAACTTACATCAAAAATCGGATTTCTTTATTACATTTCTTTCATTTTATCAAAGCAATGAAACATAATTCATTGATATTATAATGAAGTTAAACTTGGACAACAGAGCAGTCACGTGACGCGTCATTCTCCGCAGAACGCACTGCAGGGCAAATAAACATTTAATCGTTAATAATCCTCATTATGTATTTGTAGCTCTTAGTCATTTTGATAGTAGGCTAATATAGCTAATATAGATACATATTGCACGTGTTGCCTTCATCATGAGACTTAAATAGGGATTTTCATATTTTGCTGCTCCAGACATATTTGTTTTTTGTTTTTTTCGTCCAAAATGGCTCTTTCTACGTTTTGGGTTGCCGACCCCTGATCTATGGGGAAAGCACACACCCCCCCCCCTCCGTGAACCCCGACCACCTGATGAAATACAAGCAACCATTGCGGGGATTTGCTCGCCCTCTGCAGGGATGTGCTCACCCATTGGGGGATTTGCTCACCCATTGGGGGGATGAACTCACCCACTGGGAGAAAAAGCTGTGAATTTTATGAAGCTTGTAGCTGCAGACATGTTGAATGAAATGTCCGTTGATCAAAGACACCCCTCCAGGTAAAAGCTAATTTAGAGGTTTGTTAGCAAGAAAATGACCTCAGCTGAGTTTAAGAAAACACTTCAAGATGTTGAACATCTCCACTCTTCCGACATCTGGACTGCTAATCCCTTCCGCTGTTTTTGGTTGATTGTTTAGCAGAGCAACACGCCGTGTTTGTGGTGCAAGGAAGGAAGGACAGCATAGCAATGTTTCAACCCCAAAGGAGAACAGTGGATGGATAACCTATGGATAACCCACAGGATTCTGCATGATGAGAATGGAGCCTGAAGGGGGAGGGGCCAGTTCACCAGTGTTGACCAGACCCACCCACCCACCTTAACTGGGGTAAAAAGGAAATCAATCAGGCAGGACAAAATGAAGTTTTGAGCTTTGGAGACCTAAGAAAAACCCACCAGCCAATAAGAAAATCCCACCTCCCTTCAGGGTAAGTCATTATTATTAATAAAGCAATTTTCTCTCTTTCGGCTTTTCCCATCAGGGGTCGCCACAGCGAATCAACCTTTTCCACCTCACTCTATCATGGACATCTTCTACCCTAAAATTAGCCATTTATTAATTTATTAATAAAGCAATAAACACCAATAAATCTTCTGAAACCCAAATGAAAAGAATATATATATTGAATAAAAATGTTTTATTTAAAAATAATAATTGGAAATACTCTCATTACTGTTATTTATTTTATTTTTTTTACATTTTTCTAGCATAAACTCTGAATACAGATCTGCCTCAAGTCACTGAGACCGACACGCTCACAGTCTGCTCTAAAAGCCTAAACTCTCTGGATGACCTTTTTTCCCTCCATTTGGAAATCTTTTTGCTCATTTTACATGTATTCAATTGAGGATTTTTTGTCACTTAATTCAAAATGACAATAAAATAGAAAAAGCTTTTACATAAAAAGTTCTGCAAAGGTGTATTCGTCTTTTATAATTGATAGTGGTGTTCCTCAGGGGTCAATCCTCGCCCCACTTACAATCCAATTTGTTAGTAAAATTTTAACAACATTGAAACGTTTTGTACGGATAGTTAAGGATTTTAAATCCCACCCTTAAACCCTTGTACCAAAAATCCCAGATGACTCACATTTTCCTTCAAGCGGTTCAGATCTAGTTGTCTTGGTTGGCTGTCTTATCATACCACACAGGCTGCTAGGAATCTGGGAGTCATTTTCTTTGCTAACCTCGCGTTTCAGAAATATGCAGGAGTGATAAAACACAATAACTTTCCAAATGCAGCTTGGCACAATTTGTGCAGAGCGGGACCACTCAGCTGACCTTGTGAACCGTTGGAAATCAACACCACTAAACATTCTGCTGGACTCAGAGATTTGGAATTACAAAGAAAAAGTCAAAGATGAAACCTGATCGTCCAAACAAAACAAAGCAAAAAAACAGGATTAATGGAAAGAAAAAGAAGACACTCGAAAACGACTCGCACAAAAGGAGGACTACATGAGCGCACGTCCGCCCACACAAACATGCTCACTCACTGGAGTTAAGGAGGATCATGGCCTTGAGACAAACGTACTCCTCCCTCTGCAGATTGAGCTCTCTGACTCTGGACGTGGCAGCGATCAGCATGTCGAAGATCTCCACGAAGCCCTGGACACAACTGCCCTCCTCTCTGCCACACACAGACACAGAGGATGGGGGGAGCATGTTAGAGGGAGCGTGGACGAAGCAGCACATGTTTCAGCTCACAAACCCTAAAAAACAAAACCATTCACGTCATCATGTGTGACCCCTGAACTGTGCAGTGTCATTGTTTCATTGATACCTGCTCAGGCTGAGGTCAGGGGAGAAGATGAGTTTTCCTGGATGGCCCACTGACCTCCACATCAGTCCCATCATCAGCACCTCCAGCCAGCAGCACTCCAGCAGATGAACCTGATCCAGGAGGCTGAGCTCCACAAACCCTGAGACCACAACAAGCAGAACTGAGACGAGTCGGCACCTGATGAGGAACTCCACATAAATCCTGATTCCTTAGGTCCAGACTGATCGGGATTCAGCTTTAAACCAGCAGTTTGTATTTTACAAAAGAGGTCTTAGATAACAAACACCCTAAAACCAAAAAAAAGGAGAAGTTTGTAATGTTTTAACAAAAGGCGACCTAAACAACAGAGGAAGAAAAAGCTTCCAATGAGATAGAATTGATGGAATTTTAAGACAATTTAAAGCAAATGTAACTCATAATTTATGCTCTGCAGAAACTATGTTCAGAAAGAAACAAAGGTTTTTGATTTAGTCAATAAACAGCATAATCCTAATTAAAAGACCACTGGGAACACTTTTACAACAGATCCAAAAAAGATGGGAGCGGGACATTTAAGAAAAACCCACACAGGTACCTGGAATCTTCTTGGCCCAGGTGATCATGTGGACCAGCTCCTTATCAGCCAAGTTGGTGAGTGACATCATAACGACGGCCTCCGTCAGCGGCTTCTTGGTGTCCTTCATGAGGTAGATGTCGGGAGGCTCCGCCTCCATCATCCGAGCGATCAGCTGCTCTGGGGTCAGGTGAAGCGAGCTCTGCTCGTTCCCGGAACTCTCCTTGGGTCCACTCGACACCTTGGGCCCGTTCATCCGGCCCTGCGAGGTCAGACGGCCAGCTCTCCTCGCCGGCGCGCTACGGTAGCTGCTGCGCTCTTTGCGAACACCTGATGGATATGAAGCAGGACGATTGTCTTTCAACAGAACCGAGGTTCACGTCAGAGAAGTCTGAAGGCATCAATGAGGGAGGATTTCAGCTGACGCCTCTCCTTAACTTCAGGCTTTTATTTTGAAAGTTTCAAGTGCATTATTATTCTGTTCTTCCAAGCAATGAGAGATTTTATTTGTATTATAACGCCACAAATTATTGAATAATCAGTTTTGGATTAAATTGATCGGTACTGAAAATCTATTGAATACATTTAGAAGCAAAAGTGCATTTTATTCGTTTTTGATGTAAAAAGAAATTGTTATTTAATTGTTTTTCAGTTTAAAAATCATTAACACCCCCCCCCCCCCGAATGACCCCCTATAAATAATAATAAACTCAGGTATTGGATTTGGTTCATTCCAGCCGCAGGCAGAAGATCACCAGAAAATATAACCTGATTTCTTTCAGGAAAAGATCAGGAAAGCCACTCTGGATGATGGTTTTAGGAATTCCTCCAAACATTTGGCTTTCCATCATAATTTAACAATCTCTCTTCAAGCTTTATTTCTTCAACGTGTTCTTTAGTGCCAAAAGGCTGTAAATCAAACCGGATCTCACATAGTTACAGGTTCCTCTGAGGCAAAAGCAGACACAAAATGAAAACTGAAGTGGGAGAAAGGCATTCACCGCATTTGGTCATGCCGACTTCGTAGCACTTCCGAAGGCGACAGGCCTGGCAGCTCTTGCGCCGGTTCTTGTCTATGGTGCATTGGTTGGTTGCAGGGCAGATGTAGTCGGTGTGTCCTGAAGCAAGAAGCAGCCGCGGTTACAATCAAAACAAGCAGAAATCATTTGTTCAGGCTTTTATGAGCAATACAGCCAGCAACAACACCGAACATGAAGCCGAGGCCAAACCCGGCTTTTTGTCGACGGATAAGAGGCCTGTAATTACACGCGGGCTAACCACACACTCAGGGAGCAGCTGCAATAGGCCACTAATGGAGATATGTATCTGGCATCAGCTCAAGCTTTTTCCTTAATGATTATAAGCGAATTGTCCCCAAAGTTTACTCATTGAGAATTGAAGTGTCTGTCATTTTTAAGGCTCCTGCAATAGAAAAAAATAACTTGAGGCTCAGTACGTAAGCAAAGGTCACTCAGTTTATTTTTAACTTTAGGGCACTCCCCCAAACCAACAGGGGCCCTCCCTGCTGTAGGATATTGACAGTTTCCAGCACAATCACAGATTCTGCTGGATCCATTTTTCTACTAGATGTTAATCCTTGGTCACTTACGGAAATGTGTGTCTTAAGGTGTGTCCTGCTTTTCCATTGATTCTCTTAGGGACGCCTTGAAAATACGACATACCATTGTTGTGCGTGTGGTTAGTGTGTGTTAAAGCATTTGTAAGTTCTACACACTAATGACGCATGGGTGATGCTGATGACGTATGCTGCACTGTGGACATCAGTAGGATGAAGTACTGCCCCCTTACTGACCACACACATGCCCCACACACGGGGTGTGCGCATACGCAAGTGCCTGTAACACGCTGACACAAACTACACAAACTACTGTCCAATTCCATTTTCCACATTTCTTACTGTCAGAATGCACATAGGAAGCCCAACAATGAGCGCTCACTTGCTAAACTCACTGGAACTAGTTGGCTCCTTGCATTAGAGAGGATCGTACAACACATCTGCGTCTCCCCTACTTTAACTGTACTTACCCTTGCCTGTTGTTTAAGTGTTTGTAATGACCCTTCACCTGCAGCAAACGGTACAGGTTTGCTCATTTTTCACCTCACAATGTGATTCTCCAAGTCCGGACTTGGATATGAGATCAAAGGATTATTGTGTGGGACTTGGTAAGGTCTGCCAAAACTTCAGACTTGAGTTACACCAGAAGTGTCCCATCCTAGTACTACAGGGTGGGGGCTCTGCGTGTTTCTTTTATACGTTTGCTTTATCCATCCAGCATTTGTCTGCAGGATCATTCACAAACCTCTGTGGATTGTACCCCACCTGGGATTAGAGGGGGGGCACATCTTAGCATAGGTATTGTACCCATTCGAATCACTTAAAGGCCTAATATTTTATCACTGCATTGGATATCCGGTTAACTGAGCTCACATGGGACCTGTCAGCACATATCAACTGGATACCTGGATCAGGCGTGTTCCACCTGATCCAGCAGGAGTACGCGGTCTGGAGGACTGGATGGAGTTAAACCTTCTTTGGATATGAGGCCAAAGAAAACCTCAACTTGCCTTGAGATTTAAGTTGACTTGCTCAGACTTTAGAATATTATTGGTGAACATGTATGATTTTCTTCTGCTTTTGGAAAGCTTAAAAACATGTGGCCTTTTTTGACCATCACAGTGCAGTTTGTATGAACACGGGTCCTGGAGAGTTAAGGTTCTGATCTGCTGATGGGTCAGCACCCTACAGACAGCTCTGAAATAAAAATGTACATGCTAAAACACACAAATGCTTAAAGAAAAGGTGTTCCGCTCAAACAGCGCTCTCCGTTTTACCTTGGATGCTCCTCTTGAAGAAGGCCTTGCAGCCCTCGCATGACCACACGCCGTAGTGGTATCCGGACGCGTAGTCATGGCACACAGCACAGTAATGGAGTTCAGACTTGCCGCCTGATGACACCACGGCCTCTTCACTCTCCTGGGAGCGCCTCCTCACACCCTTGCTACAACACATGTTTCAGTCAGTGTTCTTTGCATAGAGCCAAGGATCTTCAAAGCCGTGAACATTACAGCTTAAACTGCAAAAGCAACATGATTTCTACCAACCAGTGCAGACGAGTGAAGCTTTGAACATATTTTTATACCAGACATTTGAAGGGAATCAAGAAGCTTTTATTCCTCAAGGCTACAGATTAACGGTAAAGTACAGTTAAGTAAAATACTAAAATACTTTGGTCAGTATTAATTAGGGGTGTCCTGATCTGATCACATGATTGGAAATTGACCTGATTGTGTTGTTTCAGACTCGATCTGAATCAGGTGTTGTATCCCCATCAGATATCGGATATATATTTTATTATTCTATACATTTCAAGCTCATTATTACAGATAAATATTCCTACTAGAAGTCTGCATATCATGGATGAATCACCACGTTTTATAGCAGAATATGACACCAGTCTGAACAGGAATTCTACCAAAGCAGTTCATTAAAGCTAGCAAGATATTTACAGATTCTGGACTCAATAACTCTTAATTAACCTTTGAAACTGACAGTTAGCGTCTCTTACAGTCCGTCGTAACGCTTTGACGTTACGGCTTTTGTCTCTTTTGAATGGGAATCGCTCTCCCTGTGCTGCTGTCAAAGAGACGGCAGTGAGACGATGGCCAAGATATCATTTACAACTTGTAAGCTATAAAAAAAAATATTTTTTATATGAAGTGGTCATGAATACTCAATGAATACATACGTTTTTAATGGAGATTTGAACCACATCTGATCAAAAACGTTCAATAGTTCTGAAGTTCCTAAAGCTGCAGTCATTAAACAGTCTCACATCTAACTATCCCCTGTTTTTACTAGTTAATAGTAAACTATTTTTTGTACTGATAGTTGCACTATTTTTGTTTGATAAAGTTACTTCACAGATGTGTTAAATGATAAAAGAAGGTTTATAAAACAAAAACAGGGGACCAACCTGGATGTGTTAAGTATATTCGTCCATTTTTTAAAAAGGATCAGATCGGAACTTGTATCAGCAGATACTCTACAGCAAATAATTTGGAATTTGTTTGCGGTGAAAATAACCTGATCAGGACATCGCTAGTATTAATACTATCTGATTAAAAGATTCCTGTTATTCTTATGAAAGGAAAGTTGAATTTTAAGGGTCAGCAAATGCACTGCTGAAAGAAAAGGGAGCAAGGCAAGAACCAAATCAGTCAAATTTCCTACAGAAGGCAGCTATAGAGAAATTTCTATGATGTGATACTGAACGGTTTTTGGCATCTGTCCTGAAGTAGTGTGTTTGCAGGTATAACATGTCAATCCGTGGAGGTTAAAACAGTAGAGAGGTTGTCCACCCCATTTTAAATGAATGATGGTTAATGCCATCATTCATTTATTTTCCACACTGTAGAGCGCACCAGATAATAAGGTGCACCGTCAATGAATGGTCTACTTTTGAACTGTTTCATATATAAGGCGCAGCGAACTATAAGGCACATCAATCAATGGAGAGTCAGAGATAAATTAGTCAGTCACACTTCATTATCTGTGTTCACAATAACTCTAAAACTTGTTTGTAACATGCTACACGCTAACGTGTAGCGTTGCCTGTCACAACACCTGTAACTCCCTACCATGTTTGCAACACGGAAAGAAACAGACTCGTACGGCTAAAGCAAACGTTACTGTGACAACGCTAACTTCCAACCTTCTTAATCACGAAAGAAAATAAGGAAACACGCTAGCCCCATTCAAAATAAAACCCAAACTTCTAACAGAACCAAACCTTTTAACAGAGCGTTTGGACCTTTCAAAAATCACTTTGACATCAGTAAACACAACCAGAATGAATCCATAGATCGGCCGCTCGTTGTTACAAGGTGCAGTGTTTTTTTTTTTCAATGAAAGCAATTAAGTGTGCTTTATAGTGCGGAAAATACCGTTAGTTTCACTGTTTAGTTTCCATGTTTAGCTGTCATGTTACAGTGTTTTCACAAACACTTAAAGCTGACTTGAACTTCATGTTACAAACGTTAAATTTTACCTAAACTTTAAAAGATGACAAATGTCTGAAGGAACAAATATTGTCTTCTCCCCTACTAGTCTTGACCTACCTGGTAGTTAAGACCCCGTCCCATGGACTCTGGATGGGCTGGCCATGCTGCGCCCGGGCCTGGGAGCGGTGCAGGGGTATCGTCGGCCCCACGTGGCCGTGGCTTTGCCAGAACAAAGAGGCACTTAGCGACTGGTGCACAGAAGGACACTCTGACATGCTGGGGCTGGCATAGCTGAAGATGGTTGGGTTGTAGAAAGGTATGCTGGTGAAGTCGTGGCTGAGGTCGGCGTATGGCGCCGGGATGCAGATCGGCTGGCTGGTTTCGTGGGACAAACCAGGTGAGGAGGAGCTGAGGTTCGGGGAGAGGACGCAACTGCCGGCCCGGCTGGAGTCCACCTCCTGGAGCTGCAGGAGTGGCTGGTGCTTCTCTGAGTCCAAAGTGGTTCCCATTGCAAAAACAGAGGTGATGGCCAGGATTACATCATCAGGAAGGTCCGAGGCGTCTAACAGAGTTATATCTTCCCCTGGTGTCACGTTTAATCTAATAACCTCATCATTAAACTGAAGAAATCAAGAAACAGAAAGCAGATGGAGCTCTAACATGGTGGAGGGGCAGCATAAGATCCACGGTTCTGAGGCACAGATTCCCATCTGGAAAACAGAGAAAACAACAGTTTCATTTATTGAGATGTTAGATGTCAGCGGTCCAACAGCTCTGGTGAAAGACTATCTGGAAGCTCCTCCAGTCAGCCAGGTGTTTGGCTCACATACAATCCCTCCATTAGTATTATTAAAAGAAGCAATAAAACGTCTCGGTTTCTGTCCCTCTTCTGAACGCAGTTGCGTTTGTTCTTAAAAATCACCTCATTCTCCTTTTATGTGCTGTCAGTTTGCATTGTATTTCAGAGTGGGCTGTAAAACTGACAGTGAGCCGTCAAATTTCACTTTTGCGTTCAAGTTGGAGTGGAAATCCTGACTAGTTTATGGTCTAGGACCAGACGGCTGGTGGATCAATAGAGAGTGAATCATTTCTGTATGGCAAAAGCCTGTCCTCTCTTAAATTGTATGTATGATGTCTCTATTTTTGGCACCAAACGCATCACTCTAAATATTTCTATTTCAGAGAGAAATAAAAGGGAACCATTAATCCCAAAGATGAAGGAAGCCTCGGATTGCCCAGTTGATAAACTTTGGAGGCCGGTAAAGAGTTAAAATCCGAAGAAATTCAAAGGAATATAGCAAAAAGTGAGCGTTGATGACTTTGAAATCTGTTCAAATGTCTGTATAATATAAAAAAATAATATTGCAGTAGAGAAAAATCCTTTTTCAAGCAGAACACACAAAAAAACAAAAACAGGTCTGGATGGCACTTTATATTTTGTTTTCAGAACAAACTTTTTTGTAATGTGTGATCTAGCTTTTCATTTTGGGAACTATAAATGGCAGCATTAGCTGGACAGAAATGGCCGTTATGGCTCTCTGCGAAGAAAGTGAGCAACAAGTTTGAATTCAAAGTCTCAAACGGTAGTGTTTCAGCAGTTACTTCTATCCATGTGTGCACACACGTGTCATTGACCTCACCGTCTAAAAAGAGAAGGTTTAAACTCTCAAAACATAGTTTACACACAGCAAAGCCACAGCTGACATAGAATTGAACACAAACCGGGAAGTTAAGGGAAATGTTCAGCACTTCCTCAATTATAATGTAAAAAAGTCTGATTTGACTTTTTTTAAAAGATTGAAATACAACTTCAGTGATTGTTTCGTTGTCTAATTGACTTACCGTTCTTTACAACTGTGTGTGCATAAATGTGTGTGTGTGTGTGTGTGTGTGTGTTTAGGGGGGTGTTGACATTTTTTAAAGTTAGTCCCGCCCAATTGCCATTTTTGATACACGGATAAGGTGGGCAAAGGAATCTACTTCAGGTTTCACTGTTGTGGAGAATTCCTTGTTTGACGTCAGAGATCGTCTGTCCAGTGTTTGAATGGTTCAAACGACAAAATAATATAGAAAGAAATGAACAAACATTGGTTTAAATGCTGCTACCTGGACTGGTTTTCTTTAGTCAGTACTGTAAACTACCAGACGCCTGGATATTTGATTGGCACATCTCTGAGAACAGTAGGAGCCACTTCAATGGTTGGTTAGTTTTTGGCAATACCCCTAGTGGACATGTCCGCCACCCACCACGTCAAAGATTTTTCATCCAGTGTTCACGTCTATGACCGAAACTGAAGCACTAGTTTTTTTTTCATGATAAAAGTTTGATTCAGAGACATGTGGGTTCTAGTCTGACAGACTCATTTTCTTGAGATCACGACTTAAAGTCCCCCTCCGATCATCTCCTGATCTTTTGTCAAAGCGGTCTTTTAATTCTGACCATGCCCGTGTGGTTTTCTAGGACATAGTTCCTGCAGAGTGGTAGGAGTTCATTAGAAATTCACCTCTGACTGTTGGTGCTGCGTGTACCCGCCCCTACTTCCCCTCTTTTATCCGTTTACTCACCTTCCTGCTAGCTAACAGCCCCTCACACCCACATTTAAGATTACCGGTGCAAACAAAAATGGTGAACAATATTAGAACTATCCAGGCATACAGTTCTGAGCCAGATTCCAGATCTTTTTCCAACAGTTATTTTTTTCGTCAGCTCCTGACTTACAACAATTTGAATAAAGAAATACTCTTAAGTGGAATTTTGATCGTAATTTTCTATCAGAAAAACATCCAGAACACCAAAAGCACAACTTTCATGGGAGTGGGTCTTTAAGCCAGGGTCAAACAGGGTTGAGTTTGGAACTTTGTGGGACTAAACCAGAGCAGATAGTTTAATTAGAAGATGATTGAGAATCTACAGGTTTATTTCAGCGTTTCCAGTGACTTCATGCTGATAAACTCCTTCTTAAAACAGCTGAGTCACTTTAAGAGCGGATCAACTCGCCGTTTGTTTCTCCTAAAGATTTGATTTGGAGGAAAACCTCCCTCCTTCTGCGCCCCCATCTAAACCCGAGAGTTCTCCAGGCTGCAGAAGCTCCCTTTAGGATGAGAGCATCAGTCCTGCTCTAACATTACAGGATTACAGTCTTTAAGGAAAAAGAGTTCAAATCCAACTGTGGAGCAGGTTCTGCACTTTAAAAACCTCAAATGTCACGCCTTAATATCTTTCAGACAAAGCGTTAAACAAAATCTACGCAGGAAAACCATTTTCCCCCCGACAGAAGAGGACGGCGACCACCAAACGCTGCTGTGAGAAAAAAAAGGATCTGTTCCCGGCAATTAGCCAGATCACTCAGGAGCTCAAGGCCGTGTCATTTTCCCATCCTAAAGCCTGCGCCTCCTTAAAACCAGGAGGAAGCGGATGTGGAGCAGCGCCGCAGAAACAAGCCCTCCACTACTATATACAGTCAGGGTGAAGTGGCAGCGCCTTGGGGGGGTTAAGGAGTGAGAACTCGCACTTAGAAAATGCATTAATGCACTAAAAAAAATGTCTACAAAGTTGACATAAAAATGTTTTAAATCTTATTTTTTGGTGCACAGTGGTCCATCGCTTTATCACAGTTCAGCTTTTGTGGTCTCGCTGATTTGCAGGTTTTCTTTCAGTCCATTTTCTATTTCTTTTTGTTACCAACAGCGCATTGTGTTCTGCGTTCTGATTGGTGGTTGACCTTTCCAATCAACCTCCACCATGCCGCGTCTCCTGTTCAGAGTGTGTTCAGCTTTCCACATTTACATACATCTCCAACTGAAGCAGATCTTTGTTTTTATCCTACAATACTGGAATTATTTTTTCTGTGAACTAAAAAAGTGTAAAAATGTTCATGTCTGTCTGAGACTATAGTGTAGATAGTGAGTAGTGAGGCCTTTAAATCCTTAAGACATCTATGATTCTACTTCACAGATTTCACCTATGAATTATTTAACCGATAATTTGAATTTTAGACTACTTGGATGATTTCATGATAACCAATTTAGAGCTAAATGCTGCAAATTGCGTCTTTTTACACTAAATTTACCTTTTATAAAACATTGCAAAAGATAAAAAATGATACATAATGTTAATGTGGTGAAGTTCCATGGTGTTTCGCATCTTATTTAGCTTTGAATCAAGATTTTTCTTCTCTGCTGCCACCTAGAGGAGGGATAAGGTATTGATGTTAGAAGCAATTGTAGTGTAAATTAGGAATCCAACAATTTCCCCACGATTCAGTTCAAACCTTGATTTTTGGGTCACCGTTTGGTTTCAGTTCCATACATAGTTTGTGTATCTCAAAACAACACAAACTAAAAATTCAGGAAATTATCTTTTAAATTTGTTATTAAGCACGTAAGAAAGAAGAAAAACCTGTCGGTTGTCTTAAACTAAGCCTGTTATAATGTAATAAAATGATACATAATCCTTTTTCCCAAATGTTTAACACTTTCAACGTAAACCGGTAACTTTCCCCACGATATGGTTCAATGGTGTAACGTCCACTTTGGTTTTAAACTGAGAATTGTGACACCTTTTGTGTAAATGTGCTGTTTTCAAATCTTATCCAACTTAAGGTTTTAGCGTTGATGCAGAAGTTTAAAATAATCTGCATTTAAGCAGAATTTGGAGGGGATTTCAGAAAAACAGTAAATGTTTCATTTGAAAATCAAACAGAAACTGTCATTTCTTCTGAAAGAAAACATCATTTCTGAGACCTCCTCTGCAGAAACTTCCTTTTTTCTTTCTGTGTTTGAGGGAGAAAGGCTAATTCAATTCACTGCTGACTTTTTCTGTCATAACTTCAGAAACCTTCAGAGTAACATCTGAGTTAAAGAATTGTTCAGATTTATGAAATAGTAAACACATTCAAATAAAAATGTTGGGATTCGTTTATAAATTGACATGTTTATAACTCAGACAAAGGCACCTTATAGAAGATTAAATACAGGAGGGAAAAAAAGTAAAAAATATACATTGAAAAAAATGAGCGAGAAAGAAATAAAGGTGAGAAATTAGTTATGTAAAATTAGTTTACAAATTAGTTGTGTAAAATTTAATTTCATTGAAATCAAAAAATCTTTGATCCGGGTTAAAATATGCTTTCTAAAGTTGCAAAAAGGCATAAATTAAAAAATATCTTTCTATGGTTTTTTTCTAATTTTAAAGTGTTTGGAAAAAAAACATTTGTAATAATAAACTTTATACATGTATATAACTGTACTTCTTTGATTTTTTTTAAATCTTAAACTAAACTTTATTTAAAGTAGCGCATAAATACACAAGAGCAGAAATAAACAGCCTTTAAAATATATATTGTATTTATTGGCTTTTTTGTTTTAGAATGCATTATTGAGCTAAAATAATCCTTTTCATTAAATAATGCTGAAGCTTCAACAAAAAGCTTGTTTTATTTGTACTTTTAAATCTGGGTTTTTAAACGTGTATTTATTTAGTAATAAAAGAACTTTCAAGATGGTTATTTTACCACAGACGTTTATCGTCAAAGTATATTTAAAACGATTAAAACGAAGTTTCTTTTACCTTTGACTCGTCTCCAAAATACACGTCTCTTCATTGGGAAGCCTAAAGTTTCTGTGGCGCACGTGCACACGTGAGCTCACGGCCGAGTTAATGAGTACCGATCTGAGGCGCTCGCGCCCTCAGCTCCTCCCTATCACAACATCTGGCAGATAACAGCTCCGCGTTTGCACGTGATGAGTCGCTCACTTTTCCAGATTATCTTGTCATCAAAGTTTCTCCAAACTCATCCCGGACTCGCCGCTGGATCCGGGGGACTCAAATATCACGTTTGAGAGCCGTCACGCGCTCTCCCAACCAAACAGCAGTTTATCTGCGGTCCTATAGCACGAGCTGGGTTTGGAGAGCTGGTTCTGCTGGTACCTGTGACCCAGCAGGTTTGGTCAGGCCTGCGACCTGAAGCCCGTATTCCGCACCTGAGCCCGGAGCCTTTGTCAAACTAACTTCACGGCCGCGCGCTCTCACCTGTTCGTCCTCAAAAAACCCTCGCGGCTGCGCACCAACTTTTTCCGCGCGGCGTCGGTCCGGTTTGCGGAACCGCGGCGGAGTCCCGCGTCAGAGTCTGAGCGGCGCCCGTCCGAACGAGCTGGTCCTGGGAGCCGAGTTCCAGCTTCGAGGCTGAAGAGCAACCGCGGTTCAGGGAAATAAATATGTGACAGGCAGACGGAGCTGGCGCGACTTCCGCTCCGAACCTTCACAATAAAACCAGCGCAAATAAAAGCCAAAGCGTTATTCAAGACAGGAAACTTTTTTTTAAGATCTTATAAACTCTAATTCAATGTCAATTGTATGCCAAATAAAATTAAAAGTTATAGCTATAATATTTTTTGGACTTTACTGGAAGAATAAATCCTATGTAACTTGCACTGGACTATAATGCAACATTCACACTTGGGAATGTGGCACGTGTTTAAGAATGCGTGTTTAGGGCGTTCCTGAATGCACTTTTAGTATATTGTGTTCACACTGAACTGTCGCTACCCATTACTAGCGGATGTCCCTACAGTTGGAAGATGTTTGCTGTGAAATGTCAAAGCAGTGGGAATCTCATGAATTATGCTCCAAGCTTTTTCTTTCACAGCTCTATTCCAATATATGAAAGACCTGGCGTTATAGGATTCTGGCCGGACATAAACCAAAATAATTAATTTCTCTGCCATGATCCATTTTCAAACAGTTGGTACTTCTGTGAATGAAAAGGACGGCATCAGCGCGTTTTGTACGTAAAGAAAATGGTCTTAAAAGATTTCATAGCGACACGGAGGCCGGATAAGCGCATAAACTTTTTCTTGGAAATGGTGGATTAAACGTGTGTTGCTAAGGCTGGTGTGAATGTAGCTTGAGTCGCACTTTTGGGAGAAAGTTATTTAACAAATAGAGGAACAAGACCAGGCATTTCCACTTAAAAGGCAAATCATAATAATGGAAAAGATACCAACAATAGACTGAATATCGGCACACTTAACACCTTGATGCTTATTTAGCTTCATGAAACATGGGAGTTGAATAAGTGTTTAGTTTTTTAGTGCAACATATGATCAAACTGTATTAGCATACTGTAAATAACGTGCTAACAAGTCAGCGAAACTCTTTATAACACTTGAAACCACTTAATCCATTAAATTCTTCATGGATTCAATGGACTGACACACACTTGCAGTGCCCTCTAGCGGTTGTTAGTGGGAAAATAACAAACACATTAGCTTTTTTTTTTTAATAACCTATAAGTCACACCTGAGTATAAGTCGCACCCCTGGACAAACAATGCAAAAAAACTGGACTTATATGGCGATCAATACAGTCGATTTTCCATTAGCATCCCGACTGGCGCCTCCAGTAAGCACCAGAAAGGGTTTGGGATTATTTCTGTAACTGCAGCTCCCTGCTTCCCACAGAATGGGATTAAATGCAGATACAAAGTTTCACCGAACCTCCAGCTCCAATGAAAGTTAAGTCAATTCAGTTGACGTTATTTCAAAATACGGATAGGACCAGAGGTTGACCACTCCACACCACAACCCCCCCCCCCCCGGCTTTTCTATAGTCTTTTCAGGTTATTTATTGGCAACACTGGCACTTTAACCCTTGTGCTATCCTAGGCACTTTAACATTGGGAGTTGGGTCATTTGGACCCAGTAGACAGAGTGCTGAACCTTGTTTCTTCAATGATTTGTGATCTTCACTGGTGTCCATGGATTACATGAAATCTTTCCACCTTTATCCACCTTTGTCATGGTAGGGAGAACACGTCAATGCAAGGGTGGGGTCATCTAAGATAGCATCATTTTCAAAGCGTTCCTAGTGGTCTTTTATTTATTTCATGTTTAGATAAAATCAAAAAAAAACGTTGTTGTTTTTTAGAACATAGTTTATGCACAGTGGTTCAGTTTAATTGGAAATTCAATTCTGAGTTGTGGGGGGAAGCGTTGATGGGAAGTAAGCCTGCCCCCATTTTCCGTCATCCCTTTCTTTGCACGCTCTCCTACTAGCTTTGGGCCCCTCACACCTCTAACCAACCATTACTTTAGCATCATTTTAAAAAATGGCGAGAAATATCAGAGCTATCTAGCCATACAGTTTTGATCCAGATTCCAGCTCAGACGATGAAAATAAAGACGTTCATGGATCTATTTGTCTGCAGGTGATGCATCAGAATGGAGCAAAGCTCAGTGTATATTTTTTTCTACGTCACAACTATACGTTTTTTCAAACTGCATTTTTTTTTGTTTCCTCCAGATTCACAATGGTTTGAATAAAGAAATACTCAGAAATGCAATTTAAATGTAAATTGTCTTTATATTCGTCCTCCATCAAGAGAAACATTCAAAAAGAACATGATAAAAAACACACCAAAAAACACATTTTAATTGTAGTGGTTCAACGTGCCATTTCACTCATTTCAGCCTCAAAGTCTGCTCAGTTAAAGCCTTAGTCTCATGCACCTGTACGAGGGGTTGAACGTGCGGCTGCTGCAGGTCTTTGGGTTGTCCGGCATGTAGAGGGGCGTAGAGAGGAGCAGCCACATTTCATAGGGAGCACGGGTGTGTCATGCCTTGAGGCTCGCACGGCCACCTAGGGACGTTCTTGAAAATGGTACGATTGTCATGTGTGTGGTACATGAATCATGATATATATGTGTCTTACGGTGCCTTTACTCTTACTAATGACCAGAGCCATTAGTAAGACGTTCTAAAAAATGTAAGGCTCCTTTTTATTTTCCAGTGTTCTATTCAAGTTAATGAGTTTGTAGGCTCCTTTTTGTTTTATTTGATTGGATTTTGGATCTTCCACAGTTTTATTTCTGGTTGTGAATGCTCTGACTCAAGGGGTATCGAGCAAATGGAGGCACCAGTGGCTTGACAAAATGATACCAAATATTTAGGACCTTTTAACCCTTGTGCTATCCTAGTCCCTTTAACATTGGGAGTTGGGTCATCTAGACCCACTAGACAGTGCTCTGAACCTTTTTTCTTCAATGATTTGTGATCTTCACTGGTGTCCATGGATTACATGAAATCTTTCCACCTTTATCCACCTTTGTCATGGTAGGGAGAACACGTCAATGTAAGGGTGGGGGGGTCATCTAAGAAAGCAGAAGGGATATCTCTGTATATAATAACTTCAAATTTTCATTTGGTTGGCTCTTGCTGTTCATCAGGGGTCGCCACAGCCAATCGGCTTTCAGCTTTTGTTGTGGCTGCATTGTTAGGCAGTAGTGTGAAGGGTCCTGCCCAAGGACACGCTGGATGAAGATCATTGCGCCCACTGGGAATCAAACCCTGATTTCCCATGTGTCAGTTCTGCGCTTAACAAACGGAACCATCCAGCCACTTAAATGGATTTGTTTTCATGCCGTTTATGTTTCTTTACTTATCGTTTAACTATACTGTACCTTACATTATTGAATTTGTGGGGTTTTGTTGTTGTTGTTGTTGTTTTTTTGGAGGGGGGGGGGGTATTTAGCCTTAAGGTTCTAAAAAGATTTTTTTTCCAAAACTTTAAAACCATTTACAGTTTATCTTTGTTTTTTTATGTTGCTACAAATCACCAGAACAAAGACCATTCCAAACGAAATACTTTAATGAAGACGGAAGTTATGTCTTTACTGCTCTCCTGTTGTTTTGTGTGAACTTTACCCCCCCCCCCCCCCCATTGGAAAATGTTGCAGAGACGTCAGAGTTAACCACTCCTTAGTCAGTGTTACCAGCAACACAGAGCCTGAAAAAGGCTGAGAACAAACGAGCAAACCCAAAACCCAAAAGAATCATTGAACATGTAACACAGGTCTTCAGTGTTCTGATGGACTCAGCATGACTAGGAAACACTTCTTTCCGTCTGTAGTTGCACGGGTTTTTTTTATGCTGTGTTTTGCATCACTGATTGTGATGTCGGAACAATGATTCTCTGGAGGGAACATTTTCTTTACAAAGGCTCAGTCCGGTTCAGCTCTGGAGGCACAGATTCACGGTGGAGGTCTGCTCTCATTAGCACCGAGCCCAGAAAGGAAATTATTCGTGAATCTGCAGCCAAGAACAACAACAAACAGTGCAACTTCAGTAATTAAACTCTGCAAAGGGACATTATACAGTTGTGTTTCACAAATGAGTCTACATGACGGCTCATCAGATATTTTTGGCTACACTGTTACAGATGATTTTACAGAAGATTTTTAAAGAAGAAGAAAAAACATATGTTTAATTGTTAACTAATCAGAAATGCTATATTTATTAAGTGTAACTTTGTTTT
Organism: Oryzias sinensis; assembly: GCA_037389245.1. NCBI lineage: Eukaryota > Metazoa > Chordata > Actinopteri > Beloniformes > Adrianichthyidae > Oryzias > Oryzias sinensis. The sequence continues at coordinate 17,465,695 of CM074509.1, read as the reverse complement.
TTTATTACCAAATAGCCTAGTTCCATGACCGGGGTTTGGGCCACCGAGGTACCCACCTTCAATTGCCACCCAAACCGCTTTGCACCACCCCCTTTGGAGCTCTCCTGCAGGTGGTTGGCCCATAGGAGAGTGATCCTACTGTGTTTTGTCGGGCTGGACCAGACTAGTCACCAGTCACCTGCCTGCAAGCCCCAACCCCAGAGCTGACTCCAGAGTGGGACCACAATGACACCATGTAGCAGAATCTGTGCTTGTACCAGGGGCGGAGCTACAGGGGGGCACAAAGGCTTTGTTCCACCCACCCCTACCCCTCCAATTTTTGAGTCAATATCAGTATCACTATAGACAAAGACCAAGAAATCCTCAATACAAGCTTCTTTAAGAATTGCAAAAACAACATTTTTAAATTAAAAAGAAAAAACAATAATAATACCAAAACTTTTAGAAATGCATATATTTTTTTTAAATATTTTTATTTGCAATGGCCTTCCCCTCTGGTGTTTTGCCACCCTTCCAAAGTCTTCTGCCCCCACCATACTTCCCCACATAAAATGTTTTAGCTCCAAATGAAATGCTTGTTGCTAATTTAGCTCAGCAAAATTAGACAGGTAAAATTATATGACAAAAAAAGATTTAAAAGGATGCTCAATTAAATGTTTAAGGTTTTATTGACAGTGAGAAATGTGAAATGACAAAAACAATATTTAAACGGATGCTAAGCTCGATCAGTTTGCATAACGTCATGCTAAAATGCTAAATTATATTTTCTAAAAGGTATTACTAATCATGCCATAGTTAAATTCATTAAAGAAAGCATGAAAGTTTTTCAGAAGTTTTACGAGAAGATGTAGAAAAGAGCATAGAGTGTAATTTATTATAGTTGCAGAGTTAGAATTACTTTCTCCAGGCTCAGTTCCCCTTTAACACCTTCTTCTTTTCCAGCAGAAAGGTACATGTGTGTCTTAAAGAGCAGCAACCCCCTTGCAATTTTCTTTGAAAGAGAAAAGAAAGCTTTTTCCAGTCTTGGGCCACCACTGCACCTGCAGAGATAATCATTCAGAATTACGATGCGCTCATTTCTCGCCCCTCAAAATCCTATTTCGGTGATTACATTTTGTGGCTGTGGAGTCTGTCAGTGCTGAAGAAACTCATCTGACATTACCAGATAATGGATTACAGCCTCTACATTCTAGTCTAAAGTCTAAATGAGTGCGCCACGGGTTACATGGTGCAAATTGTGCCAAAGGATGTGGCAGCAGCCTCTGTGGGCTTTTTATCATTTGGTTTATGAGGACCTGGAAGAGCAAATTGCCCCCTAAAATTGAGCTTTTAACCCTCAATAGTCACGAAGGAACATAACTAATGGACATCAGCAAGACCCCTGCCGTTTCATAACTCAGTCTGTAGCTGTAGAGACAGAAAGGCACCAGTCTGCTGTGATTTTGGTTACAGGTGTTAATTCTACATTGCACAAAATGTAGTCTGTCCACCCCAGTACCCCTCTGGTTAAAGGGGGGATGCCCATATGAACACTCTTTAATTATTCTGGAAATTATTGGTTAATGTTAAATACATGTTTCTCTGTTAACTGGCTCATTGCATCTTAATTTTGACCATCCAAACTACAATTTCTGGTTTTTGAAAATCTCATTTTGTTTACAAAAGACAATTTCCCACTTTAGGTGATTGAGACTTTTTAACAGAATATAGCCGATTAAAGTATAAAACACTATATCCTAAATATTCATCAAGTGAAATATGTTTAAGACTGAAATGTTTTGAAGGTCTTTCTAAGCAGGATTTCTCTTAAAAGGCATCAGACTGCAGGAAAATATCACAATAGTCTTTTTTTCTAATCCATATACCTGGAATTTCAGTTAGATACTTTAAAGTGTGGATGCCATGCTTTGAACAACTTTGTCAAATAAAAAAGCCCTTTAAACGCTGATTCTATTGATACCAATAGTTAGCGTAGAAAAAAATCCGAAGCATATGAATAATAGACATCTTTCGAAGGAATCAGAGATTTGAATCCGCTAGAGCGCAGGCTGGAAGTGACCTCGATATGACCTGTGACGTAACGAAAGGCATTGACTTTCGCAGTTCCGCTTCGGACAGCATGTAAACAAAACAGGTAGTCTTCGTTTCTCTCGTGTTTAAATCTGTTAATCATCAACATGCCAAGTCGTTGTGTGGCAGCTGGATGTAGCAATACATCTAGTGAAAGTGTATCTGTGTATAAAATTCCCAAAACAAGAAACGCTGCTCAAAACAATGGACAAAACAAGTGCAGCGAACGAGGGCGAATTGGGTGCCAACTGCTTCGTCAACTTTATGCAGCGAACATTTTGAGGCAGACTGTTTTGAAGAAACACCACAGCTCATGAAAGATATGGGAATGCATGTCAGATATAAAAAAGTATTGAAACCGAACGCAATCCCCACCATTTTCAAGAGATCGCTAGTGGGAACGTCCGAAACAGAAACGCCCAGTACCAGCACTGGCAGCAGCCAGTACAAAAAGAGAAAATCTGTGACCGAAAAGCTGGCACAAAAGAGAGTGAGTTTAACGTTTATTACAAAATGTAATTATTACAAAAGAGAGTGAGTTTAACGTTGAATATATATACGGTATATATATTGATATAAAAATTTCCCTATGCTATATTATACATAGGCCTAGGCCCTAAAGTAACAGATCTTTATATTGAATAATCCTTCATTTTAATTAAATGTTGCCTGTACACATTTCACACAATTAATTATAAGCTGTTCAGCAGCAAGACAACTAGTAACAGGAAGAGGACTAATAATATCTATGACAATATTCCAGGAAGTACAGGAGCTTCTAGCCCAACCAGTTGAAGTGCCTGAACATATTCAAGAGGAAATGGAGATAGATGACCCGCAACCAGTCCCTGTACATGTAAGATGATCGCATATATATGTATTTGTTGTTAAAGTAATTAGTGAAAGATAATCTCCGCAACTTTCCTCTTCATCTTTCTGTTCATCTGATGATAAATCGCTAATAGAGACGGTAGCATCACTCTGTGCTTCGCTATCGGTGCTAGCCATGTTGTCTGCCTTTCGTTACGTCACAAACAGGGCGGCGCGAAGTCGGCGGAATGCGTGAAGCCGGCGGCCGTCCTCGTTGTTTATATTGCGTTTTTCACTATTTATTCTTTTTCGAAATATATTAAAAACAATCGCAACATGAAATACAGACTATTTACTATATTTTGGCTTATTAAAATAGGCCATGTCACCCACACTTTAAGGGGTTAAAAAATCTGTCATCTTTATTATAAAATATAACCTTTTTTTCACCACATGCAACATCGATTAATTAGTAGAACACTACATGAATTTATTTAAAGTTGTAAAAAAGTGACCAATAATGCAATAAACGAATTTAACAAATATCTAAATTTAATGGCTGCATACAAGTTTATAGTTCAGAGCATTTACAGTTGATTCTATATTCAGTCTGAAGGAATACACCCAAAACACAATGTTTGAGGGTCTGTGGGAGTTTGGTTCGAGCGTCCCACAAGTTTGTCCCTCATGGTGTTCTGTGGGAGGGGATCTCAGAATATGGGGTACAGGGTCCGCCGCTGAGAGTTGTCCAGTTTCAGTACGACCAGAGCAGGAGTTTGTTCTTTTCTTATGGCAGTAGGTCAGACATGTTTCAGGTCAATGTTCATGGTCTTTATGGACAGAGTTTACAGGGGCAGCCAGGAGCTAAAGGTAGACTGGCTTGGGGACCCTAAGGATTTCATCTCTATTTTGCAGAGGATGTTCTGTTTTCTTCATCAAACAAGGGTCTTCATTGACCGGCGGGGGGGTTAACGGTAAAGCAGCTGGAATGAGAATTAGCGCCTCCAAGTCAGTGGCCGTGTTTCCTGAACATAAAAAAGTTCTTTACCCTCTTGGGTGAGAGGAAGAGCTCCTGCCTCCGTTGGAGAATCTTAAGTCTGTTGGGGTTCTTGCTACTGTCACTGTGCTGATCTGTACATGTATTTATGTGCACCCATATGGTTTAACTGTGTGTGTGGTAAGTGTATCACAAAGTTTATGCAAGGATTTTGTGAGTTTCAGACACTTCTGTTGTATAGTGTTGCACCGGGCCCTCCCGCCACACTCTGGTCATTTGTTAGGTGCGAGTACTGGCCCCAAACTCCTCTCCACACAGGGTGTGCAGGTGATATGTACCTGCCCTTAGAATGTCCGTAGGATGCCCCATGATATGATGCTCTATTTTCTTGAACAGTTCAGTGAAGCTACCACCTTTCACTGTACAAAACAGCACAAACGACAAATATGTACAGGTGCCTGCGTCTCACCTACTTCACTCTCACTTATCTTTGTAAGTAATGTCTGCTGTTTGAGTATCACTATGAACTTGAGAGAGAAAAAAGTGCATGAACATTTTCTCTCACAGAGCAATCCACAATCTTTAAATTTCGCGAGCCACCTGTGTGCCCCCCAGACAGGATTGACCATTTTTGACGGTCCATATCCACCTGTAAGGGTATAAGAAGAGGAGTTCAGAGTGGAACCGTTAGTCCTTCACATTAAGACAGGTCTAGGAGATTATTGGGGTTGCCCAACTAAAGAAGGTTTCTTTGGAGTGAGCGGTCTAGGCATCTCTGAAACTACTGCCCCAGTATCTCAGCTCTGGATGGCTGGATGGATGATGCATGGATGGACGGACGAACGGACGGATGAATGGATGGATGGACAGTTTGATTCACTCCATTAGGTGCTTTACCATCCACCAAGCCATGGATAGAAGAAGGACTTCTGTTCTTGTGTCATCAGGATTCCACTAGTTTTTTCTGTGCAGCAACTGAGCAGACAAACAGAAGCTGAGAACCTCAGATGATGGAAAGTTTGTTTAAATTAATAAGGATTCTGTTCTTTATTCCTTCCACAAACTTTGGTGTGTATGTGGACAAACCTCGTGTTCCAAACAGGAAGTACCTGCTGGTTCCAAGAAGCCAAAATCCCATAGGCGTCTATAGAGAAATAAACAGCTATAACTCAGTCATTCTATTGGTCAGAATAACCATTCTCTCTCTGATATCTTTTTTTAACACGTTCATTTTTGTCATGATATTTTTCCTGTAGTGAAAGTTGTTTAAGTTATAAACTGACCAATCAGATTCCTCAATAAAAGTCTGTGGTCTCACATCCAACGCTCTAAACGTGACAGCTTTCGCGTGGTCCGCTTTCAAGGGGTAGGGGTGTGGCCTTCCATCAACTTCTCATTGGAGAGAGAGGTTGCCAAAGAAAAAATTGACTCGGACCAATCTCTGCTTTCTGATGTCATCTGATTCAGTTTTTCTGCTGTTTTGGGTTCATTCCACTCACTGACCAATTACTGACATCCTCTGGTTCCAACATGGCAGCGTCCGCATCACAAAAAATTGGTTCATTTGGTTGGAGCCGAAAGTAAAGTCCAGTTCTCTGATTCTGTCAATGAAATGATTTCCGTTGTCTTTGTAGCTAAACTTTTTTTAAATAAATTATTGTTCCTATTGTTATAATTGTTTTTTTTTTAGTTATTTTTTTAAATTCTGAACAACTTATAAAGGGGTGGGGGACAGAGCACCAAACTCTCCATGGCGGGTTCAGCCAGTCTGGGGTGTTTGAAGGACCAGATAGATTCTAGCACATCAGTGACACGGTGACACTACAAAGCAACGCCCCCACCCTGAAGGGGGCAGCCCCATCCCGTTTGTGGGTTGCAATTTTCTTGACGTTTTAAACTAGATGAAAGCTTTCGTGCGCTCTCCATTAACATCAGATCGGACCCACGTCAAAGTCCCCACGCTCTCTCATCACTTCAGCAAAAACAAAACCAGGCGGTGAATCTGAAAATAAAAACACAAATAAAATTAGAGGATCTTGATTCAAATAAGCAAAATATCTTTAAGTTTTGGAATCTCCTCAGTGGTCACACCATCAACACGTCACGGACCTAAGCTGAATTTAGGTCTGTACATCGACTTAGCATTGAAACTGGATGTCCTGACATGCAAATCGCGTTTGAGATGGACGTAGCTTGAAGGTGGGCTGTGCTCTCACAGTTCTAACACCATTGGTGTTGATGAAGAAGAAGAAAAAAGATTGTCTCTTTTAGACACAGTAAAAAGTTATTTGGTTTATTGTGAAACAAAGCCATTAAAGTTTCTTTGGATGTTCAGCCCTCTTCTCCTGTTTGTCTCTGCTGAAAAACTAAATGTGCTTACCCTTCAGATTAGCTGCCAGAGTTACACATCAGTGTCTTCAAATATAATGTGTGTGTGTGTGTGCGTGATGATATGATTGTGGATTATGATGATGGGAGGATTTGCTTTAATTTTTTATTTTTTTTAAGAGTTTCTTCTGTCCGGAAACAGCTGGCACACAGAAAGGAGAAGTCCTCTGTGCCCTGGGAGAGATGGATCCATCAGTAAGAGGAACCCAGAAGGTTATGTTGTCTTCAGAACTGTTAACCTTTAAGGCCCGCCCTCTAGTTTTACCTGAAATCTATCCACGCCTGAGTGCACGCTCCATCATGAGCGAGGCTAAAGGTGCTCCAAACCTGCGACTCCAAACCCCCAAAGGCCTTAGAGCATCTCAGAGAAGGAGTTTAGCTCTGGAGAAGGGACTCAGAGCTGGCTGGTCCGAGTGCCAGCCGGGTCCTTTCAAGGGCAAAGGTTCATGCTGACCTCGGGGGCATGGGACGGGGCACGCGTCACATGCTACCAGCTTTGTAGAAGTGAGAGTAGGAAGTTGTTGCTCTCATTGTGGCAACCTGGCACATGAGGTGACACTGAGGGCACTGCATTGCATTTTGGGTAGGCAGCTTGACTTAGCAAACACTGCAGGAGAACAACGTCACAAACTTTACCAACTATATTTAGCATCTGAATAAAACTGAAAAGTTTTTATTGCAGCTAAAACTTGTGGGAATATAATCTGGAATATTCTCTTAAATCTTATTTTTGGACATTTTATTTTGGTTTTGGCAAAAATCATGCGGTTTTAAAGGAAAGAGATAAAAAGATTCATTTATAAATAAGTATAAATTACAGGACATTTTCATAAACAATTTAATATTGTTTGCATAATGATATCCTGCATAGGTTATTGTATTTTTTTTCTTCCTAAAAGCATTTTAAAATGTGATTAAAGTATTTACTTTAGTCATAAATTCAGAAAAAAGGATTATAATCTCTTATGTTATGTCAAATTTTTAAACAAAAATATAAAATTTAAGAAAATATTGATCTCTGACAACATTCCCCACCACCGCCTATAAAACCTTCTCTTGACCAAACATCTGCTAACAGACACTTTTCGTTGTCTTTGGTAAAACAAAAGCAGCAAAAAAGTCAAAATGATTTGTTAAAGTCCCTGATTTATCATCTTTTAATCTACTTTCACAGCGTTCCTTTTTTTAAAGCGTGCCATTTTTAGTCAAAATCAAAAACCTGTGTTGTTTACGTGGACATAGTTTCTGCAGAGCTGCACCTCTGAGTTGTGGGTGGAATTGTTAGCCTCTCTCCCACTAGCTTACAGCCCCTCACAACCCCAAACCAACATTAGCGGTGCAACGGTGAGCAGGATTGGAGCTACCCAGCCGTACAGTTTTGATCCAGATTCCAGATCAGATGAGGAAAACGAAGACGTTCATGGGTCTGTTGGTCTGACAGTGGATTGTAGCTTTTGTAATATCCTACAGGCTTTTTCAAACAGCACCGTTTCATCCGTTCCTGATTCACAATTTGAGTAAAGAAATACTCAGAAATGCAATTCATTATGCTCTGTTTCCATGTAGTTACACCCTTTAACCCTTGTGCTATCCTATGGGGTCCAGATGACCCCACCCTTGCATTGACGTGTTCTCCCTACCATGACAAAGGTGGATAAAGGTGGAAAGATTTCATGTAATCCATGGACACCAGTGAAGATCATAAATCATTGAAGAAAAAAGGTTCAGAGCTCTGTCTAGTGGGTCTAGATGACCCAACTCCCAACGTTAAAGTGCCTAGGATAGCACAAGGGTTAAAAAAACAAAGACAAACATCTATTTGTCCACATGTGGATGAATCAGAATGGAGCAGAGCAGGAAGCTCGTGGCCCACACAGCGTATTTTCTACAAAACAAATACGATTTTCTCCACACAGCATTTTATCATCCACAATCACAATGATTTGAATAAAGAAATACTCACAAAAACAAATTTAAACTTAATTTTCTTAATACTTGTCCAACGGAACGTCTTTAAATTCTCCTTGATGGATTTGTCGATGAAGCAGAACCAGGAGAACCCCCACCACATTTCTGCATCTCTGTTTTCAGTTAAGGGTCATGCTCTCCCAGTTGTATCGACAGAAAGCAGAACCCCCTTGGACCACAGACTAAAAAATAAAACAAATTTAGACATTTTGGATGATTTAGACAATTTTCCTCAAGTTTTCACTTTTATGGTCACAGCTGTATCCAAAAACATAGAAGAAAAATGATATAAATCCAGATTTTGAGTCTACAGAGATGACATTATCTTGACTTTAAGTTGATGCAAATACCTGATTTCCACTCCCTTTATTAACCCTTAAAGTGTGCACACACTCCCCATTACGTATGACAGCAGATTCTACTGCAGTCAAAAGACACGACTGCAAAACAAACGACAGTTTGACCTCAATCTGAAAGGGAAATGTATCTTTTTTGCAGATTTTGATGCCAAGTTGGAAAGATTTACCGAGGGTGAAAGAAAAAGAAGAATAATGGATTGTCTGGTAAATATGAAGAGTCTTAATAAAATGATAAACGTAGACCCGACACACAAAGAAGGAGGTTTGGTCTCAACATGAGGAGGAGCGGCACTTCTGTTAACGGGTTTATTCCAAAATAAAAGTCCCATTTATCTTCAAAACCCAGAAATCCATTAAAACCGTTCATGGAAACCATGGAAATCATCAATTTTCTTCCACATCTGACACAGATGAACAAGTGCTGCGATCTTTACCACACACTCTATAATTAAAGATTTTAAGATGGACTACTACTGTACTTGTTTTTTGGTGAAGGGAAAGCACAATCCATCCTCTTTAGTCCAGGAAAATTAAAAGAAGAATTTCTACTTACAAAAATAAAATTAAAGGATGGATATAGAACCAGAGGCCTTGTGAGTCTTAGAAAGGCTAAAGCCCAAAATGTTGGGTCATAAAAGCAGCTTAAACTTCCAGTACTTGTTGATGTAAGTAACAACCAAACAGATATATGTTGAGTTTGTGATAAAGCAGACACACCTTCGATAAAGGAAAACAAAATAAAATGATCTATAAAGTAAAAATAAAAGTTCAAATGAGTTAAAAGTGCTTCAAGTGAACAACTACCGGCAGATAAAAGAAAAAAAACAATTATTGCTAGTTGCTTTGATTAAAAGTTGGTTTGGGATAAAGAAAAAAGCCTCAGTAGTGGTCCAGATTGAGTTGAGGTAATCTGCAGTGATATCTTTAATGTTTCAGGCCTCAAAGCTGTTTATTTCTGACAGACAGGTTCCGGCTGTTTTTGAATCACCGTCGGGAGATGAAGCCATAAATTGCCCGAGGTGCAGCGGACTGTTTCCTTGGAGCGAAATGAATGAAACGAGGCATTACCCATCCCAAGTGTAGTTGTTTTCCTTCATTCAGAGAAGGTCCTGATCCAAATCAGAAGGAGGAATTAAAAGTAGGTGATTTACAGATGAGGTTTACATCACTGCTGCCGCACAGTTTCCTTTTCTTTTAAACTCTGCCGTGCTCTTGCTAGATAGTTGTTCCTTTTGGATGCTAGAAAGACGTAACAACTCAGAGAAATGTCATCTAAAAGACTGAACGAGGGGGCCGGAGAGTACTTAGGTGCTGATGTAAAAGAAGAAAATGACAAATGTAATGACAGAGGCAGAATGTGTGAGATTGGCTGCAGTGTTTGTGGCAGAAAGCGGCAGCAGAGAGGAAAGTTTTAGTGTGTCAGCCCTGTTAGTTTTGCTTTTTTTTTTTTCCCACTCTCTTTTGCTGCTGGCTTCCTGTAACAGACTGAAGAGGTTATTTATTGCCGGAGAGCTCCGTGCCTCGCATTCTCTTTGGGTACATGTTGTGATGTGGGAGTAATGCAGTTCTTCCGAAACGCAATTAAAACCATGCAGTTCAAAAGAATCAAAAAAAAAAAAAAAAAAGAAATAGAAGCCAGATAGTTCATTGTTTTCATGTTTTTAGCTTTTTACTTTGTGCAGATGTTATCAGCAAACACACACATGCTGAGGTTTTTGTGTGCATTCATCTCCTCGTTTCCAATTTCCCCCAAAGAAAATTGTGCAATTTAACCAACAATCTCAGCTTGGTGCAGATCAGACTCAGCTGAACCTGAAGTGTGTTTTTCTCTATCGTCCTCGTCTCATAGAATACATCACACCAAGCAATTATGTTTCCCCCTGAGCAGAGTTAAAAGCTATTTAATGGCATGCTCGAGTTTCGCTTTGCAGATGATTCACGCCGTCCTCAGCGCCGAGGACGAGTGTGGGACGCCAGAGACTTTCCTTTGATCCTGTTTGGTTTTGTGACTTGTTCTGCTCTTTGACAGATTAAAAGCTTATTGGATGCAGTTTAAGTTTTCACTTGGAAGGTTTCGAGAGCAAAAAAAAAAAAAAAAAATGAAGATGCATCACTTAAATCATTAACATTTTATGTTATGCTGATCGTGTCCAGATGCCACGAAGTTACACTGATGCACTTTTACAGTAAAAGCCAAAGACGTGGGGGAAGTTTCAAGCTTAAAACAGACTTGGTTTCTGCTCAAAAACAGAAAAACATTATCAGGTAAGCAAGCCCATCCATCCGTTTTCTTAACCCGCCATGTCCCATTTGGGGTCATGGGGTTGCTGGAGCCTGTCCTGACTACAGGTATGAAACATGGATGAATGATAAAGTCTAAAATGTTGAATTCCTTACTGTGTAAAACCTTTATGCAAAAACAGCAAAATTGACAAAGTCGTCTTAAAAGCAGTAAATTAGAAATAGTTAAAATAAAAATCTGACACCTAATTTGATAACAATTAAGTTTTAATCTGCACATCAACACTTAAACTAGTTAAAAACATAATGTGAAAACAAACCTAGGAAAATCATACATGTTAGCAAACAAAGCAAGTAAGTAATCTAGCACTAAACTTGCCTGAGTTTGTGTATAATTGTAAGAGAGGGTTACAGGTGCATGGTGGCACAGTGGTTAGTGCTTTTGCCTCACAGCAAGTAATCCCCTGGTTCAAGTCCTGGCTGGGGGACTTGAACCAGAACAGCTGTCTGACCTTTCTCCCCATGCATGTGTGGGTTTTCTATGCCTCATAGGTTGATTGGTTACATGGATGAGAATGTGAGTGTGTGTGTGTGTGTGTGTGTGACTGAGCCCTCCAGACTGGCAACCCTTCATCCATGAGTGGCTGGGATAGGCTCAAGCAGCCGTGTAACCCTGAAAGGGAACAAACAGATTTGAAGAGGAATGAAGAATGTTAAAGTGGCCAAGTCTTAAGAAAAAAAAGACTGGAGCTGAAAAAGCAACTTTGTGTGTGCATTTTCAGGTTTAAATATGTTGTATGGCTCGATTGTAAAATCTGTGTTTTTATAGAACAATTACAGGAATTACATCTCACAAAAAACGTCTTTGTCCTGATGTAAAAACATGGAAGTTAAATTAAGTTCAATTGAAAATCAGAAAAGATCTCTATGAGTTGAACCTTTTGACAATAATACAGATTAAATAAAACCTTTAGCTTTGATATATAGAATGTCAGCAGTTTGTCAAACATTGATCTATGTCTTTTCTGACTATATGTAAAAAAAAGGCAACTAAAAAACTAATTCAAATTAAACATAACTTTGTTAGAAAATAAATGTTTTCTGCTTTTACATATTTGTCCACACGGGGCAGCAAAAACTAAACGCAATACAGGGTTAGTCTCAACCAAAAACCAGTTACCTTTGTGTCTTTGTGCCAGTCTTAATTTTATTAAAATAGCATACAGTTGTTTTATTTGTTTAGTGCAGAATAATTCAAATGTGTAGAAAGTTGCACAGAAGACAAAAAACTAGAAATGATCTTCAAATACTTTGTTTGTACAGATCAGAGCAGGTGATGGCTCTGCATGAACAATTTTTCATGAATTCTTTCTGCTGGTCTCTATTTTCCATTCAACCTGGTAAAATCAAGATTCTCTCAGCTCTACACGACAAACAGCTCAGTAACAGCTTTTGGCTGAACAACAGCACACCCTAGTGGTTGGTTTACACACTTACACAGGAAAGAGAACTATTTCAAGACGATTTTGTTATTTTGAAGCTGTATCATTTACCAAAAGTCTATTCATCCACATTTAATTTAATATTATTATATAATATTTTCAAGTGTGAACCCATACAACAAACAAAATAAACTTTGTATATTATTAAAGTCGCCTGTGGAGGTCATTCGATTCCAGTGAACTCATTGTCATGTTCAAGAAACCAGTCTGAGATGATTCCAGCTTTATGACATGGTGCCTTATCGTGCTGGAAGCAGCCATCAGAAGTTGGCACACTGTGGTCAGAAACGGATGGACATGGTCCATGGACAAGGGGTCCAAGAAAATATCTCCCACACCATTACACCCCCAGCAGCCTGAAGCGTCGATACAAAGCAGAATGGATCCATACTTTCATGTTGTTGATGCCAAATTCTGACCCTAACATCTAAACGTGGCAGCAGAAATGGAGACTCATCAGACCAGGAAATGTTTTTCCAATCTTCTATTGTCCAGTTTTCCTGTTCTTAGCTGACAGGAGTGACACCCGGTGTGTTCTTCTGCTGCTGTAGTCCATCTGCCTCAAGGTTGGATTTGTTGGTACTAGCAAGAGAGGCTCTTTTGCAGACCTCGGTTGGAACCAGTGGTTCTTTGAGTTTCTGTTGTCTTTTTATCAGCTGGAACCAGTCTGGTCATTCTCCTCTGACCTCTGACATCAGCAAGACATTTCCACCCACAGAACTGCAGCTCACTGGATATTTTCTCTTTTTCAGACCATTGTGCGTGAAAATCCCAAAAGATCAGCAGTTTCTGAAATCCTCAGACCATCCAGTGAGAGGGGATCAATCTGTCACAGAAGCTCCTCTTCAGAGCAGACAGAATGTCCTGCAGTGGGTGGGATGTCCAGTCCGTTGTGGATGTTAGCTCAGCCACAACTCGTCTGTTTCTCACCTCCTTGAATCATTCCAGGGCCAGCCCGGTCCAGACTTCTTGATTGCTTTGTCCTCTTTCTGTGATGCTGCTGCTCCAGCAGGTGGCGCCAAACACCATGATGTCGCAGCTGAAAAGCTGCAACATTTTTTAAACGTTTTAAAATAAAATGATACACGTCTTTATTTTTAAAGTACTTTTTCCTCACAAAATCAGGGCTGCTGTTGCTCAAGGGTAGAGCTGCTGTCTCCTCAACCAGAAGATTCTTCGATGACACCTTCCAGTTTTTGTGTCCACGTTTTCTTTGGAATATTGTCTAAAGGTCGGTGTGAGGTCAGAAAAACGGAAGAAAGGCCAAAATGAGACATTTCTCACAGTTAGTTCAAGTAGAGACTTGTTCCTGTTCTAGACAGTAGAACCTCTCTGACTCAGAGAACCAGACCGAGCGAGTGTGACTTCATCCATAGAAAATGTTTAACTTCCAATTCCAGCCACATTTTTCCACAAACATAAAAGGTATTTTTTTCCGCAGTTCATTGATTTAAAAAAAAAAAACTTCACAGAGAGGTGAGGATGAAACCTTGTTCACATCAGTAAGCAGTGATTATTCCGAGTCGGTCTGAGTCAACGTGTCAATGGTAATTACTCTCTCCAATCAGGAATGAGCTTGTTGGAAGGCCCCCCCACTATCACTCGAAAGCACGCTACACGAAATCTGTCAACCACACATTTCAAGCGTTCGATGTGAGACCACTTACTTTTATTGAGGCATCTGATTGGTCAGTTTATAGCTTGAATAACTTGAATTAAAGAAAATAATCAAGAACATGTTAAGAAGGCATCAGAGCAAGAATGGTTATTCTGACAAATAGAATGACTGAGTAACAGCTGTTTATTTCCTTCTGGAAACCAGCAGGTACTTCCTGTTTGGAACACGAGGGGGGAGGAGTCTCTCAGTCCAGTTCTCATATACAGTCAATGGTCTGACCTCGGCAGTTGGGAAAATTGAAGCTTGAAGAGGAAGGGACCCAGTAGTTTACTCCGCCCACATCAACAGTCAGGTCGTGGGTTCACTCACCTGCCAATCAAATCATTCTTTATTAATTAAAGGGAGCACAAAGGGCTGCACATAGAAAATAATGAAATAAAAATAATAGGCATTAAGCTCTCGTCAAAAAACCTGCCACTCACCTCACCCATGGAGGTAAACAGGCTCATCAGGCTGAGCACAGAAGAGCATCTACATCAGTGGGTTAAAACGCAATTAGTTGACTCCTCCTCTTTTGGTCTATACAACAGGAATGGTTAGCAAACCAGTGGCGGAACGTCTCAGGGTTCATTACTTTCCTAAATAGTTGGAAAGATAAGAAGGTGCAGGAACATCAAGACATGAGTAAATATTAACTAAGGGTCAAAAATAACATCCAGAATTAGGGCTGCACGATATGAGGAAAACTCGCGATATTAGAGATTAAAATTGCGATAACGATATAATTTGCGATATATAAACAAATAACAAAATAACAAAATAACCATTTCCATTTTATTGCAACAGTTTAAAAATTATACTCCAAATGACCCTCGTCAACATAGGTGACAAACATCTAACAGAATGGGGCTCAATCTAATTGGTTAACAACGTGAATGCATCCTTCCGATTGATCAAATGCATAAAGGGATTTATTTGATAAGTTACATAGTTCAAGCTGCCATTAGATTGTTTTAACACATTTAAGGCTTATTATTTATTGCGATATTTGCTGTCTTTTGCGATATGCATATTGCAAAAACTGGATCTTGCGATAACGATAAATTTGCGGTATATTGTGCAGGCCTATCCAGGATTCTAGCTGTTTCTGAGAAGAGGCTCCGCCCTAATTAGCCCCTTCACACCCACAACAAGGCCGAATCCAAATTCTTCCCCTATCCCTACAGCTCCTCCCTACCCCTACATTTAGCCCTCCAAACGGAGAGTTATGGAAAAATAGTGTCTTTTAAGATGGACATTACTCCCAGTCGATGACATCATCAATCGTCGCCGGTCATCCACGTTGGCCCCTACAATTGGAGGGATAGGGAAAAGCTGGAGGACAGGGGAAGAATTAGGATTCGACTTTAAGAATACTGTTTTGTCATTGGCATAGAGTTGACCGCTTTAACATGGGAGAGAATAGAAAATGTTGCTTTTGGAAACAGATCTGCTTTAGAGGAACATTTGGTGACTGCGGGTTGGCTTTGGTAGAACAGAAGCTGGATGTTTGAAAAGGTCAGTTTTCTTATTCCTGCTTAAACCAGCGCAGACTGGTTCTCCTGACATCATTGATCCCATTGGTGAAGCACAAACCAAGCTGCAACATTTGCCTCTCTTTGTGTCTGGAGTGGGAAACCAACAAGCATGTCCCCCAAACAAGGCGGACAGTTTTTATATAATTCATTTTTTTCTTTATAACCCTAGTGCTATCTTAGATGACCCCACCCTTACATTGACGTGTTCTCCCTACCATGACAAAGGTGGATAAAGGTGGAAAGATTTCGTGTAATCCATGGACACCAGTGAAGATCACAAATCATTGAAGAAAAAAGGTTCAGAGCACTGTCTAGTGGGTCTAGATGACCCAACTCCCAACGTTAAAGTGCCTAGGATAGCACAAGGGTTAAAAAAACAAAGACAAACATCTATTTGTCTGCATGTGGATGAATCAGGATGGAGCAGAGCAGGAAGCTCGTGCTCTTGTGGGTCTAGATGACCCAACTCCTAAGGTTAAAGTGCCTAGGCTGGCACAAGGGTTACATATATCTGGGGTCAAATTTTTAGTCGTTGACCTGTGAGTGACAGGTCATTCTCACTCCTCATGCATTGTTTGTCCAGCCCATTCACAATGTTAAGTGAAAGGTCACGTGACCGCATGTTTATTGACCTCTGCAAACGGTTTCTGTCTTTTTTAAACATTGCAGCTTATTGCTGTCACTCTAACACAGAATTCATTTCACTATTACCACCTTCTTTTAAATTCTCTTCTTTATTTTTGGGGCCTTACCTGTGTTTTAGTGGAAAAAAACTCCCAAAACTTCATCTGATGTGAAGTTTTATTTTTCTTCCATGTAGGAAGCACTGATGAGAAGAAAGTTGACAGAAAAATGTGAAAGTTTGTCGTCAAAATCTGCATGAAAAAGCTTCAGCTGCTTTACAACACAACTCACATGATTGAGAAATACAGAATGTGAACCCATGTTTAAAAAGTTAACACCTGCAGTTTGAAAGACATTCAAATATTCTTAAATCCCCAGAAAAATAATATTCTTTCATTGGCTTCAACACCTAATTTGTATTTAAAATGAACCAACTTTCTGAAAACAAAAGCTGAAAATGTTGGGATTTGAATTAAACTCCATAACTTTTCATAATATGATTAATTTCTGATCTATATAAAACTAGTTAACCCTCCTGTTTATGTCATTAAGTCACCACGCTAGCAGTAAAGCTGCATAAAGAATGGTTGCTATGGAAAATGTGAAACACACTCTGACGTGGAGATGAGAAAATGAGCCAGTGCGTCCATCAGCTGACGACAAGAGAAAAACTGCATGGTTGCTATGGTGCTATTAGCACTGTGGGTCCCCCCACCCCCACCCATTCTTGAACCGCTAAAGCATTGTGGTGCTGTGAAACAAGCACAGCCGGGGGCGACTGCCGCCTTTCATTAGGCGTGGTTTTAGTTGCTGAGCAGCTGTGGGACAGACTTTCCTCCTGTTTGGGTCCTTGTTGCCCCCGCCCACCCCCCACCTGCCTGCTCCTCCTGTAACCTGCACTCAAAGATCAGCCCGTGGATGACTGCACTTTACACCCCCCGCCAGGCTTAACCTGCAGGTGCAGGAGCTCATGGAAAGCTTATTAAATCTGCCTTCAACCAGATTAAGATGGAAATTATTTGGCCTGCAGCTCTACCTTTGGTTTGTTTTTAGAGAACAAGGAGACGGGGGGGGGGTTCTACAGGAGCCTTTTGGCCTTCATTTTTTTTTTTTTTTTGGAGGGTTATTTGGTTAAAACCGCCACTGGTTAACAGTTAACCTCTTTTCACGGCTGATTTCGTGGTTGGTGGTAACGCCTGAGAGCGCTTCGCCGTGAAGCCTCACCATCGCATTGTGCCGCAGCTGCTGATTTATTGCAGAGCAACAAAACAGGCCTCCTTTGTGTTCCGCTACAAAAGCCAGGAATGTCTCCATTAATTAGGGGGCTTGTTGTTGCTGCTGAACGGGAACAAGGTAATGACTTCGGATCATTCATTCTGCAAAGCGTAAAGTTCAAAACGACGGGTGCATTAATCATGCCGCAGCTGCAGCTCGTGCATTCATCTGTGAGCATCCTGATGCAGGGCCGGACTAGGCCTCCTGCTTCTGCCTGAAACTTTCACTTTCTGTCTCCTACGCAGTGGCATTTTTTACATCCAAATGATTTTCTTTCATACCCTGCGGCAGACAGGCAACCTTTCCAGAAGGCACCCCCCTTTGCCCAACAGTAGCCGGGATGGGCTCCGGAAACCCTGTAACGTCAGAAGGGATGCAATGGGTTAAGAAAATGGATGGATGGATGGATGGATCTTAACTCCAGATCCAGGTGTTTACTTTAGCCCTTGTGCTGTCTTGTGGGGTCCTGATGACCCAACTCCCAACGTAACGTTGGGAGTTGGGTCATCTAGACCCACTAGACAGTGCTCTGAACCTTTTTTCTTCAATGATTTGTGATCTTCACTGGTGTCCATGGATTACATGAAATCGTTCCACCTTTACCCACCTTTGTCATGGTAGGGAGAACACGTCAATGTAAGGGTGGGGTCATTTTGACCCCACAAGACAGCACAAGGGTTAGAGCAAAGTGGATTATTTCACAGCATGTGGAGATGGTGGTTGGCCAGTAGGGGTCAGTGTTTACACATGAAAGACTCTCGTGCGTTTTTATTCAAATTGATAACGAACCTCACACAGGCTGCAGTTATCATTTTTCTTCCATCATAACAACGCTCCTCCATCAGCCTCAGAAATGCAACAGCGTGCTTTTGAGCAGAGGAAGACTGCGAGTTTAACACCTTCAGCGCCGGCGGAACAACACCTACACTCTTCTCCTTGGAGGTTATTTATACAGCCTGTTAAGTCCTGCTCGCTGACAGCAGCGCGAGCCTCTAACTCTGGAGCCGCTGCAGCTCAGATAATTGCCTCTCACAGGGACACTTCAGTGTGTGGAGAGCAGGATGAGGATTAGAGAAGCTGCTCCGCCTCCAGAGACATTTAACCACATCTAAATGTCATAACATTGCATCCACACTCTCCAGGTACGGAATTAAAGTTGTTTCAAACACTGCCGATACATGAATCTATCACAGATTTATTGGAGTGGGTTTGAAATGTCACTGCAGGTCTTTTCCAAAAGAAAAGGTTGTTCTCTTTTTTGTTGTTGTTGGTTTTTCGTCCTCAGGCTGTAAACTTCCTGACTCTCTTTGCTGCAGCGGCTCATCCGTGCATCGACTCCCTCTGTGAAGGAAAATCGATGAGCATGGGTCGAGAGAGCCGCTGAAGAAAGCAGGGTTTGTAACACCGTTGAAGCGTCAGGGCAGGATTTACAGTGGATGTTCTCAGCTGAGAGGAGTGAATTTTTCAGTCGAGGCAGTCTGACTTCAACTCTATTTTTCTCACTATACCTCACAGTGTACAGGGATTCATTCTGATTGTGTTTATGGATGTCAAAGGGATTTCAAGAGGTGCACAGCGCTCTGTCGAAGTGTTTTTGTAGGTGTTATTGTGAATTCGCCAACATGGCTAAGGTGTAGCGGTGTTTGGACAATGTTATTTTTACATTTGCAAACAAGGTTGGGAGTTACGGGTATTGTGAATATGCTAATGCGGCTAACGCTTCTAACATGGCAAACATGTAGCATGTTTCAAACAAGTTTTAGAGTTGCTGACAGTTAAGGAAGTCTGACTGACAGACTTAATTCTGAATCTTTTGTCTCACTTAATGAGCCTCATAGTTCAGTGAACCTCAAACTGTTCGTTGAAGGTGCGCCTTATAATCAAGTGCGCCCAATAGTGGAGGGAATATATGACACAAATCTCGAGATCATCTCAACGTAATGCGATGAAATCGTCTCCTCTTTCTCCATCTCGCCTCCCAGAACCTTCGGCTCTGGTCGCCAGCATGCAACAGAGGAGGATCTCTGGCTCCACGCCGAATGGCGTTCGTGCCGAACTCAAGCTCCTTATCAGGTGTCAGATGTGGGTTTGGTGTGGCTGCAGTCCTTGTCTGTTTCCCGACTCACGTGTACTTTTCCTTCGAGGACCAAGACACATCAGTCAAAAAAGCAAAAAGGTAATGCAGTGCATCCCTCGAAGACAGGCACGCACATACCGCACGCTGCACGGACAATCTCGTCGCCAAAACCAGCACTTTCTCGCCAGCATGCGCAACCGAGAGCCAAACGTGCACGGCACTCCCACATGCGCAAGCAAGACAGGATTCAGCAAACGGATTCAAACACTCTTTAATTCTCTTTCTTCACTCTTTGATTATAAATGCCTCATTCAGAATCAGAGTAAAAGCTCCATAGCAACCATAACATGTTTGTCATGTTCAGGCCTGTCAAACATGAGAGGCTTCATGCAATTTACTTTATTAACCGTCACATCTGCCTCAAACACGGCTTTGACATCATAACTACCGGTACAAAGAACTCCGGTTTGACTCCCCTGTTCTTCCTCCTCTGGATATCCAACAGATTAACCATCAGTAAGTCATAGATGACTTCTACCACCATGAAACCGTAACCTTGGTGGAGATGCCATGAGAACACTAGCGGCACAAATTCTTTCCCAAACTTATTAATAACATATTTTGGCTTTAGGCCCACAGAAATGACCATTTTATTGACAGGCTTTTGGCTAACAAGTTTGGACGAGTTTAGACACACAACTCAATTAACAATTACATAGAAAGCTCTGTAATTCAAAGTTTTAAGAGCGTTAGGAACCTTATAGTGTGGAATCCTGGAGCTTTCTATTTGTTTTTCCTTCAAAGATTACAGGTTTAGTCTGCAGGAGGACACTGGATGTTATTTAAAGTAACCTTATTTATGGAGAGCACTTAATTAGTTATGAGAATTTTACGTTATTACAAAAATATACATTTAGTTGCTTTTTACTTGACTGTCCGGCAGCTGTAGAAAACAGAAAATAGCCAAGGGCCTCTTGTGTTGAACACACGCTACTGTTACAATCAAGCGTTATCTTGCTTTGAACACGCGAGGAGTATATTTGTATAAACCTCTTTTTAAAACTATATTTAAATTTGAATGATTTGAAATTGTATGGATCATAAAAAGGATATTTTGTTCTTTTTAAGCCCCTTTTTTCTATTTCCTAAAAAAACTTGGTTGTCTGTTTTACAACGGAAAAAACATTCAAATAACTTATAACTTGTAAAAATAGAAACTATTATATTGTGATAAGATGAATTACATTTATGTATTTTACTTGTAAGCATGTCATAGTAAACATTTCGTAAACTTACGACCTCTTGTTAATAAAGTTGCCAGGCTATCTTCCAAAAGGGGCGGAGTCACAGATTTTGTTGTAAGACAAGCATGGTATCAGAGTTGTTCTCTGATTTTTTTTTTTTAGCTCTGGTGGAGATTTGAGAATCAGACTGGACGGAAAGGGTTATTATGCAAAAGTTTTGGATCCAGTGCAAGAAACTTTGCAAAACTATTTGAACATGCGTTTAAAAAAACCAAAAACAAAATCCAGGTTCTCTGAGTGAATGACCAAATGGAGGAGGACCCAAAATGCAGGAGACCAGGCTTGGTGACAGGAAATAAAACATTTAATAAACACACTAAACATGACAAAACAAGGTGACAAAGTATAAAAGAGTAGATGACCTAACAAGTATGAACAGAAATCAAGACACCTTAATAGGCTGAGGGAAATTAACTGAACTGAAGACAGCTGTGGATCACGAACCTGAAACTGGTGTGACTGACAAAAAGCAAAACCAAACACTTGACCAAGAACAACAAAACCAACCCATACCACAGAATCCTTACTGTGAAAAGTTGCATAGTCCCTTCTTGATTATTTTAAATGCCAATTTCAACTTTAACCCTTCCGCTATCTTAGATGACCCCACCCTTACATTGACGTGTTTTCCCTACCATGACAAAGGTGGATAAAGGTGGAAAGATTTCATGGAATCCATGGACACCAGTGAAGATCACAAATCAGTGAAGAAAAAAGGTTCAGAGCACTGTCTAGTGGGTCTAGATGACCCAACTCCCAATGGTAAAGTGCCTATGATTGCACAAGGGTTACATGAATAAAATTAAGGACTATTTGCTTCATCTGCGTCATCTGCATATTGTTTTTAAAGAATAGAATGTTAAATTTGTTCTTTTTATTTTTATTATTAGCCGTTTAAATTATTTTTGTATTTTTCAGTAATTCCCACAATCATCTTTGGAAATATTTAAGTAGACAAAACATAATTTAAATAGTAAGCAGCTACCAAACACAACTGAACACCAAAAACAGAACTTACGTCACCTTATTTTTGCTAAGACTGATTCCATATCTGTTTTCCTTGATTTTAGTCTAAGCATGCCGCTAATTAAACCTGAAAATGTCTCCTTTTAGAGTTTGGAAAGTCCCCCAGTGGAGTGTGGGAACAGAACACATCAAAGCTCTTGCCATAATTGAATGAACTGTTCGGATGTAACTTAGTCTCGTCAGCATTATTGCCAATTAGCTGCTGATAGTGGCAGTAATTTGTGACCAGAGAGACAAACACCAAAATCTGGAAGCAATTGGGGAAATCGATGTGTATTGATATATTTCTGCACGGAATAAACGAAAAAAAGGAATTTAAGATTGACTTACATTTGGAAATTAGGACTGTTTTTCTGCATTTTGATAGAAAACTATATCTTTTAAAACACTGACATGAAGTAAATTAAGGGAACACATTGATGGATCATAAAATACCCTATTTTTTCAAAAGAAGTGAAAGTCCCAGTAAATTGCAATTTGTTCTCTGCATTTGACCAGTCCCCTGGGGGACACAGCCACGCTCGGGAACCATGTGACAGTTTAACCCCCCAATCCAACTCATCTTAATGCTGAGTGTCAAGCAGGGAGGCACTGGGTCCCATTTTTAGAATATGACTCGGTCTGGAGTCATACTTACAACCTTCCAGTCACAGGGCGGACACTATACCACAAGGCCACTGAGCTTGTAAATGTTAACGCCCGAACAGGGAGTTGAACCCTGGACTCTCAGATTAAAAGTCTAATGCTTTATTGACTTACAGCCCCGTGAGGGTATTAGTAGAGGTAAGTAGCAATAGAGTCACATGGATTATTGTGTTGTCTGCATTAAGATCTATTTAGTTTTATTCCTTATTGTCAGGTCATGAAGGAAAAACACGTTGGATTTTTTTAAAATGAAAATTAATTTGTATCTCAAAATTGTGAACAAGTGTGTCAGTTTACCCACAAACAAACTGAGGTTGTCTTGCTGAAACCTTAAGACTTTACCTAAATGACCATAGATTTATTTGCTGTCTCTATTGAAACCTATTTCGTTTAATTCCTAATTCTCAGGTCATGTAAAAAGCACATGTAAAAAAGCAGGAAGCCAAGGCTAGAGCCTTGGGGAATACCAAAATTGATTTATGTTTGATAAAACACTTTTGTCTATTGAATGCGTATGCCAAAAAAAATTAAATAAAGTCCGGTTGACAAATAGTTTCTTAAAATTTACCAGGCTAAAAAAGTCTAGAAAGAGACAGCTTTTTTCTTAGTCTTATTCCAACAACTTTATATGTAAAAATAAATTCAAATAAATAAAATAAAATACAGGAGGAGAGAGTTGAAGTTATTCAGTGATACCTTCTGATCCACCAGGTAAAATAGGATCAATATCAGTAAAATATTTATGAAATTGTGTTTGTGTAACTCCAGTTGATTGAACTACTTTTTATTTCTTAAGTGTGGATTGTAATCAGATTGATAAACATCAAAAAGCTCTTGGTTTAAGAATTATTCAACTTTTTTGGGTGGTCCAAATCATTTATTAAAAATATAAAAGTGTAGAAAACATCCTCTGCAACCCTGTCTGTTTCTTTAGAGTCAACTCTCAAGTAAATTACAAAAACATATTTCCAGTAAAAAGCAACTAGTTGTGACACAGCAGTGAATCCAAAATGAATGGATAAGTGAAAGCAAAACGAGCCACATCTGTTGGAAAATTCGCTTGAACTTTGAGGCGTAACTTGTCATTACATGTTAATAACTATGAGAGGTATAATAGGTTGCTCCACCAGGGATCTGATGGAATTCTGCACCTGCCAATCAAAATGTTTTTTTTTTCAAGATAACATCTGGTTTGAAATTATGAGGAAACCAGAAGTCACACACCGGTGTAAATCCCTCCCTGAGTGCTTCACAATGTGTCCATGCAGGCTGGAAATCTTCATCATCACTCAGAGATCGCTCCCTACCTTTGATGTCTCCCCTCTGGTGACTATTTATACAGCCTCCACTTGTTGTTGCTACTGTGTAGAGCTCCGCTGTACACAAGCATATAAACACAGGCTGAGCTCACAACACTGCCATCCTTATCGACAGGAACCCAAAGTTCCTCTGATGGAAATGTCTTTGTTCCCCCTTGGCTGCCACACAATGAGCGCGAGACTCTCTGGAGTCTGCTGAAGGCGCTGCGAGCAGAGACCTTCGCTCATTCCACACATAGCTCAACGAAGGCGCTGACCTTTGCGCGGGGGGCTATTAAAATTGTTCTCCATCCATGTGTACAGTCACCTTGGCACACAGGAACACGTTACTGAGTGGGAGCTGGAAAACAAACGTAGATAACGTCTGTTTGTGTTTTAGATCCTTTGGTCTCTCGAGCTTTTAATGTTCTGCTGTAACTTACCAACTTCTGTGTCTCCAAGGATACATTATTAGAAAACTCAAATACTTTTCAAGGATATACTTCCTGACAGTCCTTCATTGGATCCTCTTGTGTGGATAGTAAAGCTACAGGAAGATGTCATCAAAAAACAAAAAGAACAGAAATCCAATCCCAACTGATTGCTTAGTTGGACAGAACAACAACCAAAGGTGATGAAGTCTTTGGTCTCCAGTTAGAAAATGAGAGAAGCAGGATGCTGTGATGCTCCATTGCTGATTAATGCCCATACAACTTCTGTAAGATGTGCGAGAACTTGTAATCCAGAACTGATTCAGCAGGAAGGAGCACCTTCATACTTGTAGTCAGGAAGTAGATGATCAGTGAGTAATATCTCCAAGTAGGGGACAAACAATGGTCAGGAACTCGAAGTGGCAACCGGAAGGCAAGATGGTCAGGACCTGAGTTTTACTCCTTTTTAGCACTATTGCAAAGTATGCATTTGCATTTCTTTTTCTCAGTCAGATCTTGTTTTGGACATTTCTGCCCCCAAACCAGCGTATTGTAATTATGGGACATTTTCAGATAGTTAGGCTCCCACATGTATGAAGGGAAACCAAACTGACAAAGTGAACATTTTCTAAATTCCCCACTTATTTAAAGCGAGTCCCTCGACCCATCCTGGTGTGAAACCACCCTTACATTAGTCAAGTCTGGAGGAGATGAAGGTGTGGATAAGCTTCTTCAGTTCTAATCTAGACTAAACATCTCTAAAATGTTTGATTAGCACTGATCCAACTTTTCCTGTGCCAATGTAAATATTTTGGCGTTGTGTTTCTGCTGATACTGATCCGGTCCCGTGGCTTTGTGAAAGAGCGCATCAGCATCAGCAAAGAGTCGAACCTTTCCTTCCAGTTTTTGTTCAGCTTCATGCTGTCGAGTTTATGTTTCTGCCGTTGCAGAGGAATCTTGTAAAGTCTAAAAGAAAAAACTTGAATGTGTTTTTTTTAGTCACCACTGAGTCCAACATTTATCACGTATGGTCCTTGTTTTTGTTGAATGTTTTATGAATTTATTTTACTCCAAAATCTTGTCTTGTCTTTATTTACTTAAATTAGTTTTTTTCCTACCACTTCCTGATCTGACCTACAGGTAGCTGGGTTTCCTATATTATTGTCTGAAATGGAAAATTAAATTATGAATTTAGTGATATGTTAATACAAAACTTGACAGAATTGGTTGATTGTTTTTTTCATAAATCAGCTCAAATGGAAAAGCTACTAAATGCTTGAAAACGGTATACACACATCGTCCACACAAGTCAGTTTTTAGCTTCATGTGGAATCTTCCCATCATGTTTTTCGTCCATATTAAGAAAACCAAATTCAGATGGATTCAATGTGCCCTAAAACTGCCTAAAAATTAGCCTTGTTGAAATTTTCCTTGTTCTGACTCACCTCTGATCGAAAACCCATCAACATTTCAAGAATTTGCCTCCAACAAGTCAAACCAAGTACGTAGAGCCCTAAGGGGACCATTTGGTGAAACATCAGAGTGAATCAGGCTGTCGTCTGCATATCTGTGGGTAGCTGCATTGTTTTCTAGCATAAGTCTTGCAATCATCATCTAGTACACTGAGAACAGATCAAGAGTCAGCCCTTTGGAGGACGACACATTCATCGGTGAGTGACGTAGGATGAGGTTTGTGGCTGGTGAAGCTCTGACTCTTTTCAAACATTCCAGCACAACATATTCACCAACTACTGTTTGTGCTTCATATCTTATCTCTACATTATTTCCATCACATAGCAAGTACGTTTGGGCCTTGCAAGAATGCCAATGTCTAGTGGATCAGTATGACTCCCAAAAAACACGAAAGCAAAAACTCTGGATGATGCCTTTAGGAAAAAGTAGTCTATTTAGTGCACTACAAGTATACTTAGTGTATAATAAAAGTGAGACACAAAAACAAGACCTAAAAAACTCAATTATGTGGTTGTAAAAGTTCTAAAAGTTCAAATAAAAATGTCTTTAATAAAAAACATTTTACTTAACCATGACATTATTAGCATATACTGAGTAAAATCAAAGTACGCAATCAGCACAGTTTGCATGGGGCTGTTCAATCCGCTGTGAGGCGGAGCTCGGTGCTGCCTCACAGCACAGCCTACGCTGTTTTTGAACAGGAAATGCACAAAATATGGCGATGTTATGTATAAAACCAATCAAACTCATTTAAATCATACAGAGATTGCATTAATAGCACAGATCAGAGCTTATAGTCATTGGACAATCATTGATGGTGCTCATAGACACAGTCATCGCATTCATTTTCATTTCAGAACAGATTTTTACTTGATGAGAGACCAACAAAAGTCTACATGAGCCAAAGTGGGTCACTGATCCAGTTTACTGTCTAGTTGAACTGTTTTGTCCCACATTATCAGCACTGGGGTTAGCACATCAAGTTATCTATCCACTACACCACAGGAATCAATCTCCAGAGGAAAAATGTTCTTTATGTTTGTCAACCAACTTGCCATTAAAGCTAGCTTCTTATTTTTCTGCTGAATTCTGAAAAACCCGGAGGCCTGGACTCCAACTCTCTCATACAGTGAGCAGAAGGTTGAACTCCATGATTTTAAGCCTTTTTCAGTGTTTGTTTGTTTTTTATTGAAAGTTCAGCACAACAGGAACATTCCTACCTCACGTTTGAATCGCTGCCATCTTGCCTTCATTTTAAAGAGCTGCAGGGTAGTGGAGTTCTTGATTTAATAGTTCACAACTCCTCCAGTGTGATTCTAAATGCTCATTAGGACCTGTCCAAGAGTAGGGTACAGTTTAAACACTGAATCCCCAGGAACACTCCCTTGAGTGCCGTCTAGCAAGCAAAGTCTCAAAACAAAAGCAGATAAGATCTGTGCTGAGAGAGTCCCCCGGGGCTCTGCTATGCTGCGCTCGCCATTGTTCTGGTCCACTTAAATGAACGGCCACACAAAATCAACGCAAGCTTATCATATTTATGATAACAGAGCTTTTCCACGGGTCAACGCATCCTAACCAGTGCACTACACCACCAGGGCTTTTTTGGGTTCAGCTTTTTGCGTATGAGCAATGAACCAGTCCCGTTTATGACTGTATTCCACCCAGACTGTAGTCTTTATGAGCTCAGTTGTGCAGTAAGTGACACAGCTTCGTGACAGATTCCCCAACTCCCCTTTGAATCTCCCTAATGCCTGGCCTCACGGCAGCAGTCAGCCGCTGCACAGACGACCAAATCCTGTTACAGCCGGCTTTTCATGATGCCTTTAACTTCGTTACCTTCTGCTCTCAAGTCTAGATCCAATTTTCCAATCAGGTGAGGCAGCAGCGCTGCGACCAGGCTGCTTGTCTCTAACATCGTAAAACCTAAAAAGGAATTTTTCCTGCCACTCGGGTTTTGATGACTCGGCTGAGAACAGGAACTCTGTCAGACATCTGAGGATAGGGGTGGGGGTGGGGGTCTATGCTTTAATCCTGTAAAGAAGAAACTGTCCTGGTTAAAGAAAATGTGTTCGTTGCCATTTGTTCACCTTAAACAGCTTTTTTCTTTTTAAATGTGTATTTTAAATGAATTGGATTTCTAGTGAAGATGAAACTTCTAATATGGTTTTCTTTTCTTTTGGTTTTACTTTATAATGTTTTAGTTTTATAGGTTTATCTTCCTAAAACGATAAACCAATCCATCCATCATCCATCCATCCATTTTCTTTTGCTCATCAGGAGGGCAGCAGTCTAACCAAAGATGCCCAGAATTCCCTCTCACCCTGGCAACTTCCTCAGGCTCCTTGAGGGGACCCCGAGCTGTTCCCAGGCCAGTCTCTCTAGTGGATCCTGGGTCTTCCTTGGGCCCTCTCCCCAGTAAGACATGGCCGGAACACCTCACCGAGGAGATGTGCAGGAGACATCCTGACCAGATGCCTGAGCCACCTCAACTGGCTCCTCTGGATGTGGAGGAGCAGCGGCTTTGCCTGAGATTGCCCTGGGTGACCCAGCTTCTATTTGTAAGGCTGCATTCACAGCGGCTCACGTTTAGGCGGCCACTTTCAATGAAACGTCTGTGTAAACGCACGTACAATTGTGTTTTAAACTTCTGCATTTAGACCTCTTGCGTTTACGCTAGTTTCTAAGTCTGGTCTTGGGCTCTGTGTACAAACCAGGTGTTCATTGATCGCATGCTGTAAGTTCAACCAGTTGACCTTTCGACAGTTTACTTGCGTAACACCTGAACCTTGACTAATCGGGACTTGGATTTGGCTGTGACACATGGGTGGCATTCTTTTTGATTAACGGAAGTCAGTTGAAAACATGAACATGGACGAAAAATTATTAAGTGGGGTTTGTGCCAAACCATAATGATACAATACTAGGACATACATATATAGAAAAAGAATTGTGAAGGGAAAAGCCTGGAGCAGAATTCACAACATTTACACCACTTTGACTTTTTGCACCTGGCCTCTTCCAACTGTGAGTACATCCGCGAATATCAGGTAGCGACAGACCAGTGTGAACACCATGCATTCAAGAACTCACGTTCAGCACATTATTGAATGCACGTAAGATACCCAGTGTTATATGTAGCATAAGGGAGTGTCCAGCCATGTCAGCCGCTTGTATTCAAGACCTCGTTCCGTCAGTCATGACCCAGAGCTCATGACTATAGGTGACTCTTGGAACGAAGATCAACCGGTAAATTGAGAGCTTTGCTTTCCGGCTCAGCTCTTTCTACACAACAACGGACCAGTACAGCGACCTTTTGAAGCTGTTCCAAACTGCCTGTTGATCTCACGCTCAGACCTCCCCTTCCTCGTGAATAAGACCCTAAGATCCTTAAACTCCTCCCCATGGGGCAGGAACACTCCACCCACACAGAGAAGGCAAACTACCAATATAAACCCTTGTGCTATCTTAGATGACCCCACCCTTACATTGACGTGTTCTTCCTACCATGACAAAGGTGGATAAAGGTGGAAAGATTTCATGTAATCCATGGACACCAGTAAAGATCCCAAATCATTGAAGAAACAAGGTTCAGCGCACTGTCTAGTGGGTCTAGATGACCCAACTCCCAATGTTAAAATGCCTAGGATAGCACAAGGGTAACCCAATGCTGCTCTTTCTTGTCCTTTTCCTGTCAGTAACTTCAAACTATGGAAAAAAGCTTGTTTTCTGCTGTAGTCGAACATGTGATTGAGTTCAACTTCAAAATTTACAGCAGTGCATGAGAGTGAGATGCACTTGAACGCATCAGCAGTAGTAGGACATAGCACCTGCCCTGATGCCCCTGCCGACGGGGGACTATTGATCGCTGGATCTTGTCTGAGGATCCCCTCCCGATCTGCAGCTTCTGTCCTGACCGCTTTCCCTCTGTGCGCTCCTGCAGGAAGACTCTCCTGAAGAGCCCCTTCCCCCAACCTCGGTGAGCGTGCACCCCCATCCCACTCATCACCAGCCCCGCACGTTTCCCCCTCTGCCTTCTACCACCATCCTCTCCTCCCATGGTGATGTTAGCTGCAGTAATAGCTCAGATGCATCTGGATGCTCAGCATCACCAGAATCATTTAGGTGTTTATTAACTGGAAATAAATGCAGGCATGAAGGGGTTAACAATTGTTAAGTCTGGATTTTCCAACTTGTTCTTCTAAACCTCTGATCTGGATTTAATAAGGACTCAGTTTCTTTTGTTTTCCAGGAAAAAGTACAAATGTCAACATCAAACAGTATCAAAGACGTGAAGTTTCCAACTGAACGCATGAATCCAGCAGGAAGTAAAGTTTCTAAAAACCAGAATAAAACATCCTTTTGTTGGATTCTCATTTCAGCCTTAAATCGTTTTCATTTAATTCTTGTAATTGAATTGATTGAGTTCAAATGAAGTTGACCTCTGAGGTCGCAGCTGTCTGATGTCAAGTAGGCAAAATTGATTAAAGTCTCCGATTGGTTTCTTATGAATTGATCTTTTTGTTCCCGGAGAGATTTTTTTTTTTTTCCACGTCTTGCATCGACAGGAAGGACGAATGAAGGAGACGCTGGTTCTACTGTGAAGCTGCTGAGAACGTGTGGAGATTTGATCAGATCAGGGTTTACACACTCCTCGTGTGACAACGATAGAGATCAGATCGAAAGAATAAACAAACCGTCCTTTGGACGGATGACAAAACAGTGTTTTTTCACAAAATTCCTTGTTCGTGTGTTGCTCAAAGGCACCGAAGCAACCAAAATCACCCAAAAACCTCGACCCGCTCCTCACAGGCTGACTCAAACCTTCAGAGTATTTCCATCACCTTAAACAACCTTTATTTCTCAGTGAAGATGACACTAAAGATGATAATCAGAAGTTTATGATGGCTTTTTCCTGAACCTGAAGACAGTTTAATGTAATGCTAACTTCTTCATATTTTAGATTTCTATTTCAGTGTTTTTTATTTTGCACTTCTAAATTTTGAGCCCTTTGCACATGTTATGTAAACTTGGAGAATGTCCTTTGGCACTTCTGTCCTTGTAAATGTTGCTGATGGCACAGAGTTTCCAACAGAGGGATGAATAAAGTTTTGTCCGATCTAACTGTTCCGTTTTACCATCGCAAACGTTTTTTTCTATTTCACACATTCCACTCAGTAGGTGGCAGTACATCTTCTCATTGACTCCCATGTTAAAGTCCTACTCTGATCATCTTTTGATCTATTTTCAAAGTGTTCTCAGTCTCTTATGACGTTTTGAGCCAAAATGGGGGAAAAAATGTGTCGTTTTCTAGGACATTTTTCAGTAGTAGGTTTAAAAGTTGCCATCTAGACTTGGTTTCATCAGAGGTGAAGACTTAAATATAGACTTGGTTTAAAAACCAAGTCTATAAGTCTATAAGTCTATAAGTCAAGATGACAACTTTTAACCCTTGTGCTATCTTAGATGACCCCACCCTTACATTGACGTGTTCTCCCTACCATGACAAAGGTGGATAAAGGTGGAAAGATTTTATGTAATCCATGGACACCAGCTTTTTTTCATTATTAACGATTTGACTAAAGAAATACTTCAAAATGCTATATTAATCTTAATTGTCACTATACATGTCCTCCCTTATCAGAAAAATGCCACAAGAACATGTGAAAACCCGAAAAAGCCCATTTTCATCAGAGTGGATCTGTAAGCTAGACTTTATGCCAAAAGTAAACATCTGTACGGTTTGGTTTCAAAAGCTTTCTTGATTTTTCTTTGCATATTTGTAGAAGTGTTCTCTTCTTTGGCATTTGGTTTGCCAAATCATCAATTTTTGGAGTGTTGCTGAGTTGGGTTATGTTTAAACCACTTTTTTGTGCAGAATCATGTGAGCGTGCTCAAAGATCATAGTTTTATGTGTTTAGGAGTGCATTCCTTCATGCCTGAGCCAAAACATGTCAACAAACAAAGGCTACTTTGGGGGTTCAGGAAAGGCACACATTTCTATTGGAACCCAAAATGTAATGTTGTGTTACCATGATAATTGTGTTTATGATTTGTTTATGTATAGCACCCTTGACTGCACCAAAAAATAATCAATAAATGATTGCAAAACACAATACAGACACGACATTGAAGGTTGGTCAGACTTTCCTAAAGGATCAGAATTCCATCATTTTTTCCATTGGAAAAAAAAACATCTGGAATATTCAGACTTTGTCTTGGTGTTTTATGTGTGACCTGACCAAAGCAGGTATTTACCATCATCCAAAGGGTGACCCGTTGCCCTGGTATCCTCGTAAATCAATCTAAATCTCTGCACTGTCACCCAAGAACGACCCTGACCGGGCTGACCCGGGACATTCCCCACGGGTCTCCAACCAGAGACTCCCGATGCCAAAGTTAGGGGCTATGAACCGGAGCTTAGACAGAAACAAAAGGCGTCAGGTGAGTCCCTCTCTGTGACCCGCCTCCACAATCATCATTCATAGGATGATGTCATTTTGGGTTGGTTGATTATGTAAAAAAAGAAACTGATTCTTGGATTCAGGACATTTTCTGATGTGGAAACTTCTACATATTGTATATAGAAACGCCCTTGGGCAAGGCATGCTGCTTGTACATGTCGGAGCTGTGTAGCTGCTGCTTACCAATGGCTTGGAGCTTCTTATCTTTGCTCTGAGTTTTCAAAGGTCCTGCTCCTTTTTGTCCTTTTATTTTTAGCGAATCCAGTTGGCGTGGATGAAAACTGCTGAAAGCAGCGTCAGTGTGATGAACGCGCCGCTCCTTAAACACACTGGCTCATCAAGCTTTAATGTAGCTCCAGGCAGCAGATTTCTAAAACATGTCCAAACCGGGACAGGAATGTATAATATTTCAGTCACACATTCATTATTTCCTTATTCACTATAAACCAAGTAAGTCAAGGCTGAGTCATACGGGAGTGCCACACTGAAAAGATAAGCTAATAGGCTTTGGTGTATAATAGATGCTTTCCCTATAAAAGAGAAAATGCTTTTTTCATTGCTAAGTGCTAAAAAACATTATTCATGCCAAACCTCATGAGGATTTCCTAAAAACTCTTTTCTCCAAAGGCCCCATAGTCACATAATCCTCTAAGTTTCTATGGATTTGAGGCTTTTGAATGTATGGCTTCATTTAAACTTTAGGACGCTTCGAGTTTGTTGCTGCTGCTTCTAATCATATCAGATGTCCTTTAGTTAAAGGTCAAACCTCCGCTTTGGTTTTTGCTAAACAAATAAAGAGGAATTTAATGTTTTAATGGACTGTTAGGAGTAGTTTTTACAAAGAAGACGAAAAAAGAGATTCTTTGGCTACATTTCAAAGTTGAATCCAGATTTTCACTGCTGATCATTTATTTGGCACTTTTTAAATCTAAGTTCAGTAGTAAAGATTAGGTTTTCGCATTGCAGTCATTCAGAAAAGCAGTTGTATTTTATGTACTGTGGAATATAAACAGGTCCTTTGGTTTTCTAGATGTATCAGGTCAGTAATGTCCAGATGCATGTTCTAATGCCCTTAGAATTATGACAAAGCATATTGTGTGACTCTTAGGGCTCTATAAATAGTTGAATGTGAATTTTCAAATATCTTAAACTTTCACAAAATCTGTTGAGCTTGCACAGATAGTTCCTAAGGACCCACTCTGGTAAAAAAAAATGTTTTTACCATGTTGTTGTAGCATCTCCTGTGATTGAGGACACATAGGAAAATTAAGATTAAAACTTTATTTCTGAGTGTTTCTTTATTCAAATCACTGTGAATCAGGAGCAGACGAAATAAATGCTTTTTGAAAAGATCTGCACATTTAACCCATGGGATTCAAACCACAGACCTATTCAGGGCGTACCCCTCCTTCACCCAACAGTGGCTTGGATAGGCTCCAGCAACCCCATGACCTCAAAAGGGATCAAGTGGAATGGATGAGGTCATACACCATCCAAAACTACTGAACCTTTTTGAAAAACATTACTTGGAAAAACGAATTTTAAATTAAGAGTAAAACATTTCTGCAATTTTCCAAAAAAAAACAGTAACACAGAACACTTAGAAAACTTATCACTGAAAGTCACAAATACTTTGTGTTTTTGACACAAACCTGATGTTTTTCATGGGGACTTAAGGTGCATTCTGTAACAAAAAACAGTCATACGTCAATGTAATTCGACCACACTGCCAAAACGGCTGGAGGTAGGTGATTGGTCAGGGAGGTTGATGGGAAGTTTTACATGTGAACTTTATTGTTCTTCATGTTTGCCTGTTTTATCTGCAATAAGTAGCCTTTACAAAGAGAGAAACACAACAGATTAGTAATTTTATTGACGATAACTCAACATTGTTCAGTTGGAAGACATCAAATACTAATCAATACTCTAACATTTTCACCTCATTATGTTGAAGTACAGTACATATAACTCCACCAGGCTCCTGACTACAGTACCCACAATGCTCCAACAATCCACAGAGCCCTGCAGCTTTATAGTTCACCAAAGTTGTACTAAAACGTTTGGGCAGATTTTCGAGCGCCGTGTACCGTAGAAACCGGTTCCAGGTCATTAAGAACAACCAGAAGCCATAGAGAAGGAGCACTGTCAATTTTTGAGAAAACAAAAAAAAAATTATATGGTTGCTATGGGATCCCACACTTGGAAAATTCAGTATTTTAAATAAAAAGAATTCCTCCTAAATGTGTTCCCGTCTTGTCACTGCACAAGGTGGATTCAGAAAAGATGTGCGCAGTGGAAGTCTAGCCCAGCGTGCTCATGGGTATTGGTGCAGGCAAGGCCATTCACAGCTGCTTGCAACTTTCATTTTTTATTACATGTACACACAGGTTCGAACTGCCGCTTGCTTCAGATGAGCTCCTGAGAGCATTTTACACTCCCTAATGTCACTCACGCTTGCAGAGGTGCAAATTGACCTTGCATACCCCTGTAGAGAGTGTAGGGTTACGCTGCTACTTGAGCATGTACAAACAGACATGCATGGAATATGTGACGGCAAACATACAGTAGGATGGAAAAACTACAAGCTGATACCTCAAAAAAGCACATTCTCAAGCACAATGTCTGACCATGTGTCGGCTCACATTAAAGAGGAGCCTGTGCTTGGCGTGCAACTGTAATCTACCATATATTAAGCATACGTGAACTCGTGGTTTGTTTTCTGCTTGCAGCTGTAGAGAGAAGTTTTTTCCTAACCCTTCAAAGATGAGAGAGTGTGCGCTGCACTCAAGCTCTGTGGATGTGAATAGGAAGCAGATGCATTTTCCCATTTCGTTTGTCCTCCTTTGACCCCTGCAGGACCGGTGTGTTTGGAAGGTTTTCCACAGCTGTTAGCTTCTGTGAGGAAGACAGAAACCCAACTGTGAAAGCCCAAAAATCCATTTAACCCTAAGAAAAAACATGTCTTGTCTATCCATGTGGACATCGTTGTTCATTAACGAAAGTTGTCTACCCATTTGAGCATTAGCGCCACCTAAAGAGCAACTAAGTAATTGCAGTTTTAAACTGTGGTCTTGAGTCGAACAGCTGAAAGATGCTTATATTTTTAGTCCTTGATTTGGTTTGCTTTGCTTTTACGTGCAGCACTCAACAACAATTACTGCTTCTACTACTACTTCTACTACTACTACTACAACTACTATAGCAACAACTACTACTACTGCTAATATTACAATAACTATTACTACTACTATTACTTCTACTACTAGTACTACTATTTCTACTACTACAACAACTACTACTACTGTTACTTCTACTACTACTAGTATTACTACTTCTAGTACTACAACAACATCTACTACTACAACTACTGTTACTGAAACTACTACTTCTACAACAACACCAACTTTTACTACTACAACTCCGACTACAACACCAAACCAAAACACCAAACACCAACCAACTACTACTGCTACTACTTTTACTTCTACTACTACTACTTCTAAAACAACAACTATGACTACAATTACTATAACCAGTACTACTTCTACCACAACTACTGTTTCCAAAGACAAACATTCTGTTATCGTTTTCAGCCTATTTCCTAATTCTCATTGCCTTTCTCCATCAGTTAGGTAGTTGTGAAAGGGGTGGGGGTTGTGTGTAGGGTAGGTATGGGGAGGGGGCTCTTTTAATTTTTGTCCTTGTTTTTATATTATTTTGTTTTGTTTTGTTTTAATGTAAAGCACTTTGTGTTGTGCTTTCATAGGAAAAGTGCTTTGTAAAGTAAAGTATATAAAAAGTTTGTTTTGATGTGACTACTACAACTATGACTTCAACAACTCTTTTTACTACAAGAACAACTTCTACTACAAATACTACAACTACAATTACAACTATGATTACGACTACTTCTACAACAACAATAACTTTTCCTACAATTACTACTACTACTACTACAACTACTACTACACTTGTAGCAACACATGTATTTAATCAAAGAATTGACTTGATGATGAATTCTGTGTCAAACTCATGATTTTCCCATAATATTGTAAAGCAATATTTCCTCATTAGAAGCATGGAATTCACAAAACATGTGTTGTTGTTTTTTATAGGTCCTGTCCTCATACCTGGGGTTAGGGTTGGGGGATGCCCAGAAATCCTGAGTGGTGATGACGTGCTCGTCTGGGGCTGTGGGCGCTCTTCTGGGGCAGGGCCCTGCGTTGGGCCCTCCAAGCACGGCGGGGGGGCTGCTCTACCGGTTGATCTGGAGCAGCACTCTCTGTCCCCCCCATGCCTCCTGCTCTCTGGCTCTGGGGGCCCCTGCGGCGGTCCTGGTGGCCCTGGCCTGGGTGGCGGATGTGATCACCCGGGGGGCGGTTGTTCTCAATCCGCTGCCGTGCGGGTGTTGGGGGGCTCTGGCTGCCGCTGCTGCTGTGGCGGGGGTCTTGGTGTGGGGGTGGCTGGGCACTCTCCCTCCTTCCTTTTATATTCCATCATCCACTTTAGAAGAACATAAACACTCACTTGAGCACAGGTGCTAGCTCACCTTTGCACAAACTGTGATGGTTATAACCATCCAGAAACTTGTTGCTTTATGCTGCTTCGTGGTCCCCCCCCCTTTTGATCACCCTCCTATCCCCCCATCTCTCTAACATCCCTCTCTCTTCTTCCCTCCGTTCCTTTTCCGTCCAGTCCAACAAAAAAAATTTCATATATGATAAAAATGAATAAAGTTTGGCCTCGATTTCAAAAGGGGTTTATTCAGACATACCTCTGATTTGTCAGAAGATGCATAACCCCTGTTGTTAAAGTAAAATATGTCCAACACAAGAGGCCTTCAGCTCACATCTGTTTGCCCAGCTGTTGGACAGGACAAGTAAAAAAATAAATTAAATAAATAAATAAAGCACCAAAAATAACTCCAATTTAAATGAGCAGCTGTCCTTTAGTACAACATTTCATGTTGGGACAATATTTTCTAACAGTTTTAAGCCTGGTTCTTTTAATAGATAAAGTACCACATTCGTAAAATAACATGCTTTTGTTTCAATGTAAAACAGTTGCTTGTTGATTCCTTTCAGTCCTGCTTAGAAGATGGAATCCATTTAGCAGGAGGGTCAGAAGCATGTGGAAGAATCGTACAGGACCTGTGGATCTCATTCTTCTGCAGGTCACTCTCTTTGGTCACACACCACTGCAGGAAGGCTCTGCATTCTTACAAAAATTCCACAGATCAGTTGTCTTTGCCACGCTAAACTGGCGCCTGTTTACTTACCCAACGATTGTTGGGCCATTAACCTATTCAATCCCAACAAGATTGCCACTGGATGAAGAATCTAATATGTAATTATTCTTTTTGCATTAAGATTAACTACGGAGTTGACAAGCCTTGTTTTACAGTGAGAGAAATGCCATCCCACACCATCACACTACCTCCACCAACATTATAGATCCAGTCTTTGCAGCCTTCTCCATGCTTTAGCTTTGTAATGTGAGTACTGTAGGTGGAATCTGGAGTCTGTGGTCCAAATACTTACAGATAGTAATCTGGCAGAACTTCTTTGGATCCAAAAATTCACTTTAAGTGAACAAGGGTTTGTTTCCCCCGATAATTTGCAACAAATTTTTAGTCTGAATGCACCCAAGCGGACCCTGGTGCAGTCCCAGGACACGCTCTCTGACCCATCTTTGGAGGTGGTCTCGGTTCATTTTCAATCAGACTGAGCTTCGGTTTGCCCTGAGATTCCTCAGTCTGAATATGTTCCGTGCTCGGAGTGGAAGAAATGGACCAATACGGCCACCGTAGCCGGTCATTTAAGGAAATGTAAATAGAATAGGAACATTGTAACCATGACAACTCATTGAAATGTGGTCAGATGAATACAGGCTAACTAAACAATTTTTAATGTGATGCACATTGCTTCTCACACAGTTTTCCAGACAACCTACTATATGTCATAAACACATTTCAATTCAATTCAATTCAATTCAATTCAATTTTATTTGTATAGCCCAAAATCACAACAACAGTCGTCTCGATGGGCTTCGAAGTAAAACATGAACTCAAAAGGATCATGAATACAAAGAGTTCAATAGGAAAATACAAAAATGGACTAACAAACTGACAAAGCTATACTGGCATCCCTGCCCTTAGACCCCCCTTCGCGGTAAGGAAAAACTCCCAAAAAAACCGGATTCCGGAAAAAACGAAGAAACCTCAGGGGTGTCCACATGAAGGAGGGATCCTCCCCCAGGACGGACAGGCGATGTACCAGAACTCTTAGAGAAGAATTAACTTATCTAAATCTATAACTACATATATAAAGTCCAGCAGACGAACTTCATCCAGTCGTGGTTGTGGGGACAGTCAAAGGCGCGAGTCGAGCTGGAGACAGGAACCACAGCCAGGAGCAGGAGCAAAGACGAGGTACTCGGTCAGGTACAGAGCAGAGACAAGCCAGAGATGAGCCAGAGACAGGAACCACAGCCAGGTGTAGGAGCGGGAGCAAAGGCGAGGTAGACGCTCAGGAACTGGAGCACGGATGAGCCAACTGGAGTCTGGAAGCACTCCCACTCCCCAGGAGGGGAGAGGAAAAGAGGGACAATACATGAATCGCACTGTACCAAACAGAGGCATGGAGAACTAAATGATAAATGATGATCAGGAATGGAGGAGAGGAAGGGTAGAGGTAGAAAAGAAAAGAAGACAGAACCCCAGTGCACCATAGTTACCCCAGCTTCAACTTCTAGCAGCCTTTTAAAAGAAATAGTTAAGTTTAATTTAAACAACTTAACATTAAGTTAAATAATCTCTGAATACTAACTAGTCTGACAATAAGCCTGTCCAAAGAGGAATGTTTTCAGTCTAACTTTAAATGTAGAAACTGAGTCGGCCTCTCTTACATGAGCTGGGAGTTTATTCCATAAGACAGGGGCTTGGTGGCTAAACGCTCTACCTCCAACCGTACTTTTACTAATTCTAGGAACCACAAGCAGTCCTGCATTTTGCGAGCGAAGTGTTCTCATTGGATGGTAAGGGACAATGAGGTCCTTAATATAGGACGGGGCCATTCCTTGTAAGGCCTTATAGGTTAACAGGAGGATCTTGAACTTGATTCTGGAATCAACTGGGAGCCAATGGAGCGAAACTAACACAGGAGTGATGTGATCTCTTCTTCTAGTTCCTGCTAACAATCTAGCTGCTGCGTTCTGAACAAGCTGGAGACTTCTTAAGGAACTCTTAGGACACGCTGCTAACAAGGAGTTACAGTAATCCAGCCTCGACGTAACAAATGCATGAATGAGTTTTTCAGCATCACTCTTAGAAAGTATATTTCTGATCTTAGCAATATTCCGCAGATGGAAAAAGGCAGTTCTACACGCCTGAGATATGTGAGCCTTAAATGATAAATCCTGGTCAAATAAAACCCCAAGGTTTCTAACTGTGGAATTGGGGGCTATACTTATGCCATCCAGGGAGACTATCTGAGCAGACAGAGCATCTCTGAGGTTTTTAGGACCAAGTATAATTACCTCAGTTTTTTCTGGGTTCAAGAGGAGGTAATTAGTTGTCATCCAGGTCTTGATGTCACTGATGCAAGCGTTCAGTTTCTCTATCTGGTCATTCTGGTCAGGCTTCATGGATAAATACAACTGCGTATCGTCGGCATAACAATGAAAATTAATGCTGTGTTTCCTGATTATGTTTCCTAGGGGTAGCATATAAAGCGTAAACAGGATCGGTCCCAAGACTGAGCCCTGTGGGACTCCATAGTTGACTCGAGTGCACTGAGAGGAATGGCCATTTACATTAACGAACTGATACCTATCGGACAGATAGGATTTAAACCACTGGAGAGCAGATCCTCTGATCCCTATGTCCTGCTCTAATCTATGGAGTAAAATACCGTGGTCGATAGTGTCAAAGGCTGCACTGAGGTCCAACAGGACAAGAATAGAAAGTAGACCCTTTTCTGAGGCCAATAACAAGTCATTAGAGACTCTAACTAGTGCAGTTTCCGTACTGTGGTGGGGTCTAAACCCCGACTGAAAGTCTTCAAAGAGGCAGTTGTCCTGTAGGTGGCAGTAAAGCTGCTTAACTACAACTCTTTCTAGGATTTTAGAAATAAAGGGCAGGTTTGATATCGGTCTATAGTTGGCCAACACGCTAGGATCCAAACTGGGCTTTTTCAGAAGAGGTTTAACAACTGCATATTTAAAAGACTGTGGCACGTAACCCGTTTCCAGAGAGGCATTTATCATTGTTAATATGGGATCATTGATTAGGGGAAAAGTTTCTTTAAAAAGTCTAGTGGGAATTGGATCTAACAGACACGTTGAGGATTTGGAGGACGTAATAATTGATGTTATTTCCGCTTGATCCACAGCAGTAAAGCAGTCCAATGTTACAGAAGTTTCTATGGATGCCTCCATTTCTACCACTTCAGCCTGTTCTGGGCTGATTGTAGGAATAACTTGATTTAACTTATGTCTAATATTTGAGATTTTACTATCGAAAAATGTAAGAAAATCATCAGAGCTGAGAGAAACAGGAACATGTGGTTCTACTGAGCTCTGACTGCGAGTTAATTTAGCAATAGTGCTAAAAAGAAATCTTGGATTGTTTCCATTCTCTGATATTAAGGTTGAATAGTACTGGCTTCTAGCTCTACGCAGAGCTTTTTTATAATTTAATAGGCTATGTTTCCAGATATCCAGAGACTGCTCTGAACCGGAGCGGCGCCATTCTCTTTCCAACTTACGGGTTTCTTGTTTAAGAGAACGAGTTTCAGCGTTAAACCACGGTGCTACTCGGTTTTGTCTGACTAACTTAGGTTTCAAGGGGGCAACAACATCGAGTGTACTCCTGAGGGCTTGTAAGGCATCATTAACAAAGTGGTCATTTATACTAGGACTGATACTATGGGAGCTGGACTCAGAGTAGTTTCTCAGAATATCACTAAGTACTGGCTGAACTGTGTGTTTAAACTCAGACACAGAACGGTCAGTTAAGGTTCTTCTAAGCTGTTTCTTATTCACTGGGGCAGAAGGATGGTCCAGTGTAAACTGGAAGGTAATCATAAAGTGAACAGAAATGATGGGGTTAAGAGGAAGGACACTCAGCTGGCTGATCTCTATCCCATGGGTTAGAACAAGATCCAGGGTGTGCTTATGACAGTGAGTGGGTTCATTCACACTTTGGGTGAAACCAACATCATCTAATAAAGCTGCAAAAGCCTTTCCTAGGCAGTCACTGGGGTCATCAA
Source organism: Oryzias sinensis (assembly GCA_037389245.1). NCBI lineage: Eukaryota > Metazoa > Chordata > Actinopteri > Beloniformes > Adrianichthyidae > Oryzias > Oryzias sinensis. Next base: position 17,424,282 of record CM074509.1, on the reverse strand, counting down.
CATGAATATTAAAATCCCCTAATATTAAAATTTGATCAGAATCTAAGACAATAGTCGATAGGAAGTCGGAAAACTCAGTTAAAAATTCTGAATATGGGCCGGGGGGGCGATAAATAATTATGAGTAAAACAGGTTTTCCAGTTTTCCTGTTAGGGTGACTTAAAGACAATATAATGCTTTCAAAGGAGTTATAAGCATTTTTAACTTTAGGGCTGAGCAGTAAGCTAGACTGTGATATTACTGCCAAACCACCTCCTTTCCCTGAAATCCTGGATTTCTGATAGTTAGCATAAGTGGGGGGGGTTGCTTCATTCAATCTAACATAGTCATCCTGTTGGAGCCAGGTTTCTGTTAAGGCTAAAAGACTAAGGTTGTTATCAATGATTAACTCATTGACTAAGAGGGACTTGGAGGAAATGGATCGAATGTTTAATAAACCGCATTTAATTACATCATAATTCTGCTTGTGAGAACTGCTGTCTGTCACTTTAAGGTTTCTATGACGCGGTCCTTTCATTTGTCTTTCAGCACATAAGCTAACGCTTGAACCTGCTTGACTTTCCCTGCATGGGTTTTGCACCGGCACTAACCCTAAGGGAGGCTCAGAGGAGCGTTTTACACTGCTGCTCTGCGCCCGGGTCTCGTCTCTGGATTGTCAGGTTGACAGACTAAGGCTAGCAGAAATGTTTCTAGAAAGAAGAGCGGCACCGTCCCGGGTGGGATGGACGCCGTCTCTCCGCATGAGACCGGGCTTCCCCCAAAACGCACTCCAGTTATCCATCTGGGCACCATCTAGAAAGCCAGCGGTTAAATGATGAAAAGCGGCTGTACATTTCATCACTGACTAAGTTCGGCAGGGGACCAGAGAAAATTACAATGTCGGACATCGTCTTAGCCAGTTTACACACCGAAGTTACGTTTAACTTAACCACCTCTGATTGTCTCCGTCGGGCATCATTACCGCCTGCGTGAATCACGACTCGACGGAACCTGGACTTACTCTGAGCTAACATCCTAAGGTTCCCCTCGATGTCACCAACTCTGGCCCCCGGATAACACCTGACTGTAGCCGCTGGGAGCTCCACGTTTCTAACTTCAGAAGAGCCTATAACCAGAGTTGAGTGTTCAGCGGGTGTGTCGCTGAGGGGGGAGAACCTATTACTAACGTGGAGTCTCGGGTGCTCTAAGTCTTTGCGTTTAGCACTATGTTTCCTCCCAACCGGTACAAACCCCTGACTGTCTCCCGGCTGTTGGGAGGGCGCTGGGGTGCTAACTGGGTTAGCCCTGGTAGCGCGGCCCGCGCTACGAGTAACGACCTGGCTAGCCGGCTTAGCTTCCACTGTGCGGAGCCGCGCTTCTAACTGCTCCAGCCTGGCCTCCAAGTCTAACACAAGACTACACTTAACACACCTACCGCTATCGTCACTAAAGGAGGCAGGGTCATCACTAAACATATGGCACATGGGGCAGGAGAAAGGAGGAGAGGCAGAAAGAGCGGTGGCCATGCTAGGTTCTAAGCTAAGGCTAGCGGTGTTTAGGTAAAGAGAAGTGGTCTATTTAGCAAAATGAGAAAGTGAACAGCAAGCGGTTTAACAGTGGTGAATTCGCTAATAAAAGGTACTAGATGTGAATATTAACCCAGATAACCCTTAGAGTAAGCAATAGTAGTCAGGCTAATGCCAAACAAGAGGACAGCAGTCACACACGACTAGCACTAGCACTGGGAATAGCTCACCCGGAAATGACGTCACAGGAAAACCGTACCTTTCAGCGTACCTTTTTACCCGAATTTACACCAGTCCATCTGCGCTGCATCTTAGATGCGTTGAATCTCTGTAGCATTACGTGGAGTGTCCTTCTCACGACCCGCAGTCAGTTTGCATTGACTCCTGTGTCTCCTGTCCGTCCTCCATGCGCCCGGAGGAGTCATTTCCCCTGCCACCCCATGTTGAGTAGTTTGTCCCGTTCTCTTTGCTCATACAAAGCCTAAGCAATAAGACCCTATACCCTCTAATTCCTTACTGAGTCTTTGTAAAATGCATGTTTTTTGCCATAATTGCTGTGGTTTTGCACTTCCAAAAGTAAACTGTCATCGTCGAGGGGAAATGTCCGGTATGGAAGCTCTGAGTTATTAAGCATCAGCTGAATCTGAATGATTTCGAAGTCGTGTGTAAAGAAGAGTGGACCAAAACTCCTGCTGATATGTGCAGAAAGCTGCTCATCAACTACAAGAAACATCTCTGGCCTTTGTGCTCTATGTTAAGAGTTAATCAAGAGGGATCAAATACTTATTTCCCTTAATGAAATACAAATAAATGTCTGTATATTCTTTAAAGCTGATTAATTTCTATCTCTCCTTATTCAAATGAATCTACCATTAAGATAACAGACTGTCAATTTTTTTAAGAACCTACAAAACCTACAAAATCAGCAAAGGATCAAAAATGTATTTCCTTTAACATGGCGATAAAATATATTTAACATGGAGAATTCAGAATTTATGACAGTTTTGGGGATGTTGGCCAACATTTTCCTTCTTTTATTTCATTTAAAGTGAAGTATTACTTTAAAAATTACTGTTGTCCAAAATAAAAATGTACACACTAATGGTTTTTTTAGTGTCCGTCCTTTTATCAGCAGATTATACATATCATTAATGTGAGCATGGTAATCGAATCAGTTTCACATTTCCATGCTCTTCAAAATAAGAGTCATCAGGACACTTAGCACAAGTCATTCAGGCTTCATGTAAACATCTCCTGGAATATGTGACGGGGTCAAAATGGATCAGCACTGCTGGTAAATGCCCCCCACCACCCCCACCACCACCTCTGTGGGTTTTGAGTCCTCCCACAGTGCCAGCTGCAGCCCGCTGTCCACCAGCGTGTGCCAGTTTGAGTCCCATTAGGGGCCATGTTTAGCGTGTGGGTGTGTGTGTGTGTGTGTGTGTGTGTGTGTGTGTGTGAGTGTGTGTGTGTGTGAAGGGGTGAAGGGCTTAGCCTAGAATCCTGTTGCCCAGCTGCCTCCACAGTCAGAGACCCACATCAACAGATGCAGCAAAATATCCTCACAGCCAGTCGGTCAGTCGGCTGCTGGCTGCCTGTGTGCACGCAAGGTGCATATAAAAGACACGGCCACCATCTTTGAGTTAAGACCTGCAGTGAAATTAATAGGGCAGCTGTTTATCCCCCCATCCCCCACCCGCCCCCCACACCGCCAGCGCCTTCAGCCATTTTAAGCGCAGCGTAGTAGACTAGTACTACGTGTTTACAAATGCAGCCAGAGATGTCCTTGGCTGCTGCGAGGAGCCACTTTTGGACTATGGTTTCAGCTTACCAGTGCAGTCTGGGATATATGGAGGGGTATTGATGTTGACAGCCACAAAGATCACTCAATGGGACACTTTTGTTGCATTTCTACACAACAATTACAACAAAAACATTATTTGCTGCATGTTTAGACCTAAAAAAAATAGAAGGAAAAGCGTTACACACGCTAATTGGATTGTTTAATTTTGTTTCTTTTATCTGTCACAGCTTAAAATTCAGGCTGAAGGCTGTGGCTCCATTAATTTTCTTTTGGGGTAGCAGGATGCTGGAGTCTATCCAAGCTACTGCTGGGCGAAGGCGGGGTACACCCTGAACAGGTGGCCAGTCTGTTGCAGGGCCACGCAAACACACCTAAAAACGACTTACAATCTTCAGTTAGCCTATGAAGCGTCTTTTTGGACTGTTGGAGGAAACCAGAGTTCCTGAAGAAAATCCATGCATGCATGAGGAGAACATGGGTGTCTTAGTTAAAACTGAAACTGTCACGATACAAGTTACCAAACCATTAATTAGAAAATGTTTTAACCCATTTGAAAGAAAAGCAAGATGCTGAGGGAGCATGCCAAAACAAATACAGATGCATTTCATCCACAGGATTACTTTTAAGGAATAAAAACAACATACAAGAGCTTCTACATCTCTTTCTTTTTCAGTGTTCCTAAGCCACATTTGACAAGAGGCTGTGTAACCTGATCTAACTATTCCGACAAGGAAAAGTCTCATTAACGTCAGCCCGGGTTACCCATGGGAGTTCAAGAGCGAAAGTGTTCCACCTCACCAGAGATGATCACGCCAGCCTCCCATTGGCGGAGAATGGATCTGCCCAGAACAGAAGATGGGGTTCTATTGGCGTGCTGCGAGCTGCAGCGTTAGCAGGATGTGAGGGTGCTGGGAAGGATCGATCCGACCCATCTTCAGCCCAAACAAAAGGAGGACAAGGGCAAATACTGTCAGGATTCCTAAGCAACTGTCACTGTTCAGTTCATTCATTGGAACTGTTTTATTGTGTCATTTTGTGTTTTGGGTTTTTATTGTGTAGTTTTGTGCTGTTGGAGATTTGATATGTGCTTCTAAATAAAATGAATTATTAATAAAATCAACACATCCCTTGTAAAATATCATAATAGCTGGACTTACAACACTCTGGTATCTTAAAGCGGGCTTCATTTCCATCACACTATTTTTAAAACTTTTATTTTTAACATCTAACAGAGGTTATTTTGCAATGCTAACTGATAGAGTACATACAAGAGGTTTCAAATATTTTATACAATTATATGCTTCAATTTGTCATAGTGAAATGTTAAAATTCTAAAAAATAAAAAAAAAACAGTAAATCATTTAGATTTACTGCTTGTTTTTGTTTTTTACTTGTTCTGTCCAACAGCTTTTAGGTTGGACAGACTATACGGTCACAATAGATGGCTTTGAATTTTCTGGTACATGAGGTGTATGTTTGTCTAAACCCCTTTTGTATCTGAGACTTAACTTGATTTATGTCCATTGTGTTTTTTTACATTTCTTGCTGGACCAGATGGAAATAAAGAAAAGAAGAGAGAGGGATGTTAGAGATGAGGGATAACGGTAAAAGAGAAATGGGAGAATAAAAAGAGGAGGGGGATTGAAGACGTTGGAGGATGATTAACCCTTGTGCTATCCTAGGTACTTTAACATTGGGAGTTGGGTCATCTAGACCCACTAGACAGTGCTCTGAACCTTTTTTCTTCAATGATTTGTGATCTTCATTGGTGTCCATGGATTACATGAAATCTTTCTACCTTTATCCACCTTTGTCATGGTAGGGAGAACACCTCAATGTAAGGGTGGGGTCATCTAAGATAGCACAAGGGTTACAGAAGTAGAAGAGGTAGAAATAGAAAGCAACAAGTTGCTGGAGATTTATCATCATTAATATCAGGTGTAGATTGTTAGTCCAAAGGGCGGGACCTGTCCACACGCACTCAAATATTACAAATCAAATCAAGGAAATCCGCCCACTGGGCAACCTACATCCGCAACTGAGTAGGCCTGGCAGAAACGCCACAGTTCCCCCCAACGCCAAAGAGCAGGGAGCCAACACAGAAAATGGCAGCTGCGGCCCGGCCAGGGGCTCCAGCCCAGCCAGGGGCCAATCTGCCGGAGAGCTCCTGCCTCAGAGGAGCATCCCAGCACCACCTGGGAGTTCTGAGCCTCCCACTATCCCAACCCCAGAAGTGAACCAGGGCTCCCCAAAGGAGACCCACCCCCCGGCAATCACCCGCCCACCCCGTGGGAAGTCCAGTAAAGAACAAGGCAGGGGCCACCCCCCCCTTACACACACACACATAAAATGTGGCAGCCCCACGAATGGGTGTTATGGTTGGTTTTCAATGCTATTCATGTTTCTAACATGTTTCTAACACTTTTAAGAGGGATTTTAGCTTAGTGCTAAAGGTTTTAGCTAAAGTAGCTAAAACTGCATTCTACTGGGACAATTCTGGCTTTTAAACTTTTTAAATAAAAGTTTAATGTTAGGATGCTAATACTTGTGCAAAGTAGCTAAATAAAAATCAAGTTTCTGCACTAGAAGCATTACAAGTGTCATCACAATGTGTCAAAACTGCTTTAATAAATAAGTAGGATGAATATTAAAGGACATTGAAACATCCACTGAAAGAATGGAAACTTGTTTTGTTCTTTACTTTGTACAAAATCTTTCGTATGTCCCTTGTACAATAAAACATATACAATATGCATATTCTGCGTTTAACACCAGCAGTGAATGTGCCTTTAATTCTTTATTTTGTCCCGTCCCATTTACAGAAATACAATGGCTTTTTAAACAATGAAATGGTGTGAAAGGGAGGTAAAACTGTCATTTGAAACTGAGCTGATAACACAATTGCTTGATGGAAAAGAAAAGAAAAAAATCTGCAAACATTGTTCCCTTCATTAAAGCCTTTGAACCAAACATGAAGCTATAGTAAGACACCCACATTTGACCTACTGACATCCACATTCATAATCACTCAAAACTCCTATGATGGATTATTTTTTCCTCTTTTTTTATTCCCGCTCCTGAGCCATCAAGTGTTTTATCCTGGAAACCTTTACTTAGGCGAATAAAACACGCCACGATACACCACACAATCTTTCCTTAATAGTGAAAATAACAAAACACAAAAAAAAAGAATTGATAACACAAATAACGCATAAATAATTAAGGCACCTGAAACAAAAGGGTTTGTGATGGGTTTAGGAATGGTTTTATTTTTTTAAGGCTATGATGTTGGCAGCTTTTACCATTTCTTTTTTTTTAAACTAAAACCAGCAAACTTGTAAAGAAGATCAAGAATAAAAATAAAAATAATAAAATTGAATTTGGGAGCATTTTTGCCAGATAAACCCATAAACTTAAAATAAATTATGACTTTGCGACTGAAACTCAGAACTAAAAGACAAACCATCTGTAAACCCTTCAGAAATTCCTTTATTGGTGGTACCTCTGTGTAAAGGTTCTTAACAGTGGGACTCTGTATATTAATGGTTATAAAACCTGTCTATTTCGACTGACATAAATAAAAGGAATGGCATTGTAAAAAAATAATAAAAATGTGTGACTTGTCTTTAAGTTACTCATTTCAAATATACACAGCGACTCCTTTAGTATTTACACATATGTACAGAGTAGTCATTTTTCGGTTTCCATCAAATACCTTGAATGGCGTTGCTGCAAAGTTGAATGTTTTAAACGTATCCCTTTGAGATCGGAACGAGGAGGTCAAACTGGGCAGCACGACTTGGAGCCTCCAAACGGCTCTTAGAAAGGCACTTGCTACCAACTCAAATACTGCAAACAAAAAAATATATATATATTTATATTTCCTTAAACAGAGCTTTTAGCCAACTGAGAGACAGGAGGAAAAAAATGGAAGGCCACATCATAGGCACTGGGTTTTTCTGTCCCTGCTCCCCGCCCCCTCCAGGCCAAACGTTTTGGTAAGGCTGGCTCCTGACGGCCACAAGAGGATCGGTGGGTGTGTCCCTTAATCTGCCCCAACAGACGCCGGAAAAGGAGTTCGCCGACAACTGAACAAAAATCATAGCCGTCTGTAAACAAACACATTTTTTTCGTTTTTTTTTTCTTTTGTTTTTTTTTACAGTTTCTTTTAATCTGTTTCCACTGTTCCATTGAACTCTTTCACCAAAACAATGCGGAAAGCTTCCTCTGCCTCCTGAAACGGGGTCAGCGTTTCAACGCCTTCTGTGAGAAAAGAAACGAAGCACAAAAAAAAAAAAATGTCCAAACATAAAAAAACAAAGCAAAGAATGGCTTTTATGAAACAAAGCCTTATTCCCAAAAGAGGTCCAAAACTTAGAATAGTTGCAGCTTTTCTTGCTTCCGCGTGGTTCAAAGTCTTATACACAAGGGTCTCTGAGCTCCTTCCGGCGGTTATCTTTGGGGCTGTAGCCGTGGGTCCGGTGGGGCGCTTTGAGGGGCGAGCTGGAACTGTGCGTGGTACAGATCACCGCTCCACTGGACTGCACCGCAGTCTTAGAGTACTTATAAATCAGCTGCTTTCCCGCCTCAGCCCCGCCACACTCCTCCTCGAGCTCCCCTTCCGACTCCTCGCCCTCCTCCTCCTCCTCCTCCTCCTCCTCACACGTCCCTGAGGAGGGGCCCATGAGCTTTTTGCGCTCCTGTTCTGCCTCCCTGTTGCTCTCCTTCACCTGCTGCTGCTCCCGACCCACAACAAGGCGCAGCTGCTCCCACTGGTTGTTGACGCTGTCATCTGCAGGTGACTGCGAGGCCCGCTGCCGCTGTTTTCTCCGCTTGCGTGTCCACCACACGCACACGATGATGCAGAAGAGGCAGAGCAAGAGGAAGACGATGCACAGAAGCGGCACCAGGTAATCTGTTGGATATCAAGGATGAAAATGAACAGGGACCCCAGCATCGAGCCATTGGGTGCTCCTTTCCTGAACATTACTCACCCACTGAAGGGGGCATGACCTGCGTTTCCACTTTGACCTCTATGACCGCGAGCATTATGGTGCTGTTGTGCCGTTTGGACAACGTGCCTACAATGGCGCTGGCCGTCTCCTGGATCAGACTGTGGTCTGGCAGATCCTCAGGATGGTAAGACTACAATCAAAGTCAAGACAAAAACCATAAGAAGTATGGACTTTAGACGACATTTTAAAAGGGGACCACATTAAAGTTACTTACGATAGCAACCTCTACAGCGTCCTGGTTTGTATAAGAGAGGTCACAGAGCAGTTGAAGGGTGTGGTCTTTTGCGAGTCTTCTGGTGTCGGGAAGGTACCTCAACTCAAAGCAAATACTCTCCACTGTTGTCCCCTACAGACAAAAGGCAAACATCAGAACAAGTCCAGATGAAAAGCAACAAGAAAATGAAGAAGTAAACTCACCGCTGGTACTTTCTGTTTGTTGAAAACCAGCGTAATGCGGCCGCAGCTGTTGTCCAAATGGTTGCTGTTTGGTTGGCATTTTGTCGTCAGTAGAGGAGGAGAGGACCCAGTAATGGAGCAAACCCCCCACTGATGGCAAGGGGGAGAGAAGCAGGTGTAATAACTGTGCTCCAGACACTCCTGTCCCGCTGGGCAGGAGAACCGTCGCAGGTCGTGGTCTGTTGGCTCAAGGTGACAGGGACGCCGACCGCACAGCACCTTCAACATCAGAGACATAAAAACCATCACCAACCTTAAACAAGCAGGCGGGACAGCCATAGGCCAACTTATTCATCCCTTAATTCAAAGGTTAGCACATAAAATAAACACCTGAAACCTTCTGCTACGTATTGCTACGATGAACGCAGGTTCTTTAGCCCATGGTGTTAACAGGACAATCGCTACCCAATACTAGACCAAGTACCAACAGTTGGAAAAGGTTTGGTGTGAAATGTCAAAATCTGATGAATCCCTCACCAAAATGTCTCTTTCACAACTCTATTCAGATATATGAAAGACTTAGGGTCAGAATTCGAGCCAGGCACAACTCGCAGTTATTCAAATCTCCTCCATGATCAATTTTCAAACGGCTGGCACTTCCGTGATGATCAGAATCCTGATTGGTACACTTCAACATGCTCTAACTGGCAAAGTGCGTTCAATGGCTGCACGTTTGGTAGGTGGAGCCCGAACATGGACTTAAAAACAGTGGTGGGTGAATGTAATTTTTGAAAGTGGAAGCCCAAAATGCGCATCTACACGTGTCTGCACGTCTTCTAATTCAACATACAGACTTGATAGAAAACTTGACAGTTCCCATTTTACAAAATTTGAATAGTTTCATTTGAGACATCAAAGCCTTTTTGTCCAAAAGAAGCTCAATGTGCAAGTATTCTACACAGTCTGACTAACACAACTGTGAAGATATCTGCAGAGAAACACTGTAGGAAAAGGTTGCAGAGGACAACGTTAATCCTTCTCGTGGCTTTGATGGATTCGTTTACCTTTGTGCAGTGGACTTTGCCGTCAATGCAGTGACAGCTGTTGCACTCCTCTTCCCAGTGGCTGCCGTGTGGAAAAGGCAGGCCAGCATAGTGGCAAGTCTTTCCAAAACCTATGACTGCAAGCAGACAAAAAGAGAAATGATTCTGAAGGAGGGGCCTTTGCATTACCGATAGTTGAATTAACGACACGATTGACTTTTGACTAAACTGAACAAATGTTGCATTTACATTCTTGGCAACGAACTCCTGTTCTGCCCAGAGGACAGATGCAGCGGTAACCGTTGATCTCATCCACACAAGTGGCTCCATAGGCGCAGGGAGAGGACTGGCACTCATTTATGTCTAGAGTAAAACAAGAGCCAATGCTTTAATGTGGACAACAGAGAGCCAATTTATGATGTTAAAAAGTTATCACCACTTTCTAAACAGTAAACTGTTCAGCACCACGTCAACATGGGTTCGCTAAAATACAGCTACCAACTAGAATGTCCCAGTCTAAGGGCGGACACTACAGCAAAGCCATTGAACCGGAAATAGCTGCAACTATACATTGATAGATTTTTGTAGCCAAGTAAAAACAGTTCTACTTAAAATGTAGAAGTACAGATGAAAGAGATAAATAAAGCATTTTAGATTATACCCCCAAAACGTCAACACATTCCCAGAAAGAAAAAAAAACTATCACATGAGCAAAACTTTATATTTATGTAGATAGAGATCCATAGTGATCAATAGAGATAGAGCTAAATAGAGAGTTTGATAAAGCAACATAGACAGATCATGGAACTACATATGAATCTCTCTATGGATTGATGGAGCTACATCGAGAGATTCATAGAGAAATCGATAAATAAGAGATGCATAGAGAGATTGATGGAGATGAAGAGATAGATAGAGATCAATGAAGACGCATAGAGGGATCTATCATAGATAGACTATCATAGACTTTAATCATTCTGAAGGAAATTGTTGGCCACTTTATTTTACTTTGGCTATATCTGAAGCTTAGCTGCAGCCTAGGTGAAGCCCCAATCATTGAATTTATAGTCTGTGGATCGAAGGTACCACTTGGTACTTGGTAGAGCCATGACTCAACCAGATGAGGCCAAAGTAGCTTATTTTGCACTTTTTTAAGTCCCATGGATTTTTTTTAAATGACACCATTTCATTGCTTTATTGTACAGTCTTTTCCGCATTAGGCACACTTAAAACCACTTAAAGTCTTGACTAAATGATGGACTCCTGTCACGCGTAATGCACCTTACCTTAAATTTGAGATAAGTTTTTATAAGGTTCATCTTAAATGACAATTTTGAAAATTGATCTTTCATTGACGGTGCGTCTTATAATCTGGTGTGCCCTATAGTGCAGGAAATACGGTAAATTAGAAATGTTTTAATGACCAACTGAAAGCCACGGTGAACATCTACCAGTTATAAAGTTGTTCACAGGTTTAGTGGATTCAAAGGCCTCAGGGCTCGTCCTACATTTGATGCTACAAAATTCTCAGAGCCAGACTTCCTCAAAACTCAGCAGGGGCCTTCAGTCATTGTAAACCAGATTATGGCACAAGCACAGTTTGGATGAGAAAACCCCACTACAAAGGTGAACGCCACCCAGCCAAAACAAAGAGACAGAGAGGGAAAATTTCAGGGTCACTGGGTAATTTGTCTTCAGTGTGCAAATGTGCGACTGTGTGAGTACGGAGGAGGGAGGACCTCTGACCCCTGAGGCGTGAAGGGACAAAAAAAGAAGGGTAAAGGGCCTTGCATTTAGGTGTCAATGTGTCCATCTAATCCTCGTCCTTCTCCCAAGCACTGTTCTGGTTAAATCTACCCATATTCATGTCTTGCTGGTGTTTTTCGACTCACTGATTCTGCAGTCGGGTCCAGCGAAACCAGGGGCGCACTCGCAGCGGAACCAGTTGACCCCATCCACGCAGATGCCGCCGTTGTAACTGCGAAAAGGAGATGGGAATGTAGACGTGGCTGTGCATCCTTTCCAGCTGTGTGCGTGGGGCAGTCGTGGGGTCACAAAGACCAATTCAGCTCATCAATACAAGCCTCCACCTTTCACATGCTAATAGGCGTGTCCGGGCCTTCCCCTCCCCTTATCTCATCATGCCTCCATTTCATACCTCCTCAAAGACCAGAACAACCCCCCCCCCCCCCTCGGGAAGAATGTACAACCCCTCCTCCCACCCCCCCTCCCCAAACTGCATTCACCATGGGGTAGGTAGGACTCTTGTCTTCTCCACTAAACTCCCACCTCTCACTGTCCTATTCAATACCCAACCCTCTCCACTTAAAAAATACCCCCCAACCACCATCCTTTTGAGGCTAGTTTTAACTTCCACTGCTCTCTAGCGGCCCTTCACCCCCCCCCCTCCCTCACCCCCAGCTTTCACGTCTGTGTGAAGTGTGGGGATGATCGGGGAGGGCAGAGGATGAAAATATGTGCATGTCACAGGGGCTTGAAAGGCGAGAAACATTACTTACCACGGATGAGGGTTGCAGTCGTCCGTGTCTGTAGAAGAAAAGAGATTCCTGCTTGAGCTTCTGTGGCGTCTTGTTATTTTGACTTAATATTATTTGTCATATTTGTTTAGATTTAACAATCAGCCGCGGCGTCCTCACCGACCCCAATAATAATGACAGGATGTGGTGTCATGTCGGCTAAACTGAGACATCGTTGCAGGTTGAATAGAATAGAGCCCGGTTAACTCGCGTTACCCTTTTCAACTACCGACTAGCCGACTGAAGTGGAGGAAAGCAGCCTTGTGCCGACATGCAACACTTTATCGTAGTAAGATGCTTACAAAAAAACAACGTAAATCCGCGTTAATCTCATGAACGGTTGAAGAGCTACAGTTGTTACAGGTCAAAGGGTGTGGATTGTATAGGTGTTAAAGGGTTAACCACAGAGAGTAAAATTGATGTTTTTATTTAAAAATAATAATAATAATAATAATAATAATAATAATAATAATAATACCCAAGTGACCAGTGTTTGAAAGTTCGTAGCTTTACAAGGCAGTTATTTCAATTGAATTTTTGGTTTTGTCACTGTAGGCGCAGAGGAAGAACCCAATGAAAGGAAAGTGGATAGCATTCTCCGTCTACTTGAATGGAATTTTTCACGTGTGCGCATCTGAGTTCTGGTCAGACTACTGGACCATGGCAGGGCAGTAATCAAAGAGGATTACCAAAAACGTTTAGGCAAGGCCATTCCAAACTAGCTGGTGCTGTTAAAGTGCAATATGAAAGTCAATCTGATCAAATTCAATTCAATTCCTTCTGAATTTCTGCTTTTTCAAACAGACCGTCAAATGACCCAAACATCCTCTGCGTACACAAACAGCATCTCAGGTAAATAAGTATTTTAGATGACTGACTCTGTCCACAGGTGGGACCCTCCCATCCGTCTTTACAGATGCAGGAGAAGGCGTCTCCTCCTCCCACACAGGTCCCGCCGTTGGAGCAAGGACTGGAAGCGCACGAGCTGTTCTTGGCTGTGGAGAAAAGACAAAAACTGAATATTAAAAACAGATGAAAGCCACAAAAAAAAAAGGTCTGAGTCAAAAATGAAGACTATGAAACTGAATGTGACAACATACAACCAAAAATGAGCTACAACAGCTTCCCAAGAAGGCAGATGTTAAGGTATCTTATAAGTTTGAGCACAAAAGGATAAAGGACGTCACAAAGTGGACGACAAAAGCACTCACCTATGTTGCAAGTGTTCCCGCCCCAGCCGGGAAGGCAGGCACAGCGGAAGGCGTCGCCGTGGTCATAGCAGGTTCCTCCGTTACTGCAGGTGGTCTCATCACACTGACTCTCACCTGAGACAAACAAGCATTAATTCACGGTCGCCTGGCTTGGACGAAAGGGAGGCCGCAGGAAGAAAGCCTCACTCACGGGAATGACACGTCTTCCCCTTCCAGCTGTTCGCACAGTCGCAGTAAAAGTCGTTGACCAGATCGACGCAGCGGCCGCCGTTTTTACACGGGTTGTGTCTGCATTCGTTCACCTCTGACAGAGAAAGGGGTTCAGTTTTTAGACGGAAGAAATGCTTTGGTACGAAGCGGAGGAGAGCAACTCACCGAGGTCACAGAGTTCACCTTCCCAGCCATCCGGACAGAAGCACTGGAAGGAGTTGACCCCGTCGATGCAGGTTCCTCCATTCCTGCAGGGGTTGCTGGTGCAGTCGTTTATATCTACAGAAAGACATTTCCATTTGAAAAGATCAGACTTTGAAACATTCCTACATTAAAAAATAAATTAAATATAATTTTATTTTTATCATTTTCAATACATATCAAGTTCTTGTATGGAGGGAAATTACGTAATTTTGCCAAAAGATACTTCTGAATAGAAATGTTAGACATCTCAAATGTTCAATTTTGAACTAAAGCAAACTCTAAGCAATAGTAAATTGGTTGTTTATTTAGTCAAAATGTCTTTATATACATTTATTTCAAATATATATTAAAACATGTATTTATTATTAAAAATGTACAGAAAGATGGATCAGTTATGGGTTTATAACATTTCCTGCCTGTATTTGGTGCCATTTATGAATGTATTTACCATCTTGATGAAAAAGATTGTCGTGTTTGCTAAAGGCCTCTAAGTCACTTACTCTCATGACAGTAGATGCCGCTGAAGCCCGGGTCACAGATGCAGCTGAAGTTGCCTCCTGGCTGACTGACGCAGCGCCCGTGCGGCCGGCAGACGTTAGATGCTATGTGCTGCACTCCATAGGAATCGTTGGTCGCTATCGCAATGGTGCAGATGTCGATGGCTGGAAGAGGAGGTTTCATTATTTGTTTGTTCTGGTTCCAGGTGTGGTTCCATGTGGCGCGGCGGTCACCTTGACAGGAGGGGGTGTGGCATTTCTCTTTAAGGCGCTCGCAGGTCTTGCCCTCGTAGCCTTCAGGGCAGGCGCAGTAGAAATCCTGGTCCATGCTGTGGCACGTGGCTCCGTTCTCGCATGGGTCTGGGTCACAAGCGTCCGAGGGCAACCAGCTGGAGATCTGTGGGAACAAGACGCATAGCGATAAAAAAAAAAAAAAAAGGGAAATCAGATCCTCAGACATATAAAGGCACATTGGAGTCGGTTTGAAGGCTAAAACACCAAATAATTGCCAAGAGTGGAGTGAACGCAGCTCGCCACTCCCCTGGGTAATGGGTCAGACGCATTGATTGTATAAGAGAACTGGACGGAGCAAGTGTGACATCCATAGAAAATGGTCTACTTCCAGCTCCAACCAAATAGTCATTTAAGCCGCCATGTTGGAGCCAGTCAACATCAGTAGGCAGTAATTGGTCCTAATCGATCTGAGTCATCCTCTCGATGGCAACCACTCCCGCAAATTAGGAGTGAGCTTGTTGCAAGTCCACAGTCCTACCACTCGAAAGTGGGCTGCATCAAATCTGTCAAATGTTTTGAACACCGGACATGGGGGCCAGAAGGCACCACATACTTTTATTAAGGCATCTGATTGGTCAGTTTATAATTTGAATAACTTTAGCTACAAAAAAACATCATGAAAAAAATGATTATCAAGAACATGTTAAAAAAGGAATCCATGTAGGAATGGCTAATCTGACCAATAGGATATATTAAGTAAACAAACAACATGAACAAACACAGGATATGCTTAAAGATGAAAATAAAATCCTCCCAGAATTCCCATCTGTAATAAAATCTGGGTCTCCATGTTCTTCTGGAGCTTTTTCCTGCCATTCAGGCACTAAATTGGATCTTGGTAGTCAGTTGCGGGGAGACGCGGGATTCTCCGCTTCAACAAGCGCTCTTAAAGTGCAGGCTTTATCCCATGCTCCCGGCTGAGACACAAAAAGACAGCAGGAGAGGCTGGAGTCTGTGTAGATGAGCAGCTTAGCGGGCCAGAGTCAGCGCCGCAGCGGACAACAAAGCAAAGGTAAGCAGATGAGTAAAGTAAGCTTAGAACCTCCAGCTAAGCTTGTGGAGGGAATCCATCCCTTTGGTTTCACATCTCTGCCTAATCCTGCAAATTTATTCCGAGAGAAAACCTTCGACAAGAACACTGAGTGAGAAATGGAGAACACAAGAGGCTGAAGATCCATTATAAGGGAGAATGAGGCTTTGTTGCAAAACCCCAAGCCAAAAGAAAGGAGTCCTGATATTGTTTTAGGGTTCAAACCCTCAACCCTGAAAGTCCATTGAAGCAGGAACTGGTTCTGGTTTTATTTGATCGTTTTCTCTTTTCTTCCGAAATGGATTAGGACTCTGTCAAAAACTGGGTTGCACAATCAAACTTTTCCAAACCCAAGATACTAATCAGAGAAATATGATGCTGGGGGCGTCGTCGTTTTGGCACGACAGAACAGGAATGCGCACACCTTGCCACAGCAGGCACTGGAGCACTGTAGTATGCGGGTATCCAGCGCCGCCTCATTCAGAGAGGCTCAAATTCACGCTGGAGCTTCTAAATCAGGATTGGCTCCGAACCAGCAACGCCCTCCATCCAGAGCCCAGAGATGCAGCTCACAGTCCGCCTGACAATCCACATGCGGATGAACAGCAAGGGGTTAGAAGATAATGGCTACAGGGCCTTCCATATGTGTTGGCCAACTCCTTAGTTATTTAATACATGTTACCCCTTACAGATGCACTAAATTCACCAAATCTGGAATAAACGTCAACATGGATGGATTTTCCAGTAGCGTCAATGACTTCAACAATAAATATTTGCCATATTTTGCCATAAGGTTCTCATTCATCCAGGTGCCGATGTCTTGCAGTTGTCATCTGGACTTATGGTCCTACTGAAGCATTTCGCGACTCATCCAAGTACCTTCGACAGTCTTTTTGCCATAGCAACACAATTGGGTTGAATAGAGAACTCGTAACGAAAAGAGTTCAGAAACACAGCGATCACTGAGTAATTGTGCAGTAATCAGGTGAAAAAAAGATACTTGGTTGAAACATGGTTTAGTCCTTCAACCATTAACCATTTATGTAAGACCACATTGGTGACGGATGTTGTGAAAACCTTTTCAAAACCAAACAAACTGGTTTTGATATCAAACTGAAAGGAGCCAATACAGAGTCGAACCTCAAGAACGCGACTCGATTTGGTAAATGTCGCACACGCAAACAAACCACAAGGCAGAAACAGAACTTTATATCAGAGTTTGGTCCCTAACAGAGCCAATGCCATTCAGTGGATGAGGCACAAACTTGACCGATGAAATAAGTGGGTTCTTTAGAAATCTGGATGAAGTTTTTGGTCTTATGAGCGGAAATGTTGATACATTTTGACATCTGATTATCTGTGCCTGCAGTAGACCCATCAGTTTGTCGTATGAACAACAAACACACCTCAAGTCAAAGTCCCATAACATACCTGGGTGTGACATTTGTTATCCACTTACTCAGAAATGCAAATTTAATCTCAATTTTGCTTTATATTTTAACGCCATCAGAAAAAATGCCAAAAGAACACCCAAAACACAAGGGTCTCTAATGTTGAGTGACAAGGAGGCATCGGGTCCCATTTTAGGACTCTTTCGTATGACTCGATAGTGGATTTGAACCCACAACCTAACAGGGTGGACACTCTCCCACTAGGCCACTAGTAATAGAGTATCTTTTTCAATGGAGAAATGACATTGATCCATCAGAAAGGAAACTCACCTCACACAGTTGACCAGAAAACTCAGGCGGGCATTTGCAAACGAATCTGTCCAGCAGCATGTGGCACTGGCCCCCGTTCAGACAGGGCCCGCTGTCGCACTTGTTCTTCCGGACATTACAGTGAGCCCCCGTGAAACCAGGACGACACTGGCAGAAGACACCTCTGGGCCCCTTCTAAAGAACCCACAAACACACAATCAGAGGGTCAGACGGGTGTACCCAACATTTGTCCACGGTCTTTGTCAAGAAAGTAGAGGACGGGAAACCCACCTTGCATGTTGCTCCGTTCTGGCACCGACCGCAACTGTTGACGTCTGAAGAAAACAAGAACTAAGTCATTGGAGTCAGTATTCGAGTCTTTCCTAAATGATGCCGACTCTACAGTACAAGAAGATCAAGGTGAGTCAAAGTTTGAAAAAGAAACAAGTGAGGGCAGGACAGTCCGCGGAAGCAATGCACGCAAGGCGGGCATGCGTGATAAAGCCGGAATTTCAGTTCAATGAGGCAGGAGAGAACCTGCTGTAACCACATGTGGGAAAGTGAAGACCTATACGTCATGAGAGCGTGTTCAGGAAGTGAGGGAAAGCTCCAAAATAAGAGACTTGTTAATGGAAGGAGAAGAATGCACTTTAGAGATAAATACTGACTTATGTCACAGTTCTGTCCAGACCATCCCCGAAAACAGTTGCAGTGATATCCACCAATCAAATTTTTGCAAGCGTTAGCGTTCACGCAGGGCTGTCCTGCACACTCATTCGCATCTGTGAAGGCAGGAGGCAGAAGGAGTCCATGAATTGAAAACCAACCAGAGGAAAAGGCAGGCAGAGGTGAAACTCCGGTACTGGAACCTGACTAAAACTTCTACAGGTTATAGAACTCTACGGTCCGCACCTTCACTAAAGCTCTGTTAGGTGAAGAATTTAACCCACACCACTGTTCTAGCACGGATAAACTTAAGTTGGGTGGAGAAGACTCCAACAAAAATTTATTTTTACCATTCAGGATCTAATTTGGATTATTAATCCAATGACTTTACATCTATGACATTGATATATTCCAATGGAGGTGGAACTTCTCATGCTACACAACATTTTTCCATTAGCGTTTTAAAAGATTTGCAATATGGGATACTGGATTTGGTTTCAGTTGGGATACAGTTGTAACAGGCATCTTCATTCACACTGCAGTGGATTGTACCAAGATAGAGACGGTTTGATCTAGACTAGATTTCCAATAAGCTTTCACTGCTGTTAAAAAAAGCTAAAAAAAAAGGTATTGGAAAAAGACTCCAGACACAATTGAATGTCCCACTTAGAAATAGCTCCTGAACAGATTTATATCGTAGATATCTCCCCAAAAATCAAATATTTCTCAGCATGCACCTACGTTTATCAGGTTATTTCATAGTTTTAAATTTGTGCATGCAACCACGGTTTTGTCTTGGAGTACACATCGGGAACAACAACATGTTGTCCAATTTGCGGAAGTATTCAAAACCAAAAAGCAAATCTAACGCTTCAACCGTTGGTGCCACCATGTTTACCAAGTATAGACCCATGGAGGATTTCAAGCAGAACAGAACTTTCTGATGATCACATTTACAAAGACTGTTTGCAAATACCAGATTACTCCCAGTCATCTGTTTCGTGAGTGTATAGACAGACTCAAGAGGCCATACAGCATCAATGAGTTGGTTTGAGCTTCGTCAATGAGCATTGACGATTAATGCGATCCGTAGCAGGGATTTTATAGCAGTTCTCCAATAGATGCTAAATAACAGACATAGAAAGAAGCTGGACTTTATATACCCGTTTCCTGTGATTTGATAATAGTCATAGTCACAGGTTATCCAGCTGTGCTCTTTAGTTTCTTTTTTTTAAGCTCTCTAAATGTTCAGCTCAGAGGGAAACGGTGTGAAAATGCTCAATTTCCTTCATTCCGTAACTAAAAACTTTAAAAACTGTTCATCAAGGTGAAATCCTCATCAATATATAAGACCCAAACTGAACTGTAGCGACAAACAGTCACTTCACTGTTTTAGGGAACGCCTTCTAAGGACTTTTGGGTAACATTTAAAAGGAATCAATTCAGTGACCAAAAAGTAAAAGCCCTGAAATAATCAACTTCAAGTTAAAACTCAGCCACTGAAGGTTTGGGGAAACTTTACTCTGCAACCTCATCAGTCTGCAGGGAGTCCTGCGGCACATCCACCCGTTTGAAACCCAAGATTCCACACACAAACAGCCACGGCGGGCCAGGTAAGACGGGAGGTCTATGGCATCCTGTAAGCCGAGCTCTCAGCTGGTCAGACGACACCGGACTCTTGGGATCTTTTTCCTGCCTTTACCTCCACTACGTACACAGGCACACAAACACTAATCATCAGAGAGCATTTCCTGGATTGGTGGCGGCCACGTCCGCTCACCCGCCGCCAAGATGGGAGAGAATTCCATCACAAGCGACGATCGAGCGGCCGGATAGGGACGGCTTCGCCGCTCATGAAGTCATTAAGGAAAGAGAAAGCGGGGCGGCAGCCAGCTCATCCAGGATATTGATGGCTTGTACGCTGGCCATGTGGGTCAGGTTGCAGGCTGAACATTTTGATTCACAAATACAGAGTCCCGAGAGACCAGAGTTCACTCCGCTCATTACCTGACCCTCTACAAACGAGGGGGGGGAAAAAAGAGCAGGAAAACAAAAAACCATGCAGAAACAAAATGAGCTAAATATGTGAACGTTTGCTCACCAATTTGGCAGGTCTTCCCTTGCCATTGTGGAGGGCACACACACTCAAACCCCTCCTCCAGGTTCACGCAGGTTCCACCGTGAGCACATGGAGCAGATGAGCACTCGTTCAAATCTGTGGGAAAACAAACGGAATCGGGCTCAGGACTGATATTAAAATTTCTCTTTAATTGAAGGCCGATACATGAAAGCTCGTCTGAAGAGTTTGATCGAGGCGGAGGGGAGGAACTGGTCTTACTCCGGTTGCAGGTTGGACCCTCCCAGCCCGGTGCACAGAGACACTCGTATCCGGTTTCAACTTCGTGGCATGACCCACCATTCATGCAGGGATTGGAAATGCAGACGTGCTCGGCTAACGGGGAAAAGGGGCAAGGCCACAAAGAAAAAAAACAAAATCTTACACTCTTGAATCATCTTTTTCAAACATTTCCTGAAAGATTTCTCTGTCACGACACGGTAACTGGATGCGCTGAAATCTGTCCGGACGCCTCCTCACCGATCTCACAGTTCTTCCCAGAGAAGCCACGCGGGCAGGCGCAGAAGTACTCGTCCGGTTCCGTGTTCATGCAGGTTCCTCCGTTGACACACGGCTGGTGGCGACCGCAGTAGTTCAAGTCTGAAGAGGGAAAGCACAAATAGACATAATGAACCCAGTTCAGTCCAACTGTATTCCAGCAAAATACAGCTGACGCTACAGATTTCTTTGACTGTTTAGGAAAAAAAAAAAAAGGTACATTGTTGTCGTCCAATTCGTCACTTTTCAGGAAAATGTGCAAATCCTTCCTTTCCTGTCAAACTCACCATCCAGAAAACGGCTTCACGGTATCAGAAGCAAATTCGTAAAATGTCCACTGAGCTAACTTGAACAGACCCACGCTTTAGTTTGGAAAGCAAAGAAAGAGAGAAGGTGGTGATGACATGATCAAAACTAATTTAACAGAGTATGTCACCAGTGACTCCTAAATAACATGCTCTCTGTCTGATCTACTGTAACTACTGAAACATTTACGCCATTAACAAACTTCCAAGGGATTCCGAAGACTTTTGCCTGCTTCAGAATCTGCAGCTACATTATTGCGCAAACACCTTAAGAGTTACGGTAGTTTAAAAGGAGGAGCAAGGAGCACAAACTCTCAGTTTTATTTCTAACCCCCTGGATATTTGTCATTTTATTGAAATTAATTCATCCCCCCCATTTACTGATCTATAAACTGAAGTGAAGACGGCAAAACCAAGCCTGGAGCTGAAGCTTTGCTCCGTGTACAGGCTGGTAAATAAATGAGAAGGGATCCGTCTCCACCTGGGGATCTCAGGACCCATTTTCTGATTCCACGAAGAACTGGCTGTGACGAAGGGATGTTCGGGGGGGGGGGGGGGGGATCAGGTGTCCCTGCTGCTGCTGCTCAGGTCTCACGGCCAGTAAGACTATCCAGTTTCTGGCTTCCAGTCAGAGAACGGCTAGTGGGGAGGATGCAGGCCTTACATAAACGCCTCAAGCATGTGTTACAGAAGTGGCATGAAGGCAGTCTTTACTACATACAACCAATGAGACTTAAGGAGGGAAGAAATGTTTGACAAACATCACTCGTTTGGTGGAGTTTGTACAACGGATTTGAAGAATTTTGTTCATAAATGTTTGTTTTGTTGGTGTTAAAACATTAGCTTCTTCAAAAGAAGTTTTAAAGCTTTGAGTTTTCTTTACTTTATAAATACAATTGTAGAAACTAAAGAGGCTTTAGTGTAAAACATCAACTTTACCCTAGAAAAAAAAATAACAAGCTGCATTAACTGTAATTTAGCTTTTTCTTTTATTTACAAGAACAAAACACACACTTGTAACATTTTAACGCTTTCCTGTAGCTTTAATGGACTCTCCAGTTAATTTTCCATGAAGAATTTCATGTAGTTTGAAACATTTCTCAGCATTCTGTTAAAAAAGAAATAAATAAATAAAACAGAATTTGACATTAAAATATTGTTGGCACTGTTGGCCTACATTTAAGCTGAGTTTCTTTCCACAGCTCATATTTAGAACGTCAACTTCACCAGTAATTAATTAAAAAACTAAAATAATTAAAAATACAATAAAAAGGTGATTATAAGGCAGGTACCTTCCAATGGTCGAGTGTCGCCACACTGATGTAAAAGCTTTATAACACTAGGAATAAAAGACGTGTACTGCTTCGTTTTTCTCGCCGGGGAACATTTGCAACATTTTACTAACTTCACGTTTGCATTTGGGTGCAAAGCTGATTTGAAAAGTCTCTTTCTCTGCATCAGAATCATCTTTTTCGTTTTGATCGTCTTAACGGTTTGAGGTAGGTCAAAGAGCGCGGGTTGTTGAGGGCCAACATCTCAGGTGTTGAAGGGTTAATAATATATTTATGAATCATAGAAATCTTGCAAACCTTTTTCACAGAACAATCCGCCCCAGTTCCTTTCACAGTTGCATTGCCAGGGAAGCTTGCAGGTTCCGTGGACGCAGCCGGGGTGGAGCTCACATTCGTCGCAGAACATCCCCTTCCAGCCAAATTGACACCTGTCAGACAAGGAAGCGTAAATGTGAAGCAAAATATGGCATTTGTAGGTTATAAGACACGTGGCCACCAGACGAACCGTAAATAATTGGAAAATTCTAGATTTGAGGTACTTCACAAGTGGAGGCAGTTGAAGGGTTTGACCTCGTTTGGTTGCTCATTTTTCATTATTTCAATGTACAGCACTTTGTGTTAGAGTAAGAAAAGTGCTCTAGAAATAAAAGATTGATTTGATCTGAACCCTGGTCCTAGAGAGAGACACACACAACCCCAACTGCAGTTTCCAACCTTCATCGTTCTGATTCTCTGAATCAGGACGGATTGACTGAACCCACCTGTTCCAGGTAAACAACAGCAGCCCAGGCAGCTGAGAGTCAGAGGGTTATTAGCTCTCGAGGAAACCTGATATACGTCTGAAGTGTTGTTGTCTTAAAACCCTGCAAAAGTCATTAAATCTGCAGAACTGAGGCGAGGGCTGGACTAAAGCATCAAAGTTGAGCAGTTGCGTTTAAAAAAAAACAACAACTCAGCATTGTTTGGTGCACCCTCACATCCTGATGACCCAAGAGCAAGCAGGCATGTCAGGTCAGGGGGGGTTAAGAATACTTCCAGCAGCTACCGTGCTCATGGTTTGAGTCTTGATGGGGGGGGGCTACTCCGGGAGCGAGACAAATGTGTTTACACAGCGCGAACGCGCACACACTCCTGCAGCTTCGCGACTCCAGGGTTCTGAGGCTGCGGTGCCGCCAAGCCAGCTGTCTTGTCAACTGGATGCTATTTTGAGCCCCCACCCCCCCAAAAAAAAAAGCAGACGGCACCACTGCCTCTAAACAAGACGAGGCCTTCGGAGATCCCTGCCTGTCTTGGGCATAATTGGCGTGCTTCCATTCCGCGTTACCTTTAGGCCCGCATGACAGCACAAAGAATTTGGGGCAATATTTCCGCAGTGGATTAAAATATCCCGGCTTGTGATGGTAACCAAAGAGTTGTGTGTAGGGGGGGGGGGGGTTGCTTTGCACATCCTGGCACTTTATGGAACAAGTCTTTGAAATGTGTTAGGACAGGTCTAATGCAGGCTAATAAAGCAGGCGCATGGCGTCTTTTGTGTTCGTCAAAAGCCTGAAGGCCGCGCTGCAAAGTGCATAAAATCCGGATGAAATAAAAGGGAATGAAAGGAAAGGGCAAATCGTTGAATGTCAGCCTGACAAACCCTTCCTGCTGCTAGTCTGGACATGTCACCTTTCCTGTTGAGGTGAGATGCAGGATGAGGAGGACATTCCTAAAAGGAGTTCTCCTGCAGCCAAACCCTTTTCCCCTAATAATGGAAAAGAAAAGTGCGCGTTTCCATCCGACGGGATGCCGCACATCCTGGAAACGCGTTCCTTCAGGGACGCTCAGTGCCACCGTCAGTCACTTCCACATCAGGACATGTAAATAACAGCAGGCTTTCATTTCCCGTCCCGCCTCTCCCCCCTTCAGCCCTGCAATGCAGACGAGTGGAGAGTTCTGACTATTCCCGGCACGTTCAGTGGTCGAATTCATCCACTGCCTTTCTCCAGCCCAAAGTGCAGAGAGCTGAGGGGATGCTTGGTATTCTCAGGATGATTTGGGGCAGCTAAAAATACAAGGAGGCAGGCGGGGGCGTCTGCCTTTCTTTCCCCTCCTGAAACAAGGTTGAGATGCTCCCAGATAGAGCGGAAGCGGAAACTGCAGACTCTAAAACCCAAACGTTTCGCACAGATGCGGCCCGTCCGGTGGAGCCACGTCCAAATCCTGCTTCAAAAGGTGGGAGCGCGTGCACAACCCGTCATCAACTGGAACGCCAACGAGCAGTGAGTGTGGTTCTTACGTGCAGTCGCCCGGGACGGAGCAGCCGCCGTGTAACAGGTTGCAACCTTGTTTGCAGATCGCTGCAGAAGAAAAGAGACACAGCAGTTAGGGGATGGCATGGAGGGAGTGGGTGGTAAGTGGGGAGGGGGGGGCACAGGGGGTGGTGGGTAAGGCTGGTTCGTCATCCTTCTAACGAGCACACAAGATGTGAGAATTCACAGCGCCCTGAACAGCAACGAAGGAAGGACATCTTTATGGGCAGCTTGTACAACCCTACGCCCTCTATAAAAACCAGCCCCGCCCCTCCTTTTTTTCACCCTTCAGCGGAGGTCAGCTGGAAGATTTATGCCCCCCCCCCTCTATGCTCACTTAATACCACCAACAAGATCAACTCCAAAGCTGCAGCTTTTTGACTGAAGGACAAACGCCAATGCTGACATTTGGAACAGACGAAAGGAACACCATTCTATCATTGACCGCCAAAATAAAGGTCGAAAGATTTTCCTTTTTATGGGGAAGGTGAGGTGATGACAGCAGCCCTGGTTCAAGGTTCCTCTGGAGGTTGAACTGCTTGAAATCTGACGGATGGAGGATCTTTTCAGGCAGTATTTTGGTCATTTTAGGAAAAATTAAAAGCACTACTTTTGTTGGAAAGCTCACAAAGCCATGGTCAGGTTTATCTGGAGGAATCAAGCACCTTTAGATCCCATAAATTTGGGAGAACTGATAACTCCATGATTTTGGGATCCCGGGTCCATCAAACTTCTAGCCTCAGCAAACCTCAGAACAGAATTTGATCATCTCAAACTTGAGCTCAAACGTAGAAAGCATGGGGCGGAAGCCCTAAAAACAAGACTAAAACTCTAGATACCAACAGCCTTTTCTAACCTTTGTTTGTCCAAACAAAAAAAGAGTTTCACAGACAGGACACTCTAGTGGTTGGTGATTTGGTGGGACAGTTTTCGAGGGAAAGCTTTAGCAGGGGGAAGCACGGCTCACCTGTCATGCAGTCTGGACCCATCCATCCATCCAGACACACCTGGGCTCCCGACGGCTCACACCGATAGTGGCCAAAGTAGTCGTCCCGAGGAACACACAGCTTATTGCATTTGTTTCCGTAGTAGTTCTCGTCGCAGCGCACCCGGATGCGGTACTTGAGGCGAGCCACCGGCCCATCGTGCATGATGGTCTGCCAGTGGTCACCCGGGTTGATCATCCCCGTGTGAATGACGCGCTCAATCAGAAGCTCCTCCCCATCTGCAACAAACACAGGAAAGTCAAGGTAAAAGGGTCAAGTCCCAACATTTTTACCGATTACCATTACCACTTCTTAGCAAAACATCCAGAAAATGAATGAGTGAGAGTTTTATAGCATCTGTGATGGTGTCCTTTTAGTTCATCCAGTCAAACTCTCGTGTTCGTTTCATGATGAACTATAAATAGAAAGTACCTCTGCCCCTACCAAATGGGGACCCCATCTTACCAATAGGCTTGCACCACCAGAGTTCAGTCCTAAATCTTCCAAAACATGCAGTTTAACCATTAGCTTCATGTTAGCATCTCTACAAAACCATCACCAACTGGGGATGGAGAGCGCCGTAACAAGGATGCTAGTGATGTTTTGACGGTTCTACTGACATTTCTAAATAGATCTTCACATTACAGAGAGAAGGTGCTTCTTCTCAGGCGTCACAGAGTTTGGATATTAAACACTTAAGACAGATGGGGGAAAATGCCGTCTGGTTAGACTTTTGTTTTCTTAAACTTCTCTTCATCCTTTGAGCCATCAGTCGCTTCGAGCTTGTTGGAAAGGTTTTTGATGGTTACAATATGAATCATGTGATCTTTAGAAACACAAAGGCAATATCTGAATATAAACCTTTTGTGTTGTGAGGTAAAATTTTACGAGAATACAACCGCTCAAAGGACGCCGTGGACCTCGACCAGTCAGTCTGTCTGGGGCTTAAGAAACTGCTAAACCGTTCAAAACGTTGTTATTCCTAATAAAAGAAGGAACCAGCCTCTTGAAACGAGAAATGAACTGAATGAGATCGAAAGCTGACGGGAGGAAGTGTGTGAAAGTTGTAAACTTTTATAGGCCGGCTGAGGAAAATGGATTCAAGAATTCAGGTGTGCTTCATTTAACTTTTCTCTAGATGAAGAAGACAACTCTGGATTTGAGACCCTAAAACACTTTGGAATCCACATCGAGACCATTTTGAATCCTAACAACTGATTTCTGCCATGCTAACAACAATTTATACCTCAATCGGTGAGAGGAGCCAAAAAGTCTGCAACCAAATATCTCTCCAAATGTCTTCAGACGGAGGGTAAAAATAGAACTGAAATGCATCAGGAGGGGGTGATGTGTGGTCATCCCTTATTGTCTGAAGATTGATCTAGTTTCTCTGTGTCCAGATCTCTACAGAAAACCGGAAACCAGTCAGAACTCATAAATGGGACCTGAAGAGGGTCGTCCCATGAAGCTTTTTGAACCCGATGCACCAATGACATTCTGCTGCAGGGACACACAAACACACACTTTCCTCTGCTGGGGACCAACACAATGTCAGGCAGAATTAGGCAACAACAACAGAAATAACCCTCATAGTTGCCAGATAGAGAACAATGGGCTGCGGGCCCATACCAAGTCTGTAAACACCGAAGCTCGGCGGCCAGTCCACTCCACTTCCTGCTCGATAAACACAAAGAAAACAGCCAGCTGCCTTTCCTGAGGACACGAGAAGGGAGGGAGGAGCGGTCCGCAGGAGGATGTGATGCTGGAGGAGAGGAATCTCGCCGCTGACGTCCAAACAGGGTCTGGCGATTACCTTTACGATGTAGCGCTCTGACGGGAAATGCTCGCATTTGCTCCTTTTAGTCTTTATCAAAGCTGCTTTAGCATCAGGTGCTAGCTTTACCCGGATCCAAGGATAAACCAACTGTCTTTACATCAAGCATCATTGCAGACCAACACACATTTTTCTCCAGATGGAATGTCATGAGCTTTTTATTTAGGCATTATAACAGAAAATGCAGAGAATATTTGCGGCAGAAAGATAGGCTACATTTATAAAGTTTACTTGGTGCTTTGATGGTGAAGCCTAACATTTTTCCACCAATAGAATTGTGGAAATGTTTTCTGAACAACCACAAATTTCAGATTTGAACATTTTGCTTCATAACCTGCTAGTTGTTGGGTCTTTTTCATATTCAGGATGACAAGCCGAGAGAATTTTATTCCAATTTACCAACAAAATGGTCAAAGCTTTTCTTTCCTAAATGCTCTATGTGATCTGTATTCATCGGGTTGCCTTTTCTTTGGTCCATGTGTGGACGTGACTCAAAGGGGTCGTTCTGGCAAGTCTTTAGTTTTCTCTTCTGAATCATTTTTTCCCCCCATACTTGCACATTGTTATAGTTGGTATTCTATGAAGTTTTTCGTAGATTTCAAACATTAACTGTAGAAATGTAGCCGCTAAAGTTTGAAGCTCAAATTAGTTGGTGCGATTTTAACCTGATTACTCCAGTTCTGGCTCAAGTTACAATGATTTGACCTACTTATACACAATTTCTTTTTACAACACGTCAGATATACAATAGATTTAGAATAGAAAAGATTTTTCATTTCCGTTTAAATTTGGTGTTAATAAAAAGCCTTCTCACCCAACCTTCCCTAACATACTCCCAGTCTCCGTGTTAGATGAGGTGTTCGAGTTGCCACTTAATTCAAAACGATTAATTTCCTAAATCAAAGACTGCAAATCACTTCATGACAGCGCAGCTCTTCTGAAAATAAGAGGCAGCTGGGAGGAAGAGCTTGGGCGAATTTTGGATGATAATGTGTAGAACAGGTCCTTACAGAGAGTTAACCACAGTCCCTCTTGTGCCAAGTTAAATATAATACAGTTTAAAATTATTCATACATAGGGCTCACTTCTCTAAAGTAAGACTGGCTAGAATTTGTCCTCATCTGAGTGCAAATTGTGACAGATGTCAAAATAGTCCAGCCAATCTAACCCTGTTCTGGTCATGCTCTGCTCTGGTGAATTATTGGTCTACAATTTTTAAAACTTTATCAGATGGACTCCATATCACTCTCCAGCCTAGTGCAGAAGCAGTCATATTTGGGGTTTCACAGCAAAACCCAAATACATTAAGAAAAAGACACAAAGACATTCTTGCTTTTGCCACTCTAATAATAGCAAGGCGCCGTGTATTATTGCACTAGAAATCTAAAGACCCACCCTGGGTGTCCCTGTGGCTGACGGATCTAATGCTACTATTAAAACTTGAAAAAAGAAAATATTCAGTTCGGGGATCGAGGGAGAATTTTTTCTTAGTCTGGGGTTTGGATTTAGATCACTTTGGCAAACTCAGAATTCTACCTGAGGCCTCCTCACATTCTACCATCACATTTTTTTAAAATGTATTCATTTATATATTTTCCCTTTTTTGTGGGGGTGGGGAGACCGGAGAGTGGGGTTTGGAAAAAAAAAAAAGGAAAAGAAACAGCTGGCCGAGTTGTTTTACAAATATGAAAGTATTTATTTGTTTCATTGTATTTTATGTATGTAACAATTCTCTTTTTGTTTGTGATAAAAACAAATTAAAAAAGAAAACGAGCGTTCTCAAGCCTCACTTTGGGTTTTCTGAATTTGAGGTCAACAAGGAAGTACCGAACGCTGCAGTTCCATAAGAAACCACTAGAGGCTGGTGGCAGAACGCAGTTTCCCACTTAAAGGTCCATCTTCCCATCTAAAATCAGCCAGCTGTCAAACACTTTGTTAATGGATTTATTCATTATTGATGACAATTATCTGCGTTTGTGTGTAGGTATGTTGGGGGTGGGGGGGGGGTATTTTTAAGACTGTGGCTGTGTCTGGATTCCGAACCTACTCCTGAACTACTAAAAATCTAAATAAAGCGCAATTATCTAGCGCGTGGATTTTAAAGGCGATGCGGACAATCATGCCCCCCCCCCCCCAAATGGTGGATATGATGTCATGAAGTTAAAATATTATTGATGAGCATTTTGCCACGATCATTTATGAATCCACTGTCTTTTGAAGATAACAATGTTAATGGTTAATTGAAAAATAAATTCAATTAGATTTTTTTGGCAAAAATTTCAATTATTCAGACGCAATGCATTGTGGTCTATATTCTCCAACAGAGTGAGCATCGATGCACACTGGTTTTTCGCAGAGACTTCTGGGAAAGTTCTAAGGCACTGGATTTTGGAATTGTAGATTCAGACAACAAAATGGTGAACGTACCATAATGCACTACGGTATATAGTGAGTAGTGAAGGAATTCGGACACAACCTGTGCTTTTAATTGCAGACAGCAAACTTTTCTCCTGTTAAATCGTCCATATTTGGCCTGATGTGGGCGGAATAAAGACCAGTAAACCACACATTTAATTAGTAACCATTTAGTCTTCATGCCTTGTTCTTTAATATGAATCAACACCAAGCCTCTGCTCATCAGATTCATGCTTTGAGGAAAAAAATTAAAAATCCATGAGGCATCACTCAACCAGCAACCTCGTTCCCATGAAGGAACTTCATGTTTTCTTCAATGAGAAAATGGGCGGGGCTTCCTTTTTTGGGCAGGAAGTTAAAAAAAAAAAAGTCTATTTTTGTTACTTCCGTCATCCACACCTCTTTCCATAACCAATTAAAAGATAAGTTTGTTATGCAACCGATTAAAAATAAAAGCGTTTTTTTTTAAACGTCTTATTTATCCCTCCATCTTTATTCCGCCTCCTTCACTTGTTTGCCTTTTCTCACAGTTACATTTTAGCTAGTGGAACCGCGTGAAGACGCTCCCGGGATCTTCCACAGACGTTGAAAGGAGGCGTTTGTGCGCCTGGGCTTTAGCCTCGCTGAACTCATGTCATGAAGGCCAGAGTCAGCTGATTTCTGGGCCTGAACACCAGACACAGCTCACTTTTAAAGAGCTAGGAATCTAATAAAGCCTGCCGGAGCTCTGGAAGCAAACAAACAAGCAGCACTTTCTTCTTGGCACATCAGCGGCATGAGTCTTTTGGGACGCGACAAAACGGCGTTCAAGCGGAGAAGACAAACAGCCATTTATCTTCCCTACAGCAGCTTAGCTGGAAGGAAGTCAACCAAAATGTTTGAAGCAACATTCAGGCTTCAGCCCATCAGAGCTAATTACTGCAAAAGCCTGGAGTTAATGAAACAAGACCAAGAGCCAATCAAGGAGCGGCGAGGTCAAAATCTGTTCCCCATTGTTCCCGCTTCAGTGTGGAAGTCCATTTGAAGTTATGGACAAAACAGGATGTGATGACCTGACGTAAACATGGCGCTGCAGTGAACAGGCAGCAGACTCAAAGTCCCACCATCCTCGGAGATGAAAGCCCCACGCAGACCTGCAGATCTGATGAGCGGCCTTCCTCCCAGACGAGGCTACTGCTCCGACGGGAAAAAGGGGGCCGTTCCAGAGCCCGCCCAGCGGACGCGGCCAGGAGAAAACAGGATACAGCTGCCGCGCAGCGACCGGCGCAGCAGACGGGGCCGAGGCGAAGCCGCAGAGCCGAAGGCTTTCTGCGCTATGGCGCAGCAACCGAGCCCACCAGGTGACCAGGAATTCCTGGCATTTCCGCCCAAATATTTCCAAGTGGTCCAAATAGACCGAAAGAATCACAGCAGCAGCCTCCATGATCAATTTTCAAATGGTTGGTACTTCCGTTAGTAAAAAAGGGATGCCATCCAAACGTTAAACTTGGACCTGGTTTGAGTTTCAATGTGTGTTCAAAGCCGCTTTTTCTATGTAGAGCCCAAAAATGTACTTTTCATTTTCATAGACTCTTCATTGGAAGTGGTGCCTCAACTAAACCAAAATCTGCTGTTTGGAGCCACAAATGAAATCAAAAACAAGAAGAAACTAGACTAGACTAGATGAAATACAGAAGAGTAAAAACTGAAACCTTTTGTGCAAAAGTCAAATCTTTGATCATATTATTGGAGGTGAAATAACTTTGGTGAAGTTCCACTTACTGCTGCGTGTGTCGTTGTCCCAGTCCCAGGCCTCCACTATCAACGTGAAGGTTCGCTGTGAAAAGAGGACAGAAGAATTCATCAAATGAATGTCAAAACAAAATTCTACTTTTATTTTCTTTCTACAAGCATCCGCTTTTATCTTCAGCTAAATAAGCAAAGGTTTTGGTCAAGAATGGTCGTCCTGCGTAACTTTACAGTCATTTATGCTGAAATATTCTCTTCGGGTGTTTGTTTCTGTCAGTTCTGGTTTCTTCATTTAAACCAAACGTTTGAACCAGAACTACGAAGCATGCTCAAACCCGTCACATGATGCATGGTAAATGCTAAAAGTGGGGCCATTAGCATTGGATGATACCAGGACTTTTACTGGAAGAACACTGCCAACCAACCTTTCATTCACAAAACCGTTCACTAAGAAATTCATCCCGTTACAATTAGAAACGCCAATTTTATTTATATATGTGAGAAAAATGCAAGAACATGTTTAAAACCCTGTTTTTTATCGGAGTGGGTCTTTAAAGAGTCCAGTGATCAGAGGCTGTCAGCATGGCACCTTTACCAAAAAGACTGGAAAAGCTTCAACACCAAACCACACTTTAAAACAGTTCAAGTAAAGCCTCCATACATTCCTTCGTCATGTTAATGTTGGAGAGCAGCCATGAGAAGACAACTGAAGTTTTGTTTGTCATGGATGTCCACATTTTGGTTACGGTTCCTATAGACCAACAACGTCAGCTACCTAGAATAAAGACTGCATGACATGAGGGGGGTTTAAATAAAAATCACAACGGTGATTAATACTGCGACGAAGTTGACCCTCGTCTACATAGGAGGCGCACATCCAACATAAAAATGGGTCCATCCGATTGGTCGAAAGCATAAAGGGCTCAATTTGTTAACCCGTTCAAGCTACCATGAGATTGTTTTAGCATGAGTATTTATTTAAAGTACCGACTGATCGCAGTTTATGCCGTCTTTCGCAAAGCGCCTATTGTACAGGCTGATATTGCAATGACCATAAATATGCGATTTATTGTGCAGGCCTACCAAGAATGTAAAAAAAAAAAACAGCTGTTCTAGTAAAGTATGACACGCAAACACTCGTTTACTCTAAGATTTCAATATTTAATATTGAAATGAATGTGTCTATATAATTCTTAATTAGTGCCCTGGATTCCTACACATGGACTGTTTATGTCAAACCTGATGATTAGATTTAAAAAAAAAAAAAAATGCACCTGGAATGAATGAAACCAGCATCAAAGGAGTGATTTCATTGGGGTGCTGCTGGGCGCTCTGCTAGGCAACCATCTGACCTAAATAGCTCTCATTACATCACATCTAGTGGCGGTTGCAGCAGCCGTGTCACTGCGACCTGGAATGTCACGTAGATGGCCGGGGTCGTGGGGAGGTGGAAGAGAAACCAAAGATTTGAGGTTTTGATGACTCAGAAGAAGACAGACAGAGGAAGACGTTTGTCCGTCTGCGTTGTTGATCTGGGCGGACAGCAAGCTGGTGGGCCGGTCGCTGCTGGGCTGTGGGATTAAGCAGGCTTGTCTGGCTGCGGGTGTTGGCGGGAGGATTGGGGAGGGGAGTGTTATTGTGGAGGGCCGGGGGTGACGGGAGGAAAAAGGAGGGACAACGACGGGATGGGGACAGGCGGAGGAGCATCTCCACCAATTTCAGATGTGGAGGCGGCGCGGTTGGAGAGGCCGTCCACGGTCATGGTGGGAGGATTCGTCTAAATGTAAAGGGTGGAGGTCAAACCCTGAAGTGTTGTCAGGAAAACACGCCGGTGAGGTTTTCATGCTGCGACTGGACGCTCCTGCGGAGCATCTAAAACGCAGACGCGCAACAGATGCAGCAGCCTCAGAGATGGATTATACAACATCGACGTGCATCATCCCACGACACATAGCCCGGCTTCTGACCTCTACGCCCATCCCCCTTCACAAAAGGGAGGGCGGGCTGCCCCAGTCTGAGCATGTGGGTGAGTGTGCACGTATGCCGATGCATTCAAGACGGCTTATGCGCAGCATAGGTTGTGTTCGGGGCCTTCAGCGCAAGACAGGAAATGCAGGTGGATGTATTCCTACCTTCATTTATTTTGGTGGTGGGGTGGGGGTGGCATTAAACCTGAAACTGGTTGAATATTTTCCCAAGAATCGGGGATGAGCGCACCCACAGGTCAGTCTGGTTTCCCACAGACCATTTGAGTCAGTGATTAGCTGGATTAAGTGACAGCTGCCCAAATGGTTGGAGCGAGATAGATGGATGGGCAGGGAGGGATAAAGGGCCAAGTGGGGGGAGGAGGGCTCCCCAAACAAAGAGCCTTGTCCCAATACCGTAACTCAGCCCCATTCCAATTAAAACCATTGTCCGCCAAGAGACGGTCCGCACAAGGACAATCAACGTTAGCATGCGAGCCCCCCGAGCTTTGGGCCAATGGCGACTACACGCTGCTCTTTATCTTATAGCCAACTGTGCAAGAACTTCAGGTGTAGATGCATACGCCACAGAATCTGCCTTAGATTAAAAGGTCTAAAACCTTTTTTTTACCAATTTCTAGTTTTTAGAAGCCCAACTGTTGCCATTTAGCCAAAAAAAGAAAAGAAAAACAACCCTCTGATACGCCACGGTCCCGGATACTGAAGATGTCTGGGCAGGGCCCCAGGTGTAGGTTTCCCACGCCACACCAAAGGGTGGGACAGACGAGTTGAAGGTGCTCCTCGAGATCTTAGAAGGGAGCAGGCAGAGGTGGCGGTGGGAGGTGGAAATGGGGGGCAGGTTGGGGTCACCAAGCATGGGATCTCCACACTTCTGGTTGAAAAGGGGGGTCAGCCCCTCTGCCTGTGGGGCGATGCGCATGTTTGCATTTGAAGAATACTAAGAATGTGAGATCCGGGCCTGACGTCTAATCCCAGGCCTGATCCCAGTCTGCCAACCATTCAGCGCCCCCAGAGGGGTCCACACCTCCATGCCGTAGAAGCTAGCTTTGATTGACTTATCGGCCTCCAGGGAAAGGCCCGGGATTTCAAATGTTGATTGAGCTTTGACGGTCTTCGTACTAGCCGTTTTTGATACCACCAGGCATTCAATTAGGATGACTACCTTCTCCATAAACAGCCTGTGACTTGGCTTTATTTCAGATTCCCATGTCCCGGAGCGTTGACCTAATGGTCCACCTATATGTTCTCAGCCCCTCCATCAGGAGTGTCATTGACGTGCCCCTGATTTATTGCCTTCTGATGGGACGTGAGGTCAACGCAATTCATCCTATGGCTAGTAATCGCCACATGTAATCTTTATTAATCTGTGATGTCAATCCCAGCATTTGGTTTCCCTCTGCCAGCACCAACAAATAGAATGAGTGAGGAGGAAAAAGCAGCACGAGGGGGAGGTTTTAAAGAACAAAAAAAAAGAAAAAGGAAACCACAGAAATCACCGTTCCTGACCTCCAGGCTCTAATAAAACGAACATCAGATGGTTCTACTTCAAACAGAGTCAAAGTCAAAACCTGCAGAACATATGAGCAGATGACCCCAGATGTTT
Source organism: Oryzias sinensis (assembly GCA_037389245.1). Classification (NCBI taxonomy): domain Eukaryota; kingdom Metazoa; phylum Chordata; class Actinopteri; order Beloniformes; family Adrianichthyidae; genus Oryzias; species Oryzias sinensis. Next base: position 17,389,120 of record CM074509.1, on the reverse strand, counting down.
CCAAAGGTGAGGCTTCTGCTTTACTGCTTTTGGGTAGCAGATCGTCATGGCAACCCCACACAAGATGTAGAACAGAACTTTTTTTTGGCCAAGCAGTAGAAGTGAAATATTCATCTGTACCTGTCAATCTTTTCAAGGATCAAAGACTTGCAGCTACAAAAAAAAAAAAAAAAATCATACATTTCTGGCAGGATGACAAGGCGGTCTAACATCTGTAGAAGGACACGGCTCTGCAGTATTAAAAGCTCCTTCCCTGGATCGGCTGGCTAGAGAGGAGGCGAGCTGGGAGCTCTTCCCGCCAGAACCTGGTGCCAACAGACATAACAGCGAAGGCGAGGCATTTGGCCCGGTGGCACATGCCGGCTGTGCACGCACACACACGGCCCATTAGGCATGCTGCTGCTATGCCAACAGGGTCATTACCCATGCACTGCCAATGCAACAAACCCCTCCCCTCGCCGGGCTAATTAACCAGCAGGATCCGAGGCCGCGCAACACGTAGAACAGTAACACACTGCATGCTTGTTCACACGCACAATGGGTCCGGTTTCAAAACCATGGACACCAAAAAAACAAACACAGATGGGACAGTAGACCAAGACGAAGAGGGTTGCTCTGGTTCATCACCAAAAACAAACCTAACGTCTAGAGGTCATGTCAAAGTTTAACCCACGAGGTTGCTCCTGGATATTTGTCAGTTACTCCCTGCAGCATTCATTCACTTCAGTCCAGGAGCTGCTATGGCAATGGACACGCTTTAGAGTCATTAACAGTCTAATGACTGAACCGCGGCAACCAGGTTCCTAACTGGACCGCAGCACCGCCTCCAGCGGGGAGCCATTAGCATTTCAAACAGGTTCAACAGCACAGTGACAATTTAACTGTCCGTGTAATGACACGCTTTAACCGCCCTGACGAGGGGCTTCTGGCACATGCGCGCCAACGATGGAGATGCAGACGCACGCTTCAGCGGCGAGCCACAACGGAAACGCGCACGGACAGAAGAACATCTATAGTTGACCTCATGGCTAAGGACGGGGCAGAACTTAGACTACGTTTGGACCAGTGACTGTATACGAGAACTAGACTGAGTGACTCCTCCCCCCTGACGTTCTAAACAGGAAGTACCCGCTGGTTACAGGAAGCCAAAATCCCATAGACTTCTATAGAGAAATAAACAGCTTTAACTCAGTCATTCTATGGGTCAGAATAATTATTTTTTCATCATGTTCCTCTTCATTCTAATTTAATTCCAACGGATGCATTTCCTTTGCGTCAGAATCAGCTGATTGAACACACTTCACTACTGTAAAGCGTTGTTTATCAGTGCTAAACTGCTTTTCTCTGCTCAGAATTACATTAATTGCGTTTTACGGTTGAAGAGTTAGAATAGTTCAAAGAACACAGAGGGGTTTAAGTTTTTTCTCTCCCTACTTTTCAGTCTGATGGTACAAAAGTCACCAGAATGTGAAGGTTGGAAACAAAAACCAGACAAGAACCAGAGGTTCTGAGGAGCACCAGTCGCTGTGAAGGCTGTTCTGTGGAACCAGCGGAACAAGGCTTTAATAATGCATCAACCGTGCACAATGCAGGAGAAGTCACGTTTAGCCTCTAACAAACCAGCCTCCACAGGCAGAATGGGTCCATCTTCAGATCGGAACGGGTATCCAAGTCAGAGGAAAGCCATTCTTTGCGAGAACAAACGTCAACATGTGAATGATTCCTCAACATTTGGAGAGTCGCTCAAATAAACGGTCAGTAATGAACTGTAACATTTCTGTGGATCGCGGATACCAAATGGAGCTTTGACCTTTAGGTCTCATCAGAATGAGCTGAAAAGAAGAGGTTTCGATCATAATTTTCTGCCTTTTTAAAAACATTTTTGGACTTTGTGGGACCTTGCTTCAACCGTGGCTCTGAATTAGCACCTTATGCCGCATTTACACCAGCAATGTGTGTTCAATGAAAAGTCAGTGTGAACACGCGAGTTTTGGGCTTCCGTGTTCAAAACTGAGTTCATGTGACGCTAGGGACGTTTTTAAGCTTCATGTACAAAACGCGCAGCCATTGAACGCACTTTAAAAAGGTAATCCAGGTCAAACTTTGACCAATCAGGGACTCCGATTTGGTAATGACGTACGGGTAGGAACCTTTTCAAAATACAAACACACCAACAGTTTTTCAAATTGATCATAGGGTAAATTTTAATAATAGTTTGTGTCCGACTGGAATTCTATGAACCAAAGTTTTTCTATTTATAAGAATATAGAGCGGTGGAAGTAAAAGTCTGGATTCAACAGATTTGGACTACTTCATCCAAATGAGAGCACATAATCTAGAATCGGGTAGCGACAGTCCAGAGTCAACACGGTATGCTAAAAGCGCGACAATCCTGGTGTGTCTGTAGTAGCAGTGGGTTCAGGTCAGTACAAGTTTAGCAACTTCAAACTTCACGGCCAACAGATGAAGGGATGGTTTTCCTTTGAAGACTGGAAATAGTATTTTCAGAAACCATAACTGGATTAATGCAGAGGGGTCTGATCACAATAACCTTTTACTGATAATTCAGTGAAACAGAGAGTCAGGTTCTTTTATTCCAGAAGACAAACTCAATAACCAGATAAAGATTAATGTCTTCATAGAAAAGAATCAGTTCACTATTATAAAATGAAAGAAAATAAATTTATACTGTGATCAAAGATTTATGTAAATGTGGAAAGCTGAACGCAATCTGTGTAGGAGACAACGTGGGGATTGATTGACAAGGTCTACAGCCAATCAAGACGCAGAACACACTACACTGTAAAAAATATGGAAAAAATCTGCAAAACCACAAAAGATAAACCACTATACGATAATGATTTAAACTATTTTTACTGGGGGGGGGGTATCAAAACTGATTTACTTCCAGATTTTTTATATAAATTATTTCTGCTCCTATGTGCAATAATATATTTTATGAACTACAAAAAAAAAAAGAACAAAAAGAAATGTAAAGAGAAATAATAATTAATATTTAATTGTACTGAACTTGAAAAATGACCAATACTCCCCCCCCCCCCCCCCCACTGACAGCTTTATGGTGTTTGTCCACATCAATCCTGTGGGGGGAGAATGCTCTCCAAATACGAGGATCAACATACCAGATTGTTTTTAGGTGAAGCACCACCGCCTCATGCCTCCACCCGTCTGGCTCCACCCACTTGACTCCACCCACCCACCTGCAGAACAAAGCTCACGCCTGGCCTGCAGGAGTCTACATGGCAGCCCCATTTCAATGGCGCTTTCAGGAACCATGAAACCAGTTCATCTGTGAGCTGCTACCCACGGCGCTGTGCATTGACTGCTATTGGCCCCCAGGCTTCAATCTGAACGAGATAAATGCCAGGATTTCCATGCATTGTGGTGGCAGGATGCATCCCCTACATATTGTTCCTGCTTAGGGAAATCAACTAGTTGTGTGTAAATGGGGGAGCAGCAATCCAGCAAGAAACCGCCGTCCTTCAGTCCCGTCCAGGATGTTTGAAGCATCTCCACTCGGACTGGAATCAGATGAGCAATAAACTGAATTTCAGAGCAGCTGCTGATGGGAGAAGTGGCGCTTCCTCCTGCTATCTAGGTAAGGAGGGCAGCACAAGAGGGACGGCTGGGCTTTTTGGCTCCAAATTTAGAAGAAGTGTCGCTGCAACAGCCCAAATCAGGAAAACAGGGTCAAAAAATTTGAGACGCTCCGCCGCCTCGTGTGCACTTCCAAACCGCTGTGCCGACGAGGCGGAGGAGAAGGCGGGGCCTGGAACTAAGTTGTTGTTTCCCGCAGGCCGTAGCTTCTGTGAAATCACAGACTGAACACAACAAGGCGTTCTCAGAGGAAATCCCTGCTGTCGCGTCGCCGGCATCAACATGAATGGCTGCGGTGCGCTCAGATGGCGGCCGGGATCAGAGTCTGAGCCGCGCAACCCCTCTGCTGATGAGCAACACACACAGGATAAGAAACCAGCAGCTTTTCAATGGCTTTTCCTCACATCTCTATGGATTTAGACAAATGCAGAAACTGCAGCCACTCTCCAAAGCAAGCAGCAGCACCCAGACAGATGACCAGTTTGGAAGACACGCTTTGGAGTGTCCGTCACTCTCCAACATGTCGCAGCTCCCAGTTTATCAGCTCGTATCACAGGCAGAGTGTGCATCGCAGCAAAAGTGCAGGGCTAAAAATAATTGTAATTAAAGCTGCAAGCAGAGTTGGTTACCCACTCTGCGCAGCCCATGGAGGGAAACCCCGTTTCTGTTCGCATAAAGAAAAAGAAAAAAAGTTTTTTTAGTTTTACCAGTTGAACAAGCAATTACTGTAAAGCCAAACTTGGATTTGAAACTGTGGCTTTCATAAATAAGATCTCGCCATAGCAACCATAACATTTTTTTCATGTCTCAGTCGGACAAACATGCGTGGCAATTTTCGCGTCTCTATGATGAAGTCGGTTTTTAGGTTGTTCATAGCAACCAGATGTTTATGCTTCAATCGCCTTCACTGTTGGCTTGATATTAAACACGTTTAGGACGGCATGTGGCTTCCTGTTTCACTTCACACAAAATTAAGTGCAATTTAGGTGATACTAGCGATATCTCAGGGGTAAAAAGGGTTAAAGGAAGGTTTTTCTTTGCAAAAAGAAAAAATTAAATAAAAACAAACATTTTCTGTTCTCTGTTAAAAGGATTGAATAGTTGGGATTTATCCAAACAGGGGGGAGTTGCAAGGGTTTCTGGGATACCCACATTCTGGCTGACGCATGGAAATCAGACTGACGCAACATCGTCCACCACCAGAAAACCCACTAAATTTATGCACAAAAAAGGGACCAATGGCTCCCTGCTTGACACTCAGCATTAAGGGGCTGGATTGGGGGCTTAAACCACCAAAAGGTTGCAGATCGCGGCTGTGTCTGCAACTCCCCGACTAATTTCACACATCTAGGTGCGTAATGGGACTTCGAACTCAAAGTGTTCCATTTTAGTCTGAGGATGTATCCGATTAGTACAGTTCCTAGAGTTTATGGTCTGTAGTCGCCTGCAGACTCCAGGTTTGTAGACGGGAGTTTGCTTCCACCATAATTTACCTGCTGAACTCTGAGAAAATCTCCATCTGTGTGTTCAGGCTGGTTGCATAATCAATGGGGAGCTGAAGCACAGGTGCCTTTCCACACGGCAGCACTGGGACCTGAAGAGGAGCGATGGGGTGGGGGGCGCTCAAAGAGAGGGAGGATAATTGTTTACGAAAGGGCTGTCAGGACGTTTCCTAGCAACAGCTCCTCCAAGCTCCGTATCAGGTGTGGCTCGCCATGGCAGCCCGCTTGGCTCTTGAGTGTGTGCATCCACAACAAACGGCGGTCCCAGATGGGGCGACCTCATCAACTACTGAAAACTTCTGCCCCGTCAAAGCGGCTCTCCAACACGCTCCAACGTTCTGCTCAATGTGAGGAAGAGCATGCAGACCAGCAGCCCCCCTGCTCCTGGATGGAGTTCCTGCTCACGGGCCAACCTCAAGCAGCCTGTTACCAGAAGAGGGAAAATGGAGGCTGATCTGTTTTCCGATTTCAGGGACGATACGGTTACAGGCCCACCCAACACCGCACCGGCGCTGAGAAATTCCAATCAACGCTTTTATTACAATCCGACGGAGCAAGCTTCAGAAACTCATTAAAACTGAAGCGGTCGGACGCTGAACCACAGCCATGTTTGTCGTCTTTTCTAAGAAGCCGTTTCAGGAAACGGGTCTGACCAAAATTCTGTTGGAGAACGTCTCCATCGTCTGCAACTGCCTGAATAAATAATGGTGACGATTCAGTAACACAAAACTGGATCACTGCGATACAAAATACAAATAAGAGACGGCTAAAAAAATTAAAATATCAAAAATTCTAAGAAAATTGGTTGTGAAATAAGGCTAAAAAAAACAAACCTCTGGTGCGGAAACTATTTCACTTCCTTCCCCACCATCACTTTTATACAATTCTGTCGTTTTGTTGGTTCGCCCCCTAGTGTTCAGTCTTAGTCATTGCATTTAATTTTAGAAAAATATAAAATGCATCTAAAACTAGAACTGATTTTAGGCTTTTTCAAGTTTAACCCCTTAAAACCAGAGCTAGTGAAATGCTTACACAATCAATCAGCGAATTCTGAGGCAAAGAAAAGCAGCTTTGCGCCATTATATGCCTCTATGGAAAGCGGCTTTACTCCACATTAGGCCTGCACAATATACCGCAAATTTATCGTTATCGCGATATCAAGCTGTGCAATATGAATATCGCAAAAGTCAGCAAAAGAAAATCGCAATAAATGGTTGCTTTAAATGTGCTAAAACAATCTTATGGCAGCTTGAAGCATTTAACAAATCAAATACATTCATTTATGCATTTGGCCAATCGGATGGAGCCTTTCACCTTGTTGACCAATCAGATGAGCCCTTTTATGTTAGATGTTTGCATCCTAAAGCGACGAGGGTCATTTGGAGTATACATTTTAAACTGCTGCAATGAAATGGGAATGATGTTTTTGGTCGTTTTGCTATTTGTTTATGTAACGCAAATTAGATCGCAATATTGATCACTCATATCGCAAGTTTTCCTCATATCGTGCAGCCCTACTCCACGTCAACTGATTCACCTTGATAGCGAAAACATAATTGCAAAGAACGTGTGTTATTTAGCACCTACATAAGTTAAAATAATTCAATAATTTTCCGCACAATTCTTTTGCTAGCGTCAATGCTTTATTAATTTTTTTACCCATGACCCTCTCCTGTTTACACACAACGGCGCTCTCTGCTGGCAGTACTGGGTCATTGGAGCCAATAAATCGAAATGTGTCCCATTTGCGTTCTTATTTCATTTGTCGTAAAATGTCAACACACAAGAATAACAATGGCGTAAAAACAGAAAGGCATTGTGGGAATGATGACATGCATCTAGAAGCCACACAAAAATGACCATCCCAAAAAAAGAATATGCCAACAAACCTCGTTTGGCGTCAAAACGCACCAAATATCTCACCCGCTGCTTCAACTAAACCAGTTCAGACGAGAAAAAGCCAAAATTGTTGTGGAAAAAAATCTGAATTTCTCTGCAACAGAAACTTTATTACTGTGAAGGGACGAAAAACTACAAACGCTCAAACCAACGGACAAAACGATTTCTGTCCAATCAGCTCCGACTGACGATGCTTCTGCCATTTACTGTCAGAGCAGCCGCAGACCGGGCTTCAACCCGGCAGTGTGAACACTGGAACCCTCCTCTGACAGAACCAGAGAGCACGATTTCCAGAGAATGAATCACTGAAGTAGTAAAAAGAAAAAAAGAAAAAGACACCCACGAACGTTTGCAAAGACCCTTCAGACAGAACCAGCTCCTCAGAATCGCTGCCAATAGGAACTGAAACGTTTGAACCGGTTTTACATTAACATGAACACTGGAAACTAGAAAACAATAAAAAACCAATAGATTTGACAGAAACATTTCAGAGAACAGTCATTTTGTTTCTCCAGCATCAATTCGGACTGAAAGTCTCAAACACACCGGGCATTTGTCAAGTGTTCACTGGACTGTCGCTACCCCACACTAGCGCATGAGGTGGAAGAGGCCAAATGTTGAAGGGGTACAAATCCTACAAAACCTGCTTCAGATTCTTTCTTTCACAGCTCTATTCCAACACATAAAAGCCTTGATGTCATAGAATTCCAGCCAGATACAAACCACACATATTCATTTCTCCTCAATGTTCAACTTCCAATGGTTCATCAATGGTTGGCATCTCAGTGAATCACAAAGGACGCTACCCAAACGTCACCGCCAAATCCCAGTCCCTAATTGATCAAAGTTCACTGGTTTCAGTTTCAATGCACGTCCAATAGCCCAGCATTTTGGTTGCAAAGCCCCAAACCAGACATAACCTGCGTAGCGATGCATGAACACGAGAGTTTTGAAGGCAGATAGAGGTGCGTTCACACAGACCTCTCACTGGAAGCGGTAACTTGATCACGCGTTGCCAATAGTGGTGTGAAAGTAGCTTTAGAGAGGTTCTGGGTCTAAACCAACGTGACGCTCATGGGTTCATTTTTTGATTCAATACAATGTTTACAGTCCATATAAAAGTCCTTTTGTTGACGTAAACGAAACGCCTAAGAACATGTTAGAATAATGTTAAAAGTTTAGATTAAAACTGACAGAAAAGATGGATAGACGTTAAAACCAGCGTCACATTTTTCCAAAAACAAACATCTGATCACCTGCTAAGGCAGGTATTAAACTATTCAGACATTTATCCAATTAGAATTAATCAGACTGAATAGAAATGGATTCAAACTGTTTTACTTTGTGTTTTTTTTGTTTCATTTTCTCGTCATAGATTTGGTTTGAAGTCACGTTTACGGCTGGAATAGTTTGGATTTGACCCGGTTTGGGTCTTCGGCCCGGCTGGGGGGGGGTCAGACCGGTGTTAAGGGGGTTTGTTTGTGAGCTCGTCCAGGAAGCAGCAGCATCATCTCTGCTGCTGAAGGGTTTCCCTCGGCCCGCCAATGCCCAGCTGTCCAGATGACAGCCAGCAGCACACTGCATCTTTGTCTGCCCATCGAGGACAGCAGCGCCGCCGCCAGCAGCGCCGCCGCCAACGACCCCAGCAGGCGCGCCAGAACATCTGGCATCTCGCTAAACAGCTGCACAGTTAGCAGAATCACAGCACACCAGAACCCCCCCCCCTCATCACCTCCACCTACAGGTGTGTCAGGAACGCCAACCAAAACGCCTCCAGGTTTAGGAATTTTCTGCAAAGCCTCTGGACTCTCACGTCATCATTTCCACTTCAGTAGAAGACATTTCTAAAAGCTCCGTCCTTTATTCTGATCCACTGGATCAGGTTTGGACATTTACTCCACTTTGGCTGCATTTACACTGCTGTCTTTTAATCTGGATTAGAGTCATTTCACTGCTTTGGAGGAGAAAACTCACCTGAATGTTAAGGCAAAACAAACAAACTAAATATCCACATAACCACAGGGATAGTTTGTCTCAAAGAGTGCAGTGTGAAATCAAACCGAACCAACCAGTTCACTGAAAACTGGGTCACGGAGGGACCCTGAAGAACTGGGCCAGGGACCAGCCGAGGGTTCTGTTCTCTTCTGTTCGTCAGACTGGACCCAAACAGAACAGATCTGAGCAGTGCTGAAGCCGATGTAACCCGAGGACGAGCGTCTGATGCCAGGTTCACCCTGGGCATGTGTGGTGCATTCAAGAGCGCGCTGACAATTGGGTTTTGTGCCCGTCGCTACCTGAAACTAGCGCATGTCCTCACAGCTGGAAGAGGCTTGGTGGGAAACAACAAAGCGGTGCAAATGTTGTGAATCTTGCTCCAGGCCTTTTCTTTCACAGCTTTATTCCCATTCATAAATCCTGTGACACCGATGTTTGGCAGCGTAGAACTTTCACATTTTCACATATAGCCCAAAAATGGACTTAAAAACGTGCATAGGAACGTGTGAACGCCTGAGTTCTGGACACGGAAGCCTGAAACGCTCATACAGGTGTGATGGCAGAAACGGTTCATTGAAGGCGGTCGCTACAACACGCTTTTCCGAGCGGGGCCTGAACGCAGCATCAGGAGGGTTCATCACTGAGATTCTGATTAGAAGAACTTTTGGTTCTTTTACTGATGTGACTAAAGCATCAGATGGAAACAGAAACGTTCTGGTTCTGGTGTTCAATTACGTGAGGAGAGCATCATTATTTAAAAGTCTGATAAATGGTTAAGAAGCCGTCACTCAACCTGCCTGCGAGCCCGCTTGCTTGCTTGTTTGTTTGTTTGTTCTTAGAGGGGTGGTGTTGGGGTTAGTACCAAACTGCACCATCCTCACCTGGACTAAGCTTCAGTCTCAGGAAAACAGATCCAGAAAGTTCTCCTCAGACTCGATTCCAGCAGATTTCTGCTGCGCTTCTAGAAAAATCCCCACAGGAGTCAGACAGCGATGAACGGATGCATTTTAGGAGAACATATTCTAGAATTAACGGATTGAGATCATCCAAACCATACGTGGCTTTTGATTCCTTCAGAAAAACCCCAAACTTTGATAAGACAATTGAACTCATCACTCCTGACCCGACAGATGTTTCTTCAGAACTGGAAGCGTGTTCAGATGTTCTGGCAGCAGGTAGGGCCCCCACAGAAGGAGGGAGGGCCCCGCAGGCGCCTCTCACTCAGCTCAGAGATAATGTCACTCATTCATCATTTTAATGGAGAGCTGAAGCTTCCAGCGCTCTCACACACCTGACTGTGTCTGTTCACACCTGCTCTGCTCTGCCGTGGGGGGGGACGGGGGGTGGGGACTCACCGGCCAGGCGAACTGGAAGGGAATCAGGATCCGGCCCGCCTCGTCGCCTCTCGGACTCCTGGAGCTCCGAAAAGAAAAGATATTTCCACCGAGCACTGGGGTAGATCCGGTCCCGAAGGTGCAGGGCCCGCTGGGGGCCGCCTCCACCTGGTACTCCTTCAGGCACACTCTGAAGTAGGTGTCGCACTCGTCGCGCGTGCAGCGCAGGTCCTGGGGGCCCCGGGGCCCGTCGCAGCACTCCCCGTCCGCCAGCTCGCCGTTGACGTTCTCCACGGACTCGAGCTGCAGCTCGAAGGAGCCGGTGGACTCGGACACCTGCGGACACGTCACAGCGATCAGGCGCGCGTGGGGGTCCGCGCGCAACTTCCAAATACTAGTTGACAGTTTTGCGGGGCCAATTAAGGCTCTCCCGATTGCAGAGCTCCCCCCGCACAGAAAGGCCGTGCGCATCAATTATCGATCGCTGCCCACGCCCACCAACTTTCACGGCTTCGGCGACTGCGCAGAAGGAGCGGAGGGTTCTTACCTGCGTCCATGAGGAGAGGAGCGGACACACTATGAGGAGGAGAGTCCGAATCCCGCTGCGATTCCACATGCCTCCGATTAATTAGAGTGACATGGGGGGGAGAGGGAGGGGAAGGGAGGGAGGGAAGGGAGGGGGGACCGATAAGAAGAGCCGAACAGCCGCGGGACCGGCCAACGAACCCCCCCGTCACCCTGACATGCGAGGAGGCAGACGGGAGGAAAGCAAATTAAAATTAAAAAATACAATTAAAAAAAAAAAAAAACACAGAAGCTGCGACCCCGCGCGAGGATGTTCACGTGCGCGTCCGGATTTTAGCGAGGCATTCCAGGCGCGTGTGATGCAGCGAGCGAGCGAGCGGGCGGGCGTGCGGGGTTGCGGCGCAGTGGTCCACGCGCGGGAGCGTCCCTCCGTCAAATCTCTCCACACAGTAACTGAGGCGTTCAGGAGCCTCAGCCTGAAGAGAGGACGTCCGCGTGATTGACAGCTCCCGCAGCCACTCACGAGCCCGCCTGCGGGCAGACTGCGAGCCAACCGCCATCGAGGAGGCGGACAACAGTGGAATACCCCCCACCCCAGCCGTCCTCCTCCGCCTCTCCTCTCCACCCTCCTGCTCCAAAATATTCAGAAAAAACTTCAACCTTTTCTTTGCATCCGATCATGTGTTCCCTTGATTCCACTTTAAATGATAGAAAATGACATCTTTAGTCCAATCCCAACCTGACCCCCCCCCCCCCCCTTTGTCCTGGAAACTGATTTGTTTCTCCTCCACATTACTCAAAGCTTCATCTTCAGAGATTTCACTGTATGTGATCGTGAATAGTTTTGAAATCAAACCTACTTGGTTTAGATTTGACCAAATTAGGCAAAATTAAAGATTATATCAGGTGAAGCTGCTCTGAAGGGGTTGATTTGCTGCAGGTTGAAGCGCCCTCTACTGTCCTAAAGCAGCAATGAACATGACATACAGGAGCTTTCCTTCTCAGGTTTCCAGTCCCAGTCCTGGCGATCCAATGCTCTGCTTGTATTTGAGCTCTTCTTGTCTAACCTCACCTGCGTCAGGTGTGCTTCAGTAGTAGACAGACACTGACCCTCCAGAAGGAGACTGGAAGTTCCACCAGCCTTTTTTAGGGGGTTGTCTTTACAGCCGGACCAATTCAGCACTACAGACCATGAACCCAAAAATAGCGTGTCAAAAAAACAAAAAAGAAAAAAGTCAAAGTTTTGATTCACTTTTAAACCACCGTCCCCGTTATAAAAGCAAGCAAAGTCAACAGACTGTACGAAAAAACAAAACTACACAAAGATTATTTAAATGTTTCCCTTCCGTGAAGGTCATTGGTCCATAGCAACCATACTCATTTCTTCATGTCTGGAACTTCTAAATATGTGTATCCATTTTTTATGTCTCTAAGTCAAAGTAAATTGTAGAATCTCCTTAGCAACCAGTGTTTGTGCTTGATATGTCCACATTTTAAATGCAGGTCAAGGATTTACATGAGTTCTGCTTGGCATAGGCTTTGTTTGGAAGTGGTTTCATGTGAATTATACTGAATATGTTTATGTCACAAAGGTCTGTTTTTCACCACCCTTCTTTCATTTTTGTGTTAAAAGCCGCAGGTTCTGAGCATCTTCTTGTCTCTTTGTGCATCATTTTTACAAACTGACTGTAATTTCAACCCCACAGCCTCTAAGAAAAGTGTTTTTCAGACTTGATTAATCTTTGATCAGTTGACTGGAGAAATGGAAGATAACCTGTCGTCTTGATTATTTACCAGGAAGGATATATGTAAAGCGTAAAATCAAAGAAAACTGAAGCTTAGGAGTAAAAATAGTGAGGGTGACATAAGGTTCACGCCACTTATGAAAAGGCCAAGTGTTTATATTTATCATCTAACTGCATGCTCATAAACAACTGACCAATCAGTCTGTCCCAGTAGCTACATCCTTCCAACCATAAGTTGTACCACCCATCCATCCGTCCACCTACCCACCATCCATCCATGTATCCACCCATCCATCCACCCATTTGTAATACCATCCCCACCCATCAATCCACTCATTCATCCATCCATTCATCCATTTAGCCATCATTTATCAATTGAATGTGTACCATTTGAACCATTCAACATCCATTCCTCAAACAATTCATCCATCTATCTATCCATCCAACTATCCATGCATGTATGTATCCATCCATCCAACCATCCATTCACCCAGTCATCCATCATTCATCAATTGGACAATCCTTTTGGTCAGGTACAAGAAGTATTTTATCTCTGCTATTTTATATTGATCTGCAGACCATTCTAGTGAAGATTGGTTTTAGGAGGCCACAAGAACAACAGTATCTACAAACACCAAGGACAGGATTCTACAGCTCCCAAAACTAAGCCCTTCTTGGCTGTCCAAAAATGTTTGTCCATAAAATCCTGCTCACTGCTGGCTTTGCAAACTGGGCTTCTGCTCTGTTTTTATAGTGATCAAATGGCCTCCAGAACCAAAGGACCAGGTATCTCATACTGCCAGACCAACCCTTGTAGCCGTCCCTGTGGACATGGAGGCATGTGAGCCTACAAATTCACAAAACACATGTAAACTGGACATGCAGACTCTCAAGATCTTCTGAACATCCATGGAAGAGTAAAGCTGGTATTGTGTACCACATTTGCAACACAACCTCTTTTCCAGGACACCTGTGGTGGTTCCCTTTTTGGAAAACCAACAATTCCAACATTCCTATTTCACCTCAATTCAACAAAACAATCTTCACCGTGGAATCCAAAAGACTCAGAAGTTTGACCTCATGTTTGCACATAAAGTCAAACACCAGCTTCATCCCAACCTGCTGTGACGAGAAAAGTTTCAGCAGTTCCTCTTCTTGTCCGTTTCCGCCGCCCCCCATGTCTTGCTCTCATCAGGCAACTGCCAGCCCATCAGATAGGCCATGAAAGAGGTTACAGATACCCTGAGCGACTGCAGGCGCTCCGAATGGAACGTTTCTCACACTGTCACAAGAGCATAAGTGCCTCAAGTTGGGTCACACTTTGTGAAGAGCCCCAGGTGGTGAAGGGACAATGTGTAGGTGTAACTCTGCAGGGATTTAAGACTTTCTGCTTTTCAAGATCTAATTAAGAGACAAGACCTAATTTCATACTTTACTACTTTTTTCACCTTTGTTAACATTTGGCCAGATCATTTTGAGTTTAAGCTAAATTCCTTTTTTTCTTTACCATTTTCAGCATTCAGACTTTTTATTTTCGTCAACTAATGTACTAAAGTACTAATGTACTTAGTATGCTATTTAGGATTAAGAGGATGAAGAGTGGAAAGGCACTTGGTCCTGATGATTTATCTGTGGAGGTATGGAAGTATCTAGGAGAGATGGCAAAGGAGTTTTTGACTGGGTTGTTTAACAGAATTTTAGGTGGAGAGAAGAATCCTGAGGAATGGAGGAGAATTGTGTTGGTGCCCATTTTTAAGAATAAGGGAGATGTGCAGAGTTGTGGCAACTACAGAGGAATAAAGCTGATGAGCCATACAATGAAGTCATGGGAAAGAGTAACTGAAGCTAGACTAAGAGCAGAAGTGAACATTTGTGAACAGCAGTGTGGTTTCACGCCAAGAAATAGCACAACTAATGCAATATTTGCTTTGAGGATGTTGATAGAGAAGTACAGAAATGGTCAGAGAGGGGCCACACTGTCTTTGTAGATCTGGAGAAAGATTATGACAGAGAAGAACTCTGGTATAGTATGAGGAAGTCTGGAGTGACAGAGAAGTATGTTAGAGCAGTGCTGTACATGTAGGAGGGCTGTAAGACAGTGGTGAGGTGTGCTGTAGGGGTGGCAGAGGAGTTCAAGGTGGAGGTGGAATTACATCCGGGATCAGCTCTGAGCCCCTTCCAGTGATGGAAAAGCTGACAGATGAGGTTAGACAGGAATCACAATGGACTATGATGTTTGCAGATGACACTGTGATTTGTAGTGAGAGCAAGAAACAGGTGCAGGTGGAGCCAGAGAGGTGGAGGTTTGGTCTGGAGATGAGAGAAATTAAGGTTAGCCTCAGGAAGACAGAGTACATGTGTGTGAATGAGAGGAACCCAAGTGGAAGAGTGAGGTTACAGGGGGAAGAGATAAAGAAGGAGGAGGATTTGAACTATCTATGGTCAACACTGCAGAGTAATGGAGAGTGTGGAAAAGAAGTGAAGAAGTGAGTGCAGGCAGGTTGGAAAAGTGCCACATGTGATGAAGAGTTTCAGCTAAAATAAAAGGTGAAACAACTGTGTTGAGAGCAGCCATGTTGTTCATCGTAAAGACAGTAGCACTGAGGAAAAGACAGGAAGCAGAGAGGAAGATGCTGAGGTTCTCTTTGGAGAGACCAGGATGGATCAGGAATGAGGACTTCAGAGGATTCAGAGGTTTTGGAGATAAAGTCAGACTGAGATGGTTCAGACACGTCCAGAGGAGAGACGGTGAACATGTTGGTAGAAGGATGCTGAGTCTAGAGGTCTAGAGGCAGACCAGAGGAGGTTTCTGGATTTAGTGAAGGAGGACATGAAGGTAGCTGCTGTTAGAGGAGAGGATGAGGAAGACAGGGTTAGATGGAGGAAGCTGATTCACTGTGGTGACCCCTGAAGAGAGAAGCTAAGGTATTCCTGTCCTACTTTTGACTTTTTTAATGCTGACTCCTGGACTTTGAAATCTTGTCTTATAATATACATTAAAGCTTTGTGAAAATTTGAAATTATGAATTTCTCTGTTTTACTTAAGTATGCTTGTTGTTTTATTAAACTTATTTAGTATATTTATACAAAAATTCTGTAACTTTAGTGTGTGAATTTGCCTGTCAATGGGCTTCAGCCTGTTGGCGAAAATGTATAAAAAATGAACAAATAAAAGAATAAGTGTTTGCTTCAGAACATTCAGGTTTCCTAAAGCATATGAATTAACATTCTAATCATGTAGTTTAGCATTCATAGCTTTTAGGTTGTTCTGCATTTTTTTTTAACACTGAAGCACCTAAATTAAAGATTGCAGCTAGTTTAAAATTCTTAGGCTAATTTGCTATATAGCATTTGTTTTTGTTCATTTCCAAATATTGCATAGATCATACCACTATTTCACCTTTATTAAACATTATACATCTTGAGTAAAATGTAAATTTTTTTATGTTCTTTTCACATTTATTGTTCTTTAATTGCTTATCAAATAGCGTTTAATCCAACAACTTTAGCGGAACATTCACCATTTTAACCTGTTTATGAAGTTATTTCTTTTACTTATTCTTTTCATTAGTCAAGGCTGTCCTTTCTAGGATTTATTATTACATTTAATATATTTTAGAAATGTATTAATAAAAATTGTTGGATTTATTTGCAATGCTAGAAAGTTCAGCTTTCTTTTTTAACCGTTTTTTAATTTTATTTCAGTTGCATACTTGGTTTCTTAATTAGCATTCCTTACCATGTATTGGAAGTATTGTTTGTTTGTTTTTTCTTTTAGCTTCGTCTTCTGTTAGACTCTTATTGTTGGGAAAAAACCTTCATTTAAATCTTTTATTTGATTAGTTAAAGTTGCCTTTTAGGAATCCAGCAGACTTTTTTTTTTTTTATTAAAGGGTGACCTGTACTTTGTAGGCCTCCTGTATTCTCATCACATGTATGCCATCATGAAAGATTGACAGCGGCTGCACGCTGATGCACCTCCTGAACACCAAGCAGGGGCCCTCGGCCGCCGCGCGCCTGCCTTGTCTTCCTGTTTGCCTGCGCCCCATGCTTGTGTGTGAAGCACACAGAGAGGAGTGTGTGTGCAGGAAGAAAGAGGATTATGAGTGGGAGCGCTGTGGGGGGTTTGCCAGCCTCCGGGGGGGGTGAAGTGAATTTCTTCTCTCATCCATTTTTCATGGCTTTTCTCCTTTCAGATCTGCAGTCCCTGAACACGCGGCTGACGGGTCGATTCTCTTTTATCTTGAAGCATCTTTTGGGGACTCGCTGCATGAGTCTGCTGGCGTGATGGGGGAGCTGATGGAGGCAGGGGTGGGTCAAGGTTGAGGCATGCTGTTTTTCATCCACCTCTAATGACTATCTAAGGAAGATGATGCTGATGTTCTCTGCCTCTTTCTCCACTGAGGTGTGCAGAGCAGATGGCTGTGCTGCAGCGGAATACCGTCGCAATGAGCACAAACAATACTGTTTGGTGGCAGTTTGTGGGTTATTGCAAACCCATATGTGCCTCTGAATAATTAACGCTCAGTGTGTGACCTCCAAAGGACATTGATCAAACTTGTTTCCTGTCTAGCGCTCGCCCCCTAAGGCCTTCGATGCCTTTAACAGGTAACAAGAGCTAAAATATTTCGTTTAAAGGATCTCATTGTAACTTTATGATGACCAAACTAAAAAAAAAAAAAAAAACATCCATTAGGAAAGAATGAGTAAGCCTTATATGTAAGTAAACCTGAGAAACCTATTTGTGGCATTTAAACGCATATCTACCGTTAGTGTTGAATGTTTTTCTGATTTTTCTTCATATTTGGGAGTATTTTTTTATGAAAAATCTTGTGTTTACCAAGATATCAAAAAAGGTAGGGTGCTACTAAGAATCTCAACATGGGCTGTTTTTGACCCACTCATGGAAATATTGGTATATTTTATGCATTTAGAAGACTGTCTATAAGAAGAGCTTCTACAGATGAGTGTTTAATGTTTGGAATAAAAAATAAAATAACTGTAGTTCCTCACAGCATATACTGAAACAAAGACAAAGCCATCTAGATTAACTAGTTCAGCGGAAATAGAGTTTTTATTTCTTTCTTTCTTTTTTTTTTTTTTTTTTTTTTTTACTTGTCCTGTCCAACAGCTGGGCAGACAGATGAGAGCTGAGGGCCTCTTGTGTTGGACAGATTTTACTTTAACAAGAGGGGTTATTAATCTTCAGACAAACCAGAGGTATGTCTGAATAAACCCCTTTTGTAATCGAGGCCAAACTTTATTAATTTCAATCATGTTTGAAAATCTTTGGTGTTGGACCAGACGGAAAATGAAAGAAGGGAAGAAGAGAGAGGGACGATAGAGAGAGGGGGGGTAGGGGGTGATAATAGGAGGGGGGGTAAGACCATGAAGCAGCATAGAGCAGCAAGTTTACTGGATGTTTATCATTACGGTAAGGTTCAAATGTAGTACAAATCTCAAAGGGGCGGGGCCTGTCCACACACTCAGATGTTATCAACATACCTGTTAGCTGCAAAAATGTCCACATGTCAACATGTACACAATACAGATAGTGTTCACACACATACTTATTTATGCCTTCAGACCAACTAGTCTGAAATCTTTCAAATTGAGTTTTTGTTAAGAGGAGAGATAAGCCAAAATGAATGTTGAGGTTATCCAGGTCTCCGCGTCTTTACATCAGGACTTTAATGTTAGTGATGACTCAGTTCAAGCTGGGTTTCATCAGGAAAACAGATCATATCAACAAAAAAAAAATGTTGAAAACCAAAAGTGGTCCAACTCTAGAACCGTGTGGAACACCACGACAGCAGTCTTGAGTTATCCCCATTTTATCTGTAAGATTTTTACTTTTATTCCAGCCTTCCTGTCTCAATAAACGTCTGGCAGGAGGGAGATGATGATGTTTAAATCATCTGCAATGATGCAGCAGCTTCATCTGTCAGTGCTGTTACCAGACCTCTGCTTTGTATCAACCACAGCCCCTAACTGCAATTCACACCTATCATTTTGCAAATGATGTGTCTGCTGAACGCTGGGTTTAACCCGGGTTTAAACTCTGAAGACAAGAATGAAGAAGTGTGCAGACACCTGCAGGTGGAGGAATGCAGCTTTTCCTGCACAGATGAGGTGAACTGACAGTTGTGGGCTGGTCCCAACACAGGAACAACAATGCAGCAGTTTAAAAGCAGAACTAGACTTAAAGCACCACAGCCAGGTAATAACAATAATCTGATGGTGATTTCACTGGATTCTAGTCTATAATTTCAAGGGTGGATTTACCAGAAATGGAAAAAATGATATGTATTTGCATAATGGCTCTATTCATTTCAGTGACTTCTGATGGTCACCTTCATTGACTCTGCTGGACGTTTCCTTCTTATTCGGTTTAGAGAGATATTTTTCTCTCCATTGTTGCCTTTTGCTTGCTGGATTACACAGAAGGGCTTTAATCTGATCTGTTGGTCACTCATACAGGCAAAACGATGTCAAAGTCCAAGAATGGAGGATGCTGGGAACTGACTTTGATCAGAACAATCGTGGTGAGTCCATCTCAGATTGACCTATTCACCAGTCTGTAGGAGTGCTGTGGGTTTTTGGGTTGTTCCAGGTCTGTGGGGGGTCGTAGAGAGGAACAGCCGCATCTTACGGGGAGGGCAGAAGTGTCTTTTAGTTCCCCTGAGGCTCACGCAGCCACTTTACGGGACGTCATGAAAATGGAACATACAATGATTGTGCGTGTGGTAAGTGTATCCCGAAGTATGTTTAGGGCTAATGGAAGTTTGCACGCATTGATGACGCACAGGGGATGCTTATGTACGCCACACTCTTTCTTCCCATTTTTACCCCGCAGACAGCCCGTACCCACCTGTACGGGCAGTTGTGGACCACAAATGACAACTAAGTGACTGTTCAGACACATTGTGTTGAAAGGCCAGTCCCCTGAGCATCCTTACCTTTGGAGTGGTTCCTTTGTTCCATCTAGACCCACTAGACAGTGCTCTGAACCTTTTTTCTTTAATGATTTGTGATCTTCACTGGTGTCCATGGATTACATGAAATCTTTCCACCTTTATCCACCTTTGTCATGGTAGGGAGAACACGTCAATGTAAGGGTGGGGTCATCTAAGATAAGGTACAAAGGTTAATCCATAAAGGTGTTAAATTTCAACATCTATGAAATGTGTTGTTTTATTGATATACTTTTTCCTCATTTTATTAATTATTTCTTAGTTGTTGGACAAACATAAAAATGAGACAATAAATCATTTTTTGGCCACACCACAAAATGACTGGTAAAGATATTTCAGGCTCTAAAAACCTCCCGGTTGTGTCGCTGACTTCCTTTGAAACTGTGGAAAAAGCAAAGAACTAAAAACTGAAAGACTGCAATCCAGAAATAAATGGATGACGTTACGGCGGCCACTTTCATCTTTTTATACGCGCTAATTCTCTGTGGAAGTTCCCCTCGCAAAATCTAATAAAAGCCGCAGTTGAGCTGCTAACGAGCATCCCAAACATTCAGGCCAATCACCAAGAATTAGCCTCGTAAACTTATAGTCTTCATCAGGCAAAGCAGCTAAACACAAGGTGTCAAAAGAGTCAAAAGCACCAGAAATAATTCCAGCTCAACTCAATAATTGATCTGGTTTAACTATGAGAAGGCGAAGGACTGAAGCAAACTCTGTTTGCATCTTTTTCCTTCTTCAGGTGAGCGGATCGTCAAGTGTGAGCACATAAAAGATGAAATGTAACCACTCCGACTCTGAGGGGTACCTCTTGAACACCCTCATGTTCTGCTCTGCCGACAGCACTCTGGCGTTTTCTGCACAGAGCAGATCAGATTTCATGCTGGTTGTGTCAGTGATGTTTCCAAACCGGCTGGAAAACCTGCAGACTCTGCAGGCCTTTGAGCGTGGTTCCAAATGAAAATATGGTTCTAGTTTAACGAGTTGATGAAACGGCAGACTGTGCGTCCTGAATTTCCAGTCCTTGTTGGTTATCAAGTGATGCAACAACTAGATGCACGCTGGGAGCTTCTCTAGTTTCTCAGGTCCTTTTTGAAAATATATCTAAAAAAGGTTTCATCCGGAAAACTGCTAGTAAATGAGCATCACTGATAAGGAGGAGCAGATGATTTCCCAAGATTCCATCCAGAAAACATGTTGGGTAGTTGGTTAAACCAAAACCAGGTTGTGGGTATTGACTCGGCTCCCATCTGAGCCTGTTTGGCCGGATCTGCTCTGCTTCAACGCCACTCTAATCCAAAGTTACGACTCGACTGCTGCAGAGTTTTAACCCTTGTGCTATCCTAGGCACTTTAACATTGGGAGTTGGGTCATCTAGACCCACTAGACAGTGCTCTGAACCTTTTTTCTTCAATGATTTGTGATCTTCACTGGTGTTCATGTATTACATGAAATCTTTCCACCTTTATCCACCTTTGTCATGGTAGGGAGAACACGTCAATGGAAGGGGGGGGTCATCTAAGATAGCACAAGGGTTAAGAAGCTGCAGATCGTTGTGTGGATTTGTGTAGAGTTTTGCACATAAAGAGAAATGATAAATGTGTGGTGTTTTATCTGCTAAAAACACTGCAGGTTCTGCAAATGCAGTTTTAGTTTACTGGTATTAAAGACCCAATCCAATGAAAATGGTGTTTTTAACGTGTTCTTGGGACATCTTTCTGATGATGGAGGACATGTATAAAGAAAATTAACATTAAAATTGTGTTTCTGAGTATTTATTTATTAATTTACTGAAAATCGGGGGCAGGCGGAAAAATTCTGTTTGAAAAAGATGTTATTTGTGACGTAGAAAACGCGCAGGGTGGGCCACAAGCTCCCTGTTCCAGGTCTCAAGAACAGGTGGGGGAAGGGGGGCGGGGTTGCTCCACACCGACAGCCTCACCCAAAACTCAGAGGTAAATGTCTGATGAACTCCTCCCAGTCTGCAGAAACTATGTCCTAGAAAACAACACTTTTTATTTTTATTTTGGGCCGAAAACCATAATTAAACCATAACCATAACTAAAAGACCACTGGGAACACTTTTACAATAGATTACAAATATAGTTGTAGTGGGACTTTTAAGGATAGATAAAGGAAACTACACAAGCCTCAAAAAGTCTTAAAATGTTTAAGACTGAACATGTTTATCGTTAATGCCTGACATCTCCCAACACCAGAAATTGCTTCAACAGAAGTAACAATGGGGAGAATGGTAGATTTGATTAAAAATACTGGACTTCACAAATATGATGATCCATAGCAACCATAGCATTTTTCACATTTTTGGGGGTGATCTATATGTGTGGCCATTTTCTTGACTCTACTCCAAAGGTAACTTTTATTTTTCCTTAGCAACTGTTGTTAAGGCTTGCTTGTACACACAACAAAAGGAAGAAGAAAAATAAATGTTTGTTATTTTGGGTTTTGTGTGACTCCAACAAAGTGCGTTCGTGAAAATGACACATTGATGAGGTAAGAAGTCCAAAACCTTTTTTCTCCGCCTCTGAATCAGCCGATTTAAACTGATTGGTCAAAGAGCGTGTGTTTATAAGGCATGTCCAGCGACATTTCCGGTGTGAAAGGGTGAATCAAGGGGCAGAGCTACAGAGGGCAAAGGGGCAGCTGCCCCCCCCCCCCCAGCAAAAAAACATTACCCCAGCAATTTATGAGTCAATATGAGAATCATTATTGACAAAAATTAAGAAATAGTCGTCATAAGCTTATTTGAGCATTAGTAATAGGACCTCAGCTAAAAGAACCGCTATTTTCACATTTATAGCACGATTGGTTTGTTTTCTACTTTATTGCGTTCCCTATGCGAGCGGAGACCTCGGCTATCGAGAGGAAAAAGCTTCAGTTTTGCTCATGTGAAGGTTAAAGCCCCCCGCCCCCACCTATGCCATTGTTCTCATTTACATACAGATGGAGTGTGTCGCAGCCGCTGGAATCACTCCTGTTTCACGTCCCCGTGACACCAGCAGCAGCCGTCGTTACCGGATCTTGAATTTTCATCAGGTGGTCAGCTTGGAGGCCCCACCTGTGAATGGACTGCTTCAGGGGGACGGCGAGGGGCCGGTCCTCCATCTGCTGTGGAAACGCACCCACACCGTCTCTGGAGGGTGGAAAGGTCCTGTGTGTCCAGTTACAACATGAAAGCTGAAGGGACGCGTTTTAGGGAGCATCCTGTCCGCCTCTGTGGAAGACCATTCAATGCAGCACACTGCAGTTGGAAAATGATGTATGGAGGACGTGTTTACCCTCACGTGTTTAGATGGATTCTTAAAAAAAAATCCAACAAATCTGCTGCATCAATTCAGTACAGAGGTATTCTGTTCTTTATTGGAAATTTTGAAACTTGCAGCTATTAAAAACACATCAGTGTCAGACAATTATGAAATTATTTTCAATACCAAGTTTTTTTCTTTCTTTGAAATAAAAATGTTTGACCAGATTACAAAAAGGTAAAAAGTATAAATCTGACTCTACACTTGTTTGGGGCTCGCTTTGCTTTATTGATTGAAGTTTTCAGCTCTTCTGCACCATTTCCTCCAGTGTGTCGACTCATCTTCACAACATCCAAAAGCTTTGGGCTCAAGATCAGGTGAGCTTGGGTTTATCACTTACAGGGCTGCTCAAAATAAGTTCACGTTTTTGGGTGGAAAAGCCCCAGGTTTTGCTACCAGTAAACTCTAGAGATGATTAAACTGGTAAACTCTAGAGAGCTTCAAACCAGTAACCTGAAGAGAGGATTAAACCAGTAACCTCTTTAGAGGATTAAACCAGTAAACTCTAGAGATGATTAAACTAGTAAACTCTTTAGAGGATTAAACCAGAAAACTCTTTAGAGGATTAAACTAGTAAACTGAAGAGAGGATTAAACCAGTAAACTCTAAAGAGGATTACACCAGAAAACTCTTTAGAGGATTAAACTAGTAAACTCTAGATGATTAAACTAGTAGACTGAAGAGAGTATTAAACTAGTAAACTCTAGAGAGGATTAAACCAGTAAACTCTAGAGGATTAAACCAGTTAACTCTAGAAAGGATTAAACTAGTAAACTCAAAAGAGGGTTAAACTAGTTAACTCTAGAGAAGATTAAACTAGTAAACTGAAGAGAGGATTAAACCAGTAAACTCAAAAGAGGGTTAAACTAGTTAACTCTAGAGAGGATTAAACTAGTAAACTCTAAAGAGGATTACACCAGAAAACTCTTTAGAGGATTACACTAGTAAACACTAGAGAGGATTAAACTAGTGAACTCTAGAGGAACAAACCAGAAAACTCTAGAGAGGATTAAACCAGTTAACTCTAGAGATGATTAAACTAGTAAACTGAAGAGAAGATTAAACTAGTAAACTCTAGAGAAGATTAAACTAGTAAACTGAAGAGAGGATTAAACTAGTAAACTCTAAACAGGATTAAACCAGTAAACTCAAAAGAGGATTAAACTAGTAAACTGAAGAGAGGATTAAACCAGTAAAGTCACTGATGTATAGTAGACTAACGGTATTCTTTATCTACCCGTAAATGTGGCGTACAGCAGGATTTTGAACCACATAGATTAATTTCAGGTTTGTAGATCTGTATAAATGAACTGACCCAATTACTGAACAAATGTCGTTTTTTTTTTTTAACTAGTGAATATTTTAGAGCCAATGAAGGATCATTCAAAGTCCACTTCCTCTCATGAAGTTCTTCCAGACACAGACAGCAGCATCGACCAAGAATCGTATGACACGAGTGATAAAAAATGATCAGCTCCCCTTTCTGTGTGTGTAAGTGTGTTTGTTTTGTATTTGACGGGGTTGGGCTGGATTGCTTAACATTTTTTTGTAAGACATAAAAAAAAACACGTTCTTAAACTCTTTAAAAACATTTTCGTATATTTTAAAACAGCAGATTATTATACGTGGTTCTTGATAGCGGCATAAACTTTATTTTTGTTGTTTATAAATGACATTGTTGATACTACTCTTTAAAAAAACATTTTATTAGTCAATGAATCATTTGTGATTTACATCCCATCATATCATCTCTGGTTTCTGATCCATGTTAAAGACAATAACAGAACATTTTTCCTGCTGTTTAAATTCTGCTACACTCTATCAAGAATGGATGTTTGGGATTCCAGTTTTCCAGCATTTACTTTCTCAGCCGTCCATCCAAAGGTACAATTCCCCTCCAGTGCGTCTCCCATGGGTTCAGCGCTTCGCATTGAAATGACAGTTACGATTCCAGAGGCTGCTCTACGAGTGAAGCAAGTTTAGGGAACGTGAAGCTGTTCCTGACATCCTGAAGGCAACAAACGAAAAAAAAAACGTGACTGATTTTTGAAAAGAGAAAAAAATTCAGAGTGAAGGTGGCCGAATGAAATTAACTCTTTGAACCACAGCAGCTCTTCAGTTCCTGCTTATATGTCAGGAACAGAGATCTGAAGATCCAGATCAGACTGGTTCATCTGTACAAACATGTTCAGATCCAAGATTTTATCTTATCAGGGTTGTGTGAAAAAGATACCTACGTTTAAACGACCTGCAAACTTCCAACAATCTTATATCAACGTACTTACAGTTTATCCTTTTCTTTATTTCTTCGCATAGTTTTAGTGTCATATATTAACCAAGAGTAAGGTTTAAGGAGGGGCACTTTAGAACTAGTAGAACTGAGGCACAGGGTTTCAGTTTGTCTGTAAAATCAGAACATTTTAAGGAAATTATTCCCTAGAAGTAATGCTACTAAGAAAAGATGGGAAAAGATTTACTTTTTTTTTCCCCCTCAACAGTTACCGTTTCTGAATTATTCAAAGAATCAGAAACAGTTTCTGTGAAACGGGTGCAGTCGAAGCTGAGCATCAATTATCTTATTTTTTCAGATTGCCTCCACTCTTGGTTTTTACCGTATAAAAACAACTAAAATGTGTACTTATATTCTGTTAAGGTGCATCCCCAAATGCTGTTTCATAAGCATTTGTTTTATATTCCAATCTATGGCTTAAAATATTATTTTTAAATAATAAACTATTGACTTGTAAAAAACCTACACAACATCAAACTTTAACAGATTTCAGCTTAAGCTGTAATGAGCAGACTCTTACCTGTGCAGGGTTAATCAAAATAAAGCTGTTTAGCATCACAACTGCAAGATTCTGTGCGTTGAAGATGCCACATCCAATAATCCCAATATCCCATTTTATGTTGAAATCGCATGTTTCAACAAGGTGCAAGTCCATAGCAACCGTACTTTCATTTTCATGTATTAGGCTAATTCAAATTTCTAAAAAAAGTCTCTACCATAAAGTAAGTTTTAGTGTTTTTCATAGCAACAAGTTTTCACTTTTGTTTCATACAACATTTACAGACGGGTTCAAATGTTTTTGCACATCAAACTATGTATTATAGTTGCCTCATACATAACTCTAGCTCAGTTCTGTAAACATTTGTTGCAGTATTTATTTTTGACTTAAATATGGGCAGTTACCATGGCAACCTCGCTAATAGGGAGGATTTATTGCTGGCAAAAATCATCGATATTGTTTTCATTAACATTTTTAGTGTCATTGAGGAGAAAAACTATAAACATTAATAAAAAAGGACAAAATGGGATATTTTGGGCATGAAACATTTTTATTTTAACTTAATGTGGAATAAATCCAACAGTGCACATGCATGTTTAAATATATGCTGTATGTTTGTACCAAGTGTTCTGTATTGGAAGGTAAATATTCTGACATTTAGGTAATAAATTAACAGAACTGAAACATTACCAAACACACAATGTAAACACACTTTTAATAAAGCATAGAATACATGACAAATGTTCTGCAATGTTCACCCATGGACGTTTCCTAAAGATGTTGTTTTAAAACACAATTTCAGTGAAACACTAGAAGTAGAAAAAGAAAGAAAAAAAAGCACAATTAGACCAACATCCTCCTCAAAGTGTTTTTCACTTCAAGGTACTTTGTGTAGGATTTTCAAAGAAAAGTACACAACCACAGCTTAAATGTAGCAGTGAGAAGCTGATGCTTCCTCATATTTAGCTTCTGCTCATTAAAACGCAAAAGCTATAGATTCTTTTTTTGTATCAAATCTTTTTCAGGAATCTTGAAAGAAATCAAGACCCTCTAAAAACCCCAAATCTGACATCTAAGCAATAGAAAATACTACACATCGCACCTTTAAAACAATTTCCTTCTTAAAAGTTGCTCAGATCTATAAACCACAGTAAAAAATAAATAAAATTTAAAAAAAAGGTCAATCAGTGCACATATTATCAACTAAGTCAAAGAAAAAGTCATCACAGGTGACAAAACGACCAGAGCGAAGCCGTTGGAGTACATCTATAAACCCGTGGTCATAAATCCGGTGTCCTGTCAGCTGCAGTGTGCTAAACCTTGTCGTTGGGAATCGAACGTGCCAACAGCGCCCTCAAAGCCTGAGTGATGGAGGTAGAACTGCAACATCCAAGTTCAAATCCAGCAGAGTCAAGAGTGAAAAAAACAAAAAAACATTGAACTACCCGCTACTTCAAAAAAGGATTTGTTTAACCAGCATAGATATGGCTTATCTGTGGCTCAGTAGGCAACCTCACACTCAAATGTCAAAAGTGCTTTTATATTATGGGGAGAGTTGGTATGTATTATTATATTAGCTATTTTCTCTATATTTATGTTATTTTTCGTCAGAGGTCCAAATTTTGGTCATGTAAACGTTTCCCTGAAGTCAAAATGCTGATTTTAAATCCAACAGAAACATTTGCTTTGCTAGCTTCACAGTTTTCAACAGTCCTCACTTATTTTATTACAATAATTCCATCATTATGATGCTGTTTTTATGGGATTACAGTGCCAAGCCTGGTTTTAGGCTAGGCGTTAGCATCTAAGTTAAGCTTCGTGTTGGATCTTTTTTTTAACACATGCAAAAAGCTACATGTTAATTGTGGTTCTTGCAACAACAAAAAAAAACGATTGCATGCAGAAATAAATAAATCTTTGAACTTAGTTCACTAGTAACCAATTTTTTTTTTTTTGAAGAACAAACGTTGGATCCACTTATCTAGACCATCACACAGACATGTTTAGTGTTAGATATTGACTGTAAACAGGAAGTGGACAGTGACTCATCCTCCCTGGCATTCCAAACAGGAAGTTGCCCCCCCCCCTTGACTCCAAGAAGCCAAAATATGAGAGATAAGTGAAATAAACAGCTATTATTCTATTAGTCAGAATAACCATTCTTACTCTGAAACCTTTTTATTAACATATTCTTGCTAATCCAATTTTTCTTTTCATGATTTGTTTCTTTTTCGCAAGTTATTGAGGTTATAAACTGACCAATCAGAGGCCTCAATAAGAGCATGTGGTGCCCACTGGCCCCCACCTTAAACGTTTGGGGGTGTGGACTTCCAACAAGCTCACTCCTGATTGGGGACAGTAAAAAAAAGTCGATTCTGACTGAATCAGACCAATCACTGTCTTCTGGCTCCAAATGGCGGCGCCCGTATCGCTGAAAATGGCGACTGAATTGGCTTCATTTGGCTGAAGGCAGGGATTAGGCATTTTCTCTGACACCCGGCTCTGTCCATCTCTATTTACAGTCTATGATGTTAGTGCAGTTTTGTTTTGAGTTGCTTACTGCACAACGGCCTAATGTGACATCCTTTTGGTTGTTTTTCTCAGGCTAAATTTAATGTTGAAAGACAGAAGTCTTGAAATTGCCACAAAGCTCCATCCAAGTATTAGCAGGTTCCCAAAGCTAACAGCTACGATTACTGATTGGACATTTACAGCCTTTGATTAACGCTGCACACAAAAAATGTACAGCAGAAAAACAACAGCAGCAACATTTCATTTGTTTTTCTAAGTAAAATTCAATATTACATTTTTTATTGATTTCATATAATGAGTTAGATCATGAGCGCTCAGTTTAGCACCTAAAACAAGTCACTTTCAGAAGAATTAAAAACTTCATAGATCCTTTAGTGTCAATGCTATCACACTGAAACCCGAGCCAAACAAAACATCTCATTTCCTCTTTAAGTGTAACCGCCTTTTTGGGGGGAGTAGCAGGCTGAACAGGTTGAACTTGAAGTTCTGCAAAGAAAAGTGACTGTTTTTTTTTTGTTGTTGTTTTTTCCCCACCAACATCTAAATTTAAGACAATGATATTGCACTTTCACCTCCTGAATCTGTAGCTGCCTACTTTGATTGATGGCACTTTTTTTCCTCATAAAGTTAGCCGTAATGCTGCATCCGGTCCGTTAGTAGTCGAGAAACGACGACATAACGGAACGATGAAAGGCGATGAGCCCGTCCGCGGTGGAGAACTGCAAAGTACGTTTGACAGAACTTTGACAGGCACCCAAAGTTACAGACTGACCTTTAACCTCAAATGGCTTTTTCATTCTTCACGTGGATTTTAGGCTAAATCAGAAGCAAATGACGAAAATGATGTGGATATCTAAACACAAACAAATATATAAATCACCAGTCAGATTGTTTCGATGTGAAGGTTTTTGTTAAACTGTGACCCACATTTAGGAAAATGTTGTAGAAATACTTTTTTTAAATAGAAGTCATTTCATTTCATGTAATACTTTTTATGCTTTCCACATAGGAACTACATTATTTAGGAAACTTTGAACCACTAGTTATTATCAAATTGCCTGTAAGACAGAATTTTTGAAATACATCGTGTTTGTTAGTAAGTTAAAGTCACTCTTCTAAAGAGAACTAGAACTCATTTGAGTCAGAACAGATCACTTCTCTGTTTAGTACCAGAATCCAACCCAGTCCTAAATCGCTGCAGTAGAAACATATTTTTGAAGATAAATATATTATCGGTCAGTTAATAGCTTCCCATAAAAGCGGGTTTTCTATAGTTAAGTCTATGATTCTAGCATTTTTCTAGTGATTTCTTTATCTGATGATTGTCAATTTGTTACAATCCTTTTTTTCTACTTATGTCCTTTTATTTAAAATCATTTAAACCTTTTTCTGTTGAAAATGAAACCTGATTGATCAATAATGACGACACTAATATTGTTATAGGACTGAAGATGAACAGATGTTAAATTAGTACAAACTAAAAACAGTAAATTAAAAAAACTGAAAATAAATCAAAAACATAAAAAAAAGGTTATGTGTAAGTTAAAAAAAAATAATTTTAGTTTGTAATGCTTCTTTTTAATTCTCTAAAACTAAGGAAATAAAAGTTTGTTGTTGTCAAATGTTTAATAATTGCCCCAAGAATGATAGGAGCCTAATTATACAGTAGATTTGACTCAATGTTTTTGATTAAAGTTATTATTTACACGGATATCATGTTTATCACAATTAAAACAATAATCCTCATTTAGTTTCTCTGGGAATTATCATAGCAAAATGGTTTAAAGTATTTATGCAAAACATTTGAACACACATTGACAGCAAAGCTCCATATGGCTTCAGGGTTGGTAGTAATTGCATATATTTGTACTACGATTAGGCAGAAATCCCTCCTGAAAACTGTAAATGTCTGTGCTGATCAATACACAAACACTATAAATAACAGGTTTGAAATGACCAAAATACCAGCTTTCATATGATGATGTTCCTTCAGTGATGGTTTAGAAAAGTGTTACTGGTTTGCTTTGGAGTTGTGCCCCCTCCTGTGGTTTCTGACGGTCCCCAACCTCCGGAATGTCATTTAGCTTTGAGACAGTGTCATGAATAAAGTAGCCGTCCAGCAGGAATTCGTGACATACTACATATGATCAGGTGAGACTTATCAGCTGCCATGCGACATGTGGTGGTGTGTGCAGACGCTCATACGTGAACCGTACCAGCTTAGGCAACTTCATCCATAACCCTCACACAACCAATTTTTGAAAATACACAACTGTTTTACAGGTGTCCATGTGGCAGGAGGCATGGCCATCTGACTCCCTCATACGCACAACACGAGAAACTACACACACGATTAAGCACAGAAAGAAGAGCTACTAGAGCTACTGATAAACAGTGGCAGAAAGAGGAAGCTCCCACAATGCACGTCAACGGGGGTTTCTTCTATACTGGTGTGTAAAAACACTGTTTGTTGTATAACCGGTTTATGGCGGGAAAAAGGTTGGGGACCGCTGCTTTGAGGTTTGGTCTAGATTCCAGTTGAAACTGTAGCTACTGGCTTATGCTAAGAGGAAGGGACTCGTTTTAGTACACATACCTGCCTTTAGCGTTTGTATTGAATACTTTAAAGAAGGCATGTTTGTATTTAATAAAAAAAAAAAAGTTGGCTGTTTGTTCAGTCTTGCAAATGCTTTAAAGAAAATTATGCTGGATCTTACTTTTTTTTTAGAAATAACATTAAATAGCAGCCCTTTTTCAATGGAGAGAAAAACACCAACATTTAGTAGGAACAGGATGTTTTTGGTGGTTACTTTATGACTTGGCTCCAAGTGCTTTTGGAATGTGAGTTTTCTATAAAATCACTACAATAATGTGCTGGTAATCGTCAAATCCTGCAGACGAACAAAAGGTTTAAGTGGTTGGACCTGAGATCTGGCTGCTGATGGGGGTTTTGAGCCATCAGGACCGGCTATTATGGACTGCTAGAGGTCTTCCACTCCACGCATCATTTTGCTCAGAAAGCGAGACCATAGGGTGAGTTTGGAGACTAAAACCTTTCCCTTTATACTCGTATGATAGTAGAACAAATAATAAAATATAAACTGCAGACTCCCAGGACCTCAATCCATTAGCATTCGATTTTGTGGCCTTCTCCCATTACATGGTACACAGCGGCATTTCACTGTGGGTGCCTGACTCGTAGCTTTAAATGTTATATTGAGCCTTTAAAAAGTTATTCACATCTGTAGAGAGTTTGACAAATATCCAGCCTGGTGCTTTCTGTGTCGTCTCGTTTGGCAAACAAAGGTAATGTCCGAATTCCTTCACTACTCCCTAACCCCTAAAACCCCCCTTTGCCTGCTCAACCAAACGCTAGAGCAGATTTGGAAAACGCATTATTAAAAACCTGGATTGTGTGGATCACTCCCCCAAAGCAAAAAGCGGCAGAAAATACTTTTTCAAGCTGACTTTACCTTGGTTGGGTAGTTAAAGGGATATTGTGGGAGAATATGTAGTGGCCTGCATTTTAAGGCAATTTGAACATGTGCCAACTACTTTTCTTTCTTTTTTTATTTTGAAGCGCTAAATATGGCTTTGCCCATTTTCCAAAGTATCAAATCTAATAAATTTAAACATTTTATGAAGATTATTAATGAATCCACTGTGTTCTTAGGATGCAAAATATATGTATTTGCATAAGTTCATCAAATGAAAAATTGTTCAAACCCAACCCATTGTGGTCTATATTGGCCATTTTTGAAAGCATCATTGCACCTCAGGTTTTTGAAGAGACTTCTGGGATATATCTAGGGCACTCGATTTTGTGACTGTAGATTTGGACACCTTGACAAAATGATGGATGCCCCATATATCGCACGAAGAAGTGAGAGAATTAAGATACAACAAAGTTCATGAGCTTATGTAGCATCAAGCCTTCTACATATGCTTTATATGAATATGTCGAAATCTTTAAAAGAGGGGAAATACTGAGACAAACAAACTTGATTGCTGTTAAGAAATAGTCCCTGTAAAGTCGTTTAAGGGCTGAGGATTTAACTCAACAATACTTCAACCATCTCGTAAATTGTGAATATTAGGTTCTATGATGAGGGTCGTAAAAATTTGGCCACATGACGGTAGATCAGATACAGAATTGAAATAAAAGTTTTTGAGGGGGTGACTTAGGCTCCTTCGGCCAAACTGAACTACAAAACAAATATACTTTAAATAAAAGCCCACTTCCTTGTGCCTCCCTGGGTTTATCTGTTGAACTAGCTTAACTTGTTAACTTTGATTTCAAACCCGCCTTAGACTGGACGTTTGTCTTACATCTTGGTTGCATTGGAATCCCAGACAAACTAAACCCAAAAGATTTAGAATTAAAACAAGGAAATGAAAGTTCTTGATTTTACTAAAACACAACAATGGGTGATTTTATGGCCCTGAAACATTTCATTTAAGTAGCCCTGTTTCTTTAAACTGTGGTAATTTGAGTAAACAGAGCATCGTCGACATATGGTTAAACCTGCCTTAAATTTGAAAAGGGTAAGAGTGAACTTTCCAAAAAGATGCCTACTGAGGGAACAGCAACCGTTTGAGCTTACTTCACACATCACAGCTATGCAGTACGACAAACAACAGCCAAGAAAGCCATGTAACAGAAAAATGCATTAAGCGTGGGGCTGTGGGTGCTTCTATTCAAGATTGTGCTTTGACTTTGTGGCGGGGGTTCTTTTCAGGGCATGACAGTTGATTAAACATGAACATATTAATCATTACAAACAACTGCGCATCATCATTTTTGCATCTCTGGATGATTTGTCACAGAAAAGATGTCTTTGTCAGTCTCCTTTAGTTCCTGCTTGACTGGTATGAATCCTTAAAATGTCCTAAGGTTTGTATTGAATAGAGCTTGTACGTAGTGTTTTCTACTGGTGAAACTTAGAAAATACAGCTTAAAGTATAACGTTTATTCTAACATATTATTGTGAATTGGCCAGTTGCATATATTTAAAGGAGCTCAGTTAAAGCTGTAAACAGTGTTGGGCACCAATGAGCCTGAACACTAATTTTTTCACCCAGTCAACCTCCTGAAGCTAGGAGGCCAAAACAATGCTTTAATGGTAACAGTTGAATACTGCTTCCACTTAAACAATAATAGATTTTAAATTTGTTTTATTTTTGAGAGTCAGCATTTAATTAACGTGACAGGTCTATAATAACAAATCATTTTCATAAATACATGCGTCAATTAATTTCCCAATTCAGCAGAAGCCACTGTTTACACTTTCCATCCCAACAGCATTGACATAACAGTAAATGACACAAACGTGTTTGGCTTGAATTTTGAAGCTTGTGTCAGCAGCAGAGGTTGTGTTTTTGCCTTTTTTCTTTTTTTTATTAGGGCGAGGGGTGCCATGAGGACACAGCTTGAGCAGTACAGGTGGGTTTACCAACTTGCTTTGGCCCCTATCTTCTGGTGGAGTCAACCAAAGGACAAGTCTGCCATTGTAACCCTATAGTAGGAATCTCAGTATGGCACTTTATGAAGTCCCACTCGTGACGACTCACAGTGACATCCTCCACTCAAGTCAAAGCTCTTATTCACAGTGGAGTTTCATACAGAATGATCAACCAAACGTCATGTGCTGCCCTCCAAAGATCTCCCCACTTGAAAAGCTTTGCGCTGTTGACATGGAGTCACCTCGCCAACAGCAAACATGTTGTGTGTACTAGCTGTGCATAATCAGGTCATTTTTGATTGGATAAATATTAATCTTAGAAATGGCACTCCTCCTGTTCATCCTGAGGGTTAAAACCACAATAAATAAATGTAGAATTCTGAGACAAAGATTGATGTTGATATCATTTCATGGTCCAGACAGAAGTCTTTCTCCCAGCTAAACATGGTTGCTGGCCAGGATCATGCAGTTGAAGTTTTACGTTAAATGCAGTGAAGTGGACGATAAATACAAGTAAAATAATAAAAAGTGCTTACAGTTGATTTGTTTTTGTGTAAAATATTAAGAAAAGTACTAGTCGGAACGGCTCATTGTGTACCAAATGGCAAAAAAGGCAATTTGGGATGAAGAGTGCTGAGCGTGGGGTGTGAACCAGATTTGATTTCAGCTGAAAGACATGAACGGCAGCAATGGGTTAAACGTTGGTGGAGATCTTGTATTTTGGGGCCATGTTGTTGTGGAACCAGATGAAGCTAAAAATAACCCCCATGGTTTTGGGGATCCGCTCGTTATAGGCGAACAGCATGGCCTCGTGCAGCGGGATCTTGACCACCTCGATAAACTCCCCCTCGTGAGGCTCGCCGCCCCCGGCACTCACACAGTTGTCATCGGAGACTTCGGCGTAAAACATGGTCTGTTTGGAGCCTGTTACCCCCACGCCTGACCTGCAGGGGTGCAAAAAGAATGTGGAGTGCTGGGATTTACACAAACCTGGGAAAGTTGCCCTTAAATTTGACATAAAAAACAGTTACTGTATTGTTTATAGAGCGATTTCAACCTTTCCCAGCATGCCTTCTGTCTTCATCACCATTCAAGTCACCTTTTCCCAAAACACAGGTGGTTTTTAAGTATGTTTCTATTGTACACAACACAAATGTCAACCTGAATAAAGGCAAATATTGCATTTTCTGCATGCCTCAGGGTAATAAACAGATTTACTGATTTTCATACATTTTCCTAAAAGCAAACTTGATATTTTCCATAGCTACAAGTGCCATAAATAGTATTAACATTTAAAACTTCATTCACCCGTATGAGCGCTACAGCTTTTTGGGTTGTCCGGGCCTGTGGAGGGTCATAGAGAACCGACTGTGTCTTTAGGGGTAGTGCAAGCGTGTCTCACAGTTCCCCTTGAGGCTTCTTAAAAAAGGAACGTAGGATTGTTGTGTGTGTGGCAAATGTGTGGTGAAGTACAGTGATCCCTTGCTATAACACGGTATACTTTTCACGGTTTCGCTACTTCACGGATTTGCATCGTGCATTGTGTTCTGCATTCTGATTGGCTAAAAAGTCACTCCGCTTCTTCTCTACCTTTGCGTCAATAACGTTGCAGTTTAATATTTACACATACGTAAAACAGCTTGCCAAATTTACATTATGTACGTGCAAATCATCTTGCAATTTCGAGTTTCTCTAAAACCCATAGAAAAAAGAGCGACAACAGCTGTCAATCACTATGTTCTTCTCCTGAACAAACACAGCTGCACCGCGGGCTTCAACAGAAGAAAACACTGCAGAGTGGAGTCAGGATGCAGCGGTTCAGTCTGAAGAGCAATGAAATACACCTGAGTCACTATTTGTCCCACTGTACTTTGTATTTTTTCATAATCATTTTAAATTTTCTCCCGTTTAATCCAATTACTCGGGTCGCGGTGGGCGGGGCTAATCTCTGCGATTTGAAGCCTTCTGTTCACATTGATGATTAAAATTATTTTTATTAGACAGTACAGTACGGAAGTTATTTGTTAAAAAAACGTTTCCAAAAGTACTTTAATTTTTGAAACAAATGCTTGAGCCTGTAAAATGGTCTGTTCTTTCTTTTCAATGTATAATAGAGGATTTAATTGGATATTAATTGTAAGAAAAACAAAGGTTTCTACTTCACGGATTTTGCCTATCACGGGTTCTTTTTGGAACGTGACCCCCGTGAAAAACAAGGGTTTACTGTATCTGCAAAGCTAATGTAAGTTGTACTGACCCGGTGCGAACGCGGGGTGGCTTTTGCCTTTGAGTTTTGTGGGAAAACCTCTTTGAATGATTTGTAATGTCAGCTTCCTGAAGGACATAACATGCATCTTCATCCCATTTCTCTTTAAAAGGGCTTCCATGTGGGTGGAGTCTAATTTCTGCAAAGCCCTTTTGCCATAACTTTGACAAACGTTTTTTGGTTTTGTTTTGTGAGTTTTTGCTCATTTTCAGATTTTGGCTGCTGTTGAACAGCAGAAATAGTAACAGTAAAGGAAATCACTGCCGTTTTTATGGAAAGACAGTTCTCAAGTGTTTGGCTGTGTTGGTAAAGGTTTTAAAGGCTTATTTTCTGTTGTTTGGATGAAACCGTGTCAAATTAGTCACAACTTAACAAGTTGAGCTTTAGGATCATACAGCTTCCATAACTGCAGTTCTAATAGTCTGGGGCCTTCTTGAGCCTTCATCACTTTACAATTTGCTCCAATAATTTACCCTTAAAACATGTTATGTGGGAATCTTAATATCCATCCTTTTAGTACAACCCCATCGTCTTTATTTAGGGTTTTTGTTTTCAAAATCTTACATAATAAATCCACCTTAAACCTGAAAATGTGCAAAAACAAACTCAATTCTAAGTCTTTTTTTTATCTGCAAAAATCACAAAAACTTGTGTTTTGGTGTTGTAGAACAAAGATCAAAAGAGCAAAGATAAGGACAGAAAATTTGTAAAATACAAAAAAGCATGAACCTGTACTGAACAATATACAGTGTTCCACAGATTTATTGTATCACAATTTTTGTATTATTTCTCTTATGTCTTAAACCAAAATTTAAAGGTGAAAACCCTTTATCTTTTTTTTCTAAAAACCCTTTTTAAAACTTTAACATCAAATTTGAAGGAAAACTAAACAAATGGCGAGTCTGTGTCGTTCCTCCGTCATTGCTGATGTGACTGGCAAACCCTCCGGTGCGTGCAGAAACTACTAAGGGTTCATACGAATTTAGGAAACTAAATTTAAGCGCATACTACCAAATCCTATTGTGATACAATCAAAATCTGCAATCTCTGCACATCAACTCAGGCTGATGCATGATCTGAGGGCAATATGGGACTCCACTCTGATCTGCAAAATACAGAAGATTTCGCTTCAACTGTTGACAGAAAACCGTGTGGTGTTACTTGAAGCGGCGTCACCCTCAGGCTGCTGCACGTCACCTTGCTACATGAAGGGTTTCTGTCAGAAACACCCTCATAGGTGTCATGAGGGTTACCTGTCAGCACAATGGATGGGGCCCACACAAAACAATGGCCAATATCAGACAATATCAGCAGCGCCGCAGGAGATGAGCCAGGCCGATCGAGAAGCACACTTATGAGAGTCGGTGGTGGTCGTCCAGCAGCTGCTGCCTGCGGTTCATTCAGCTGCTCCCTCAAGCTCCAGGTAGCTAATAACAAGCTGACAGAGATAAATGTCTTTCCTGAAGCCTTTTCCAGCTTAAAGTTAAAAAATAAAATAGAAAAGCACTCAATGAAATTAAGATCGAAAGTAGATTTTTATTCTCTTTTTGTCATATTTTCTCCTTCCCAAGAACAAAGAGGAGATGTTACCCGGTGCACCAGCTTTGTGGGGTTATTTAAACTCAGATTAAATGTTTCATTGAAGCTCCTGTTTGTTTACTCCTCCTTAAAGAAATAGTTTCAAAGGCTAAATTTTACTTTTAGGATCTGCAACTTAAGGCAACCAAGCAATTTGGCCTTGGATTTTATTCCTACGTTTTGCTTTTACTTTTCAAGCAGAAAAAAAGTAAAAGGGTCCGATTATTTTGACTGACTCCATAGTTTTTACACAGAGAAAGCACAGTATGCAAGTTAGATCGACTCAAAAGTACCAATTGTTTTGGACCGTGAGGCCAAGGACCAAGGTTGTGTCCGAATTCCCACCCTGACCCCTAACTACTAAAATTAGTATTTCTTTTTTAAAACAGCTGATTTGACGTTCATCAATTTCACAAAGTTAAAATCTAATTAATATGACCGTTTGCCACAATTATTTAAGAGTCCTCTCTCTTCTGTAGATAAAAATGTTGAATGTTTATTAAAAAAATACATTTAAATACATTTTTTTGGCAAAAATTGTTCCGACGCAATGCATTGTGGTCTATATTTGCAGATCTCGTGAGCATCGATGCACACTGGGTTTTCACAGAGACTTCTGGGAAATTTCTAGGGCACTGGATTTTGGAATTGTGGATTCAGACGGCACTACAATGGCAAAGGCACTATATAGTGCACTGTGTAGGGGTTAGGGTGGGAATTCGGACAAAGCCTTAGTGAAACTAAACCGTCAGAGGGAGGTTTGACAACAATACCCAGAATGCCTAGGGGGGCAAAGACACAGTGGGGTTGAAGGGAAGTTTTTTAGTAAATTGTCTTGTTCTTCATGCTATCTTGTCTCAGCAATGATCAACCTTTACAGAGAGAGTAACAGGACAAAAATCAAACTTTATTGACAAGAACCCTCAACATTATTCAATTGTAACACCAAATACAAAACAATACTCTCACTTTTTCTGCGTCATTATGTTGCAATAAGTGGGGTTTTACTCCACCAGGCTCCTGACTACAGAACCCATAATGCTCCAACAATCCATCACGTGGTGCAGCTTTGTAGTTTACCAAAGTGGTGCTAAAACATTTGGACAGATTTTTTAGCCCTATAAGTCAGTGCAGGTTGTTAAATCCATGACGGTAAAAGATCCAGATCGAGAACATGATCCTTTCACGTCGACAGCTGATAAACAAGTGTAGCCATTTTTGGGGGCCTTTACCTCTTAAATGACTTGGGGATGAGTTGGGATTGACATGTGACTTTGTATCCATCTGACAAAGCAAGTGTGAGTTTTGAGGGTGAGTTTTTGGGCCAACAGGCAGCCATCTTGGTAGAAGTTTCACAGGAAACAGCTGTTTTAACCCAGTTTTCTGTCTTAAGGTAGCCATATTAGCAGGCCAAACCAACCAACAGATGAGCCTGTGTGGTCACCCTTCAGTTCACAGCAGGCCGAGGGTCAGAAGAGCATCTTATGCCTCTTTGAGTCAGGCACCATGTTCAACAAGATATTTTTTAGCCATGTCTTGAAAGGAGGAATGTTTTGTTTTCATGACCTTGTATCTCTATAATGATAGCAACTCAGTTCAGCTGGGCTGTTTCCATAGTAACATCATAAAAGTGGTAACATTTGGTCTTTTTGTATTCAGCCTAGCAACTAGAAGGACGTGTCAAACACAAAAGCCCCCAAATAAAAGTCAACGTGTAAACATTTATCAGCAGGATCCAAACTTCCAGGCTTACCTGTAAGAAGTAATCCTCTTCAGCTTGGAAGCCGGCACATCGTAGCCACACTCCTCCAGCACCTCCTGCCGGGCGATCTCC
Organism: Oryzias sinensis; assembly: GCA_037389245.1. Lineage (NCBI taxonomy): Eukaryota > Metazoa > Chordata > Actinopteri > Beloniformes > Adrianichthyidae > Oryzias > Oryzias sinensis. The sequence continues at coordinate 17,349,744 of CM074509.1, read as the reverse complement.
TCTAGCGAGAGGCCGGGTTTGTCAACCAGGCCAGCACAGAGTTCATAGGTGACCCCTGCGGAGAACGGGGGGCCCTGAGAGGAGCTCTCGCCCTCCTGAGACTCGGCGGCGGTGACGGCGGCCTCGGCAGCTTCGGCCGCCCCTCCCTCTTCAGTCTTCTCGTTTGGCTGATTCTTGGCCTTCTCCCATTCACACATGTATACAGCTGGAAGAGGACAATCGGCGAAAAGTGCGTAAACACATAGATCGGTGATCAGACGGATGTCTAAACAGATCTCCTGCTTTCTTATGCTGCACTCACACATCCAATTCACTTCTAAGCGTCTGACCTGATACGAAGTCGTGTTTACGAGGAGTTACTGCTAACCCTTATTTTATAAACTCATTGCTATATTTTGAAAGACATGAATGATGTTGAGAGATCAGATTTATTTAATTTGAAGAGTTCTATAAAGCATCAGCGATCACGTCTCCATGTCTGGGATGGTGACATCATCCAGAGATTCTCCCAGTACGGTGAGCTTCACCGTCTACTGCAGGAGCTGCAGCTGAATGACGGCTGCTTTCAGCAGTACTTCCGTCTCTCTGTGTCCCAGTTTGATGATTCGCTGTCCCGAATCAGTCCGAGGAGGGAAAAAATGAAAACACAATTGGAAGAGCTTTTTATTATTTTCTTAATACAAATAAAAAAAAGTATCATAAAGTTTGGAAGGATCAGCTTTTACTGCATGTTGCTGATCCCATCATAAACACATCACAAAGCTGAGATCCTCATTGGTTGACGTGACAGATAGTCACTAAAGTTCAGATATTTGAACTCTGAAAAAACGAATATATGACGTGCCGCTGAGCTAGAGCAGTGTTTTTCAACCTTTTTTGAGCCAAGGCACACTTTATCCTTGACAGAAATCCCACGGCACACCAGCATCCAAATAATTAAGAAAGGAGAACCTCATAGTCTGTATTGATCTGCAATCTCATGTGCGTTTTTGTGATAATTGTGGCAGAAAAAGCTGGAAGTTGCAGCTGCTTTTTTCTAAATGTTGTAAAAAAAGTTAAGTTTGTTTTCCGTAATAATTTTCAACTAAATTATTTGAAATTTTACCCTGGTAGTTGTTTTTTCCTCCAGTTTTTAACATGGAATTGTATGTAACCTCGCAATAAAACAAACATATTCTTTATAAATAGTGATTTATTTTTTTATATTTATTTCAACGTTGGTGCAAAAGCAACTGTAATTTTTGAACAATATGATCACAATATGTTTGATACATTTTTCACAAAAAAACCAACATATATATGTTTTTCTGTTGCTACACAAAAAGTGAACATGTTGAAGTTTTATTAGTTTTTCTCTGGTCTTAATCAAAGATAAAATCTTTTAAAACTTTAACAAAAATGTTTTGTTTCTTTTTAGATGATTACATTGTTTTAATTTAGTTTAAATGTGTCTGTTGGCCTCTTCACCTTAATCCTGTTTCTTAAATGTTGTTATTACTTCTACTTAAATTTAACATATAAAATAATCCAGACATCATAAGAAAGATGACTTGGACCAAACTCTGGGATGTTTGGCTGTTAATAAACACAAACCTTGAAGGAGAACTAAACTGTTGACCTCTGATTTCATCAAGAAGATTTAAAAACAGTTTGTGTTCTCGTTGTGGTTTCAAGACGTTTAACAGGGAAGACTTATTTTACGCCGAGATGCTGTCGCTTTAACCCGATGCATCATGGGAGATGTAGTACAAAAACTCACGCCGATGCCAGACAGACTCGCGTCTCTGAGCTTCATTGTTTTGTTCACTTTCCCACGGTCTGACACCGGATTCTATGGAAAGCTACACCGCTGAAGACGAGCTTTAGCTGGTATTTTTGATGGAACTGAGAGACTTTATGAGCTAAATCATAACAAGGAAGTGAAGACTTTAACCACTTCTGATTGGTCAGACTGATGATGTATTATTAGGCCTTCCAAGAATGATTGACAGAGACTGTTAAAGACAGTTAAAGACAGTTTTCCCGAAAACGGAGCTGAAGCTCCGGCTAAATCGCCATTCTTAAAGTGTCTTTAATAGAATCAAATAAACACAAAGAAAAAAGTATTTTTGATCTTTCATATTCCTAACTACTCAGTGTTTTATCAGGGCCTGTTTGGATGAACACAGAGCTGAAATCCTGGAGATGGGAAATGTTTTTAGATCAGTGAAAATGGGTAATTTCCAACGGCACACCTGACCATATCTCATGGCCCACTTGTGTGCCGCGTCAAACAGGTTGAAAAACACTGATCTAGAGAATCGTGCCCGACACTCACACCACACTGTACATTGATTTAACATTGACACTGGTTCCCTCCCAAATTAGCATTTGGATTGAACGCAGAATAAGGGTAGAAAGAGGCCATACCAGGACGAAACTGCTTGACGAGGACAAAACAATGTGAGGTGGTGTTGAAGATCAGCACTGATACGCTGCAGAAAATGGGGAAAAAAAAGGTTTAGGGAGAGGTTTCAGTGAACACTGTGGTCAGAAAACAATGGAACAACAGGTATTCTTACAGCTTTCATTTCTATAGTATTTTGACCAGAAAAGCAACGGGTGGCCAGGTACGTTTTACCTCTCATGTTAAAGGAACAAAACCCATTCAGGCTTAATTACTCTTTATCTACCCTCTCTATGCCCCTTATCTTGTAATCATTATCCAATAAGACTGCAGTGTCTTTCCAAATTTATCTCAAGCGTTTCCTTTGTAATCATCTAAAAATAAAACAGGAAAAATTTTCTAATTTAGGAGCCAAAATCTAGAGTTCAGGAGGTCACATGGCTGATGAGCATTCCCTCGGCAGGAAGTACAACCAGAAGGAAGGTCAGAGGGGGCTGCAGACGGCCCTCAGCTGGTGTGTGAGTGGCAGACGGTGGAGACTGGAGACCCGGCTTTGTGTTGGGAAAGCGGATACGTCTGAGGCGGCAGGAAGCCCTGCCCCGTCTTTCCCATGACCACAGCTGCAGCTCCCGTCACTTCACCTCAACGTGCACTCTCAACTGTTCGTTTAGCATGTTCAGAAACAGGTAGCATTGGGATGTAATAATGGAGGGTTTAGTATCCCACAGTTGAGTCATACTTCATAAGGTTTTAGAAACCAAAGCTCCAGAAGTTAGTCCAACCGTTACGTTCACTAAGATTAATTACTTATAGTTTCCATCCAACAGGGACCTTATTTATGGTGCTGCACCAACAATATATTGAGATATAGAAAACATTTTCATGCTCAGAGAGCGCTTTAGAACAAAGGGAAACACTCTGATGTCGGGTTTGAGGAAACAACCTTTTCTCACGGTGGAACAAAGCCGTTATTGGTTACTGTAAAAACTAACAGCTTAAGGATTATACATCTGTAAAGATTCATTCAATCTACAAATGCACTGTTGAAAAGTGTCAATGCATTTCAATGTGTGGATATTGTGCACGTAAGGACACTGGAAGTTTGGTTTTATCCCTTAAAAAGTAGCTTCCCCTCCAAAGTGCAGTCATTTAAAAAAAAGGGAAATATTGTCAATTGAGAGGTAATTTTATGTTTGAATCATGCAGAGTAAAAACTAATGTCAAATGGAGATGGGCATCTGTTTTTGGAACTAAACTTAAATGAGTTAATACTGTAATTACAATTTGGGTCACTATAAAATGTCACATAATTGGTCGATACTATTGAAGTTTCATTATGTATTAGCAAGCATGTATGCCCTTGTGTATGTGTATATGTACAGTATGTATGTGTATATATTAATATGTATTTGGTTAATTATTTGGCTTTTATGTTTGTGGCATATTTATTATCCTGATAATTCCGTTTTGTTTCTGGGTGAATTGTATCCTTGTGACGCTTCAGCCCAGTCCTCTTTGGCTAATGTTAATTATTCTTTAAAAGTAAAAAAAAGGGTAGATGTGAAGAACTAAGGATAGTTCCAAAGCACAATACGTTTTTTAAAATGTCTCTGGACTTTTAAGTTGAAGACATTTTGACTTCATTCCAAGAGGCTCTCACCTCAATTCTGATTAAAATGTTTAAATTTGTCAGTTTGGTTTAGAATTTTAAAAGCCTCAAGGACAAGAGGCCAGACATCTTCAACTCTAACACTGCAGATGTCATCACAGAAGAATGAATTCAGTGATTTAAAGTGATATAAAGAGCTAGGTTGTCTGGTTAGCATGTTATTTATGGTTATCTGAATAATTGCTCATATGTTGCGTTAATCTACTAGACTCCTCTGATGTTTCATGAAGTTAAATAAGCATCAGTGTGTTACTTTAGGGAAGCGTGCAGATATTCATGATAAATGTCTGTTCTTGTTCCAGTATTTTGTTAAAAACATTCTCCTAAAAGTGTGACTTATACTTCAGTACGATTTAATATGTAATTTTTTTCTTCATTATAATGCATTTTTGTATGAATCTGTGGCTTAAACTCTGAGCATTTTCTAAATTTGAAAGTTGAAGGAAATGCTTCCATGTAATCTAGGTTGACAGATTTCAGGGATCTGTGATGCTTCTATTCAGGTTTGACAGAATTAAAATCATTTGTTTACACCGTACATGAATGTTTAGTAGTTCCAAGTTTGCATGTTTGCCGAGTATAAAAATTGAACTCTTGTTTGTTTCTTATATTCTAGTTTGATCATGTGTTTTGTTTTTCAGGAAGTCAACTATCTAATGCTTGAGTCCTGATTTTCAAAAAAGAAAACAATTTTCACCATTGATTCACAATCTTGTTTCCCTAACACATACTGAGTACATCACTTTTACTCGTTTGTTTCATCGGATCTACACATTTTTGAAATATTCTCTGATCACACGCACGAGGGGGAAGTGGTTGTGAAACCTTCAAATACCAATAATCTGAGCGCAGCACTGCTACAAATCGAAGTCAAAGAGGGACGGATGATAAAAGCCTCTGGTGGAGGAGTTTCACTTGAGTTCAGCAAGTATGGACAGGATGCTGGATAGCCACGACTTAGATCGTGTGGAGAATTTACACTACAAGTGGCACGTGGAGGCTTCGGGCATGGGAGCTGTCTCTGCGGCAGGTCCAGGACTTGCACAGCTCTTACACAACATTTTTGTTCTTCTGGTTCCCGCTGGCGGGCGGGAAAGAAAAAAAAGACGGTCCTAATGGTTAAACCAAGAGGGGTTAAAAAGGCTCTAATACTTAACTTACACTGAAACTTTACAGATGGAAGAACAGCGGACATGTCAAGACAAAAATGTTGGTTGATGCTTGAATTTTAAGGAAAGAGGAGTTAAAGGAGTGGATGAACATTTGGATTATCACAGATAATTTTGGTATATCTATTGATCAGGACAATTTGATTTTGCTTTGATTTGTTCCACTAAAAAGCGATGACAAGTTATTATAAAACCAGAAAAGGCTGCATGACATCTATTATATTGGTTGAGTAAGGTATCTATATTTGGTCAAAGTCTAAGCCTTAGTCACCCGTACAGGTGCTGGGGGTTTTTGGGTTGTTCGGGCCCATTGAGAGTCATGGAAAGGAGTGGCTGCTTCTTATGGTGGAGTACAGATGTGTCTTGCAGTTCCCTAGATGTTTGTACGGTCCCAGACCAGGAAAGGCCGCTCTCTGATCCATCTTTGGAGGTGGTCTCGGTTCATTTCTAATCTGACTGAGCTTCGGTTCACTCTGAGATTCCTCAGTCTGAATACAATCCGTCCTCTGAGCGGAACAACTGAACTGAAACGGCCACCGTAGCCGACGTGAACAGAGTAGGAACGTAGCAACACATGAACGATTGTCGAGTTATCAAACAGAAGAAAAGTCCAACCATTTACTCGTTTATTTTAACACCGCTAAAAACACTTCATACATGCCTTTCTGTGTCTCGTTACGCGCCTGCCGCTGCTGTGACGTCTCCCTAAAAGCTAACTTGTAGTTTCCTTAACAGAATTCTCTTCAGCAACTCATTGAAATGTAATCGGATAAATGAAAGTTCATCAAAACAGCTTTTAAGTAAAAGGTGTTGTTCCCATGTTCAAAACTGGTAAAACTGATAAAGTTAAGTATCCCGCTAAGAATTGTAAAGCACAGCACGTCCGTCTTTCTCTTGTTGTTTCGACCCGCCCTCGTGTTTCCTGGCAAAACTGACGAGATCTTTAGTCACGTAGTTTTGTTTACAAGCTTTGGCCCGTTACAGAACGGTCTGCTTGATGCCGGTCTGAATACAGACCAAACGCAAGGTTAGGGACTCGATCCGGAACAAATTAACCGTACTTGATCCAGAACAAAGGATATTTCCACTCTGAATACATGGTAACAGTCAGGCTGCAGGCAAAAGGTGCAGACCTATTTGAAAGAATTAAAAAATACATACAACATGCGTCTCACCCGTACTTATCCTTGTGTGTTGTACAAGCGACCTGTTGCCCGCAGCATGTCCGTAGAACAAAATGTGCATGAACATTTTCTCTCTACTGGCTCACAAAGCCATCTTGACGATTCATGCGGACCACCTGTGTGCCCGTACAGGTTTGGCCATTTTTTGCACTTTAAGGTATAAGCAGAAATGAGTTGAGTCTACATGAGTTTTGTATTTTAAAGAAACAAAGATTGTTAAGGCAGAAAATGGAATTCAGTTCCAGAACAAGACAAAGGAGGTGGACTGACAAGCCTTTTTGCTTAGTGAACAGCAGTTTGGTGCAGTAAAGAAAAACAAATGAAAAGGGTTCAAAACAATTGAATTTAATGGGATTATAGTTGGTTATTTATTGCACAAAAATCAGTCATGTTAAAGAAACACAGAGAATTTTTTGGGAAGGAAATATCGTCCCATTTTGCAACTTTAATAACAATTATAGCCCCTCCCAGTTTTTTCCCAGGTGGGAGGAGTTATATATTCCCATTGGCAAAATCTTGGCAAAGTACAGGTTTGTTATTTACTGCTTCTTACTAAAAGGTCGCATTTTTTTCAATGACAATTTTTGGGGTCAAGAGTGAAGGCTGCAGAACTAAAACAACCTTTACCTTCCCTCAGGGTCATTACGGTAAAAACCTCAGTTATTTCTCTGAAAAATGTCCATGTAAAGATACGATTTTTTAGAACATTCAAATGCAGCGGAATAAAAGCTATTTTTAAAAAGCATTTGGGCTGTCTTGATTGAAAAACGATCCCTGAAGATTACATCTCACGCATTACATGATCACAGACAGATAAATCAAGGCCAGGACCTCAGAAGACCAGATTCATCCTCTTTTTCCGAGCTCTGAGATTCAAATACCCCCCGGACAAACTGCTTGGATTGCTAAATCTCTTGGGACATGAGCATGCTTGTTTGAGGGATTCTTCCTGGCTGACTTCCACAGATATGTGCTACTCACACAGGGAGCTGGTTTTGGTTTATACAAAATCTGCAGACATTTGATCTTAACGAATAAATGAAAGTGAAAATTTGAGGGTTTACCTGTCATGGGTTCTCATGAAGTCCCAGGTCTTCTTCGTGCCGTTCTGTAAAGAAGAAGACGGCGTTTTAAATCATTGAGGCATTTCAAAATGTCATTTTCTTATTTTGTTTACATTTCCTCCGAGGACAGAAAAACTGTGGATATACTTTTTTCTCCATTGTGTTTTTATTGCACATAGATAAATCATCCCACGGCTAACTTTCCCCGTCTTGAGCTTGCAGGGAGGGGTTTCCGATGACTAAATGCTAAAGCACGTCTCCCTGTCATTTAACTTAAGTGACATAAGCTACTGTAATGTTTTAATGCCCTGTGGTCACACATCATCACATCAAAAGCTGAACACTCCCTTCAGTAAATTTCCAAAGAGCTGCTCTCAAACTTGACGTCTGCTCAAACACAAAGACATCAAAGTCAAGCTACGAGTTCAGAAAATTGAAGTCCAGCTTTGCCGTGCTGAGAAGGTTGCAGGTCTCAAGATCCTGTAAAAGTACCTAAAACGACAGCTTGAAGGAGTCAGGCCAAAAAGGGCAAGTATGATTAACGTGAACTTGAAGGCACAAGAGTTCCTCGCCCACTTGAGCAGTTTTCACACAAACTGCATATTTCTTGCTACCTGACACCACAAGCTCCCATCGCTTGACAAGCCCTTATTTCTTGGACCAACACCAAGTCAGAGAGAGAGCACGCAGCTTATAATTGTTGCTGCGAGGCACGAAGGTGAAAGTGAGGCCAAACAATGAAGAGAACAAGTTTGCTCTTGTTGCCGTAGCAACAGATGAGCTGCCCTCATTCAACAAGTTTGTGAAGGAACCGATTCTTCCTACTGCAGTTAAAAAGCGTTTTTTCAAACAAAGAATGACAACTTGCAAGTGTTAAAGTCATTGAACACAAAGACATGAGTTCATTAGATTCTATTCCAAGGAGGTTCGAACCGTAAATTTGTATTAATTTTGTAGCAATTTTGTGTTGCTACAATGTAAAGTTTACAATTTTTCTTGGCAACCAACATTTTGATCCATTTTTGTTTATGAGAGACAAAACAGGTAAATGGTGTCTCCCTATACAGCAGTTTTTTTCTTAACCTGCATTTAGGCCCGTGGCACTTCACAATCGGTCATCCTCAAACACATATTCACACACTAACGCCAACCTGTAACCACCATCAGCGTATTGCTCAAAGACACTTCCAACAGAGGGGCAGGCAAGGAGGGAACCAAACCTGCGATCTTCCAACTAAAAGTCGACCGCTCTACCTCTGCACCACAACCACCCTTTATATAATTACATTTGGGCCAACTCCTAGCAAATCATCTGTATTCAACCCTGCTAAAAACGTGCAGGAACGCGCTGACCACGACTGAACTTAAAATGCTCCATTCAGCACAGCCCGTACAGTAGGTGGCAGTGTTTACTTCGTCTGTTAGCCGTGTGTCATGTCTTCAACAACAAGGGATTATGTATGTTTGTCGGGTCTTTTTGTCGTAACTCCAGACAGGATAGGCTCCCTTGTACATATATACAATGTTGTAATCCAAACTTCCAGGTGGTCTATAGGTCTGTTGTCGTCACCGAGCGGTCATCCATAGCAAACTCAGACAAGTTTGGTTTTTACAGCACAACCGTACCATACTGGAGTCCGAACAACGGTGCAGTGGTCCACCTCTGGAACTGAATAAACCTCCTATCCCCGAAAAGTGAATGAGTGATCGCAGCAACCAATCGAATCTCTTAAGGGTGAAAGATTCTAAAGTCTGCTGAAAGTATGGCCTAAAAGCCACATGGCTGTTTTAACTCAACTGTTGTTGGGATAGTTTTCAAAGTTTCGGAGCGGTTTAAATCAACGTGCATTCAATAGGTCTTGTAAACTCACGGATACCCGAAGATAAAGTATTCTGTTAGTACAAGATGTTTCTTTTTCTCTCTCAAAAGACAACTTCCTTTTTGTTATTTTAACTTGTGTGAGCACAGACTGTTTGGCCAAAGCAGGTCAGTGCTGTTTCCTGGTCACCTCAGAAATTCAAAAGTATGTGCCTGAGGAGTAACAACCATAGTTGTGTTTGAATGCCTTCACTACTTAGTGTAGAGCTTTACCCGGTGACAGGAAATAACAAATGCTCTGAATTACTGTCTGTCGCTCTTCTAACATTTACGCAATTAATATACTCCCAACGAATTCTGAGGTGCTGTTAGCGCAAAGATGCTTTTCTCCATTGGAATCGTGTTATTTGTGTAAACACGTTACTACTGTAAAGTGTTGCATATCAGCGTTAGCAAGCTAGGAATTTAACCAAGTTAACCTGGGAATCATAATAAGCTGCCAAGAAATTTTGAAAAACGAATTTTAAGTTAGAATTTTTATTTTTGCAACCCATATCAATAAGCAACAGACATGAAAAAATGCATGGTTGCCTTAGACATATCACCATAGATATGCCTTGGAGTCAAATTGCAGCTCCCAAAGTCTTATGACATTTTCAAAGGCAAGACATTTAACTTTTTTTTAATTTATCTGTTTCGATCCTTGTGAAAATCTGATCCTGTCTTGAATGTAAGTTTTGAGCCGAGGTTCTACACATACTAAGCATATTTAAAAGACCAAACAGTCAGTGAGTTTATGCAGCTGCAGAAGCCTTTGTCTTTGTGAAAACACTGTTGACCATTAGGTCACTGGCTGTAATGTCCTGCTGCTTTTGTTGAGGCTGAAGAAATTAGAGACTGAAGCTGAAACCAGGAAAAAAGAAGGTGGAGAGCACATGGCGAGATTTAGGAGTGCTATTGTATTTGAGGATGGTAGTTGATTTTTTTTCTTCCCCTTCCTGCAGCAGCTGCCAGCTTTATGGTGCATTCACCACAGGAGGTGAGCACATGAATGTGCGATAGCTATAATTTTAAGCACCTAAATGATTGAGACCATACACCACTCCCTGTAGAATCTGCCTACTCCAGAGGCCATTGTTTCTGATCCTCAAAGCAACTGGGACCACATTGATTTCCAGATTTCTCCTACATCCCTCTTTCTTTCCAGGTCTCTGTGGCCTAATCCCTCCATCATAGTCCATGTATACCATCATTCTCCATCTCCCCTGGGTTGCTCAAACTACCCCCACCCCTTCCTCTCAGCAAGTGGCCCAGATAATGAGGGGATACCCTCCATCTGCAAGCGGTGACAGGACGTTCCAGAGACAGAAAGTGGCAACACGTTCATGTAGAAAAGGTTGATCTAAAACCGGACAAAGCTGCTGGAAATACACACCGTTATTCTTGTACACACATCTTCTTCATTTTCTTTCGTGGAGAAGACAAACTGTTGTTTTTAATCATCTAAGTCTAGAAGACAGTTGGTGACAATTACTTAAAGATCTCCATTGCTCTTTAAAACAATATTGCAGAATGCATCAACAATGCTGAGCAAATTAAAGACCCTTTAAAGCAAATATTTACCTGCATGTTCTATCCATCATATCACTACATTAAGGGGTGGCATACCGAACATCCAAATGGAAAATAATGGGGGGGGGAAGGCATGTTTAGTCATCTGCGTATTTACTGATAGTTTAAAACCAGCTCCGTGGCCTTTCGGTTAGTGTCCACCCTGTAACTGGAAGGTCGTGGGTTCAAACCCAGGCCGAGTCATACCAAAGACTTTAAAAATGGGACCCAATGCCTCCCTGCTTGACACTCAGCATTAAGGGGTTGGATGGGGGGGTTAAGCCACCAAATGGTTCTCGAGCGCGGCTGTGTCTGCAGCTCACCGCTCCCCAGGGGATGGGTCAAATGCGGAATACACTTTTCTTTTCTTTCTTTAAAAGGTTATAAATGAAGTTAAAAAAAATCTGTAACCAAATGACAAGCAGCTTTGGTGTTAATGAAATATTTATAATTCTAATGAAGACAAATGCCTGAGCAAGGATACTTTAAGATCCAATCTGGTAAAAATTGTGTTATTAGTGTTTTAGGACTGGATATCTACATAAAAATAAAACAACTGGAATTGTCAAGTTCATGATTTAATAAATTCTCCTTCAAATTTACTTGAAAACTTAAAAAAAAGGTCAAACCTAATACAATCTGATTTTCCTACATTTTTTTCAAGATGTTCCAATCAATTTAAGAAATTATATCTTAAATAGGTTTGATGTATGGATTTTTTAAAATTATTTTTATGTTTCTTTCCTGTTTGTTTTTGCTTGAAATAAACAAATCAACCAGTTGGGACCACTAAAAGCCTTACAGATTAATTCTCGTTTTTTTGCCACTCATTTTATTTTGAAAATCTCCCAAACTGGGTCCATTTACATGTACACCAAATATCTGATCACATCCTTGATCCAAAAATAGCAGATTTAATTCTAAATAAAAAAAGAGTTAAATATCTACAGGTAGTTCCTGGTCCACATTTAAACAAATTGTTTCCATCTCCCCATGAATGCATGGGTTTTCTACCCCCGGACTCCAGTTTCCTCTTACCGTCCAAAAACACGCTTCATAGTAGGCCTGCACAATATACCGCAAATTTATCGTTATCGCAATATCCAGCTCTGCAATATGCATATCGCAAAAGACGGCGAATATCGCAATAAATTGCAAACCCAAAATGTGTTAAAACAATCTTCTAGCAGCTTGAAGCATTTAACGAATCAAATAAATCCCTTTATGCATTTGACCAATCAGATGGACGCCTTCCCATTGTTGACCAATCAGATGGAGGCCTATTATGTTAGATGTTTGTCCCCCATGTCTATGAGGGTCATTCGGAGTATAATTTTTAAACTGTTGCAATGAAATGGGAATGATGTTTTGTTTATTTTTCTATTTGTTTATTTACCGCAAATTTATCGTTATCGCAATATTGATCACTAATATCGCATATCGCAAGTTTTCCTCATATCGTGCAGCCCTACTTCATAGGTTCTTTGGTTACCCTAAATTGTCCCTAGGTGTGAATGTGAGTGGTCTTGGGTGTGTGAATGTGGCCCTGTGACAGACTGGCAAACTGTCCAGGATGTCCCCAGCCTTTGCCCACAAGTAAGATAGGCTCCAGCAGCACTGTGACCCCGAAAGGGACAAAACGGGTTTAGAAGATGAATGAATGAATGAACGAATGAACGAATGAATGAATGAACGAACGAACGAACGAACGAACGAACGAACGAACGAACAAACGAACGAACGAACGAACGAACGAACGAACGAACGAACGAACGAATGAATGAACGTTTTCATTTTGGTATCCAAGGAAGCTGTTGTTTACAATCAGCAGTAAGATATCCAGGCATATTAGTTCCTACTTTAGCAAAGCCAATGCTACAACCTGGTCGCCAACATATTTGTGTGACTAAGATAGTAGATAAGGTAGTGTTGTTGAGGAAGAAGAAAAAGTACTTTTGCAGCACTTTCCTGGTGAATTCAGTCATGACGAATCCTACATGCCTTAACCTGAACGCTGCTTTCACAAGTGAAAGGGCTTCAGGATTCATTTCTGCAGGGCACGCACATTTACACGAGAGGATCTGGAGAATGTAATTACACCGAGAGGCATGTAGCAGTCAGATCGTCAGCCGTTTCCTCATGTCTGCTGCGATTTTTACGTTACAGGTTTGAACTCCTTTAGAAATCTCTGCACTGCATGTTTACTGCACCTCACTGCAGACTTTTGCAGTTAAGATTATATTTGAACGACTGGCTTGGTTTTTTCCCCCCTCCTTGCATGTCTTGGGTGGCTGTAACACCAGATCCACAGTTGCTCTGGTGAAGCTGCCTTCGCTGCATCTGAAGGAGCTGGTGGGTGGAGAAGAGGTGTAGCCTGAATTGGAATCAATGTCAAATGTCCTCAGGCATAGAAAATGTAGGCCAACTTTACCATAATACTGTAAAGCATGGAAAGTAAGGAGATGAATGTGGTTCAGAAATACGTGTTCATTTTTTATTCTAAAGTGATGTTCCATTTTTTTATTTTAGATGTTTTTTATGAAAACATTGAAAAGCCTTTTGACTATTTTTTGTTTAAACACAAGAAAACGGATTAGAAAGGAACAGGAAGTAAGAGTCATTTATCAGATCACATATTTTCTGCTAAAACATCTGTATGTTTATCAATGTCATGAAGAATAACTTTCCTTTTCAATCGATTCCTGTTTCCCCCATGCGTCTTTGTTACATCTGTCAGTTTTCTGATGTGATTTATCTCACTTCACATGCACTCAGATAACAAATCATCAAGATCATTAGTTTTAATAAATAAAGAAATCCCATTTTGTGGTTTGTGTGTCATGTTTGACGCCGTTTGGTCAGCATCGTCCTTCATCACTGGTGAGTTGGAGGTGTTTCAAGTGGCACAGAGATCCACTTTTTTGTTCTCCTACTTTTCAGCCCATATCTTCAGAGCTCCATCTTTGAGTTTTCTGAAAGGATCTTAAGTTTGAGATCATGTGACCAATAGAGGCCACAAAGCCGGACTTTAGTGAGATAATTCGGTTGCCTCGGATAGTAAATGGAAGCACCAGACCTTCATTTAGAGCTTCAAGATTAAGGGTGCTTCTTTGGAGTTGATTAACAGGTACACTTTTAGGAAAAAAAACAAGTGATCCCAAAATGTTTAAAAAAAAAATGAATGAATACAAATCCCATCCCCTATGAGGTTCAAAATAAAAAAGCACTTGGTAAATGGTGTATACTCATAGACTTTTACAGTACCATTCACACCCACATATACACACTGATCTTCCCAACAGAGGTTGACCGCTCTACCTCTTGTTGCTACAGTTTTTCCATCTAAAACCCTTTTTGTCTTTACTGTATTCTCTACATTACAAACAGTGCAGAAAACTCCAAGACGTAAAGTTCTGATCCAAAGAAAAGATGTCTACCAAACTATGAGGTGTTAAATAAGAGATAATAGAACCGGAACAGAAACTATTGGCTTTGAATCTTTTTATTCAGATCAACGTTTTCATCAAATGGGTCACTTAAGTAAAGAGCCACGCTGAACTAATTCCCTTTATTACACCCATGCAGTCCTTTCTATATTGAACGTACATGAAAGGATATGAATCAACAAGCTGATTATGAGGCATTTATGCAATTTTAGGATTATAATGACGCTTCATTAAAGGGGTTGCTGCTGAAAGCTTATTAAGGTAAATAGTTGTAGATGAATAATTCAGGCCATTGTGATTTTTTTTAAAAGCCAATTATGCAGCAGTCAACAGCAACTTGTGATTCAGCGTCTGGCGACAGAAGCGAGGATTTTCCGGAGTCAACGATGGAGACGAGACAAAGCGCTGATGATGCAGAGAGCCTAAACCATGTCGCATTATCCACTTCAGGAGTCGGAGCGTCACCGAGTGACCAGCAGCTGCTGTGGAGGAGAGGCTCCTTCAAAGTAAAACGCTCCTTTTGTTGCTTTTTCTGCTCCTTTTGTTTCTGTTCAGGCTTAAAATAGGATTCCTAACTGAGATCTATTCCACTTTTTCACTGGATTACACTAAATGCAGCACAAAAAAAAGAGACCGAATGACTATAATGTTGTATTGATGACAGTTAATGCAAATTAAATTGTATTCTTAAGGGTCTCATGATAAAATACGTCTAAATCCCAAATAATGTACCAGGGCTGTAACAAGTAACCGAATGCTTGGATACATGTACGAATATTTATAATCTATTAGACTGTTAAACTAAACATCCTCATGTTGTGCCGTCAATATGCGACGACCAGCTGGTTTCCGTGGATTGGAGGGGCTGTATGGTGTCAATTCAGCGCCGAATGTATTGCGCATCAAAACCGTAAAACCGCGAATCAAAACCCCAAATCAATGAAATGTTGGGAAACCTCATAGGTTATACATTAATGTACTTCTTGAAAAAAATTTTTTAATAATCCTAGTGACAGTTCATGGGCAATTATTCCCAGATTTGACATGACCGATCCTGACACTGTCATAAAAATCCGTAAAAGTCCTGAAATGAGCCGGAAACCACGCTGGCATTGAGCTAGCTAGCATGGCTAGCACAGGAGAACATTGTTTACAATAAATGGCGATAGTTTTTCTTGCAACATCTTACTTTCTAACAACTTTTTTCACTAGCAGCTACTGGTGGGGCTCATCTGACTGTGCTGGCGTCCTCCAGTTACATAAAGTACACGTTTGACCGTTTAATATAGTAAAAGATTGGAAAAACTCACCTACTAAACTGGTCTGTTGACGTAAGACTTGGAGTTATTCGAAAGCCAATGAGCTACTGATTGTCTGGGATGTCCCGCCTCCCCTCCCCTTGACTGACATGACGCTGACTTTACGCGTCGACAGGTTTTAGAATCAAAACCACAAAAAATAAAAGCCTGACTCAAAAAAATAAAAGCGCAACTCGAAACGACGATTTCGGAATGGTGAGAAAATAAATCAGCAGCTAAGAAATATGATTGTGCTTTGGGTTATAGCTTTTGGTTGCAAATTGTGGGTTTTGGTTCTCAATTTATGCATTTTGATTCAAGGATTTGGGGTTTTGATGCGCAATACATTAGGCCAGGGGTGGGCAAACTACGGCCCGGGGGCCACATGCGGCCCGTCAAACCTTTCAATCTGGCCCGCCACACTAAAATCAAATATATTGATAGCTCTTATTGATTTATTTTCCCTGTAATTCTGGTGTCTCCCCATAGATGACCCTTCACAAATAAAATGACTATTGTTTAGGTCAGTGTTTTTCAACCTTTTTTTAGCCACGGCACACTTTAACCTTGACAAAAATCCCGCGGCACACCAGCATCCAAAAAAATAGATAAATAAAAAAATAAGAAAAATCTCAGTCTGTATAGATCTACAGCCGCTCTGCAATCTCACATGCATTTTTGTGAAAATTGTTGCAGAAAAAGCTGGAAGCTGCAGCTGTTTTTTTTTTCTAAAAGATGTATTAAAAATTAAGTCAAAAGATTCAAAAACTGTTTGATTTGTGTTCGTTGTTTTAAGACGTTAAGAGGAGAGACTCATTGTGCGCTAAGACAGTCACTTTACTGCATCATGGGAGATGTAGTGCCGATAATCCGCCGACCGCAGAAAGACCAGCGTCTTTGAGCCTCATTGTTTTGCTCACTTGTTCCAGTCTGATACCAGATTCTGTGGAAAGCTACACCGCTAAAGACGAGCTTTAGCTGGAATTTTTCTTAGAACAGAGAGACTTTTTTGCGCTAAATCGAAACAAGGAAGTGAATACTTTAACCACTTCTGATTGGTCAGACTGATGGCATGTGATTAAGCCTTCAAGAATGATTGGCGGAGACAGTTAAAGGGGCGGGACTTTTCCTTACACAGTTATAGCTGCAGCTAAAACGCGGTATCCCGTTATTCTTATCAAAATTTCTTTAATAGAATCATATAAACACAAAGAAAAATAATTTTATGATATTTCATATTCTTAACTTCTTAGTGTTTTATCAGGGCCTGTTTGAATGAACAAAGAGCTGATTTCCTGGAGATGGTAATTGCTTTTAGATCAGTTAATGAGGGCAATTTCTCACGGCACACTTGACCATCTCCCACGGCACACTAGTGTGCCGCGGCACACTGGTTGAAAAACACTGGTTTAGGTGAAGAAACTTATCATGCTTTGGTGTTGTGTTGGAAGATTTGTTGTTTTTCTAATGTTTTGTTTATCTTATCATTCCAGCAGCTCATAAATGCATCATTTTCTCTAAGTTTGCTTCTTTCCGTGAAGGACATCAAGCCGTTGCTGCAACTGGCATTAAATTGTGAGAACAAAAGTCACAGATTTAAGATAAAAACACCAAAATGTTTGGTTTTAAAATATACATAATCATTTTCAATCAGATGTGAAACATGTTTTTGTTCAGATTCCATAATATTTCTTTCTCTAGGAAGGTGGATTGCCAAATCCCGCCACGCATCCATTCCTGGTCCGGCCCTTCTATCATATTTTAGAACCCTTTGTGGCCCACGAGTCAAAAGGTTTGCCCACCCCTGCATTAAGCGCTGAATTGACACCATAGGGCTGGTGCTCAAAGCGCAGGATTTTCAAGGAAACTCAGAAATGCGGATCAAAATACCGCTTTGGGGTTGCTTATAGTGAGGAATTAACATTAGAACACACTCAAAAGCTGAGAAAGACTTGATTTTGCATTATATGTCCTTCAAATGTCTATATAACTGAAAATGCTACAAGGACATGTTAAAAACACAATTTTCTTTGGAGTGTGTCTTTAAAAGAAAAAAATTAATAATAAAAAAGCAGAACAGCTTTAAATCAAATAACTAAATAAAAACTAAAATATGCAGGATCATTTAGCTATGGCAGTTAAACTAACAAACCTTTACATTACAAATACAACAGGGAAAATAAGTATTGAACATGTCAACATTTCTCTCAAAAAACATATTTCTAATCGAGCTTCGAATCGAAATTTTCACCAGATGTCAGCATCAACCCAAGTAATGCACACATAGAAAGAAATCCAAACATTTATGTCCATAAATGAAGTTATGTGTAATAAAGTGAAATGGCACAGGGAATAAGTATTGAACACATGAAGAAAAGGAGGGGTAAAAAGGTCTGGCAAGCCAATTAAACAGCTGGAGTTTGTCAGTATTCAGAAGGTTAACCTGCCCCCTATTAGTGCAAAGTAATATCAGCTGGTATAGTCCTGATTGATGACTTTTAAAAAGGTTTCTCACCAGCAAGGTGTTAGACAAGAAGCATTGCATGATGGGTAAAAGCAAAGAGCTGTCCAAAGACCTACGCAACCTTATTGTTTCAAAACACACTGAAGGCATTGGTTACAGGCGCATTTCTAAACTTCTGAAAGTTCCAGTGAGTACCATTGGGGCCATCATCCGGAAGTGGAAAGAACACGCCACGGCATTACCATATACCTGCCACGGCCAGGTGCTCCTCGCAAGATTTCAGACCGAGGAGTCAGAACAATCATCAGAAGGGTTCTCCAACAGCCCAGGACCACTCGTGGAGAGCTTCAGAAAGACCTGGAATCAGCAGGTACCGTTGTTTCAAAGAAAACAATAAGTAATGCACTCAACCGCCATGGCCTCCATGCACGCACACCACGCAAGACTCCAATTTGAAGAAGAAGCATGTTGAAGCTCGTTTGGAGTTTGCGACACAACATTTGGATAAACCCATGACATTCTGGGAGAAGATACTCTGGTCAGATGAGACCAAAATTGAACTCTTCGGATGTCATAAGACACAACATGTTTGGAGGAAAAATGGCACCGCACATCACCGCCAAAACACCATACCAACAGTCAAGTCTGGAGGTGGGAGCATCTTGGCGTGTGGCTGTTTTTCAGCATGTGGTACTGGTAGACTTCATATCATTGAAGGAATAATGACTGAAGAAAAGTATTTCATTCTTGATCAGAATCTGCTGTCATCTGCCAGGCTGCTAAAGATGAAAAGAGGGTGGATCTTTCAGCAAGACAACGATCCCAAGCACACAGCCAAGGTAACACTCAACTGGTTGAAGAAAAAGAAAATAAAGCTGCTAGAATGGCCCAGTCAATCACCAGACTTCAATCCAATTGAAAATCTTTGGAAAGAACTGAAGATCCGGGTTCACAGAAGAGACCCCCGGAACCTTGAAGATTTGAAGGCAGTTTGTGTGGATGGATTGGCCAAAATCACACCTGAGCAATGTATTCCACTGGTTTCTCCATACAGGAGGCGTCTTGAGGCTGTAATCACCAACAAAGGTTTTTGCACAAAGTATTAAATAAATTTCAGTAAGCGTGTTCAATACTTATTCCCTGTGCCATTTCATTTTATTACACATAACTTCATTTATGGACATAAATGTTTGGATTTCTTTCTATGTGTGCATTACTTGGGTTGATGCCGACATCTGGTGAAAATTTCGTGTCAATAGCTCGATTAGAAATATGTTTTTTGAGAGAAATGTTGACGTGTTCAATACTTATTTTCCCCGCTGTAAACACTGGTAAGAGTCAAAAAGCTATACTTAAATTACGCTGTATTGTTTTAGTGATAATGTTATTAATGCATTTCAAAACTCAAGTGTTTATTTCTTCATTTATACATTTAAAAATCCCCATAGCTGATTTGGTTTCCATGGTGAGGAAACGCAGGAGACACATTTTAAATAAATGATGGAGCTGCAGCTAAAAGTCGTCCTGTGGATGTATGCATCAAATAAATTAATCAAAATGGGCTAAAGTGGTTTTAGTGGATCCAAACTAAAAGATGACGGATATTCCTGACATGTTTGAGAACTCTGTGTGTGCATCTTTAAGATGCATTTAAATGTATTTGTTCTCTGTGTCTTTCTTTAGTTTGGGACTAAATTCTGTTTCAAAGATTCTTTTTGTTTTTATTATTATGGCTGACCAAAATGAATTTAAAGCAAAAGTTGGAATTAGCTAGTTTTTTTGTATTTTTGTTTTTCAAAGATGAACCTTAGTAATAAATCTTAAAATGGTAAAAAAAAGTCTGAGTGTTTTGTCATCTTTAAAGACCCACTATGATGAAAATGGTGTTTTTGGAGTTTTGATAATTTTCTTGTAACATTTTTCTGATGATGTAGGACATGTATTTAAAAGAATTGTATTTCCGAGTGTTTCTTTATTTTGTGAATTAGGAGCAGACGGGAAAAAAGCAGTTTAAAGCTTGTAGCAGTGATTACAGTCAGTGATCTACAAGCTCCCAGCTCTGCTCCATTCTGATCATCCACTGTCAGACAAATGGATCCATGAACGTCTTTGTTTTCCTCATCTGAGCTGGAATCTGGATCTAAACTGTACGGCTGGACAGCTCTGATATTAGTTTTATTACACCACTAATGTTATGTTGGAGCTGTGAAGGGCTGTAAGCTAGTGGGGGAGCATGTCATCAAAGGGATCATGGGAAATGAGTTGAAGCTTACTGCGCCCCAGCAGTCCTAACCACAACTGATTTTCTGATGAACCCTTGCCGCTCTGCAGAAACTATGTCCTAGAAAATGACAGGTTTTTGGCCGAAATGGCATCCTCATAAATAAAAGACCACTTTGAAAGTAAACCACCAAAAGATTTCAGACGTTTTTCATGTGACCCACAGTTTCCCTCATTCCACAAAAGCATGTTCTTTACAAGCGTGGCCTTATTTAAGAATGATTTCCTAACCGTTAGGAAATCATATAATAATATAAAATATATTTTATATTAGTAAGTGTATTTTAAATACGTATAACTACAAGAAAAATGGTACCAAAAACCCAATTTTGTCACTTTTGAGTGTAAAGTTTACATGTGTTGTTGCAGCTTGTGCTGAAAGCAGAACATCAATGTCAACAAGCACATCACTAATGGGAAGGTGAACCGCAAAGCTGATGTTTCGGGCGAGTTTCGGCTGTTGACGCTCTGCACCTGAACCGGGGAGAAGCTTTCTGTCCCTCCAAAGGCGCCAGAGTCCCACAGAGGTCTTCAAACTGAAGCAGAGCGGCTAGAAGAACCTACTCCTAGCATCTCTTAGTTCTGCTAGCTTAGCTTCGCGCCCTACAGTTCCCACAGACGCACGCGCCGCCGCGAGGCCCACCCCGCCGTCAGCAGCCGGCTCTCCTCTGCATGGCGCGAGCCACGCAGGTCGCCGCTGTGGACGTCCGTGTTTAAGGTCAGCCCAGCCTCCACGACAGGAAGCTAACAGCACCATGGACGAGGGAGGGGGGTGTGGGGGGGTTGCTAGCTTCCAGCTTCCAGCAGATGTGTGACCTCGCGGACAGCTCACCTGGTTGTAATGGACCCGGAACGGCTTCAGGTAGTCGGACTCTGTGCACGGAACCACTTCGACGTTGTTGATCTCTTCCATAGTTTCCAGCTCGAACTCGACCGGAGGCTCGGAGATGCTCGTCTGTCCCCACACACTGGAGCGACGTCTACGGAAGCCGAGAGGCGACCTGACAAACAGACGCGACAGTAGGAATTCAGGGAGGCTGAAACCATCAAACAAAAACTTAAAGATGAAAGATCTAAACAACTACATTGAGAAACAAGATAGTTTGTATGCGCCAACATCTATTAAGACCTGATAAAAATGTACAAATAGTGTAAAAAAAAATCTAAAAATAATATACAATAAACTTCAGCTGCTGAACAATCCGAGTTAATAATGGATAACTACTATGTATTTTTCTGGTATTTCATACTGTAAAACACAACAAATATGCATACAGTTAATATTGTGAATTTATTTTACATTTAGTAGACATATTCATTCAAAGTAACTTGCAGATTCTGAAATCTGAAGCATAGTGGGATTATCCACTTCATGTCTGATTTTATTGCCATCCATCCATCTTCAGACCTCGTTAAACACCATTCAGGGTCATGAGGTTGCTGGAGCCTATCCCAGCTACCGTTGGGTGAAGGTGGGGTACACACCAGACCGGCCGCCAAGTCTGTTTCAGGGCAAAACAATCACATGCACACTTAGGGACAACTGATAATCATCAATCAACCTATGAAGCATGCTTTTGGACTGTGGGAAGGAGCCAGAGTGCCTGGAGAAAACCCACACATGTGCAAACTCCACACAAAAAGAACCCAGGCAGGATTTGAACCAGGACCTTCTCACCCACTGCTTAACATGAAAGGAAAAAGAAAAAGTTTGACTCTATTTAGCATAAAACCCACCCCTAAATTCCCTCCCTTGATGATTCAAATTTGACCAACATTTCCACAAGTCAGGAGAGGAATCAAGTGATTGTGGAAAATGAAATAAACAAAGAAATGTGTTTTTCTAATATTTGTCAAGTAGGACAACCTCGAATACTAAGAAGGCTAAAACCATATTTTGTCTGTTTCTAAATCCTCCTCAAAATTTGGTCAAATTCAGTAAAACTGTACTCCTGCAGAGTTTCACGCTTTGTGTCTCATCAGTTTGTTTCGCTTAATTCTGTTTAAACGAAAGTCTTTACAATTTTGTGTATTTGAACCAGCTTTTTGGCGTTTTGGTTGTACGCCTGTGTCCACATGTCTACTAAAGCTGTCTGTGAACAATCCTTTTAAAATCTTATTTTATTTTCCTTTTTTAACAGTTATTATGATTTAAACATTTCCAAATCACTAGAAAAATGGGCTTGCCCTTATTAAAAGCCCATTTTTACAAAGTACATTTTTAATTCCATATCAAAATCAGCTTTTATTTTATTAGATCAGAGCAAAAATAGCTAAAAAAAACTCTTATTATGAATTGCAAAAGTGATGCCACATAGTAAACATACTGGTTTTTTTCCTGCAGTTTAGCATTTTTTCCAGGTTTCATCTGCATCTTGATGCTGTGAACTCATAAAGTTCAAATTAGCAGCTTCCACAGGGTGACAAGTCCAAAAAGTGTTAAAGTCTGGAGACGGCTGCTGTCAACCACCCCATGATTGATGGCAGGCTTGCTTGGAACAGTAAACAAACCACAACAAACAACACTTCCCATGATGCACTGCACCAGCTGACTGCACTGTGCAGACTCATTCATGTGTCGCTGTCAGTCATTGAGGCATGGGTAGTTTTACTCTGACGGTCTGTGGGTTTGTGGTGATTAGATCCGTGGTTTAGATCAGTGTTTTTCAACCTTTTCTGAACCACGGCACACTTTAACCTTAAAAAAAATCCCGCGGCACACCAGGATCCAAAAATTAAAAAAAAAAAAAAAGGAGAAACTCATAGTCTGTATTGATCTCCAGTCCCTCCACAATCTCACATGCATTTTTTAGATAATTGTTGCAGAAAAATCTTGAAACTGCAGCTGTTTTTTTTCTAAAAGATGCAATAAAAGTTAAGTTAGAAGATGTAAAAACAGTTTGATGTGTGTTCATTGATTTCAAGACGTTTAACAACAGATCTCCTTGAGCGCTGTCACTCTCACAACCCAATGCATCATGGGAGATGTAGTGCATTAAACGGCCGGCGGAGATCGCGTCTCTGAGCTTCCTTGTTTTGTTCACTTGTTCCACTGTCTGACATCGGATTCTGTGGAAAGCTGCACCGATAAAGACGAGCTTTAGCTGGTATTTTTGTTGGAACTGAGCGACTTTACGAGCTAAATCGGGACAAGGAAGTGAAGACTTTAACCACTTCTGATTGGTCAGACTGATGACATGTGATTAAGCTCCCCAAAAATGATTGGTGGAGACAGTTAAAGGGGCGGGATTTTTCCAAAATACAGCCGGAGTTGCAGCTGAATCGCGGTACGTCATTCTTATCAAAATGTCTTTAATAAAATAAAATAAACGCAAAGAAAAAGTATTTTACGATCTTTCATATTCCTAACTCCTCAGTGTTTTATCAGGGCCTGTTTGGATAAACATAGAGCTGAAATCCTGGAGATGGGAAATGTTTAATTTTTCAGTTAATGAGGGCAATTTCCCACGGCACACTAGTGTGCCGCGGCACACTGGTTGAAAAACACTGGTTTAGATTACAGGGGTTGCTGGTGCAAAACCCAGCCTAATTTCCATTTAGCTAGTCCCAATGCTAGTTCAGATCACCGGTCATTTGGTTTTCCATCACCTAAGTCCGTTATCCCGTGTCTCAGTATAGGTTCTCTTATAGGCCAGAGGGAGGAAATTCTTCCCATCAGTGATCCAGCTGTTGGGGCGGGGTTACCTGGATCAAAGGCTGGAAGTCAGTTTGCAAACCAACTAAATCAATTCAGTTTACTGTCAGGTTAGAGGATTATGGACAAGCCAAAAGACAGCAGAGCCAGCAGCAGATGAGCAAGTTCTTTAACCCTTGTCCTATCTTAGATGACCCCACCCTTACATTGACGTGTTCTCCCTACCATGACAAAGGTGGATAAAGGTGGAAAGATTTCATGTAATCCATGGACACCAGTGAAGATCACAAATCATTGAAGAAAAAAGGTTCAGAGCACTGTCTAGTGGGTCTAGATGACCCAACTCCCAATGTTAAAGTGTCTAGGATAGCACATGGGTTACTTAAACTGGTGGAGACAGTCTTAACAGGAACAGGTAAGTCATTGTAGTAAACTCCTCCCACCACCAGGAGGCGCAGGACTCTGTGGTAGTGGGATCAGAGGAACTTTCTTCCCTCTGTGACCCCGTTTATTGCATTCATACAAATAAGAAAAACAACCCAAAGTTCAGGAGGACGGTCAGAATCTCCTCCACGTTGGTTTTGGCCTCCCCCCGCTGATCACAACATCAGCTCGTCGTGGGCCAAAGCTGAGTCCCAGATTGGTTGACGTGACTCGAACTCATCTTCAAAGTTCAGATATTTGAACTCTGGAAACACCATGACGCCTGAAACGCCCTGCTGCTAGGCTGCTGTGCCACACTTGATGTTCAGAATGCGCTGCAGGACCTTCCAGCCCTCGTGCTGTCTTGTGGGGTCCAGATGACCCCACCCTTGCATTGACGTGTTCTCCCTACCATGACAAAGGTGGATAAATGTGGAAAGATTTCATGTAATCCATGGACACCAGTGGAGATCAAGAAAGAAGGTTCAGAGCACTGTCTTGTGGGGTCCAGATGACCCCACTCCCAATGTTAGGCACGTTAACGTTGGGTGTGGGGTCATCTGGACCCCATAAGATAGCACAAGGGTCAACGCGTATACACATTGGCCTAGCATTTAAACTGGACATCTCTGCAGCCCGAATCGCGTTTAGTGTGAACACAGTTTTAGGGTTTTTCTGTTTTTCTACAAAAATACTGACCAGTTAGATGACTGAAGGTGTCCTTTCTGTTTATCAACTACTCTGCTGACGGGAGCTTTCAGGTCTTGTTGGAGGAAAACCGCGCTGAGTCACGAGCAAGAAGGGCGCGGATGCTGGTTCTCACCAACCCCCCCCCCGATGGGCGAGGCCGCATGATGTCAGCGTCTCACATCAAGCCTCAAAGCAGAAAACAATCTCTGCAGAGCTGACTTCCTCCCTGCAGTCGCCGCACAAGGACAGGACGCCATGCTTCTGCGGACTGATTCACATCGAAATAAATACAGACCAAACAATGCGCGCGCCCAAAGGAGGAACCGGCGTCTCTCCGCTGGGCCAGCACCATTTCTGTGCCCACTCCCTCTCCAATCCGGCCAAGCTGCAGCTCCCGATAAGAGAGGAGGGACCACCGAGCGGAGGCATTGTACTGGAGTCCCCTCCTCATACACAAAGAAACTGTAGCAAAAAGAAGAAGGAGATGAAACGATAAGAAATGACTCTTAAAGACTTGTTTTTTTTCTCTGAAACGACTGGAGCTGAAACTCAGCAGCTGCTTCCTCCTCCGGGCCTCATGAGAACATCACCTACAAAAAGGTTCTGCCAGAAGTCCTATCAGCTCCTGGGACACCCAGGAAGCCCCCCCCCCACACACACACACACACACACAGACACATACACACTTCCAAGGACACGGGGGTGCAGGGCCATCGCAGTCACAAACAATTATGGTCTGTAAGCACGTGATGGAGAACAGGCTTCCCTGCAATCACAGCTAATCTTCCTGGTTTTATGAGGACAAAAAACTTCCTTCATGATCCTTTGAAGTCCCACTCCGATCATCTTTGGATCTAATCATCTGTCTTTTAATTATGAATGTGATTTTTTAGCTAAAACCAAAAAAAACAGTGTCATTTTCTAGAATGATTTTTTTTAGGAGTTCGTTAGAAATTCACCTCTGAGTTGTGGGCGGGACCATTAACGTGGAAGTAAGCCTCCACTGATATCCCAACATCCCTTTGTTTACTCTCTCTCCCTCTAGCTTACAGCCCTTCACAACCCCAAGCTAAATGCTTGGGCGGCAGCTTAGCTCAGGCGGTGGAGCAGGGCGTCTAACAACCCAAGGGTTAGTGGGCCGATCCCTGCCCTCCCCAACCAGCTGTCACCCCCCGAGCGCGGCCAGTCCCCCCAGGGGGAAATGCAGTCAAAATGCAGAGAAGAATTTCCCCATTGTGGGATAAATAAAGTATCTATTATTATTATTTTAAAATAGGTGAACTCGGAAAAGCTATTTTGATCTTTAATTCTTTTATAACAGTCCTCTGTGTCCTCTTACATGTTTAAAACCCCCTTTTCATCAGAGTGGGTCTTTAACCATAGGATGTTGTCACTCCTTCACTGGTAAGAAAAGAATCAACCTCTGGGGTCAGTCTGGACGGAAGGCCTTCCTCCATCTATCCATAGCCTGGTTTATCAGTCAGGGTCAAGCGGGGATTTGGGTCGGGCTCTCGGGGAATGCACTTATCCGAGGTGGCTGCCGCGGCAGTGTTAGCGGACTCAGGGTGTCGGTCAAGATGGTCGGACTCTTAGCCGCCACTGGACTCGTCCGGGAGACGCCGCTAAATCCTCCACACTGGTTCAAAATAGAGGCGTGTGGGAAAACGGCTGATAACGCTGGAAAGCTGCCCTTTCCGGCGCGACGGCAACGCCACCAGACTTTGAAAAGGAGTCTCATGTAAGCATCCAAACCGACCTGAAGGTTGGGTTTGAAGCTGCTTTGATTCAGGCAATGGTTTCGTTCAGCTGCAGAAGTATGAAGACAAGTATTCACCTGCAATTCTGTCTGACGACTAAACTGTCGCCAATCATCTGTATAATTCACCTTTTTAACTCCAGAGCTTTAGCTCCATTTTTGTTTGTTTTTTGACTACAGGCACTCTTTAACTGTTTACGAAACACAACCCTGCGCTGAATTGCAAGACTTTCCTGGAGTGAAGTGTTTAGGCAATCAACAAAAACCCATTGATTCTGTTGCAGAGGGAAGTGCAATCCTGATATGAAAAGCCACTTTTCTAAGCGTCAGAGTCAGCGGCTTCAGCCTGATTATGTGAGCAGTTACATCTACGATTTGTAGTGAGCGTTGAGCGTGCGCTATTTAGAGGTCGCCGGAGACATTCCCAGTGTTAAAGGGTTAAAAACAAAAAGTGGTAAAAATGACATAAAAGAGAACACAATATGCAAAAAGTATATTACAAACTGTTGTGTCATTACAGCAGACAAGAAGAAAGTTAAACCAAAGGAAAATAAATGACTAAATTGAAGAATATTTATACATTTTCGTTTCTCTGTGATTTAAACGTGAACTTAGAAAAGTAAACACTTCCACTTCCACACTACTTGATCCAAAAAGTAACCAAGTCTAGTTACCAAGACCAGTAACTATGTCCATTATCGTAAAGTAGACAAAAATGTTTCTTTTTCAGTTTCTCAAATAAATAGAAAAGAGTCGAGTAGGCATCCTTCTGTAAAAGACCGTCTAAACGAATGACATTGTAAGCTTTTAGTTCACAACACAAGTCAACTTTTAGAAAAACAATAATATAAAGTCTATTCAACTCTGTAGTCCAAATAAATGAATCAAACTTAAAATCTCAGAAACTGGTCTCATAAACATTTGTACCTGTTTTCTTCTAAAGCAAAGCCTCAGCCACGTTTGCCCATACGGGTGGATACGGGCAAATCTGTACGGGATATGAGGAAATATCAGTCATACGGCGCTCTGTGAGCCCGTAGAGGCAAAATGTTCATGCCTATTCTCTCTACGGGCATGCTGTGGGCGACAGGTTGTAGCGAACACAATCAGGGCATAATTTATGTGTACACTTATGTATCACGTGCACACCCCGTGCATGTAGCATTTGGACGCATTCAGAGTGTGGCGTAAGGACACAGCACGACGGCATCACCCCCACGTCATAGGTGCCTGTAACTTACTGTGCATTTCCTTTACAAATACTTCACCATACATTGACCACACGCACGAAAATGGTACGTTCCATTCTCATGACATCCTATAACCCTTCTGCTATCCTAAACACTTTACGATTGGGAGTTGGGTCATCTAGACCCACTAGACAGTGCGCTGAACCTTTTTTCTTCAATGATTTGTGATCCTCACTGGTGTCCATGGATTACATGAAATCTTTCCACCTTTATCCACCTTTGTCATGGTAGGGAGAACACGTCAATGTAAGGGTGGGGTCATCTACGATAGCACAAGGGTTAAAGCTGCGAGACACACCTGCACACCTGCACACACCTTGACCCGCCATGGGGCCGGATAGGCCAAAAACCCACAGCTAAGGCCTAAACCTTTAGATATAAGAGACAATCAAACTGAAGTTGAAGATGAAACACATCAAACGCACAGCCTGAGACCCCCGTCTGAAAATAGTTCTTCTATCTCCACCTTGAAAATGCCAACTTTCCAATGAATTTCTCTGGACTCCTCGTCTCTGCTGCTTCTTCCACCTTCTTGTTGTGTGTGTGTGTGTGTGTGTGTGTGTGTGTGTGGTCTTGTATTTTAAACAACTTTGGCTCTGATTGGCTTTCATAAAACATCACGCTGCCCTTAGCCAATCATAATATTTTGCCGTTGTCAGCCCACCTATTTGGCCCTTCTGAAAGAAAGACACTTTATGGCAAAACACCGGTTGATGGTACATTTGGTTTGTGCTTCTGTTCCAAACCAAATGCATTAAAACAGCTGCAATATTAGCAAACACCGGCCTCTGGTCCCACGTTTTGTTGGAGCGTGTTTAAACTGGGTCTTAGGTCTTACATGGCGTACTCACGGGTCATGTGTGGCGTGTTCTCATTCTATAAAACTGGGATTTTTTGTGCAGTTTGAACTTTGAGAGAAAAGTGTGAAAAATGTCCATGTCTGTCTGAGAAAAGCGTAGGAAGAGGATCGTGAGGAGTTTACGGACCTAAAGCATCTAGAATCATTTTTTGGACTGTAACCCCTGCAATACACTAGGGACCACCATACACAAAAATAGATTCACTGCTGAGAAGTGACGTCTAAAAATACCAAAAAACTCTCTGTCTGTTTTTACAGCTACATTCTTTTTTCATTCGGTAGAAACAAAACAAGTGAAATCAATTCAGAGAGAATCTGAAGGTGGGATCTTATGATGTAAACTTCCTCCCAGTCATTTTTGGACACACTTTTACATAAAAAAATCCTCTGTTGAAATGAAGGTTGCACGCACATTTTTATATTAAACTACATTTCTATTGTTTGTTTGTCAAGTTTCCAGTGTTGATTTGTTCAAAATCAATGAATCTTTGTATTATTTCATCATCTTCTGCAGCTCCGGTTCACCTCGTTAACCCGACAACAGTATTGAGGTAAAAGACGAAGAACGTGGTTTAGTTTGAACCCTTATGCTGTCTTGTGGGGTCCAGATGACCCCACTGCTTTGGAGGCACGTTACCGTTGGGAGTTGGGTCATCTAGACCCACTAGACAGTGCTCTGAACCTTTTTCTTCAATGATTTGTGATCTTCACTGGTGTCCATGGATTACATGAAATCTTTCCACCTTTATCCACCTTTGTCATGGTAGGGAGAACACGTCAATGTAAGGGTGGGGTCATCTGGACCCCATAAGATAGCACAAAGGTTGAGCTATAGTTACAGATGTGCTGGTTTATGGCGTCCATGTGTCTTTGTCCAGGTCACCAGATGTTTGGACCACAAACTGAAACGATGAAGATCAAATCAATCAAAACCCACGAACAACCGATCAACGTAACGTGAAAAGTAACCGAGTATTCCTATTTTTACTTCAGGTTCACAGAAAAGTCTATGAATGCATCTTTAATGCTTTCTCACCGACGGGATGTCACAGAACCCCAGACCCTCTGATCCCTGAAGGTGGACCCTGTGTGACAGCTGCTGCTACCCCCACTGTCCAGGAGCCTATTTTGACAAACTGGAGCCATTGTCTTTTTTCCAAGAATGAGCAGAGGGTCACACAAGGCTGGACTGTGTGACCCTCCCCCCATTCATTTGTCCCACCATGGGAGTAAATGCCATCAGAGCTAATTACCTGCAGGGAGGAACTAATTAAGATGTCCTCTGATGCCTCTGAACAATACCCCCCCCCCCCTTCCAGCTTCACAGAGGGTCTACAGTATAGAAAAGGAGGAGTGGAATGTGGGAGGGGAGGGGATGGGTTGGGTCCAACAACTGTGAAGAGATGACCCTCCACTGTCATGACTAGTATTGATAGTATTGGTTGGTTGTTCTGCGGTTGATTGGACTGGTTTTCTCTGAATGTTAGAGCAACTCGTCCAGATCATAATGATCTTTTTTCACTTGCAAGTGAACCCTGGTGTGGATCATTACAGTGTAAATGAAACCAGACTATTTAGAGTAAAAAGACCCACTCATCCATCATCCATCCATTTTCCGATTCTGCTGAATCTCTTTCGGGGTCATGCGGGTTGCTAGAGCCAACCTAGCTACTGTTGGGAGCAGGCGGGGGGGTTCACCCCGAACATGTCGCCAGTCTGTGGCAGGACGTCACAGACTCACGTTTCTATTGTTAAAAAATGTTGGCTGGATTGACTTCATTTGTCTGGATGACATCACACTCACCCTGGTCAGAACGGCTGCTCTAAATGTTCAACATCTCAAACTATTTTTACTGCAGAAGAAAAACTACTTACGACGGCTCAGGAAATCGTTTGGATTTTATTAGCTACAAAAGTCCTAAAAGTGCAGTATAAAAGTTTTATACAAACCCACATGAACACTTACAAGCCGCTCATGCACAATTGATCTCATTCTACCGCTAAGAAAAGAGAAAATGGGTCCTATGAGACAGAAAAACAGCCTGTAACCAGCAGATTTATGAACAATCAAATCCAGCCTGTAACTCCTGATGCTCTCTGCAGACGGTGCCGTTTGGACCCAAACACACAGCTCCTCATCATCCGGGACCAATTGCATTACCTCAACTCTTCCTCCTCAGGTTGTCAGAGCAGAACACGGACGGGCTGACGGACTGCTGGTGGATCCCAGGATAAACCGATTAGAAGCGGATCGCTGGAGGCCCAACGCTCCGTTTGACAGAGTTACGCTTCGGCTGATGTCACTTAAATCACAATAAAACTGTCAGAGAGGAGAAAGCGTTGTTGATCTTTGCTTTCAAGAAAACAGGAACATTGATTGAGCCAAAAGAACACAAATGTCCCCTTACTAGAGCCTGAATTCCTAAATGCTGTGTTTTTTTTACAAAGAAACTTGTGCAATAAAGTGTTAAGGTGTCATGATAAGAATACAAATCTTTATTTTTTTTAATATTTTTCCAAAATGTTATATACAAAAGTCATTTTTTTCAAGTGCACTTCCTGCTTCATGATTGTTTAACCCTTGTGCTATCCTATGGGGTCCAGATGACCCCCCCCCTTACATTGACGTGTTCTCCCTACCATGACAAAGGTTGATAAAGGTGGAAAGATTTCATGTAATCCATGGACACCAGTGAAGATCACAAATCATTGAAGAAAAAAGGTTCAGAGCACTGTCTAGTGGGTCTAGATGACCCAACTCCCAATGTTAATGTGCCTCCAAGGGAGTGGGGTCATCTGGACCCCACAAGATAGCACAAGGGTTTACCGGGCAGCAGCTGGATGATGATTGGCTCCAAGGACCCATCAAAATAAAAGCACAGATGACCTTTTTCCATCCTTCCTTTGTTGCCTTTTCTTGAAATGCTTGCTTAGAAATATTTTAAAGTGGATTCAAGTTATGTTTGTGTACTTCTGAGGGAAGCCCCGCCTCCTCATTCAGCCTGATCCAAGACGAGCAGCTGGCTGAAACTCAATGGAGTCATGATGCTCTGAGCTGAGGATGTCTTTTAGTCTGTTTTGACGAAGTGTTCATTGAAACCAGCCATGTCTTTTACAACCGTTTCTGGAGGAACTTGAGTGCTGCTGATCCTCCTGAATGTCTCCCATTCACTCCTGAGCTGAACAAACGTCTGAGCATCCTCACAACGAAGAGACGCCATCACTAACACAAGGCAGAAACAGAAGGAATGTGGAAAACTTCACCTGCACTGTCTCCAGATATTTATCTCGGACTCACACTGGATAAAGTTTTGGATAAAGATTTCCTGGATCGCAGGGCCATCAATCATACACTATCATTCACACCTAGGGACAATCTACAGGGGTATCAAAGATACGGCCCGCGGGCCATATCCGGCCCGCCAGGTGGTTTACTCCGGCCCACACATGAAGAGTAAAAATCATAAGAATGATTAAAAAGAAAGCAAGTTTCTAGTACATTCCTGTGGCGAGTTATGATTTTTTAAAGACATAACCGAAATGCGCAATTCCGCCACTAGGGAGAGCAAAGGAAAGGAAAAACAGTTGAAACAGCAAATCTCTGCATGTGCCAAAAGTGAAACCTAACAGCTCTGCGTCTGGGTAAGATGCACTTTGGTTCCCTATGAGCCTTACCACTGTTATCTTGCTATAAGGATGATCAGTAGCAACACCCTAATGACCAAAATGTTGTCAAACGTGAAGTGGAGTGAAGAGATTTCCAGGAAAAATGGACAGAGTTTTTTCTTTCTTTCACGAAGCTGAATGCAAACCCAAAATGCTTTGTATGTCATCAACAACGCAGTGCTCAAAGAATATAACATTCAACACCACTATGAGACTTACCATAAAGAAAAGTTGTTGGATTGCTTCAGTGTCAGATGTAAAATATTCAGTCTGTATTAATTTGAATAGACCAACTTTTCTTTAATTGAAATTAATTTTATTCGAGATCCATTGGCCCCAAGTGATTAGGCTACTATGTTGGTTGAGGCATTCTTTCAAATTGAGTAAAAAAAACTAAAACAAAGCTGTTATTTTGCTTTTATGTTATGGTCCGGCCCACTTGAGATCAGACGGGCTGAATGTGGCCCCGGACCAAAATGAGTTTGACACCCCTGATCTAGAAGCATGTTTTTGGATGGTTGGAGGAAGCCGGAGCCCCCAGAGAAAACCCACACATCCACGGGGAGAACATGCAAACTCCACACAGAACGCTCCCCTGTTGGTGTTCTGGTTCAGGTCCCCCAGCCAGGACTTGAACAGGAAAGGTTCAAGTCTGGAGCAAGACCTCTAAACACTGCGCCACCATGCAACAACAAAAAAAAAGTCTTGTTTTGAAAGGTTTACCAAAAAAAAAGATTTATTTTAATCATGTTTGTCATCATGGCTTATCTTTTCATTTAAATGCCACATAAACTTGATCCCTTTTAGAATTAAGATTAGACTCAGAAGTCAAAACAAACGAATCCTTCAGTGACTTTTTCAAATGCAGCTAGTTCAGGATTTTCAGAGTAAAGGTGAAAGCTCGTCTGTGATCTTCAGTGTGAAAATGTGTCAATCACTAAATAACTTTTCAGATTTCCAGCCTTATGACAATTATTCAGCTTTCCTGCTGTTGTTCTGCACTTCCTGCTACTGATGCGGCTTATTTTCTTTAGGCTGAGTCAGAATTTGGTTTAAATGAACATTTTGTTCTGAACCTTCAAATGTTTTAGCTTCATTTTTAAACTAACATAGGCCATATAAGCCTGATTGTTCGGCTACTTCATTAGCATATCATCTATTTGAAATATTTTCCATTGCATAACTCTGTTTGCAGAAGTTTTAACAGCTAGTTTATTCTGCAGTTTTACAGCTAAATTAAAACCATTTCACTCCACTGAATGAGAAAGAACAGGTTTACTTTGAAAACTAAATGAAAAACTGTTTTCTGTTTGGCTAAATGAAGAAGAAAAAAAACACCTGATCCAATAAATACTGAAAAGCATTTTATTAACTTTGGTGTGTTTTTACAGATATGTACATTCAGACATGCTTCAAACAGCTGCTAACAGTCAGTGGTCTGATGCCGCCATCTAGTGGTGACTTTGTGAACTGCATCACAACATTCCTTGTTTAACTGAATTAATTTGAAATGCTTGAAGGACTAAAAATCTTTTACAGAAAATTCTCAGATGAATTTACTATAAACTGCGCGTTATTTCCACAAAACAAATGACATCTGCCTTCAAGCGTTTTTCTTTCCAAATAATCCACGTTAGAAAGTTGATTTAATATCCTTTTGACGGATGATTTAAGACTTAAAAACCACAACCCAATTATTTAGACCATAAACGGATCAACATGTTGGTTCTGCTGTGGACTTCGTTACATATTGAACATATTACAGCCAGAAGAGGCCGAGCGGCTGTTTCCTCAGCAGAGCAGCGTTTGGTGGATCTTTCTGCAGATCTTTGTCAGCAGGTTCCTGGATGGAGTGAAGGACGCCACCACGTCCTGGATCTGCTGGATCCTGCAGAGGAAAGTTACAGCTGCATTCCTCAGTATTTCTTTATTCCAATCCTTGTGAATCAGGAGCAGAAGAAAAAAAACACAGTTGAGATTTCTGTCGTACGTACGAGGTTTCTCCGATGATGCTTTGGAAGCTTTCCACCTCCAGGTGGTAGACGGGGCCCGCCACGCTGACGGAGAACGCCACCCTGAACTTCAGGAAGGCTTTGAGGCTGCTGAAGACCACGTGCACTCTGGGGACATCAGGAGACGTCAGGTTTAGCTGAGAACAGGAGGTGAACAGAGGAGGAGGAGGAGCAGCTCTCACCGCGTGTCCGTGCAGGTCAAGCTGAGGATGTGGAGCCGCATGGCGCCCCACATCTTCAGCAGCCGAAGCTCCTCCCCCAGCAAACGGCAGCGGCTCACCACCAGGCTGACGTCGTGGAGCAGCTGGAAAAACAGCGGGCGGCAACCATTAATCAGACGGTAAAGGAAGCTCTAAAAGAGCAGGACTAAACGTGAAAAGAATGTTGTAAAACCTTTTTTATGAATCAAATTGAATACCCCCCCCCCTCCAGAAACTACAATGAAAATGTAATTATTACTCTAACATGGCAAACTCATGTTGGATTTGGTTTTACTTCAAAGAATAAAACTATGTGATTATGATTGCTGTATAATTTTGGTTAATGTGAAGAAGCCATCTTTATGTGTAATAGTACCTCTGCTTACGTTGGAGCCATGTTTGTAATGTTCTACCAAGGAATAAAAACTCAATAAAGTACAAGTTCAAACAAATAAAACTATAAAGTGTTTTTTAAAGTTGGAGAATAAGCATAAAGTAAACAAAAATGTGTTTCCAGAAGTAAATAAATTTTTAAGGTGACGGTTCTCATTTCCAATTTAAAACTGTTGAGTGTTTTTTCTAGAGGAAAAAGAACTAGACTCGCTTTGCTGAAATGAGTTCTGAAAATTGATTTGGTTTTAAATATAGTTGATCTCTGAAAAATCTTGTAATGAATTATGTGACGTCTTCCAGCTCGGTGGAGAAGCACAAAACGATCTTCTAGTTTTGGGAGTTTCTAGGTTTTTCCACTAAAGATAAAAAGAGAAATCCTCTTCTAAAAGACATTTGGGTTTTCTCCCACGCCAAACGCTTTCCAGACGGTGGCGGTGCCTAAACACCGCCCACATTTGTTTTCTAGTAACACTCGAGTGATGGAGCAGCGTGACGGCTTGATTTCCTTCTTTCTTGACGGTCTGCATCTCTGTTTTCACACGGATGTCACCGCTCATCGCCATGACAACTGTCTTTTTTGGAGCGTTGGACCCGTCCGGTCAATGGATTCGAATCTTTTGCTGTGAAGTACAGCAGAGCTGTCACTCGCTTCGCCTTCAGCATTTTCTACTGAAGCCCCGCCCACTCTCACAGCCATGACCCCACCCACAATAACTGGACAGTAGAGTTGTACAACAAAATGGAATAGAATGAATAACTCTGCATACATCGGTACCGGTACCGAGCTGCCAGAGTTCTGGTATCTAGTCCCAGCCAGGAGCCCCGGTCCTGCTTACCTTTGGGACGTCCCCCCTGGTCGGGTATTTCTCCACCCAGGCCGACTCTCCAGCCACAAACTGCGACACCAGTGTGTGAACGAGGCGGGCGTGGTCATGCGACCTCTCACCTGGTTGAAAAAGCGTGGTCAGGAGCGTGAAACAGCACAGCGCTGGCGTGGAAGCAGCAGAAAGAGTTTGGTTCTCCTACCATCCAGATGGAGGCTGAAGACGATGTCGCTCAGTCTCTGCTCTGCCGCCGCCTCAGGACCACTTCCTGTAGAAACACAACCACACGTTTGTGGAGGAACCGGGATGATGAGGACCTCTGACGCCACAGAAACTCGTACCATCGGAGTCGGGGAAGACCAGCTGCAGGAAGACGGTGTCGTGAAGGAAACTGTAGAGGCTGGCGTTCTGGCTGTTCTCCTTTAGCCTCCATTCGTTCACTCTGACGTCACAGACAGACAACAGCGTAAACCAACAGTGTTCGTCTGAAAAACCCCAACAGGGCGGAAGTGAAGGCCGGTGGGGGCGGGCGGCACTGACGTGTCCAGCGTGTCCATGTGGGTCTGCAGCTTCCCTGTTTCCTCCTTCAGCTTCTTGACTTGGTTCAAATTCTGCTGCTTCTGCGTTTCCAGCTCAGCCTGTTGCCTAAAAACAAACAGAATTTCCCAAACGATCCCAGGAGAGGGCGTTGACACGCCGACAGACATCCCATAACCGAAGCAGGATCATTAGCAAACCCTAATCAAACCTGTTGTCGTCTGCTGATTTAGCGTATTTTCTTTAGGCTGAGTCAGAATGAGTTAGAATAAAAACATCCAAACATCTTTGAAATGTTCAACGTTTTGGAGGAAAATGGCGGCGTGGACGGCTGTCGCTACAATCGCTAACTTTGCTAAAATGAAACCAAATAAGTTTCCAGAATAAAAGAAATTGCGATGTTCTCTGTTGGTGGTTGCCTTGGAAACGCCAAGGCCCCCTTTGTAGTTTTACAAACAGGGAAAAACACAGAAGTATCAGCCCAGCAGGTAATCTCTTTTGTCATAACCCGATTATTCTGCTTTTCTCTGAAGGAATCAGAAGAGATGGACGTCTGGAACGGGCTGAACTCACCTCTCGCCGTCGGCCAACGTCTTCGTCACCTTTTCTACGTCTGAAGAACACAAAAAGGCTGTCAGCTCAAACTCAGAAGCCAAACATCTGATCAGTGAAGCTGCATCTGCTTACCTTCCTGCAACGACTTCAGGCTTGGTTTGTCTTCAGAACCGGCGTCCTCCACTTCAGCGAGTTCTAGAAGACAAAGAAAACCGTCCTTGTGTCTGTTCTGCTCCCTCCGGTTCCGTTTCCTCACCGTCTGGGTCTTCACCTGCTTCCAGCTCAGCGATGCAGCCGTCCAGACTCCTGATCATCTGGTCGGCTTGCTCCAGTCTTCCTCTGAGTGTCTGCTGCTCCTCCTGGGGAAGGACCGCATTTAGGTTACAAAGCAGAACAGGTCCGGCCTCGTGATGTCACAGAGTGTGCTGGTACCAGATGAGCGCTCATGAGGTTGGTGTACAGAACCTCCTTCATGTGGTGCGACTGAACTTTGCTCTCTTTTCTGTAGAGGTTGCACCTGGCCTTCAGCTGAGCACCGAACGCTTTGAGCTGCAGATGGAAAGAGGAGAAGGTCACTGCACCGACCGTCCTCCAGCTGCATGAGGTAAAACAGGCGGAGGCTTTGCTGTAGCACCTCCTTCTCAGAGAGGAGTCGGATCTCCTGCCACAGCGCCGCGTTGACTCTGCTCAGAGGTTTCTGCAGGTCCCACATCCGGCCTTGGAGCCTGAAAACATTCAAATCTTCCTGTTTTTAAATGTTTGCAGGAAATGACGTGAGATCTAAAATTCAGTTAGGTTTCAGTTTTAATGAACAAATGAATCTATTTAAAATTTTACCTAATAAATATTGTTTAAAAAATGGAAGTATTGGCATTGCGGCAGGTTTTAAAAGTAACTTCCAACTGTTACTTGTACCCCGATAAGAGGGAACTACATCAGCCTAACAATGAAGAAAAAAACATTTCTGAGCAATCCAAAGAATTATCGCCTCCAATACCATAATAAACATGTTGACACTTTTTCCACATTTGATCCCAACAGCAGGAAAAGACATGAATGATTCCATAGTTTGGAGAGTTCGATCATTTTGAAGCCTGGGATGCAGCAGAAGAGAAAGAATGTTGTTTTTGTTCTGCTGCAATGTTTAAACACTGAAAAGAAGCGTCGTTTTTAAATGATTTCAATGAAGGATTTCTCAGACTGAACTACATTTCCCATGAGAACTTGCTGGGGGCGGGTCTATCTGGCCCCTTGTGGTTTCTGGAGAAAACGTTTCCTATTTCTTTCTTCTGAAAACTCTTCAGTGTTTGGTGAATGTTTCAAGTGTACCGCAGCAACTGAACTGCATGATGGGACTTTGAGTGTCTGCTGGTTTAGACTACAGCAACTCTAAACACAACTAAGGTGGATTCTGAGGTGGAGAGAAGCAGCTTTGTGCCTTTATGCAGCACTTTCCATTATAAACAGTGCAAAGCTGATATAAAAGCAGCTTTTTCCGGTCAAATTCATTCACGGCCATTGTGTGACTGGTCGACGAGTGTGTCAGAGAGCGACATCTCTAGTGATGAAGGGTTAAAGGGGAACCCACCGTTGGACCTCCTGGCTGAGGTTCTGGACGTCTGCCTCATAAACCTTCTGTTTGGGTCGGCTGATGTGTCGGTTCTTCAAACAGTCCATGGTCGTCGCCTCCGCCTCTGACAGAAGCTGCGGAAAGCAGAAGTCAGAGCTGCAGATCTCTTCTGCTCTCCTAAAAGGGAACGTTAGAGGAACACAGAACCCACTCTGGACGGTAGGACGCTCTGGCGAGGATTGTGGATGACAAAGTCGATGTTGAAGAGTTTGAGGAACTCTGAGACCGTGATCGTACCGTCTTCAAGTTTCTGGAAACCAAACCAAAAGAGAGGTTAGATGAAGAACAACGGCGATGGAGAATCTGCGGCGGGACGGCGCACCCTCTGAGCGTCACTGCTGGAGTCTTCCAGCTGGGATTCAAACAGGCTGTTCTTGATGGCTGTGAGGAGAGGAAATGATGGTCAAAGCCAGCAAAGCTGCAGCTGCAGCAGCGTTCACCCGGCAAACGTGCTTTACTTGAATCGAACGCAGCTTCGCATCTGCTGGAGGAATCGCTGGTCTGTGTGGCGGTTCGAGTCCTGCTCACGTCCTGCTCACCGTCCTCTGACATCTGCAGAGTTTAAACAAAGACGGAAAATACATTTGTTCCTTAATGTTCTAGAAATATTCTCTTTCTTCAAAGTTCAATCCTGAAGAAACAGGATTTATGAAGGTCTGCCTGCAATCATATGAGACTGAAATCAAACACTAAACATGCAGTTTGTCACAAATAAAAGCCTGTTTCTCTCACTCCTAGCCTTTTACTCAGAAATCTAAAACTGTATTTTCAAAATAAAACTTTCTTGTGTTTCCTGATTTCTTTGACCCACTCTCTGTTTCTCCTATTATTTTCTTTAGTCTTGTGGCTGCTGTCAACTCCCGCTACCCAAAATGAACAAACCAAAAGACAAAAACAAAAGCCAAATTAACTTCAAAGCCCAGCTCGAGTTGCTCGAATACGACACAGGATTAAGGAAATAACCAGTAGCTTGTCAAAATAGTCAATAAATGAGTAGAAATTAAAAGTCCTGCAGATAGCCAGAAGAAGCTTGAGGTACATAAAATCAAAATATAAAGGAGCTAAAAACCTTTTCAAAAAATTCATTGAAACATTTTTTCAATAAAGTCCATAAAACACCAACTGTAAAAAATGGTGGTAACCTTTGAAATGTTCTAACTCACATGTGTCAAACTCAAGGCCCGGGGGCCAAATGTGGCCCTCCATGTCATTTTATGTGGCCTGCGAGAGCATAAAAGTTGTTGATTCCTTAAAATAAAAAATAAAAATTGGTGTGTATTTATTCATATCTAGGGGGAATCTGACTTGAAATATCAGATTGAGCAACTATACATTAGGACTTAAACACTGTCCATATAATCTAACCTGACAGAATCAAATGTAAAAGGATTTATGCTAAAGGAACAAGCAAACATGTGTTTTCTATGCAACTGGAATTGTCCCTTCAGAAAGTTATTACAAATAAATACATTAGTTATTTAATATTTAGGAGTAGTTAAGTTTATTTTTCATTACATTTAGTTGAATGTATAAGTTATATCTGGGCCTTTGAGGACAGCCGCTATACTGATGTGGCCCTCAGTGAAAATGAGTTTGACACCCCTGTTCTAAGTGGACCTACCAGCTCAAACTCTGAGGAGACTTTCAGCCGCTTCTCGTCCTCCCGTTCATCTGGACTTTCCGTCAGGGGTCTCTTCTGGCCTGGCTGTTCCACCATGAACACATTGTTTTCCAGAGGGTCAGCTAGGAACTCCTCAGGTGGACTCCTCTCCTCCGTGATCCTGTCGGGGCTCCTGGTGTCTAGGATTTCAGACATGTCCTCACAGCTGTCCAGCTCTTCGTCATAAATGTTGCTGATCTCCTCTTCGGGATTGTTCAGCTCGCTGGTGCTTTTTGTGGCTTCTCCAGCAGAAATCACCTTGTTTGGGTCTTCGGGGCATCTTCTGTGTGGGAGTTTGGGTTTGAACCCCCCCACAGAGAGTCTTGATATCAGCTGCTTAGTCTTACACTTGAAAGGAGTTTTATCTGCAGTTGCTGTGGCAACAGGCTGTTCTCCCTCCTGGTGGCAAAGATCTTGAGCTTTGGCTTCCGCGTTTGAAGCCACTTGGAGCTGCTCGTCTGATGCAGGTGCAGACGCAGTTCTATCCGACGCGTTCTTGTAAACGTCGTGGTCGGTCTGGGGCAACGGTGCCGTGCACATCTCCATGGCAACCACATCAGGAGCTGCATTGATCAAGTGGCTCAAACGCCTGACTTTTGTCTGTAGGTCAGCTAAACTCTTTCGTCTGGATCTTCGTGACTTTAACGTTCCGTGTTGGTCCACAGATGGGCTCTCCTGCTCCAGTGAGACAATAGAACCTAAATTTGCTGGTTCAGGTTCTTTCATCAGCTCAGCTTGGCCTGAAGTGACGCGATCTGGGGAATTTGAGATCTTGGTATTGCAGGATCTCAGCATTTCTTTGTTCTCTGATGACACCTTGTGGTCTCGAGTCTGAATCTCAGCAGAATTTGTTCTTCAATACTTCGTAAGTTTGATCTCACACATGTCCAAACCTTCAAAGATTTGTGTGGAAAGTTGGGTGTGGTTTTATCAGGCAACGGCTCAGGTTTTTGGTCAGATGGACATCTATTTGGTTCTAGGGTCTCAAGAGGATTCATAGTGTTTGTTTTCTGATGGTCCACAGGAACAGAGGCCCGTGACATGGATTTGTTCGACTCCTCGAAACAAGATCTGGTTTCCATGCATGGAGAGAAAGAGCCGTGTCTGGTTGTAACACCAAATTATTATCAATATTTGCAGAAAGAGTCCGAGTCTTGTCCATAGCAGTGTCCCTGGAGGAGGCTTTTCCACTTGTCATCAGGAGAGCGGCCCATACTCTGGACAAAAAACTGGTTCCAAGAGGAGGGAAAAATGTTTGCAGTGCAACTTTTCTTGGTCCTATTTATCGCTTCATCTGTTGTGATAGACCCGAAGGACTCCGGGTCTATTGCAGAATGAGCTGGACTTGGAAGAACATGAATGTCTGTAGCGTATGAGTACACCAAGTGTTCTTTGTTGCATCCATGGTTGTATTATCTGCTGTGAACTCACAGGTTTCTCCTTCTTTATGTGTGTGTAAAAATCTACATCCGGCCAAGGTATTATGCCTAAATCTACATCAATGTAGACAGTGACTTTTTTCATTATGATCCATAGTCGCATCAGATAAGGTGAACCTGACTGTTTTGTCTTCTTTAGGAGGTGACACATCTTTTTAGTTTGAGGGAACTTTGCTCAAAATTTGCAGGAATAACTTGAGTGCAACTCTGCATCACATTCACGGCTTCATTGATTGTAGTGGACCTGATGGGTTTTTCCTCTTCAAAAACATCCAGTGCTGGTTGTGAAAAGACTTTTAGATTGGCAGGGATGTTGATAGCATGACCTTTGGTCACGGCCCATTGCCGCATTCCCTTTATATCATACATTTGGGTTTTGTTCGTGTTTAGAGCATGAACTCCACACCCTGTGGTTGAACAAGCCTTTAAATCTGTATCGATGTTGACGGTGTGACTCTTGGTTACGCCCATTCCTGCATCAAGTAGCAGTGAACTCCTCACAGTTTCTCTCCATTAGAGGGTAACACCTCACCGGTGTTTTTGAGGTATGTTGGCTGGAAAACCAGAGGGCTGCTGACGGTGTGACTCTTGGTTACATCCATTCCGTATCATAACACTGAACCCTCACGGTTTTCTCCATTAGAGGGTAACGCCAATGTTGTTGAGGTGGTTGATGGCTGGAAAACCAGAGGCAATGTTGACGTGTGTGACTCTTTTGGTTACATCCATTCCTGCATCGCTAACACTGAACCTCACGGTTTTCTCTCCATTAGAGGGTAACGCCTGTCGTTGTTGAGGTACATTGCTGAAAACCAGAGGCAATGTTGACGGGTGTGACTCTTGGTTACGCCCATTCCTGCATCGATAGCACTGAACCTCACTTTGGTTTTCTCCATTATGGGTAACGCTCAATGTTTTTGAGGCATGTTGGGTTGAAACCAGAGGCAATGTTGATTTGCACTCTTGGTTACGCCCATTCCTGCATCGTTA
Organism: Oryzias sinensis; assembly: GCA_037389245.1. NCBI lineage: Eukaryota > Metazoa > Chordata > Actinopteri > Beloniformes > Adrianichthyidae > Oryzias > Oryzias sinensis. The sequence goes on along the minus strand of CM074509.1, from coordinate 17,306,815 downwards.
GCACTGAACCTCACGGTTTTCTCTCCATGAGTCGGTAACGCCTCAATGTTGTTGAGGTACGTTGGTTGAAAACCAGACGCAGTGTTGACGGTGTGACTCTTGGTCTGGTCCATTGCAGCATCTGTCCGAGTAACCATCACAGTTTTATCGTCATGTCTAATCAGGTCTACATTTGAGAACAACTGCGGTGAACTTTTACAGTTGATGTTTGCTGTGAAGCTCTGTGTGATGTCCATGCAGTCATCATCTGCGGTAAACTGCACCGTTTTCTCTTCATTGTTCAAACCAAACCTGGTCTAAAAAAACAAACAAAAGAACATTTCGTTTAGAGAAGTTCCAACACATTAAAACATGACAAACTTTTGAATCTTTCAAACAGCTGTACAAACATCTGCAAGAGACAGTTTTAATTCCAACCTTTTACAGATATTTTGCGAAATTGTTTATGGATGCAGCAGCTAAAACCCTTCATGTAACATTGAGGAAATAGTTACTCTTACCTGACATCTTTGTGAAGATTTTATGGAAGGTTTCAAAGACGTTTCCACACCTAAACACGTAAATCCATACATGAGAATGTTTCACAGCGATGTAGTGGAAGTTATACACCAGTGACAAAACAAACTAACCCAAAACCGAAACGTTTATGGCATCACTGCTTTACATTTTTCCGACACTCATTAATGGATTATTAATAAAGCTAAACCTGTGGGGGTCACCTAGCATTCATAAGAATATTTAAATGCTTTTTTCCAGATTGTAGTCCAGACCCAAAGGACTCTGAAACCCTTATACCACAGCTTCAGCTGTTAAAACATCACCAGCCCTTTCTGAGTACAAACATTTAGCAATTAGTCACCCAAGCAGAGGCTCAGCTTTAGCCCATGAAGTGTTGATGACGTGATCATTCGAGAAAATAGTCAAATTGTTTACCGATGCTTTTGTAAATGTCAGCATTAGAAATAAGAGAAAAAAAAAAAGTAATATTTGGTTGTCCTCCCCAATTTTTGGTTGTCTTTCGATACCAATATTCAACAACAACGAAACCTACTCAGATGTCAGTACTTACGTCTTTATTTCTTGTATACATTTAATATCAACTGCCTCTTATGATGGACATGTAAAACACTCTTTAAATATTAAAAACAAACATTTCACTAAAAGTGAAGCATCTGGTTACACAAAGTATTGCCATGTTAATCAAATACTGTTACGGTCAAATGAAAATACTTTATCTTACCCTATAATATATCAGAAAATTGATTCCATTAACCAACACTGTAACGTAATGAGTATTTTGAGAACACTTGTATGGACTGGGACTAGTACAGCATTCCAAATATAAAGTAATATTTATGTGTGATGAAAAGTTATAATATGATATAACATCTGTTTCAAATAAACACATGTGTAGATGATACCATGTTTACATTGTGAACTGCAGTAGCAGTAAAGACTAATATCCCTGATCTTTTAAACCAGACATGCAGGTGCAATGTTGTCATTTTGCGATGTCTTCAGGTGTACTCTGTTCGTTCAGACGTCACGTGACATCGTACACTCGGTTTTATCTTAAAAAGTCGGACGTCGGCTTCCCAAAAACTTTGAAAAAAAGTCGAAAAATACCAAAATGTTAAATAAAAGACCAGGTTGTCACACGGACAACCATCAGGTTCATTTTTGGTTGTCCTCCGGGAAATCTGGTTGTCTCGGACAACAGGATAACCGCTTATTTCAAAAACTGGAGCTCTTTAAAATAAATAAACATGCTCTCTCAGTATAGTATTCTATGCATTGATTAATACTGAATATACAGATGAACAGTTGATGCTTCAACGTAGCGATAATGCCAAAAACATTTACAGTAGCTCCTCCCACATGCACAAGCATCAAGTTTATGAACACATAAGCAGACGAGCAGCAAATGTGACGCGTGTCAAAGGCAGAGGCAGCTGACGGGAATCGTCTTTAGTGTCAAAGTAGCCTAAGTTATAGTCCTAATATTGTAATACAGCTGCTTTACCTTGACTGCTGGACGATCCTCTGATGTTCTCCTGTCCTGAAGCCGCGTCCGCTTTATCCTGACTTCTGCTGAGCGGGAAAACTTCCTCTCGGGACGAAATGAGAAACTGAAGAGGATCTTGCGAGTCGGAAAGTCCTTCAATGCGTCCCGTTTGAACCTCAGTCATCTCCATGCTGACGTCGCCCTCGGGATCGTCTCCGCCGGGCTCCGTGGAGCTTCTGTTCATTGACCAGATTCCTTCGCGGATACACAAGCTGGGGTCACTGGATTTGGACTGAACCTTTTTGGGTGATGGGTCAGACGATCCGGTTAATATTTTAGCTGAAAAACCGCTGGAAGCGTCGACTGTGTGACTGCGAGTTATGTCCATGAAGTCGTTCTCCACAGGAAGCGTTACTGTCTTCTCGCCTTTGGCAACAGAGCTGACCTGAGAACAGAAACACACCAAGTGCTGAAGAAAAACCCTCCTACAGCTGCTAACTACAGTGCTTCACTCAGAGGAAAACTTACACTGGGGTTTGGGTGCAGAGGACCTGCAGAGTTCATGTCTGAATGTGGAAAGAAGATTGTTAAAAACATTAGATGATGAGCAGAAAACAAATGATTTCAAACAAAAATCTAAAGTTTCTGACTTAAACCAATGATCCTACATTTCCCATAATGCAGCTCAATAATTTGATTGACTGTATGAGAGAACTGGACCAAGCGGGTATGATGCCGCCCATAGAAACTGGCAAATACAATTTCTGAACTTGTGTTCTGACGTCCATGTGATGCAGATCTTTAATCAAACAGTGAAATATTCAAAGTGTCAAACCTCTCGGGTCTGAAGTTCTGCTCGGTTGCAGTGATGCCCCTTTCTCTGCAAACATGTCCAGAGTTGGAAAGAGACATTGAAACAGGTCGTCCTTGTCAGCGACTCCCAGACTGTGACCCATCTGAGGTTCGGCCTGAAACTCATCCACACTCATGTCGACGTCTAGACACGCCATGCTTCCACCAAATCCTTTGCTGATCTTCTTGGTGGCCTTTTCTAACCCCGGTTGCTGGCTTTCTTTGACCGCTTCAACTCTCTGGGTTTTACTCAGACCCGCCACACTTCCAGAACTTTTTCTTAGCGGTCCAGCAAAAGCTGTTCCTACACTGGAGCTAGTCGGCTGAGAGAGACTCGCTAGGAAGTCTTCAAATCCAGGATCCAAACTGTTCACTATTGCAGAGAAGCTTCCTTTTTGTCCACTGAGGTCTGTGGATCTGCTGGTCATGTTCACAGATAGGTCTGGGAGTCCAGCCTCCACGCTTTTCTCAGACATGTACGTCTCTCCCAGTAAGTCTGCGTCACCGCCGATGTTGATGGTGTGACTGTGGGTCATGTCCATGGTGGCGTCGTCAGCCGAAAACACCACCGTTTTCTCCCCGATCTCGTTCCAAACATCAGGGTAGACCTGATGATGACAAACAGCCCCTGAAACGTCTGAGACCAATCAAAGGTCTAAAGAAGGAGTGTCAGACTCCAGACCTCGAGGGCTGGCCTCCTGCTGGTTTTCCAGAAAGCCTGCCTTAGTTGCTGCTGATTACCTGGATCAGGTGTGTTTAGCCAATGAGGAGCATCGATGGCAGGTTGGTTGGAAATCATGTTGGAAACCGGCCCTTGAGGCCTGGATTCTGACACCCCCGTTCTAAAGCCTCTGAAGCTTTTGAAGCCTCTGAAGCCTGCATCGATCTGGACATTAAACTTACAGCGTTTGCTTGCAAAGGAACACGCAGAGGAGCCTTCAGCAGGTTTTCTATGCCTGCATTTGAGAGGGGAAAAAAAGGTAAAAACATTTTTACAGTTTCTGATATAAACCAGGGGGTCCCCAACCCTCAAGACAGAGAGCAGGTACCAGGCCAACCGCATATTTGTTATCTGATTCTGAAAGACGGTTTTCATTTATTTTGGAAAACGTTCAGATTCTCTCCAGCACATCAATCTGCGACTGACACTTAATTCACTGCCTTTTTACAGCTGCTGGTTGGTTGACCAGATCAACTATTACAGCTACATTGGCATAAGCTAGCAAAATGAACAAATAACAAACATATTGGGACAGATTATTTGTAAAGAAATAATTGCATAAGACAAAAACAGGAGTCCTAGAGCCTTGGTTGTCTTTCCTGCTAGCTCCAACCTCAGCATCCTTTCACCAACATCATCACTGTTCCTCCTCTAAAAATGTCCAAACCATCTTCCTCCCTGCATTTATCTCCAGAACATCTACCATCATCTGTTCCTCTGACGGATTCATTCCTGATCCATTCTCTCCCAAAGAGAACCTCCACATCTTCATCTCTGCTAGCTGCAGCTCTGCCCATCACTGGAAAATCATTCAGTGTCCCAATTCAGAATAATTTGCCAAAAAACAAAATAAAAAGAAAGATTTCTCTACATACTAGGCCTGCACAAATATACAGCAAATTTGTCGTTATCGCGATATCAAACTGTGCAATATCCATCCAACTTAAAGCATTTAACGAATCAATTGAATCCCTTTATACATTTGACCAATCAGATGGAGCCCTTCACGTTGTTGACCAATCAGATGGAGCCCTATTATGTTAGACGTTCGCCTCCTTTGTCAACGAGGGTCATTTGGAGTTTCATTTTTAAACTGTTACAATGAAATGGAAATGATGTTTTTGGTTGTTTTGCTATTTGTTTACATACCGCAAACTACATCGTTATCACATTTTTGTTCACCAATATCGCAGGTTTTCCTCATATCGCGCAGCCCTACTACATATATATATGAAAGACCTACACTGACAGCCGTCACAAACCCTCAGAAGCAGCTGAGTTCAAAGTTTAGGGAACAATTACTTTTCCAAGTGACTTGATTTGGTTTGGACTAGGCCTGCACAATATACCGCATATTTATCATTATCGCAATATCCAGCTCTGCATTATGCATATCGCAAAAGACGGAGAATATCGCAATAAATCGCAAACCCAAAATGTGTTAAAACAATCTTCTAGCAGCTTGAAGCATTTAACGAATCAAATGTTTGTCCCCCATGTCGATGAGGGTCATTTGGAGTATAATTTTTAAACTGTTGCAATGAAATGGGAATGATGTTCTTGTTTATTTTTCTGTTTGTTTATTTACCGCAAATTTATCGTTATCGCAATATTGATCACTAATATCGCATATCGCAAGTTTTCCTCATATCGTGCAGCCCTAGTTTGGACAGAGTATAAAAATGAAGTCAATTCAGTCAATGAAGTAACTTTTTTTTTTAAATAACATTGGATTCATTATATTTGATTGGATGATTTGGTTCACTCAATTTTAGTGATAAAAAGGGAAAAAGACAAACATAACATACATATTTATAGATATGTCAATTATGTGAAAGATATTAATTATTAAATTGATCAGAAAAAGTTAATAACAGGAAATCAATAATAAATATTAGAAACAACCAAACACTGTGTGGATTATAATAATAATTCAAATAAATGTCATTCTTACCACTAATTTGTTGACTCTTCTCTGCTTTTAGCTCAGCTTGAGCCCTAAATGTAAAAAATAAACAGTTTCAACTTAAAGAAAATACAAATATGACAGAAAGTTGAAATGTGCATATATATATATATTAAAAAATATATAGTTCACCTATTCTGTGTTGCTACACCTGCTGCAAAAAAACATACAAAAATACACACAAAGATAAAAAAACTGCTGAATTTTTCCTTTAAGTGCCACATCTGTGCGTGTGATTTTGAGACGTACCTGGTGCTGTTAACTCTTGTAAAGGATTTCGAACAGGTGAGGCATTCTTCACATCACTGATGAGAAACAAAACATTTAAAATAGTTACTATTTAAAAAACTGTTGTTGTTTTTTTTACTATGACTTTACTTTTAGACCATGAGAACTGGACTGAGTGTGACGTCACCCATAGGAAATGGTTTACTTCCAGCCCCAACAAAAGGAAGACAATTCAGAGGAGTCAGCAGGAATCACTCTGAGACAGCGTTTCTATGGCAACTAAACTAATCAATCAGGAGTGAGCTTGTTGGATGTCCACACCTCTAACACTTGAAGAGGGCTACGTGAACTGGGTCAAAAATTCTAAATGTTTAATGAGAAACCGGGGGGGAGGGGGGGGTGTCACTCAGTCCAGTTCTCATTTACAGTCTGTGTGGAAAACTTACTTGGCAAACAGCAGAACGTCATTAGCAGGAGCAAAACTGACTCTCCTGGAATTTCTCTTCTCGACAGGTTTAGAGCTTTCCACCTTAATGAAGATTAAAATCATTATGATGAGATCAGGCCAAGTCCCACTCCGATCATCTTCTGATCTATTTTAATCATGATTATAATAATAATAAAAATGAAGGATTAGATTTAACCTGCGCTGTTCCAGATGCAGTATTACAATGTGTATCCATTATTCATTCACACTCAGTAAAGAAGACATTTGTGTCTAAGTTGTGTGATGGACTGCTGGCATAAAGCAACCCTATTCATCCGTACAGTTTAGATCCAGATTCCAGCTCAGATTTCATGGATCTATTTGTCTACACGTAGATGAATCAGAATGAAGCAGAGCAGGAAGCTTGTGGCAGGATAAGTGTATTTCATTTGTAACAACTAATACAACCTTTTTTAAACTTTTAAACTTCATTTTTTTTCTGATTCACAATGATTTGAATAAATAAAAACGATTTTAAGCTTGATTTTCTTTATATTTGTCCTCCATAATCAGAAAAATGAAACAAGAAGATGTTAGAAACAACAAAAACACCATTTCATCAGAGTGGGTCTCTAACCAACATCTATGTTAATCCTTCACCTCATTTTCCTGTTGTTCCAAGTCGCGTAAGAGGATGGATTTCCTTGGCGCTTTTAAAATCTGTCAAATAAAATAAAAAAGCATTAAAACACACAGCATGTTGGAAATCTCCTGAACGACAAAAGTCACAAAAATGTCCACGTTTGTAAACAAATACATTATTATAATCACGTTTTTATCGACACTCACAGAGGAAATGCTTCGCTTTCTGAAACCACTGCCTTCACTGAAACAATATTCAGTTAAAACACAAGTTCAGTATACTTTTTAGAAAGGATTATGGGAGGAAAAATAAGGTGCAAATTTTAAAGCATTTAATGAAAGATTTTGAATTTACTTGTGCTTGTCAGAGTCTTGGGGCTCCATCTTGCCCTGCAAACAACATTCAAATGAGATAACAATGATGCATTTTCTATGACTTGTAGTTATTCTCAGTAAATCATGATAATGTCTTTCTAAGAAACATTCCGGTTGTCAACAATACACTAGTGGCTAATAATAATCATTAAAACTACACTACCGCGCTATATTTGACCAAATATGTTAACAGATCACCCATACTTTACGCAAAACACGTTAGAGTCTGTTATAGATAACATTTTTATTTCAATTTTACGTAAACGAACCCACCATCTAAAAAATATCGACAAAAGGTGGGTTGACAGTTAGCGCTAATATTAGCATTGCTACTTACTTCATAACAAAACAATACATCTTAACTTTAAGCTACAAACCTTTTACTTTTGCGGTGTGTCGTCCTGTTACACCGTATGCGTTTTAAAGCAATAACTAAGTAGAGACAGCAGTAGAAAGACATTCATCCCTTTCGTAAGGCTAAGCGCGCATCAGCTAACAGGCTAACGTAGAGCCTCACGGGTAACGCTTACATATTTTGAATTTAGCCGCCTCCGCGCATGCGCACTGAAATTCTTCAGTTAGAAATGAATCCATTTTTGTTATTTGTTTAAGTATTTTAAACAACAAAGAAAAAATGATTATGTATTTAGCGTTCATTTATAATTAAGGGTCTATCTAAGTTATTTCTATCTAATTTTATTCGTCATTAAACTCATACCGGAAATTCTGACAGACAGGAAGTGGTAATAAAGGGCGGGACATTTTTAAAAGTTGACTGTTGACTCAACGTCGTCTCACAGCATAGGTAGGAATATGGTTTACTATAAGTATTAACTTTCATTAATTGTGCAGATTGTTACAATGAACAGTACTTTTTTAAATCAACCGATTGTAACACTGTTATTAAAACACTCCTGCACGCGCTAAGTTTAACTTAAGTCACGTGAAGATAGAGCATTGTTTATGTTAACTTTATAATAACTGCTTAGGATGAATCATGAAATTATGGAATAATTCGTATTTTGGACGAAAATACAACTAAAATAAGAGCACTATGAACATATAACCACGTTCATGATTTCTTTATTGTTTTCATTCTAGTTCGACTGTAAAAGAAAAGCCACCATGACCTCAAAAATCCCTAAAAGTGAGTTGATCTTCTGTTTTTGAGTTTTCCTGTTTCTTTGATTATTGCAATATATAGATATATTTGATTTAAACTGATGTGCTGTGGTATCAGAACTCCATTTACCAGGTGACAACAAGAAAAATAAGGCCGATTCCAAAGATGCAGATGCAGGCGTCGTCCAGAAATCTGACGCCAAAGTGCAGAAGGAGAATGTGCCAAAGTAAGAAATCACTTATTTCACGTTTGTTTTGATTTAATCCATGCAGATCAGACAAGTCTGCTCAATTAAGCGCTAAATTTGTCTTTTCAGGAAAACTGTTGCTCCTAAAGTCCACAAAGGGTGAGTTGTATTTTTATATGAACTATGATTTAGCGTTTAGCCATATTTTCATGTTTCCTTTTTATTTCTTTTTTTCAGGACCACCAGGTACGGACAACAGATGGAGCTCAAGGAGCAAAATCACCACCTGACGGCTGCAAACGAGGAGCTCCAGAAAAACTTAGCGGAGGCGCAGGTAGAGAAAGCAGCATCTTTCCAGAACCTCTGACCCCTCGTTTGTTTGACTCTTTCAAAGTTGTGAACTGCCTTCCATCCAGCACAGAGTCGCTGAGTTGGAGCTTCAGTTTGGTGAGCTTCAGAGGGAGAATTCAGAAGTTCAGAAAAACCTGCAGAATTGTCACGTTCTCCTAGTTTCTGCTAAAATTGACCCAGGTAAGTCCGTCTTCGCCATCATGTTGACTGTTAGTTGTGCGTCAGTAAACTTGCGATTCATTTTTTTCTAGTTTTGGGAGAGAATGTCGGGGATGTGGTGCAAAAGACTGAGGAAGAGAGAAAACAAGTGGTGGTATGGCCTACTTTATTTAGCTTAAACTGCCATTACATGCATATACAGTGACGCTTAACTTGTCATAAATACAACAATAATCTTACAATGAAAAATAACAACAAACAAGATTACTTAGAAATGCATCTCAAATAATAAACCACACACAGAGAGAAATATTATTTCTATACATCTTCATAGCCTTTTGCTCCTTGTTTTTCAGAGCGTTTCCTCAGACTTACTGAGAGAACTGAAGTCCTTCGGTAACGCTGCGGCGCATCAGCGGGCGCAACTACAGGTGACTGACCCCTCCAGACCTTTTTCCTTCAGGAGCATCTGTTCATTTCTTTATGCCATAGTCACATGCGCCTGTAGGGGGTTGACCCGTACGGGAGCAGCAGGTTTTTGGGTCTGGGGTGGTACAGAGGAGGGGCCACATCGTAAGGTGAGAGTCCTGCAGTTCCCTTGAGGCTTGTACCCTACGGAACGTCATGAAAAATGGAACGTACCATTTTTTTCATGTGTGGTAAGGGGATGATGAAGTATCGTAAAAATCGTACGACACGCCTGCGTCTCGCCCTTGCGTGTCGTTTAAGTGGTCACTACGACCGGTCACCAGCAGCATGCCCGTAGGAAGAAAAAGGGGTGTGAACATTGACAACCTTGATATTTCGTGCGGGTCAGTCTCTACTCGTAAGGGCAGTTGTGACTAAGGCATAAGTCTCTCCCTGCACCTCTGATCATGTCTAAACCCTCTCTAACACCTCTAACCTGATCTTCTATTCAATGCATCTTCATCACTTCTTCCTAAAAGAAGCTCTTCATCTTCATCTCTGCCTTCTGTCTTTTCCACGATCATCTCTGCTGTTCCTCCAATAATCCAAACTGGACTGAGAACTTCAGAAGCAGCTTTTGGGATTACATTATTTACATAAAGAACCTGCATCATTTCTATAGTGAAAAGTTGGAATATTGTTGCACGTATTATGGAAGTAACTCACTCAGCTATAGTACTTTTTTTTTTTTTTTTTGTAGGAAATCCAGACAAACTTTGAGGAGCTCACAAAAGCTCGAGAACTCCTAAAGCAGGAACGGGAGAACTTCAGTCTGCAAGCAGCTGAACTGCAAAAAGCCCTCAAAGAGACAGAAGAGCTTCTGCTGTAAAATGGACTTGTTGAAGAAAAGACCTGTAAATATGTCTTAAGGTTAATGTCAGGAAATAAATCTTATAAGGACTGTGATAGAACTTCTTTTTGGTTTTGTGTATTCTGAACAGTTAAGACATCCAGGCTGGGATTAATGTAAAAATAAACTTCTATTGTGTGTGTCTGTTTCTAATTTAGTTCTTAATAAAACGTCTATATATTATATGAAATTGAAACAGTTTTGCTACTTGTACAGAAATAAAAAGGAGGTGAGCTGCATGTTTTAGACTGAGTTGGTTTCTGTTTGAATCCAGTTATTGCTTTATCTTTAGGTACTGTAGGGGTTGTCGTGGGGCTCACAGCCTGATTTCAGAGTGGAGACGTTGGTGGAGTTTGATTTGGTATTCTGGTTTTTCTTTTGTAGTTTTTCATTTCCCACGTGGCCTGAGTTGTAGTAGTAGATGAACAGGAAGAAACCTGCAGAAAACAGAGGAAAAGATGATCAATTGTTGCTGGTCAGATCTAAATCAAACTTTAACCTCTCTGCTCCTTAAACCACAGCGTACATCATTGATGGCCTTCTGTTTACAATTGAATAGAGTTGAATGCTAGAAGTGGGGCCTTGAAATTAAAAGTGCTTTTCTTTTTAATTATGAAAGTTAACAGTCAGCTGAATCTTTTGTGTCATTTCGTGGATCAGGTAACAGGATCATTGACTGTATGAGAACTTACCTGCTGAACTGCAGATGTTTAGCCCTTTCAAACTGGAGCTTCAGTTTTATGATTTCTTGGTCATTTTTCATAGGAAATGAATGATCGCATAAAAACTATTTTTCCATTTATAGTTAGTGGTTGAATGAAGCCATTTATTTAAAAAAAAAATCAAAATGACCCTGTTCAAAAGTTGACATTCTCCTTGTATTTCTTGTATTGCCTCCTCTTACATCAATAACAGCTTGAAGTCTCTTGTGGTCGTTGTGGATGAGGTTCTATTTTTTTTAACTTGTCCTGTCCAACAGATGAGAGCTGAAGGCCTCTTGTGTTGGACATATTTTAATGTTACAATTTGAATGAAGTTCTTGATTTCCTTGGGAAAGCAGACCATTCTTCTTGACAGAAAACTTTAAGTTCCTTTAAATTCTTGAGTTGTCTTGCTTGAACTGCCCGTTTGAGATCTCCCCAGAGTGGCTCAATAATATTGAGGTCAGCAGACTGAGACGGCTGCTCCAGAACCTTCTCCTTTATTCTGTTGGAACCAATGACAGGTGGGCGGGGCCTTGTGTTCTGGATTGTTGTCATGTTGAAATGTCCAAGTGCGTCCCATGTGCAGCCTCTGAGCTGAAAAGTGCAGGTTTCCTCCAGTATCTTCTGATAATGTGCTGCATTCATCTGCCATCACTGTGGCTTTGTAGCTCACACATCCCAAACCATCAGTTACCCACCTCCGTGTTTCACAGCAGGAATAGTGTTCTTCTCATTGTTGACTCCTCTGCAAATGTAGCGTTTATGGTTGTAGCCAATAAGTTTAGTCATGGTCTGATGACTCCAAATGACTTTGGTCCAGAGGTTTGGGGGCGTGTCTCTGTGCTATTTGGCGTGTTATAAGTTAACTATTTTGTGGCATTTGTATAAAAAAGGCTTTCTTCTGGCGACTCAACCATGCAGCCCATTTTATTTCCAGGTGCTTAATATTGTACATCTTGAAACATCCACAGTTTTTCAGAGTTTTGAATCCTAGCTGAAGTTATTTGTGGGTTTTTCTTTGTGTCCGTGACGATTTTTCTGGCAGAAATGTTTGTGATGGTGGTTTAGTGTCAACAGAACCCCTCACATTGGAACACTGTTGACTGGCATCCTCAGTTCCTTGGATATCTTCTTATATCCCTTTCCTGTTTGGTACAGTTCAGTTACCTTTTCCCGTAGATCTTTAGACAGCTCTTTAGCTTTCCCCATGACTCAGGATCCAGACATGTCAGAACAAAATCATCGAGGTATGTAAACTTTTTGAGCAGGGTCATTTGGGAGTTTCTGTTGTCACTAGGATTTTCACCCAACCACTAACTAAGAGTGGGGAAAAAAAGTTGCGTTATCATTCATATTCTTGGAAAAATGACCAAGAAATCATCATTTCTTTCAGAGAATGTAAAATTTTGAGCACAACTGTAGGTGTCGCTGGCGACATCTCCAGTGTTAAAAGGTTAAATAGTAAATTAGCATCTTGCTACACAAACTCAGAATCAGCTGAGTGACAGCTGCCTTGCCATAAGTGTGGTGTTCAATAGATTAAACAAATCAATTGTTTTTTGAGCTGCTACGTTTATAATTCCTAATTATTTTCTTGGATATACTGAGGTTCCGTGCCCTTCATCAAACAGTAAGCTAACCTTTTAACAACAAAGATTTGGCCTGCGACACCTAAATGTTTACACACTCTTTGACCGTGAGGCCAAATCCAAATTCTTGCCCAACCCCTCCAGCTGTAGTGGCGTTTGGAGGGCAAGGGGTGTCGGAAATAATTTTTTTGGAGGGGAAACCTAAGCGGTGAGGGCTCAGTATCCCTCCACCGTGAGGGTGATCCGCGTCGCGCTATGTCATCGAGTGGCCGTGGTATCCAGATTAGGAGACACCATTTTTTCATGACACTCTGCTTGCAGGACTAAATGTTGTGGTAGGGAGATAGGGGTCGGGAAGAATTCGGATTCGGACGAACTCTTTAATCATTTATTTGATCAAAGTGAATCAGTTGATTTACCATGAGTGTGTAAGCGCTTCACTACTGTTAAGTGTTGCATATCAGCGAAAGGCTGATCTCTGCATCAGAATCCGCTGGAATTAGCTTAACTGCGTAAACGGTGGTAAAGTTACAGTAGTCAAAAGAATGTAAAGCCTGAAGCTCAAAAGGTTTACCAAACAAACTGCAGATTTCCATTTACCCTCTAACACCGGAGGTTTAGCTCCATAAATTTCTGTAATTCTTCAACTATTGACATAACTATTGTAAAACCCAATAGACTCTGCAGCTGAGAAAAGCAGCTTTGCACTGATGTGGAATGTTGTACAAATCTGCTTTTCTTTGCATCAGAATCAGCGGATTTACGTTGGCTGCGTCAATGCTCAAAGCCTTTTGTTATTACATTTCACTAGCGATATCACTAGTCTTAGAGGGTTAAACTGGTCTTAGCTTATAATACCTTGTAAGGAATTGAGGACGGTGAAAATGTAGTAGGCCGGGATACGGAATTCGCCGTACGCGAAGAAGGCAAAGCCCCACGTGACCCCCAGCTGGCTGCACAGGCCCAGAGTGAAGAGAATCCGTTTGCTGGTCTCATCCTTGTCTGCATTATCAGTTTTGCTCTGCTTGAAACGACACAGCCAGTACATGGAGGTGATGACTGTAGAGAAGGTCAAGAGAAAAACCAGGACGTAGTAGCCAACGTTGACAATCATGTGAGCACTGTTGTCGGTAATCCAGCACCTTGAAGCAGAAATGGGAGTTAGTTTCTCAGAGTTTCTCGTGGGAGTTTTGTAGATAATGAGAAAACATTTTCCTCACATTTTCGTGATTTTCTCAGAGTCACTAGTGTAGATCCTTAGTTCACCGTACTTTTTGGTGATGAGAAACACAATCCCAAAAATACTCGGTAGAGCTGGAAAAGCAAAGTAAGCCAGTAAGCAATTTAACAAGATGACACAAAGGCCGTAGTAAAAATCTGAAATAAAAGCATGAACCCACTCCAAGAGGTCACAGAGACTTTAAGCACATAACGCTTGATGGTAACATTGCTGCCCATGTACATCTGCAGGCAGAGGTGGAAGGCGTGCACAGCGAACCAGGTGAAGGTGACCAACATGAAGTAGTGCATGAGAAAGGCTATGGCCTCACAGCCTGTGGGGTTATTCAAGTTGGCCACCAGGTCATTGATCAGGAAGGTGAAGTTCAGCAATAGCAGCGCCGTCACCAGGTGGATGAACAGCACGGTGCTTATGTTGGGTTTGGTCTTCCTGCAAGGGAATATTGAACAGAGATTTAAAAGCCACCAAAACATTTGGATTTAGATTTTGGAAATGGCTTATTTCAAGCAGTCAAAACAAAGTAGACAAGACAAACAACAGAAATTCACGTCTGTACACACAGGTATCACATGATACCTGTCACACACAGGTATACACACTCTTTGACCGTGAGGCCAAATCCAAATTCTTGCCCAACCCCTCCAGCTGTAGTGGCGTTTGGAGGGCAAGGGGTGTCAGAAATAATTTGTCACACACTTTGGTGTGTGACATTTGTTCTCTGCATTTGACCCATCCCCTGAGGGAAAGGTGAGCTGCAGACACAGGAACCATTTAGCAGAAAAAAGGTTCAGAGCACTGTCTAGTGGGTCTAGATGACCCAACTCCCAATGTTAAAGTGCCTAGGATAGCATAAGGGTTAACAGAACCAATAAATACTTTCTCTACAGTTATTGAATACAAATGTACTGATGTCAAGCCTCCTGCTTTTTCTGGCTGCTTGAGGTCGTGTGGTGTATGGAACAAGGGTCAGCTTCAGTGCTGGAGGCAGTAGTTGCTAGCACCCTGGCTAAGCTGGTATCAGTGCTGCTAGCATTATTACAATAATGATAATGCACAATGTAATCCTGGTTAACTAGTATCCTCTGGGAAAGAAGCAATCCACACATTAGCATACTTTTAGCAGTAACAGCTACCTAGCTATTAGAATTAGCACAAAACTAACTCTTGAGATTTACACTGTTTTTACCCAACAGAAATCTCCAATTTTACTCTAAAAGTTTAACTAAAATAAGCAGGGTAACACATTTTTGGATTGCCATGCAAACATAGCTTAACAACAAACGTCATCTTAAATGTCATTTTACATATTTACACAGAACTGGGTTTTTGTTCCTGTCAGCATTTGTTTTTCAGAAATGGAAAACAAAGTGGCAACCTTCTTGTAAACCTGCTGACAGTCACACAGGGTGGATTTGCATGATTTTTAGTTGGACGTAAACAGAAAAAAAGCTGCATGACATCTAATAAAAGCACCATTGACTGGACCTCACTGCAGTGTTCTAGCTGTTCTTTAAAGCTCATTTGAATAAACTTTTTTGCATCAAAAACCAATATGGGAGTAGGCAGGACACCTAATCTTTCTTCTCTGGTTTTTCTGTCAAACAAAAACCACAGAGTGGCCTTTGTTGTCGCCTTTCAGCCGCTTGACACTTTTTCACGAGGTTTTTGTGTCTGCACAGAATCTAGCAATAAAAGGACCAGTTTGTGGACTTTTTTTTTGGTCCATTCTAATACCACTGCAGTTTACAGATGAATTTCTGTTCTGTTTTTGCTACCTGATTAGGAAATGCATAAAGAGGACGATGCAGAGAAAGAACATGGACAAGCCACAACCAACTCGCGTGAGGGTAGTGAGGGTGTTCAGGTCGTAGGTGGAGATGGAGTTGGTGCCATTCAGAGGCGTCTGCAGGAAGAAAAGCATTCCCACAAAAGTCACTCAAAGAGATTTAACACTGAATTAAGAAATAGGAATAGTGGGAGAGAGGAACGTACCAATAGGATAGCGAAGAAAGTCAAATGTGTACACTGACAAATGATGTTATCGCCACTGACTAGGGTTTCACATCCATCCGTGGTCCAGTTTACGTCTCCTGGAAGAAAAGTGCCGACAACAAGGGAAGCAGATGATCTTCAGAGATTCACACTTTAGATTTTAAACAAAGATATTCCAACCCTTTTAGACAAAAGTGAGTGAAGCCAGAACCAGGTAGAGTATCCAAAAGGGGGGTCAAACAGTAGAGTTACTTTAAAAAAATATCCCTCAAGGAGAAGTACAAAATAGTCATCCAAATACTTGCTGGAGTTAAAAAAAGTAACCAGAGACAAAACTACTTAAGCACTGAGTAACGATTTAAACTTATTTTCTTTATTTACTAACTTTATGAATATATATCATAACATTATATTTCTTGATTTTTTAAATTTTGTTTTTTTTTGCTAGAAATAAACATTTCTTACTCTAAACCTATGTGGTCTATAGTCCAAAAGTTATTTGCAGATGCTGGAATACAATTTAAAGGGGCAATATCATGCAAAATCCTTTTTTAGGATTTTAAGTGTTTTATGTTAATTCTTCATTAAAAACAACCCCAAAGCTGTATTTTGATCCGTTCATGCATTTCTGACTATTCCTCTAAAAACCTGCACTCTGAGCTCCAGCCCTTTCTAATCCACGAAATTAGCGGCTTCTCACATTGTGACATCACAAAGTGAGGAACCGCCCCTTCCAGGAACAGTCTTAGCAAACAGACACACCCACTTTTCCCATGGAGCTAGCAGCAATTGTCAAAAACGCTTTCCGTTTAAATCCACAATATGCACATCCATCTTTGCAAAGGTTTGGATGATAACTGTTTTTTGTGGGAGAAACAGATACACTGCAGAGACCAGCTCTGTGTAGACGGCATGAAATGGGCGCCAACCACAAGGACAGAATGGTGGAGCCTTAGAGATCGAGTCGTCTTACTTATAACTAATATTTATTAAAAACTGGCTCTTTAGTCTGCCAAAGGTAATCTCTGATCATATACATTTATTTGTTTACTATAAAAGGCTTAAGAATAGCATGGTATAGGCCCTTTAAAATAATGTAATATAATTAACTTCCTCTTTGCTAAAATCCCATTTGGACTTATAACTGATAAAAAATAAAGCTTCAGTTTTCCTTTCTCTGAGAAAAAACTTCATATCACGGCGGCTTAGCAAATATCAGATTCTGACGTCCTCCACATTCCAACACTGCACTTATGTTCTCATTGTGGTTTCATCGCAAAGCTGAATTGCTTTACATTGTTCATGTTTACCTTTTAATGCACTTATCTGCAAATGCTATTATTGCACATCCATAGAATAAATAATACAAATAATTCATATAAAAACAGTAACTATTGAGTAAGTTTACTGTTAATAATTTGACCCTTTAGTGCTTTAATCTTTTGTTTTTAGGATACTATTAAATGTGCAGCAGCTCTGAAGGTTATTTAAGGCTACGTTCACACCGCTGGATGAAACGACCCAATTCCAATTTTTATGCCCCTATGCGACCTGTATCTGATCTTTTCATGACAGTCTGAACGACACAGATCCGACCTTTTCAAATGCGACCCAGGCCACTTGGGTATGTGGTCCTGAATCCGATACGTATCCGATCTTTTGAAATGCGACCTCCGTCTGAACGGCCAGGCCACATGCATCCGACCCGTACGTCATTGATACGCTACAAACGTCATCATTCTGCGTTGAAGTAGGCGGGAACGATAACATAAATAACAACCATGGCGGACGATGCTGCTGAGACCAGTCAGTGGAAGGGAAGGGAGGTCACCGATTTGATTCATATTTGGGGTGACAGCTCTATTCAGGACAAACTCCAGGGCTCTCATCGCAACCGGGCGGTTTTTGAAAATATTTCCAGCGAAATGGCTGAGAGTGGTGTTGAACCTTTCCCGAGATTCCTTTTTTTCCTTTCCGACTGTGCTCAGAAGCGCGGGGGAGAACTTCTCCAGGGCCGAAGGCGGATCCTCCTCCGGTGCTCACTTCCCAGTTCGGCACCCTCCGATTCTCCAGAGCGCTACCCCAATGAGTAGTTACTGAATTACTAAAGTAAATGTCACTGATTCCAAAAGATCCAGTGAGAGCTGCAGCAGAAGGCACTAAAAAGTAAATTGCACTCATGATTAAGTAAACCATCATAAACCTCTGCTTCCATGTTCAAACTGCAGAGCTGCATTTAGATATCACTGGAAAGTCCACAAGATAAATTGAAACAAATTTGTCCTCAGAGAAACCACAAAGTTGAGTTGTGGAGTGTTGTCAATACACACTATAATCCAAGTATGACTACAACCCTTGTAACTAGTTAGATGATATAGAAACGGTGGAAAACATGCAAATTAGTGGCAGTGGCATTACAGTACATTGGTTGAAAGCACATTCAACTGAATGATAATGAAGATTGCCTAGAAACCGCAAACAATATTCAGTTTCTTCACTTCATGAACGTAATCCTCCTAAATATATTTTAAAACTCTGCTACATTAAGTATCATGCACCTGAGTCAATGCCTCTCCATTAGTTCAACGCCGACCAATGGCAACAAAAAGCTCCAGACATTCATTTGTAATGTCAAAATAAAATGTTAGCTGTTTTTCTCTTTTTCTTTTGAAGAGTTGAAAACAAACTTTAACCTGAGCCAAGCCTAAAAACTAGTAATGAGCTGCTGCAGTCTTTTCAAAATAAGGAAAAATGGGTTAGGACAATAGATGGAAGTTCAGGACAAAAACGCTTCCAGTGGACGTGTATTCTACCGCTGATCCATTCACTGAAAATGTAACGTGCCCAAAGCTGAGTCCCTGATTGGTAGATGCGACGCGGCGACCTAGCCAAAATACAGTCGAACCCTGGCCTTGCCGCCCAAATTGCGTTGCTGCCAGACCGTTGCATCGCCCCGCTGCTTAAATTCCGCTGACGCTCACAACCTCATATTGCGTCTGTACCATTGACTTAACATTGAAACTGACCACCACTGCCGCGCCAATCGCGATCAGTGAAGGCAGCATTAGACATCATGACTCTGAAATAAATCTTTGACTTTTATGTCTAGACAATCTTTTTGTGCAAAGTTTATCAAACAAGTTTACAATAACAATGACAAGATACTGGCATTTGAGGAAATCAATAACTATGGCATCCTCTTTCAGTTTTGAATCTCCTTACTGGAGTCAAAATAGTACTGAGAAGTTTTCACCTATAAAACCAAAATTCTGACTGATTAAAGGCAAAAATAAACTTCTAGAAAGACTTTTTGCAGTTTGTTGCTGGTTTATTACCAATCAAGAGATATTTTAAGTGAAAGGCCAATTTGTACGTTTGTCTCATATTTGAGTTTGGGGGTTTTGTTTTGACAAAAGCTTCTGGAGTGAATTGAGACAATAGTTTTACAGCTCAGCTACATCCCTAATAGTGCCACCTCTGACCTTAAACTCAATAAAAAACTGGTTCACCATTGCAGACCTTCAGGAATATATAATTATATATATAATTACCATATTTTTTAGGCTATGAGGCACACTGGATAGAAAGGTGCAGTGTCAGTAAATTGGTCTATTTTCATATATGAGGCACATTGGATTAAGAGGCAGATGGTCAGTTTTTAATGAATCAAAAGAGTCAGTGGACCAATCAAACAAAACTGACCCATGTTAAGTCACACAGAACCCCCTTCAAAGCTCTTGTTTGAACACTTGCTACCATCACCAAGATCTGCACCTGGGCTCACACCCCAGGCTTCTGTGCGCACCAGTCTGGTCCTGATTGCTAGTTATGGCTCAGTACGGGCCCAATGTTCCAGGGCCGTCCATTTTTTTGAGCTAGTTTAAGTTTTCAAGGTCAGAAACATGATACATACCTACAATGAACTTCTAAAGAGTTTCTGTTGGAATTCACTGAGGATTTTGGTCACTGTGACTCAGTTTCTCAGACGTTTTGAGGAATTGCTTCATCCACAGTTCTCTAAGATCCTGTCACAGTATTTCAATCAAACTGAAGTCTACAGTACATTTTTGAACCATCATTCTTTTCTTCTCAGCTGTTCTGTTCACAAACTGACTCTAGAATACTGTAGCACCCATTTTATAGTCCACTCAATGCTTGGGAGATGTTTGAGAGGAAAACTACCTTTCCCATCCCACGAGTTGCAAACAGGAATCTCTTGCTGTAAAAAAAAGAGTAATCCAATCAAATATACGTTTTTTTTCTTTTACATGATGTCTTTTTTTGTTTGAAACTCACAAGGTTGATATTTTTCTGTGAGATGTTTATTGTGTCTGTAAGATTCTGGATGGAAGCTCCCATCTCCACTGCTAACACCTGATTCCCCATAATGGTGATGTTTTCCTGATGATAAAGAAATAAATGAAACAAATAAGAAAATGAAATAATTCTGCACTGAACATTTGAGAACAAGCCACAGAGGTTAGCTCATGTTTCATACCTGACTCATATTCGTGAATTTTAACACAGCAGCAAAGGGCGATGTCATGTTTGGTCCTTTAGCTTTGTCAAAGGCTTCCTTTGACACAGTGACAAATGTTGAATAGGCCACCAGCTTTCCCCTGTCTCCTATTATCTATAGGAAAAAAAGCACCAAATATTTTATTGTTCAAGTTATTTGAGGTGAACGTTTTATAGTATTTTAAATTTAAATAGCAATAATGCTTGAATAAATTTGTATTTTAAAATAATGAATGAAAAATATGCTTTTTATATACTATGTTTTCAGTAACTAGCCCAAAATGCTCATGTATTTTGAGTAAAATTGTCAAATAAAATCTAAGCAAACACAATCTTTTAAATTGTTAAATTCTGTGGCTTTTTTTTTTGCTAAAACACTCATTTTAGAACCGAGCACGTTTAGCTAGCAAGTAGATTTAGCTAAAGTGTACATTTTCATTGTATTAGCAAACAGGAAAGGGAGTTGAAAGTTTACATTTTCAAATATGTAGGCTGTAAATGCCTTTTAGCCGCTCCATACAGTATGTGTCACAGGGATCATTGTTGGCAGCAGGACAACCATAATACAAAATAAAAAGCAGACTTTATTTTGAACTCTTATTTGGACTGATTCTAGGTGGCAGGCAAAGTCATATGTAAACAATCGAGCAACTACCAGCACAACATTTCAACTTTTTTCTTGAAACTTTATTTCAACTTTAATCTCGCCCTTTCGACTTCTTTTCCTGTAAGTGAGGAACAACAACAAAAATTATCCTCCAGAATTTTTGTCTCACCATGGCTCTAAAACTGGAAGTAAAAAAAATGTTTTAAGTAAAAAAATAAAAATAACTGGTGCGCACCAGTTAGTATCAGGTGCGCACCAGTATTTTTGTGTTTTCATAAAGTTTAAAAGGTCCATATCCTCAACTTTAGCCATTCTCAAGACAACTGTAGCTACTTGGTGCACAAGGAGCAAGCAGGTCAACCATCTGATATCTTCTGAAACTAACTGGTGCACAATGGCCCTTTAGGGGCTCCCTAATTATGTTTTTCTTTGTTTCATTTTTGAATTTGCCTTATGCTCTTGTGAACACAATGATGTTGTGTTGTAGTCTATGCTAATGCAGACCCAGAGTTTCCAGTCTGAAACAGAAAGCATTGAATCCCAAAGCTGTTGTGGATGAATTTCCTGGGAGTTACATGTCAGAACACAGACCAGTGTGTGCAGTTTATTCAAATAAATGCAGATTACTTTGATGTTTTGAAAAGATAAAAATACGTCAAGAAATAAAGTTTTCACTTGAACAAATATGGTAGAAATACTAATACTTAATTGTAAAAACTTAAAAAGAATAGTTCTGGATACTTGTGACAAAATCTTTTGCAAGGCAGTTAAATATAAAGTAAAATATTTAAAAATTAATACCCACATCAAAATTTTGTGTTGGAGAATCACAAGCCAGAGATATTTCGTTCATTTCCGTTGGATCTTTTTGTTTCACTATAACTCCTTTCACACTTTCTCCTAAAGACAGTGCAGCTGCAGTTCCGTTCATCTGGGCAACCAAGTCAGACATTTGAGACATAAGTTCCCTGTTGACATAAAACAACATGAACAGATTAAAAAAAGGATTTTAACACAATGCTGTTTTTAAGAAAAATGCCCACAAAACACTTAAAAATACTTCTGGAAGAAAATAAAACAGCAATTCTGAAGACATTTTTAAACACAGAAAAAACAAAATGTGTGTATTTCTAAATTTTATGTTTACAAAGATAGTCTGTGACCAAAGAATTTAGCTAGTTTTTTCATTTGTGAACTGAAAATTCTTTGCAAAAGAAACTTTAAACATTTCAACTTTGGATAAAAGCCTCTCCTAAAATGACAACATTTAAATTTGAATCAATGACATTGAAAATTGCTGCTAAACCAAGACAACTAAAGCCATATGACATCAATTTTATCAGCTACCCCTATTTTTTCTGATGACTGGTGCTCAGAAACCTGTCTGGAATCCCTGTCTGCAAAATCATTCTTCTTCCCTCACTTGTACATTAAGGCTACGTTCACACTGCAGGGCTTTATGCTCAATTCCGATATTTTGAAAAAATTGATTTTTGTCAAGGCCGTTCACATTTCCAATTTAATGCGAATTTTGTGATCTCCTGTGTGACCATGAAATGACCCAAAAGTGACCCGCATACGCAGAAGAGTACTCAACGGTGATGGCGGAAGTAGCTAACGTTAACAATGGATGTCAACAACAGTGTTGTCAACAGCAGAGCTCTTTTTGCATTATGATATTTATTTTCACGAAGGAGCAGCACAATTACAATATTCTCATTTTAAGAAGGCATTGGAGCCAGGATCGTCTGTACCCACTGTTGTGGAATGGGGATGTGTATGTGCTGGGGCTGCGCACGTGTGTGTGTGTGTGTGTGTGTGTGTGTGTGTGTGTGTGTGTGTGAGAGAGAGAGAGGAACAGCGCATGCAGTGAGGTAGGGAATAGGGGGGGCAGTGGGGGCGCACATTCATGTTATGTGTTAGGAGGAATAAATGCTATAAAAGACTCTTTATTAACCCGCTGTGGAGAATCTGAGGGTCCGAACGGGGAAGTGAACCCTGGAGGAGGATCCGCCTTGGGTCCCCCGCGGTTCTGACAAGGATCGGAAACGGGAATAAGTAATCTCGGGAAAGGTTCAACACCATGCTCTGCCATTTCGCTGGAAATATTTTCAAAAACCGCCCGGTTGCGATGAGAGCCCTGGAGTTTGGCCTGAATAGAGCTGTCACCCCAAATATTCAAATCAAATCAAATCAAACTTTATTTATAAAATAGCGCTTCTCATGCACTTTGTGCAGCTCGAAGCGCTTTAACACTAAAAACAGTAAACACACAACATTACAATAAAAACCCCAACCCACCCTTCACCCTTCCCACTCCCCTCCATTAAACCACATGACCCATGGCTCCCACGTACAATGAAATATGACTATGTAACTGTAAAAGAATAAATAAATAAATAAATAAATAAACAAACAAGTATGGCTTGGCTCTGCTGTGAGGAAACAGTATCTGGGAATCCTTTCATACCAGGAGCCAGCCTGGCCACCGGAACATCGCCACAGCGCCCACCCAGACCGGGACAACACCGGGGTCCCCTTCACAGCCAAAAGCTGTAAAATTAGACCCCTGCCGCCCCAGCAAGGGCAACAACTGCAGCAACAACCGCTGACCAAGCCGGCAACCCCTGGAGGAAAAGATCCCCTCATATTAATCCAATCGGTGACCTCGCTTCCCTTCCACTGACTGGTCTCAGCAGCATCGTCCGCCATGGTTGTTGTTTATGTTCTAGTTCCTGCCTACTTCAACGCAGAATTATGACGTTTGTAGCGTGTCGATGACGTACAGGTGAGGTCAGATACATGTGGCCTGGCCGTTCAGACGGAGGTCCCATTTCAAAAGATCGGATACGTATTGGATTCAGGACCACATACCCAAGTGGCCTGGGTCGTATTTGAAATGATCAGATCTGTGTCGTTCAGACTGTCATGAAAAGATCAGATACAGGTCACATAGGGGCAAAAAAATCGGAATTGGGTCATTTCAGCCTGCGCTGTGAACGTAGCCTAAGACAGCTCCACGTGTAGAAGTGATTTCTTGTCAGACTGTATTCCTGATGTCTGGTGTTCACAACCGTTACTGCAGGCTTACATCACCAGCACGGATGTCTCAGAATCTGTGTCAGATATGTGTTGCACATCCAAGCAAAACTGCTTTCTCTACCAATTAGTTGGTTTGCGTTAACTGTGTGAACGGCTCAAGAGTTACTGTAATTCAAAAACCGTCAACTCTGGAGCCAAAGCTCTGTTGTTAGATGGTTACAAACTGGCCTCTGTTGATCCTTAAATCGTAAATGGTGTGTACTTGTATCACACTTTACTACCTTCCTTGCAGGCCCAAAGTACAGTTCAATCCCATTAACCCATAAACACACACATTCACACTCTGCTGTCTAAGTGGCGCCAATCTATAACCACCAGGAGTGATGTGGGGTCTTGCTCAAGGACACTTCCATATTTAAGACTAAAGTGTTGGATTGGGGGGTGGGGGTTGTTTAACCATCGAATGGTCCCAAATGCAACTCTGACAGCTGCTCCCCCACAGGAGGGGGGGGAAACAGAGAGCAAATGTTACGTACTCATGTGTGTGACAACAGATGGCACTCTAGCTCCAGATGGAGATCTTTGTCGCCATGTTTTTGGGTTGTTTTTAAATTTCTCTCTGAATGATTTCATAGCCCATGTTTTACAATTTACAGTGACACAACAAATGACATTACGCACTTTGTCAAGGTCCTGTGCTCGAGGAACAGAGAGAGCAATCCCAGCATCCCAAGGAGCTGTGTGTGGAGGACCTAAGAGGGGCCGATTCTGATCCTGATGGATTCACTGTTAACTGTGGCAAAGTCCAACTTTACCACTTTACACTCATACATCACCTGCTTAGTTTCTTTTTGACCCCCTAACAATACATCTGTTAAAAACAATTTAATGAAAGGATCATCTATTTCTGTTTGTTTTTCAGATGTATATATTAGTTTGGCCTTCAAAAAGTACTTTATCAGTTATAAAAGAAAAATACTTGAAGAGGTTTTAAGTTGAAAGGATGCTTAAATTGTTCTTACACGGCTGCAGATGGAGAGACAGTTCCTCCCTCTGGTATTGTCATATTGACGGGTAACGTCTCTTCAATTTTTTTCACTGGGTTGTCACAGTTGATACATACCTTACTTGTCATGTTTATTGTATACCTGTCATTAGAAGCTATAAAGAAAAGATCATTAAATGGTGTATTTACATGACAAAAAAAGCTAAATCAATGTTAGTAAGTGGCATACGTCTTACAAACCCAGAAATAACAGTACGACTGTGTTTTTAAAAGCTGTGATACTCACATGCAAGAAGGCAGTTTTCTTCA
Organism: Oryzias sinensis; assembly: GCA_037389245.1. NCBI lineage: Eukaryota > Metazoa > Chordata > Actinopteri > Beloniformes > Adrianichthyidae > Oryzias > Oryzias sinensis. Next base: position 17,281,454 of record CM074509.1, on the reverse strand, counting down.
TCAAAGGTTGAAGATTTACAGCTATTACCTATGTTCACACTGGTCAAATTGCAGGAAGAAGCACCTAAACAGAGTATCAAATAGAAACAAAAGAAAAAAGAAAAGAGATTAATATTTTCAGAAAAACATGCTTAAATTTGAATTAAATTATAATTAAAAAAAAACGTTTGGAAAAAGTACCAGTTGTGCAGTTTCCTGAAATAGCGTGAATATACACCTCCTTCTTGGCATTGTTCTTTAAAACTTTAAGTGTGACAGAACTGTCATGCAGTGTCACATTAGCCCAGTTCTTGAAAGGCTTATTGTCAGAGTCAGATTCCGTGCTGCTATTCTTCCGCAGAAATATTATGCAAGGACCCTCTGTAAAGAGTTAAAAAAACAGATTTCATGATGGGTTTATAAAAATTAAATCTTGTGTTTTTACAACAATAAAAAGAAACAGTTGGAAACAGTAATTAGGAAGAATACATTTGAGAAGGTTAGGCTAAACTAACAGATGTGCAAAGTTCAAAAACAGTTGTAAATCTGTTCAATTCCCAGCTCATAACCAATGACAAGTCTTACCGTCTTCATTATTTTGTCCCTTGCTGCATCGTTGGTCCCTGTTTGCTGATGTCAACCCTGAGAACCGCGCACATGGCATCAAAACAAGTTATTATTGTGTTCTGAATGTGCAATTTTTTAAATTTGTTTTATGTAAAACTGTTTATGACGAACATACTACAGTAAAGAGACATTTGTTTAATTTAGGTTTAGACAAAGTGAAAAAAAGGTAAGCATTGCTTTCCACATACCAATGATGGAGGACACATCGCTTCGCAGCATGACTCGCTCTGACGCTGGATCTGACTCTGGAAAACAAACAGTGGGTGAAGAAAATAGTCATGAATTAAAAACATTTTTTCCGTTGTTTTGTATCAACAGAAAACAGAAAAAGTTACAAAATGTGCTCAGCTGTGTGTGTGTTAAAGATTTGTTTTTATGTCTCACTGGTTTGTTTTTTGTCTTAAATGATATGTTTTTTTTGTCACCTAACATGCAGACATACAAACTATACTATACTATACTATACTCACATTTTAATTTTATTGGAATGACTAAGAACAAAACAACAGCAAAATAATCTTAAATATAAACAATTTTATTTTTGTCTCGGTTTGATGTTTTCCGGTACAGTGGTACATTAATAATAAAGAAACTGTAACTATAGTGACCTGTATTTTTTTTCCCATTAAATTAGCAGAATTATTTTTAATTTTTTAGTTTGGACACAAATAGATGGCAGAATTACACAAAAATGCCAAACGTTCCAGTCTTTTTTTATTTGAAGAAATAATTCAATGAAACGATTTTTCTTACCCACATTTTATCCCTTAAAATTCTTGACCTGACAACCAGAAAAAGGGAACAAACTAATTTTTCAAGCTAAGCCCTCTTCTGACGTTTATGACTTTCTTGCCTAATTATGTTCGACATTTTATAGTTCACCTAACTTTGTGTAGTGTAGATAGATAACCAAAAGTTTTAGATTCATAAGACACAAACTAACTCTTGTGAAAACAGTTTATATTACTCCTAACATGAAACTTAATCCCTAATGTTATTTCTTTGGTTCTTTAAATTCATTCTAATCACAGTTCTCGATAAAACAAAACTTCATCTACTTAAAAATATTATTAAAAATTTAAATGATTGAAATGAATCGTAGTATTTGTTTTTCTCAACTGTGAACTTGTTTTGTAAGAAAGTCTGAATGTGTTGGTGATTTTATCTCTGGTGTAAACTAAAATACGGTGCCACTGAAGTTTTTAAAATGTAACAAATTTTTCAAAACGAATTCTATTGGTAAAAGTTAGAGATATTGTTTTGCTCTCCATTTTCTGTCCTTCAGTGAGAAAATTAAAAGCAGAAAACATCACAAGGAAAAAACGACTGTTTCAACTTGAAGAAATATTTGTCTCTAAATAGTTGTTTGTTTAGTCTTGTAATAAACTGATGATTAGAGTGTTAACCACATTTGCCCAACAGTATCTGGGATAGGCCCCAGCAACCCTGTGACAATACAGAACTAAGCGGGTTCTGAAAAATGGATGGATAGATAGTTATGTGCTTATAGAGGCCTAGTGAGATTTAACCATTTTAAGAAAAATACAATATTGAAAATCATTTAACAATTAACCTGATCAATCTCCAACACAAATGTTTAATAAATTATTAATAAATTATTTGACATCTTTTGTATTTGCTGTTAATTCTTTATTTAGTGCGGCTTGATTTTATTTTTGGCTAGATTAAGCAGTTAAACCGAAGTAAAATGCAATGCCCCTTTGAATGTGGTCTTTCAAACCCATTTCCTGATTGAAACTTTATAAACAGGATCGTGACTTTGCAACGTGTCATAAAACAAACAACTATTCTTATGTTTTACAGTGCATGTTTTACAGAGGGACAAACTGAGACAAATAAAGAAAATGTTACACATGTATGTGTGACTCACCACTGAAATATTTTTCCACATTCATGATGCCATAGAATTTATCCACAACAACTACAGTATTGTTCTTTTTAAAGCAACAAATTAGCTGTTCTGAAATCTCTTTATTAATTTCCTTTTGAGACTTTACTTTGGCATTTTTCTCTTTGTCCTCTTGGGGTTCATGATCTGGAACGGAATAGAGAGGTCTAGGATTAGTTTATCACACAAACATTAGAGGAAAGAACAAACCAATGCTCTTGTTTCAATCACACGTTGGTAAAAAGTTATATTATATTTTAATTTACTCGTTCTCGTTATACCTTTAACAGAACTATGAGAGTTTCTGGATGGTTGTTAATGGTACTTACCTCCACAACAGGAAGGATAAAAAAACCCAATGATGACCAAAAAAGCCAGAACCATCAAACTGGACCGAGTCATCCTGTTCTGACGGATCCTCTCCAAACTGCAGTCCACATATATCCCAGTCTTGTGTCTTTTTTTTTAAGGGATTTAGACTCTTACCGTTCTCCAGTTCAACTGTGAGCTGTTGTCACCAGCTGTAAAATAAACTGAAGTATGGTTCTGACCAGTTAAAAACTGTGACAGAGTTGGTTGTCTGCTGCAAATATTTTGTCTTGCAAATGACAAGTTGCTCATCATTTTACAAGAGACGAATAAGCTCCTCTCCCATGCAAACGAGGAACAGAAATAATGCAGCGTTTGAACGTGGTTACATCGGCGATGAAAGGTCAGCGATGTAATCTATAGTAAACAGGTTGAAATTTGAATAAAGTGAAAGTAGAAGAGGAAAAACCGAAACAAAACATAAAAACAAACTTTCATGGAGAAAGACCAAAACTGTAGGTTATAACTTTCTCACAAAAACATTCAAATTATTCATAATTTGAATGTGCTTAAAAGCTTACTGAATTGGTACTTAACTTTGACACGGAAATAATATATGAATGTAGAACAACATGTATCATTATGTTGTCATGACAACCAAGACATAAAAGTCTTACATCTGTCAGTTTTAGCAGTCAAAATGAAGGAAAAACAACAGCGGCCATGTCTGCAATTTTTGTTTTTACAGTTTGCACGCATTATTTTGAGAAAACAGAAACATCTAAATTTTCATTAAAGATCACTGAATATTGTTAATCTTCTCAGATGAATGAGTGATGAGCTGATCAATTACTGATACTCCTGTTTGTCAATCTGGCTCACATCTTCTAACGACTCACATGTTTTTGTACTAGTATGTAAATATTGTAAAATGAATCCGGTTATCCCGAAAATACCTAGTTTTCTTTAACTCACGAAGTAAGGGCTCATTTTTTTGTGAAAAAAGCTGTAATTTTATTTTGTTTGTCTCAAGATAATTCTTGTCATCTCACAGTACAAGTTATGGTTATGATGATTATTTAAAAGATAATACCCTCCAAGGTGTCCATTATCAGAAATTATTGGACAACGCAGAAGCTGAACCGCCTGACGGCTGTCACGGTAACAGCTGAGCCAGCCTGACCTTGACTGCAGCGGCAAAGGAAAGTAATATACCGGTACATGCTGATGTTAAATAAAGCATCAGAGAGAAAGTTTCACCTCTTTCTGCTTGTTTTTGTCCAGATGATGAAGCTAAAGTTTGTTTCAAAAAAGCACAGAAACGTATTTTTTAGGTTTACATTATCAATGCCCATTATCACTTTTTAATTTAAATTTGCAAAGAACCTAATTAAGATTTCTACGGTCACCAAATCAATAACAACTGATTGACTTACCAGCCATATTACATTATTTTACATAGAAAAACCTCAGGTGTTTTTATTTTATAAAATAAAATAATAAATGCAAACAGAGAGCAAGTCAGAACACATTTTAAACATAAAATAAAAACAATGACTGTTTTTATAAAAACAACATTTTTATTTTATTTTAAAGAAACTTTTTCTAAGTAACTGCTTTATTGATTTTTATTCAGAGTTAAAAAATGTAAACATGCGTAAAGATTTGCATCATGTCAACCAATCAGGAACTTGGATTTGGTATTGACGTGATAACGGTTTGATCAGCAGGTGATTAATAATAATTAATAGTAATTTAAACAAATTCACGTACATACATACGTACGTAGGCACATACGTACATACGTACAAACATACATACATTCATTGAGACAAGAATGTAAAGGTCCTTTCATTTTTTCTTACTTTGACTTATGTGAGACAACAAGACATCAAACTGAGCAACAGAGACAAAAGTATAGCGGGGAAACAAGAGCGGAGTTGCTGATTAACTAGCTGCATTGGAGAACTGTGCGTGCCCCATGCACCGCACGACTTTGGACAGTCTTAGAAAGAAAGAAGTAGGCAGAGAAGCATAATCTCCTTTCCAGCATCGACACCCATTTATTGCCAGTAGGTGCCCAGCCAGCAGAATCAAGCACTGTCCCCGCAGCTTGGCAACGCAACCCTTGGGGTGCACTTCGCCTTGGGGGAGCAGGCTCTATCCAATTAACTGCTACTCCTCTGCAGCAGTCTCAGCTTCCTGCAGGGCTGCCCCCAGGGAAGATGCCTCGCCAGCTGTGCATGCTGGCGCAGATGTTCCGCAGCAAGTCCTCTGAGGAAGGCATGGAGGCTCAGTTCCTCCACTGCTGCAGGTGGAAAGGTTGGGAAACCCCACAGAGAGAATAGCTGCACATCAGCGGAATTTGTCGCTCTGTCTCAGCCATCTCTTGCTCCGTGGTGTAGCAGCACCGGCTAAATCATCCCACTTCTGACACCAATGTAGCAACCCAACCCATGTCACTGTAGCAGGGAAACAAGAGCCGAGCTGCTGATTAAGTAGCTGGGTTGGAGAACTGTCCGTGCCGCATACACCACACGACTTCGGACAGTCTTAGAGAGGAAGAAGTAGGCAGAGAAGCATAATCTCCTTTTCGGCAACAACGCCCATTGATTCGAACACACACAAACAGACAAACAGCATGGGCTACTTTCACACTGCAGGCTGAAACGACCCAACTCTGATTTTTTTTGCCCCTATGGACTTGTATCTGATCTTTTCATGACAGTCTGAACGACACAGATCCGATCTTTTCAAATGCGACCCATGCCACCTAGGTATGTGGTCCTGAATCCGATACGTATCCGATTTTTATTTTTTTAGAAGGCGTCCACCGTCTGAACGGCCAGGCCACATGTATCCGACTCGTACGTCATCGATACGCTACAAAAGTCATCATTCTGCGTTGAAGTAGGGGGGGGAACTAGAACATAAACAACAACCATGGCGAACGATGCTGCTGAGATCAGTCAGTGGAAGGGAAGCGAGGTCACCGATTGGATCAATATTTGGGATGACAGATCTATTCAGGCTAAACTCCAGGGCTCTCATCGCAACCAGGCGGTTTTTGAAAAGATTTTCAGCGAAATGGCCGAGGGTGGTGTTGAACTTTTCCCGCGATTACTTTTTTTCCTTTCCGACTGTGGTCGGAAGCGCAGGGGAGACCTTCGCCAGGGCCGTAGGCGGATCCTCCTCCAGGGTTCACTTCCCCGTTCGGACCCTCAGATTCTCAGGTTAATAAAGATTGAATAGCATTTATTCTGGGGGGAAGCCTTCTTTTATTATTGTTCTACTTCCTTCGTAACACACAACACAAATGCGCGCACCCGAAACACTTCCGCTAGCCCCCCCAACACACACACACACTCCCTCCGGTGCTCTACGCACTCTCTCCTCTCTCTTATTACACACAGTGGGTACAGACGATCCTGGCTCAAATGCCTTCTTAAAATGAGAACATCCTAATTGTGCTGGCGTCTTTATGAAAATAAATGTAATAATGCAAAAAGAGCTCTGCTGTTGACAACACTGTTGTTGACATCCATTGTTAACGTTAGCTACTTCCGCAAACGAGTTACGTAGTTCCCCGTTGAGTCCTCTTCTGCACATGCAGGTCCCTTCTGGGTCATTTCACGGTCCCACAGGAATTCGGATTTAATTGGAAATGTGAACGGCCTTGCAAAAAAATCAGATTTTTTCCAAGATTCCCCACTTCCCATGAGCAATAGGAGCTGAACCCCTGATTGTGGCTAACCCCCAGGTTGCCACATTCCATTTGGGGGAAAAAAAATAAAAGTACAGAAACGGTACAAACGTGAACCAAACCAAAATTGATGTACCGAAACAGTTCAATACAAATACATGTACCGTTACACCAGTAGTAACTACTGTCACCAATCAGGAATGAGCTTGTTGGAAGTCAACACACCTTCCACTGAAAGCGGGCTGGGAAAAATCTGTCAATCAAACATTTCAAATAGGGGCCGGCGGGCACCACATGCTTTTATTAAGCATTTGATTGGCCAGTTTATAAATTGAATACAATAAATAAAAAAACATTAAAAAATAGGATTAGCCAGAAGATGTTAAAAAAAGATATCAGAGCAAGAATGGTTATTCTGACAAATACAATGACTGAGGAACAGCTGTTTATTTCTCTATAGAAGTCTATGGGATTTCTGTCTTTCTGGAGCAAGCGGATACTTACTGTTTGAATTAGAAAGTGTTTTTTTTTAAAACTGCTGCATAGGTTTTTTTTTAATGAACTGGTGACAAGTACACAGATCACTTAAAACCATCTTGGACAGACTACTTGAGGAGATAAATTAGCTGAGTGAGCCCATGTCAGTACATTTTCTGAGTAGTGCAGATATTTTTTTAAACTGATTTGCTTAATGGAAAGTTGATATGTGTTTAACTGGTACTGGAACAGTTTGTTTTATCGACCATGATGCATTTTCACAATGCAAACATGAATATTTTCTTGCTCTGTCTGAATTGTCCCCAACAGAAAATGTTTAGGGCAGTTTTAAATGTAAAAGTCAACAACAGTTTCTCTTTTATGGTCATTGACTCTTGTGGAATAATCTAAACAAATTAACATCTCAAATGTTTCTTTGTTTTCTAAATGAAGTCCACATTTCCACATCCTCCCCTCCACCTCTTCTCAGCATGAAAATGTGCTGCCACGGGCCTCCAACTCATCCTCCAATGCCTTTATCAATGCAAATGACTTCCTCTATGCTAGCATATAAACTTTGTAGCATTTTTTTCCCTGTTGTGAAGGACATAAATGAAAGATTGAATGTATGACTGCAATAAACTTTGGTCATACAGTCAGGACCATAAATATTTGGACAGAGACAGATTTTTTCTAATTTTGTTTCTGTACATTACCACAGTGAATTTTAAATAAAACAACTCTGATGCCATTGAAGTGCAGACTTTCAGCTTTTATTCCATGGGTTGAACAAAAAGATTGCATAAAAATGTGAAAAACTAAAGCATTTTTAAACACAATCCCTTCATTTTATGGGCTCATAAGTAATTGGACAATTGACTCCCATGCTGTTGCATGGGCAGGTGTGGGCAATTCCCTTGTTATGTCATCATGAGTGAAGCAAATAAAAGGCCTGGAGTTGATTAGAGGACTCGTGCTGCATTTTGAAGATTTTGCTGTGAATACAACATGCAGTCAAAGGAGCTCTCCATGCAGGTGAAAGGAGCCATCATTAAGCTGAGAAAACAGAAAAAAACCAGGCCAGAAATTGCTATAGTATCAGGAGTGGTAAAATCAACAGTATGGTACATCCTGAGAAAGAAAGAAAGCACTGGTGAACTCAGCAACGCAAAAAGACCTGGGGCCTCATTTATAAAACTTTGCGTAGGATTTGCGTCAGAAGTGGCGTACGGATGAAACATAGGACGTGCGTACGCACAGAAATATTCGGATTTATAAAACCGTGCGCACGCACATCCTACGCATCTTTCCCTTTATAAATCACAACAGATTATAAATACTGCGCAGCTTTTGCGGGGTCATGACACGCCCATAGTTGCCCATAAATAGTCCGTGAAACGCCCACAAATTAATATTCATGGCTTGCTAAATCTTGGCAAACACAGAGAGGAAATCAAAAAAACGTAACTTCACTCAATGTGAAGTAGAAGTTATCGTTGGCGAGGTGGAAAAGAGGAGAAAACGTTGTTTGGAGGGCACAGTGTGGACATTACTAATGCCAAAAAGGCACGTGAACGGCAAACGGTGGCAGATGCCGTAAATGCTGTAGCCTCACAACCTCGGACCGTGGCCGAAATAAAAAAGAAATGAAAGAAATGATCGGACATCAAAGTCGAGGCAAAAAAACGTCTAGCGCTGCATCGGCAGAGTGTGTCTGCCACGGGGGGGAGCTGACCCCTCTTGATGAGAGACTGGCGGCTATTATTGGGGAATCCCTATTGAGTCCCCCTCATCGGCGTCCTCCTCCCCCTCCGTCACTCGGTGACTGTGGTGACTGAGGCGGAGGGGGACGCCGATGCGCCAGACGCACCGGGTGACACAGGTAAGAGAAATAATTAAAATGAATGCAGTCAAGTCACATGTATGCAGGCTACACATTTACAGATTATTAATATAGAACAATTTTATTTTAGTTGCTGGGTGTTCCAGCGGGGCCAGTGGTTACGATGCTGCAGCTGAGCAGCCGTCTGGACCCAGCGTCTCCACGGCACGCGGCTCTCAACCCTCTAGCAGTGGACGTGTCCTCACCGATACAGTCCTTGAAATGCAGAGGGAACTCAGTAGTTCAATAAGAGAGGAGGCCAAGGAGTTGGGCGAAATCAATACTGACTGAAATAAACTGCACGATGAGGGAATTCTTGAATAAATAATATTTTTCACACCTTTTGTTGTTCTTTACAAGCGACGCATCACTTCCAAACGCTGGCGCACAGCAGCAGCATTTGGCTCAAATGCGTGGGGATGGGGTGCAGGGTCGGGCCCAACACAGCAATCGGCGCCAGGGGCTAGAGGCACGTTTTTAAGCTATGCCACATTATGTAGCACAGCACATGCCAGCACGATTTGGCACACACTGTCACTTTCACGTGTTTCTTCCATCTGCCGACGGTGTCGCCATTTCTCATTTCACCCGTTTTTGTGCGTACGCCTGGGTCAGAGCTTGCGTGGAGGACCGCACATTTTCCCGTCAAGTTTGCTTTTTATAAATCTCAACTATTGCGTAGAGAGTGGCGTACGCCTTCTTTTGTGCGTACGCAACGTTTATAAATGAGGCCCCTGGACGTCCACGGAAGACTACAGTGGTGGATGATCACAGAATCATTTCCACGGTGAAGAGGAACCCGTTCACAACAGCCAACCAAGTGAACAACACTCTCCAGGAGGTAGACGTATCAATATCCAAGTCTACCATAAAAAGAAGACTGCATGAAAGTAGATCCAGAGGGTACACTGCAAGATGCAAGCCACTCATGAGCCTCAAGAATAGGAAGGCTAGATTGGACTTTGCTAAAAAGCATCTAAAAAAGCCAGCACAGTTCTGGAAAAACATTCTTTGGACAGATGAAACCAAAATCAACCTCTACCAGAATGATGGCAAGAGAAAAGTATGGAGAAGGCGTGGAGAAGCTCCTGATCCAAAGCACACTACATCATCAGTAAAACACGGTGGAGGCAGTGTGATGGTCTGGGCGTGCATGGCTGCTAGTGGCACTGGGACACTAGTGTTTATTGATGACGTGACACAGGACAGAAGCAGCCTAATGAATTCTGATGTGTTCAGAAACAGACTGTCTGCACAGATCCAGGTGAATGCAGCCAAACTGATTTGACGGTGTTTCATAATACAGATGGACAACGACCCAAAACATACAGGCAAAGCAACTCAGGAGTTTATTAAAGCAAAGAAGTGGAATATTCTGGAATGGCCAAGTCAGTCACCTGATCTTAACCCAATTGAGCAGCATTTCACTTGTAGAAGACTAAACTTCAGACAGAAAGGCCCACAAACAAACAGTAACTGAAAGCCGCTGCAGTAAAGGCCTGGCAGAGCATTCAGAAGGAGAAAACCAGCATCTGCTGATGTCCATGAGTTCAAGACGTCAGGCTGTCATTGTCAACAAAGGCTTTTTAACCAAATATTAGGAATGAGGGATTGTGTTTATAAAATGCTTTAGTTTTTATGCAATCTTTTTGTGTGGAATAAACCCATGGAATAAAAGCTGAAAGTCTGCACTTCAATGGCATCTGAGTTGTTTTATTTAAAATTTACTGTGGTAATGTACAGAAACACAATGAGAAAGAATGTGTCTCTGTCCAAATATTTATGGTCCTGACTGTACTTAAAGTTTGTGTACAAAGGAACAACATCTCAGTTTTAAGGCCCCATAGATTCGAATAGTTAGGATATATATATATCAAATGTGAGTCAAAGAAAACTGCTTAAAGTAAAATATCTTCACATTTAAACCCGATGTTGACGGTTAAAATGTGTGGAGAACGAAAATTCTGGACCTTCAGAGGGCGACATCCCGCCATTTTTCCTCCTCGCGCTCGTCGACCTTCAAACGAAGAAGTCCCGGCGGAAGAAGAAGGGGGGGAGGAGGAGTGTCCCTGCTGCCACTTCCACGCGACATCTCTATTCTGTGAGTATTGAAATAACCACTCCAACAAGCAAGGTCGCGGGTTTGACCGCCGAGAGCTGCCCGTTTACTGAGAACGTGCTGCTCCGCCCGCGAGCTCAACTCCGCGTGCCTGACTGGCGTCGTTTCATCAAAGAAATACGACCGACATTCATGTTTACATCACGAAAGAACTGTTCAAAATGAACCAGTTTTTCGTTTCACCTTTGTGTTTCACACCGTCTGAATAACTTTGATTTATGTCCTTGAAAATATTAAATTTAATGCCTTTTATTGAAAGAAGTACCTAATTATTTATATAAACTCCTCCAGAGCACCAGAATTTATGAAAGAGGTATCATTGAGCAAATTAAAATTTTGCCGAACAAGTAAAGTGTAAATAATAAAATTACATATCTATCTATATCAATCTAGAATAGATAGATATTGACAAGTCGACTTTCAAAGTCAGTTGAACTGTCATTTAACTTTTGATCATAAAGTCCTTTTTTGAAAAGCTTACAGTTTGAATAATAATTGTGGTCATGGAGCTTTGATCGTGATAAAAAAAACGTTTTATTTCATGTTCTAGCAATGGGTTGATGCCCACTTCCTGTTTGAAGCACATTGAGAATAAAAACAACTCCATCCCAGTCATTCATCATGTGACCACTAGATGGCTTGATAGACCAGCAACTCAATTCCCATTTGCAAAACACTAATGTAAAACAGCTCAAAGCGACAGCAGAAATGCTAAATAAACATATTTAAACTTTTGTTCCTGAATGTATTAAAAAAAATTGTAAAACAAAGTGGCCTGCAGCTGAATTTGCAGTTACACTATATGTGTATAAAAGTTAAAACGCTCTGATCTATGAATCAGCTCTGCTGTAAATCCAGCTTAATTAACTAAGCCTAACAAAACAAACTCTATTTAACCCTTTAAAAACCAGGGCGCTGTTACATGCTTTTCGACCTTTGACGGTTTATGTGATCAACAGCGCTAAGCACTGTTACTGTAACATGCTGCATGTCAGCACAAAGCTACTTTTCTGCGCTTCTGAATCTGCTGGAATTACATTAAATGGATCCAATGGTGGAAGAGCTACAGGATAATGTAAAAACTGGAGATAAAGGTCCAATGTTAAAGGGTTAATGGTCTCGTATGTTTGCAATCTAAAATATATTTTTATTGTATTTTAAAGCAATTCAAAGTTTGATTAAGATGGAGAAATAGGCTGACCACATGTTGGTGTCCATCCTTGATGGTTGAAGCATCAGTCAGGTGGAAATTAAGGGGAAATATTTCACTTCTTACTCTGTATCCCCACATGGTGGCGCCAAGATAGCAATAAGATGAAGTTGAACCTGTCATTGTGCAGAAACTCATCTCTTTGTTTTCTCTTTTCAGGACATGTCTGCTGCTTGTGTCAGGTGGCTTCTGAGCCACGCAGCGAAGACGGCGTCCAGCGGTGGACCTCTCCTCTGGACCGCGGCTTCACAGCCAACGCCGCTCAGCGGAAAGCTCTGCGGCTTTGTCGGCTCCTGGAGCCGATCTTTCTCCACAGAGGTCAGCGATGCAGAAAAGACTCCTTCAGCAAAGAAGAAGAAGCAGAACACTTCAGCGCACGCCTCCATCAGCAACGTGGGCCGTAAGATCCCCCACAGAGAGATCCAGGTGATCAGTGAGTCCGGAGAGAACCTGGGCACCATGCACCGGGCGGAGGTCATCAAAATCATGGACCAGAAGAGCCTGAAACTGGTGCTTCTGAGTGAAAACGAAGAGCCGCCGGTTTACCAGCTGATGAGTGGCAAGCAGATCCACGAGGAGCAGCTGAGGCAGCGGGAGAAAAACAAGACGAAAGCACGTACGACCGGCCAGCCCCGAGTATTCAGCCTGTTAGAGATTCAACCTGAGCAACGGACTTTCTGCAGAGTCGACAAAAATGTTTCAGGAAGAGATTCCTGAAAGCCCAACATTCAGTCCATCAGAGCAAAGCAGAGGCATGGAACTAGCATGAACACAAACCACCATCGTCCAACTATGTAGAGACAGAAGCTCAAAGATCAACGATGTGTTTCCAAATTACTTTACCTGCTGGCTGCAGATCAGTGTCTTTGAGCAGCTGTTGGCTGAATCGTTGGTCTGGGGTTCAATCCCCCAAACTTTGACAGTTAGTATATAGGGTACTTTATTTGACAATGGTACAAAGAAATGTGAAATGTGCTGTTTGGTCAGTGCAGCATTTACCCTTTAACTGCGGAGATGCTGCCGGCGACACCTGAACAGCACGCGCTTTGACGTACCAGAGATCCTTGACTGTGTACGCAAAAAACATGAATCAGCTGATTCCGACAAAGAGAATAGCGGCTTTTTTATTCTGCGATTAATTAGTGACTAATTCATGACTTGTCTTTATGAGCCACATGTCTTGCCTCACATTGGATCCAAATGTCAGAGATTTATGGGTCAGGCTTGATAGAAGCGTCTGCTAAACTCTCTGTATTGCGGAAGAGATCCTCAGAGCCCCACCCAACTGTGAAGCACAGGGGTGGCAGTGTCATAATGTGGAGCGGTTTTGCTTCAAATCATAGTTTAAATTTTTTAATCAATATATTAAAGTACATCTGAAAATATTCTGGTAAAATAAAGATTGAAGTATCGGAAAACATCCAGAAAAAAGAAGATTTTAGTAAAGAAAGTGAATTTCCTGAAACCAGTCTTTGGGAAACTAACAGATGTTGGTTCAAATGCTCTGAAGTTGATCTCTTGTCTACCAGCTGATGAGGCCAAAGGCTATACAAGAAATGATACAGCTTCAGGAACATTTATGTTAAAGCCAGTCAACCAGATTTATGCATCGTTAAATTTATTATTTTTGATGTAAGATTGAACCATGACATGTTTCTGATGAAGAAAAAAAAAGTTTTTTTGTAAATGTTTGCAGCCTTCAATGTTTATAAATATAAATCTGTACTTGTTTTGTGCTCAAAACTTAGAAAATTGACTTTTTTTTTCGAGAAAATAGTTTAATCTTCACGTCTTTGATCAACTACAGAAGCTTAAGATGTGACTCCCGGTTGGTGTTCTCCTCACAGCTCCTCCTCAGGTGAAGGAGCTCACCTTCTCTCTGGGAATCGCCCCTCATGACCTCTCCACCAAGCTGAAGCAGGCGGAGAGCTGGCTGGAGAAGAAACACCACGTGAGGATGACGGTGCGCGGCGGCCGTGCAGAACCTGCCGTCCCCCTGGTGAGAAGCCTCAAAAAACAACCAACACTTTAGAAAGCTTTAAGTACCGACAATATATGACAATAAATTAGCGTGAAAGTCTTGTATTTCAATATTTGATTGAATATAATGTCTTCATGAGCGTCAGAACTGACCGTAAAGAATTTTTATTCCGTTGATCATTTTATGGATATTTCTTTAATATTTTTGCGTATAGTTTCTATAGTCTTTTTTACATTCTTTTGATTTTCTCTGTAGTTTTTTACAACTAGAAGTAATTTTTGATTCTTAGCTAAAAAACCTAAATTTTTAATAAAATACTACTAATAATAACAATGATAATATATCACCTTTTTTAGATAGACGAACAAAAAAGTAAATTTTTTTAAGGAGTTTTTAGCTTCTTTTTAGTTAAACTTTAAAAACATTTTATCATAAGAATGTAATAAATGTTCGCTATCTTGTAATTCTTTCCTTGGATAACAAAGTTTTGATTGTTTAATCGATAAAAAGTGATTGACAAATATAAATGATAAGGTAGCAGAGCAGGAATGTGTATTCTGACCAATAGAATGACTACTAGCTGTTTATTTCTCTATAGAGGTTTATGGGATGTTGGCTTCTTGGAGCCAACAGGTGCTTCCAGTTTAGAATGCAAAGGGGGAGGGGTGACTCAGGCCAGTGTTCATATTCAAACAAAGATCGGGGCTCACATCAATGATTTTAGTTCCTCTATTGCGTTTGGACAAAATCAACACGTTTGCAGCTACTGCTCCCTATAGGTGGAGGCTGGAACTGTGGCTTTTTATTCAAGCCTAAAACTTCAAGAGGACCTGGTTGGAGACATGAACGGGAAGTCATGAAACTTCATCTTAACTAGCGACCCTAGCTGTTATGGCTTTTCCTGTTTTAAACAACTCTGAACGCTTGTGAGTTGGGGTATTTTGTGTGATTTCCTGCTGCCATGCCTGTCTCTAAAACTCTGGTATCATCTGGAAATTTTCACCTTTTAGATCCCTTCAGAGGTCGCCACAGCGAATTAGCTTCACACAGGTGGTTTGGCAGAGATTTTTACACCTTTCTGACACAACCCTGGATTTTATTTTATGCGGGCCGGCTTGCTACATAGTTAGGCAGTAGTGTGAAGGGTCTTGCCTGAGGACCCACACACTGGATGAAGATCATCGCCAGTCCTACATGCAGCCAACTGAGCCATCCAGCAGCTGCTTTTGTAGAAGCGCCTGCATTTTCAACCTTTTTATGTTATAATATGTAGTTTTACCAATTCATTCTTCTGTTTTGTATGACTTTCACATCTGAAATGTTGGTATAAACTTCAAAAAGGCTCTGTCATATCAGGCTTTCAGTTGATCAAAAATAGAAGTGGAGTGAATGGGACTAAAATGTCCGTACACGTTAGTTAAAGATTGTATTAGTATATGTGGAAATTCCGACAAATGAAACAATGGAAAACGTTGAAAATTGAAGAAATCACTAGAATAGGAAGAATAGCAGAAGAAATGTGCATAAACAAAAATCTAAATAATAAAACTGAAATTCTGGTTCCGTGTGTCTCGTCTGCAGGATGCGGCGCTGGAGCAAATGGTGGAACAAATGGATGTGATGGTGGGTTTTGTCTCCAAGCCCAAAGTCATTAAAGACGGGAGAGCAGCCATGTGCGTTCTCCGGCCGCCGTCGGCAAAGGAACTGTCGCAGAAAGAAAGGAACCAAACCGAAGAGAAAAAAGCTCCAAACGCCACATCTGAGGTCCTGAGCAGCACAGCAGAAGAGTCCATGAAGCAGTGACAGAAATAAAAGCTTTTTAAAAAGAAAAAACGTCTGAGTGGAACATTTGTGCCCTAACTATGCAAACCAACAAGGACACAAATTTAACTCCTTCTCATCATATGGTGCTGATGTGCAACATCTAATTTAATCCAGGACTCCACTTTATGGAGCATCATTTTGAATGGAAAAAACACTGAAAAATAATTTTATATATGGTTGGAATGAAACCCAGAGAAAAAGGAATATTCAAATGTATATATACAAAAACAGAAAAGCCATTAAAACATTTAAAATTATGACCAAAAACAGCATTTTTAGGTTTTGTGTGGAAATGAAGCCTCTAGTAAAATCTTAGAAATTATTTTTTTACAGACAAAAACCAATAACTATGAATGTGTAGAATTTATGACACTAAATAACTGAAAAATAGAAATTTGCAGAGATAAATATTCCTATAAAAAACAAAAGACTAAAAATGTGGCTGAACTTTTTAGAAGAGAATTAAGGAATTCAGCGCACTGTCTAGTGGGTCTAGATGACCCAACTCCCAGTGTTAACCCTTGTGCTATCCTAGGCACTTTACCATTGGGAGTTGGGTCATCTAGACCCACTAGACAGTGCTCTGAACCTTTTTTCTTCAATGATTTGTGATCTTCACTGGTGTCCATGGATTACATGAAATCTTTCCACCTTTATCCACCTTTGTCATGGGGTTAAAGTGCCTAGGATAGCTAGGGTTACGCAGAAAATATTCCTTACTTGGTTTGTATTTAAATTATGTTCTTGTTTCTCTCTTTAACATTAACAGCCCCGTCTTACAACAATTGTACAGTGTAATCTTCCCTAAAACCCCTATTCTGTGATGCAAGGTGGTGGCAGGATCATGATATGGGCAGCCCTGCTTTAGGATGTGATGCTCAGAACCAGTGGGGTTGTGACCAAAGGGCATATGAGACTCACTGCAAGGAAAATGTGTTTTTGGTTTCCTATGGCTCTCTTCCTAGCTTATAGTGAAAAATGATAAACAATTGACTATTAGCATCAGGGGGTCTAATAGTTTTGACACTGGTAGTTTTTTGATGTGATGAAATTGTTCTGTTTCTATACATGCAAAGAAAACAGGGGGCTAATAATTTAATCCTCAAGTGCATATATTGCATATATGTTGTCTTATTTTGTTTTGATTGCTTGAAATAAACCAATTTCAATCCACTTTGATGGCATTAATTGAAACTTAGCCAGACTTGGCATTAAAAAGGGGCCCAGAACAGAGCCTTGTGGAACACCACATGTGATTTTTTTTTTTCAGTTCTCTAAAAAAAGATCTCGACCAGCTTGGTCCAGTGTCAGACAGTTCCACTAGATTCATAAGGAAAAGAACCAACCCGGCAGTGCCTAAATCTTTCTCTTTATTTAAGATTGTTTTTTGGTAAAAAATAAAAGCAAATTTGGCATACAGATACATTCACTTGTCACAGATAAGCGTGTTCCCTTGACCTTGATGTCAATTCCACACTTTCTCAGAACTTTTCTTGCAGAGACACTGCAGCAGAGACACTGTCTTAGATCTCCATTCACCATATTTATCTCTATGCAAAAAGAAGAGTCAACCTAAAACCACCTTAAGGCCCAAAAAAATAAAATCTTTCCTAGACTTTGTTTAAAAAAACATAAACATGAGAACATACGCAGCTTGACTAGCATGCATCAGCACGTTTGTCAATAAGCTTCGAGAACTTTATAGGAGGAGAAGGGTTTAACAAAGTGATAGTCCAGGTTGCCGCAGTGAGGGCACTGCTGGACGTTGCTGTACTCGGAGAAGTACTGCATCCCGACTCGAACATCCACCACCGGCTTCCCGCAGTGCTTGCAGTTGAGACGGGCCTGAGGACGAAGAGCAGAATTTGAGTGGGACACCGGCAGAAAATGCAGAGGAGCTCTCGTTGGCTGTAAGTATGGACTGAAGTCGGTGCAGTCGCAAGGCATCGCATATGCTGCTATGAACAAGATTGAGTGTGGTCCAACCAAGATCTACCACGGTGGTTGGGAGGCTAGGATGCTCTCCCTCTGGTCACGGCACATAAAGCCTTAGTCAGTTGCACTAGTACAGGTGTACATGTGCAGGTACTGGAGATTTATGGGATGTTTGGGCTGTGGAGGGTCATAGAGAGGAGAGGCAGCGTCTAAGGGGAAGCGCAGCGATTGATAAGTGTATCATGAAGTATTCGTAAGGCATGTACGTTGCATGTCTCTGTGTGATGTACAGGTGATGCTGCTGTATGGTGCCCTGATGCCACCTTCTAGTCATCAGTAGGATGTGAGTACTGGCCCCCAAAACTGACCCCACATGAATGCTGCACTCACAGTGTGAGCAGGTCTTAGTAAGTGCCTGTAGGACACCTGTGGGATGTCCACATCCCCCAACACTGTATAATTTCCTCATTTTTAACAGTACGCAAGGAGTACACATTGTAATTGGAATTAAACTCAACAATTCTTTAATGCGTAAAGCATCGTAGAGTTACAGTAATTCAAAGAACGCGTTGAAGAGTTAATGAAAGCTTGAAAATAACTTGTAAAATAAAACCTTTACAAGTTAATATCAAATGGGCCCATGAGAGAGCCTTGTGGAACTCCACCTGTAACGTTATACACCCCTTTGACAGAGTGGGTTTCTAGCATGTGTACAGCTGGGTGAAGTGAAGCCTCGACATGTCCAGATCAAAGGGGTTTACCTGACAACATGGAGAGGCAGCCAGGATGTCGTAGGTGTACATGGTGCCGAGCTGGTGCCAGCTCCCGTCCCAGCGCGACTTACACTTGATGCAGACGATCTTGTGAACTCCTTCCAGACAGTCCACACAGATGGCGTAGAGGTGCATTAACCGCCCTACAGGAGGAGGCGGGAACAAGAGTATTAGAGTTTATTTATGCAAGATGCCCATCAGAGCACTGTCTGCACCAACTAAAACCTTTAAAATGGACAGTTTTTGTGGATTTAATATGCTAAACTTCAGTTGTAGACTTGTTTAAACCCTCACAAGCTTGGCAATTGAATTAATATGTAAATAAACAATAAATAGGATATAAGAAAAGTTTTAAAAAAACTTTTATAAATACTTTTTATAAAACTTTTATAAATAAATAGTAAAACAACACAAATAGACACAAAAAATATATTGACAACTATTCTTAAGAAAACAAAAAAAAATAGAAAAAAATAATAAATAATTGTGTTTGGAGAAAAAAACAACTTGAATTTATTAAAACAAACTAAAAAAGACTAAAACATTAAGTATTATAGGCTCATAAATAAATGCATTCATTTTTCTGTTTTCCCAAAATACAAAATAATGCAATAAATTTTTCACAAAAAGGGCAACAGAAACATTTTTACTGGACTAAAGAAACGTATAGAAAATATAAAAATTTAACTTAAGTGAAAAAATGAAGATATTTACCACAACTCCAATGTAAACAAAAATGTAAACTTAAAATGAAAATAAATAAATATTTAACTAAATGAAGTAATGAATAAAACAAATTACATTAGTGGATTGTTATTCACTGGAAAAAGTGCAAAAATAAACCCACAGTTATTTTGTAGAAAAATAATAAATCCTAACATTTACAATAATTAGTAGTAGTAAAAGGTGAGGTCCACATGATCTATTAGTACCTAGAAAAAGGTTGTCATTTTGTCTCTGAATGAACTAAATGCTTTAAATGTGTTTTCAGTCTGTTTTTGCACCAGCAGATGAAAACTAGACGAACAATTCTTTGAAAGCCACGGATAACAAAGCTGACACATCAAAGACGGTCCAGATTCCTGCGCTGCTGCGTTTCACTCATGCTGGACTGAGCAGAAGCCAAAAGAAAGAAATTTTTATCTGATTTTGAGCAATTGCAGAAAATATAATAGAAAGATTTCCTTTTATTAAACAACATGGTTAGATTTTGGGTAAAAATTTTGGGCAGTTTTTGAAAAATACCAATTAAAGTGAATATGAAATTAAGTCATATAAGGGCGACGGTCAACGGTGTTATTATTTTTGGGGACCTGATTTAATTTTTTTCCTTCCTCTTCTTCAACTTGTCCTGTCCAACAGCAGAGCAGACAGATGAGAGCTGCAGGTCACATTTTACTGCTACAATGGGGTTTATGAATCTTCTGACACACAGGGTGTATATTTGAATAAACCCCTTTTGTTTTTTTATTCTTTTATTATTATTTTTAAATAAGTATTCCCTTAATATTATTTTTATTTTTTAAATACATGTATATGTTTTACAGAGGGAAGAGAGAGGGGGGAAAAGTGTGAAAAGAAAAAAAGGGGGGGGGGTTAAGAGAAAAAGAGAGAGAGGGAGGAAGGAAGAGGATACAAGTGCCAAGCTGTGGTAATTTGAGATGGTTGTCATTTTGAGCGTCACAACATTTATGCTGGATCCATACCAGAAAATATCTGATAACTTCATTCACTTTGACATGAAGACATGAAAATTGGTTCGATTCTGGACCAATTTTCATGTCTTTATGTGAAAGTAAATTTGTCCAGTTTCCCTGGCAACCAATTTTAAGATCTGTCCCGCCAGACAAACATGGTATTAAATGTATTCAGTAATATTTCCAGATTAGGCAGACCACTGCACCAAAGCAAAACAAATCTTTACTGTAGCATCACAATTTAACAGTCTCTTTACAAAACATTATTTTCAATATAGTTATATCTACTTTACATACACATATATATATATATATATATATATGTATAAACGTGTGTGTTTGTGCTTGTATATGTGTATATATCTATAAACATGTGTGCGTGTGTATATCTGGTATTTTGAGACTAAAATACTGTTCAATAAACATAGTATTATGAACTATTAGTATGTAGTTTATGTACTGATAATTAAAAAACTACACAGTAAGAGTACACAAAGATACTTTTGTATTAACAGATGAGGCATTTTATTACAAAAACAGACAGCAGCGACTGTCGTATGTCATGCTCTGCTGTAAACCGTGCAATGCGGGGAACGTGGCTTTTAAACCTGCTGGCTCCGTGAGGAGCGCCAGCCACGGAAAAGGGGAGGGGGGGGACTATGGAGCAGGCAGCAGGAGGAGACTCACGAGCGAAACACTCCAGTCATCCGCAGTGGTCTTCTGCCGGGACTTGACGTGCCGCGGGGCAAGTAGCGACTTTCTGATGACAGAATTTGCGCTCAGTGTATTTAAACAGTGAGGTATGTATCAGAGGATGTCTGATTGGCCGTTCTGCATGTCAATCAAGTCCTGTACTTGTCGGTGACGATTTTGATTCACTGACATATTTTTTAGAAGTACTTTTTTCTTTTTTGGGGTTATTTATCTTTGCTGATCTACCTTCATGTCCTTGAAGATCGACCAGTCGATCGCAATCGACGTAATGAGCTCCCCTGACTTGGACATTTTGAAAACAAGTTGTGGGATTCTAATTTTTTTTTCTGACCTTGAAGGTGACAGGGGACATCGTACTCAATCTCGTCGTGGCGTGAAGGGCTAAGAAACAGCGTCCCGTCCACCAGAGGAAACTGTTCGAACACCGGCAGCGTCCGGTGGCACAGCGCACAATTCACCACGTTCCTCTCGCTGGCGCTGAGCGCAGAGAGGATGAACCTGGAAGTCATGAAGGCAGAAACACAGCGCTGAAGGTAAAGGTTTTGTCACAAGTGGGATCACCTTAGCAGCAAAAACAAGAAAAAACAGGGTTCATACGCTCATGAAAAACCTGGAAATCAAACATTTCTAGGTCCTTGAAAAGTTTGTGAAAGTTAATATTTTGGATGCAAAAAATATGAAAAATAAAAAATAAGTTTAACTTGAGATCTGAATTGACACTGTGGCAGAAGTTCAACCTCACGCTGTCGGTGATGGGACAAAGCCGTTTGAGTTGTCATCTAACCAGCATTCGGCGCTTTCAGCTCGCTGTCGTGAAATGCTACCAAATGGCGGGAAAATGTAGCTTTAACCACGGGGGGGGGGGGCTATTCAAGGAGAGGTATCAGCTGTGGCTCCTGAAACAAGTCAGTCGGTCAGAGAACTCTAGAAAACAGCCAATGATGGCATTGATTAATTCAATCATAAAAGCCTATTTCCCATTGTCTTTCCCCATCAGTTAGGGGGTGGGCGGTGTGAAAGGAGTGGGGGGTTGTGGGTACAGGTAGGGGGGGGGGGGGGGCCATATTATTTTTCATTTTATTTTTATTTTCGTTCTTGTTTATTTGAAGTTTCATGCTTCTTTTTATATTATTTCTCTTGTTTTGTTTGAATATAAAGAACTTTGTCTTATGCTTTCATATGAGAAGTGCTTTATAAATAAAGTTTGATTTGATTTGATCTGAAAAAAAATTAGATGAGCAAAGAACTCCAAACAGGCTCATCTGCTCCTGAAAACTATCAAATGAGCTGCAGTTAGTGTCCGTGTCACACACATGACCCGTTTTGTTTATGTGCTCGTCACCACATCATCATCTGATTTGTCCTTCCTACTTCATCCACAAACATTACAGAGAAAAACGGTTGTAAATGCTTAAATATTGACGGTTCATTTCTTTATTTTGTTTGTGAGTCAACCCTGGCAACAATATCGCACACAAAGCAGCAAAGTCTGTGGGTGACCTGCTGGACGCTCACGTTGGGGGTGTGGCCAACTTTGTCAACTCTGACATCATTGTTTCTGATTTTTGCAATAATTGTTTTCAGAATTCGCTTTGATATTTTCTAAAGCGATGAGATAAGGGCGGGTCTACAACTTGCATAATCATTTTAGGGATTTCTGTGGATTTTGTATGAACAATAAAGACTTTTTGGTGATTATTTATGGTGAGTCACTGAGAAACTGCTACTGTTTGTCTGAGAGGTTTTTGTGTACTTTATCTAAACTCCGGCTGTAACTCATTTTCTGCATCACCACAGACAAAAACAAACAGTTCATACTGGTCAGTAGAAGGTTTTTCGCTTTAATGTTTGTGGATGAAGTCAGAAGGAAGGACAGAATGGCGATTTGTGGCTTTTCTACTTTGAATTCATCTTCTAGTTTTCATGAGCAGATGAGGTCAGTTGGTTTGTAGTCCACTGATTCTTGAGAGTCTGGGCCAAAACACGTCCCACATGAAAAAGTCTTTTTTTTTATGGATATAAACTATTACACTACATTAGATCTAAATACTGGTGTTATGTTTTAGCCTAGATAATTCCTTTTTTTTATACATTTGCTCAAATGTATGACTAGTGATTAGGCGTCCTGTTATTTCAATGTCCTCAGCATTAGGTCACAATAGTCACCAGTATTGACAGACAGTAAGTCTCTATAATTCTGAAAACCTTTAAATGATGATTAAAAATCTATAAAACAATAAATATTGTCTCAATCTGATGCTTAATGCCTGAAATGACCTGAAACTGTGTTTTTGAACTGTAGATAGAACGGATGCAGTTTTTCTGAAGGTCTTTGGTCCTAACTCTCAAGAATCGGTGAGCTTTTAAAATTATTAGAACGATAATCCCGAATAATCCTAGAATGAAGATCACCCGTGTTTTATTTTGTTTTTTTAATTGAATGCAGTGCGCCTCCATCCGTTACTGCAGTTTCCTCCACACCAACAGAAACGGCCGTTAATACGGCGGCTGCTGTTTAAACGGCAAGGCGGACAAACTCGGATGTATGAATATTTGTCTGGGTTTGATCTGGCTGCATGCGTTTGTTTTTGGAAATTCTGTGACAGTTATGGAAAAGCTTTGGAAGGGCTAAAGAAAACAGTGTACAAACCCAGTAAAAATCATGACATTTGCCATATATTGTATATGTTCCTCACCAAACAGCTATTTCACTGAAATATAGGATTCCCACTCTGGTCTTTTCATTATGATTATGTTGTTTTTGGCCAAAGCCATAAAACCTGTCGTTTTTCTGGGACATCGTGTCTGCAGAGCGGCAGGACTGGCCCTTTTCCCCATCAGTTTGGATCCAGATTCCAGCTCAGAAGAGGAAAACAAAGACGTATGTGTCTTCAGAATGGAGCGGGGAGCGTCTGGCCTGCTGATCGTAGTTTGTACGTTAGCTTTTTCCAAATGTTTTTTTCCCTCTGCTCTTGATTCACAACAGTTTGA
The DNA here is from genome assembly GCA_037389245.1 of Oryzias sinensis. Taxonomy (NCBI): domain Eukaryota; kingdom Metazoa; phylum Chordata; class Actinopteri; order Beloniformes; family Adrianichthyidae; genus Oryzias; species Oryzias sinensis. Next base: position 17,257,324 of record CM074509.1, on the reverse strand, counting down.
ATAAAGAAGTACTTAGAAATACAATTTCAGTCGTAATTTTCTTTATATAATCCTCCAATTATGAGAAAAATGCCACAAGAACAGCATTTTTCATCAGAGTGGGTCTTCAAAGGCATTTTGTCGACTTGCTAAAATAAACCAGCGGAATGAAATAATCCTCAAAAAACGAAATAATGTTGGAAATTAAGTTTGTTTTTCTTTTTACAAAAAAAGTCTTTAAAGACCATAAAGACGCACATAGTCGCTTTAATCTATCTGAATGCTGGTCTGTATTTTATTTTACTTTATTTTTATTGATCTTATTCGATTGCTGTTTTTTCTTATTGCTTGCTTCTTTGCACTGTCATGCTAGTGAGAAACAACACCTCGTCTCACTCGTGTATTTCTCTGTAAATACTACGTGTGGAAGGACAATAAACAAATCTTGAATGTTGAATCTTAAAAGACACAGATGTTGTCAGGGAGACGCCAGCAGCTCACTGAATTTCAAAGACAAAACTGACATCAACTTCAATCGACTGATTTTTTATCCCCTCAAATATGCGGTGAATGATGTACGTACATTTATCTTTGAAATCCTTGGACATTTAAGATCAAAAACGCTGTTCTTAATGAGTTCTAGACCTTAAATAAAGGTTTAAAAAAAAGCTTTTTGATAGAAAAAAATGTGTTTGCTTTAAATAAGGTTTTAAAATCTGCTGCAGACTTTAAGGCAAACATCTGGATAAAGGTGTTTGCCGTTGTTCTGTGAATGTAGCATGCTAACGCTAATCCCTTTTCATGTTTTTCTTTCATTTCTTTGGAACAGCGGTTGTTAGCATAGAAAGTGTCAAAATTTTGAGGTTTTTTTCTTCTACTGTGTGTTTTTCCGCCTGCAGACTTTGAGCACTTTATATTATTCCAGGTCTGTACCTGCGTAGCTCCTCCCCCTGGCCCGCCTGGGCGTCGTCCTCCATGCGAACGTGGTACGTATTGAGTTTATGGCGTGGGATGTGGGCGAGGAGCTCCGAGAGGTCCAGCCTCCTGAGGAACTGCACCGGGTGGGGGTGGGAGCCCTCGGCCCCGCCTCCTGGGACAAGCCTTTGGTGGAGCGGGATGGCGAAGGACAGCTGCAGGGGGAGGACAGAGCCCGGGTCCAAGTGAGGAGCGCCGATCGCACCGCCGGAGATGCCCATGGAGCAGCCGCCTCCCCGGCCCACAACCCCTCCCAGCAGGAGGTGCTTCCTCTGAGGGTCCATGTGCACCGCGGACTTGAGGAACTCCCCCAGCTGACGGGAACCCCGGGCACCTCCTGGTGTGAGGACGGGAGTGGCGGAGAAGCTAAAGCACGTAGGAGGAGACTGTCCTGGGGAGTCGCATGGAGATTTCTGAAGCCCCCCCCCTGCGTTTTGCCCTCCTGCCGTCCCGCCTCTCTCTGTTGAGTTCTGTCGGTCCATTGATTGTCTGCGAGGTAGCTCCTGACTGGAGGCTCGGTGGGGAAGTTTCCCGGTTCCTACTGCCGATTTACACTTCTTGGGCTCCTCGAAGGAGGCCCCGCTCCTGCTCCTCTCTGACGGCTTCTTCTTGCGGTCGTCCTGCGTGCGCTTCACCTGATACCAGTCCGTGTCTTTCTTCAGGTGGCCTTGTCCACAGCGGCAGGAGCAGAACCTGAAGGCCAGATCGTAGCCCTTCTTCGTCCACATGTTCTGCCGGCACTGCTTCTCGTTCCAGGAGCGCGCACGCCCGATGCAGTTGAACTGGACCAGGATGGAGCTCTCCCACTCATAGAAGCACTGCAGGTGCATCCAGTTGCCGTAAGGGCAGAGCTCGTTGTTGCAGAGCACTCGCTGGTAGTCGTCCTTCTCCAGGTCGATGGGGCGGCCCAAGCTGCAGCCCAGAGGGGTGGCACACTGCGCCTCTGAGGGAGTAGACAGAAACGATTTCACACTGTTTAGTTTCTCATCAGACAAGCCCAAAATCTATTAGAAGAAGCTTGAAGGAAGTCAAGCAAACCACTGGAAAAACTCTACGACCACCTTTCATTCTGAACCTTTTGACATCGGAGCTTTAGCTCCAGTGTTCGCATTCTGTGAACTGTCGGAAGTCTTCAATCGTTCATGCAATCAATGTCCTTCTAGCAGAATCTGAAGTTGAGAAAGTAGCTTTGGGCTAAAATGTAACACTGTACAAGAGTGAAGCGTTTACTCAATCAACGTAAATCACCGGAAACCGACGCACAGGAAATGGCGTTGTGTCATTATGCAAAGCCTTATTAACCCCAGATTTACAAAGGTCTGTCTGCGGTTAGTCTCCATCGTGTCGAGTGTGGAGTCCGTCTCATGACTGTCCGTTCATTTACATTGACTCCGTTGCGTCTCCAGTACGTCCCCGTCGATTCAGGAGGAGTGGTTTGTCCTGTCGCCCCTGTGCTAAGTAGTTCGTCCCGCTCTCTTCGCTCATCCAACACTTAAACAGTCAAACCCCATGCTCTCTCCTTCCTAAGGTGGTGTTATCCGCGGTGTGTGACCACGCCACCCTAAATATGACATTAGGTCAACGGAAGCTTTTATTTTGAAGCCCAGACCTGTTTCCAGTTCCCCGGCTTTTTGCCGCGAAACTGAACGGACTGGAAATAGAACTCTTATCCAAAGCTACATCAGGCCGTATGGACCACAGACAAACATTCTGATTGGTTAATGAGCGTTCTTGTTCTTTGTGTCAACGCAACGGAGACGCACTGCAGACGCAATCACGGAAATCAGCCTTCAGTGTTGCTAAGGAAGTGTCGCATATCAGCGCCAAACTGACCTGCAAACTGCTTTTCGTTGCATTAGAATCCATTTGAACTAAATGGTCGCCTAAACAGATGAAGTGTTACAGACGTTCAAGAAGCGTTTGTTATTCTGCTGTCGCTGGTGACATTCCCGGTGTTAAACAGTTCATCTGATTTCACTGATATGATCATCTTTTTTAAATTGACCCTAAACTGAGTTAGACTAAATAGAGACTTTGTTTGCTAAACTGGTAAATTGTAAAAAAAGACAAAAAAAAGTCCTTCTTTTTTAAAAGAAAGGGGATCTAAAGCAGAGCCTTGAGGGACACCACTGGCCCAACAATTAGCAGACATGAGGATCCAATATAATTTTAAATTATGTGATATTTCTTTGAGATGCAAAAATGCTGTTCCTAGTACATAAATATCAAACCCAACTACAGCTGTTTAAGTTTTAGACGGTTCCATCTTCTTTTCAAAAACAAGCTTCTTATTTGCTTTGAATTGACCAAATTGATCATTTTTAAAATCTACGTCATTTTGACCGCGACCTTAAAAAACCAGACTTTTCTCCAGTAAACTGATGAATGTGTTACTATAATATTATTTTGGAAAAATAACCACATTTTCCCCCTAAACGTCAAATTTGAACAAGCTTTCTTGACTTTGATGAAAGGTTTCTAAAGGTTACAGTTGTCCTAAACTTTACATCAAACCCAGTAAAGGCCGGTTGTCAGGTATTTTAGGCAAAGGTCTACTAAAGTGATGCCAACTACTGAGGCTGAAAGGGAACCAGAACGTGAGCTCAATGTTTTTCTACCAGCAGGAACTCACGATCCGACATGGTGGGTGGAAACTGTGTGTGTGTGTGTGTGTGTGGGGGGTTTCCTACATTCATTTCCGCTGTCAGCTCTGAGTCTCATTCAGTCACCATAGAAAAAAACCATATCTGTGCATTTTAGCTCAGGGTGTACGGAATCTCATTAGAGACGATACTGAATGACCACTTTAGTGTGAAAGGGGAAATATAGTCACTAATGAGTGCAGTTCACGTTTGTTAGATCATATTAGATCACGTTTTCCAGACCTTTAGAGGCCAAAGTTTCTGCTTACTTGACAAAAAGAACTTAATTTGATTTCATTTTTTACACATTTAGGTTTTGCTTTATATTGTTGTCTTTTTGCAGTAATCTCTATATTATGCATCAAATTCACCATTGAAAGGATGAATCTGAAACACTTTTTTTGCAGTTTGGCACAAAGGAACATCTCAGTTAGAAGCATTAGCATTCAATTCCCCTAAAGTCTATTAACCAGTAATGTATTAAGAAAAAAAATGTAAATTTTAACTAAACACACCAAAATACTCGAGGAAAAAAAGATGCTAGGAAATATTCTTTACCATAAAGAATTTCCTCCTAAAAAACAAACATCTGGATCTAAACTGTACAGCTGGATAGCTCCGATGTTGATCACCGTCTTTGTTAATGTTAGGTTGGGGCTGTAAGCCAGTGGGAGAGAGGGCTCTCAGTGATGAGAGGAAAGGGGGGCGGGGTTGCTCCCTGCCAAAGGTCCGAGGTGAATTTCTCATGAACTGCTGCCGCTCTGCAGAAACTATGTTCTACGACAAACGGCAGGGATTGTTTGATTTTGGCTAAAAACGACATCATCATAACTAACAGACGGTTGGGAAAAACGCTTCGGTCAAACGACGAAGGAGTGGAACTTTAACACAAAGACAGGGGAAGGTAAACGGGAAGTACAAGAATTTAAACATTAAATCTTCTCTTTTTGCATTAGCATGATGCCAAAGACAATAGTGTCTCACTTATCTGCTGTGCATTAATGTCTAGAACTGCACCACTGCCTGTGTTCCAAACAATTGCTTTTGAAATTTGCAACCAGGTTTTGCACCATCAACATAAAAAGTGGTGCCGTGCTTAAGAAGAGATTCAACTGACATTCAAATTGTCTGGTTTCTCTGTGCTTTGCACATGAGAGGGAAAACTCAGTTGTAGTCACTTCTGGGGTTTCTTGTGTTGCTTTTCTGGTTGTGCGGACTTTGCGTGGCTGTGCGGACTGTGCGTGTGCATGAGAGGGGATGAGTCTGCAGGCTGCACTGCTTGCACTGCTTGCACGCAGGCAGATTGGGGGAGTTTCAGCGCAGCTCTGAAGGCAGCTGAGCGGCGAGGAGGCATTTTTACAGGAAGGAGGCCACAAACTGTGCAGGAGGTGCGCGTCAGTCAGGGCAGGCAGGCGAGGCCTGCAGGAGAGCCGCCCAGCGCGCACTCCGCTCCGGTTCCACCGAGCTGGATCCGCCGGCGGACCCCATCTGCACAGCTTCAGTCTGAAGACAGGGCGCTGTCTTCGTCTGCGCCTGCAGTGCAGGCGGGCAGCATCTGCAAACTTGTCGCCATCCGCGCGGGTTTCCTCTCAGTCTTACCGCTCGAGCGCTCGTTCCTGCAGGGCGCCGCGGCCGCGGTCGCGCCACCCACCGCGGCCGCGCAGGCTCCATTTTCCTGCTCGTCCCCGCTGCTGTTGGTGCGCCTGCTCTTCTTCCCCTTGCTGCTCTTCTGGTTGGGCATTTTTCGGGCTTCGGGTGTTGCTGTTCTTTTCGGCCCGTTTCTTTCAGCGGCTCCTGTCAGCGCCGCGCGCGTGACGTCTCCGCAAACTCCATGCGTGCGCCTGCTTCTTTGTTTTTGTTGTCCTGCCTTTGTTGACCGTCTGCTACAGGGTTTCTCCTCAGCAGCAGGTACGAGAAACAAACAGCAGTAACCTTTAAGAGCGAAGGCGTGTCCGTCTCTTGTTTTGATTCCTGCTCTACTGTTTTCTTCCACATGTGACGTCACGGGACCCCGCCCCCTGTCTGTATGGAAAGTCATTTGTGACATTTCATTTCTTTTAGTTATTTTTCACCCATTTATCACTTTTAACGTGTGGCTTTCATTTCAAAATTAAAACATTATACACCCTTTAAGTTAATATTTCTCAAATTTTACACCTTCACGCTTTGTTGAGACATTTTATCTCTGGATTTATTTATTGTCTCAACGCTTCAAACCAATGTAGGGTGCAGGTATTCCAGGGGGGTATTCCAGGAAGCAGGTTATGCTAGCTCCCGCGGTAAGTTTGAGGCTAAGGAAGTTGATAACCTCAGCTTTCGGTTCCAAAAACAGAGGTATGTTTCAGGGTAGGTCAAGTTGCCATGGCAACTCATGCTCTGAACATAACCTGGTCGAGAGCAGGTTTAGTTGAAGGTTAGTTTGTTTTGAGAGAGGTGAAGCAGCATGGCGTGTTCATTTGAGGATGATTTAGTGGATGACGAAGCACAGATAATACTTTTTCCACTGTGAGAGGGTGATAAGACCAGGTATGGATGTTGGAAAGATAAACTTTTACTTTGATCTAACTTAATTATTTGCTTCAGTTAAGATAAATCATTTTTTTTAGTTCAGTCAACTTATAACACGTAGTTATCAAACAGTTGTTTTACTTTCATTCAAATTAATTCAATAAAGTAGGTGTAACTTTGGTGCTGCTGTTAGATCGGCACCGCAAGGGATTGTGGGATACCATTCCCTTTGCCTGTCTGGACGGATTTGGGTTTAAGTGTGGGTTTTTGACCAAATGTTATTGGTTGTTTAGCTGTTTTACCGTGTTTTGACGAGTTATTTTGTCCTACTTTGCTTAAGTCTCTGCACCATGAGTGAGAGGGAGGGAGAAGATGATGAGTTTATTTAGCACGCCTAAAGTCAAATGCTGAAAAGGTAATGTTGGAAAATTCCTAAATGAACTAATGCATGATGTGCATATTATTTCGTTCTTTTTATCATTATAAAAATAAGTATATCTGCCGACTCAAACTTAGACATGTGAGAGTTCAAGAATTATAATTCATTAAGATGGAAATTTCCGATCGAGATAGCTGGGTATACCGATCGTTGTTCATGTAAACGGTCATTCCGATCGTGTGTCGCTGCTGCTCTGGTTTACGTCATGCATAGTGAGAGAAAGCTTGTGAGCTCATAGGGGACTGACCAGCGGCTCTGCGGACGCCCTGCGTAAAGCGCCGCTCCGCTCTCGCCCCGCTGGCTCTCCCGTCTCTTTCACCCCTCACGAGGGAGATGCGGGGGGGGATGCGTGCTCACTGACGTCTGGATCCGGCATCCGAGCTCTGCGTTCGGGCTCCGGAGCCAGTGGACCGAGTGAACCTCTCTGACTGAGCAGATCAGCTGGGTTTATTAATGTGTTTGAGGGGAGGGTGCTGTGCGTTTTGTTATGTGTGAGAATACGGACTGCGAGCCGAGCCGCCGCTCTGGGTTAGCGGCTGCCGGACTCGCGAGGACAGAGCAGAGCACACAGTGTGTCTGAGCTTTTCAGAGCAGAAATGCCGCTCAGTCCTTAGAAACTGTTCAAAAAATCACGACACATGGAATTGTGTTTCTAATTGTGCCCCGACAAATAAAGACTGATGTTGTTAGCCCGTGTTGTTAGCCTCTCCTAACACTGGGTTGTTCTTCAGTTCTGTTCTTCTTCCACAAAAAAAGCACTGACCCCAAGGATTAAATATAAAATGATGAGCGAACAGGCACTTCATAATATTCATAAAATTAATAAAAGCACGTTTGGAAGATCGCCTCGTATGTTACCGAGCTGCTGCATAAATGTGACAGCAAAGGTTTGTTTACAACGGGACTCATTTCCTTTTCGGTATTTTCGACACTATATTTTGCCCATGTAACCACACACTGGTCGACAATCCTGTAGATGTCGTTCACGTCGATTTTCGGGAGACCTTGTAGAAAACAGGTGAAATATACCATCTTTCGCAATCAAAATCTGCCGTGTCGCTGCTATAGAAGTCGCAAGCCGGAAATGGTCGGCCTCACACTCACACAGCGCTCTCTTCTTTTTCCACGCGTTTCCATGGTGACCCCGGAAATCGGCAATCCATTGAGAATGTCTATATGTACACGCCGTGCACGTGCGTTAACCCAGGGTTACCAAGTCGAGCGTATGCTTCCTGGGATACCCCCAGGGGGGTATCCCAGGAAGCATGTTTAAACTACCCTGACTTTAATCCCGAACTCTGGCTGAAATCCGCCTGAACTTGCTTACTCGGGGTATGTCGGTTCCAAAAGACCGGATATGAGTTGGCGTAATTACGCTCGACTTGGTAACCCTGGGTTAATGGGCGTGCACGGCAGGTACATAAAGACATTCTCAATGGATCGCCGATTTCTGGAGTCACCATGGAAACGCGTGGTGAAAAAAAAGAAAACGCTGTACTTCAGTGAGACGGAGTCTGAGGTTTTAATGACGGCGTTTGAAGATTACACGACCATCAAAAAAGTAACACGGCTGCATGATCAAAAAAAAGATTCTGCGTGTAGAAAAAGAGCAGACAAAGTAAACGCACGAGTTTCTGATCTTATTTCCATTTTCCTTGTGACGCACATACATATATAACTCATCCAATTTTGCCAACTTAAATGAATTACTTCTATTGGTAACAAAAAATTGAGTTAAATTTATTCAACCTAATTTCTTACGTCTATAAAACTCAATAATTGTTTATACAACTCAAATTTACGTATTTATCTAACTAAATGTCATATTACTCTAATTCAATTAATATTTTTTTCCATCTTAATTAATTAAATTTCTTGAACTCTCAAATGCCTAAGTTTGAGCCGGCAGATATACTCATTTTTATAACAGTAAAAAAGACAGGGGGAATAATGCACAGAGTGCAAAAATCCATTACAGAACTTACAATGATCGCCATTACAATGCTACGCCGTAGGGGTGCTATATAAACTCATCATCCTCTCCTTTACTCTCACTCATGGTGCAGAGACGTTAGCTCAGTACGGCAAAATAACTCGGCGAAGCGTGGCAAAACACAGTAAAACAGCTAAACAACTAAACACATTTGGTCAAAAACCCACACTTAAACCCAAATCCGTCCAGACAGGCAGAGGGAATGATATCCCACAATCCTTTGCGGTGCCGCTCTGACAGCAGCACCAAAGTTACACCTTCTTAATTGAATTACTTTGAATGAAAGTAAAATAACCGTCTGAAAACTACGTGTAATTTTTAAACCGACTTACAAAAATATTATTTATTTTAGCTGAAACAAATAATTAAGTTAGATCATAGTAAAAAAATATATATATATTTCCAGCATCCATATGTGGTCTTATCACCCTCTCACGGTAGAAAAAGTATTATCTGAGCTTCTTCATCCACTAAATCATCTTCAAATGGACACGCCATGCTGCTTCACCTCTCTGTAAACAAACTAACCTTTAACTAAACCTGCTCCCGACCAGGTTATGTTCAGAGCATGAGTTGCCATGGCAACTTGACCTACCCTGAAACATACCTCCATTTCTGGAACCGAAAACTGAGGTTATCAACTTCCTTAGCCTCAAACTTACCGTGAGAGCTAGAATAACCTGCTTTCTGGAATACCCCCCTGGAAGCATGTTTAAACTACCCCGCACACACTAACTCACTCGCCCCTGGAGTGAGTTAGTGTAGAACCGCCACTGCCAGCAGCCCACTGGACCCCCACTCAATCAGACTTGCCACGGATGTCCCGCTGTCAGTGTTGGGGGCAACAGTTTACAAAGTAACTAGTTACTGTAATCTAATTACTTTAGCCAGTAATGGAGTAACGTAACAAATGACAGTTCAAATTTTGGTTCCAACTACACCACCGTGCAGCCTCCCTTCCCAGAAGGCTTCAGCTGAATTAAGTCATTTAACAAATGAGTTACCCACACCACACTCATGTCTTCCTCCTCCACATCCATCAACCTCCTCTTTGGTCTTCCCATAAACTACAAGTTACAAAAAGAGAACATTATTTCCAAATGCAAACCTGCCCGTCCAAATTTAAGGACTCGAATAGAAGATACTCTGAAGAAAATAATGACTTCTGTTAAAACATAAACTCTCTCTGCAAAAGCCAGGGTCTGTTCAGCCCTTCAGCTTCTACAAAGATGCTGAGCTGCAGACAAAATGCATTTATTGCTGTAGGGGTATAAAGGTCTCACTATGGAAAGGCCTTTTCCTTTTAAAGTGCTCTTACGTTTAGGGGAAAAGCAGATTTACTCAGAAAGCTCTTGTTTAGTGGATTAAATGAAAAGTAATTTAACATTTTATCATCTTAAAAAAGTGGTGCTTCAGCAATGTGAGGAAGAACCATTTAAAAGAATAATATACTGGTTTTCCAAAAATATTTAATATATCTTCCATGTTGATAAAACATAGAAATCCAGACTTTTTGGGTTACTTTGAGACATCACTAAAAAGACTTCCACTTTCAAATAAAAAAAAAAACACAGCTGCACCAGAGGAAATCACTTTAAAAGGCTCAAGCACAAAGATTTTATTGGTTGGAGTGTTTTCAGTAGTTATGATGCTTCTTTTTATAAAACCATCATACAGAGCAGACTCTTTCAACACATTATGCAGAGGCTCAAAAAATCGCTTACAGGTTTTGGTACCATATATACCGGTAGTAATTTAAGTTGTTTTTATTTACATTGAAATGTAAGAAAAAAAACTTGAAAAACTCCCGGCATAAGAAGCAGAACTCACAATTCATATGATTTTGTTTTAACAATGTGAAAAATGTCTTTCAGATGATAAATCCAAACATTTTGTTACTTTTTCCTGCTTTAAATCTGTTTTATAATAAACAAAAACTAGTAAGCTTCAGTTTCTGCTAAAAATAAAGAAAATCTGAATGAAAAGTTTCAAAAATATGATTTAATACCCAAACTGTTTGCAAATTTATCATCTTCTACTTGAAATAATAATTTTTTAATCATGTTTTCACAAACTTTTTGAATGGAAAAAGCAGTTAGCTTAATCACAAAAATTACAAAAGGTTTTTTAGGGAAAAAAATTACACAAATTGGTCACACATCCCATTTGATTTTTTTTATTTAACATCCATCCCTGTGAACACACATCTCCCAGATCAAACATATTTTTGGTTGTGCAAATTTTGTCCTGAGAATCCTCACTAATTCTGCTCCACATGTGGCACCAGCTGTGCTGCAATCACACAAAGATAAAAAGTGCACAAAAAAATACATCCTCTGCTTGTTCCTAAAGTGTTTAAGCCAGGGAAGATTCTTACAAACTCGTAGAAAGCTCCAGTAAAAAGTCTTTCTGCAAGTAGCGACATGTTAAAAAAGAAAAAACAGCTCCAAGCGCTTCAGAAAATGCACTTCCCCCTCTACAGTCACGGTTTCAATGATGGCATCCAAAAAGCTCAACTAACTTACTGTTTAGGTCTACAGTAGAACGGTTCATTAAACAGAAAATGGGACAGCCATTGAATGGTACTGATAGTGTCCCACAGCAGCACTGAGTTTGTCTAGATCAGAATACTTGATGGTGAGATTTCAGAAAAAAACCTGTGGACCAAAAACTTTGGGAGTTCTGATTAGCTGCGTTTCCACGATACTTTCTCAAAATTCTAGACATGTCGAAAAAGACTGTTGCCATTAAATCGTATTTTATGCAAATAAAGACAAACCAACTCACGCGATAAGTCATCCAGAAACATGGTGACGGACGTGAACAATACCTTGATTGACAGCAGATACATTCACATTTCTGCCACGGCTCTAGCGCTCATCATCATCTATCAAAGGAAATGTCAGCGTTAGGGCTGCACAATAAATCGCAAATTTATCGTTATGGCGATTTCAAGCTGTGCAATATCCATATCGCAAAAGTTGGCGAAAATCGCAATAAATGGTAAATCTTAAATGTGCTAAAATAATCTTATGGCAGCTTGAACTATTTAACGAATCGAACAAATCCATTTATGCATTTGACCAATCAGATGGAGCCCTTCATGTTGTGGACCAATCGGATGGAGCTTTTAGGTTAGATGTTGGCCTCCTATGTAGACCAGGGTCATTTGGAGAATAATTTAAGATATTTTAACTCTTCTTTATTAAACGGTTGCAGTGAAATGGAAATGTTTTTGTTGTTTTGCTATTTGTTCAAGTATCACAAGTTATTGCAATACTGATCACTAATATCGCATATCGCAAGTTTTCCTCATATCGTGCAGCCCTAGTCAGCTTCTTCTTCAGGCCGTGAAGTGGCAAAGGATAAGATGATTTTGGGAAATGGTGATTTTACAAAGGAGCTTTGGATCCAACAATTCCATACGACACGCTAAACTTTTGAGGATCTGTGATGCTGTGGGACCTCTTATGGCGCCCGCCGTGCAGCGCCACAAGCAGCAAGAAGCACATTGCCAACCTGTTGTTGGTCACGACTCATTTCATTTGAAATAGCGTTTCCGTTGCCGTTTTGTCAAACATGTCCATTTTGATATGCCTCAAAAAAAAAACTCCTCCAAGCGCAAAAACCTCTTTTCAATAAATGCATTTTTTTCTCAAAATTGTTGTGGCGAAATTATTATTGCAAGTCCAATTTGCACAATTTCCTACTCAATGGAAACGCAGCTACTGCAGGTTGTTTTGCTTTGTTTTGACACCAAAAATTCATTTAAATTACATCTTAAAGCACAGGTCAAAAAGGTTTCCACTCCCGCCACCAGAAAATAATATTGGCAAAACAATTCAAGAACAGAAACAATGAGAATTAACCAATTTGATGTAGAAAGCAGAATAAATTTAGCTGAAATGCAACTAAGAATTACCACTCTCTTATTGTTTCTTTTTTACCCAAAACTGCCCCTAGTTGTACATGAGTTTGTGCCTGAGAGATTCCTGAGACCAGAACTTTGTGTACAACAGTTTGGTCCAAATCAAGCTAAAGGGATCAAAGGGTTTTTACACCTTAATAAAAAGATAGTTTAGGATTATACGTCCCAATGTTTAAAAAAACGCCTTCTATTCCCCTTTCTTACTAACTCCTTTATTTTGTATATTAAATCAGTTTACAAAAGTTATCCGACCACCAAAAACATTCCAACGATTAACTTTCATAAAATGACAACTTAAATGTAAGCATGTTACATCAATCCATGACAGCTTTTTGAGACTGTTTTGATTTCATTTTCATTCTTTAAAAAAAAAAAGTGTTTCTTTTTTTAAAAAGGGTTTGCTGTATAGAAATAGATTGGGTTAAAAATGTTTAACACTGGCGAGAAAAGCTCCCTGAACTGTGGAACATCATATGCAAGACTCCAAAATGGACTGATCATATCAAAAAGAAAGAAACAAAAGTGGACTTAAAGTGATAAAACTTTAATCTGGAATGAAAAGAAATCATTTAGCCTCAAACCTTCACTGGAATTTAACACTACATGCTAAGATTTTGAACTCAGGTTAGCATGCTAATGGTTCAGCTAGCATGCTACTTGAGTACTTTTCTTAAGGAGCCATGCAAGAGACAAGGCACAAGTAGAAATGCAATGGAGGCTTCATGAAGGCTCCCACTCAGCGTCGCTCAAACCCTGAACCCCAAACCCATCTTTTATGTACGCATGTAAACAGAAAAATGTTGCTTTTTATACGCCATCGTCACTCGTTTGGCTAAGCGCTAATCTAAAAGGATCAGAAGATGTTTTGCTTTGATGTTATGCTGGGATGGACCGTCTAGCAGACTTACTGTCACTTTTCTACAAATGATGGAAACGTCTAATTTGCAGTTAAGGCAATTTTCAAATTCTATTGGACTTTCACAACTTAGCGATGAGGTAAATTTAATGGCTCTTGACATGACTTAAGATTTTAATTGCATGACATGATGCAGAAACAAACGAGGTTCAAATCTCAGAAAAGTTCCAAAGGAAAAAAAAATATATTTTAAATTATATTTAAGATTTAAAATGAGCATAATGCTATCCTAGCATCAAAACTAACATCAACTTGCTTTATGATTGGTACTAATAGGCCCGGGGTGGACAAACTACGTTCCGGGGGCCACATGTGGCCCCTTAAACGATATCATCTGACCTACCAAATTGGAAAACCTTACTGTATATTGATAATCCTTGAAAATGTTTTTTTTTCCCCTCTAATTCTGGTGTCTCCTTATAGATTGTGCACTTTTGGATACAGAAAGTTATACAACATTTACGTGGTGTTGGGAGATTTGTTGATTTTGATGTTTTCCCGAATGAGAGAGGCATTTTTCCAATAATTCCCACACCACACGAACGCAGCGTTTTTTCGCTGAGGGACAGCAACCCATTGGTGCAATTGGCACCATTTTTTTCACTGATGAGGTGAATTACTAAATCCCTCCATGCATCTGCTCCAGGTTCGGTCTTTCTGTCAAACTTTAGAAGTCTTTGTGGCCCACGAGTCAAAAAGTTTGCCCACCCCTGGTCTGGGATTTGGCAGTAAGTCATTTAAATTTAGAGGTTTGTTTATGTTTGATGATGTTAAAGACTTAGCACACTGAACAGCAAAATAAAAACGAAAAAAAACATGTTCAAGTGTGAGGTAGCACTTCGTTTATGGTCAATTCCACAGAGAATTAGCCTCTCAGTTCACCAAATGACAGGTTTTCTGACTCATTACTTACAGGTGAAAGAGTAGAAGTCTTTAGGAGGGGGTTTGGTCTGTCTGGTTCAGAAACGGTTGCGTGCAGCCATTCCAGAAAAAGGTCAGAAACAAAACAAAAACCAAAAACCGCTGAGCTCACAAAAATCAAATCATATTCATACACTAAAACCCAATCACGTTATAATCCCACTCTGTTTTAGCACATTCAGAAAGACTCCCATGAACTTAGAGAGCAGGTGGGGAAGCGCAGGAGCTCCAGATCTAAGACGGATTTTGTCTGACCAGCTGCTCCTGAAGGGGGCGGGGCCAATCCCAGCTCTCATTCCTGGAGCAGGACAATGTCCACGTCGTCGTGGACGCCCTGCAGAAGCAGCTCGCTCTGGAAGCTGATCACTTTCCTCTTCTTGGCGGCCTTCAGGGTTCCCACTAGGGCCTCGAAGATGTTGGCACAGCGGTCGTCGTTGAACAACACCCCGAACTTCACGCTGGTCTGCCCACTGGCATCTGTAAATGGACGGCCATTTTTTGGGGAACAGGACATAAATCTCAGCTTCGTTTCAACGATATGTGTGCTGATGCATGCCCAGAACCTGGACCAACACGCCAAAGTCAAGACTAAACAAGTCACGCTGCAGCACAGGACCTCCGCCTAAACTCACTTTTACTGCCAAGCCGCTGAATCTCCTCCACCAGCAGACCGACTTCATGAGCGACGTCCATTGATGCTGAAAGAAAAAAACGTTCTTTGAACTGTGCTAACGCCCAAATGCTTTCATGGAACACCTTATCTACAGCTTTCAAACGAGACACCATTTACTTTGTACAATCCTGTTCTGATTGTCTTTGCACGTATTCTCAATGGACAATGTTTCCAATAGAAAATTCAATTTGAAACACTTCAGATGTTTCAAACAACACAAGCCTGACATTCTATTGAGTTTTCCTCATTCTTTACAATTTCTCCAGTTGAAAGGTATTTTGGGGCCTCAACTCATATTATGTGTTTTTATTCCAATTGAAAATACATTGAAATCACTTGGATTTTTAAAAAAAAGACACTTTATGATCACTTTGAGTTAATTTAATGTAAAATGTTCTGGGGACTTCAGCTTAAACGTTGTTTTTTCATCTTGTTAATTTTTTCTTATTCCGATTGATAATAAATAAGAAAAATCCCAATTTTTTCTAAACAAAATTTTTATTTTGTGATGTTTTATGCTATTTAAAAATAAATTGAGAAAACATTTTATTTTAAACAAGACACCTGTCACATTCTACTGATTGTTTTTTGATTTTTTTTTCTATGTCACAGAATGAGCGATGTTGAAGAAAAAAAAAAATTAAGTATTGATTTTTCATTTGAATCATTTGATGCAGGTACATTATGAAAACCAAAAAGCATTTTTGCTAATCCATTTTAATTGTCAAATTAGACATTTCTAAATTAATTTTGCTACACATTTACCAGAGAACTTTTTGAAAAAGACATAAATAGCATTTTCTCCATCGTTTTAATCAAGTGACCGATTGAGTGGTGTTGAAGAAGAAAAAGCGGTTTGGCGGATTGCCTTTTCTTTTTAATTTTGAGTCAACAAATGCAACTTAACTCTGAAAATGAAAAAGAATTTCAGACAGTGGATTTTATTTTGAATTTTTTTATTAAAATATACCCCCATCAACCTCCGCAGAAGTTAAGCAAGCGCCTGCAAAAACTGCATGCAGACTAATCATGAAACAGTAAATATAGTTTGTGTGTGCAGGTCCAGGTTTGACTTGCGGTTCCATTTTTCTCCTTACGGGGATGCAGTTGAATGTCTGGAGCATATTGTTGCGCTTGCAGCAGATCAACATGCTGCAGCCTGAACAGGGCGGTATACCTCCAACGCGGAAATGCATGATTAGCTTTCCGAAACCAGCCGCAAATTCAGACCCAACAGCGCCTCATTCTAAACATCTCTTACTGCAATTACATTCTGGGTAATATTCACTTCAAACGGAGTTAAATCCTGACTTTATCGAGCAGAAATAATTCATCCGCGCGGCAGACACCTTCCCGGCAAACAAATGATCTGCTGCCGGAAGGGATGCCTGACAGATCAACTGAACTGTCTAATGACCGGAAAACGGTTCCGTTCAGGCGGTCAAACAATCTCCAAAAGTCGACATCGATATGTGTTGGTTTTTACCTTCTGGTTTTCTGATGTTTCCGCCTGGAATTGGATGAATGACGACTTTCGAACGACAGTACACCGGTAAAAGAAGTGCTACGTTCAGGCTACCCTCGGAAATTACTGCTTTTAAGTGTACGAGTTGTACATTGCAGGAAAATTCACCTGATTACTTTTTTTTTTTTACCTCAATTTGATTCGTTTGTTAAATTTGACATCTGCCAGATTCCATGGTGCTTACCAGGCGGAAAATTATTGGTAAAATCCCAAAACTGTAATTGTACTTTTTATTGTTAAATGTTTTAAACTTTACTGAAACCATGAACGCAACACCAAACTCATCTGACTACATCGTGACACAAAGCGCCACATTCTGGCGTCTTGATCCATATAAGGATTTAAGTAAGTGGGCAATAAATATGCCTTTCTTTTGCCACAACACATTCTTTTTCCTCTAATCCTGGGAGATTAAAAACATTTAGTATCATAAAACGAAGTCATTAAAAATATAAGTGAATATCACAATAATGTGATATTACAGTACCTTCTAATTATTTTACGAGTGTTGGAAATCAAATTTGATCAATCACTTACTTTAATAAGTTGACTCCTGAGTTTCCTAAAATATTATCGAAACAAAAATGACAAAATACAACACACGCAAGTGTCAACGTAAATGTCTAAAAACACAAGTTGTTAAAAAAAACCCCAACGTGATCTTTTATTTTGAAATCATCCATCCGGGTCCCTGCAGGCCAAGCGTACTAACGCTCTGGCTCATGCTGCTGACTCGGACAGTGACTTCATGACGTCACTAGACATCAAGTTGGAAATAAAACAAACGAGCTTCAAGCCGGAAGTTGTCCTAATTTACTTTCAGTTTAAAAAAGGACAATTTTGTTGGTACATCTGTGTGAGTTTTAAACATAGTTTTTGATTTTAAAAAGTTTTTTTTAATTAAAAAAAAAAATTTTTGATAAAAAAACTATTTTCAATTCTATTTTCAAAGATAATGATTATTCAGAAAGCTCAAGAAGCAACCTTAACAATCACTGATGTATTTTTCTTTAGCTGTAAATGAAATCTGTCATACTTTAGCCAATATTAATGGTACTATTTTTGTTAAAAGGCTAATTGGTGTGGAAAAATGATTTTGAAAGAGATTTCATTGACATTAACCGTCTCTACAGCCTGTTATTGTCAAACATGCTAATTTCAAAAAGTCTTTACACTATAGATTTGGACATGAAATCATGTCCAGAGAACTTCTGTCATAAGCTGCTATTGCATGTGACGACAGACGCCAACATATTCTTTTCAGTGGGATGCTGTTTAGTTCACATTTGTCTTACAGAAGCGGAAAGATCACTTTATTCAGATGATATTCCTTTAAAACGGTTTCAATTTTATTCTCGGATGTTCCACTTTCTTAATTCGAGATTTTAAATATGTTCTGGAAATAAATTAATAATAATAAAAAATGAAGCTCAATTAAAATCTACAACAATTACATTGTATCCGTGAAAATGTCAAATTGTTTCATCATTAATTAAAAATTCTTTTCTTGTTTGTGAATTGTTAAAAGAGTAGATTAGTGAAAAATGAAAACATGAAAGCAAAAAAAAAGACTTTAAAAAAAGTAAATGTAGTACTTAAACTTTATTTTTCCCCTCATATTTTATGTATACCTTTTATTTTATTGCAGCCCTAAAACTCATTCGTAATGGCATTTTAAACTAAAAAATCTATAGAGAACATCTTTAAAACGGCAATGGCAAAATGCTGTCATTTCAGGTATAGATTTCTTCCTTTGTGGTTATGTAAAATTATATGTATTAATTACTTTTATTATATTACTCTTTAAAATCTTTGCAGGGGGAAAAATGTGTCGCTCAAGGCGTACTTTATTTTGGAAGGTTTCCACGGAAGTAGTGTCGTCACTCCAAGTACCTTGACGAAGGGGGCAGGAATGGCGGCTATGATTACTAAAGGAAGGAGCCCAAAGATTCTGAAACTTTACTAATAAAGGCGCCGTGGAGGACGCAGATTGCGGCGAAGCGCTGAATCTCCTCCCCGGAGCTGATTCGGGAGAAAGCAGAGCTTTCAGGTCGGATTCATTAGGTTCGTGTCCAGATCGAGACGCCGGACAGCTAGTTAGTTAGCCTGCCGTCAGTGACTTTGATTGGAGGTTAGCTCCCCGCTTTACTAGCCAGCTGTTGGCCACTTTGCCAGGCTGCCCAACAAGTTAACCAACTGTGTGGAGCCGCTCGTGGGTGGACGGGTCCGGTGGAAGTCGGCACCGCTCGCCCGCAGACGGTCGCGGACAGCGGGGGGAGTTCTCGCGCGGTGTTCGGGCTCCCCGTTAGCTCGGAAAGAACGCTAGCGGAGTTGGGATCCCGCTGAAGTGTCTGTCGCCCATTCTCGGATCCTGCCCCTGCCATTGGTTAAGGGCTATCGCCGCTGCCGTCCGGGTCTGCTCGGCTCTACGATGGAAAGCCTCACGCTGAGCGATGTCGAGCAGAAGTACTACTCGGAGCTGTTCGTGTACTGCGACACGGACAACACCAAGAAAGTGGCCTCCAACGGGAGAGTTCTTGACCTTTTCCGGGCGGCCCAGCTACCCAGCGAAGTTGTCTTGCAGGTAAGCTACCCAGCATGTCGGGGGGAGTTATCTCCGGGGAGGAGGAGGAGGGGGGGGATGACCCAACATAACGCCGTTTAAGGATGAAGTTTGGAGGCTGTCAAAGCTCACCTGTCCCCCCCGTTCAAATGAGGTTAGACCCCCCCGTGATGGCAGAGAGACACACCCTCTTTTAGCTAACGCTAGCTTCCCATGGAGCAGGAGTCCAGAGCTCCCCACAGCTGGATCTGACTGCAGACACATCTGTGCAGATCTCTGCACAGCTGGATCTGACTGCAGACACATCTGTCCAGAGCTGCTCACAGCTGGATCTGTCTGCAGACACACCTGTCCAGATCTCACCACAGCTGGATCTGTCTGCAGACACACCTGTGTAGAGCTGCTCACAGCTGGATCTGACTGCAGACACATCTGTCCAGAGCTCCCCACAGCTGGATCTGTCTGCAGACACACCTGTGCAGAGCTGCTCACAGCTGGATCTGTCTGCAGACACACCTGTCCAGAGCTCCTCACAGCTGGATCTGTCTGCAGACACACCTGTCAGGTTCAGGTGATGGACAGTCTGATGGCTCCAACGCTGTTCTGATCAGAGGGCAGCTGTGGAGCTCTGCTCTCAGGCCCTCCAGCAAACATCTGCCCCTACAGCTCCTACATTAGATATCAGGACAACGCTGTAAAGCGACGGTTTGATTCTTGGATCAGATCTTTTCCTGATGGTTTTGTTTGGGAGAATCATCTCCAACAAGGCCATTAATGAGGAGAAAGTTACAATAAAAAGTTTTAAAACCTTGACTTAGTACCTTTTAAAAAGAAATTATTTAATTTTAAAGTATCAAAAATGCCTTATTACCAAGAAATTTCATCTTTTTAATAACAAAATAATAGTTACAAATTCTTTGTACAGATTAGGTCCATGTTTAATTAAGATAAAAAGAATAAAATATTTAGGACTAGGGCTGCACGATATGAGGAAAACTTGCGATATGTGATATTAGTGAACAATATTACGATGGTGATATAACTTGCTGTACATGAACAAATAGCAAAACAACCAAAAACATCATTTCCATTTGAGTTTAAAGAATTATACACAAATGACCACCGGCCAAAGAGTAGGTAAATATGTAGCACAACACAAAATGGCTCCATCCGATTGGTCAAATACATAAAGGGATTTATTTGATTCGTTAAATACTTCAAGCTCCCATACGACTGTTTGAGCACATTTAAGGTTACCATTTAGTGAAATTTTCGCCTCTCTTGTGATATGTGTGTTGCACAGCTTGATATCCCGATAACGATAAATTTGGATTTGTTGTCCTGGTTTTATTAAAGACCCACTTTAATGAAAATGGAGTTTTTAACATGTAAAAAGACAATTAATTAAAAATGAAATAGCATTTCTGATTTGATGCAAATCGTTGTGAATCAGGAGCAGATAAAAAAATGCCACTGGAAAAACATTGTATTTGTGACATAGAAGATACACTGGGCGGGGCCAAAAGGACCAATGCCTGAGAAATCTGAAAGAACAGGAACAGAAACCTTTTGCTAAAAGATTCTGTTAGCCAAGAGGCCAGCAAGAAAAAGGAAAACAGGACAACAATAACTAGACAAGCCTGCTGGGTAATGGAGCTTTTTTTGTTTAGAAATGTACCCCAACCCTAAAAAAAATAAGAAAAAAAAGTCACTGGTATACTGAAAAGATTTAAGCTATTATTAAGCTGCGTAAAGGAATAACCATAACATCTTCTAGAAACAGATTCATAGGTAGTGTAGCCTCTACTATTAGAAAATAATTGAACTCAACCTCGCTAACATCAATAAAAGAGTCAATAAGAGAGCTCATTTCCACAACTCGTGTAAGCAAACAGATTACACGCCCCTTAAGAAATTTGAGTCATGTTTACCAAGCAAATGCTTATGGTGGCTCCTCCCACACGCATCAGCAGCTATGAACGCTTTTTTTGACCAGCGTTGAGCCGCAGGTTTGACCCAAGAGACAGCGAATGCACCATGACACAAGCTAAGACTGATCGGCAGTTAGTTTAACGTTGACTATTAGCGAATAATTACAAAAATAAAAGATAAACAGAGAAATGGTCAATATGAAAAGAAAAAAAAGACTGATCATCTGAAACCTCAATCTGATTTTTTTTTGGTAACTTTTTTGAAGCTAGCTCCTTCATTTCTGCTTCTACTTTGAAGTTAAATCGTTTGAAGAGGAAGTGAGTGAATCCATATTTTCAAAGCTGCAGTGTTGCTTCTCTTGCTCTGTCTTCTTCTACGTCTTTGTTTTTCCAGGCTTTCTGATGGTTGGCCTGGAAAGTCCTTGAAGGCTAGAGGCAACAGGGATCAGCTTGGGAATGCGTTTGAATCCCACACACAAACCCAGCAGCGATGCAGCGTCGACTGCCGCTCTGGAGCCTTTTATCAGTGGACGTTTCCTGTCCGCATCCTGTCGTCCCGCAGAGCAGCGTGTGCACATTTGAAACAATGAAACTAATGAGTGACGCTGCTCCGTGCTGACTCTGGCTTTGAGCTTCTCACGTGACAACCTGAGGAGGCCGGCCAGAGAGGCCTTTAAGTCAAACGCGTCTGCTCTTCCCGTCATGAGCGGGGCAGAAGCAGCGTGACTCAGGCTTTCTGAAGAGCCCACTGTTAGCTCTTTGTGACTCAGCATCCCTTCAAGGTCAGCAGGAGAGCCGTAGAGCCGCACAGAGCCGAGTGTCGGCCTGCCACAGGCGCTCTGTGGGCGGTTTGGGGTCAGTCAGCTGTGGTGACCTAAACCTTGAAGGGTGGGGGGCAGCGGAGCGGGAGCAAAGACGCCGTCCCTGAAAGCAAACCTTCAGTGACAGCTCTGTTTGTTTGTTTTTTTTGGAATGTGGAATTTTCCAAAGGTGTGGATCGCCAGACGATAAGCCCACTCTGGCTCCACCTCCACAGAAATAAAGACTCTTGTTTTTTGGGGGGGGCGGGGGCAGATCACAGAGCTGTGCGGAGCCACTCGTCTGGGTCACTTTGGGCGGAGCCAGTTCTACATCGCCCTGAAGCTCATCGCCATCGCCCAGGCGGGGCTGCCCCTCAGGGTGGAGAGCCTGAACTCGGGTGAGTCCAAACCGTCCGGACGTTAGCTGTTTTTGTTTTGTTTACTGCATCTGAGCGAGGAGTTTCCACGTGTCGCAGCCTCAGGAATATTCATGAGCACATATTTAGAATATTTCACTGTTGATGATACATCATCAAGCTTCACTTTTTCTCTCAGAACAGCCCAGTTGCTATCGTCAGGTTGTATTGCACTTTAAAATAAAAAAAAACAAATAAAAATATCTCTATATATAGACAAAAAAAACAGCTGCTGATTTATAATAAATCTATATAACAGAAAAATTGAATAAAGTTTGAAATATGGACGATAAAAGTAGAGCAATGGTTAGTTCTGCAGAAATGTTTAACAAATCAAATCTCTGAGATGATTAAAGCATCCTGTGTTGCTATGGAAACAAAGGTTGCTATAGTAACAAATGGGGATGTAACCACTCATTTGAGCATTTAATATTTGTGTTTGCCAATTTGATTCACTTTTGATTTTGTTCATTTTGAACGATCTGATTCTCTGACCTAAAGTGGATCCAGATCATCTTTAGGTAAAACTTCCAGCAGTGAGACTCAGACAGAAATTCCTGCTACTGAACAGTGAAGTTTTCCAGATTCTTGGATTTCTTCCAGATCATCAAGTGGAAATGAAATCTGTGTCCAAACAAACAAGTAAACTAGAATGAATGAATGTCAGATCCATTCACATGTTCGTTTCCTAAAGTTCACCACTGTTGTTTTTCCACATCCAAAGAATCCAAAGGGAACATTCTTAGAACATTCTACACACTGGATGGTCACATGACTTTATTCAAAGTCTGTCCACACATTGGACTGGAATAATCATTTTTTGCTCCATCACGTGTGTGTTGTCTGCTGTGATGACACTTCATCTTTTTTACTTTATAGTAAATTAAACCTACCAAGTCTCAATCCAAATGGTGTTTTCCAATATTGATTCAAATATTTGTTTTTTTTCATTTGGAATCTATTTTTGATGATTTATGCCGTTTCATTTTGATTCTGCCCCAGATCGATGGATCTTATTGGATCGTGGGAATAAAAATGGATTCATTGACGAATTAATGAATCGTTACCTCTAATGGCAACTTTTGTTGCTATGGTAACAGAAGTTCCAATAGCTTATTTTCCTGTTTGGTAACACACTAGGTTTGAGGAACAGTGTGTAGTTCTGGGCTGTTTTCTGAATAATCTGAATAATTTCTAATAATTGCTCCAACAGTTGATTTCTTCTCACTAAGTTGCTTGGTTACTGTAAATTGGTTCATCCCTTTCTCGTTCAGGTAACAACTTAATGCACATAACCTGCTTTAAAACACAGGTCATGAGTGGAAGATAGAAGAGGTCTTTCATGTAAAATAGATGCATATTTGTTTTCTGCTTCACTATACAAAAATCAAACAATGTCCAATTCTTTTTTTCATATTCTGTATGTTGAAATATGTCTAGGAGGAACACTACAGACCAAACTCCTCTTTTTATTGGAGACAGCTTGCTGAATGAGTGACCAATAAACCCTTTGATTGCCCCACAGGCCACTTCCTCTCTGACAGAGAGACACATTGTGTAGTTTGATGGTTGTTTGTTGTCCGTGTTCTTCCTGGCTGGATGTGAGCACGCCGTTTCATATCAGCACCTTCATGCTGAATGGACACGTTTGTGTCTCTGTGTGTGGAAGCGACTGTTTTAGAAATGAAAGCTTGTCTCTATTGTCACAGCTGGGCATTTGCTGAGCAGCTGCATCATCAGATGCCTTCAGGAAAATGTTGGGGATCTGCTCCAGCGCCTGTGAGGACGGTTCCCGCTCTGCCGCTCATGTCTGACTCTGAGTTGCGTTTGTGTTTGGCCAGTCAAGGATCTGCCGCTGCCCAGGTTCATCGTGGGGAAGAACGAGGCAGAAGCGAGACACGCCGCTCTGTACCAGGATGCAGACAGTCAGGGAGTGTACCCGCCCCCCGGTGTTGCAGTGATACCCAGACCACCAGGCAGGGGTGTCCAGAACAAGAAAGGTCCTCCGTCGACCGCTGCACACCCCGTCCATGAAGTCATCCAGCCCCTCGCTCCCAGCATAGAAACACAGGTTGGTTGCTCTTACTGTCAATCTAATCTGGAACCTTGTTGTGCTTTAAGGTTAAAGATTAAAAGTAGTTTTGGCGTGCTTCAAAAGCCACCAGGCTTGATTGCCTTTAGTGTTTGCTCATTTTTCTAAAGCCTGGGTTGCTGGCTTTAGAAAAATGACCACAGAGAAGCTGCCGTCAGAAAGGCCCAATCACTGAGTGTGTATGAAAAAACCAGACCAGGGGAGTCCAGCTCCAACCGCACAAAGTCAGTTTAGTCGCCATTATTCCGTTAGACGGACGCCGTCTTGTTGGATCCGGATGCCGGTGTAAGTACCAAAAGTATTCGGCTGTTCGGGGTCCTGCGACTAATGATGATGTCACATCATGTGATTGGCTGTAGGTTGGTCTGTTAACGTTTAAGATGGTGATTAGTCAGCGAGTTTACAGGCTAACACAGAGAAACATGGATGACTTGTACATCAATATTTCCCACTATGTATCACAAGGGACTCATTTTAACTCCCCTTCCAGCACATCATCTGTGGAGACGAGCAGAGGATTGGATTCCAGACATTTAGCATTTGTTTTATTTCTTTGGTTTTTTTGGTTGGTTGTTTTGATAACTTGAATAATACATCAAAATTAAACAAAAAAAAAAATAGGTGTGTGTTTTTTGTTGTTGTAATTAGTATATCAATGCTTTCAACATGTTTTAAAAAGGAAATAACGACTTTTCTGTTAGAAACTGACATTTGGGCCAATTAAAACCTTAAATAAATATTGTTTTACACACAGTCATTCATTTACTCATGTTGGAAAAATATGTTTATATTGCCAATCTGTCTCCCTATTATGCATCTGGTGTAACAAACAACTACAAACAGCATTTGTAGTTATGAGGGAAACGTACTTTAGGTTACAAAATGAAACGTGAAATGAAACGAAAATAGAGCCCTAGCAGATCTGGACGCTACGTAGCTATGTAGTTTTTCCAAGCAGGTTACCATAGTGAGATGTCATCATTAGTCGCAGGACCCCGAACAGTTATTGCAGGCCAAATACTTTTGGTACCTACACCGTCAATAAGCAGTGATTGGTCCAAGTTGGTTTGATTCAATGTTTCTATGGCAACCACTCCCACCAATCAGGAGTGAGCTGTTTGGAAGTCTACACCCCCACCACTTGAAAGTGAGCCACGCAATCTGTCAATCAAACGTTTAGACCGTGTGACGTGGGGGCTAGGCGGCAGCACATACTTTTATTGAGGCACGTGATTGGCCCGTTTATAACTTGGGTTATTCTGACCAATAGAATGACAGCAGAACAGAACTGTTTACTTCTCTATAGACGTTGATATGAGGGGAAGAGGCCACTAAGTTCTCATACACAGTCAATGGACCCAATAAAATAGAACTCCTCTCTTGGTTTGTCCAAAGACTGTCATTGGTCCTTGTTTTCAGATGGAATATAGTTAATTTGTTTAATCCTTTTATACTGGCGCTTTAAACGAAACAAAACAGTCACATCGTTGTATGACTACACTACCCATAATTCCTAAAGGAATTGAAGTCCGCCTTATAAATCTGGAGGCTACAGATTTTATTGAGGGGAATTAAAAACAGTTTAGAAAGTGTAGTAAAAGATACTGAGAAAGTAATGTCATCCATTTATTGTAACTGTGAATTCCTGAAAGACTCCGTTCTACTGTAGTATAGCTTTGTGTAATCAGCATAACAATGCTGTTTGGTTTTATAATGTGGGCATGTGACAAATGTAAGGTGTTGAGCATGAAGCCCTGTGGTACACCATGTCTGATTGAGTGTCTTAATGGAAAAGCAGTTGTTTTGTCCATTCTAGGGGACCATGGCAGCTGGCCTGGAGCATTTAGCAAACTTCCTGCTCAGATGGGGTTCTTTTGTTGATGACAGATGAATGGGTTGGGGAACTTGCCTGAACAGACTTTTAGCTTCTCACTTCTGTGATAAAACTAAAGCAGCGACTGCGGGCGCTTCGCCGCGCCGCCAGTCCTCCTCTTCTGCCCCCTGAGTCGTGTTAGTATGTCTTTCCAGCCTGAACCCACCTCGCCGGTGGTCTCACCTCACCAGTCCCCCCCCACCTCCCCTCATTCCTGGAGGAAGCACAAGCGGCAACCCAGCGGAGGAAACCCAGACAGACCGGCAGCCGTGGTTGCGCCTGGAGTCGCGTGGACACAGTTCAGAGAGCCACAAACAGGTGAACTCTGCTTTACACAAAAACACCGTTTAGAAATAGCCACATGTTAACCCTTTCCCATCAACACATAACCCAAACCCTTTGATCTTCTGAGCAATCAACGTAATTGGTTGACTGCTATAAAGCAATCAACCCATTGTTTTCCTGTTTCTCCTTTTTATTCTAGTATCTTTGGCCATTTTTTGCCGCTTAACTCCGTCTAAAAAAGTTTTCAGCTATTCCAACCATTCAACTATCAAAATGTTCAGAATTTTGGTCCTTCAAATCCTTGAACTTTTCAAGTTATTCCAGGATTTTTGCCTCCATTGAAATCCGTGGGGAATCCTTGGTGCAGAAGCTCGCTGGTTCGATACCCAGCGCTGGCATTTTTCACAAAAATATCTTTTTTGTTGTTGTGTTGTTTTCACTTTATTTATGGTCAAATTTGATCATGTCTTTATTTTTTTGTGCCAATTATTACTCTTTAAGTGTCATTTTCATTCAGCAGTACAGCATTTAACCCTGCATGTTCTTCTGGAAATGCAGCTCCTTCTAGTTTCCATAGATTTGGAGAAAAGTAGCTTTGCACGGTAATTCAGCACCGTACTAAACTTTACTGCACATCCTTACTACACTTTAGCTAAAGCTGTGGTGTAAAAAAGAGTTGGCGTTAAAGAAAAAGACTTCATTATTCAAGAGCAGAAATGTTGTGCGTGATGTCTTCAGTGTCTGTCCCAAGCAGAAAGCGGCTGTGCATGTTGGTGGGTTGGAAATGGACCGTGGGAATAACGTGGCGTGTTGTCTGCTGGTGCAGGTCCAGCTGGCGCTGACGGCATGTGGCCGTCCCGCTCGCCGCCTCCTGCAGGTCAGGAAAGCTGGGTCAGCTTCACGGCAGACACCCCGCCCTCCAGCACCCTTCCGGCAGGGCACCCCTCATCCGTTCAGGTGGGCATCGGGATTCTGGGAAATCTCGATTTGTTTAATCCAAAGGAATCTGGGGAACCTTTACCTTCAGGAAAAATGCCAGTAAGATTTCAAAATGTAACAAAAAAGTAGATTTTAGCATCTGAAAACAGGAGGCCACACAGAAACAACTCATAAAAAACAGATCCAAAATACCCCAAAGAAGACCAAATTTAATATAAAAAAATATAGTCACAGAAAAAAAGATTAGTTTACAGTTAAAGTTTCGAAACTTAATTTTCAAAACGACAATAATGTCAACAAATTCAGGAAACGAAAGTAGAATCTTGTTTCTAAAGTGAAGCGATCCTAGTTCAGGTTTCCTGGAGTTCATCAAAGGCAGCGTCACACACGACGGCGACCTCTAGTGGCAGGAAAGAGATGGACGTGCTGGATGGCCCGAAATGAATGTAAATGAATCTGAAATAACATTGAAAAATAAGTATTAAAGGAAGCAAAGCAGATGACAAAAGATGTCTAATTTGTCCAAAATTAAATGAAAACGAAAGAAATTTGAGGGTCCTCTGGAAAGAGACGATGCGTGACACAAAGGCCTTCGGTGTGACGGCTCTGCGTTTACAAAGTAGCAGACTCGTTTCGTCCGCGACCTCCACAATGTGTCAACAGCTGACCTTGGACGTGGCGTTCCCAGGAGGAGCTGCTGTGTTTTGCTCCCACGCCTGAGCCAAACCTTGAGCGGCGACGAGGCCACACACGGAAACAAAAATGCAGAAATGAAGACTAATCACTAATACACTATTAATGTACTTATGTATGTATATTACTAGCTACCATATAGTTACTCTTTGTTTGCTTTTATTTCTCTGAAGCATTTCCCCTTCAGTCAGCACTGCTTGACTGATTCTCGACCTTAAGAAATTCATCCTTAGCGTTTCATTTTTAGCTAACTTCAGTTTAATATTAAGACTCTCAGTTTATTTTGAAAAAGACGCTTAAATATTGCCTTATTCTACGGCACCCCTAAAGGGACTTAGAACTAAAAATATACATTAGGACTGGTAATTGTTTTTGCTTTTTGTCCCTTTAGGGGCTCCGTAATTTGAAATGATGTCACGTCTGCTATGTTTGCAGGAACATTTCAGCGGTTTAAATGCCTTTTATTTTTGGCTTCAGGAAAGCACAACAGTACGAACCGTGACCTCGACGGCACTCGCCAACGAGATCCAGCGGCAGTCCAGCGGCTACGACGACCCCTGGAAGATCACGGACGAGCAGCGGCAGTATTACATCAACCAGTTCAAAACCATTCAGCCCGACCTCACCGGCTTCATTCCAGGTGGGAGATGTGCCGCCGCCCCCCTCCCCCAGCCGAATCCCCGAACTCACGCTTTGCTTTTTGTGCTCCAGGCTCAGCCGCTAAAGAGTTCTTCACCAAATCAAAGTTGCCCATCTTGGAGCTGTCGCACATCTGGTGAGTCCCTTCAAGCGGCGAGCTCCTCCAAGATCTGAGGAGCTCCGTTCTGTCAGATCCACTGAAACCTGTGTTTGCAGGGAGCTGTCGGACTTTGACAAAGACGGAGCGCTGACGCTGGACGAGTTCTGCGCCGCCTTCCACCTGGTGGTGGCCAGAAAGAACGGCTATGACCTTCCAGAGAAGCTTCCGGAGAGCCTGATGCCAAAGCTGATCGACCTGGACGACTCAGCAGGTGCGGCGTCCTCAGCGTTTCCTGACCTCATAAGCAATAAGAAGCAATATTTATTTACAAAGTTGGGCCACATTTACACAACAATGTGAGTTTCTTTGGACATTTTCAAAATAGGGAATGGAAAAAATTGATTATGAGAAGATCTGACTCCACCCCTTGCTGTCATGACAACTAACAATACTAGGTCAGAGTTCCACATGATTTAAGTGAGTCGCAGCAGGATTTTAAGACAATGATACTTTTCAGACAAAACTTTTACCGTAATTTCCGGGTTATAGAGCGCACCTGATTCCAAGCCGCATCTACTCAATTTAAGGAGGTTACGTCAAAATGTACATACACAAGCCGCACCTGTATACAAGCCGAATGTTGTTACCAACACTATCGGTCCGTCACTGAATATCCTGACCCCCAGACTATACGACTGGCTTCAGTCTCACTGAGGGAGGAATTAACAGTTCTCAACCCATTCATTTAAACACACCCACATCTGCAGCAACAGCATGCACCTCACTTCTGCTCACAGGTCCCTCAGTTATGTTACACCCGCGATTCCCCACTTCCCATGAGTCTTAGGGGCTTAAGGCGGGGCTAACCCGCGGTTCGCCACACTGTGTTGTAGATTGAGGATGTATATGTGTTGAAACCGCGTGCGTGTTTAGGAAGGAGCAGGGAGCGGCAGGGGAAAACGGTAGAGCAGGTCTCCTCTCTTTCCACCTGTGACACGGCAGCAATATGGTAGTAACGGGGCAGGTTAAAAAAACAGACCAGTAAAATAGAGCAGCAGTGACTAAAAAGCGCGCACCTAAGCCCAGCGCGTGCGCCAGAAGTTTCCTTCCACAACAGTGACACACTGTTGCTCTGCGGACGCCTCTGCGCTCCGCCCTCGTCCCCCGGGCTCCTTGTCTCTCCCTTCCTATCTTCTCCGACACCCCTCGCGAGGGGGGCTCCAGGGAGGAGCGCTTTGTGCTGCCGGTGGACGGAGCAAGCTGCAGATTGCGGCATTTCCCGCATGGATTTCTGTTCATCCAGGCTAAATGTTGTTGTTAGCGCCTGTTAGCCTTCACCTCCTAACTAACCCTTATTCCGGCTTTGTTCTGCCACAAAAAAGCACTGACCACAAAATGATGAGCGAACAGGTGCTTCATAATAACCATAGCAATAATAAAAGCACGTTTAGAAGATCATCTCGTATATTACGGAGTTGCTAAATAGATGGGCTAGTGTCATTCACTCCTAAACCTGCGCTGTCCTCTCCGTCACGCAGCAGACGGCTTTTCCAAACCCGTTGGTCACACTGCTTTTCACGCTGCTTTTAACTTGAAAGCTGCATCATATTGTAGTGGCGGTCACGTGACGTTGGGTCTAATGGCACCAAAGGATTGTGGGATGCGGCTGGGCATGGGTGTTTCTTTTATTGCACCATGACTGAAGTGTCTAAGAGCTGAAGTGAGGTCCATGCTGTTTGGCTGCATGTGGGTGTGTCTAAAACAAGTAGGCTTGTTGCTGGAAACAGGATCAAGCGGCCGTCAAATAAATCCATAAATTAGCTGCATCATTGAATAAGCCGCAGGGCCGTAAGCGTATGACTAAAGTAACGGCTTATAGTCCGGAAATTACGGTAAATGAAAAGTTTGTCTTTCCGTCCGCTAAAAGTAAGCTAAAGTGAAACAGTTCAACCGAAACATCTGTCTTCAGGGATTAATGTTTCCCAAAGATTATTTAAAAAAAAGTTACTAAATAAACCATTACTTCACAACACAAGGCAGAATTAAAGGTTAGAATTTGGTTTGAAATTGGAAATGTTTTGGGAATTTTTCATCTAGATTTCACAAAGATGTTCCATAATCACTGGACAAGCTTTAAAATGGCAGAAATGTTCTAAAATGAAGCCAAATACTTTCATGCTAAGACGGTTCTGTTCAATCCCAAAGGCTCAAATTGCAAATATTTCAGAGGAAGTTGAGTTTTCTGGTGTTTGTTCATCCTGTTATGCATATTCCAAACATTATAGTTCAGTTTAATGGAGAATCAATGAGAAGCTCCTGTGGGTTTCTAAAACACGACAAGCACTCAAACAGTATAAAACAAGGCCAAAAATGTTTCTTGTTGGAAATTTGCCGATTGAATAGTTTGAGCTTTGAACCAACACCAGCCTCCTCACTTCAAGGCCTTCCAGTCACACTTTAGAAGCTGTTTCTCACAAAGAGAAAAAGAAACACCAGTCCTTTCATTAAAACTCTGAAAAAGGAACTCGAACAGCTTTGAAAATGATTGTTCTACTCGAGTACCCACCAGTACTTTAACTTTTATTGGAGGTTTTTGCCAGTAAAACACAAAAATAACACCTTCAGGTCCTTTAGTCTCAAATTCGGTTCTGAGACGCCTTAAAAGAAATTTCACTTGGAGGAACCAGTGAAACTGTAAAGTTTCCAAAGTCTGCTGAAAGGAGTGTGATGTTAAAGCGCTAAGCTTTGGACATCAAAGAGATTCAAGGTTTTAGGCACTAAAAGTCCTGAAGAATTTGGACACAACGAGCCGCTGCCTACAATAAAACCAACACGGATCTTTGCAGTCCAAGTTTGACCTTAGAAACGTGGCGAACATCAAAGTCATTCTTCACTCCGTCTCATCTACAGAGTGCATGTAATCCAGTGGTTCCCAACCTCAGGACCAGTATCCGTCTCTGAAAATGAATGCATACCTCACATTATTTCTGCTTTCTTTATGATCCTGTTCTGAAGGAAGCTTTTATTTGGTTAAACTCCCTCTTTACTCGTGTCCAGTCGGTCTCCTCAGTTTTGTGTCTTGACACATTCGTTACTTTCTTAGAGCGGTTCTTCCAACCGCCGAAACCATCAAACTAGTAGACAAAAAAACAAACGTCTTTGAAAAGTTTCTTTGTGCAGAAAAGAGTCAGAAGAGGACAAAATAAAAACTAGGAGATTTATTGCAAATCTGGATACACAGTTGTTCCCACACCCCATAATAATAATTCATAGCTGTCTAATGATATAAGGATGCTAATCAAGTTCCAAGCACAGAATGTTTAGAAAATACCCGTTTTTGTGAGGCTTTTATCATTTCATTTAGTTGTTTTT
Source organism: Oryzias sinensis (assembly GCA_037389245.1). Lineage (NCBI taxonomy): Eukaryota > Metazoa > Chordata > Actinopteri > Beloniformes > Adrianichthyidae > Oryzias > Oryzias sinensis. Next base: position 17,225,122 of record CM074509.1, on the reverse strand, counting down.
ATCCACCGCAGGTTGGTGTCTGGTTTGTGGCTTTCGCTGAAATAGTTCAGGGAAAATGTGTATCTTGCACTTTACACAAAACCAGAGGAACAAAGACAATTTACTGCAGATACTTTATTGAGGAGGGAGATTAAATGCAAAGATTGGAATATGCAAAACCATGTTAAAGGGACATTTGAGGATTTTCCTAAATCAAAGCAGCATTAGATATTCTTCTGTTAAGAAACTACAACTGTCTGTTCAGACTAGATTCCATGTAGAACCATTTTACCGGGACAATTGGATTATAAGCCACAAAAACAGATGAACTCAGGCCAGTTCATGATAACAATCGGACATTAAGCTGGTCTAAAAATCTGCCACATGCCAAAGCACATTTTTTTATACATGTGTATTTGTCCATCTACATTTCTGCTTATTTAAGTATTTATCCATCGTAAAGCTGTCAACATGCTGTTTTTGCACATCAGACATGTTTATAGCTGTGTCTCTGCACACAATTACAGACATTTCATATTTTGCATATTTGGACGCTTCCGTTGTACACAGTGATATTTTTAGACAATACTTTGTCTTGAAAAGTTTTTGTCTTTGCACTGTAAATGGTGATGGCTTCAACGTCATTGTCCAAGTGGGTGACAATAAAGGCATCTCTCTCTACCTCTCTCTCTCTCTCTCTCTCTCTCTCTCTCTCTCTCTCTACCTCTCTCTACCTCTACCTCCGACCTGAAACGGTTTTCCTGTTTCCCCTCAGAAGTCCCAGAGCCGACTGCAGATGTTGGCTACTCGGCATCACCTGAAGAGGGCACCCCCAACAAGTCCCCCTCCATGCCGTCTCTCAACCAGGCGTGGCCCGAGATGAACCAGAGCAACGAGGTTTGGGCGCTCTGCACACGCTCACGGACGAACACCTCTGCGCCGCGTTTGCCTTTGACTCTGAATCCATGACTCTGTTTTCCTCATCGGCCTGCTGTGGTCTGTCTCCATCCTCCTCCTCAGACGTAATCTCTGATAATTCTGCTGATCTTTTCCGGCGCGCCGTCATCGCACCGGCGCAGACTGATGATGTTCATGTGTGATGTCACCGCGCCGCTGACTGACGTGTTTTTTTTTTCTTTTTTCTCACTCTCTGTCTGTCTCCTGCAGCAGTGGGAGACGTTTAGCGAGCGCTCCTCCAGCTCTCAAACTCTGACCCAATTTGACTCTAACATTGCACCAGCTGACCCTGTAAGTCAATCACTTAGTCTGCATGCTGTCACTGTGATGCAGCGACCCCTTAACCCTCGCCCTGCCTGTCTCCGAGCATGAATGTTGCAGCTCAGCGGCTGTTGTGATTTGCCTGCCTTCCTCTGTCCAGCATCACCTTTTTTCCTGACATCCACCAATCAACAGCTTCCTTTGAAAACACGCAGTCCTGAAAAGTCGACACATTAGTCGACGGACGACCGCTCTGCACTTCATACGACGCCATCGGAATCTGAAAGCCAGGATTTAGTCGCTTTCTGCTGCTTTCATTGATGTCCTACAGGCAGAACAGAATCAGAAGCAGCGAAGGGAAAAGTCTAGCATGAACACACATCGCTTTGACTCTTTAAAGACTCGCTCAGACTCGTTCAGTTAACGTGTTCTTATGGCTTCTTTCTGATGATGGGGGACAAATATTAGGAAAATTACAATCAAAACTGAGTATTTCTTTATTCTAATCGTTGTGGGAAAAATGCCATTTTGAAAAAGTTGCCACATAGAAAATATGCTGAGCAGCTCTGCTCCATTCTGATCAGACAAATACATCCATGAACGTCTGTGTTTCCCTCGTCTGAGCTGGAATCTGGAAGCTCTGATGTCGCTCACTGCTAATGTTGGGTTGGGGCATGAGGGATTGTAAGAGGGGACAGGAAGTAAACAGATGGATGACGGGAAGTGCGGGCCCCCGGTTGCTTCTCGGAGATAAAGTTCCAATGAACTCCTGCTGTTCTGCAGAAACTAGAAAAGGACACAGGGTTTTGGATTTTTGCTATAGACAGCATCATCAGAATTCAAAGACCATCCATCAGAAGATGATCCGAGTGGGAGTTTGAATGGCTGCATGTCCACCGCTGTAGCTTCATGGACATGTCTGAGGTGTGACGGTGTGTTCAGAATGAAAGGTTAAAGAGCACTTTGAGGTTTTAGGAGAGTCTCCATCGATGCAGAGTTGAGCCAAAACAGAAGCTTGCTTTTATTGGACAAACGCTGTAGATGTGTTTGTTTGTAAATCAGTGGTTAAGAGTCTCAACAGAAAGATGCAGGACTCTGTTCAAATCTCAAAGCTCCCTCTTTCCTGCTGAGTTGAAAAGAGGGATCTTTAAAAAAATCTTTTCTGAAATGTTCAGTCCACTCGCCCCTCCGCCAATATTCGCTACTTTCCGAGTCAAATCCAGGAACCGGAAGCAGCGAACAGGAATCAAACTCTCGTCTTACAGCTCAAGTGAAGTGCATTGATTTGAATAGGAATTCATCAGAATAGGCTTTACATTGAGGTTGGTGAGGCTAAAAAGAGAAAAAAGGGGGGGGAAAGTCAACAAAACTCCTATTTCCCTTCAGCTGTTCTGCATTCATGTTTTCTAATGATAGCTTTGATGAAGATAATAAGGGAAACTGTAGAGATTTCTGGAAAAAAGTTAAGTTAGGGAGTTGATCTTTAATATAAATGAAAAATATGTGATGATGTGGAGAAAAGCCAAGTCTATTTCTAAGCAAATTCTAGAATTGAGTGGATTGATACCTGGTGTCTTCTCTAGTGTTTGTCTTTGTCCGCTTGTGTCTTTTTGTTGAAGTAAGCTTTCCTTCTTTTGTCCAGGACACGGCCATCGTTCACCCCGTTCCCATCCGGATGACGCCCAGTAAAATCCACATGCAGGAGATGGAGCTGAAGCGGACCGGCAGCGGTCAGACGCCACTTTCTCTGCTCGTGTACACAACTCTCAGCAAACTAAAAAAGAAACATTTGGGGTTTTTGATTTTCTCCAGACCACAACCACCCCGCCAGTCCTCTGCTGGCGAAGCCCCCAGAACTGTCCGAAGAAGCCAAGCTGCCCGCTTCCATGAAGTTTGCTGCCGCCAATGCCGTGGGTGAGTCCACCCTGGCCGCCGCTTTCTAACCACTCATCAGGGATATGCCGGCATGTTGCGTGTTTGCCGTGACACATGTAACCCTTGTGCTATCTTGTGGGGTCTAGATGACCCCCACTGAAAGTATGCAGACATGTTGAATGTAAGGGAACCATTGACAGTAAGTGGGAACTAGACGACCCACCGGCATCTACTTTAGCTAACAAGTTACTGTAACTTCTCAAAGTGAAACGGGTCTTTTGAAACACTAAAGTGAGATCTTCATCCACAAGTTTCTTGTTTTTTTTTTTCTCCTGCAGGTGACGGCTACAGCAGCTCTGACTCCTTCACCTCAGACCCGGAGCCCATCACCCGACAAAGGTCTGAGTCCTGGTCAGGTCTATGTGGTTTGATTCATGATCAAACAAATGTGTTTGTTTGGTTTATCCCTTGTGCTATCCAAGGCACTTCAACACTGGGAGTTGGGTCATCTAGACCCACTAGACCAGGGGTGGCGAACAAGTTTGACACCAAGAGCCGAATTTTTTAAATGTGAGAGTCAAAGAGCCACACCACACACTGACCTGCCAAAACGTACATACACAAACACGCAATTAAACCCGTATTACTTTCCATAACACACTCCTCTCCCTACAACAGAACAGCGAGTATTGTACTTCTGTTTATTTCAGGGAAAGTGTCCACCCACAATACACACATCAATGCAGCTAAACCAGAGTTAACACAGAGACTACCCTGGAGGTCAGATACCCCCTCCACACACACAGGCACCTCTCTCTCTTCATCTCACTCTTTTCTCTGCCTCTGTCTGACACACAACTACTCAGTGACGTGCAGTGAGGCTAATGCTGGTGAGGCACTGACTCCTCTGAAGTCAGATTTATGATGTTAGAAATCAGTATTTAACTGGTAATTCTTTGTATCTCAACATTCCTCTTTCAATGACACTTACTCCAACAAATACACAAACATCTGGACAGAGCATCATTCTGGTGTCTGAGTCATTCATATTCACAATAAACACATTAAATACATTACATTTCAGTTGTGTGCAACTTAAATTAATTTTAACTTCATTAGAATTTCTTGCCTTTACATGTTTTTATATAAAATTGAATGACTGACTTTTTGCATCAAAAGCAATTAATATATTAAATGTAATTACATTGCAACAGTTAAGTACATACTTTAGACTAGTAATATGCTGAATTACCATTAAACTGGCTGCGTTATTCCCTCCCCCCGTACACATTAAGAGCCCATTAACTTGAATACACACACATACAGCTAAACGGCATACAGGTGACTTCTGCAAACAGCTCCCTGACTTATGGTTTTACAATTGAGATTCCCCCCTTCCCATGAGTCTTAGGGGCTGAAGGCGGGGCTAACTCCCGGTAGCCTCTCTGATCAGTTCCTTTACGTGAGTGTCAGTCAGAACTGACCGATGCCTTGATTTCACGTGTTTCAAGGTAATAAACAGGGACTGGAGGACACATATTGAGGAGAACGTGGACAGCAGATTGAGAGCAGCTCTTTTACACACGGGGAATTCTCCGTTCTCCAAAACGTAACAGGGCCTTCTTTCAGAGAGATTTCAGCTCATTTATCTCCGGTTCTCTCGCTGCCTCATCAGTGACCAGCGGGGATCTCGTCAGTCAGTCTCTGCATTAAAGGATCCATGAGAAATGTGATCTGCAGTCGTTTTTGTTCAGCAGCAGCGTCACGTTCTGCGCTTTATTCATTTGTATTGCAGCTTTCTGCTGTGAGCTCCGCAAAGAAGGAACGTCGGATGATTGTTGTTTTGAATGTGCACTTTGAAAAGCTTCAACTTGTTAATAAAGGAGACACTTTGTTTCAGATCAGGAAGCGTTTTTAATATTTTCCGGGATACATTTTGTTCTTTTCTGGCATGATCTATTTTACTGCTTCCAGAAGCTCATAATAATAAACATAGTGACTTTCCACTCCGTTCAGTAAAAAGTAAGACTCTTCCCGTTCTTCCAGAAACGTCCTGTGTTTATCTTAGACTCTAAATTTCACAATTTTAACCATGAGGGTAACGGTCTGCACACACATCAAATCTATATCTATGTGTTCCGGCAGTGGGCGTAAGCTGCGCAAATGATTGACGGACACGTATGTGTTGGGAGCAGCATCAAACACACACACACACTGCCACATTACTTTTATTAATAATTATTATTTATTTGTAATACCCTCTGGTGGTTTGAATGTGGTTTAAGAGGGAAAAAATAATGAAATGAGGCACAGGATATGGAAAATATGACGAGACGCAAAGAGCCGCACGCTCATTGGCCAAGAGCCGCATGCGGCTCGTGAGCCGCGTGTTCGCCACCCCTGAACTAGACAGTGCTCTGAACCTTTTTTCTTCAATGATTTGTGATCTTCCCTGGTGTCCATGGATTACATGAAATCTTTCCACCTTTATCCACCTTTGTCATGGTAGGGAGAACACGTCAATGGAAGGGGGGGGGTCATCTGGACCCCACAAGATAGCACAAGGGTTAATAAAAGGATTTTCCCATGACCATGGATTTAAGCTACAAAAAAGCAGAATTTGGATGAAGGAAATAAAATAAAATTTAATAAAACTGTAAGAATAATGTGTGATATTTATAAATGTATATTAGATCTTTTAGTAGATCCAGTAAATCCAGTTCAGATTGTTTACGCTATAGTTTTAGTTCCTCATTCATTCCTTCGTGGGGGTTCCTCAGGGTTCCTCATTGGGCCCTCTGAGGTTTTTCTTTATAATCTTCCTCTGAAACCTCAAAGCATACTTGATACTGTAATGTTTTTGCTTTGGTTGCTTTTATTTGTTACCTTTTGATCTTTTTTATCCAGGTCCCAGTCGGGAACGTCTCCAGAGACTCTGAAGGTGGTAGCCCCGCCCCCTCCTCCTCCCCGCCCCCACCCTTCTCACTCCCGCTCCTCGTCTCTGGACATGAATCGCACTTTCGCCGCCTCCACTGCTGCGGGAGCGGTGCAGCCGTCGGCGATCGCGTTCCCCCCCGCAGTGCCTCCTCGCCCCCTCCCCACACAGGTGACAGCACACTCAGGACTGTAAGTTTCAAAGTGCGTCTGTTACTTCATCTGTCTCCTGCCGCCGCCCCTCGGCAGACGTCGGTGCCCGTCGCCGGGCTTCGGGTGGAGACCGAGGCCGGCCCGGCAAGGGGAGCGGCGCTCGCCACCACCACCTCCCCCCAGCAGATCCCACAGCAGCCCAACTTCGCAGACTTCAGCCAGTTTCAGGCCTTCGCCGCTTCCGAGCAACCGTCCAGCCTGCCAGAGGTGGACAAGCACAGCGAGGAAGCACAGGTGAGCTCCTCCTGCAGACCTTCCAACAGCTTCATTCATCCCATTCAGAAATGTTAGTCTAATGGAAGAATAGAAGGGCATTGTCCCACCCATACCGCGCTCACTTACAAAACATGCAATTGTACTTTAATCTAGATTTATTTAACTTTTACATCATTTTTCACAATAAGCGTCTATTTGATATGTGATGTGACGCATCGTCATGGTAACGACTACAGAACCTGCAGGTCGCTCTGTTTCAGCGGGTTAATGAAGACTAGCCCGCACTATAGGGCGCACATCAATGAATGGTCCGTTCTGAAACTTGTGTCATGAATCAGAAGCAGACGTAAAAATGCTGTTGGAGAAAAAAGCTTTCTTGTGATGTAGAAGATACACTGGGTGGGCCTCAAGCTCTCTGCCATGGGGTCTCAGTAACGCCAAGGGGAAGGGGGCATGGGGTCGCTCCGCGCCAACAGTCCCGCCTACAAGTCAGAGGTGAATTTCCAATGAACTCCTGCTGCTCTGCAGAAACTATGTCGATGGATTTCTGCTAAAAACAGCACAATAACGTTTAAAAGGCCACAGGGATCGCTTTGAAAAGATTAGCGGAGTTTGAACTTTAACCCTTTGGAACCTGGGGCCCTAAACCTTCATTTTTGATCAGCACAGCCTCACCCATGTGACACCAACCCATTTTTGTCCTTTGTGTCCTCAGGTGGAGAAGATGGCGGAGGGTCCTGCGCCTTTAAGAACTGTGAAGAGCGACGGTCCTGCAGATGACAGGAGCTCGGCGGCGGTGAACTCTGTGCGTCACTCACACCGTCTCAGCTTCTTTCTTCTTTGAGCCGCTTCCACTAAACCCTCCCCCTTTTTTCCCCCCCCATCAGGCTAAGGGCTCCTCAGGCCCGCTGGCTCCTCCCCCAAAGCCGGTCCGTAGAAGGTTGAAGTCGGAGGATGAGCTGCGTCCTGAAGACGAGCAGCACGGGCCGCAGAAGTCCAACATCATGGCGGCTGTCCTCGCCACGCAGCCGTCCATCCCCAGGTGGGGGCGGGGCCTGCTGACGTCACAGATTTTTGTCGAAATTTCCGTAAGTAAAGATCGTTGGTTTTTCAGGTCGGCCGGAAAAGACAAGAAGTCGATCCAGGCGTCCATCCGGAGGAACAAGGAGACTAACACGGTTTTGGCGAGGCTCAACAGCGAGCTGCAGCAGCAGCTGAAGGTAAGAAGCCCCGCCCTCTCCGCCGTTCCTGGAGTGGGCGTCTCCTGATGGCTTTGTGGCGTTGCAGGATCTGCTGGAGGAGAGGATTTCCTTGGAGGTGCAGCTGGAGCAGCTCAGACCTTTCTCGCACCTCTAACCCCCCCCCACTGCGGGCACGCCGCTCTCCTCCAATCAGATGTGGATGACGGATGGGAGAGGGGGGGGGGGGGGCGATTGACTCGGCACTTTCCAGTTTTCTCTGGCAGTCCGGCGGTCCGGACTCTGAAGAAGGAAACAAAAGTTTGTGCGTCTGTCTGTGTGTGTGTGTGTTGCGTGTGTGTGTCTACACCAAACTCCGGTCAAGTGCCTGACCTTCACGAACTCCTCCACCCCCCCCTAAACCCGCTCCTTGAAAACGTCTTCCAGCTTCCTTAGTTCACTTCTCCTGAACTGGACCCAAACAGGCGTTTCTTCTTCACTCCGTTCTGAGGAACACGCCGGCTCCCCCTGGTGTCTGTCTTTGGTGTTACAGTGTTTAGGGATTGACGGAAGCGTTTTTTGCCAAACGACCGGATTCTTCAGTCTGACATTTCACTCTTTGGGGGGGAAAAAAAAGTTCTGTGCAAACTTGAAGAGCCCCCTTTCTCCTCCCTGGAGCTGATTCTGGGGGCGGAGCTTCTGCAGAAAAGAGGCGGGACTATGCATTTTCACAGAGGGACTTGGGCTCAGAGGTTGGCGCTCTCATCGTAGCGGGAAAAGCTTTTTTGTTGTTTTATATCTTAGATCTTCCACCTGCTGCGTGCTTATGGTTCTGGTGTCGGTACCGATCAGTAGAACTCAGTTTCCGTCAGCAGAACCCTGAACGACCCAGCCGCACTTTGACCCCCACCCCCCCACCTCACACAAAAGTTTATACTCGCCTCGTTCTTTTAAAAACGCTTTAAGATGAAGAAACAAACCAATCAGAGCGCTTGGTTTCTTCCAATCAGTTTGTTCTCTCCTCCTAACCTGAGTCCCCCCAAACCCACCCTCTTACCTATTCAGGCGTTCAGGTTTCCGCGGTAACGGAGTGACCTCAGATCTGTTGAGAGGAAATCTTATTTAAACCCAAAAATGTTCCATGTTTGCCCACTCCCCTATCACACAACATAAAGGCAATCCATGAAGGCAAAAGCAATCAGTCATTCAGAAGTTTGAATACTCTTAGCCCCCCACCCTGTGTGATGTATATTGGAACCCCCCCTCCCCCTGGACTCCTGTGCACATTTTGCATCCATTGCTGCCTAACAGCACCAGAAGCATCTATTTAATTCTCTCCTGGCTGTGGGACTCTAGATGTTGAACTGCATGGATGTCCTGGATCTCTGCAGGATTCATTAGCAGCTGTGTGATTTTTACACAAAAATAAAAAGTGACATTATTTTACACCCGACTCTATTCAATCTGTTCCTATATGAGGGATTTCTGATCAACCTTTTGTTTAGATTCACATAGAACGAAAGAAAACTAAAACAGCAGTTTAAGGATTTGAAAGAAAACAGTTTTCAGACTTAAGTATGTTTTAAACGTTACCATGTGTTTGAATTACTTTGATAAATATCACTCACAAATCAAATGTTTTTTTGTAATTAAGAAATAACATTTTATTTTGGGGAAATGAAGGGACTTAACCATCCAAAACTTAAATTGAATGAGCACAAAGACAGCTGAGCGAGTGTTTTCAGGGAGGAACCTTGCAACCGAGCGACCCCGCATTTTACAACTGCACGGTTGCAATCCGCGCTCCTGCGCCCTCGCTGGGTTTGCGTGCAGTTTTCAGAGGAAGTTTTTGTCACTTGGTGCGCTAACCTTTCTGGTTGATCTGATTGGACAAAATTTGCCTGTCAAATCCGGTGAGGCAACTGGGCGGGACTTGCATTTTTTTAGAGGCCTTATTAGAAAGAAATTGTGGATGTAACGTGGATTAAAACGTTAACCAACGACCCAAGACCGAGGTAAGAAAGTGCAGCGGGGTTTTTCGATAATTTCACTTATTCGTTAGCGTTGCACTTGCGCTGTTGTCAGGTTCCACCTTGAAAACACTCAGTTGTCTTTCTGTGCTCATTCAATTATTGGCTGCCATGAAACTACAATAATAACTCGCTCACTTCCAGATTGAAGCACATTTAAAAACTAAAAGTAATTGAAACCATGTCAGTTAACCAAAAACAAAACATTACTTGGTTTGTTAGACAAAAAACAAACACCTCTATCACTCAAAGTGACTTGTTTTCTGGCTCCAAAAAATTGACTTTACTTTAGATTTAGCCATTTAACATCAGAGCTTTAGCTCCAGTGTTCACATTCTTTTAAACTTCTCAACCGCTTGCGCAGTTAACATAATTCCAGCGGATTCTAAAGCGGAGAAAAGTACTTCTGCGCTGAGATGCAAAACTTGACGGTAGAGACGTGTCTACGCCATCAACATAGATCAGGTGATTCTGTCGCGGAAAGAAGCGTCCTTGCACCGTTACGCTAACTTTACTAATGTAAGGTGTTGTGTGTTGGTGCAAACCCCACATGAAAGCCATTTTTCAGTGCGTCAGAATCAGCTGATTAACATAAGGTGTTGGCAATATCTCCAGTGTTAGCATGTCAAAGCTGTGCTATGACTATTTATGGACCCCTATTTTTATTTCAGATACATCTTATGTTCTAGTGAGGCATATTTTGTGTAAATCCTGGACCTCTGACTGACTGACCGTTAAGTTCTGGGCGACATCAAAGTCCTCTGAGGTGGTGGCCCAGGAGGCTCTGGACCGCCACCAGAGCATGAAACGCCAGAAACGCCAGAAACCAGCGTGACGGTCTACTCAGCCCCGGAAGAGCGGCGTCTTCCATCACTGTCAATCATTTGTGTCTCGCCTATTATTATTAAAGTCAAATTTGTCCACGCCAGACTTGAAATCCTCTCAATTGAAGCCAGAACACGATACTGTTTCATCTTTGTTTGGGGGCGGGGTCGACTTCCAACAGAAATGTTCAACACTGACGTCTGACTTTTTTTCCTGCTCCTCCTCCTCTGGGGCTGGATCTGACAAATGAACTCTAGTCTGAAGTCACATTTTTTTTAAGTACAAGTTATCCTTTCAACATCAAAAGGTAAGACCGCATGATCCCAACTGCAGCAGAATAATCCGCTTTTGTCCGTCTAGCAGATATTTGTGAATCCAGAAAAAACAAAACCTTCGTGTTCACGGTCTTTCTGCAAAAACACTGATGTTAGTTAAAAAGAAATCCTGAGGCGTTTGCTAATTTGTTTTTGTCCTAATATTGCTAGAATTTAATGTTTTTTGTTTGTATTCGCTGTAATCCTTGATTGTATCAGAGAACTGGAGTGAGAGAGTGTGATGTCACTCACAGAAAATGGTTCATGTCCACCTCCAACAAAAGAAAGTTCATTCCGTCGCCACGTTGGAACCAGAAATCGTGGGTATATTGACTGAAACTCTTTGTTTGTTGGAAGTCCACATCCCTACTAACTAGTCTGGGAGAATCTGTCAATCAAACATTTTAAACATTGGATGTGAGACCACCTACTTTGATTGAGGTATCAGATTGGTCAGTTTATAACTTGCAAAAAAGAAAAAAAAGATGATGAAAACAGGATTATCAAGGTGTATATATAGAATGAGTTACAGCTGTTTATTTCTCCATAGACAACTGTAAGATTTTGGCTACTTGGAACCAGTGGGTACTCAGAACACCGGGGGGAGGAGTCACTCAGTCCAGTTCTCACATACAGGACCTCGTACTGTAAAATCACGTAAAAAAACGTTATGGGATGTTTGCAGCTTTGGTTGGGAGAGGCTTTTGGTAGGATGGATGAAGAAAACCAAAGGTAAGATAAAAAGCTGATTTTCCTGTTTCATCAGACGCTACCGTGGAGCTGCAGGCCTCAAATGAGGGGCTACAGATCGGCATAACTCACCTGGGGTGGGTTCATTGTTTTGAAATATATATAAATGTAATATTTTATCAATTTTAGCCAATATTTTTTTATTTGTTTTCCAATGCTGATGCTACTTTATAAACAGGCTGGTTGCCAGATTCAAAAAGAAGAAGAGGGAACTAAAGATGAAGGTTCTGATGACCTAATTATTGCTTGAATAACTTTGATTTGTTGCATTAGATTTATTTTCATATAACACTGATTCTTTCATTATTATGTTATATTTCAATGTTTCAAAGGCAAAAACACCAGATAAGATCCGTCGCATTAACTGACATTTGCACCAAATGCAACAGGACGTACCAAACAAAGTGTATAAACGTTTATTTGCTTTTGGTAACACGACTAAGATGCAAAAGAAATAGTTACCTGCATTCTTTTTTCCCACTGGAGCCCAATGTCAGGCTAGAAAATATATTTTTTGTTATACGTAATCGATTATTGGAGTTGTATTAAAGTCCAAATGTACTAGAACTTTGTACCCAAAGGGCCACAAAGGAATGTTGTACTTTCAGAGTAAAAGCTGCTAACAGGTCATTCTGAACATATTCCTTTACTTTTTACTGCTCGCTCCAGTTTTTTAACCCCTTTAGACGGAAAGAGGCGTTCTCATTTTGGCCCCGCCCACTTCAACACTGTGGAACCGATGCCAGCTCCGTTTCCTGTTCATACTTCACATTAGAAAATTGATGCCAATTCTTGGTCATTTGGATAATACAGTTGAAGATTTGGAGCAGAATTTTAGGAAATATCTGGTTGACTAAATAAAAGCACATTTAAAAAGCATAAATTCCTCATAAATCGTCATTTTCTGCATGAAATGTTTTTGTCAAACAAAAAAAAAACTTACTTATTGAAAATAAAATCAAGAAAGAAATCCACGTTTACTGTTCATAACAAATCTATTTAAAAGAAAAAAAGACATTTTTTTTAATAGAGTGCCTTAAAGCAACACATTTATTATCACAAACACACTATTCCAGTTTCTTCTCTTTTTCAACAATCTCAAATATTACAACCTATAATCTCGTCTTCAACAAATTCATTTTATGCAAACAAATACAAAAAAACGTGCGCACTAAAAACGTCTGCTGTGTTTTCCCTGTTTCAGGAGGCCTTCCCGTTGGCAGCTAAAGAGCACAGCGCCTCACAGCAGGACTAAAGGAATAAAACCTATGAGAGGGTTCCAGAGGGTTTGCAGAAGCAGGGCTTGAGGAGGCGCAGGAGGCGTCTGGGTTTGCTGTCTGCTTCAGGTCGAAACATTCTCTGGTCGGCGAGAAGCTTCGGGTTTTTGGTTTAAACCCAGTTTATTTGACAACCCTGAGGAGGAACAAAGCATTCTGAGTTACCCAGAGGAGAGAAACCTGTATTTCTGAGTGCAGGCTTCGGCACTCACACGCTGATTTCTTTGTAGCGGTCCAGAGCCTCCTGAGCCACCACCTCAGAGAACTTGGGGTCGGTCCAGGGGATGTCGCCCGGAACTGTGAACGTCATGGGCGGGGAGTCGAAGAGCTGCACCTCCACACTGGTTTCTGCAGGCTTCTCCTCCTTGGGTGAGTCTCTGCTTATCACCTGCAGAACAGCCAGGAGGCACTGATGAGTTCACTGCAGTAACCTTTAAACACTCGCCACAACATCAAGTTTCAGTCAAAATGGAAATCTAACAATCCTTAAGGTGCAGTAGTTATTTTTTTTTAAGATTCAAAATCAACTTTATTAATCCCCGAAGGGAAATTTAGTACATTTTATTTTAAAATGTAGTTTTCTTTTTATATCGGTTCTGGATAAACAAGGACAAAGACAGGTTCAAATTCATACATCATTGGATAATTTGCATCCAATCCAGTTTTATTAACCCGTAAATTATAGATATGATTATATTAATTAAATATGTACCCATTTGGTCCACAAACTGAATCCTATTTAGGATTTATTTTAAGCAATTTTATGGGTTTAAAATCCTTTTAAGTAAAGAAAAATCATCAATTTTAAAGTATTTTGGAGTAAAAAAAAGTCATAAAAACTGCCTTTTATAGGCCCTATACATTTATGGTAAACATGACCAAAGTTCAGCTAAAAATAGACATCCTTCCCTGATCCCAAAAGGTTAGACTGACGAGCTTAATCAGAAATACAAGCAAAAATTCTCTAGAATCGTTCCCGGTTTATTAATTCCGTCTATGGGAATCACCAGACTACGCACCGCCTTGACCCGGAAAAGGCCGTCTTTGGTGCTGTTGGCCAGAGTTGACACCCAGCCAAACTGCTTGTTGAACATGTCCAGGATGGAGGAGGTGTTGAACAGCTGCTCCTCCATCCTCTGCAGGAGGCTGGTGTACTGCTGCGTGAAGCGCTCGGCCGTGGCCAGAGCCTCCTCCAGCTCTTCCTTCAGCGGGCCCTCCAGAGGTTTCTTCCCGTCACAGTCTGCGGACAGGAAAAGCGTTGGAGAACTTCCGCGCTTTAGAACCACCGCCGCCGCCGCCGTGTGGGGTCAGCCCTCTCACCCAGATGCTGGATCTCTTTGCACTTCTCGCACTCGTTGCGGAATTTGATGCAACCGGCTGAGTTGCGGCGAATCTCTCTGCACGTCATCCTGCCGTTGCCAAAAGGTTTGGTGACCACCACGTCCTCGTTCACGTCGCCATCTGCTGTCCACAGGAACACATAGTTTGGTTAAGATATTTCGGCAAGGGCAAATACTATATGCAAACAACACATCACCCACCCTCATTCGGGACAGGGTCGCTGCTCATGTCCATCATGGAGTCAAAGAAGTTCCTCCCCATCATGGGGGAGAACAGACTCTGGAAGTTGTGGAAGGGATCTTGGAACAGGGAGCGGATGCTCCTGGCGCGCCGAGCGTACGGAGACAGGAAATGGGGAAAGAAGAAGACGGGAGGGTTCAGGTGGATGTGATCAGCCACCTGGAGGACAAACGAGGAAGTTCAGCGTCTCAACAAACCCACTCCAGAGTTTCCATTGGTGGTTGTTAATTTTATACACACAAATGACAGAGAAAACAAAGCACTGCGGTTTAAAACCACACAGTCTGATTAGGGAAGCGTGTTTAGCTGTTAAAGGAGAGGCGGTAAACCGGCGTTCAGCCGTACCTTCATGCTGTCTGAGAATATGCTGTCCACACCATCGGCCATCTCCGTGTAGCGTTCCTCCAGGTTCTTGAACTCCTTGTTCTGCTGCTGCCCCTCCTGCTCCAAAGTGTCGATCCGCTCGCCGTTGACCCAAATGGAGAAGGGCGAGGTTCTGTTCAGGACGTCCTCCAGCTGCAGATGAATGAACTCCATAAAGGTCCAAAGCAATCATTGGTTTTTATTTTTTTAACTATCCTTGGAAAATCAATCTAGCTTCTTTGGGCATCTTTATTTACAAAAAAAAAGATCACAAATGCAGAGAAAAGGTAGACAGTTATGGTGATCACATTTATCTGTCTCCTTTTCTTCTTTTGGCATTTTTCAGAGGATGTCGGACACATATTAGGAAAATTATTCAAACATCATTATCATCTATAATTCTGAGTCTTTTCTTCATCTTGTGTGGAGTTAAGTAAACTATTTTCCTAAAAGAGGAGGTTCTGCACAAAAAATCAGGCAGATCCTTTGAGAAGTGGACTCAGAAGGCTAAAGGTCAGGAGTTTTCTGAGGCGAGAAATGGAACGTTTTGGTTAATTGGTGACTAGTAGGTCAGATATCATCTAAAACTTTTTGTTTTTTAGGGTAAAGTTACATCTTTAGAAGGTAATTGGTCTGTTTTTGTTTTATTGACATACAGAGGGAGGTTCCATCTCAGTAAATATCGACAAGATCTTGCTGAACTTAGCTTTCTGAAAAGAAAACTTAAGAGATCCATGTCTAGAACCCTGTGGAGCACCTAAAGTGAGTGTGGGAAGGGCATTTCATTCTAACCTGACGTCCCACCAGCCCGGAGCCGCTGCTGCAGGTTCTGGAGTAGTACTTGACACAGGTGGTCTTCAGACAGGGCTTGCACTCCTCCCACAGAGCCTTCATGGTCTCATTACACGCCTCTTCCTCGTGAACCAGTTTAGCCTCCATCTCCTGAGCCTCCCGAATAGCCTCCTGCGTCAAAGCATCACAGCCTTCACGTCTTCAGTCGTTCCCATTAATCAATAACTTTGAAAGAAAGTCTCTTCACAAAGACCAAAATTGACCGACGTTTAACACAAGTGCTGGGGTCTTTACCTCTTTCTGCTGCTTCTTCTTCTGCAGAGCATCCAAAAACTTATTGTGATCTTCAGTGGACTTCTGCATCACCTCCTTCATCTTCTTCACTCCTGTAATGGCGTTCTCAATCTGGGTGTCCAGATACCTTTCCCCCTGCTGGGAAATCTCTGTAAATCACACACAAGACAAAGAAAAGACTCAGAATTTTAGATCAAAATGTGGTGTTGGTGCTCTTGAAACATTTGATATATGCTGATGATCTACTATTCCTTCATAGACTGTAAAATACTGGAAATGGTTAAAAACGTCCTGTTTTAACATGGGTCATGGGAGATCATGCTATCCTTATTTTACTTGATTTATCCGCCGCTTTTGACACGGTAGATCACAAAATCCTGCTGCCAAGGCTCCAAAATGTGATTGGGGTGGTGGCGCTGCTTTCAGCTTGTTTAAGTCATGCGTGGCAGACCGAACCATGACAGTGACACAGCTCCACTGTCTTCTGGGGTCCCACAGGGCTCAAGTTTAGGACCACTTCTGTTTTCTCTTTATCTACTTCCTCTGAGTTCTATCATAAGGAAACATTTTGTGAATTTTCATTTTCATATCCTCCCTTAAATAGTGAATGTCATGTCTACATGAAATCAGAGTATGGTTGGAGAGCAGCTTCTTGAGTTTTAATGAGAGGAAAACAGAATTAATGGTAGCCGTCCTTTGCAACCACTGTGGCTCCTCTACTCTACTCTGGACATGGGTCCACTGGCTCCACATTTTATACACTCTGTCAGGAATTTGGGTTTTATACTGGACTGTGACTGTCACAGCACTTCTGTGGTGAAACTGGTGAGACTTTCAGATCCACGCTTCTATTACACCTCGGTTGGATTATTGTAATTCATTTTTATTTGGGGTTAGTCAGTCCTCATAGTCCACATTACACCTATCCTGGATTACCTCCATTGGCTGCTTGTTTATTTTAGGGTTCAGTTCAAGATTCTTTTATTTGTTTTTAATTCTTTGACCCTCTCTGAGCTTCTCTCCCCCTATACCCCTCAGGTCGGCTGATCAGCTTCTCCTGGAGGTCCAGAGGTCTAAGAGGAAGTGTAGAGGGGATCGAACCTGTTCCATCTGTGCCCCATAGCTCTGGGAGATTGTCTTTTGACATCCGTCTATGACCATTTTTAAAATTCACCTTAAAACCCAGCTTTTAACCTTCCATGAGACTCTGCTCTGTTTACTATCTATTTTTAATTCATTCTTTGTTTATTTATTGCTTTGCTTGTTTTTATGCTTATATTTTTGTCTATTAGTGTTCTTGGTGTTTTATTGTAGCTTTTTTGGCTGTTAAAGCACCTTATAAATAAAGTTGATTTGATTTGGATTCAATATATAACAAAAGTATTTCCCAAATGCTTACAAACCTTTTTCTAGAGGAAAACGAATGAGTTTATTCTATTAAAGTTGTATGTTTTTATTGTTATTTCTTAAAAATAGAATCCATATATACATATATACGTATATATAAAACATTTAATTGAAACAAAATTCCTCTAATTACATTTCCACAATTTATCATTGCATATTAATTCAAACACAGTTGCTAGATTACTTTTTTACTTAATATTGTAACTTTTGTGTTCAGTTTTTACTGCATGAATCAGTACAACAGCAGGGCATTTGTAATAATAAAGCAGGAAAACTGTGTTTTTGTTTCCCAAACTCACCGTTTAGATCTTTTTCTGATGGAGGCAGGATGCTGCTGGCCGAGGCCAGAAGAAGAGCCAACATAGCCAAAGACTCCTTTGATCCCTTCTTCCTCATCATCATCATCATCATTAACATCCTCTCTGACTCCAAGATGGTCAGCAGGAAATGATGAGAAACTCCTGGAATTAAAAAAAGAAACTCATTGCTATCACTGAAGTCTGGGAAACTGCAAAAGAGGTTCTTTTTCTTTTTCCCCCACAGAGAAACACATCATTAAAAATCAGGATCCCACATGATTCAGTCCCCAAAATGAGCTCAGATCATCCTTTCCTCTGACCCTGACCTGCCGTGTCTCTCAGCGGAGTTACATAATCGGGCACCCGCCCCCTCCCTGTTTGATGTGAGCTTGGTCAGATGCCACTTTGTTTCGCTGTGCCACATTTTTGTCCCCCCCACAAACACCCACAGAAAGCTTTGACCTCTGCAGATTGAGTGAGAAGGCTATGCCTCTTTCCACATCTCATGGTCTTCAAAGCTGCTGGGTCCTCACAGCCGAAGGACTGAAACTTCATCTCCATGACAACTTCATGCACGTTCCAAATGAGAGAACCTCTTTCTAAAATGTTGGCCAAAAAGGACACCAACTTTATTTCTGGATTAAAAAAGGATGCAACATTTGTTCCGCCTCCCCGCTTTTCAGCGATTTCATGTTTTTTCTTGACCTTTTGTCCCAAATATAAACAAAAATATTTCTAAATTATATCTTAATGACTGTTTAAAGACAAAAGTTTAATTTTTTGTGTGTTGTTGTAGAATCAGGGGCTTATCTAGCTCTTATGGGGCCCTGGGCATGTACAGACCCCCCAGTTCCCTATATTTTTAATCTAATAAACTTGCCAAAATTCAATAAACTTCTCACATTTTATGGTTTCTAACGTACGTTTCCAAATAAATAAATTAATATAATGATGGTTCAATTGTCTGCAATGATGAACTGTTAAAGAGTTAAGTCTACAGCTGACTTTAGCATCAAATATGCCCTAACTGACTGGTTACATCAAACCTTTTTAAGAATCTAAAATAGTTCAAATCGCCTAGAAACTATTAAAATGAGTTAAAATCCAAAATAAGGAAAGAAAAGAACTTCAGCTAGCAACAGTTAGCAAACTCAAAGTATAGTTGACTACAGCATTCATGCCAACAACTACGGCTAACGTTGCTCAATGGAAGCAGGACATAAAGTAAATCTATTTTTTTAGGTGAAAAACTGCAATAACTTGGCTTAAATGAAATGGTTTACACCAAATTTATTGGTCAGAATTGATCACTTCAGTGATAAATTAGGAAATTTAAAGCTGACTAAACACCTGAACACAGTTTCTTCTTAAACGGAGACACATTTTTATATCAGAGCTCATCAAATCTAGAGTCCTGGCTCTGCTTGCTCTGAGACGGTGACCTCATGATTCCCGTGAGAATCCTGCTGGCCGTCAAGGATAAAGCTGGAATGAAACCAAAAAGTGTCTCCTGTGTTTGGTCTGGATCAGGGAAAAACAGCAGGTGTTGAAGTGAGCGTCGTTTTCAGGCTCAAACTCGAGACTAAACCAAGGGTTCCTGACAGAAAACGGACAAGGTTTCAAACTAAAGTACAACACAAATGACTGTAAAGGTGTACAAAACATGCTAAAAAAATGTTAAAAGCTTTTGGCAGGATGGCAACTAATTAGTCTAAATTTAGTAAAGTTAACAACACATTTTAAATATTTATGTCCAAAACCTTTATTTTGAAATTGTGCGCATTTTCACATTAAAAATGTTTGTTTCCTTCCACCTTATTATTCTAAAAATATGAAATAAAAAAGCAATTTCTTTGTTTTTGACGTGGATGGAAAGGATTCAGACAGACAGAGCTGTTCATGAAGCTGAATCTGCATCTCCTGCTGAGTCACAGCAACACTATTACACAACTGCAATCACAACTTGGCTCCAGATGTTGCTCGCCTCCTTCCAGAAAGTTCGGCTTGGAAGCGCCATGTGTCTGTGAGCTGAGACGTCTGGATCACAGATGCTTGGGTGGCACACAGAAACACTTCACAGAAAATCATCCCATTTTTCTGATTTGTTTTCTTTCTTTTTCAATCAAATGGGTTCAAGGTTAAACTGAAAAGTTGGGTTTCTTTGCCTAAAATTTTATAAAACACTTGCTTTGTGCAAAACTACCATTATCTGTAACAACTGTTAAAAATATTCATTAATGCGAGTGAACAGATTCGCTTAAAATATTTAGATTCTGCAGTTTCTTGAAGTTATCTTTTTTTCTGACTGTCTTTATCAACGTACTTTATAATGAAACTTGCAGAGAAAAGCTCATCTAAGCTGGATGATCTGGTTGAGCAGAGGGACATGTGACCTAAATTGCTGCCTTATTTCTGAGTGTTTGGGGATTTCTGAGTTTGCCCCGCGCTCGACCGCAAATGAAGGTCAGGAATAAATCCGGATGTGTGCAGGAAATCACTAAAAATTTAAAAATGTTTGCAAAATGCAAAATCAAGGAAGTGTTCTATTTGTAAATTGGTGTAAATAAATGCAAATAGCGTATGAATAGAATGTTTACATTAGTAGAGGAACATTGCAGATCTGCTAGAGGACAAAGGAGAAAACATCTGACTTTGATGCATATCTGCAAAGATTTCTGTTTTATGCAGTTTCATCACCAACAAAACAATCCAAATGCGTCACAGTTCAGCTTCAATAATTAAAAATAAACGTCCTACATTAACAGTCTGCACAGAATCCAATAGTTCCTGCAGATGCATGAAGCTGCAGAGGTTAAAAGAATAAAAGCCTGGCTGACTCACCTCTGTTTGTTTCCAGGGACCGTGTGAATCTGCGCCAGAGCCGCTGCAGCTGCAGCCTTTTAACATATGCATCTGACTGCAGCTGCAGAGGGGCAGCCTGCAGACAGACCACTTCCTGCCTGCCTTCAAAATAAAGCAGCAGGAACTTTTAGGCGTGAATCAGGCAACAAAAGAAGACCCAGATTCTGGAATTTTTAACCAAATCATCATTTATCTGTGCTTTTTCTGGGGCATCACTGTCCACTGTAGCAGCAGTTTTCATAATTTGACATTTTTTGACTTGCCAACTCCATGAAGGGGAACTTTGCGGAGTTGCAATGAAAAAGTGGTACAAGGGGCGGAGTCAGCGACTCCATTTGGTATAAGTACAGTTTCTAACACTTCCTTAAGTTTGAGCTAAATTTAGCACATTTTTAGAAATAACATTTAAAGGATCAAATAATTTAATTTGGTAACAAATAAACAAAGAATAGCAAAAATGTTAATGAAAATGTTCCATTATTTTGTACAGCTTTTGAATAGATAAGCCGAATATATAAACTCATATAATATTTCATATATTTTAAAGAATGATGTAGTACACAATGCCTACTTCACAATTTTATAAATAAAAGACTTTTATTTTGAAGTGCATCCTGTGGTGACAGGCTCCTTCTCCTGTGGCTTGATGTTCATGAGGACTTTTCCAGAAGTTCTGTCATTTCTCGGCAGCCTCCAGAGCTGCTGAGCAGTGAGACAAACATTAGATCCTCTGACTCATCAGTTACCATCATCATCATCATCATCATCATCATCATCATCATCATCCGCTGACAAACACAGTCTAGGTCGTGGACCAGAGGACTTCTGCTGATGTTTGGATATGAAGACAGCTGGATTTAAACACATTTAGACGTGTTTTGGTTAAACAGCAGTTTGCTATTTTAAGGCAAGACAAAGGATGTGATTCAGTGAATGAAGGAAAAAAGGATGAGAAAACAAAAGTCTCTGTCTGAATTGGCCACAGACAACAAATCCTTTAACACCCATGGACATGTAGAATGCATCATCACTCTGTGGACGTCTCTGCAGAGCTTGGATCTGCACATTTAGACAAACGAAACTCCAGATTTTACTGCTTGGTTCAGCCACATTTTTTGGCAGCTTGGTGGATTTGGATTGCTCTGGAAAGTTTCAAAATAAACTTCCTATTATCCCTCACCTTTCCTGTTCTTTTGGCTTTCTCTTCCATGTGCAACTTACTGATTTGTCCTTTTTGCATGATAACAGATGTTTCTGTGTTTGTTTTTGGAATAAATGTTTCAAACAAAGAGAAAATGAAGCCATTGCTCCACAGAGACTTACATAAGGAGCTTGTTGCATAAGTGAGGCCTCTTGTTGAAACCATAAACCTTTACAGAAAACAAACATGATGTTTTCTCCAGGAACCTTATGACAAGAGGACAACACAAAGAGAGCAGACACATCAGGGTTTTAGTAAAGGCAGCTGTGGGGCAGAGGTGGAACAGCTGACCTCTGATTGGAGAGTTGCAGGTTTGGCTCCCTGCCCAAGAGTCAAACTGTCCTTGGGCAAAACACTGAACCCCAAATGGCTCCTGGTGGTGACAGGTTACAAACATTGCATGGATAAGTGTGACTGTTCAGCGCTTTGGGCCATAAAGTTCCACTGTGATCAACTTTGGATCTATTTCCAAAGCTTCTCCAGTGATCATTATGATGATGCCGTTTTTAGCCAAAATCAACAAACCCGTGTCGTTTTCTAGGACACAGTTTCTTTAGAGCAGCAGGAGTTCATAAGAAATCTTCCTCTGAGATAAGGCGGGAGTTTTGGATCATTTCCCATCATCCTTTTGTTTACATGCTTCCTTGCTAGCTTGCGGCCCCTCACAACCTTACAAAAATGTTAAGCAATACCAGAGCTATCCATCCGAACAGTTTAGATCCAGATTCCAGGAGGAAAACAAAGACGAAAATGGATCTATTTGTCTGTAAGATGATGCATCAGAACGGAGCGGAGCAGAGATCTAGTGGCCCGCCGATCGCAGTTTCAATGTAACAACTTTTTCAAAAGTGGGTCTTTAAATCACGGTAGAAAGGCTCCATAAGGATATGTCATTTACCTTGGTTTGCAAATAGACAATTTACAATAAGATATACTTTATTTTTTTGCACAGTGGGGAAGATGAATTGTTACAACAGCTCCGGGGATCAGGTGCAAAGAAGAGAAAAAATGAATTGAGCAAAACATTTAAGGTGAAGAAAATAAAAAAATAAAACTCTTAACCCAAATGATGTCTAGTGGGTCTAGATGACCCAACTCCCAACGTTAAAGTGCTTAGGATAGCACAAGGGTTAAGGCTGTAATGACCCCATGCACCACCAGGTGGCAGCAAGCTCATATCTAAAACCCTCTCTCCATTCAGATTCAATGTAAAACTGTAAGAGGTGTGGGAATTTTAAAGACTGGGATCTTTACATTTATGTTACTTTTCTCAGGTACTGGGCTTAAAATAATAGAAACCATGAAGAAACTGTACATATAATTCAGCAAAGTTAGATACACTTCAGAGTGCACGGGGGGTACATCGGTTAGCGCTCTCACCTCACAGCAGGAATCCTGCTTTGAATCCTGTGTGGAGTTTGCATGTTCTCATGCATGAAATGCTTCATAGGTTACTATGGTTACTGCAGGTGCGTGTGTGGGAGTGATTGTTTGTCCTGCGACAGACTGGTGACCTGTCCTGGCCTGCTGTTAGCCTCTGGCAGCCCTGTGATCCCCAAAGGGATTTTGCTGGTTCAGGAAATGGTTGGATGGATGGATAAACATCATAATGTGCATTCAAAAACATGAAAGAACCTTTCAACATTTTTGTGTTGGTTACAAATTCTTACGTTTAAAATAGCAAAGTAACAAGGAGAAGAGTCCAGAAAGTTTTTTGTCCAACATTTTGTCCCTCCAACATTTAAGAACATTTAACACAAAAACATTTGGACTTAAAAGGGAGGGTTTTCGTAGTGCAGAGGTGGAGCAATGAACAAGCAGCTGACTCCTGACTAAAGGAGGTTTGGTTCCCACCCTGGTGTCCTTGAGCAAGACACTGAAGCCCCACACTACTCCTGGTCGCTAAGCTTAGCAGCATTGCAAGGCAGTGGAACTGCCACCAGTGGGTATATGGGACTGTCAAGGCTCTATGGGCCCTAATGGAAGGTAGATACGTTGGACAAGTTTAGCTGACTAAAAATTAACTTTCAAAAATGAGTTGACACTTTGGGAAACAGAAAGAACCACTAATGAATACAGCATGGAGCGTTTTCTCTGAGCGGAGGACAAAGAATGTTCCCTGACATCAATCAGCAGAAAGAATGCAGCGACTGCACGGCTTTAGACGAACACAACTGGAAACACATGAACCTCTGCACTAATTTCATCCGAGAGAAATCCTGCTTTCTACATTTTTATGATGCTGCAGGGCTTAAGGGGTGAGGACAAAAGGTCAGCCACTAAATCTGAGCCGTAGTCCACGATGAGTGAGTCTTCCTCAGTTTGAGGAAGGAGGCCAAACCATCAAAATCCTCAGGGTCAGTTACAACACAACTCAAAGGTTTATAATTCCCAAGTAGAAGAGTCCCACTGTCATCAAAACACTGTCATTGTGTGGTGGAGGTATTATGGTATGGGCTTTTATACATATTCTAGTATCAGATCAGTATAAAACACATAAACACATTGATATTGTTGGTAATTATGGGTTTATTGATCAAGAGGACTTTGTTGGAACTTTGGTAGAGGAAGGACCAGGATTTAAGCATGTAGGTGTGGAGCCAACCTGCTTTCAAAGATCTTCTTCTGTGTGAACACACATGTGCAGGGACTTTCAAGATGTGACTGAATGGGTCAAAGGTCAAGAACTTTGCTGGATCCCACAGATCAGACCCAGTTAAAAGCTTTATCCTGAACACTGAACTGGACGACCTTTAGGCACCAACGTTAGTGCATTTTGTGACTAATTCACCATGATACTACTAAAACACAATAAAACACAGAAGAAGAAAAAAATACTGACATCCTAGTGCCACTTATTTGCACAAATGTTTTCTAATCATCTTATTTGTACACATATTTATTTATCTTGTGGCACAGCTGGTCTGTGTCAGCAGCCCTTCTTGTGTGTATTATGTTTGTTGAGTGTGGTGATGGTTGTGGATTAGAAACTGTGTGAGAGCGTGTGAGGACCATTGACTGTGTTGGAGAACTGGACTGAGTGACCCCTCCCCCCTTGCATATTAAACAGGAAGTAGCCGCTGGTTCCAAGAAGCCAAACTCCCATAGACTTCTATAGAGAAATAAATTGATATCACTCAGTCATTCTATTGGTCAGAATAAACATTCTTGATCTGACAGATTTTTCTTGACATGTTCTTGATAATCCTCTTTTTTTCATGACATTCCTTTTTTAATTGCAAATGATTCAAGTTATGAACTGACCAATCAGATTCCTCAAAAAAACATGCGGTGTCTGCTGGCCCCCCCACCTTGAACATTTGATTGACAGATTTTCCTGAGCCACTTTCAGTGGAAGGGAGTGTGGACTTCGAACGAGCTGATTGGTGACAGCAGTTTGCATAGAAACGTTGGTTCAGACCAATCACTGTCGACTGGCTCCAAATGGTGACGTCCATATCGTGAAAAAAATGGCGACTCAATTGGCTTCATTTCGCAGGAGCCGGAGGTAAAGCATTTTCTATGGGTGAGATCACACTGGTCTGTCCAATTCTCTTTAACCCTTGTGCTATCCTAGGCACTTTACCGTTGGGAGTTGGGTCATCTAGACCCACTAGACAGTGCTCTGAACCTTTTTTCTTCAATGATTTGTGATCTTCACTGGTGTCCATGGATTACATGAAATCTTTCCACCTTTATCCACCTTTGTGATGGTAGGGAGAACACGTCAGTGTAAGGGTGGGGTCATCTAAGATAGTACAAGGGTTATACAGCCAATGGTAGGGACCTGCAACAGACTAGTAATCTGTTCAGCCAGCAGTATCTGGGATAGGCTCCAGCAACAATGTGACTTCAAAAGGGATTCAGCAGGTTTTGATAAATGCATGCTACGATCTCTTTAGAAATCAAATTCACGATTGAAAAGCTCTTTCTTTTCTGCAGAGCTTGTTTTCCATCAACTGGACTCTCAAACCCACAGATTCCACATTCAGGTTCACCTCGATGGATCAAATGACACAGAGAGCAGCCGTCCAGCTGCAGATGTGCCAGCGGCTCGGCGAAGGCGCCTCGTCAGCCGCCTGGCCGGATGTGAGTTGGTGTGAGAATCACACCTGCTGTCCCAGGGCTGCGAGCTGGAACTCCAGCTTTCACACGTCTGCGTGTCCGAGGCCTTTTCCTGCTCCACAGGCTGAGGCTGCAGATATTCAAGGTGCTCAGCCCACACTGTTCAGACATTTGGTAGCAATTAGTCCCAGTCCAGAACACACAGAGACTCCAAACTTCACTCTTCCTCCCCTTTCTTTCTTTATTCCCCCCCAGAAAAATCCCATGTCCCCTTTCCAGCCCCTCCCTCATTTTCCACTTCCTTTGTTCCCCCTCCCATCTCTGACTGTTCTGTCTCTCCTCTGCACATGGTTTCTGGCTGCTGAGCCTTTCTCAGCTTCAGAGCTGCACGCAAACCCAAGTTCAGACCGTCAAAGACGCTCCCCGCCTTCTGAGCTGCAGATGAGTCTGTTCCTGCTGTTTTTCCTCACTGCTGTCAGACATTAGAGGCTGTCAGGACACAAATGAGCATCTTCACTGTGTGGGACAGAGAGAAGACGAAGGCTGCAGAAACTGTCCAGGGAAGTACACCATGAAAGGTAAGAGCTTCTCTGGAGCTAGTGACTTTAGACACCTGTCTGTTTGTGGAGAACCGTGACCGGCACCTGCAGCCGGCCGGCGGTTCTGAGTCCTCAGGGTTCAGGCTTGTCGTTGTTGGACTTCAGACTTTCAAAGCCCTGCCTTGTTCCCACAGATTGTTTCCCCCTAAGAGTTGATCTTTGCCAAACCCAGCACTCATTGGGGGGGCGTCCTGCATGTGTGATGGAGCTGTTAGAGGAGAACAGGAATGCAGTGGAGGATTCTACTTGCTGCTTCTGAATTCAAACAATGACTGTATTATGTAAAAGAAACAGAGAAATAAGAATTGAGTTAAAGTTCTGTTTAAACTTGACGGCTTTATTATGAAAAAGTGATTAGCATACAGACCAGAGCCGTCTCCCCTTAGCAAATAGTATTCTGTTTAAGTGTACGCAAGTAAACTTAGTCTATAGTAAAGGTGAGGCAGTATACATGTTACCAGTCAGTATAAAATACATGTGTGACTCTGTTCTACATTAGTGTGACGTAGCATTAAAAGCAGTAAAAATAAAAAGTAAAAAAGAATCAGAACTGTTTTCACTCTGAGACCAGTTTAGAAAGTCACTTTCTTAAAAACAACACTTGAATGTGTTTGCAGCCTGAAACTACGAGGCTTCTCTGGTGTGATCGATCCCCCAACAGCAGCTGGGATAGGCTCCGGCAACCCCATGAGCCATAACCCTTGTGCTATCCAAGGCACATTAATGTTGGGAGTGGGGTTCTTCAATGATTTGTGATCTTCACTGGTGTCCATGGATTTACATGAAACCCTCTCCACATTTATCCACCTTTGTCATGGTAGGGAGAACACGTCAATGTAATGGTGGGGTCATCTGGACCCCATAGGATAGCACAAGGTTTAAGGAATAGAGCACGTTTGGAAGATAGATGGATGAATGAAAAGACTGCTTAGCGTCCCCAATCTGACAAAACCTGCTTTATTTCCAAGCAGCTAAACTGAAGCCTGAAGACCTGCAGTTGTTTTAGTTTGCTCACCTTAACAAAACTCAGATGCAAGGCTGTTGTGTGTGACGTCTTGGTTAGTCCATTAATGCATCCACTCACCTGCCAATCAAAGAGGAATTCATATTATCATAGCTTTGTGATGCACACATTTAAACCAGCAAATTCAAACAGAAATTCCTTCTGCACCTGGAGTTGTTTCTCCTGTAAAATGTGACTTTGCAACATGACGGTCAGTGGAGAATTGCCTCCCTTTGCAACCATCCCCTTGTGGTCTTTAAAGGAACTGCAACAATCAAAGACTGAATGTTTAGTTTTATGTTCAAACTGTAAAAATGGAATTTAAAATGAATTTTTCCTTTCTGTTTGGTTTTATCAGCCAGACTTTTTGGAGAAGTGTAAACATACTCCTGTCATGTCTTGATCCAGATTTTCCTTGTTGCTGAATTTCCCACTAAAACAGTTGAAGACAGAATTGACATCTGTGCATCACATCCTGCCTGTAAGCTTGTTTGTGTTTTACTCTGCCTCTGATTGGTCGCATCAGATCAAACAATATACTGGATTATCAACAGCATTTGTTTGAAATCCTTTACTTCCATCTCTGCCTGTCACGGCTGTTCCCTTCTATCACTATATAAATTCAAAAATGATTTTTTTCGTTCATTTCTAATCAGTTTAAGACAAAGTTTAAACATTTTTACATCTACAATCGTATGTTTAAAAGTAAAGGTTAGGCCTTAAAACATTTATATAAATACTTTCCAAGTTTTGGATTATCCCAAAACTGGTTTCCTGAACTATGTGTTTGTTTTTAAGACCAAAAAATATCTTTCAGGTTATGGAATTTATGGATTTCATTAATACTTATGTATACAGGTACGTCAACAGGCTGAAGCCCACGAATAGGCGAATCTACACACTAAAATCACAAAATGTTCATCTAGATATACCAAATAAATATATTAAAAAAAAATTGTGTAACACCAGAGTCCCTGTATCATCATAAAAATGTAGAAAGCAGGATTTGTGCAGGGTCCGTTTGGATCAAACAGAGCAGAGATAACGCACGTCAACTCTCAGGTCACATCGACACCACAGAGCAACGCTGTGAACTCACAGGCTGAGAGGAACAGATGCGGCTCTGGTTAATGTGGTTTCCAGCTCTGCTCACTCAGAGTGAAACATGCTGCCTCATGCATTCCTTTCAAAGCTGGAGGGAAGGGGGGGCTGAACGCCAGGGTGGGGATGGGGGGACAGGAGACAGGTGAACGGTGGGCAAAAAAGAGGGGAAAAAGTAAGCATTTATGTAGATTCAGTCAGAGTCCTTTTTGCAAGGTATTTAGTCTTTTCAACACCAAACATATACAATTATATAAATCAACATTTGTGAAACTGTAACCCTTGTGCTATCCTAGGCACTTTACCATTGGGAGTTGGGTCATCTAGACCCACTAGAGAGTGCTCTGAACCTTTTTTCTTCAATGATTTGTGATCTTCACTGGTGTCCATGGATTACATGAAATCTTTCCACCTTTATCCACCTTTGTCATGGTAGGGAGAACACGTCAATGGAAGGGTGGGGTCATCTAAGATAGCACAAAGCTTAAGAGACGAAAAAAACTAAATATGAAATGAGGCAAAGAGCCACGGTACCCATATTTTCACGACCTCAGGGCGCAGTTTCAGTTATTGGTGCTTTTTCAGTATTTGACACATGCAGAAGGTGTTAGGTTCTAGGGTGCGGGCACGTCAACACATGCATGCTAGTGTGTGTTTAAAAAAAGACAGCGAGGGCAAAACTGAGTTGGTTGTGATTTAATTTGTATTTTTTCAGTCATCAATCAGCATCCAAAAATCCATCAAAGTTCTCAATTTCTGTATCTGAAATGAACAGCTGGGCTAAGTGTCTATCAAGCACATCAGGTTCCCTTTCATAATTGTCAGAGATCGTCTCCTCATCAATGATGCCGGCTTTTCTGCACTTCGAAAGCAATGCAAGCAGACAAGTCAGCCTGCGTTTCTACCAGCCATTCACAATGTATGACGCTGCCTCACAGTAAAAGGAGTGGACAGCTTTTCATTGTAATCCGCTGGAATTTGCTGCGCGATTGTAGTCCTCGCCTGGATGGAAAGACGGCCCGTTTCACAAATCGAAACAAATCGGACCTCCTTGAAAATCTTCAGTTTTCATTTCCTCTGCAAGCGTTTTTGCCTTCAGTCGAGTCCGTCTCAGGCATCCTCGCATTATTTCCGCAGAAACTGCGCTGCGTCATCTTGACTTGTCGGAGTGCATTTCCCAGCTTTCTCCACTTGCGAACCAAGGATTCATTTATCTTGAATTCTCTCACAGCTGCTCGATTCCCATGGTCCTCTGCGTAGCTGATAGCTCGCAGTTTAAACTGTGCTTTATAATCATGTCACTTTGCAGGCGGCATTTTCAGGGTTTCCAAACGATGCCGTTCTGTATCATGCACATTCCTGCATGTTTGTACTATCGGGAGGTGGGTGTTGTCAATAGATACTTTAGCTTTAGCATTATTACAGCTACATTGGTATTGTGAAATATTCACCTGTAGCTGGTTTTGGTTAGAGTTAACTCTTTTTGTTTTGTAAATTTTCTGCATGAATAACCTGCTACTATGCTAGTTTGTGTTAAGCTTCTCTTTAGCTGTCTCACACTTTTACAATACTGTGGAGCAGTGACGTGCGGTGAGGTTAATGGCTGGTGAGGCACTGAGGTCATCAGTCAGATTTACAAACATATGAACCATACTGAGTAACTTATTCACCATTTGATTGACAACAGTTAACGTGTTTTGTTTAAAATATCATTTCTACATGTTTTTTTTTCATATACAAACTGCAGCATAGAAAAAATCACAAACGTTATTATCGTCTTACCTTTACTTGTAAATAAAGTCCATACGCCGCTCCTTCTGAGGAAAATGACTTGCCGCTTGCTATCACTTCTTCTAGTATTTTTTAGCGTCATAATCTCAGGGCTCACTGGCGCCCCCTAACATGAGGCACGAGAACTGCTGGCCTCACCCAGCAGCTTTTTCGCCGGCGTTTAGCGCTCAGCACAAGAAACACGTCCCTCACATACAGTTATTTATAAAAACAAACACTGTACATCATATACATCTGCTAAATTATGCAAACTCAGCTCATATAGTACGAGTGATTGAACCGATATACAGAGAGACAGCAGTACCGTCTGACTACATAGGTATTGCGCAATCCAAGGTGAGGCTCAGCGGGCTGGTGCCTCATCGCACGTCAAATGCGGAAATTCAGCGATTTTGAAAAGAAAAAACACCCAAAAATGGTACAGTTAAATGGAAAATGACTGCAAAGCACAAATTACTGATTGAATATAATAAGTGAATTTATTTTTTCTCTTTTCTTCCCATAATGACAGGTGAGGCACAGCCTCACCTGCCTCTCCTGACTGCACGTCACTGCTGTGGAGAATGTTTTGCTAATCATTTGGAATCAGTGGATTTGTTCAGATGTGCTCCTGACAACCAGAGAAAAAAGGTTTTTCTTTTTTTTTCATATATCCACCAAAAACTACAATTCCCAGATCCCCTTCACCTCTGGGATCACTGAAAAGCCCCAAATGTCCTCTGTAGATACCAAAAGGAGTTCACTCAGTAGTAAGCATTGGTTGGGAGATAAGTAGGTTTAGAAATGGCCTCTATAGATGACATAAACTAATGAGTTGGTTGTCTGGAGGATAAAGGGGACCAACTTATATACATATACTTATATTGATGTGCTATACAAAGTGAGCACTCTTAATAGGATACCTTCATTGATGGTGGCACAACATGCAAAGTTTGGTGCCAAGTTTTAAGGATATCGAGAAACATTTAAACCTTTGCCTCATTTTTGGCCCATTCACTTCAATATTATATGTAACTACTTGGAAGGCACAGAATGCTTTTCAAATCCCAGTCCCTTCCTGCCCAGGAACACTTGGGCACTCATACTGGAAGAAGGTGGACCTCTATGCCTCTGAGTGACAGCTGGTCTACAGGGTTGAATTCCGTAGAGGAAGTGGTCCTTCAGACCATGGCGCCCAGCTCTCACGGGAGATGTTATAGCTGCGATGAAGCTGCATTTCCATGTCTGAGTCCTGGGTTCTGAGCGGCAGGGTGGAGCGCCCTTTTGTGTTATGACTGAGTCACTTCCTCAGCTGGAGTTTGAGTGGGTGGAGCTAGAGAATAAGCAGCGGATAAGTGCAGAGTCAGCAGCTATGCAGACTTTGTGGAGGACTGTTGTGGTGAAACAGAGTTTGAAGGTGAAACTCTCTTTACCCTTAACCCGTCTGTCCATGTTCCCACCCTCCTCTACAGGCAGGCAGGTCATCAGTGAGTGGTTAGAACGACAACCGCAAAAGGCAAAGCACGCTAACTTGTCAGTGCTAAAAGTAGCTGTAGCCTTTCCTAAAAGTCTCCAAATGATGTGGTGTGAGATCTCAGCTATACGAGTAAAGATCTTTTTGCGGTACACAGATGTGACTGAAATAAGTCCATAAGCTTTGGCAGTTAGGCTCTGGGTCGATGATCTCTTGCGTGTTCGGGATGAACTCGGACCGTAGAGATATGCACAGAGCCTAGACGCTGATGATGGTTGGAGGCCAGACCATGACAAAGCATCATTCCAGTTGGAGAACAGGGTGGAGGAGAGTGCATAAACGGTAAACCATTCATGAATTTATAGGCTAAAATGTGATAGAAGGGAAGAGAAGGCGGGTTATGCGGCTGTTGAGTCAAAGTGAAGGCCTGATTGATGTGACGTGTAGAGTGAAGTAACGGCCAGCGTACCTGGAAGTGAGGTAGATCTTCCTTATTTAAACAGCACCAAAGCTTCACTTGCATAGGAGGGTCTTGTTTATCCCTTGTGCTATCCTAGGCACTTTAACATTGGGAGTGGGGTCATCTAGACCCATTAGACAGTGCTCTGAACCTTTTTTCTTCAATGATTTGTGATCTTCACTGGTGTCCATGGATTACATGACATCTTTCCATCTTTATCCACCTTTGTCATGGTGGGAAGAACACGTCAATGTGAGGGTGGGGTCATAGGATAGCACAAAGGTTATATGATTGTTAAAGCCATTTGTGCCAGAAAGCAGAAATATGGTGACAAGGAAAGTATGGAAAAATCCCTAAAATGTTGGGTAATACCAACAAGTCTTCTTCTGTTGACTCTGGTTTTTTCCCATCATAAATGTGTCCCTTGTTAATTCCAACTTGGTTCTCGCAATGTTGTTTGTAAAGAGAAACCCAGTTCACTCTGTTGCTCCAGACTTCCATCCACCTTTATCCACGTTCACCTTTGTATCAACATCTCCAAAGAAGTTGATCTGTTTATCACTAGTCGCGTTTTTGGGTTGCTGGTCTGAAAAATCGATAAACGTGTTAAAATTACAGCCTCACATGGGGATTTGGGGGTCTCCCTTTGAAATAATGTCCAAAGATTGTTTGTCTGGGAAGAGTTCAGAACAGAACCCCCATTCCTCAACATTGAGATCTGGTTTGGACATCTGGCAAAAAAAAAGACATCTGGACCACTACCAAGTCCCGGAGGAGCCCCCACAGTGGACCACGACCCCTCTGGGGGGTTTTAATCTCGCTCTTGAGCACCTTTGTATTCTGGAGGATGCCTGACAGATGGAGGTCTTCCTCACTGTCGTTGTTTCAGTGAAGTATTTACAGTACTTCACAGAAGAACAAAACTGGAGAAACATCACAAACTAAAGAACATCACGGTGTACATGTAAAAGGGGTGGGAGGTGAAAAAATGTTGATTCTTTTAGACAAAGCTTTCATTTTTTGATTAAATTGCTGAGTCACCCAGGTGGGGCTGCTGTCAGACGGGCTGAGTTCTGCTTTGTGTTTGTTGAACAGCTCGGCTGCCTTTGGCTTGCTTTGTTTCCTCAAAAAGCCATAAAAATGTTAGCAGAGAAACATGAAAGCGCAAAAGAGCAGAGGAGCGAGAGCTGTGAAGCTGGCAGATACTTTTAGGCAAATACTGACTGTGAGGTTTTATGTCCCAACTTCCAGCAAGTCATGTGCTGACACTTAAACATTTCAATATGAGCAGATTAGGACCGCAGAGTCCAGAACATAACTGGAGTTCGGTTCCTGCCCTACAGATGCATGTTAATAAGAGTGGGAAAGAATTTAAATGGACTTTAAGGCTGATTTTAGGCTTGAAAAGCTTCCAGCTCCGCCACAAACCTCCAGGCTGTTTCATTTTGCCTGTTAGCCTCATGGAATCAGAACAGAATAAGCTGTAGCCACAATATTTGGAGGTGTCTCATGCACTCAGACACGCATGAGGGAGGAGTCTGTTGAGTTGCTTTTACGTGTTTGATGTGAAACATATGCAGGGATCATTCTACTCACAGTTTATCATCTTCAGATCTACAACTTCCTGTCAGAATGAAACTGGAATGAAACTTAAACTGAAACTGGAATGAGAATGAAACTCATGGAGGTTTGTGGAGAAGAGCGGCTACATCGTAGGCGGAGCTCGGGTGTGTCTTCCAGCTCCCTTGAGGCTCTTACAGCCTCAAAATGGGATATACCATTGTTGAGCATCCGAAAGTTCAAGGTGCATGGGGTATGGCACTCATTGATCAAAATAAATAGTGGTCAGAGTTGGTTTTGCCTTGTTTCCACTGTAAACTTCACAGTGAGTGGCTCGTCAACAGTGTCACCCACCTGTCATGCACCTCTGCTCATAGTTTGCCCACTCGTTCCTGTGTTCTTCGAGTCTAATTGTCCATGGTTTTGTCCCCGTCCACATCTCTGCCTTCGCCCTCATCTGTTGTCAAACTTCGATCTTTGACCTCATCATTGTAAGTCTTCCTGATACTGGACTTTTCCAGTCGGCAGCCAGGCTTCTTTCACCCTTGTGCCATCTTGTGGGGTCCAGATGACCCCACTGCCAATGTTAACGTGCCAGATGTCCACTGGACCCCAAAAGATAGCACAAGGGTTAAATGCCAATGTTGCTCAACCAAATTTCTGTTCTCATCACTGAGTTCTCATGTTGTTCTACCAGTATCTTTATCATCAACACTTAAGCTACTATATTTCCTCTGGACTACAAACTTAGTCTTGTGGAACTACAACGTTTACTTCTTGTTTGGATTCCAAACTCTTTTATCTGCTCCATATTTACAAGCCACCACAATTTTTCACGTTTTCCATGGAGTCTTGGACATTCCCACATAATGACAGAATAATGCATCATAACAATTGGATGATCTGCATTTCTGTAGATGTGTCAGCATTAACCCTTGTGCTATCCTAGGCACTTTAACATTGGGAGTTGGGTCATCTAGACCCACTAGACAGTGCTCTGAACCTTTTTTCTTCAATGATTTGTGATCTTCACTGGTGTCCATGGATTACATGAAATCTTTCCACCTTTATCCACCTCTGTCATGGTAGGGAGAACACGTCAATGGAAGGGTGGGGTCATCTAAGATAGCACAAAGGTTAATGTAAGGTTTGCTTGGCCCCTGACTTATTAGTGGGGTCATCTTTTTAAAGGCATAATACAAAAAAGCAAAGAAGGGTGACATGTTTTTAATGACTTCTGATGACCAATAATGCCATATTATGTGGATTTTATCCTATACATCACAAAACCTTATTAGCAGTAAACATGTCCCACAAAAAAGTCCGTCAACCCTCATTCTTTCTTTGAGTTTAACAGATAGAAAGACTGAGTTCTCTACCTAAAACCTTGCAGGTGGCCTTTATTAGGAACAGCTCTACTGTTCTGGTCTTAGGAGTTTTTGGAAAGTTGTCCAAGAAAGTGGATTAACACTTGTGCTATCCTAGGCACTTGAACATTGGGAGTTGGGTCATCTAGACCCACTAGACAGTGCTCTGAACCTTTTTTCTTCAATAATTTGTGATCTTCACTGGTGTCCATGGATTACATGAAATCTTTCCACCTTTATCCACCTTTGTCATGTTAGGGAGAACACGTCAATGTAAGGGGGGGGTCATCTAAGATCGCACAAGGGTTAAAGTGTTTTTTAGTTTTTTTTCTCCAACATTAGCCAATAGAAACACTAAAGGGTGAGACTACATGGAGACAGCATAATAAACAGCATTTCTGAGTATGTCTTTACACAAATTGTGAATCAGGAACAGATGAAACAATGCTGTTTGAAAAAGCTTGTAGTTGTTGTGCCAAAAGCTACAATCCACTTGCAGACCAATGGATTCATGTACGTCTTTTATTTTTCCTCGTTGGAGCTGGAATCAGATCTAAACTGTACAGCTGGATAGCTCCAATGTTGCTCACCATTGCTGTTGCACCGGTAATGTTAGGTTAGGCGTGTGAGGGGCTGTAAGCTAGATGGAGAGCAGAAGACATTATGGGAAATGAAGGCAGGTGAATTTCTAAAGAAGTCCTGCAACTCCACAGAAACTACGTCCTAAAAATGACACAGGACTGGAGAACTGCCCAGCATTCCCCCCGCCTTCACGTGACAGTTGCTGGGATAGGCTCCAGCATCTTTGTGAACAGGAACAATAGAAATATAAAAGATGAATGAATGATTTCTGTAACTTTCTGAGAAAAGAATACATGTTTGATTTTTAAGAAGGAGAAACCTCACTGGTTTCCTTTTCCATTTTCTGAAGTTCCTGTTGGTTGGGACTGTGCAGACCATCTGTTTTCCGTCCCAGTCATGGTTACGTAAGGGGGAGTGTTTACTGACTCTCAGACCTGAGCTCAGCTGCTCCACTGACACATGTAAACATTCGCCTCGCTCCAAACTTTCCAACCTTCACTTTGGCTGCCGTTGCAGACACACTGTGAAATTCATCGTCCTTGTTTTGGTTTGAACTTTCCTCAAATTTTCTCATGCCATGCGGTTCCAGTGACCTCACTTCCTGCCTAATTGAGATACTTAAAGGTTTCTGGTGAAACTGTTTAACGTGCACGAGCAGCAGCTGTGAACAAACACAACCTGCTTCTGTTAGGAATTTAAACTCATTAAAACTGTTTCTGAAGAAGGTTATATCAATCCTGGGTAAGTTCTTGAGAATTGTGTTGAAGCTCACTATACCTTAATGCAGGGGTTGGTCAAACACCTAAAGGTCTGCATTCAGCGGACTGTCTGATGATCTAATCCTGGGTGGGAGTCTTTTCTTTTTCCTCTGCAGTTTAGCCTCATCTTTCCAGGGCGTCACCCTGAACTCCAGCAGTGTCTCAGGTGTGGATGGTGTTTGAAACCTCGCTGCAGCAGCTATGAAAACATCAGGTTGAACGTAAATGTGGGAGAATTATGGCAAATTGGCGGTTTTTATGGGGGCTCTCAGGTTTTATTTCACCAGAGGGATTCCAAAAGTCCAAGAAGAAAAACACAAACCAACAGCGGCTCCTTCTCTGTGCCTGTGAAAAAATAAAACAAGACATTTTTCTAAATCTCCTTTTTCCATTTTCTTTGATAGACAACTATGATGGATATGAGAACCAACTCTTTAAAGGTAAAGATCTTAATGATCCTATAATAATCTATAATATAATCTCTACAATTTTATAATTTCTGTCTCTGTGTTTTGTTGTTGTCATGTCTTCTAGAAAAGAAAATCGCTGTTTGACAAGTAAAAAAAACAAAATAAAAAGTCAAAGCAGGAAGTTACTTTTAAAAGCAGTTTAGAAATGCTTTTAAAAATACAAAAGTAGTTGTGCTTTTGTGTTTATATGTAAAAAAAAAAAAGAACAAATCAGTTATTATTGTCACTTTTATCATGTAAACAGAAGGACAATAAGAGTTAGAGGTCCTTTTTTTCTCCAGATGAGGACTTCACTGTGGAGGAGGAGGAGATACCTTCATTTAGAGGTAATGTTTCCGTCTGCCTGTCTGTCTGTCTATCTATCTTGTTGGTAATTTATAAAAACAATTCTTCCTGTGACGAACCCTCTAACCCTGTTTCTGGTTGCTGGTTTGAATCTTGCTGGGTGGACGTTCTCAGTCATGTTCTCCATCCATACAGAGGGGGTGTGACATGTGTCCAGGTGTAAATGAGTTTGGCTGTTTGTGTTCATTTGTGTGTCTCTACATTGACCTGTTTATGACAGGTCAATGTTTTCTCATTTGTGCTGATTTGTTTATGGTTTTTGTTTGGATGAGTATTCAAGTCTGTCTAATCCAAAACGTCCAAGGAACAAACAACATAATAAATGAAAGTGTGCGAATGATCTTTTTCTTCAGATGCAAAGTGGGTTTGTACAAATTTACCTCTCATCGATGGCAGAATTGTGGTTGTGACAGTGAAATCTGCTGGACAAGATAAGCTAAGTGAAGGACATGTTTCTCTGTCTTCAGGTCGTTCTCGAGGTGGATGTGTGAGATGCCAGCAGAGTCGCTCCCTCCACCTGGCTGTGAAAGTCTTGTACGGATTTGTTGCTTTCCTCATCATCATAGTTGCAGTGCTCGCCTCACTAGGTGAGAAATCTTCTTCTCAAATATTTCCTCCAGCGCCTCATAGTTCTTGTGGATTGCAATGAACCTTGATTGTGAAGCTTCAGCTCTGTGCACGTGATGAAAATCCTCAGAACTTCATGAATCCTTTGTGGTTTTCCACATTCAGGTTCTGTGTCCACATTCCTCATGACAGCTGCTCAGCATCAACAGATGGTTTTCACATTAACAACACTTAACTCGAGCTGGAAGCAGTAAATCTTTAGGCTTTATTGTTGTTCGTGGACCTCAGTGGGAGGCTGAGTCATCCAAAGTCCTACAAAATACAAACCTGTTTTCAGGCCCTCTGTGCCAAAACATTCAGTTTTATTTTTAGCATGATTTCAACTGTGTGGGCTTTTACTGTAACTTAAATACATGCTTTTATCTTGCATTTACGGGTACATTTGGTTTATTTTAGTAACACTATTGGTGACCAAACAATACTTTACATTTTTAAAAAGGTTTTATACACCTGTGAACCCTTCAACAACGAAAATGTCACTGCTGACACCTGAAAAACACATTCTTGTACCCGCCACCTCTTTGTTGACGTGAATCAACTGATTCTGACTGATATGCAACACATTACTTTTTTTTTTTCTTTTTTTAACTTGTCCTGTCCAACAGCTGGGCAAACAGATGAGAGCTGAAGACCTCTTGTGTTGGACATATTTTACTTTAACAACAGGGGTTTTAAATTTTTCTGACAAATCAGAGGTATGTCTGAATAAACCCCTTTTGTAATCGAGACCAAACTTTATTTATTTTAATCTTACTTAAAAATATTGGACCGGACGGAAAAGGAAAGAAGGGAAGAAGAGAGAGGGATATTAGAGAGGGGGGGATAGGAGGGTGATTAAAGGGGGGGGGGGGGTAAAACCATGAAGCAGCATAAAGCAACAAGCTACTGGATGTTTATCAATATGGTCAGGTTCAGATGTAATACAAATCTAGAAGGGGCAGGGCCTGTCCACACACACACTCAAATGTTATCAACACACCTGTTGGCTGCAAAAATTTCCACATGTCAACATGTACACAATACAGATAGTGTTCACACGCATACTTATGCCTTCAAACCAACTAGTGTGAAATATTTCATTCAATCACACAAACTATTAGTGCAAAGGTGACCTAACACCTATGCTCAGGTGAGTGTTTATGTTCTTCTAAAATGGACGGAGGAATGTAAAAAGAAGGAGGGAGAGTGCCCAGCCACCCCCCACACCAAGACCCCGCCGCAGCAGCTGCTGCAGCCAGAACCCCCCAACGCCACACGGCAGCAGGTAGAGAACAACCGCCCCCCCCCGGGTGATCACATCTGCCACCCAGGCCAGGGCCAGCAGGACCGCCGCGAGGCCCCCAGAGCCAGAGAGCAGGGAGGCATGGGGGTAAAGAGAGTGCTGCTCCAGCACAACCAGGAGAGCAGCCCCCCGCCGCCCACGGAGGGTCCAACGCAGGGCCTTGCTCAGAAGAGTGCCCACAGCCCCAGACGAGCACCTCATCACCACCCAGGAGTTCTGGGCATCCCCCAACCCCAGGAACGAGACAGTACCCCCCCAAGGGAGACCCGCCCCCGCGCTCCAGGCAGCCACCCACCCGGCCCACGGTTGGTCCAGGAAGGAGCAAGGCAGTGGCCAGCCCCCCCCCGCCCAGGAGGAGGGCACCCAGGAGTAGAGGGGGTCCCGACCAGGGTCGCCCCCAGTTGGAAATTCGGCGGGGCCCAGCACTCAGGGGCAAGGACCAGAACCCACATCACAGGGACTCGGACACCCCTCAGCTCAGGTTGTAGTCAGTGTAAACGGCAACAGGAAGTGAATTCCAACCTTACAAAGTGCAAGCGGAAACCAGGTACGCACCAACATCCCCCCAGAGGAACTGGAGGAAGGAGCCGGGCGAGGGAAGTCTGGGCATCTTTGTTAGACTGCTGCCCCTGACCTGCACCGGATAAGCGGAGGACGATGGACGGATGGATGGATGGATGGATGGATGGGTGGAAGTTGATCTGA
Source organism: Oryzias sinensis (assembly GCA_037389245.1). Lineage (NCBI taxonomy): Eukaryota > Metazoa > Chordata > Actinopteri > Beloniformes > Adrianichthyidae > Oryzias > Oryzias sinensis. The sequence continues at coordinate 17,185,346 of CM074509.1, read as the reverse complement.
AGATCAGCTTCATACTCTCCGTAATCTCTGCTGTCACCTGAAGAAAACTAAAAATGAATTCTAAAGATGGCGGGTCATATTTGACTTCCAACTCAACAACACTCTGAAAATAGCGTAATTGGGCGGGGCAACATGAATCTTTTAACAGCGAAGATGTCGCTGGCGACCCCTAAATAACACACTCTTTATCATTCCATTACCTTCCAGCTGTTAGGGCAGTCAACGGGGTTCCAGCAGACTGAAGCAGAGAAAAGCGGCACAAGAACAGGTCACCCACTTCCCAATTAAAAAATGGAATAAGTCAATCAACTAAAAGTCCAAACCTCTCATAGAAACAGAGCTCTAATTGTATAAAAAATGTTTAACAAATTTTAAAAGGCAGATGATATGAGCAGAGAACGAAAAACCCTCTTTTACACATGAATGTATATACAATCAAGTCATACAGAGAAATGGAAAAAATGTTTCACAAACAGAACAATTACATTCTTTAGACCTGGAGTACAGGAGACAAAAAAGATCTCATTTGGATCCTGTTCTGATTTTTTTAGATGTCCTGTTCTGTTTTGATGTGAGTCCAGCATAAATTCAGGAATAGATGCAACACGAGCTTCCTTCTTCATTCTGTGGCGTTGGCTCATTACTCAGTGTTGCAGCAAGATGTTGTGCTTCTTGATACGCGATTCTACTCTTATACAATAACTGATATGGTGTTGAAATTTTGTTTCTACTAAAAGCTTACAAACACAACAAATAACTGCAGGGAGCAAAACTCTGCAAGAAAACCCACCAAATCTCTGTGTTTTTTTAAAAGTCTATCAACTTATTAAAACTAGATGTATTTTACTTGGGTGGTGCAAACTAACCTAACCTTTCATTTCCGGTTCAGATGAAGTGCTGCAGATCTTCTGAAGCTTTTATTTTTCCCTGTCTTTGGAGTTTTACCATCCAGTAGATCAATGGTTGACCTCCCCAAATCAAGCCACATGGACTCTAAGTGGTTACAGGTTTTTTTTTTTTCTGTCAGAAAAGATGAACTACCTATCTACAGAGGAATCGGTCTGTCAGAGGTAAAGATCAGCCAGGCTCAATACATGATGGTAAAGAAAAACATTTGTAAACTCAAACTTAAAGTCCCATTCCGATCACCTGTTGATCCTTTGCAAAGGTGCTCCCAGTCGTCTTCTAATTGCGATTATGCTGTTCTGAGCCAAAATCAAACGTTGTTTTCTAGGACATATATAGTTTCTGGTTTAGAAATTCACCACTGAGTTGTGGGCGGGACCATTGGTGTGGAGCAACCCCGCCCTCTCCCTCCCCTGTTGCAGAGCGGGGAGCAGGAGCTTGGCAGTCCGCCCAGCATGTTTTGCCACAAAAAAGAGATCTTTCTTAAAAGGCTTTTTTTCATCTCCTTATTCACTGGTCCTGGATAAGCGGAAGATGGATGGATGGATGGGTTCTCACCTCCTTCCCGTCCCAACTCTCTCAAGCCACCCCTGCCCTTGTGCTCCTGCCCATCGCTCCACCTTTCCTCCCACGTAGGGCAAAGTGAAAGTTTATGGTATTTAAAAGGCAGAGCACAAGTTAAAGAACTTTTATTTAACAGCTAATTTGATGAGTTAATTTTTAAAAAAAGGATGTTTTCAAGTACTAAAATACCTTTATCTTTTCTTTTTACCGCCAGGTTTCTGCTTAGGATTGTAAACGTTCTGTTTATGTTTAAGTGTTGTTATAATAAACTCAGCTAAAATTACATATATTATTACATTTATTTTTATTTTTTTACGACATTTATGATCAGTTATTTAGATAACTGATCTGGCATTTGTTATGTTGATTTCAAAATATTTATGTCTATTTTTTACATAATAATTGCTATGCATCTATCTTTGTTATGTGCTTTATGTGCTTTAAGTATTCTTAATTCTGTCTGCAAAAAACTAGGAACCGGATAATGATAAATCATGTAATAAAATGGTTACGGTAGAACAGGGTCGGGATTAACATTACTGGATATATCTTTCCTCATGTTTAGTTCTGTTGGCAAAATTTGGTACTTTAATCTGAACAGATCTCAGGGAGCCGGTTTAGCTCGTGCTGGTTTGCGGCGCCTTCCGTCCGTGAAACCAGGGTTCAATCCAGGCTGAGCCCTCGTTCCCTTCTACCTTCTGTGCCGGGTCCCAAGCCCGTTGCTTTGAGAAGGTCATGGCTTGTTGGGCATCCAGCGAAAAACATTGCTGTTTACTATGCTAATTTGCTCCTCGCTGTGGTGATCTCAGACTGTGAAAAACCTTAAAAAAGGTTGACTCAGGTAGTATTCAGACTGGACACATTTGGTCCACTTTAAGTGAACCAGAGTTTGTTTCTCACCCAAGACCTGAACGCCTCGACCAATCTTTTGAGGTGGGCCTTGTTCCTTTCCAATTGGACTGAGCTTCGGTTCACTCTGAGGTTCTTGGAGCGGAACAACTGAACCAAAAAGGCCACCGTAGCTGACGTAAACAGAGTAGGAATGAAGAAAAAGGTGAGCCACGGACAAAGGTAAAATAACCTTTATCAAACAGAAAAAAAGTCCCAACTACTTACTTTTGAAAAAGATTTATTTTAACACCATGAAAATGCTTCTGTATGCTTTTCTGTGTCTCTGGATGCAGTATATGCGCTTGCTGTGACACTTCATCCTAAAAGTTACCTGTAGTTCCTTTTACAGAATTCCTCTCAAACAATATCATAACACCGCAAACGATGAGACACAGCACCATTGAAAATGTGAAAATTAATTGTTTTCCTGGTCTGTTGCATTAAAGAATGCAGGCTCATTAAAACAATTTTAACGTGATCCACATCGCTTCTCATTGTTTCCTCTCGGCTAACCCAAATGTCATAAATGATTATCAGCCGCATCTTCATATCCCGACGCCCCTCATCACTGCATTTTAGCATCCCGAGCAAGCCCCTCATCAGTAACCACCTTTTGCAGCGGCCTCCGGGCGTACAAAGTAAGAACAAAAAAGCACCGAGGTGTAAAGCGCAGCTGCCGCCTTCTCGCTATAGGTTCAGACTCCATCCGAACAAAGGATTTTCTAGTCTGAATGGCACCTTTTTAGGTTTCCAATAATACACTACCCCAACCGCGCTGGATTTCTGCTCTAAGTGCTGCCTAGGTGTGTTTACCTGATCAGAACCTGAATCACGTAATTCAGCCAATTAGCAGCTGGAAGAGCAGGGAACACTGTCCACCAAAAGGATCATCAGGAGGGAAGACCACAGCTCGGTTAGCAAAAAGATCTGAGAACAAAAAATCTCCGCTCAAGGGGAGACATGAACTTTCAAATGAATTGTTTCTCACAGTTATTTAGGTAAAACAGTTAGTAAAAGGTTTGTTTTCTGTTAACTGTGAATACTTTCACCTAAGGTTATTAATAAAGTTAAAAAAGATGAAAAAAAGTCTCTCTCTCCCAAATGAAGACACATTCGTCACGCTTTCAGATCTGAAGTCTTCATCTAACTCTTCAGGCTGTTGATCCAACTTCTTAAGCAGCGAGGAGATCAGCCGACTGGAAGAAGGAGCTGAAGAAATTCAGAAAATGATGCCAAGGAAGCAAGAAAGCAGGTGTGGGAGGGAGAAACCAAACCTGATATTGAAGACACTCAAATATTATATGAAAATAAAAAGTCTTCCCGACTCTCACCTCCCTCTAGGGGTCCTGGGACCGAGCTCCCAAACACAGGCTACCAAGCAAGAACTACTCAGCAACCAGCTGAAGCAGGAAGTCCAAACCCACCTGGTGTCAATCCCGACACTCCAACCAGTCCCCTGGAAAGCAGCGTGGATAGGGGTGGAAGGCTGGCGGGAGGTGATGGAGGAGACCGAGGAGAAGATGAAGACACTGACAGAGGATCAGACGTCAAAGCTACAGCCAAAGAGCAAATCAACACAACAGCATGCTCAGGTGAGAAAGAAAAAACTGTGAGGGAACACGGCCCCCCACCCCTCGTGCCTGCAGAAAAAAAAAAAGGCAGCTCTAATTTTGAGGTTCCACCTCAACCTGGTTGCAGGCACCAATCTCCTTTGTAGAAGCATTTCGGCTCATGAGGAGCAAGTAGTTGTACTTTGTGGTTGTAAGCGCTGATTTTTAAGAAGAAAAATACTTTACAGTGAGCCGACTAAGTATTTGAGCAAACTGTGATTTTTCTCCTACTTAGAAATCATGGAGGGGTCTGACATTTTCCTGTTAGCTGCATGTCCTCTGTGAGAGACATCATCCAAACAAATGGGAAAATCGCATTGCATCATTTTGTAAATAATTCATTTGTATGCTACTGTTCCAAATAAGTTATCTGAAGACCTTAGAAAATCACTTTTTTTCACCAGGTTTGCACACTGCAGGTGGGATTTTGGCCCATTTCTCCACCCGGATCTTCTGTAGATCAGTCAGATTTCGGGGCTGTTGATGAGAAACATTGAGTTTTAGCTCCCTCCAAAGATTTTCTATTGGGTTTGATGTCTGGTGACTGGCTCGGCCACTCCAGAACCTTGATAGTCTTCTTACAGAGCATCTCCTTGGTTCTCCAGGCTTTGTGCTTTGGGTCATTTTCATGACCCATCTTCAATGATCTCACCAAGGGAAGGATGTAATTACCCAAAATCCACCAATACATGGCCCTGGTCATCCTCTTTAATACAGTGCAGTATTCCAGTCCCATGTACAGAAAAACACCCCCATAACATGATGCTTCACAGTAGGATGGTGTTCTTGGGAGGATACTCGTCATTCTTCTTCCTCCAAACAGTGATAGGAATTAAGACCAAAAGGTTCTGTTTTGGTTTCATCTGACCACATGACTTTTTCCCGTGACTCCTCTGGATCATCCAAACTGGCAAACTTTCGACGGACCTGGACATGTGCAGGTTTAGGCAGAACCTTCCATGCCATGCATGATTTCAAACCATGACGTCTTAGTGGATTACCAACAGTAACCTTAGAAACGGTGGTCTCAGCTTTTTTAGGTCATTGACTAGTTCTGGGCTCTTGCATGGAGCCTGGAGGAGATTGACAATCATGATTAGCTTTTTCCATTTCAATTCAATTGTCTAACAGTGAATCTTTTTGCATCTTAAAACTTGGTAATTGGGTTCAAGAGTTCTTCAGCCTTGTGGTGGTCTACAATTTTGACTCTGGTGTCTTTGGACAGGTTTTTGGTCTTGGCCATGTGATTGCACGGGTAGGCAGGTGTCTTGAGCCCTTCATGTTTTTTTAAGTGGGAGAATTTGCTTAATCACAAAATTCCTTTTTGCCTTACTGTGTTTTGAAACATTGTTCTGCAGATCAGTGCAGGGTGACAGTTTTTTTGGACAGTTTTGTAAACCTTTATATCTAAATATAAAAGAATTAGGAATGATCTTCAAGAAATAGGAAAAGAGATAATTATATGGCTGTATAAATAATTAGACAGGCACAGTATTGTCTAAGAAGCAAATGTAGTTTCTTGTTATTTAACATTTTATTTGACTAACATTCTAGAAATCTCTAGGAAATAAGTTTGCTTCTGAGTCGCTGTACCTCACACATCTTCTCCGTTGTTCACGATCTGCAGCAAAGACTGGATAAACGTGCTTCAAAGAAAAGCAGACGAGGATTCTCGGGTTCTGCAGACGCTGACCAGCAGCTGGCAGAACAACAGTCAAGTTCTGAGTGCAATCATGTCCAACACAAGCAGCATCTCACAAAACATGCTCTACCTGCACAGCAACGTCCTCATAGACCAGCAGAGAATCGCCACAACGACTGAGATGTTCTATGACCTGTCACAGCAGGTATGCGCACTTCAAGTCTTTGCACATGAGGAACAGGCATTTTAAGAAATTAAGACGGATAACAATCAGTCAAAGGCTGCCTACATGGAGGTGTAGTGGTTAGCACTCTTGCCTTACAGGAGGGCCCCTCTGTTTCAATCCTGGTGATTCCTTTGTTTTTGTTCTCTTCGCTTTTATGGGCTTTCCAGACACAGTCCAAAAACATGTTTAATAGGTTAATTGCTGGTTATAAATGTGTCTCTTAGGTGTGTACATCTTCGTGTGGCACAGTAACCATCTGGTGACCTTTACCTGAACCTTCACCTAACAGTGGCTGATAAGCTCCAGCAACCCCATGACCCCAAAAAAGGGATTAAATCGGTTTGGTGTATGGATGGACAATTATCAATTATTTAATTACTTTTAATATATGAAAATCTAAATATAATTAGGTTGCGGAGTGGTGTGGTGGCTAGTAATGTTTCCACACAGTGAGAAGGTCCTGGTTCTATTCTCACCACTCGGGCTTCCTCCCACAAAACATGCTTCATTGATTGATTGTAGACTTTAAAATTGTCTCTGAATATTTGACCATTTGATGGACTGTCCAGGTTGAACCCCACCTTTGACCTGAAGTAGCAGGGCAAGACTCCATCTCAATGACCTCTTATGACTCCGCACAGGACAAAGAGAAAGGAAAGATGGGTCGAAATCAAAACAAGTCCATGCAACTTTTTCTTTAGCTCTCCTTCTGTTAAGATGCTAGCGGGATTTAGCCACTTTCGCTTTATCCCTGACCTGTTCAGAAAAAATCTGTTACCCTACTGCGCCTACTGATTGAAGAAGAAACTACACTTCCATCAATAACTACATAACGGGACTAGGCGGAAATGATGAAAATGACAATTTTTATAACCAATTGTAATCATTTATTGATAACTGGTGCTTGTCCCTCATAAATTGCTTTTGTCCAGTTGTTAGATTCCTGAACTATTTTTTATTTAAGGTGAGATTTTGAAAATATGTGGTTGATCCTAACAAATAAAAACTCCAGATCATGGGATTTTCTGCAGGCGATGTACCCTCCAAATGTGAAGCTTGACAACGATTCTCATTTAAGTATCTAAAGAAGAGGAGGAACGTGCATGATCTTCATTACCACTCCAGGTAAATGCATACAAACTATACTTTTCTTTTTCTTTTTTTGAACATGCAATAAGAGGTAAAAAAATTCAGATGTAATAATCATTAACCATCCACTTCAGATATTATGAAAACCGGACAGGTGAGCGCTTCTCTGCATTGGATGGCCGTTTGAACTCCATTGAGATGGAGATTGACACCATTTCGGCAAGCATCAATGCCACCGTCATTCATGTCCAGAGCATGTTGAAGTACATCAACATCGAGAGCTCGTCCTGCAAGAGCCAGAGTGGAAGGGCAATACAGAAGACCTGCAGGTGATGACACGGGAACCTTACCATGTACCTCCTGCCCAATAGTGATTTAGGGACAATGGCGGCTGCTTCTAGAATGGGTTGAGCTAAAAGCAGTTTCTGTTGATCAGAACGTAGATTCCTGCCCTCACTCATAGTCATTGCCTTGGTTCATGATAGAACAAACAAAATTCCAGATGGAATCGGCTAAAACTAGTTTTCATTGATTGCGGGGGGGGTGCTCCCTTAACCCAAAGCACCCCAGATGACCCACTCTTTCATTGACGTGTTCTCCCAACCCTAACAAAGGTGAAAAGATTTCATGTAATCCATGGACACCAGTGAAGATCACAAATCATTGAAGAAGTGCACTGTCTAGTGGGTCTAGATCAGTGTTTTTCAACCTTTGAGCTGCACACTTGACCTTAAAAAAGTCCCGCTGCACACCAGGATCCAAAAAATTAAAAAAAAACAAAAAAAACAAAACGGAGAAACCTATAGTCTGTAATTAGATCACAGCCCTCCACAATCTCACATGCATTTTTGAGATAATTGTTACAGAAAAAGCTGGAAGCTGCAGCTGTTTTTTTCTAAAAGATGCAATAAAAGTTAAGTTAGCATGTAAAACAGTTTGATGTGTTCGCGATTTCAAGATTCTTTAACAACAGATTCCTGAGCGCTTGTCACTCTCACAAACTCCAATGCATCATGGGAGATGTAGTGCATTAAACGTCGGGCGGAGATCGCATTCCTCTGGAAGCCTTTGTTTTGTTCACTTGTTCCACGGGTTCGATCGGATTCTGTGTGAAAGCTGCACCGCTAAAGATAAGCTTTTAGCTAGTATTGCGAACCAGAGCTTAATTTTTACGAGCTAAATCGGACAAGGAAGTGAAGACTTTAACCACTTTGATTGGTCAGACTGATGAGATGTGATTGCTCAAGATTGATTATGGAGATAGTTAGTAAGTGGACTTTTTCAAAATACAGCCGGAGTTGCAGCTGGTTCAAGCAAGAACGCTATTCTATCAAAAATGTTCATAAAAATAAAATAAAGCAAAGAAAAAGTATTTTACGAATCTTTATATTCCTAACTCCTCAGTGTTTTATCAGGGCCTGTTTGGATGAACACAGAGCTGAAATCCTGGAGATGGGAAATGTTTAATTTTTCAGTTAATGAGGGTACTTCCCCACGGCATTAATTTGACCATCTCCCATCGGCATTGAATTAGCAAAGTGCCGCGCACACCGGTTGAAAAACACTGGTCTAGATGACCCAACTACCAATGTTAAAGTGCCCAGGATAGCACAAGGGTTAAAGGTGAAGTCTTGGAACTAAAGAGGCTTATGAGTTTCTTTCATATGGCTACTGGAGGAGTCCCTATGGAGGCATGGCCCGTGTCTTAATAAACAGCAGAAGATAGATGGATTGCAACGTCTGGGAAAGGGAAATCCTTGTAGTAGTTGTACGGAACTCTAAAAGGTTATGTAATGTTAAATTTGACTATTCGTCCTGATCTTCTTAAAGCAACTCAGTTAGTGTGTTTAGAAATGCAACCACAAGGAGGCATCCAGTAGTTTTGAGTGCTCTGTCCCAAGTCCGGTTAAGTGCAGAGGCTTGTGCCAGCAAGAGCATCCAATGGTGTTTTCATTTGATCCAAAGTCCAAACTTGCAGCAAAATCTGAATGATTCAAAAATGTTTCCTTTCTGCAGTGGTTTTCTTCTGTCCGATTTCTCGTTTATTCGTGGGTTTGTGGTCGCACGCGCCTGCCCTCTTTCTGCAGAGCATGAACAGTACAGTCATGATACTCCTGCAGTCAGCTGAGTCATTGAGGGAGCAGAACATGATGCTGAATAAACCGACCACATGGACGTGTGAAGGGAACCTGTCCATGCTGATGGAAGAGATGAAGCTGGTGGACATTCACCACAGCCAGATTATAAAGAACTTCACCATTTTAAAAGGTGCAGGAGATCTTTTATTGTTTGCTGTTGAGCGATCCATCGAAAGGAACCTACATTAAACTTTCAACCTCTATTCAACCTTGACTTCCTTCTGCATCCTCCTCTCTTTATTAATGTTCCCAAATTACATCCACCAATCTCCTCTTGTTTTCCTTAAGAACTCCTGCCTGGAAACTCTAGCCTCAGCCTCATTTTATCACCTAAACAGTTCCTAATGTTACTTTGGTAAAGTACAAAGCCTTGTGAGTTCATTGTGAACTCGATCTTTATTCTTTCAACAGGTGCTCCAGGACCTCCAGGGCCCAAAGGAAACCGTGGAGAGACTGGGCCAAGAGGAGGCACAGGACTGTCGGGATATAAAGGGGAGAGAGGCCTTGTAGGAATTCGTGGAGCGAGCGGACCAAAGGGTTCTCCTGGTCCTAAAGGTGTACCTGGGCAACCAGGTTCTGTTATAAATCTTCAAAGGTGTGGCAGGACTGAAAGGAGCCAAAGGCTCATTTGGTCCACCAGGCCCAAAAGGTGAAAAGGGCCAGAAAGGGGATATGGGCCCCATTGGTAATGAAGGTGTACCAGGACCCCCCGGGGCCCACTGGGAGTCATACAAGGCTACAGGATTACCAGGCACATCGGACTCCTGACCAAGGGAATACTAGGGCCACCAGGGCTACATGGACCTCCTGAAACCCAGGACTCCTGGTGCAGTCGAAGCCAGAGCAGCTGAGTAAACCCCCAAATGCACTCTGTGACACCTGGTGTGGACTCTAAGAGACACTAGAGAGAAAAAGAGATGTGGACTGTCACCAGCAACAAACTAAATCAAGATCTATTGTTGTGATCAAGGATTAAAGAAACCAAAGCCCTTAATGAACTGTTGCTTCAAATCAAATTCACTCTTTGACTTGAAGTAGAGGGTATTCCATGTGAAAGGATGGAATTAATCGACACAAACATCTTAACATCCGAAGACATGAAAGGTCCGTAAGTCTGAGCCAGTGTTGGGAAATCTATGGACAGACATTATAGTTGGAGGTTTTCATAAAGAAGCAAAGACAGTATTTGAAAAATCTTTTTAGCATCTCACTTCATAAGAAAGAAGAGGTCTGCAGTATTTTTTCAAAGTTTTCTAAATGTCATGTTTTCCTTACATCTACTTAAAAACAGACATGTTCTTGCTGAAAGGAGGACCCTTTTGGCTGTTAAAGTGTAGTTTAAAGGCTAGTTTTCAGAGCAGGTACTCTGCAGACAGTTCTATGAAATGCAGTTTCAATTGAAACATTTTGCTTTGGTTATAAATACATTAGTCATTGTTTTGTATTACTGCAGCTGGTCAATAAAGTGAAAAGTAAAGAAGCCTGTGATTTCCATCAAACTGTGTTGTCTTTCCAATTGAAAAATAGATCTCAAGTTCAACTGACGCCCAAAAGCATCACATGGTCGGTGATACATTGCTTATATGTGGTACGTGGGAGCCCATACCATGAGATATTTTCTACAGCAGCTTCATGAAACTGCTTGACAAAAATGCTTATAATGAGAAATTAAAATTCCATCTTCATCAAGTGCAACATTCTAAGTCAGAAACCCACATTAACATGTTTGAGTGTATTTCTAAGCATTGCTTAGACGTACATCGAATATCAGATCAGTATCTGATTTCTTGGGTTGTCAGAATTTTCAAGGCACCATATAAATGGAATCATTCTGTATCTACCAATGAAAAATTGGATTAACAAGTGAAGATTTCTTGACTTTAATGGTTCTTTTCAGCTGATGTACAGTATTTTGGAGGTTTACGTCTGCACGTGTGAACAAAATGCAGAAGGTTATAGACCTAGAGTAGCGTTGTGTATCCTGGACAACTACAAGTTCCTGTAAATTGGTCCCCATAAGATGCCCGTTGGACATCTGCATAAAAAACTACACGTTGTCTAATTTCTAACAGTCAGCCTAGTTCACCCTTACTTATCCTTATGTGCCATATAAGTGTTTGCTACAATCTGTTGCTAGTGGCATGCCCGTAGAAAAAATATGCATGAATATTTATGCCCTATGGGTTCACCTACAACTTTGATATTTCGTGCAGACCACCTGCGTGCCTCGTACAGGTTTTCCTTTTTTTATTGGCCCGTATCCACCCGTAAGGGCAGCTATAATAAGGCATAAATAATACTAGTACCTTCAACTATCGTATCTCTTCAACCGTTTATGAAACCAATGGACTATCAGCTCGCTGTGACGCGGAGAAAAGCAGCTTTACCTTGGTGAAGTGTTGCGTACTGGCCCAAAGCTGCTTTTCTCCACATCAGAATCGGCTGACATACGTTGACTGCATAAACACATCCCTGTTGTGAAGAGTTGCATATCGACGCAAAGCTTCTTTGTTTTGCCTTGGAATTCGCTGGAATTACGTTAATTGCACGAATCATCAAGGGGTTAAGATAAATTTGCAAACATTTGCTGACTCAGCAATGATTGCTGAACTAAAAGGTGTTTTTTTTTTTCGCTCTTGTTTTTCACATTGTAACCCTTGTGCTATCTTAGGCACTTTAACATTGGGGGTTGGGTCATCTAGACCCACTAGACAGTGCTCTGAACCTTTTTTCTTCAATAATTTGTGGTGTCCATGGATTACATGAAATCTTTCCACCTTTATCCACCTTTGTCATGGTAGGGAGAACACGTCAATGTAAGGGGGGGGTCATCTAAGATAGCACAAGGGTTTTAATATAATGTAAAAGCATTTTTACTAAAGTTTGAGCTCCTCTAACAGCTTCTTGGGTCAGGTCTTGCAAATTCAGGCATTAAGTTGGCCAGCAGTGCTTTAGAGAGACATTACCTAACATTACGTATGCTGCACAGTTTCAGACGTTAGCCAACTGTTGATTTGACAGGCACCAAAAAGGCTCATTTTATTGACAGCTGTGAAAACACCCTCGCCCTTTCAGTGCATCACAGGTGATTCAATACGTAAGAGACAGATGATGAGTCAGCAGCTGACTCTAAAAATAAACAATAGGAGATGATTGATTCTGGAGGGGTGAGACCTCTTATAAAATCTTTTTTTTATATCGTCCTTGATCATAGATGTTTGCCTGCAGCAGTTTCTTCTTGTCTGAAGATTCACTGCACCCTCCTGTTTGTTCTCCTTTATCAGTTGGATCTGGAAGGGAAATTTTAAGCAGAATTCTCTGATACAAACAGGCTCTGGGCTCTCAAACAAGTACCTCATGGACAAAAACAGCTGCAAAGACCTTATGAACTCCCGGAGTCATCCAGCTGGAAACAATATTGCTGTTGGCAGACAGAGAAGAGGAGGGGGCCGCAGGCATGCTGAGTACAAGTGAGTTTGTGCTGAAACTCTCCAGGAGCAGCTCAAAACCACACTTTTTGTAGCCCTTCTTGGGTCACCATGGAGGAACCCATTTGGGTCCCCAGGTGTTCTGTAGAAGACAAATATATAGTTGAGTGAAAAAAAATTTGCCCTCTTAAAAACACAAATTACATGTCTCAACATAAAACTGTAAGATTTCACTCAGAGAGATTCTTGAAGTTTTATTACTGCTCTTCTGTAATGTAATGGACTTTTTTTAATTAAGGTGGAAATTAGTCATGTAATCCTTTATTTTAGCCTCTGAGATGTTTTGTTTACAAACTGAATTTCCTCTTGTTTTTTGCTTTGTGGTTTTGCTAAACAGTTCATTTAAATCTCATTGCTGAAATGGTCGGGTTCTGGATATCATCAGTGCCATTCAGCTGCAGCTCAGTGGTGGTCCTGTTGTGGGTTGGTGGGTTTTTCTCCTATTGCATCTCTTGTTTGGTTTAGGAGGCTAAATTCTGTTGGAGCCCCATAACAGCTGACAACTGGAAACCCGACATTTGGTTTGTTAAGTGAAAACACATTTGTTTTAAACTGTACCAGCATATAAAGTTTGAAAAAAGCGTTTTTAACCCACCGCTTACTTTTAACATTTTCCCTCTAACTGAAGAGTTTAATGCTTAGCTTAGATTTGCTGTGAAAATCTAAGACTTGAGTGAAAAGTATTTGGCCCTGTAATGAACAAAGTAGTTTGCGCTTAAAAAAAATGGATGCTGCTTATGTAAAGATGTTAGTAAGACTTTTGAAGTTCTGGCATTTGCAGACAGTGAAGAACTGTGGCCACTTTTGAATTTTAACAATGTGTAAGTCTCAGTCGCAACTGTCCACACGGCAAGATACGTGCTGTCTGCAGGGGGGAAATTCTGTAAGAACCTGGATAGGGACAAGATGAAGTGGTAAAAACCAAATAATGAGCAGATTGGGTGTAAGGAAGAAGAGATAAATATGTACACATGAGGCAGAGAAACAGATATAGGATGTAATGTGTACCAGGTTAGAGGAGGTAAAAGGCGTGGAGGTTGTGGAACAGGAGCGTGAAGGGAGGAAGAGATTGAGAAGGATGAAGAGTGGAATAGCAGTGGTCCTGACAACAAACCTGTGGAGGTGTGAAAGAGTAGGAGAAGTGGCAGTAGAGTTTTGACTGTTTAACACAATTTTGCACAATGGGAAGATGAGGAAGGGAGGAGAAATGTTCTTCTGTCTATTGTTTAAACAGAAGGTAGACATGCAGAGAAACTATAGGGGAAGAAATCTGATGAGTCACACAATGAAGTTATGGTAAAGAGGAGTACAAGCTTCCATAGATGGTTGCATGCACAAAGACGTGTGGGTGATGCTGTTGTATGATGCCCTTATGCCACACTCTAGTCGAAAACATTGCTCCCAACTGCCCTTGAGGCTAGATACAGAACATGTGGCACTTCCCTTTTGCTAGCGGGAGACCTACCATGGTATGCTGAGGACTCACGTGGTCCTTGTGGGTGCTTAGGTGCTTGGGCCACCATGTTGGTAACTATGATCTGAGGATCAGGCCTGCATGGACCACCCTGCTAAAGACTGCCCGTCTCACTGAAGATAGAGTCATCCTTATGCCATGAGTGGACAGGAGGTAATGTACTCTTTGAATTGCTGTAACTCTTCAAGTGTTTGAGCAACTAATTTTATTTCAATAGATTCTGCTTTTCTCAACATTAAGAATCTGTTGGAATAACAATAACTACATGAACAGTTAAAGAGTTACGGTAATTCAAAGACCGTTAACAGCTCTGGTAATAATGGGTTAAAGGTCTTGGTTCTGTGACTTGACATCTTGACATAAGTTCATAAGCTCTAGATAAACACAACAAAATGTTAAAATGTTGGAGAAGAACAAAAGGTACTTTGACACATTGACTGGTTTTGGGAGGAGCTGCTTCATTATCTTTCCTGTGTTTAGAATACCAGAAATTGGGTTGCTCCAAACAGAGGCTCTTACTCTGAGTTATTTTTGCTCTGTTCTCAGTCTGCCAAATTTTCTTGTATGTCTCATTTAATCTCAGCTTCTGCTGACTCAGAAGAACTGCAAGTAAAAAAATTAGACATCGTACCTTAAGTGACCTCTTGTGATGCACACAAACATATGCAAATGTTATTTGCATATGTTATTTGTAATGTTGTGATTGTGTAAGACGACAAGTGCTTTCAAAAGTGTTTGTCTATACACTATGGACAGATCTTGGGATTTACAATTAAGTAAAGCACAGTTCATAAACTGAACTACCTAAAATCCTAAGACAAAGTCATAAATGACTGTGCAGTTTTATATTTTTCTGAAGCTCTCTGTAACCCTTGTGCTATCCTAGGAACTTGAACATTGAGAGTTGGGTCATCTAGACCCAATAGACAGTGCTCTGAACCTTTTTTCTTCAATGATTTGTGAACCTCACTGGTGTCCATGGATTACATGAAATCTTTCCACCTTTATCCACCTTTGTCATGGTAGGGAGAACACGTCAGTGTAAGGGTGGGGTCATCTAAGATAGCACAAGGGTTAAACATCTAAACAAACTGTTTCTTAGACCCAAGACAGAAAGAAATTAGCAATTGATTTAGCATTATTAGTACAATTGCTCAACTAACTTTAAGTCATTTTACCTTTGTGTATTACATTGTCCTACATTTTGTAAAGGTAAAGGTATAGTCACACACGTCTGTAGGAGGGGAGGCACAGGTGCTGCCGGTTTTTGAGTAGTCTAGCCCAATGGAGGGTTGTAAAGAGGAGCAACCAGTTCAAGATGAATCTCAATGGGAGCACAGGTGTGTCTTGCACTTCCCTTGAGGCCCGTTGAAAATGGAACGAACAATTGTTGTATATCTATTAAGTGTATCATGAAGTTTTCGAGAGGCCAATGTCAGTTGCACGCACTTATGGCATACGGGTGATGCTACGTCACAATCTAGACATTGGTAAGGCATGAGTTACAACTGCCCTTAAGGCTAGGCATGGGCAGTCTGCAGGCAAAAAATGAGCAAACCTGTATGCTCAGGAGCACAGTCTAACAATCCCCTTTCACAGCTCGCACGATTTGGGGGGGCTCGGTCAAATCAAAGAAAAATCAGTACAAGCCTGTGTCAAAGATATTTCACCTTTACTTACTTGAACTGAAATGTCAAGGATCTTGACATTTTGTGCAGGTCACAAAATCCCCATTTTTGCCCCAGACACCTGTAAGTGCAGTTGTGGCTAAACCATGAGTACTTTCATTGTGTTTCATGTGTGTGACATTGAACAGATGCTCCAAGAAAATAAGGATTGTGATGGACTGAACAACGGCTTGAGTGCTGAAGATACTAAAACGGTGATCTCAGCTAAATTCTTAGACCTGAAGAAAAGCAAAAGAAAAGAGCACCTTTCACTAATTACGGTTAAACAGATAAAATTTAAAGGTTCCTCACAAAGTTTAATGTAGGTAATTCAATAGTACATTTTGGCGCATACACCCCCTGCATTCTAAATGGTAAAAACAGCTTAATTATTAGCACATTTCAGAAGATCAGAACCACTTTGAGCAGCAGGAATGCAACAGACTTAGAAGAAAAATGATCTGAACGGGTTTCAGAACATGCATCACCTGGTTCCTGTTAGCTGCTTGTTCATTGGATCATAAACTTGGAAATAAAAATCATTCGGTCTGGTAAAGGACAGTTATAGACTGCAGAAAGCTGATTACAGGTATTTCTGAAACTCATGACATTCCTTACAAATGTTAATGCTTCCTGGTCATTGGAAAAACTGAATAGTGTTTTGAAGTGACTCCATTCTTGGACATTTTGCGGCACAGGGAACTATTTCTAGCTTCCAGAGTGGTAAAACGGGTTCATTAAAGGATATAGACTCCTTTTTTTGTTCTGCCAACTCCAGAACTTTAACCATCACTGCAAGTAAACAAAAATGTGAAGCTTTGTTTACAATGAATGAATTTTCACAATGAAAATTTGCTGCTAAAATTATATTCAGAATCTTTACTCTTTACCTGTACTGTTTAATTTTTCACAACATCACAACACATACTTTTATGTTATTAGCTAAATCAAAGCATTGGCCTGACAACTAAGTGTGCAGTGGTCCCTCGCTATACGCTGGTTCAGCTTTTGCTGTTCAGCTTTTTTGCATATTTTTAACACCCCACTGTTCAATTGTCTGTAGATCACTGTCAGTCTCCATGCATTTTGTCAATTTTACACAAATATTCTATTGGGAGCAGATCTTTGTTTACATTCTATTACATTGGACTTGTTTTTCTAAGAAGGTTTGTATTTTGAGACTTTGAAAAAAAGATTAAAGTTCAAAAATCTTCATGTCTGTTTGAGAAAAGTGCATAAAGTGTGTAGTGAGGAGTTTGACTGCCATAAAATATCTATATTGTAAAAAACAAAGCTGACTACTTTGTGGATGTATTGTGGATTGTTTGTATGCAGTAATTTCAGCAATAAATAAGATACCATCGTATACAAAAGTAATAGAGTTTCTCCATTTTGTATTTTCCTTTTCTTAAAATGTCTTTTGTTGGTTTAAAACAAACAAAAAAACAGTTTAAGAGATTACAACTCCAATTTGCTGCTTTTAATAGCGATCAGTTAAAAGAGCATTCTAGCTTCTACAAAGGCTAAAAACTAAAAATTATCTTTGCTTTTCCTTTAAAGACCCACAAATGGTGTTTTTTACCTGTTCTTGTAGCATTTTTCCCATGACGGACATAATATATAAAAGAATTTAAGATGAAACCCGTGTTTCTGAGCATTTCTTTATACAAATCATGATGGAACAGGAGCAGACAACAATGTGCCGTTTAAAAAAGCTCAGGTTTGTGACGGATACTAAGTCTCACTGCTCTGCTCCTCCTCCTCATCCCGTCATGTACATCTTTGTTTTCCTCGTTGTCCAACAAGACAACAGGTTCAAAACTGTATGGCTGGACAGATCCAAAATTGCTCGCCGCTAATATAAGCTTGAGGTTATAAGCTCGCAGGGGGGCGTGCGAACAGAGCTCTCAGCAACGGAGAGAGGGAGCGTGCTGGGCTGCTTCGTGCCAACTGTCCCACCCATAACCAGAGGCAAATTTCTAACATCATTTGCATCAGAAAATATGGCCTAACTAACCAACTATGTTACAGTGACAAAGAATATAGTTGGTGTGGGACTTAAAGCAGATTTCAAATTCTTTTAGCTTAATTAGGGCTTTATTAGGGTCACCTAATTTAGCACCTGAGTTAACATTTTGCACAATTTCTTCTACAATTCCGTTTTTTCAGGCTTTTAAAAAAAACAATTTCTGCAGCATTTCTATAGGGTTGTTCAGCCACATTTAGCTTCTTTTCTGCAATCAAATACAAGACTTGAGTTTTGTTCAGTGCTAATAAGTTTTTCTGCTCTCTGGACTTCGGCTAAATTAACATTTGAACAATTAATCTCATGGACATATTTTTTAATGTATTTTTAGATTTTGTATTTATATATTATATATAATATATATTATTTATATATTTATATATGTTTAGCATTGTTCTGAACAATTTTCCTTTTTCTGGTTTCATGTACCATACAGTAAACTGGTCTTGATTTAGCCATATATAATTCTAAGACCTGTAGTTGTGCAATCTGACTATGATGTAAAGATTTAAAACCACACTTTCACAGATATTAAAGACTATGTGTTGGGTGAAACAGAGAAGGTTGGACCTCTGGGGCTTTCCATGGTTGACTGGTTTGCACGCACAGTAAAGCATCCACATGCGGTCATGGGCCAGGTTGCCATGTCTGCTCCATTATCCAAAGAAAGCAAACACGGCAGTTGAGCACAGGTTTGTGCAGGAGCTCGGTATGGTTGACATGTGTTGTTGTAATAGTTTACCAGTTTATTCCATAAACAAGATTGAGGTGAGTTTGCTGGTGTTCTAGTAGGAGGACATACAGTCTCGATGGGTTCATGGCATGTGGGCGTTTGTGTTTACGCGTGCACAGACTTTTATCAAACAAAGTGGATACAAATCTATTGCACAGTAGTACTTTGAGGATTCACCACCCTCAGAGCTCAAAACACCCACAAGTTTTAGCCTATTTTAGGTAATGGTTTAGATGAGGTTGTGGTCATCCAAACAGATGAATCTGTTCGGAGGTGGACCACACACACAAACCACACATGCACGCTTGTACGTTTGCACACCTACATTGAGATGTTGCGTTGACTTCTACTGATAAAGATAGATAGATCCACTCAAACATCCTTAACAAGGCCTAAAAGTTCTCCCAGGGTCAGTGAAAATGCTCATCTTAACAAGCTAATAAAAGTACACACACAGACAAACATGCTGGTCTGTTTGTGGTTGTGAGGGTTTGCACAGACACACAATAACACTCCTGCCTCTCAGGCCACACCCAATTCATTCAGCTTAAATCATTTAAATCTCTGCCTTCCTCTGTCTCTTCTGGTGTGCCCCAAGATTCTGTCTTTGGTCCTCTTCTTTTCATTACTTATCTTCTACCCCTAGGCAATTTGTTCCGTAAATTTAATGTAAATTTTCATTTTTTTGCGGATGACACCCAGCTCTATGTATCATGCAAACCTATCTCCTCTCTTACTTCCTCCTCCCTCCAATCCTGTCTATCTAAAATCAAAAACTAGATTACCTTGAACTTTTTCTCAAACTCAATAATGATAAAACCGAGCAACTTCTCGTTGGTTCCAAATCCACTCTCTCCAAAGCCACAAGCTTTACTTTTCCATTGACTCCTCTTCTGTCTCCCCCTCCCCACAGGTGAAGAGTCTGGGTGTCAACCAAGATAGCTCCTTATCTTTTCTGTCCCACATCAATTACATTGCTCAGTCTGCCCATTTCCATCTACGTAACATTAATCGTCTACATTCCTCCCTCACCGTCCACTCTGCTTCTATTCTGGTCAACAGCCTGGTCACATCCCGTCTACATTACTGTAATTCACTCCTCTTTGTTCTCCCTCAAAAAACCCCAATAAGCTCCAACTGGTCTAGAACTCAGCCACCCACATCATCTCCAGAACCCCCTCCTTCAGTCATATCACCCCGGTTTTCCACCAGCTGCACTGGCTTCCCATAAGCTCCAGAATCCAAATCAAACTCCTCCTGTTCACCTTTAAGGCCCTCCATAACCGGCTCCTGCTTATCTCTCTGACCTCATCCACACCAAACCCCCTCTCATTCTCTTCAGCCCTCCTCCTCTGTCCAGCTCTCAGTTCCTCTGGCCCGACTTGTTACCATGGGAAGCCGAGCCTTCAGCTGTTTGGCTCCCATACGCTGGAATTCCCTCCCTCCTGACCTCCGTAACAGACTCTTTACAAACAAAACTCATAACTCATCTGTTTAAATCTGTCTTCTCATCTTGATTCACTTTTGATTTTCTGTCAGTCTCTATTTATTGTGCTTTCAATTTTATTTTTGACCTTTGTTTTATACAGTGTCCTTGGATTCCTTGAAAGGCGCTTTTAAATAAAAGGGATTATTATTATTAACCTTTCTAGGGACATACACAGACAGCTGCTGAGCCCGACTCTAGGTTGACGTCATGAAGTGGGCGGCACCCACACAAAGTGAAAGGCGGAGCCTCAGAGATCGTTATCTTACTTCAGAGTAGGAAAATGAACTGCAAAAATAACTCATTTCTTTTAAGAAAATGTTCTTTAGTGTGCGAAAGATAATATATTATCTTGTGAAGTTTACTCTGAAAGGCTTGCACGATATTGGCCCTTTATTGAATAAACCCTGATGTGCAGGAAATCCAGACACCTCATTTTATGCAGGTTTTGGAGCTCAGCTTGTTGTTGGACTTTGACAGAATCTCCAGTGAAGTTAGGTGTGAAGGTTGTGAAACTAGAACATGTGTGTGACTTACTCATGTCTTTCTATGAAACATTGTTCCTTTTTATGACTTTAACCATTGAAGTCTTTAAAATTCTGAATCTAAATCTGACAATAAGTAGGTTTTCACATTGTGACGTAGATAAATGAGGAACAGCCCCTTCTAGGAAGGGTCTGCAAACAACAGCCAAACCTTTTTAAAGATGGATGTGCATGTGCTGCATTTACAGTTGTTCTGTTATGCTCTTTTCTTGGTGTTTACGCTGCTTTGGAGCAGAAGTTTCTGTCCTGAAGTGAACCAGCAGACAGCCGGTAGCTTGTTCTGAAGAACCGCAGCATTCTTCCTTTGTAATGTGTTTAACTACAACACCAGAACAAATGGCGTCAGTCTGCAGACGGTTATTTACAGAACATGAGGTGACCATTGTACTGCACCAGTGGAGATCTGAGGAATCTTTCCAGACAAGTCACACCAACCTCTGTGGAGTTTTAAAAAAGTCTCTTTGCACCACCTGCTGTTCAACATCATGAACAGCAGCACTTGTGCAGCAATTTTCTACATTTCTTGACATTTATTTAGCTCTTTGGATTATAGGAACCTTCTTGAAGTTTTAGAGATTATAAACTAAAGCTGTTTCTGTGCAACAAACAATGAAAGCCACTTTAAATTTAAACAAGGTATGGGAAATGAGTGAAAAATTGCAAGAGAAATCATTAAACATCTTTCAGGAAGTCCCTTTAAAGTTTAGGAAAGAATAAGCCTGGAGCAGGGTTCACACCGGCCCCTGTTATGAGCGTTTAAGCAATGACTTCCAATGAAAAGTCTATGTAAACGAGCACATATGTGTGTTTTGGGCTTCTGTGTGTAAAACTCTCGAATTGCTACGACCATTTTTGAGCTCAAGAAATTGAATGCACATTGAAACTTAAGCCAGTTAAACTTTAACCAACCAGGCACTCGGATTTGTTAGAGACATATGGATGGTGTCCTTTTTCCTTTACGGACGTGTCAACCAATACATTAATAATTGACATTCTATGACACCAAGTCTTTCAGACTAGAGCTATAATAGAAAGAACCTGAAGAAAGGTACAGGATAATTGTACCACGTTGACATTTTACACCAAACCTCTATCAACTGTAGGTGGCGGATATGTGCTGGTAAACAGTAGCAAACGAAAAAGAGGAGTCGCCTCTGTGATTTTCCAGTGTGAACACCGTGGGTTAAATGCGTGTTTAAGAGCATGCTGTTCGTTTTATATTCCTGGTGTGAACATCCATGTAGCTTGTGTCACATGCGCCTGTACGGGTGCTGCTGGTGTTTGGGTTGTCCAGGCCCAGAGAAGGTCATAGAGGAGCGACCGCATGTTAAGGCAAGTGCAGGTGGGTCTTGCATTTGCCTTGAGGCTTGTACGGTCACTTAACGGGACCCCATAAAAATGGAACGTTGCATGTTCGTGTGGTATGTAGAATATAAGGTTAGTTTAAGTTCCTCGCACTATTGACCTGCGGGTGATGCCGTCATGTGGTGCGCTTACTTCACACTCTAGTTGTTAGTAAGATCTATGAGCTGGCCGCTCACTGACCGGGGTGTGCAGGTGATACGTGTTGTGTTGGCACAAAGGATGCCAACACAAACTACAATCTAATTTCCTCATTTCTAACATTCAGGCTGCATGCAGGAAGCATGCAGCGAGCGTGCACTTTTTACTTGAACACCACTAATGGGCACAGTGAGCACGTTTCGGGGTATTAAAAAATGTAAGAGTCCATATGGGGAACCTGCAACCTGCATACTTCAGCCTTACTTACCCTTTGCATGATGAATCAGTGTTCATTACGACCATGCCCGTAGAAACAGTGTGCATGAACATTTTGCTCTACAGGTTCATTGATATTTTGTGTTGGACACCTGTGTGCTCTGTACACGTCTGCACGTCTGCAGACGACATATATCCAGCTGTAAGGGCAGTTTGGACTAAAGCTCAACTCTTAAACACTGGAGGTGTTGCTTTCAACACCTAAATAACTGACGCTCTTTGACCTAACGTAACTCCTTGACCCTTTACACAAGCAACATCATATCTGCTGATTCTGTCGTGGAGAAAAGCAGCTTTGCACCGTCATTATGTTGCATAACGCTGCAAAGGCGCTTTTCTCGCTTCAGTCTCCAGGCTGTGATGCACTTCTCTGAGGTACGGTTAAAGAGTTACTTTAGTTGAAATAATGTAAACCTCTGGTGGAGAGGATCAAACTGATTTAGTACTTTGTTCCTGTTTTGAAGCAATTTTATCCCTAAACAGACTCTTTTATTCCAACAAGGTATTTTTCTTATTTATGTGTTTCCTTGGATTGAAACATCAGTTTCTGTTCATTTTTGAGTCAGCTTTCCTGGTTAATTTGTTGTTGTTTTTGGCTGTTTATGTCCTCAGTTGATCCTAAACTTTGTGTTATATATATTCAATTGAAAGGAAAAAGATTAGATTAGGTTCCATGACCAGAATCACGTTTTTCAAGTTTATTTCTGACAAATTCTTACAGAAATTTCAAAACTCCCTGAATTGATCAGGATTCGATGGATAGAGTGAAGCTCTGAATGTCTTTGGTATAAATGTTGCAGCAGGTCTTCTCACTCTGTTCTGTTCTGTAACAGAAACTCAGCCTGTAAAGACAAAACAGGTGATCACTCTGCTAGTCTGCAGCGTTCACAAAGCTGAAGGTTTGTCATGTTTAAATACCAGGAAATCGATGGGGTCATCTGGTTTGAGGACGCAGCACTGTGACATGGCCTCTGTGATGGACGGCACCACAAACTCCATCAGGTAGTTCCTCAGGGGAAGAGCCTGTGCTTCCAGACGCTCCTTTTCCTGCCGCTGCACCTCCTGCATGCTCTTGTGCTGAAAGACAAATGCAGCTGTTTGCTCCTTCCTGGACAGATGATCGAGAAGCTCCTGTCTGAGCGTACCCAGGCCTCGTGCTGAGCAGCCATCTCAGCCAGAACGGCCTCCTTCCTGCGTCTCCTCTCGGCTGCCAGCGTCTGCCTCCTCTCTGCCTCCTTCTTTAGAGGATCTTCTTCCTTGTGCTCCTCGTAACTCCTGCTGTAGTTCTTGGGAAGTCCCACCACCTCTGTGATCCTCTTCATCACATCTGTGTAGTCTGGATCCTCTGCACTGAGCTCTGGAAACCAGCGGGTCACAGTTACACAGGCAAAGGCAAGAGGCTACCAGTGCTCTGCAGAAAGTACCGATGTGTTCCGGATGGATTTCACAATGATCAAAGAAGTCCAGCACCGTTTCTTCTGCCTCCTCCCGCTTTCTGTACTCGGACAGACGAGACAGGAACTCATCCTGGACCAGATGAGCTTCCTCAGCCGTGCTCTGTGGGAGAGCACGCACTCGTCGTGTCAGGAAGTCATCGGACGCCTCCAGGGAAAAGACGTAATCTGGAAACGACAAAACAATTGACGTAAAAACTAGGGGACCAGGAAATGTGAAAAACATGAAGGAGGAAAATTTGGGGTATGATTGTGTAAATGTATTTAGGTAGATTCCATTAAAGATGCAAGTAAAAAAAGGAGCTCATTGTGGACTTCAGGAAGAAGAAAGGAAGCACTCATGACCCCATCCACATTAACGGGATGGTTGTTGAACGTGTTACCAGCTTCAAGTTCCTGGGAACCACCATCTCGGAGGAAATGTCCTGGGCCACAAACACCTCCAGCCTGGTCAAGAAGGCTCACCAGCGCCTTTTCTTCCTCAGGACACTGAAGAAGAACCAGCTGTCTTCATCCATCCTGGTGAACTTCTACCGGTGTGCGATCGAGAGCATCCTAACGAGTTGCATCTCAGTCTGGTATGGGAACTGCTCAGTGGCTGACCGCAAGGCACTGCAGAGGGTGGTGAAAACTGCCCAGCGCATCACATGGACACCACTTCCTGCTCTTGAGGACATCCAGAGGAAACGCTGTCTACGTCGAGCTCGCAGCATTCTCAAGGACTCCTCTCACCCTGACCACGGACTGTTTAACCTCCTCCCCTCCGGGAGGCGTTTCAGGAGCCTCCGGACAAGGACCACAAGATTCAGGAACAGCTTTTTCCCTAAAGCTGTCTCCTTGCTGTACTCTTCCCTCTGACACCCCTAAAACACCCCCCACACCACCATAGACTCCTCCCCCTCTTCAACACTCTGAATTATTTATTTATTCACAAGCAAAACAGTAACTTGCTATTACTTGCACTACTCTCTGCTCATCCAGGAACACTGTATAATCCATCTGCACATTGTAATATTTTCTATGCACTTTACTGTCCATTGCAATACTGTAAATTATGTTCATAGTTCTGCCTATAGTGTTCATACCCTTTTACATAGCCCATCTGAATAGGATGTTCATAGTACAACTATCTGTATATCGTGCTCATAGTATTTAATATCTGTAAATTATGTCCATAATACTTACCTGTATAGTTAATGTACATATTATAGACCTCTATTTTGTACTTACTGCTTATTGCACTTCTGGTTAGATGCTAACTGCATTCCATTGCCTTGTACCTACATGTGCAGTGACAATAAAGTTGAATCTAATCTAATCTAATCTAATCTACAGCCAAAAACATCAGAGGACCACAAATTTAGCAGCTGGACCATCCCTTTCACAGAAAAAAAACTGTATAAAATGTATAATAATGATAAAGCTTAAACATTGTCAAACTGTTTTGAAAAGGAGGAGCAGCATGAACCTTCATCTGAAGCTACGGACCCAACGGGCAACTGACTAGACACGGGTTCCTGAACATGCATTTACCCCTATGGGCTTCTTCTTCTAATGTTTACTAGAGCATGCACCTACACATGGTAGAGGTTTGGTGTGAAATTTCAAAGCAGTGCAGACCTTTTTTTTCTACAGCTCTATTTCGATATTTGAATATGACTTGGTGTCATAGCATTCTGGTCGGGCACAAACCACAGTTAATAATTTCTCCTTATTGACCCATTTTCAAACAGTCAGCACTTCTGTGAATGAAAACAGACGCCATCTATACGCTACTAACAAATCCAAGTCCCTGATTGGTCAAAGTTTGACCTGGTTTAACTTTCAACTCAGGTTCAATTGCCGTGCATTTTCTACATGGAACCCCAAAACAGTCATAGAAACTTGCATGGCTAGGTGTTAACGTGAGAATTGTAAAAGCAGAAACGCGAAAACACGCATTTACATAGACTTTGCGTTGGAAGAGGTTGCTTGAATTCACGTTGCTAAGGCTGTAGCTTATGCCCTGCAGCATTGCATTTGAGTTTGAAGTGCAACAAAACACTGCATACTATAGAAAAACATCTTATTTTAAATGCTGAAAATGTTACTTTAGTTCAGTAAGAAAGAAATGAACAATACAAAGATTTAAAGTGTTTAAGTTTGTAGGAACCAACTAAACATTTCCAGAATTGTGTCACATAGATCCCACCTGGAGTGATGGTCTTGTTGTATCCAGGTGCTCTGGACTCCAGGTGTGACTCCTGACTTTCCGTTTCTTCAGCTAAACAAAGAAAAACCCATCCTAAATAGCAAGAGGAGCTAACAGGGAAATGATGACATCTGCAGTAGAATCTCACTGGAGAAATGCATGGCTGCCTGACTGTAGGACTCTGGAAACCCGTCGAGAACAAATCCTTGGTTCCTGCACTGCTTGGAGTTCAGCTTCTCTTGCAAAATCTCAAAAACTTGACCTTCAGTCAGCTGTCCTAAAACACATAAAAGCACTTTAGGGGGATAACCGCAAACAAGTTTTTAAAAAACAAAAAAAAATGTGGTTGATTTAGTCTTTGTTTTGTTCTCACTCCACCGCTTTTGCTCTGATAGCACCTGGTTTTATTTGCCAATTGTCTCAACTGCTTCCTGTTGCTTTGATATACAGCATTTTCCAGTTTGAAGTCAAATCCTGATCTTGAGTTTGGAAAAAATCCTAATATTCGTGCATGTCTCTGGTCCCTAACCCACGCAAATATGGGGGGAATACTGTATTTGATGTTATTTTTGGCAATTTTGGCTTGCAAAACAAAAAGTTTTAACTGTGTTGTGCTAGATTTTAAGATTTTCTCTGTCCCATCTGCTGCTAAAATGAAATAGTTGCTGATTTTAATAAAAACTTACGATATTACAGAAGTTTTTTTAATACATATAGTTTTATCAAACAGAAATTCTAGCTGTTTTTTATATATTTCTTGTGTATAGTAAAAAGAAAAAGTTAATTTGACTATAAATGTTATGTATTTATTTGGTAAGGTGTAGAGTTTTGTGGTACAGTCTGGTTCTGCTGGGAGTTTTCTTCTCCAATGCTGCAGGATCAGAGGCTTTTATTTTGTAAAACGTGTTAGTTATTCATAAAGACCATAAATATATTAAATGCAAAAACTATTTGACCTTTTTGAAATGATCGAGAGTGAATTCTACTTTCAAATTTCCTGACATTTTTAAGAACCGCCTTGTACATTTTTTAACAAATGTATTTCTCTCAGACCCCACCCCTTTTACAGGAAACAGCAGCAAACCTTGACTGCTCTCCATGCTTTGTTCTATCATCTCCAGTTCTTTCTGCGCTGTAGCCTCTGCACTGAAGTCTCCAGGCTGTGATCCACTCCTCATCTCTTTCTGTAGCACAGAGAACAAACATTGACATGAAAACCAACCGGCCTACCTTCATGTCATGCTAATGTCATAACTTTATCTGTGAGCTAGCTGCTAAAGGAACAACCAGTTGGGAGATCTTCTCCTCGATGGCCTTTCCAGTGCTGATGTAATAGATCTTGTAATGTTTGCAGATCATCTCAGCGACTGTGGTTTTCCCCACAGCTGGGGGGCCAAGAATGCAGATTCTGATTGGCTGAGAACAAATGTAGAACACCTGCTCAGCTCTTTTCTGCTGACGTTTCAACCACACCAACAAGGAAACTGGACTTCAGACTTTAGAAAGAGTTTTCAGATAAAAGTGTGTGAAATGCCCACCTGCAGCTGTCTGCTGTCTTTGAATTCCTGCACCACGCTCTCCATGTTCAGCACCAGACCACTTAGACACCTCCAGCTCAGGTTAAGGAGGCTGTTCACGTTAGCGGCATCAAGACGGAGGTCAATACTAAGACAGTCCACTTCCTGCGGCTTTTCCATTTGACATGACAGACTTCATCAGAGAGGAAGACATACAGGCAGCAGAAACTATACATTTTTCAGAGGTTTAGAGAGGATCTTTTTCTAGATAAAGAGGAGCTCAGGGTTCCATAGCTTTAGGCAGAGATGCAGGAGAATGAGGTCCAATACTCTATCAGTTACCAAATCCTACTATTCCTTCATCCTGGAAACTCATTTCAGCTGTTTGTATCCCAGATTTTCTCCTTTCAGTCGTAGCGCACCAAAGCTCATGACCATAGTTGAGGTTAGGAACCCAGATTGATCAAGAGCTTTGCCTCTTGGGTCAGTTCCTTTTTCACTACATGAGACCAACACAGCAACCACAATACTGCAGCTGTTGCCCCACTCCACCTGTCAAGCTTTATTCTTCAACCCCGGAGTTTTAGTTCCACTGCTGACGTTGTTTGAAGAACCGTAACTCTTTAACCGTTCACGCAATTATCGTAACTCCAACAGATTGTGTAGTGGAGAAACGTAGCTTTGCGCTGATATGCAACAGTTAAGTGCTGTAAAGTGTTACATATCGGCGCAAAGCTGCTTTCTGACCTTCAGAATCTGTTGAAATCACATTAATTGCATAATTGATACTGATATTTCCAACACCATGTGTAATGTTCTATTGCCAGCAACAGCTCCTGTTTAAAAATTAGTGAACAAGAATCCAAGATACTCGTCCACCACTTGGTGCAAGAGATCTTCACCCCTCCAAAGACGGTAATGCTCCTTTTTCCAGTTGAGAACTGGAAGTTCAGAAAATTCTGAACTTATGAACAGACCTGAACTGACAAATAGAATCCCTGTCAAAGTTCAACATGCACAGGTTCGACCCTCATCTCGTGATGCAGAGGGGCTAAAAGCAAACCAGCAGCAGCCCCACTGCCTCTCACTATGAGCAATTCAAAGAAAAGGAGAAAATCCCACCCTTCTGGAGGATAAGATACCAGAGTTTAAATTTTTTGTGGAGAGTACACCAGCCCAACTATCTTGAGCGATACGCCTCCTGCAAAAGTTCAGCCTCTATCCCACACAGTGAGGTGACATTACATGTACTAATGGCTAGAGTCCAATTTCATGGATTGGGCCATTGAGGCACCCTTCCTTGACTTCCACTCAAATCCCATGGTCATGGACCCTTGTGGTCCCATGTGCAGGTGACTGGCCACAGACAGCAAAGCCTCGAAGACAGCTCAAGTTCTCATCCCCTCCACCAAGAGCAGGTGGCAGTTCAAAGAGGGGCAGTTCGGCATAAATCTAGATAAACAGGAATGTCCTTCAAATAAGAATAATCTTTGATAACAGGATGGATGCATTTTTTCTTCAGGAACCCGAAAGAAATAGAATGACTTTCTAAAATGTTAATGTGTTTCCAAGGCTGAAAATAAACTGAAGAGATCTTTTTTATTGTTTGCTGTAGAAGTGATGAGGTTGGTGCGTATCTTTTTGTTATATTGTTCCATAAGAAAACTTTAAAACTGCACCTTTAAAGCCTTCATGGCGACAGCCTCCTCCAGCAATAACCTGCAGACTCTTCCGGACCCGAGGACCTCGCTTATGGTCTACAGAGGTGAGTGCAGATGTAGGTTCTTCCTGTAAACTTCTTCTCATGCAAATGTAACTTTAACAGAAGATTACCTTCACAATATCCTCCAAAGTGTTCTTGGACTCATCAACAGCAAGAAAGTACTTAGCCTTTGGCTTCAGTTCAATGATGTTCTGAATCACTCTGCAGAGACACATCGGTTCAGCTCTGAGCAGATTTTTTTCAAATACACAGTCAACACTGAATTTTACCCTCCAAGGTCAAAAACGTGAATTGTTGGAATGTGGTTTGTTCCTTGTCCGAAAACAGGAACCTCTGGAGTCTCCAACATCCAAGACACCTAAATGTGAAAGAGGAATTATGCACCAAAACAGTTCAGGGAGATACTTTGGTGCGATTGTGTTGATGTCAAAATGGTTACCTTAAAAAAGTAGTGAAAGATGTTCTCCTCAAATCCATACTGAAGACCAGCAGCGACGACATAACATTTCAGCTTGGACTTCTGTTATAAAAGTACAAAGCACATAGTACAGGCCATGCGTGATGGAGTGATGGTATGACTGTGGCAGTGACAGGGAATGGTATGGGGTATTTTGTTAATCTTATTTACTATTCTTACATATCATTATGTTTTGGGGTTTTTTGTATGTTTTTTTTGTTTCCTTTCCTTAGCTTTATTATAAACACTTCTTTCAGTAATTTGTCTTTCAGACTTACAGAACTCTGTCATTGTGTTTGTGTTTGTATAATGTAATACTAAATAAAAATGCCTTGGGTTAAAAATAAATAAATAGAAAAAGTACAAATTAAATAGTATAAACAAGGAACTTATCAGAATCTGCTGCTTCATGATCAAAGCAGCCTAATGTCTTAGTCACATGCACCTGTATGGGTGCTGTGATTTTTCCGGTTGTACAAGCCCATGGAGAGTCACAGGTTCATGCGGCTCATGTAGCCACTTTAAGGGACGTCATGAAAAAGGAATGTATTATTGTTCTTTGTGTGGTAAGTGTATCGTAAAGTATTTGTAAGGAGAATGTAAGTTTACACACTTACAAGGTATGGGTGATACTGTCTTATGAGTCTTTACTGACTGCATACAAATGCTGCACGCACGGTGTGCAGGTGATACTCAAGTGCCCGTAGGATATCCACACTAATTATGAGGGCAGTTGTAACTATTGTGTAATGCGAGTGTAAACTGAACCTCAAGACTTTAAACACACGTGTAAATTTAGTCCATAGAACCTGTAGCTAATATGGACATTGGACTAGGTTTGTTGTATAGACGTTCTGGGGTTGATTGATTGGTAAACCAATGTTTGTGTCTCCTTTTTATAATTTTCTGTAGCATCTAAATCAGAGTTCTATGTGGTTTGGTGTTGAATATTGTTTGTGCGATTGACGAATAAAAAGCTGAACGTCGTGCTAGAAGAAAGAACCAACAAATGCAATGAAGCAAAACAAACTTCTAGTAATGATACAGTACTTTTCTCTCAATCAGAGTATAAAAACTCACCATTTTAGACAGTTTAATCACAAGTTTTTCCAGAGTGTTGTGCGACTTAAATCTGGGGTGAGGCCTTCTTTTCCAAAACTGCTCATCTGACGGCAGGTGGTCTTCATCGCTCTGAGAGGAGTAACCATGTTGGGCAGGTTTTAGAAAGCCAAGGAGGGGTAGATCTAGTTTTCTTTATCCTCACCGGGTCCGTAGGTGCAGTCGTGGCCCATCCCATTACAGAGGAGACTAAGATGAACATTTTCTCTGCTTTGAAGCTCTCTGACGCTGCATGAAGAGCTGTTTTCCACAAACAGAGGATGAGCGGGACATAAAACAGCTGCAGGACACTGGAAGAGTGGGGGGGCTTACCTGTAACAGCCCATGATGCTTCCTCCACCTGCCTGGGCAAAGAGCTTTCTGAAACGTTGTAGACCACAACGTCACTCTCCAGCAGAACCTGGAAAAGTTCTTCTCTGGTCGGGGACTATCAAGAGCAAATATGGCTTTTTAGTTTCCCAAAATTCTTTTTAAACCGGTCTTGCCATCCAATTGACTCCAAGACTGAAAAAAAAAACGTTTCAGTCTTTGTTTGGACAAAGTCTAGATCTACCAAAACGTTAAGTAATGTATTGCAGAAGCATAACACATTTAGCGGTAATGCTAAACGCACCTGATCAGTTTTCAGGTGCTAAATGAATGTGTAATGTAAGGCCCTACACATTAATTTTCTTGTTAAATAATAGTTATCACAGCTTCAGTAATGTCTGTTCTCCAAATCAGAAGCAGATGATGTAGGTGTGACGTAAAAGCTACTAGCAGCCAACAGGCTCCCTGCTCTGCTCCATTCTGATCATCCACCTGCAGACAAACAGATCCATGAAAGTCTTAGTTTTCCTCGCCTGAGCTGGAATATGAAACAGGACTGTGGGGCTGGATAGCTCTGATATCGTTCGCCATTTTTTCCGCACAACTAATGTTGGTTGTGGAGTGTGAGGGGCTGTCAGCTAGTCCAATAAAACTAACACAGTTTTTTTTAATTGTGGCTTAAAACGGCATAATCGTGCTTTAAAGACAACTGGGAACACTTTTAGAAAAATCAAAAGATGCATGATGTGGGACTGGAAATGATTGAGTCTCTTTTTTTTAATCCAATCCTTCATCCAAACACTATCATTTCATTTTTGTCATTTTGATTAAGCATATCTAAATTCCTGGACCAACAGCTGACTATTCTGTTGTTGCTGCTAAATGAAGCCGTTGGGCTCTAATAAAATAGTGTCAAGCCATTCACAGATACGGCCAAATATTGAGTTTAAACGTTGTGTAATCCTAAAACTGGCTTCAATTACTTGTGATAAGAGAAAATTAAAGTTATATTTAATGGTTAGTTATGGTTTGTCCCTTTAAATTTATGTTTTCCTTCAATAGGAATTCTTTTCAAATTTTAAAATATTAAGTTGTAGGCTTAGGAATCATTTCTAAGTACTGGTAATCTGTAATGGATTACAATTTTTACTTATAAAAGATTGAATTACCTTTGTGTTTTTTGAAAGGAACTTTTGATTTGTAATGGTTTATTTCAAGCGATCAAATAGAAATAATACACAAAAACAAAACAATCATCAGTTATACATTCATACAATCACTAATCAAACAGAATAAATAGACATAAAATTAAATATTGCTTGGTTTTGGTTAGATGTCCCCTTTCTCATCAAGTAAACAAAGCCGAAAATGTTCAAATACAATTATACAACACAATAAAATATGACAAAACCCAGTCCATTGGATCATTGGAATGATTTCACAGCATAACTCTTAAAGTGACGTCACGACTGAACGCGCACAGATAATTAAGGGTTAATGTGTGCTCATTATATGTGCATAAATTGTTGCATTTTTTTTGTTCATTAAAAAAAGGGTTAATGTGTGTTGATTGTTAGAAAGAAGGGCTCACCACATATTGTTGGAGCAGAAACGCTGGTTTTCGGGGTGAGGAGGACGAGCTCACGTTTCCCACGACGTCAAACTTTAAAGGCTTCTTCCTCTGAGGAGAATCTTCCTCCTCCTCTTCCTCCTCCTTACCAGCCTCACAAGCGGATAAAAACTACTCAAAGTACATTTAAGTTAGGATATAACAAACGACCGGTGCGAGGTTTTCTCGAAGGCGTTTTTCGTTTTACCTTTGCGATGTTTTTGGAAGAAAATTCGTCCACGTCGTTTATAAAAACCCTTCTAGGGTTGTTTGGATTAGTGTTGCCTTCCATGTTAAACAAAATGGACTTTAATCTTTAAAGTCGCCAAGTATATGACAGCTTTTGTAGCTCTTAAACTGTGCGTATTTCGCAAAGATAAGTTGTTTCTCCCAGTGCTATTTGTTGCTATGGTGACGGGTTGCTAAGAGTCAGCTAATGAATAATTAACAGGAAACATAATGCGTCACCGTGGGTAAGGACATAAATCTAATCTTCAAAGACTTACCCCCTTGGTTATTTCTTTTTCTATTCTTGTTTTTGTTCTTATACGTATGTGTATTTCGTATTTGCAATTGTGTTCCTATTGCATACTTGATTGTGATTTTTTTGTAAAATGGCATAATGTGCAATAAAGTTTATTTAAAAAAAGACTATTGCAAAGACTATTTTCATTTTCTGAAGTCAGAGTTGAGATGTTTCCTGTCAGAGCAGGAAAACTTCTTAAAAGTTGTTTTTTTGCGTGTGTTTCTACATTTGACACCTTGTTATGACAATGTTTTTTTTTTCTTTCACATTTTTCCCCCACAATCTAGAATTAGTTATTATTAATTCATTCCAAAACATCCTAAAGCCATACTTCTTTTTTTCTTTTAAATGTGTGCAATAAAACAAATAGGCCATTCAGCATCAGAAGAACATGTACAGCATTTGATTGTGTTCCTAATATTAATAATAATTCTTTTTAAAGTTTTTGTGGTCATTTTATGAGACAAAATATAATTTTGAAAACTGTACAGCTGTTAAAACATCAGCTGTCGTGTATTTTTGAGAAGTGCCACATTCAGGTAAAATAGACCATCTGATCAGCTAAAATGAGGCCCTCAAACTGCAAAGTGAAACAGTCACGTTCCACAATAATATCAAATTATATTAATGGTCAACATCATAAAACATTACAATTAAAATCATTAAATGTAAAAAAAAAGGCAAATACAGGCCTATTGACACACCAACAACATTATAACCCTAATTAAGAATGTATAGTTTTAACCCCTAACCCTAACCCAAAAACATTTTTATTTAATGAAACATTAACATTAATTTTGATGGAAGCCATCACCAAAAGTATTTTACATCATTATTTATATAAATATAAATGTTTTTAACTTTATGTTAACCTTATCAATAACAGTTATATATGTATGTCAGAACTCTCAGCGTAAAGTTTTCAGGTGCAGTTTTACTATGCCTTGCCCACCATGCCAACCATAGACCAATCAACTCTACTGCTGTCATGACAACAGTTTGAATTTATTAGCGTTCATTGACTGTTAACTTTTAAAGAGCTGAAATCCTTAGAATGACTGTGGCTCATTTTACCCTATGGCCTAGTTTAGCTGATGTCCACCTGTGTTTGCTTACCAAAAACATTTGTGGTCATCTTGAAATCCCTGACAAAGGTTAAACGCAAATTAACTGATGGGTCTTAATGAAGTACGAGAAGAAAAAAGCTGAATATTGTCGAGTATGGCTAAGACAGTTTAAAACATCTACATTTGAAAAAGCGTCTAATTGCAAAATGATTCTAAGCTACCTTAAACACAGATCTTAATCATCTGTGGTAATGATAGAAATGATGAAGAAAATGTGCTCAAATAAATTTGACTTATAAGAACGCATGATGACACCAGTGTAACAGACACTTTGTGTGTGTACTTTATGCGGGCCCCTTGGTCTGTAGTATATCCCCCATAATTCTCCCTTTAACCCTTGTGCTATCCTATGACGTGTTCCCCCTACCATGACAAAGGTGGATAAAGGTGGAAAGATTTCATATAATCCATGGACACCAGTGAAGATCACAAATCATTGAAGAAAAAAGCTTCAGAGCACTGTCTAGTGGGTCTAGATGACCCTACTCCCAATGTTAAAGTGCCTAGGATAGTACAAGGGTTAAACAAACTTGCTTGAATAGCTAACAACTCTCAGCACATTGTCTGCTATGAGGGAGACACAGCTGTTTAAGTGTGTGGATTGGGGGGTTCATTTGAGGCAGCTGTCGAGGCTCGCTAACCGTGCGCTTCCTACATTCCCTTATAAGGACGTATGTCTGTCAAACGCACAAGTGGTTCAGGAGCAAATTTCTGACCTGCTGATAAGGACTAGACAGCTGTTGATGCGACACACACAGAGGGAAACAGCCGTGTTTCTCTGTGTGTTTCTCTGTTTTAACCCGGGTCAGACAGGGATTAGTAACCTCACATGTACGTTTTTAGTTTGTTTGACTAAGATTATTGTGATTTGTTCCAAAGCCACAGAGACACTGCAGTGATTTTTTGGTCACTCTGGTGGATCTGTTTGAGGCGTTCATCACAAGTGTGTGAATTTCTTTTGCTGTAATGACACAGCAGGTTCCCTCTTCACCCAAAAACAGTTTTAAGGCAACATATGATGCAAGCTAGGCATCAGTTAAATGACCTTTAAAACATTTTTGTCCTGATGAGCTGAAACACTAAAAACCTTACTCATCTTGTTCTTTGTTTTCTTACTTTTGACTCCACAAACATGGTTGTTTACAGATCGTAGTGAGTCTCATATTGGGCTATGAGGAGACTCACTGCAGAGAAGAGAACTTCAAAAAACGAGCTTGTCCTGAACAAACTCAAGACCGAGAAGCTCATCGCAGATTTCAGGAAATCCATACATCCTCATTCATGGGCAGAAGGTGTAGAGGGTGACGTTGCTGAGCATCCGCATTACATCTGGCCTCAGTACATGTCCCATATGGTGAAGAATGTCTAACAAAAGCTCTTCTTACTCAGGAAGCTCAAAATGACTGGACTCTCCTCCTTCTGATACGTTTGTAAAGAGTGGCAGCAGAAAGCCTCCTCAGTCTGAGTGCAACATTGGGAAGCAGGAGCTGCAGAGAGGAAGGACTTGGTGAAGAGTCCTCCCTACACCTGGAGTCTGTATTCTACAAGTTTAAAGTTCCACTTCCATCATCTTTAGATGTATTGTAAAAGCGTTCCCAGTGCTCTTGAAATGATGATGACGCCGTTTTTAACCAAAAAAGAAAGAAAAAACCTGTGTCGACTTGTATTATATACTTTCTGCAGAGCGGTAGAAGTGAATTAGAAATACCGTTGCGGGCAGAATTGCTGCTGTGGAGCAACCTCCTTATTGCTGAGAGCTCTTTGTTTACACACCGTCCCTCTAGCTTACAGCCCTTCACAATCTCAAGCTAACATTTGACGGTGCAACAATGGTAAGAAATATTGTAGCTATCCAGTCGTACACCACCGCGTACACGACCGCGACCCGGTCCCGGATAAGCGGAGGAAGATGGATGGACAGTCGTACAGTTCAGATCCAGATTCCAGCTCAGAAGAGGAAAACAAGGACGTTCAGGGATCTATTTTCCTGACAGTGGATGATCAGAATAGAGCAGAGCTGGGAACGGTGTATTTTCTACGTCACAAATATGATGTTTTTCAAACAGCATTTCTTGTCTGCTCCTGATTCAAAATTATTTGAATAAAGAAATTCTCAGAAATGCAATTTTAAGCTTACTTTTTTTACATGTGTCCTCCGTCATCAGAAAAATGCTATAATCCTAAAAACATTATACATTTTAAAATTGCCTAAAAACACCACTTTATTCTGAGTGGGTCTTAAAAGGGTGCTGGTTTAACTCTGGACAACGTAACAGTTTTCTTTTAGGCTTCTAAAGTTATTTGAAAATTTCTTTTTTGTTTTCTATTTTTGGGTAACAGCAAGTAACAGCGGCCCAAAAAATACGTTAATTAAAAAAAATAAAACAAAATAACCGCGACCAAATTTGACTCTGTGGGACATCCAGGTCTAAATCCCTTCTGAGTGCATGTTTTCCTGGTAAAAGTTTGCGTCAGGAAAAATTGGTGCCAGCTACTGAAAGAAAAAAGTAAAATGCCAAACAAAAGGCGGAATTAAAAGACTTAAAACATCTGAGGCTAAATGCTAAGCAATTCCTATAAAAAACCTTTTAGGGTCATCTAACACTAAAAAGACGTGTTTACTTTCACATTTGGTGTGCTGCTTGTTCTGCAGATTAGTTATATGCTTTTGTCTTTCGAGGACATTTGTAAAGAGAAGCTGGTTAATTCTGAACCTAGTTGATGCGGTCCAATAAAACTATCACTTTATTTGACGCAAAATAGTTTAAAATGATTGTGACATAAAACCTTTTGTTCTGAGCTCCACATTTTTTCAGCACTGACTAAAAGGCCTTTTTTTCAAACGCTTGTTCTCTAAATGAGAAGGGAACTCTCGCTTCACATTCCTGCCCTCACAGAGGCCTGATAGGACTCCGGCATGGGGCTGCAACACAAGGACGCTCAGAGGGACGAATAAGGGATCCCAGCTCCCACTCCTCCGCTGGCAGTTCGAAGCGGCAGGCGGCCTCTGGCACCAGCCGCACTCAGTTTCCCTAAAAGGACAGGGGACAGCCTATCAGAGCTGAGATCCCCCTCACAGGCCGCCAACCAGATCTGACATCTGCTGGAGGCCTGGGAGCAGACACTTCAGCTGTCTGGCACGGTTTAACCCATGCCCCCCCCCCCCCCATCACCACCTATTTGTTATTGGACAAGTTTCCTTTTCTGCAGACTGTGTGAATGAAAGGTACTATGATGCTAAGGAAAAACGGAAACATTTTAGTCTTAAAACATTCTGTAATCCATCCTCTGTGTGCTTAAAATCAAATTTTATCTTTGCAGCATGGCATATGTTGTCACTGAACGGTCATTGTAAAAAAAAAACAGATCTGTTTTCTGCATCTTTTTTCGAGGAACCCCTCAGTGTGGAGGAATCCCTGACACATGATCCACTTCACTTTGGTATTCTGCTGAGCAACACTTAATTTGGACTTGTGTAAAGTCCTGACCCCGCCCACCAGCCCCAGCCTCAGCATCCAGCGGTGTATTTAAGGAAGCCCCACAAATCTCGGTCCCTCTGTCCCAGTGGAAGCTTCTGTCTTGTGGTTCCTGCTTGGTGAGTCTTGGCTTTTGTTTTCCAGTGTTTTAGTTTATGTTTCACAGAAAACAAGTATTATTGTGCATTACAGACCTTTTTGACACCAAAATGTTTCAGATTTAGATTAAAAACTTGCTAAATCATGAGGAAAGTGATGATTTCTTTTACAGATTTGGTCTGGCTAAGCCATGATCAAGCTCTAGTTTTATGAAGAAATCCTGGACTTGTGGGATTCCCAAAGTTCTGGATTGCGGCTGAATTTCACTGTGTGGCCTTCACACTAAATATGATGATAACGGGGATGTTTGTTCCTAACAGAAGGCCAGCACCAGAGGGAAAACATGTGTGATGATGATGAGACCACTGCCTTGGTGTGCGACAACGGTTCTGGCTTGGTAAAAGCTGGGTTTGCTGGTGATGACGCTCCTCGCGCTGTCTTCCCGTCCATCGTGGGGCGCCCTCGTCATCAGGTCAGACCACAGATGAACCCCATTGTCTCCTCAAATGTCTCCTAGTTTTTTTTTAAAACAGATTTTTAGGACAGCTAGATTAAAAAACAAAATAAAATAAAACTGGGTGTCATCAGCATAGAATTTTACATCAAATTTGAACATCTTAATGAAAACTCCTGCTATTAAACTGTTAAACAAATTGGAATATGCTTTTTTTTAAAAGGAAAATTAAATACGTAGGTAGAGACTTCAAGCACAGGTTTAACAAAAGCTAAATTCAATTTCCTTATTTTTTAAAAACTCTGTATATAAATATCTTAATATCTGGTCATATTTTGAAAAAAAGCAAAAAAAATGAAAAATGAACACTATTACTTTAGAGAAGCTTTTAGTTAATACAGATGAGTAAGATGACAGAGAAAATATTTTCAAGAAGAGAAGTGTTGCGTCTTTAAGGTAAGCTTGAATACTGTGTGAAGCAAGGAGGTGAGTGTTTAAAAAGAAATCATAGCTAGACCAAACTCTAGTTTACAATTCTGTCGTAAATATATCTTCTCAAGTGAAAAGAGAGTAACTCAGAGATCACAACAGGTGTGTGTACATATATAGAAGGCCACAAATATTTCTATTTTAGATTTTTTAGCTTAGTTGAATTAAGCTAGCCAAAGACGTTTCCAAGTTATTTTTATTCAACACAAAAGACAAAAAGGTATCTTATGTAAAGGAGTTTTTTCCTGCAAAGTAAGATTTATGACAGAAATGAAGTAGAGAAAAAAAATTAAGAAGGACGCTTTAAAAATAAAAATGTTGCTTTTTTGTGTGGACATGATGTTTTCTTTTTATCTGTAAGAAAAACTCTCACTTTAGTGTTTTTGAGTTTTGGTTAAATAAAAAATGGTCTTCTATTAGTGAAGTTGTCCGTGCTTCCTGGTGTTTGAGTTAAGCTGTGTATGATTCTGTTCCAGGGGGTGATGGTAGGGATGGGTCAGAAGGACAGCTATGTTGGAGATGAAGCCCAAAGTAAGCGAGGTATCCTGACACTGAAGTACCCCATTGAACATGGCATAATCACCAACTGGGACGACATGGAAAAGGTGAGGGCTGACGTCAGACTGAGAAAAGGGAAAGTAAAGCCCTTCAGCAGCTAAACTTCATTTTCCTCATTGAACAGATCTGGCACCATACTTTCTACAATGAGCTCCGTGTGGCACCAGAGGAGCACCCCACCCTGCTGACTGAGGCCCCCCTCAACCCCAAAGCCAACAGAGAGAAGATGACCCAGATCATGTTTGAGACCTTCAACGTGCCGGCCATGTATGTGGCCATTCAAGCCGTGCTGTCCCTGTACGCCTCAGGGCGCACCACTGGTGAGTCTCGACCAGGATCTGCTGTTCTGATGGAGCCCGTGTTCGATCGAACCCGTTTCTGTGTGTCTGCACAGGAATTGTGCTGGACTCTGGTGACGGCGTGACCCACAATGTTCCCATTTATGAGGGTTATGCTCTTCCTCATGCCATCATGCGTCTGGACCTGGCTGGGCGGGACCTGACTGACTACCTGATGAAGATCCTAACAGGAGAGAGGTTACTCGTTTGTCACCACAGGTAGGACTGAATGTTTTTCTACAAATTCCCTTCAGATTTCTATTTGTTTTTTTGTTAAACCTTTACATTTTGAGAAACTTTTCAAATAAAAGAAAAAGCTGATTTTTGTTGTTGTCTTTCATATAGCGTAATAAATTACGAAATTAAATAATAAATTAAAATAATCTCAGTCAGAACCTGATAATTTGAAAAAGGTAGACAGCTTTACAAGAGGGCATTCACTTTAGAGTCATTTGATTATTTATTTATTAATAAGACAAAATGATAAATTTGTTTTATTTGCTTTAAGTATTAGTAAGTTTTTTTTTGTCACACTAAAACCTTTTTAGTTCTTTTTTCGTTAAAATAATTTTTTAAACTAAGTTGAAAAAGTCCCCATTGAAGGAACAGAAAATCATAAAAGAAATCATATGTTACAGCCAAAAAATATTTAGCTGAACCTAATAAGAAAGAATATGCCAATATAAAACCTTTGTCTTCACGGAACCCTTAAAGATGCCAAAAACAAAAGTACATGAAAAGGTTTCAAATTAAGATTAAAAACCCACAGCAAAGTGAATAAATGTTCCAACCAAACAAAATAACAAGATCTACATAAAGTGAAACACAAAGTTGTCGTAAAATGTAGGACAAGACACAAAAAGACTTTCTTTTTCATATTGAAGAGAATTATGAGTCAGCTTCAGGGTAAAAGTATTTTTCACTAAAGTTCTTCAAAAATCACAAAATGCAGTTTTGTCTATCATCAGGTCTGTCAACGTGTGGTACCACTTCCTGTCCTCAAGCCAAGAGTGAAAATGAAAACCTCAATGTGAACAAAACACCCTTGACTTTTGACAATGTTGCGAAACCTAACCAGAACCTTTCCTTTGTAGCTGAACGGGAG
The DNA here is from genome assembly GCA_037389245.1 of Oryzias sinensis. NCBI lineage: Eukaryota > Metazoa > Chordata > Actinopteri > Beloniformes > Adrianichthyidae > Oryzias > Oryzias sinensis. The sequence continues at coordinate 17,144,531 of CM074509.1, read as the reverse complement.
ATCGTTCGAGACATCAAGGAGAAGTTGTGCTATGTGGCTCTGGACTTTGAGAATGAGATGGCCACCGCTGCCTCCTCCTCCTCCCTGGAGAAGAGCTACGAGGCGCCGGACGGTCAGGTCATCACCATTGGCAACGAGTGTTTCCGCTGCCCAGAGACCCTGTTCCAGCCATCCTTCATTGGTAAATCATAGCTAGAAACACAGGAACAGTCTTGATATTAGTGCCATTTACCATCAACATCTGACCTTTTCAGGCATGGAGTCCGCTGGCATCCACGAGACAGCGTACAACAGCATCATGAAATGCGACATTGACATCAGGAAGGATCTGTACGCCAACAATGTCCTATCTGGAGGAACCACCATGTACCCGGGAATTGCTGACCGCATGCAGAAGGAGATCACCGCCTTGGCCCCGAGCACCATGAAGATCAAGGTGATCAGGACTCAAAAGTCAAGCTGATGCACCTGGATGAATGTTTTTCCAACCTCCTCCTATCCTCTCTCCTTCCTATAGATCAACATTGCTCCCCTGAAAAGAAATACTCTGTGTGGATTGGGGGCTCCATTCTTGCTTCGCTGTCCACCTTCCAGCAGATGTGGATCAGCAAGCAGGAGTATGACGAAGCTGGACCCTCCATTGTACACAGGAAGTGCTTTTAAGTCTTCAAGCTGCAACAAACACTCTATCTTTCCATCCAAACCTTCCGTATCTGCTATTCCTTTTGCTGTATATAAATGTGCTGTTATAATAAACTGTGTTTTTGACAGCTTCTGTGTCTGTCTGGAGATACTGGTTATGGAAACTCAAAAAATGGTTCTGTAGGAACAGCTTCTAGTGTTTATGCTTCATGCAAAAGAGTCAAGTTAGCTTAAAAAGAGCTCAGCGATGCCTTCACATTCATTTAGCAGTTGTGGGTCCGCCGTTTCCATATCTGAGCCTCTGGCTCCTTGAAAATTCTATCATCTGAAAAACACTGCATGCAGGTCTTCTATCAGCTTCTTGAAAGTGGGTGGGCAGGCTGAAAATGTAGGTGCAAGATAAAACAATTAGCATTTTATAACATCTCCATCAATATGAACTTGAACCATCAATTTGTCCATTTTTTTTTTATTACAGCAAAAGAGAACTCAAAAAAACACTATAAACTACCCATGTATTCACCTATATCAACTATTTTACATGCATCTTTATAAAAGGAAAAAAAACCCTAATGCAGTTACTTAAAGAAACCACTGGAGTGTATTACTTGGGTACAACTCTACCACAAAAGTAAAAAGATCTTGTTAAAAGGATGTTTTGTATACATGTCAGTTTTTAGGCAATGTAAAGCAAATTCGTGCATGTTTTTTTTGACCGGTAGACTGAGCACAACTTTACTCAGTCCCTTTCCAATTCCATTTTATAAATACGTTTTGGTCAAATACTTAATTGATAAGTATAATCTACTGAATCTTGCTTTGAGGCAATATAGTACTTTTGGCAATTATTGTTTGCTTTGCTGCAGTTCAAGTCAAAAGATCTGACAGAAGACATGAAAGTCCCGAATGTGTCTACACTAGTTTTTTTTTCAGGAATGCTTGCCATTGGGGTAAGGAACAGAAGGTCACTGACAGCCCATTTTGTAGAGCATGTAGTAAAATTGGTAGTTGAAATGCTGTGAAGTCCTAGTCCGGTTTTACTTAACTTCTCCAGTTTACATTTTTCACCCTGCACTTCTAGGGCCACCATGTTGCCCCAATCACCCTAATTTCAGGGTTTTTAAAATTTAGTCAGTTCCCATTAATGGGGAGCAGGAGTATCGAAGTAAGGTACCATCATAAAAGACTGAACAGGATTGGAAATGTTAGAATCATTTTTTATTTAAGATGAGCGGACACAGTCTGGTTGGCGGCGTCGGACACAGTCCGGTTGGCGGCGCCGGACACAGTCTGGTTGGCTGCTGGACACAGTCTGGTTGGCGCGCGACACAGTCTGGTTGGCGGCGTTCGACAGTCTGGTTGGCGCGGCCGACACAGTCTGGTTGGCGGGCGCTGGACACAGTCTGGTTGGCGGGCGCCGACACAGTCTGCTGGCGGCGCCGACACAGTCTGGTTGGCGGGCGCTGACACAGTCTGGTTGGCGCGCCGACAGTCTGGTTGGCGCGCTGACAGTCTGGTTGGCGGCGCTGACACAGTCTGGTTGGCGGCGCTGACACAGTCTGGCTACGGGCGCTGACACAGCTCCGGGTTAGCGGCGCTGACACAGCTCCGGTTGGGCGCTGGCGGCCCGGTTGGCGCGCCGACACAGCTCCGGTTGGCGATGCTGGATACAGTCTGGCTAGCGGCGGCTGACACAGCTCCGGTTGGCGCGCTGACACAGCTCCGGTTGGCGGGCGCGGACACAGCTCCGGTTGGCGGCGCTGGACACAGCTCCGGTTGGCGCGCCGACACAGCCTGTTGGCGCGCTGACACAGCTCCGGTTGGCGGCGCCGACATCTGGCTGGCGGCGTCGACACAGTTCGTTGGCGGCGCTGACACAGTCTGGTTGGCGCGACACAGTCTGGTTGGCGGCGTCGGACACAGTCTGGTTGGCGGCGCCGGACACAGTCTGGTTGGCGGCGTCGGACACAGTCTGGTTGGCGGCGCGACAGTCTGGTTGGCAGGGTCGAACAGTGCTGCTAACTGCTAGTTCCTTCCGTCTGATCTTCAAATTGCAGTTTTCCAAGTGATGCCTCAGCTTCCACCTCCTTGAATTCCAGTTCTAGAAGTAGAAGAAACAACATTTGGTTGCAGAACTCTCATCTCCTTATTGAAATGGTCAAGTTTTCTTCCCACTTCAACATTGAAATCAACAAACCGGCTCTTCATTTTTTAATAACCACATTTACCTTTAACTTGTCCTTTCAACCCAGAATCCAGCGACTGTAAAAGATCAAGGCTTCTCTTAAGGACAAAGCCTGTTTTAGGAGGAAATACTTTTAGGCTTAAGATTCTGTTAATAATTGTAAAATAGTGTCTGTTTTCTCACCATCTCTTTCTTCCCAGACGCTCTGGAAACAGCCAGGTCTTCTTTACGCTGTAAGCTCCAAGCTGTGAAGAAACACATTGGAAGGGCAACATCAAGGATAGCTACATTATGATTCCCTTCTAATGGCTGTGTTTTGGCCTGTTGGGTCTTTTAACAATGATATAAAAATAATAATTAAATCCCACATACCTTTTATATAAAGCAAAGCACCAGCACTAAAAGGGCCACAAATGAATCATTCCCCATCTTGACAGACACTGAATGAGAATCCAACAACCAAGAGGAGCTTAAAAAGTTCCTCCTGCAGGTCACACAGCTGCTGTTCATCTCCTCTAATTGTCTTCCTCCTCAGAGCAGCTTGACTCACTTTGATTGACACTCATCTGATGAAACTTCCCAGAGTTTACACAGCAGGTTGTTTTCATGTGATTTTATGTTTACTGTAATATTTGATCATTCTGCCGCAGATGTCATGTTAAGTAAAATCACAAGAGTTAAAAGTAAACAAATCAAACAAAACAATGTGCTTGAAAATGAGGGTAGTAGAAAATTCCTTATGGTCCCACCCCTTTTCTCAACACACCTTATGTTGTGTATATTTCTACTATGTGCTCTTTTTTCCTATAAAATATCTTTCAAATTACCTTTCTGTACAGCAGCTATACAGAATGACATTTGTTTTTTCTTTTTATTGATCATTTTTGCCTTGTAAAGTTCCCATCAGACATCTTAGTTTATTTGAATGCATGTAAACTTTTGCTTTGCTTTAAAACGTCATCCAATTAGTTCCTTAAATCCACGCCACAAACTAATAAGCACATTTTCTTTTTTTGTTGTATGAATATTCTGCTTTTTGAAGTTCAGCTGATTTCTTTACGTGTGACCCCCATCTCTATCCTTGAACATTTGTTGTATGTTTACTGGAAGTAAGTTATTTCTGCCTTTAACATGATGAGTGCTGTTTTAAGTTTAATTTCTTCCCATAATGTCAATAAACCCAACTTTAAAAACAGTGCGTTTGTATGTGTCCCATAATCCACACCATGAACTATTCCAGTAGCTTTATTTACTATATTTACAATAAACGCTACTATAAATGTAGTAGTAGTATGGATGGATATATTAAGAAACGTGCTTTGTGATTGAGTGTATGGCATGTTTTTCCTAGAGCTGCTATACTTTTAGCAAGTTTAGCTCCAACTTGCTTTATTTGTGGCATCCAGTTTATTTTGTAGTCCTAAATTACTCTAAGGAACTCAATTTCTGTCACTCTTTCCAAAACCGGATTATCAATAGAAACTTTTACTCATGTAAAAAATGTTATGATCAATAGTGTCAAAAGCCTTTTTCAGATCCACGAACTCTCCTACTATGAACGCCTTATTTTCTGTGTCATTTATCATTTCTCCAGTTAGTTGGGCGAATCACCATGGATATTGATCTATTTTTTTATGAAACCATATTGATTGTCGGACATTAATTGTGTTTCTTAACAAAATGTCCCAGCCTTGTGTGGAATACTTTTTTGAACTGAAAATTACATCATTTGACAACAACATGGAGGTTTCCTTGAATCTCTAGTAACATTGAGAACGCCAGTTCTCAGAATGTATATTTGTGTTCAAAGTCAGGATGTCTGATTTATGTTTTTATATCGCTATTTAGAGTCAACAGACATGTTCCCACCCAAAGAATGGTGTTCCAGTGATGCAGATTCAGCAAAGACTGTGAGAAAGCTGTGAGAACTGAGGACAAAAGACAAAATCTAGGGGTGTAAGAAAAAATGGATTCTCAGAAGTTATCAGATATTTCATTTGGCAATGCTTGTATTGATTTGAAATGCTGCTGAAAAAAATATTTGATTAGATAAATAATTAAATATTTAATTTATAATTTTTTCATCATCATGTAGTTCAGGATCTTACTTTTTTATTCCACTTAAACCACGAACCACTAGTTACATCAACTCATACCAAGCCTTTTTCAGGATCTCTGCCCCAAAACAACAATTAGATTTTGCAAGAACCATCTCGGGGTAGATATCCAATCATTAGTCTCATGGTTTTTGTTAGAGAGCTCTCTTCGAATAACACTCGATCAGTTTTACTAAGGATGGGTACTCGAAAATTAGTTTCATGTACGGTATCAAGCGGCATGCTGGAAGGCCCGGTATCGTATAAAACATAGATTTTGATGCTTCTTTTTAGACATGTAAATGACTTGTATTCTATTCCATTTTGCTGTGCAATTCTAGCCAATCATTTTACCTTTCCAGGGATTTTGGGTGGCCTCATATAAGAACGGGTGAGGCTGTGAAGATGCGCAAAGGATTTTTCAAAAGGCGAAGCGAATAAACCTACGATCAAGGGACACTGTTGGAATAAAACTTTTCCACACGTCTTTTCAGTGGATACTGATCCATTAATCTGATCTGGCGGGGAGTACCAATGTTTTCGCTGGACAACAGCTTTTCATCGCTGTAGGAAGTATTGGCGGCGCCAGGGAGGCCGAAGGGGAAAGACTGTTAGTCTTCGTGCCAACAGCTCCTTGACGTTCGTGTACTGCGCCTGTCGTCCCCCGGAGCATCGAGCCTGAGGAGGCTGTTTCTGAGTCCTAAGCCCTGCCTGATTCGATTCAATTCAATTTTATTTATATAGCCCAATATTACAGCAATTGTTGTCTCAATGGGCTTAATACAGCTAATTATATAAGAACATGAAATCCGTCACAAAATACAATAGGTAATTGGAAAACTAAACAGACTAAACTAAACTGGGCATCCCTGCCCTTAGATGTCCATTATTTGACACAGCATCACTGGCCAAGAAATCCCAACAACGCTTGCATTCAGAACTGAAGAGGGCCAGAGCTCCCCATCATGCAGACCTTCTACAGGGGGGCCATCGAGAGCATCCTGACCAGCTGCATCACCGTGGTACGGAGCCTGCACCGCTGGCCCCGAAGACTCTGCAGCACATTGTGAGAACAGCTGAGAAGATCGTTGGTGTCCCTCTTACTAGCCTCTCGACATTTAACGCCTCCTGGGCCTCACCCGCAGCCATCAGGATTGCAGGGACCCCCACACCCATCCCAGAGACACTTCAGCCTGCTGCCATCAGAGAGGAGGCTGCAAAGTCTCCAGGCCAGAACCAGCAGACTCAAGACAAGCCCATCAGGCGATATGACACTAACCTCCCTGCCCTCCCCCCTCTGGCCCTCCACCCGTCCTACAAGCCCACACTGAAAATCCTTCACAACAGTTCAGATCACCACCTTCACCAAAGACTGCCATCACTGACTCATCCGGGACATTGATCTTAGCACTGTTGTCACTTTAAACTGCACTTAACCATCTCATTGCTTCTGCACTTACACTACTGTTATTCTTCTTCTTATTATTGCTGTCTTTTTTTTATTTTTTTTTTAAGTCGTTTATTTATTTATTTATTATTTTATATGCTGCTTGCACTGTGGGGTGAGAGGAAAGCAATTTCATCTAAAGGTATGTCTTATGGATGCAGTACATTTGACAATAAAGCCGACTTGACTTTGACTTTGATTTGTAAGGAAAAACAGATTCTGGGGGACAAAAGAAGAAACTCCAGAGGTGTCCATACATAAAGGAGGTTCCTCACCTAGATGAACTCTAGAGAAGAATTAGCTTATCTAACTCTACAATTACATGTTTAAATAGTCCAGCAGATGGGCTTCATCCAGATGGAATTGGGGATCTATTGTGGTGTGAGACGAGCCAGAGGCAGGATCCACAGGCACACCAGTTAATAACAGACCGCCATATGACACCTGATCGCTGAGGCTGAGGTAGCCTGGTGCTGGCTCACAGACAGATCAGTGAGATTCTAGTTTGTTGGAGGAAGAGCAATCCATCAAATCTAAGGCAGTACAGAGGAGATACGTTCTGCTAAATCCTCACCCAATGATGCGGTCTTGACTTCGACACCAAGGAGTTTTTTATTGTTAAAATCCAGATCTTTCATGAATAAAACATCTATGTGGAAAGATTTTCTTTGAAGCTCAGGCTGGATTTTCTGAGGATTGTTGAAAGCTGGATTCCACCTTGGTCAGTCAGGTGCTCTGCTGAACTTTTTACCTGATGACTGTTATGTTTTTAATGTTCCAAGATCAGTGGGCAGAGGAGGTGAGCTGCTTTGCTTCCAGGATATAATATATATTGGTCTCCTTATATGCCTAAAGCCTCAGTGACGAGGCTTTCAGCTGGTTCAGAATGGAGCGCTAGATTTATTCTGTGGTACTAAGCAATTTGGGTTAATAATTATTTTGCTAGTTAGGCTTAAAATATTCACCCATTTAGTCCCTAGGTTCTTCGGACCAGTGTGTGCTACTGGTTCCGAAAACCAAGTACAAGTGCCAGGAAGACCTAACGTCTACTATGTTGGCTCTTAAACTGTGGAATAAACTGCCACCGGCCACCTTCTTGGAGAGTTTTAAAGCTAAACTGTTCCTCCACTATCCCGCCTTAGTGTCTGCTTAGCTGACCCTTTATTGTTTCTAATTCTTGTTTCATTGTTTTAATCATCCAGCATCACCAGATAAACTCCACAGGGTACCTATTTTAAAAAAAAATAACTATTTTTATTAACTATCTTTGAAATTTAGCAATACTTTTTTGGCTATACTTGTATCGATTTATAATTTTCCACGACAATATTTGAATGGTTATTTAGTTTAGCGTCTAATTTTTTTTTTTTCATTTAAACCCCAACCACTTGTTGGCTTCACAACACATTGAGCTCTTGAGCAGAGCGCCATTAATCAAGACTAAAAACAACAACAACGCCTCACAAGAACGATAAGTTGTGTTAGATGTTCAGTTACATGGTTACATGTTACATGGTTCAATGAGACATGTGCAACTTAGTTTTAGCTTGGGGTGGGTAACAACCAACAACATTTTCACTTCCAACCAGCAGCAAAGTTCTTCACTCTGGACCAAAAGAAGACTCACAAATTTAATAATATTCCCAAAAGATGACCAGTCCTCCAAACCAGAAGGCTGAGATGATTAAATATATCAATTCCAGTGCCTTCATGTGTCCTCTCTCCAGCAGTCCCCCATCTTCCTCACAGAAAACAGCAACTGCCAAAAAGCTTCTAAATGTGTTTCATTTTCTTGATATTTTGAACTATTCTGTGCATAAAATGAGAAAATGTTTGTAAAACAAAAATCAGGAAGTTCCTGATTTACGTGAGTTTTTTTTTGTCATGATGAAATGTGGTCTGTCTATGTGTGTAATTACCCAAAACATCCACAAGAGGGCCCTCACAGTTAAAGTTAAAATCATTTCCCTTTTACATAATATTAAACAGTCTGAACCTGGCTAAAGGCAGAAAGCAAGGCAGAAACTTCCAGCTTGAGAGCTTTTGATTTCCCTTTGTGGACAGGAAAAATAGAAAAATAAGCAAGGCGGGGGGGCGGCGGGGGGGGTCTTTACAACATAACTTCTGCTCGGAGACAAAGTCTGGCTAAATTGATGATGTCATGAAATATATATATAGAGATCAGTGAGGAGAAACAGAGTAACGCTATCTTCAGTTGTGTGCATCAAACATTGAACTGTCACAACTGCTATTGGAAACATGTCATAACATCTCCAAAAGGTCACATGGCTTTGCATCGATTTTGATATAGATTTGTTGAACCCAAACAATCACACCGCAACAGAAGATTTCACGCATACAATGTACAGTTTGAGCTTATATCCATTAATAAACAAACCGAGCAGAATAACATCAACAACAGCGCAACTTTGATAGACCATATATTCACAAACTGCCCAGAAAACAGAATAAAAAGTGGATAACTAATGACGGACAGCAGTGACCACCTTCCGGTATTTGCAAACTATGAATGTGTTTGTAGAGGAATAAAAGAGAAAAGGAAAAAATAGTTTACAGAAGAAAATGAACAAGAATCGATAAATGCATTTAAATCAGAACGGGGGTTGCTCTCCTGGTTGGACTGGGGCAGCGGCTTTTTCCCTGCGGCTCTCCCTGCTCTCTGGCTCTGGGGCCTCACGGTGTCCTGCTGGCTCCTGGCCTGTGGTCGCCTCGGGTTGTTTCCCTGCCTGCTGCCGTAGGCCTTTGGGGGGTTCTGGCTGCTGCAAGGGGGTCTTGGTGTGGGGGGTGGCTACGCCCCTCCTTCTTTTCACATTCCACCATCCATTTTAGAAGAACATAAACACTCACTTAAGCATAGCTGTTAGCTCACCTTTGCACTAATTTTGCGTGATTGATTGAACGAAATATCTCACACTAGTTGTTTTGAAGGCATAGGTATATGTTTGTGAACACCATCTGTTTTGTGTACATGTTCTATTGTGGACATTTTTGCAGCTAGCAGGTGTGTTTTATAACATTTGAGTGTGTGTGTGACAGAACCCGCCTCTTGAGATTTGTACATCTGTACTCACTGTAATGATAAACAAACCAGTAGCTTGATGCTTTATGCTGCTTCATGGTTTTATCCCCCTCTCCGATAATCACCCCCTCCTATTCCCTCAACATCCCTCCCTTTTTCTTCCCTTTCTTTTTCCGTCCGTCAAACACAAAAGATTTTCAACATGATTAAAATGAATAAAGCTTGGTCTTCGACATAAAGGTTTATTCAGACACTGGTTTAGTCTGAAGATTAATAACCCCTGTTGTTAAAGTAAAATATGTCCAACACAAGAGGCCCTCAGCTCTCATCTGTCTGCCTAGCTGTTGGACAGGACAAGTTAAAAAAATAGATTAAAAAATAAACCTACAAGATGTCACTGATGGTACTTAACAAGGCAAGAAATGATCAATAAAAAGAAAGAAACAAATGTCATTTCTGTATAGCTGCTGTACAGAAGGTAATTTGAATGTTTTATAGGAAAAAGAACTGTAAGTAGAAATATGCACAACATAAGGTGTTGTAAAAAAGGGTGGGATCATAAAAGATTTTTCTTCTACCCACTCCTTTTCAAGCATTACTGTTTTGTTTGATTTGTTTATTTTTAACCTTGTGATTTTATTTCTAACATGACATCTAAGTGCAGAATAATCAAATATTACAGTAAACATAAAATCACATGAAAACAACCTGCTGTGTAAACTCTGGGAAGTTTCATCAGATGAGTGTCAATCAAAGTGAGTCAAGCTGGTCTGAGGAGAAAGACAATTAGAGGAGATGAACAGCAGCTGTGTGACCTGCAGGAGGAACTTTTTAAGCTCCTCTTGGTTGTTGGATTCTCATTCAGTGTCTGTCAAGATGGGAGCTGATTCATTTGTGGCTCGTTTAGTGCTGGTGCTTTGCCTTAGCAAAGGTATGTGGGTTTAATTATTATTTTTATATCATTGTTAAAAGACCCAACAGGCCAAAACACAGCCATTAGAAGGGAATCATAATGTAGCTATCCTTGATGTTGCCCTTCCAATGTGTTTCTTCACAGCTTGGAGCTTACCAGTAGCAAGGGAAAACCTGAGCGCTGTTTCAGAACGTCTGGGAAGAAGAGATGGTGAGAAAACAGACACTATTTACAATTATTAACAGAATCTTAAGCCTAAAAGTATTTCCTCCTAAAACAGGCTTTGTCCTTAAGAGAAGCCTTGATCTTTTACAGTCGCTGGATTCCAGGTTGAAGGGACAAGTTAAAGAAGGTAAATGTGGTTATTAAAAAATGAAGACGAGGTTTGGTTTCAATGTTGAAAGTGGGAAGAAAACTTGACCATTTCAATAAGGAGATGAGAGATCTGCAACCAAATGTTGTTTCTTCTACTTCTAGAACTGGAATTCAACGAGGTGGAAGCTGAGGCATCACTTGGAAAACTGCAATATGAAGATCAGACGGAAGGAACCCAGCAGTTGGCAGCACTGTCCGACGCCGCCAACCAGACTGTGTCCGACGCCGCCAACCAGACTGTGTCCGACGCCGCCAACCAGACTGCGTCCGACGCCGCCAACCAGACTGCGTCCGACGCCGCCAACCAGACTGCGTCCGACGCCGCCAACCAGACTGCGTCCGACGCCGCCAACCAGACTGCGTCCGCTCATCTTAAATAAAAATGATTCTAACATTTCCAATCCTGTTCAGTCTTTTATGATGGTGCACTTGGTGAAAAGATCTACATTTACTCTGAATGTGTGGAAAAAGGGAAGCAGGTTCTACTCATGGCTTAAAGTCATCAGACCCTCTGTAAAGAAACTCTGTATAAAACAGATTCCAGGTGGGGGTGAAGAAACCTCAGGGGTCTCCACTTGCAGGAGGGATCCTCCCCTAGGACAAACAGGTACCAGGACTGTTGGAGGACTTAACTTATCTGACAACTACATGCTTGAATAGTGTAGCAGATGGGCTTCATCCAGATGGAGTTGAGGGGCGGCTAGGGCACAAGACGAGCCAGAGGTTAGGCCCACTGCCAAATACAGGAGCATGAACGAGCCAGCTGGTATCTGGAATCACTCATAGTTCACCAGAGGGGAGTGGGAAAGGGGGACAACACATGAAGTGGGATAGTGGTTGGCAAGAGGGCTAGCCACTATCCCACTGTGCAGCCCCTGTCTTGGAACTAATTCACAAAAAACTGAAAATTTCAATGTTGTCAGCCTGGAAGGGAAACTTTGCCAATGATTCTCCAGAAATGACTTATTGTATTTTTTTTATTCAATAGTTTCTTTGTTCTTACATTTACCCTACAACATTTTCCGCTGTCTGTTCAAAAAATAGTTTGCAAAAATAAAATGTGGAGTTGAGCGTCATTTCTCTTAAACTACCCCCCCCCCCTTCTACTTCACCGACAGCTTCATCCACAGGACTTTGAAGGTGAAAACCCACATGAGTTTGATCCATCTGGTCAAAGCTGACCATTTCCCGAGTTCAAGTATCCAAGCCGAGCAAATTTAGTGCTTCACTTTGGCATCAATCTAACACGACACACAAACTTCCATCCATGCCGTAACTTATCGACATTTATTCACAAAGAGAAATCCAACTGAAGAGATTGAGATGTCATTGAGCAACAGGGAACACAAATGACAGACATAAACGCCTGAAAACATTCAAAGACCATCATTTCCGTTCAGTTTTATTGATATAGCCCAATCCTACAATAGTTATCTCAATGGGCTTCATACCGATAATTGTAAAATAAACATGAAATTAGTCATAAAATACAATAGGTAATTGCTAAACTAAACTGAACATACTAAGAAACCGGCATCCCTGCCCAGAAAAAAGACAAAAAAACAAACATTTCTTCTTAAACTATGTTTTTACAGTACTTTTGAAGTTGGTCTGAAGTTGTGAAAAAACAACTTAACTTTATGTTTGAAAATTTGTTTCACCTAAATAGAAATAAAGACAAGAAACCTCACAAGAAGGACAAAAAGCTATTTCCTGCATTTATTTATCAGGAAACAAAAAGAAACAACATTTTTCTAAGCTCCACCTTACAAACACAAACAGATATAACAAATACAAAAATTTTGACAATTTCAGCAAATAAAATCATTAACCCTAAAGCTTAAACTAAAAGCGAAGTCTAAAGTTTCATAAACTGCAAACATGAAGAAATCCAAAAACAGAAAACAAACATAAAATATTAAACAGCAAATCCAGAGTTTGTTAACCCCAATAAACAATCAGTCTAAAGAATGTTTGTGTCAGAAAAAAATACTTCTTGTTTTAAACTTTAATCTAATTTCTCCTCATAAAAACAAATAAACATAATTACATGTCTTTATTCATTCAAAGCAACGTCTCTGATTTTTTCTTACAGCTCTCGCAGTTTGAAAAATGAGACAAAAATGTGTAAAAATGATTTTTCACAATTTCAGCCAAAAAAAAAAGACTAAAGCTCACTCTTCCCATCTTTTTCCTGTCCCTTGAACACACCAGCTGCTTCGCAGGTGATCCTGATACAGATGATGACCTGCAGCTTCAGCTCTGGAGCTGCTGTGACGGACACATATCAGAGTGACACGCTGACCCCCCCCTCAGGGAGAAACCATGAAGGTCACAGACAGCAGCGTGATCCGCTTACACCTTCAGGTCCTCTATGGGATTTCTGTGAAGCGTCTGGAGAAGAGAAAGGAGAGGCTGGTCCTGAGCGGGGCAAAGGTCTTCGGGGTTCCTTTGGAGAGCTTACCTAGACAGTACCTTCCCGAGTTTGGGCTAGTGCCGTGGTGAGTGTGAACAGCAGCATGAGCAGGGGGGGGGCAGAGGACCTGAAAACATGTTGGGTGGTGTGTTCTCCAGCTTCTTGGTGGATTCCTGCTCTTTTCTGCTGGAGCGTGCCGGGAGTGTGGGCCTGTTCAGGAAGTCAGGCTCTCTGCCTCGCATCAAGGCGCTCAGGGTAAACGACTCCTTTATTTGAAACTACTCATTCTAGTGGGCAATCTGGCTCTGTTTCAAATAAAAACTGAAGCAAAACAATTATAAAAAAACGTTTTTTCATGTTTTAAGGTAAGTTCATTGTTCATTTTGGAAATGCTGTTTTTGTTTCTCTTTAAATGGTGGCATTTCTGTAAGGAACGCGTTTATGGGATGACCGGCAAAGCTGAGGATGTCCATAAAATATTTGCCCAGTCTTCTCCGCCACACCATCACACTCCCACCACCAACATATTGGTGCTGTATTGGAGCAGCAATAAGGACTGAGATCTGGGTTCTGTCTGCACCTTGACTTGATCATCATCCTCATTGGACATAACCGTTCTCCCACATCTTGTGGTTCGATGACAGGCCCCCTCTCACTAAACACAAACAATCAGGTTTTTAAAATGCATAAAATAACATTTTTACTGAGATATGGAAATGTATGTCGGGCTTGTCGGGAAATGGAACCAAAAAACCCCAATTAATTTATTTATCCATTTGGGAGGTTCCCGCATGGAAATTGGAAATATGCGATGGAGATGTCAATTTCCATGCGGGAACCTCCCAAATGGACAATTAAAGTTGTCTATCTATCTATCTAATCTATCTTAAAAACGGGAATAAAATCCAGACCCAAGAAGTATAGTAGTAGTAGTAGTAGTAGTAGTATTTGGGTTTTTCTTTTACTCGTAACCCTTGTGCTATCCTAGGCACTTTACCATTGGAAGTTGGGTCATCTAGACCCACTAGACAGTGCTCTGAACCTTTTTTCTTCAATGATTTGTGATCTTAACTGGTGTCCATGGATTACATGAAATCTTTCCACCTTTATCCACCTTTGTCATGGTGGGGAGAACACGTCAATGTGAGGGTGGGGTCATCTAAGATAGCACAAGGGTTAAAGGGTAACTGCTGAAAATGCATCACATCTTAGAAGGAACAGAACCTTCAATGGTTTAATGTATTAGGATTAAAAACTGGATGAAGTGTTGTTGGGTTATTTTTTAACAGTTTGTTGGTCAATAAAAGCGAAATCATTGGAAATAATCACACTACTAAAAAACAAAAAAAATCTGCCTCAGCTAGTTTGACTCGTATTCTATTTTTGTTCTCACATTGAAGGGTTTTGTGCCATTTTTATCAATTTAGCCTTTATTTAGTTCTTCTGGAATGGCCCGTGTTTGCCGTTTCAGGCCAAACTGAACGGCGGTGAGGGCTGCCTGTCCACGGCCCCGCCGTACGACGTCGCTGCCCTCATCAAACAGTTCTGCAGGGAGCTTCCAGAGCCGCTCCTGCCATGCGAGCTCCATGCAGCTCTACTGAAGGCGCAGACGCTGCCCGGCCTGCAGGACAGGATGTCTGCCCTCCAGCTGCTGTCCTGCCTGCTGCCTGCAAGAAACTGCTCCAGTCTGCATTACCTGTTTCACTTCCTGTCCAAAGTTTCTCAGAGGTAGAAAAAAATCAAACCTCTTTGAGTTTGTCTGCTTTGTCCTTTTTCATGTTTGGTCAGCCTGAATTTTGTTTTAGTACGTCTGTTTGAGTATAAGTATACTGCAGAGCATGTGTGCTGTAGTACACAAGTATACTAATATTTTGGAGTAAATTGGAACATTTCAAGTTTATAATTTATACATGGTATATAAAAGTAAACCTTGTCTTATTGTGAGGTAGACTGAGTTCAGATCCAAATCGGCTTAAAGACAATGAAATACCCGATTGTTACTTTTTGAAAACATATTTTAACTTGGAAAGAAATTTTGTAAATTCTAAATTTGAATTTTGAAATAAAGAAAAACCTAAAACCGTTATCAAATGGAAAACAATTATTTGTAACGGCTGCTGCTCTGTATTTCCATCTTTTATTTTTTCTTTCCATTTTGGTCATCAATTTTAAGTTTCAATTGTGAATTTTAGTTTTTAGCATTGATCCTAATTTGGAGTGGGGGTGGGGCTTTGAGCCCTAGTGGCTACCTGGACACGGTTGACATTGGGTGACGTGACGGCGGTTATGGTGTCAATTTCACCTCAGAACGTCATCCGTCCTCTGATGAACCAAACTTTGGGAGAGTATTAGAACCACATCAAATCCAAGTAAAATTTCATAGCTGTGATAAAAATATGCAAAATTGTTTCTGGAAATATTTTTTAACAGACCATATCCCCAAATTATTGTCTATCCCCCAAATTTCTCTTTTTAAGAATTTAAAGATTTGTGTTTCAGTGGATCTGGAAAAATATGTAAAAGCTACAACAACAAAAAACATTTTGGTTAGAATAGTTAGTTAGTTTGTGACCTAACTGAGCTAAAAAAAACCAAAAAAACTCCAACAGCAAATCTGGGTAAAGCGACTGAGGCCACAAATGTCTGCAGAGCTAAAAGGGTCAAAAAGCTGTTTAACCCGTCAGAGTGAGGAAAACATGTTTTCTCTCCAGAAATGATGGGTGGCTGTTGCTCAGCGAGCTGGACAGCTATTCCAGTTATTGGTCAGATGTTCAAATCCCTGGAGCATCTATGCATAAATTTCAGAAAACTAAAATGTGTTCAAGCTTCTAAATGGTGCAAAATGTCACCTTTAGTGTTAAATATTAGCAGTTAAATATTATTCTTGCTTTTGCCTGGTCTTTATTCTGTAAAGTTAAAAAAGTAAATAAAAAGCAGATTGATAATTGGATTCATTTAAAGTAGAAAAAAAACAAGTCTTCTCACAAATTTTCATTTTCAGATGCTCTGAAAACCTGATGACCAGCTCAAACCTGGCGACGGTCTTCATGCCGTGTCTTTTGCCGCCTCCAAACAAGACGGAAATGTCCCAAGTCCGGCTGGAGCTGCGAGTCCTCGTCCTGCAGACCTTCATCGAAAACCCCCATCTGTTTGGTAATGATCCATCCTGCAAGCCGTCTGTTCAACCTGCCTGTTCTGATCACTGAATGTTCCAGGAGTGATTCCCAAAGCTGTAATGGACAGCATGGACTATTTTCTGAATTTCCATCCTCAGAAGGATGGATGCTCAAAAAAGGGAAAGAAAAACAGTGTCAAAGGTGACACCTAAAGTTTTTTTTCTTTTCTTATTGTCAATATGAAATTGCCAAAAAACCTCTTTTTTTCTTTGTGAAATGCTCACAGCGTCTCTGAAGTCGATGCCTTGGGTTCAGGGGAAGAGCAGACCCACAGTGTCCCCGAATCGAACGTCCGTCGACAAACCCCGACTGAGGAGAAGCTCTGGCATCAACAATTTTCCCAACGTGCAACTTTTCAGGTCTACTCTGCCACAAGCAGGTAAAAGCAGAACATTTCTAGCAAATGTTTCAGACCTGCAGTCTGGTTTTATGGTTTCAAATTCCAAAGATTTCTGCAGAATGATGGATGGGGAGAAACTGCAGCTCTCGAGCTGGAGACGACGTTCCTCACCTTTAGCCTGAGCTTCCTCTTCTCCCTGCACTAATCCAGGATGTCTTCATTCTGGAAAGAGAATGACCTCTATTGCACTTTTTATTTTGTGAAGTTGTTTTTAAATAAATATCTTTTTGTCGACCGTTGACTGTGCCCTCACACTTTGCATTGCACATGTGCAGGACAAGTCTTTAAAGGTGGAATTTAAGTGGAAGATGCTGCTGCATGTGCGCCTCGATCAGTTTATTTTATTTGAACAGCACTTCTACATAAATGACAGCGTTGCAGTGTTTTAAAAAAAAAGCCTTTATTGATAACAACCACATCACGATAAAACCTGAAATAAGATTTGAAAGGATTTTGGAAAATACAAAATGAATTACCAATTGGACACAAGTCCAACGCCCAGCTTTAGAAACTTAAACCCCTGTTCTATATGTCCTCTTATTTTGTAAGTTGGACATGTTGTGAGAATTTTATTAATAAAATGTAAATAATTCAATATTTACTAAATTAATCAAGTGTTAGTTAAAAATTAAACTTTTATAAAAATTTTCATTCTCCACTGTTTCATTGAGTTCAGGTTTTGTTTTGACATAAATTTGGATTTCAGCTCATAAAAACCACAAAAAGAGAATTTCAGCAAATTACAATCCTGTGGACAAATCACCATTTACTTCTCATTTTGGAAAACGATGAAGACAGATATTGTGATCAGTCTTTTTTTTAAACTGACAGGTCCATCTGCAATCCTTCCACTGTCTGGGCAGGAGCCAGGTTCTGCTGGAAGCAGAGATCTGCATCTCCATCCAGATCCTCAGCAGAAGGAATCCTGAAGTCTTCTAGAACGTTCTACTAGACTGTTGCAGTGATTTTGGACTGAAGAAAGCCGAGTTTACCAACACCAGAGCCGGACATTCCAGCCCATGTCATGACTGGCTGATTTCAGCTTGGGTTCTGCTCCTCACCAGTCTTCCTCTGAACCTTTTTAGAGCTTGATTCCCAAATGAAAGTCACACTTTCCTTTCATCAGAAAACGGGACCTTGGACCTCTGGTCAACAGTCCAGACCTTCTTCTTCTTGGCCCAGACTCCGAAGTGGCTCGACCTGAGGAACCTGACAGTCTGGGGACACATGTCCAAGGAGAAAAAGTGCACAGAGAACTCCCAACTGGGATTTTAACCTGGGCCGTCTTGAGCCTCTGGGACAGAAGTGCTAACCGCTACACACTGTGCTGCTTGTACTTATATTTGTTACAATAGCTAATCAACTTTGTGTAAGAATTAATCAAGCTAAATTGGCTTTACAAACCAAATCCCAAAATGTGATTTACAAGCTAAACATTACATTTTTTTACATTAGCAAAACAATTTTTTTAGCAATGTTTTGTGAAAAAGTTTCTGAACTTTAAGTTTAAAAATGAGGTATAATGCCAAATGAAATTAAAACCAAACAAGGGAATGCTGATATTGGTCTAAATGTATGTACACAAGTGCATTTTGTATGCATTAACTGCACATTGATCATTTGTGATCACTAAGCATTTATGAATTGGAACATTGAATTACCTAAGTGCAATCGCTTGAACCAGACAAGGTTTCAGACTCCAGGCCTGGAGGGCCGGCATCCTGCTGGTTTTTCAGAAATCAGGTCCTACGTGCTGCTGATTACCTGGATCAGGTGTGTTTTGAAAAGCTACAATGGCGTGTTAGTCGGAAAAACATGTAGGACACGGCCGTCCTGGGGTTTGACATCTGTGAGGGCATTTCTTTGTGGAAAGTGGCTCAAAACATTTAAGAGAAAATGCATTTCACATGTCTGACGAAACTGCCACATTGACTCCTTTATAAAGAAATAAATGTAATTTTAGGCAGATTAATGAAAAATTGTAAAGATTTTGAATCCAAGAGTTGAATGATGGATCTTTAGATGACATCTTTATTTGAACGTGCGCAGAAGTTATGGCAGCTAAAAATGTCCTCAAACTATTTAAATTAGAGAAATTATTGCAGTTTTACAGCATTGCTGAAAAATTACAAGCTAATGTAAATTGTGTTAATATTTTAAGTCAAACTTGAAACCATGTGATTTTTAAACTCTGTGGTGCTTTTTGTGTATGAAATACTTGAACTTTGATCAGTGGAAAGGAAAAAAACGTGACGTAAAGATCAGATTTCACACCTGCCTGCAGAGCAGCTGCACTCATTCGCTTCCAGTCTTATCAGCCAATAGGAGAAAGCGATTTCTAGTCTCCTAGCAACTGCCTCCAGACCTTCAAAGCTCTCCGGATGTGGACCTTCAAAATAAAACAACGACTTAGATCAATCTCTTCAAACTATCTATAACAAGTACAAGTTCAAGAATTTATTTAAGTTAGAAATCATTTTTAAACACAAGTATATCGAAACAGAGGTTTCATTTTATGCGTTTTATAAGTTTCCAGACGTCTTTGTGACGTAACATTTTACTTTGAAATGTTATCGTTTGGGTTAGCTTGACAACACTCTAGCGCAGGTTTCGTCTTTGGCGTAGCAAGGTAAGATGGTGAACAAAATTATGACAAAACGCAGTTAAATGCGTCGGGAACATCTCTTTTTAAATATATATTAAAAGAATTGGTGTAGGTTTATAATCTACCGCGCGGAGATCATCAGAGTAGTTTTTTCGTCGACCCTAATGTTTGTTTCCGTGGATGTTTGTCTGCGTTTGACCGCAAAATAAACGCTTCGCTGAAAGCTGCGTCTCCTTCAGAGCCGCAGATGACAGAGATGGGAGCCTCGGCGCGGTGGTCGGCGCTCAGCCTGCTCCTCTGCCTGCAGCTCGGCGCGGCCCGCAGCCCCCGCACGGCAGACCAGGTGTCGGAGGCCGACATCCAGCGGCTCCTGCACGGCGTCATGGAGCAGCTGGGCATCGCTCGGCCCCGAGTGGAGTACCCGGCTCATCAGGCCATCAACATCGTGGGCCCTCAGAGCATCCAGGGTCCGTCAGAGTTGTTTATTCTCCTTCACAATGAGATTCCTTTACATGGTGACGTTTAAGAAGCTCTTCTTTAAACAAACACACCTGTCTACACCTAGAGAGCTGAACAACTAAAGAACAACTAACCCCGTTTTTCTTGAAAACACAAATTTTCAGATAGAAGCTGATTTCCTTAGCGCTCCTCCCAAACGCAGTGTCTACTTTCCGCCACCAGGTGGTGCTCATGAGGGGTTGCAGCACCTGGGCCCCTTTGGAAACATCCCCAACATTGTGGCAGAGCTGACAGGCGACAACGTTCCCAAAGACTTCAGCGACGACCACAGCTACCCTGAACCCCCCAATCCCTGTCCTCTGGGAAAGACGGGTACAAAACTCTGTTTCTGTGGCAACGGCTGGCTGTCACAGCTCCTCAGAGGAGTCAGAGTGACCACAGACCAGGTTTGACGGATGAGCCAGGATAATGACAACCGTCTCTGCCTCTCTTCCTGTCTTTAGCGGTTGACGGCTGCCTGGAAGACGCTCCGGATACAGCAGAGTTCAGCCGAGAGTTTCAGAAGCATCAGCACCTGTTTGACCCCGAGCATGATAACCCCGCTCTGACCAAGTGGGTGAGTGTTCAGCCAGACTGCAGTGGCATGATGGGTCACTTCAGCACAGAGAAATTCCTATTACTGCCTTTTTTCTTGTCTTTTGGTTCCAAAAATGTTTTTTCTCTCACTAATGACGATTAAAAAAAAGAAAACCTACAACCAATTTCTAAAAAAAAAAAGTCTGCAAATATCTAAGCATAAACAAATATAGTAATCTAATCCATCAGCAGAAAAAAGTCAAAGAAGCTAAAAATATTAAAATGACATCAGGAGATGGAAGAGCAAACATTTTAATCCTTATTAAGCTAAATTAGATAAAACATGAAAAACGCTGAGCCAATGTGGGATACAGGTGGTGAAAAGACAAAATAATAATGCTAAACACGTCTAAACATTTTACAGGTTGCCGATTTAGCCAAAAAAAAAATGAAGCTAAACGAAAAAGAAAAAAAAGGCACACAATAAAATGATTCAATTCTTTATTACATGACTAAGTTGGGAAAAACAATAAAAGATTTTAAAACTGACATGTAAAACAGAAGCAAAGCTAAATCTTCCTGAACAAATCTAAAAACATCTCAAATTTTACAAGATAACGAAGGAAAAAAATCATTTAGATTTATGTTTTGTGCAGATATTTCATTTTTTTTGCAAATCATTTGAACCTCAGTTCAGTTTGTTGTTGGGTGTCACAAACATGTGTAGCTTTAAGCATTTTTAGTTAAATACCACATTTTGACATTTGTATCGGTTACTATCTCAACGTTTTTTCAGCTAATTTAGCATTTATCTTTTATTTTTATTTTGCTGTTTTTGTTCTATTTTCACATTAAATAAATCTTTTGCTTAGTCTTTCCCCATCATTTAATCTTGTGGTAAATGTCTCTTTCTGTTTTGAAACACATCATTAATATTAAAAACAGGATTGGAATCAAATTAAAAGTATAACTCTAAGGATTTTGTACCAGGAGATAACAACTGTGCACAAGGTTGGACATCCCTGTGAGCATTTCCTCCTCTGGCTGTATTTAAAGTCTGTTCTTTTATTTTGAAACAAAACTGCTGCAGTGACGGGCTTTGTAAAACTATCATGACATGAAAACTAAGTGTCAGACGTAAATTAGGGAAAAGTTTTGGACACAAGTAGCAGCAGGAAGTTTGTTCTGAGCAGCACCTTCCAAAGAAAATGGTGTTATTAACATGTTGTTGTTTACATTTAAATTTCATTTCTGAGCATTTTGCGGTTCAAATCATGGTAAATCAGAAGCAGACAAAAAAAAATACATGACAAAGAAAAACACAGTGGGCAACTCAAGCTTCCTGCTCTGCTCTATTCTGATACATCCACCTGCAGACAAACAGATCCATGAACGTCTTTGTTTTCCTCGTCTGAGCTGGAATCTGGATCTAAACTGTACGGCTAGTGGGAGAGAGTGTAAACAGAGAGCTCTCAGTTATGGGTGACGGGAAGGGGGGCAAGGTTGCTCCACACCAACAGCTTTCAATTCAGAGGTGAATTTCTAATGAACTCCTGCCGCTCTGCAGAAACTATGTCATCGACGTTTTTTCTTTTCTTTTTTGGCTACTTTGAAATTGATCAAAATATGATTTGAGTGGCTCTTTAATAGTAAATAAAACACTTCTATAACAGGAGTTTTCCTTTACTTTACAGAATAAGGAGCTTCTGCTGCAAAAACTTAAGGGAGGACCCAAAAGAAGAAAGAGGGTATGACTGTCCCCCCCCTTTTTGTTTTAATAATCCACTGCT
This sequence comes from Oryzias sinensis, assembly GCA_037389245.1. Classification (NCBI taxonomy): domain Eukaryota; kingdom Metazoa; phylum Chordata; class Actinopteri; order Beloniformes; family Adrianichthyidae; genus Oryzias; species Oryzias sinensis. Next base: position 17,122,411 of record CM074509.1, on the reverse strand, counting down.
TTTGATCAGAGGTTTGTGAGACAGTACATAATTTTGTGTCCTCAGAGCGTCAACCCGTACTTACTCGGCCAGAGGCTGGACAAAGTGGTCGCCAAAAAGTCTGTTCCCCATTTCACTGAGGAGAAAGAAGAGGGGAAAGCACAGGCTGCCAGCAAAGCTTAGCATCAGATGAATCTGAGCAGTTTGGACTGTTTATGATAAAAGGGGTGAAACATGTTTGAACTTTTCAGCTGGCTTAGATTCCAGCCATAAACTTTATTCTGTGAGTGTCTTTCTTTATTGTTAAAATTATAATCTAAAGTCGTAAAGATCGCTTTTTGCTTTATAAGGATTACAACAGTGTCTGGTGGAACGGGCTGCACTGACAGTGGTGTCGTTTATAAAAGTAGATGGATGGAGGAGTTTTATCTGTTTTAGTGGCAAATCTTCTGTTTCTGCTTAAAAGTGACTGAATTGTTTAAGAGTCTTGATTTTCTTTTTTTGCACTCTTTGTATCTTGTTTACCAGATCTTGTCAAAATGGTTTTGTTTATGTACCCTGAAGCCAAATAAACGATTTATCTGCATCCACAAAGTCCGGGGAGAGTTTTTCTTTCAGAAGCTGAGGGTTTGAGGGTGGGGGTGGTTCTTGTTCTGAAGTTTAAAAGTCTCTTCAGGAGCCGTGGGACCTCCACAGGAGTAAGTGTGAACTGACTGACCAAACTGTCCCTGGGGGTGGGGGGGTTGATAACAAACAGGTAACTCGATCACAAGTGTCTTTGGGCAGACAGTCCTACTTTGGGCGTAATTCGTGCGTAAACGCTGTGCGTAAAATCCATCTGTTTTCCTCGCAGGTCCAGCGATGTGTTCACGTTCAGTGCTGATGTTTTGGACCGTTGCGGCGCTCTTTCCCTCCCCGCTGAGCAGTGTGGATTCTGGGACAGCCCAGAGCGCAGTCCCGCATCCAAACAACTATAACCCTGACGAACCGGAGAGGTGTCTCCAGCCCCCCATCAGCAGGTTCATCTCGCGCGCGTCGGGGTCCTCCACCTCAACTGACGAGGTGCTGGAGTCCAGCCAGGAGGCGCTACACGTGACGGAACGTCGGTACCTGCGCCTGGACTGGTGCAAGACGCAGCCGCTGAAGCAGACCATCCGCGAGGAGGGCTGCCTGAGCCGCAGCATCATCAACCGCTTCTGCTACGGACAGTGCAACTCCTTCTTCATCCCGCGGCATGTGTACGAGGACGGCAGCGCCTTCAAGTCCTGCTCGGCCTGCAAACCCAGGACCTTTAGCACCGTCACCTACACGCTCTTCTGCCCGGGCCAGACGCCCAGCACGCGGAGGAAGCGTGTCCAGCGCGTGAAGCAGTGCCGCTGCGGGACGGTGAATGCGGGGTAGAGCCGCCAAAAGGGCTGATGGGACTGGTACCAGAGCGTGAATATAATGTACAGAAAACTATTATTTTAACTATGTGGTCCTGGTGAAGAGTCCACGCGCGCGCAGGATTTCATCTGTCATCTGCATAAAGTTGTTTTTATCAGAAAAAAAGAGAGAGAGAGACTTTGTTGTGACCTAAAGCAGGTGAATAACCTGAGGATCCGGAGCCATCCGGAGGTGATCATATTAGAACAAATTTGTATTTATTTATTTTTTGCTGACTTTACTCTACGTCTTGTGTGTTTACCACTCCTCTAAAAAACACACGTGTCCGATGACCGAGCAAAAATGATGGGAAAGGGTTAAATAGCTGGCAGAACGGTTACATTTTAGAATACATTTAAAGACTGCACACCAGTTACTGATCAGGGAGACAAAGTTCTTGAAGTATAGCCCTGAATTTAAATATTTTGATTTACAAAAAGGATTCAACACAAATGTTGTATGTGATACTAAAAGGAGAAACAGGATGAAGAGCCACAGCAGTCATAAAATGTCGTGTTTCACATTCTTGTATTTTAAATTCAAGCAGGAGCATCTGATTTGACTCAGGGTGTATTTTATTTTAAAAGGAATTGGCATTGTGATAAACAGAAAAATTGTCCATAACAGATATAATTTAATTAAAAAAATAATCAGCTTAATGGTCAGAAATAAAGTGTATTTGCATTTAAAACAGATCAATACTTATGATCATTTAAAAGAAATCTGCTGCAGTCAGCATTTTCCGTTCATTTAAGCGATTTTATGCCACAGTTTGGCATCACAACGAAATCCTGTGGGATTGAAGGTGCTGCAGGCATTTTATTTGATCAAAGCTCCGTAGTAATCTTAATATTTTTTGCCCGTTACGATCTGACTAAAATATATGCTACTTTTCCTGTCTGTGAATGTAAATGTAAGTTGCCATGGAAACCAGAGTTTGCACACGTCCTGTCCCAAAGTCTGCTTTGACTTTGGCTCAGACGAATTCTGTCTCAGCCTAAATATTGACACAGTTATGTTTAACTGCTCGTAAAATTATTTTAATCAAAAATTAAACTTTGATTTAACACAGTGCCCTTCACAAAGGTCAGAGGTCATGACTGCAAAAGACTTAAAAGGTCTTTGGAAAACACATTTTGTGATAAGCTCTCATCCAGAGGCTGGGAATAAATTATTTTTGCTCTGAAGTCTATGGAATGTTTACGATGGAGGACATATATAAAATAATTTAAGATAAAAAAAAATGCCTTTCTGAGTATTTCTTTATTCAAATAGTTGTGCATCAGGTGCAGACGAAAAAATGCTGTTGGAAAAAAAGCATATTTTTGATGTTGAAAACACTGAGCGGGCCACAAGCTCCCTGCTCTGATCCATTCTGATGTATTCACTGTCAGACAATAATTGTGGCTCTTATTGATAAAAAAAAAGTCTTAAATGAGGCTGACATGGTCACTGTCCACTCCTTTGTTCTAAACTGGACCAGGAAATTATCTGCAAAAGCTGCTGATTGGGATCGATCTTCCTCGTCTTCTCTCTCCACTGACAGCTTAGCTGCCTTTAACCTCTCAAGTCCCTCCAGCTTTGAATAAAACAACATGGAAATGAAAGTATGTGTCAGATGTTCTCCTGCCTCTGTTTGGAGACGCTCTTGTTTTCATTCTTCCAGCAGGCCTAGACGTCGGCGCAGAACTCAAACCAGAGGGAAGAAGTGACCTGTCATCATCTTCTGACCGGATTTTTTTTTTGCACCAAATTATCCCTTGTGCTATCTTAGATGACCCCACCCTTCCATTGACGTGTTCTCCCTACCATGACAAAGGTGGATAAAGGTGGAAAGATTTCATGTAATCCAAACTGCAAAGTGTTCTGTTTCAAAATTAATATATGTTAGTATTCAATCCAAATTAAAGCATGTTTTTTTCCCCACATTCTATGTTATTTCGTTCTCTTATGAGGTAGATTACTAAAACACTCTACGCATCTGCACTTCTTTGTGGCCCACGAGTCAAAATGTTTTTCCACTCCTGATCTAGACGCTTCTCTGGCTCTCCTCCACCCTGTTCTCCACCTGTAATGATGCTTCGTCATGTTCTGGCCACCATCAGTGTTTAAGGCTCTGGGGTTTATGCATCTACGGTTCGATTTTATCCCAAGAAAGCAAGACGTCACCGACCCAGAACTTGACTGCCAAAGCTAATGGACTTTATTCTGTAATACTAATAAACCTGAAGAGGCATTCCTACTGTCTCTCCTTGTTGAAATGCAGTTTAAACCTAATTATATAAACCGCATTACCTATGATCAGATCCAAATTTCCTGTAATAACATAAACTCCAAAATGTGTCTGTTGTATTCTAACATCTCAAAATAATAAATTGAAGTTTTACATGATACAAAATAAATAAAAGCTTTATACTGTAGTATCCACTAAAGAACAAACCTTTTGTGAGGATTGTGAGCTTTGGTTTGGTTTTTGTCAGTTCAAAGTCTTTGTATTGAATAGTGAGAATGTAAAAAAGGAACATTTGCAGAATTCTGAGTTGTTTTTCCCGGAAAAGTCTTCATATTAAACAAAGGGTCACCAAAGTTCAATAGCCTGAGATGCAGAAGCGTGCTCCTTTCATGCCCTGCCTGGTTGTATTTTTCTTGCATGACAAACATTTGGTCTATTTAAAGCAGCCATTGCCTGTCTGCAATGGATAATCGGACACAAGAAATCTGCTAATTCTTCATAAAAATGACACAAAGGATTATTATAAATCTAAAACATCGACATGGATCAAAATAGAGTCAAAACATAAAAGGGCAGGTACATTCAGGAAGAGCACCGTGTTTTCCCTGAGAGGACCTGAGCGTCTCAGACAGGAATCTGTCTTTTCTACATCTTCCTGATCCCTATCTGGACGTTTATCTAGTGTTTACTGTGACAAAAAGGAACATTTTTAGGCTTCTGAAGAGATGATGGACATGTGTCCAACAAGCTCGGGCACCTCAGAATTATTGAATTCTGAGAAGAAAATGCCAGAAACTTCCTTCAGAAAAACCCCCACAATGAACAGCTATGACAGAGCTGTCAAAACTACTGCACATGAAAAATAATAATAATAAAACCAATGTTTCTGTGTCAATAAATAGGATCAACGTGATTTAAAAATCAGTAAAAAAAATAAACTGTTAAAACTTGTCATTCATTTCCCCAAAATCATTCAACAACTGAAGGAGATTTCCCAGAGTTCTGTCTGCACCAAGAACATGTAAGCAGCTGTGGTCCTAAACTGCTTCAAGGTTTCTTTCAGGTTGATTGCATTCTGAATAAAATGAAATGCATCAAGGTTCATTTGCAAGTAAACTGTCATCAGGGTTCACTTGATGCACAGCAGAGCTCAGGTGAGCTTCCACACCTGTCCAGGGAGGCTGACCGAGGAAACAAACCCATGCCGATGTGAATGTGCCTGAAAAAAAAACTTGCAGAAATCATTTATTGTTCCATTTTCTCCAATTTGCTCAAATATTTACATTTAAAATAACTAAAACCAAATGTTTTTCTGCTAGTTAGAGTTTAACTGCATCTTTCCACAAATATTTGAGTCCTGACTCCTAGGAAGAGTGTCAGGAGCCTAAAACGGCTCCTGCTGTGTCCGAGTGGCGGATTATCAGGTCCCTCTGTCAGACTGAGATGTTCCCAGAGATGGCGACTGCCCGTTAACCCCCCCCCCCCCATTCCTGCGGCTCCGCATTGCTCTGCGTCCAATCAGCGGATCAGAGGAGCCAGTCTGCAGAGCCAGTCATAATAGAGGCTGCAGAGCAAGCTGCCCCCCCTTCACTGATGCATGATCAGCATCTTCCAGATAAGATTACAGAAGAATACTGTTTTCCTTTGGGATTTGTGTAAACTGTGAGCAGGATGACATTTGTTCTGGTTTTCTGCTGTTTGTGGGGACAGATCTCTGCCTTTTTCAGAAGAATCAGCTGCTGTCATCACAAAGTTTGTTCAGTGAAGGTCCTGAAGAGGTTTTGGACGAGGACTTTGGGCTGATGCTCTTCATATATCACCTCTTCCAGACTCCACAACGACCCTGGAAACAAACAGCAAAGCTCAGAGGAAGAGAGACACAGAACCTGGTGTTCTCAACCTTAACTGTTTGCATGATGTTGCTATGGAAACATTAAAAAATTAACTTTTATTCAACTTTCGGATGTATCGTAGGACCTCTGTGGAAATGACCTCTGACCTTTGTAAAGGGTGGTAGGATTGAACTTTTGCTAGCTCACAAGTGGAGAATCTCCAGACGTGTTCTCTAAAGGTAGAGGTTTTCCTGAAAGGATCTCACCATCACGATAGACCTGTGGTTACATCTCACACACAAAACGTTTAAAAGAATAAAAGTATTTTTCTATCATTGTTTATCACATGAATAAACCTTGGCGCCTGAATGTATTTGCAATTGTACAAAGCGAATGTCTTCCATGTGTTTCCTGTTCATGTTGATGCTAATTAAGGGGAGTGAGGTTCATACGATATGTAGAGGTTAATTCAGACAGTTGAAGACAACATAAAAAAATGTAAGCTGGCTTTTTTCAGAATACTTTTTAAACATTTCCTCCCATTGCTGAAAAAGTATTTGCTCCTTCAATCTGAAACCTGGTTATTGTCATGACTCTAGGCTAACAGACCCAGACGCTGGAACCCGGAAGGAGGACAGGAGATGAGTGAAAGTAAGTTATGGATTTAATGATACGGGAAATGAGCAGTCCTGTTGTGGCAGGGGATGGTGAGACCGACGACCCGTCGGCGATCCTGAAGACGAGTCTAGGAATCCTGTGACGGCTCCGGGCGAACCTTGGACGAGGCGGATGATTCGGCTGTGGCCTGTGGCGTGGCTGGAGGTTCGGCTGTGGCTTGAGCTGAGGCCTGAAGTTCAGAGAGCACGCTGGAAGGAGGTAGGTTCTCTGGGGGGTATCCTCCGCTTGGGTGGAAGTAGATTGGGGCGTCCACTCGTGGGTTTAGATGATCCTGAAGACAAGACAAAGGTTCGTGAGGCGAGAGCAATAACATAGAGCGAGAAACTATGATGACCAGACTAAGCACCATCAGGGGCAACGAACTGGCGATGAATGATGATTCTGGAGCTCCTTAAGTAGGTCTGGCAGGGTGATGAGTAAAGTGGACGCAGCTGGGAGCAATCAGAGGCCAAGCAGAGAGGAGAGGGGGAGGAGTCCGCCAGAGGCACCATGACAGTTATTCCACTTTTGGAGCCAAATCATTCAAACTTACAGTGGCTGCGTTTCCATTGAGTGTGAAATTGTGCAAACTGGATTTGTGATAATAACTTTGCCTAATGGAAACGTGACAATTTGGAGGGAAAAAAACCTTGTATTTATTGAAAAACAATGTTTGCTCTTGGAGGAGGTGACTTTTGAGATGTAACAAAATTGTCATAATTCGCAAAACTGCAACGGAAAGGCTTTTTTTCGAGTAAAGTGACCTTGGGCGCTGCACGGCGGGCGCCACAAGAGGTCCCACAGCATCACAGATCCTCAAAAGCTCACAGCTCCTTGGTAAAATCACCATTTCCCAAAATCCCCTTATCCTTTGCCGCTCCCACGTGTAAAGAGCTCGCCGCTCCACGGCCTGAATAAGACGCTGTCGTCTCCTTTGATAGATGATGATGAGCGCCAGAGCCGTGGCAGAAATGTGAATGTATCTGCTGTCAATCAAAATATTGTTCACATCCGTCGCCATGTTTCTGAATGACGTATCGCGTGAGTTGGTTTGTCTTTATTCACATAATATACGATTTAATGGAAACAGTGTAATTGCTAAATTGTGTTTTTTTTTCTGCATTTCTAGTATTTCAATAAAGTTTTGCACATATGTGTGAGGAAAACGCAGCTCGTGAAGATCTGACAAAAAACGTTCCTGCCTTTGTTGTCTGCAGTTACTTCTTGCAGGTTTTGTTTCTGTGGTGGTTGATGATCTGTCACTGAGCGAAATGAAGCCTGCCGCTTGTTCCATGTTTGTCTGCTTCCTTGTGGTTTTCTGGTTAAGTCTTTGTTTGGTTGGTTCTCGGGGCCCTCTTAGTTTGTTGGTCACTCTTGGGAAGATTTTCCACTGTTCTTGGTTTTGCGTGTGTGGATACAGACTGACAGCTTTTTGTTCTGATGGCAGCTCTATGTGATTCTTTCTGAAAGATCTTTTCTGTCAAAGTTCATTAAAGTGCCTCAGAAAGTCTAGCAATGACATAAATGTGACACAAAAACCTGTAGATCATTTCAGTATATTGATGATTTAGCATAATTAAACAGTAATAATTATTAAAATCTTCTATGAGGGACAAAGAAATCAGCGAGAATGCTCACAGACGTTTACACTTACAGAAAGTTGAAGAGGTTATTTCAGTTAAGAGGAAACCACAACACAGGAGTTCATGCCATCGAATCGGAAACACACAGAGAGTGAAGAAGGACAAAAGCTGAGCCTGGAAGCCGCCATGAGGGCTTTCCAAACAGACTGAGGTAACAAAAGGAAGCTGCCGAGGGCCGTGCCCATCGCACGCTGGTTTGAGGAGACGGCCCGATAAGATAAAGCTGCGCTGAGAGGAGAAGAAAGCTGTCTGCAGCACACATCTAAGGGCCACACGGGTGCACAGGTGATACCGGGGAACAGGTTAAAGATCTCCAGAGATGCAAGAGGTCTGGAGATTGCACAAGTGGAAAGCTATGGTTTCACAACAATGGCAGACATGATGGGCAGGGGGATTAGGAGCTGGATCTGAGAGGCGCCAGGCTAGTATCAGCGGCAAGACTGCTCTCTGAACACACAAAAACACACACTTGCAGTGTAAGCATTGTATTCAGAGGGTTTCTTGCCGACTGGCATGCAGAATGGCGTCATGAAGGCATGCTCAGGGACAAGAAAGACCAGAGGAAATCCTTTGTTCTCGCGCTAGCAGGAGTTTGGAGGAACAAACAGTTTCTCAATGGTTGGGCTGCGCTGGGAAACCCGGGTGATGGAGTCACACAAGCAGGTTTTAAAGAGACACACAACAAAAGAACCACAACTGAAGAACACAACCCGACCCTCTTCCAGGGCGCACGCTCTCGTCTTTGGAGGAACAGCAGGCGTCATGTACTTGTTTTGTAGGAGTTGGTTCAAATCACGGCTAAGTTCATCAAAGTCGACCTGTGCTGCCAGAAAGTCGTCCTGAGACTCCAGAAGAGGAAACATGTTCCTTTCTATGCCAGTATTCTGGAGGAAATCAGGAAAAACAAAGGAGTTTGATTAATTTCAGGTCAGATTCAATGACTTCTACTAGAATCTTGAAGAGGTCGTTGACATTAAGCCCAGACATTTTCATAAAAACTACAAAAATGTTCCTAAATAACCTTTAAAATACCTCATCCAAGTGCAGGTAGACCGACACCACGCAACCCATCAGATTGAGAAGAGTACATTTGAGGTTATAATTTGTTAATAACAGCTTTGAATTCAAGAAGTAAAAACGTTTGTCAGCATTTTACAAAATTTCTATAACCTAAACACTGATGGGAAATAATAATTATAATAATAATGGATTAGATTTATCTGCGCTTTTCCAGACACTCAAAGCACTTACATTTTGTCCATTATTCATTCACTTATGCATACTTGGTGATGGTAAGCTACGGTTGTAGCCACAGCTGCCCTGGGGCAGACTGACAGACTGCCAGTTCGCGCCTACGGCCCCTCTAACCATCACTGGGACATTTATACACATTCACACACCAGTGCAGCCACACTGGAGGCAGGGAGGGTGAAGTGTCTTGCCCAAGGACACAACAATCACTGGCTGGGGGGAGCGGGGATCGAACCGCTGACCCTTCGATCATTAGATGACCCGCTCAACCGCCTGAGCCACTGCCGCCCAAAGAAGATCTCAGTAGCTTCTTTTCATTTAATCCCTGTTGATAATTTGGAGTCATGTGACCTTTTGTGTGGACATTTTTACTGAATTTACTGCTAATATATGATATAAATATAGACTTAAAAATGAAGAAATGATACAAATAACCGTCTCAATGGAAAGGATAAACATTATTTACCTAAATTCTAATCTAAATGCAGAATCATTTTGGAGTATGGAGTACTTTATACAATGTTTCCAATTCTCATGGTTTCCACAAAGTCATCCACTGTTTGAAGTGCCTGAAGACAAAGCAATTACAAAAATACACAAACTCACACCAAATTTATTATGATCCAAAAGGCTTCCGGCTGTTATCTTTTGATGAATGGATCCATCCATCCTCTAAACCTCCTTATCCCTTTTGGGGTCACAGGTTGCTGGAGCCTATCCCAGGCACCGTTGGCAGGAAGGCAGACTACTCCAGATGGTTTGCATGTGTGATGAAGGGCCACACAACAACACAACATCAGACAGCCTCACATTCTCACAATTTAGTCTCCAATTAACCAATGAAGGATGTTTTTTTACTTTTGGAGGTACCCACACATCCACGAGGAGAACCAGGGCCATTTCGCTGTGAGGCGAGAGGGCTAATCACTACACCACTCTGCAGTCCTATGTTTCAAAATAAAAGAAACGTTTTCTTCCATACTATTAATAAATAAATAAATTGTATCTTTTAGTTGAAATATTTAGTTTAGACTGAAACTGGAGTTTAGAATTTCTCCACCTTGACTGAATCTTTTGAACGTCTGAAATTTTGGTTGAAATCACTCCACCATGCTGAACGTCTTTCATCTCCAGAAAGAGGCTTGATGTAAGGAGGCAGACAGCCGTCGAGTGTTTATTGTCCAACAGCTTAATGACCTGGAACAGAAACGGTTACCATGACCACCACAACAGCCAAAGTTATAAGTGAGTCATAAGTACTGTTTGAATGCAGCTGTTCAAATAAAGATTGGTAGATTTGAAACGACAAATTGAGAAAGATGTTTTCCTATCTTTTTTTGTAATTTTTCTTAACTTTAACTGTTAAATCAAACTTATGGTTTTAACTATAATGAAAAAAGCAAAACTGCAGTCGTAGTCAAAGAAAGCAGCTGTATGGCTCCCTCTAGTGGAGAAATATTATTATTATATTCTCAGCCAAGGAAAAACCCTAAAGTCAGGTAGCGTGAAGGCAAAATCATTAGTTTGTCCTCTACATGTCGTCCTTCATGTCTGTCTGCTGCCATGTCTCGAAGGGAGCAGGAAATAGAGGAAGTGACATATCCTGACACTTCCAAAGTCCCCATCAAATACTATGACCTCAATAGTTTTTCATTAAAGCCTGCCACTTCATTTCATCCTCATAGACTTTATGACTGCACTGTTGCCTGCTGCTTCTCCACCTGGTGTTCGCCTGTTTTCTATGTCTGCACTAAAGAGGGAAGCTATGAAGAAGTACAATGACAAGTCTCTCGTGTCCGGTTTGATCCGTTCTTCTTCAGCTGGTGCTGGGTTTTTCTTTGTTAAGAAGAAGGACGGCAGTTTGAGATCATGCATTGACTATCAAGGCCACAATCATGCCACTGTAAAAAACTGGTACCCGTTGCCATTAATGTCGTCGGTTTTTGAGCTCCTTCATGAAGCCACCGCCTACTCTACCTTAGATCTTGCTAATTGCTAATCATTCAGTACGTACCAGACAAGATGACAAATGGAAAATCGCAATGAATACACCTATAGGCCACTGTGAGTATTTGGTTATTATGCCTTTTGGGTTGACTAATGCACCAGGAGTGTTCAAAAATCTTATCACAATGTTTTGGGAGATAAGTTAAGATTTATGTTTGTCTATCTTGATGGCATTCTCATTTTCTCTCAGTCTGAGACAGAACACATTAAACATGTCAGGATGGTGTTGCAATACTTGTTGTAGAACAACCTTTTCGTTAAAAATGCAAGTTTCATACAACATTTATTCATTTCCAAGGTCATTTCAATTGCTGTGGGAGAGACATAGATGGACCCAGCTAAAGTTAGTGCCATTGCCAATTGGGCCATTCCTAGTAATGTTAAACAGCCTTAGAGATATTTTGGTTCGCCAGTTTCTATAGAAGGTTCTTTCGCAACTTCAGTCGGGTAGCTGCCTTGCTGCATGCATTGACTTCATTTAAGAAGAATTTGACACTGTCCTCTAAGCCTGAGGAGGCCTTCTCTGCTTAAGTGTTTGTTCATTTCAGCACAGTTGCTTACAATGCCTAACCCTACGAGACAGTTTATTGTTAAGGTAGACACGTCAGATTCCGGGGTGGGAGCTGTTTTATCGCAATGTTCTGAGGATGATAGGGTTCATCCGTCTGCCTTTTTTTTTAAGGTTGGCTTAGTTCCTCTGAGAGAAATTATTGTTTGGGTGATAGAGAACTCCAGCCGTAACACTGGCCCTGTTGGAGTGGCGGCATTGGCTTGAGGGGACTGTTGAACCTTTCCTTGTATTAACTGATCACAAGAACCTAGAGTACCACAATACAGCCAAACATCTTAATGCTTGTCAGTTTTTCACATGGTTAAGTTTTCCCTTGTCTTACCTCCTCGGCCATAAGAATGAGAAGGCAGATTCCCTTTCCCGTAGCCATGAGGAGTTCGAGTTTACTCAGAATCTAGATTTGCCTGGATCTGTCTATCTAGCTGTTGCCGCACTGATGTGGAGAGATTGCTGGAAGTGGAGCTCCACAGTACCTCAGCAACTTCTGCATGTCCTCCTGACGAACTGTATGTGACTGATTACTACATTGCAAAATCCTTGAAAGTTCTCCTTATCTCATCTTTCCTGCAACGCTGGGGTCGTACTAACTCAATGTCCTAAGTAAGAGCTCTGTCTCCCCCTCTGGTCAATGGCGGAGCCGTCACCAGAGTGAAGCTCAGTGCAAAGTATTGTTTGTCCCACTCTGCTTCATTCCTGAGCGGTTTGTCTGGACCTGATCTTCTGTTTCTGACTGCCGCCTGCCCTGACTCTTGCCTGGATCGTGACTACCTCGTCTCTCCTCTAATAATATTATGCCTGCTATTGACCCCTACCTGCCTGACCCTGATTTAGCTTTGCAGACTTTAAGCTGAGCAAAAAAACTGCTCCATTTGGATCCAGCAGTCTGCCTGTTCTAGGGACACCAGATCTATGCTGCAGCAATTTCTGTTGGGACTTGTTACTTAATAATGTGAAGTTTGTGGCAGCATGCCAAGAGATCAACCAAGGTAAAACACGCAATCAGCTACCTACTAGTCAGTTAATGAATGCCCTTGAGCATCCCTAAGTACCCTTGGTCACACATCTCTGTGGATTTTTTGACTGATCTACCCCCTCTCCAAGCGGAAGGCTGTTGTGTTTACTGTGGTTGACAGATTTTCCAAGATGGCCTTGTAACTGGGCACTGTTTTTCACATGGTTAAGTTTTACCTTGTCTTACCTCCTTGGCTATATGAACGAGAAGGCAATGGCACTTTGTGCCATTGGCCAAGTTACCCATCGCAAAAGAGATGGCAGGCCTATTGGCACAACACATCTTTTACTGAATTTTAGGCGTGACTATCAGTCTATCATTCAGCGTCCACCCACGATATAATAGACAGACTGATCCTGTGAACTGTGATCCCTCTTCCTGGGCTGACATTATTGTTGGGTGGAGGATGCCCACAATGCACTTCCCTCATCAGCTACAGGTATGTCCCCATTCCAAGTGGTTTATGGATAGCAGCTTCCAATTTTTGACAGGAGAGAGCAACCTCTATACCCTCAGCTGTGGTGTCCTTTCTTTGTTGCCAGAGTCTGGAGGAGGGCTCACAAGCTGACAAGAAGCGCTCTTCTGCTCCCAGATATGATATGGGACAGAAGGTTTGGCTGTTCACTGCAGACCAGGTCCTTTCCCAATAACAAAGGTGGCGGTCAGGTTGAGGTTTCTCGGACCTCTGCGAATTCATCCCAAATTCCAAGTCTACCAAGTCAAACCTGTGCTGCAGAGTCCCCTGGTTCCATCCACCCGACCTCTTCCGTATGGCCAGTTCATTGATGGCGGTCTTCCTTTTGAAGATTGGTGGCTGCTGAGATCCCGTCATCTGGGCTGGGTGCCCAGTATTTAATTGACTGGGAGGGTTACAGACCAGAGGGGAGGTTGTGGGTTCCTGCTAGCTTCATTTTGGATCTGGCTCGCTACTGTACTAAGTATAAAACTTTTTTTTTCATGTAATGTATCATTATTGTAGAATTATGTTTCAAACAAAGTATTTTATGTTCACAAGTTTGTAAGTTCATCATTTTTAAGTCCTCAGTGTAGATTTTGACAGAGATTTAAAGATGAGTGGGAAAATGTTACAAGAAAGAAGACCCACAGTATGTCCAGTTACCATGACTCAGCTTCTAGACAACGTCACCTGCATGAATGAGAACCTCCACCGAGATGGATTTAATACTTCACCTGTGACCAGAGACCTGACCTTCACTTAAAACTTGTGACCCAGGACATACGACAGAATCCCTCTCTGGGTCACTGGGTTGCTGGAGCCTATCCCAGCTACATTGGGTGAAGTAGGTGGTATACATACAGTATGGAACAGGTTGCCAGAATTTTGCAGGAACACACATTTACTCTCCCAAGCACACCTAAGGGTATTTTTGAATCACAGATGTACCTAGGAAGTATATCTTTGGACTCTGGAAGGAAGCTGGAGTGCCGGAGTGCCGGAGTACCGGAGTGCACGGGGGGAACGTGCAAACTCCACACAGAAAGATCTCAGCCGTGACTTGAACCGGGGCCTTTCTTGCTGTGATGCAAGAGCGCTACTGTGCAGCCCAACAATTTTTCAAACATTATTATTATTATTATTTTAAAACCCAGTCTTGTACTGTCTATAAATTTTACAGTAAAGCTGTGGGCATGAAAATGATGTTTTCTACCTTTAGTTGCCAAGAAAGAATCAAACATGAATGAACACGGCCCTGAAGTCTTGGTAAAGATGACTTAGTGACCGCTAGATGTCAGTGTTATATTGGCTTTAAAAAAAAACACACTTGCTTTTCAACCTCCTGACTTTTCTGATTAATGACATCTGCTCTGTGTAATTTACTTTCTATTAAAACTCTATTAAAATTCCACCTTTTGGTGTGTAAATCTGAAGCTCAAAATTATTAGGTTCAGCTAAACCAACAACCAGAAATGTCAAAGATTATTAATTTACATATCACTTCATGTCATATTTGTACAGTTTTTAAATCCTTTACAGCAGATCGAGTTTGTGCACACATTCATGGTTCAAATGTTAGATTTACACTTAAATTAATTTCATTTGCAGCGTGAATGCAGATTGGAAAATGGGGGGGGGGGTAGCTTAATTAAGGGGAAACAACATTAATAAGCAACAGGCTCGCAGTAAAAACAAAGATGTTTTGCATCAAATAAATGGAGAATATTTTATCCTCCCTTTCTGCGGCTGCATCCTCATCCCCGCCGGCTGTGCGTGCACCGATGCCCGGCTCTGTGCGTCCGCAGCGAAGCAAGAGGAGGAGGAGGAGGAGGAGGAGGAAGAGGAGGCGCTGTGCACGAGTGAGGGGCAGGAGAAACGGGGGCGCTCTGCCCTATATGGCTGTGGATGACTTCTGCTAATATCGGCTTGAGAGGCGCAGCATCGCGTTTCTGCCGGCAGTCTGCGGAGGGCTCCGGGGTCTGCGGAGGCTCCTTCACAACCATGGCCGAGGGCGGAGAGGGGGAGGACGAGATCCAGTTCCTGAGAACTGTAAGTAAAGAGACGGACGGAGTTCTGCTGTGAAAGGCGTCTGCGGGATGCGCCGGGGAATTGGCCGCAGGTTGCAGGCTGCACCTGTCGGCGGTGAGTCGAGGAGCCGCAGGTGCAAACAGACCAACTGATCAGAGATCAGTGAATCCACACACATCTCTGAGTCTCCTTCAGCAACCGGACTTGTGAAGCGGCTGTCTGTCTGCCCGGGAAGAGTTTGCTTAAGTTCTCCTCAATGCAGACATCCTCTGGGGAGACTAGTTGACTAGTCCTTGTTAGTAGGGCTGTAACGATTCACTTGAACAACGATTCTATTCGATTCATTGTCGATATTGGATCATTTTAAACAATCCGATTGGATCTGATTCTCTGACCTAGAATGGATCCAGATCATCTTTATCCAAAACTTCCAGCAGTGAGACTCAGACAGAAATTCCTGCTACTGAACAGTGAAGTTTTCCAGATACTTGAATTTCTTCCAGATCATCAAGTGGAAATGAAATATGTGTCCAAACAAACAAGTAAACTAGAATGAATGTCAGATCCATTCACATGTTAGTTTCCGAAGGTTCACCACTGTTGTTTTTCCACATCCAAAGAATCCAAAGGGAACATTCTTAGAACATTCTAGACACTGGATGGTCACATGACTTTATTCACAGTCTGTCCACACATTGGACTGGAATGATCAGTTTTTGATTACGTCACATGTGTGTTGTCCACTCAGTCTTTTTTATGTTATAGTAAATATACCTCCCATGCCTCAATCCAAATTGTATTTTCCAATATTAATATTGATTTATTTCCTTTTAAAGCAATTCTACAATGATATATGTTGATCCAATTATTAACAACTTTCCTCAGACAGCTGATCTGTTTGGATCGTAGGAATAGAAATCGATTCATCGTCACACCCCTGCTCGTGGGTGATATGACAGCTCATGTCTCGGTGTGCTGGTGGGGGGAAGAAAAGAGTCGTGGTGGGGAGCTCGTATTAGCTTTGTGACCCCACGGCTGCATGAAGAACATCAACAGTGACATGCAGCAGGGAGCCCCAGCTCTTCAACATTCCCTCACCTCACAAGGTGCATCTGTCTGGGACCGTCATCCAACCTTTTCCTCCGAAATGAGCATGTAGTTTAAAAGCTAAAGGAACTAATCTCCTGCAAATGCAGCAAAAGTATTAAATGTAAAGCTTATACGGCTATGCTGGCCAGCTAATTAAAAACAACGTTACATTCGAAAAATACTGCATTTAATGCCGAACTAATATATGAATATTTAGGGGTTTGAGAAAGCTGAGTTTATCCCAAAAAAAACAACTAAAATGCTGAAATATTTGAAAAACATGCTAAACTCAGAAATGTTGCTGAGCAGAAAGAAGCTAAAACAATAAAGCTAAATTCTGCCAATTATGCTTTTACAGTTGGAATGTAGTTTTCTACAAAGTTAGCATAAAAAAGAGAGTCTCTACATTTATCAATAAATATGCTAAATTTGCTATAAAAATGGTTGCCGTGTGACCTGAAGTTGCTAAGAAGCTAAATTACTAGTTCCCTAAAAAAGCTATAAACTTATCCTAAAATCTACCAAATATTCTAATAAATGTTCAAATTAATGGAGCTTTCTGACATCCTTAAAGAATGCTGAACATAGCTACTTTTATCTGCATGCCAAGCTTGCTTCAAAAATGCTTAACATCATGAACTGATTGTCAAAAATGAGAAGTTTTAAAGCCCAAAATGTTCTCGATTTTTAACACGAACACAGAGAAATGAATATAGGTGAAAATTAGAAAAACAGCTGTATTTATGAAGTACTAATATTATAAAACTGCTAAGTTTTGATTAAAAATGGTTAAGTAGCTGAAACAGCATACATCTAAACAGTTTTGGAGCTGCTAAATGAAATGCTAATAATATTAAAATAATTACTTTAACCCTCCTGTCGTGTTCGGGTCAAATCTGACCGTTTTACAACTTATAATACTCATAAATATTATGTTTTACATCTGATTACCTCAAGACCTTATGATATCCTTCACACTGTGTACTTGAACATATAAAAGTGATGATCACCTATTTCATTCAATTTTGAGTGTTTTAATCAACCTTGTTACACCTGTGGTGTTCCCGGTCAAAAGTGACCGTCATAGGAAATGAATGGGTATCCAGAGTAAATTCATTCAACATACAGAAAACATCCCCATACACACTGCCCCAGCTCACTCACACACTCTCTCACACACACACACACACACTCTTACCCCCACACACACGCACACACGCACACACACACACACACACACAATTTCTTTTGTGGGTACACATGTCTTTCTGCTTATGTGCCGATCCTCTCACGTGAACCAACTTCCTAATGATACAATGTATCATATGTTTACACAGACTAGACAGGTGTCTTTTGAACCCATTTCTTTCCCACGCTTCTGTACCTATCACACGTGAACCACACCTTCCAGACTAATCAATGTATCATTTTTACACAACCCCATACTATATATAGCTCGATGTTTGCCTTGCATTCCTTTTACTCTGAGCACAATTGAGTAGACGACTGAAGCGTTTTTCTGTGGAAGAGGTTCTGGTCCAGGTTCTTGGGCATGATGAAGAGGGCACTGAAATTGAACCAGAGATAGAGGAGGATGTCTCGGAATTGGAAGACATCACAGATTTTGAACCAGACTCTGAGGAGACTGACCAGTCAACAGATGGAGAGGGAAAGGCACCTGAAGAACAGGCACCTGAGGAAACATTTCAGTCCAAAAGTGGACACTTGCTGCAAATGTAATGCTTATGTTTGCAAGGCCCACTCTGACCTGAGTGTCACATGCCACTCATGTGCATGAATACACACACAAACACACACACACACACACACACACACACATACCCACACACACCCTGTTGAGTTTGGTGTTTGGTTTTCCATTTATTTTTTGTATTATATGTTCATTTTGTAGTTCATTTTCAGTGCCCAATTGTATTTTCACTGATGTTATTTAATGTTTACATCTACAAATTGTCGTTAGACACTACTTTTAAATGTTGTTCTCAACTAAAGAATGTTTAATAAAAAAATTGGTGGTGAAATTTTTTTTGTGTGCTAATTTAAGACCAGTTAAAACAGACCGGTCAATTTTGACCGGGAACACTAAAGTAGGGGGCTGAATGCGAACACGACCGGAGGGTTAAGGGCAATTTAAAACTGTGGAAAAGAAGATAAAAAAATGACTTAACAAAACTAAATATTACAACGAGAGCTGTAGAAATTCTTATTCCTGTGGTAAACGTTAGCTTGAAAAAAGAAATTAAATAAAATCTAACGAAATGATTAAAAACGTTTTTTTGCTTATCATGACAAGTTTTTTTTAATCCATTTTTAAAGTCTATTGGAATGTAAAATAAAATGTATTAAAACCTTTGATGACATGCATTATATTAACATCAGGCCATACTGATCAGCCAATTCCCAATATTTCAAGAAAAAATAAAGTTCAGAAGCTTGATAGATTTAACAATGCATCAAAATATGTCTATTTCAGAAAAAAAAAACAGGTATATTAGTTTGAGTTTGTTGGTTTGGTTAATTAATGACCTCTGTCCAATGCCAAGCTCATAGCCCAGGCATTACAGAGATGTGACGCATGAGTCATCCAAGAATCAGAGGATCTGGATCCTGTTTCTGTTGGGGTCTAAGTGAGTTTTCAGCTTTTATGTTTTGATTTGGAGCTTTAGTTCATTAGTGATACCTGCTAAGGTCACACTGTTAATTGATATTTTACAAAGTCAACAGAGAACTTTCTTTTTCGTAACTGATGGCTGTTTTTCCAATGGTTTTATTACAAAAAGAAGACTTGAGTGCAGCCAAACTTCTGACACTTCATAGAGACCCCCTACAGTTCATAAGGCGCTGCAGTGCTCTTTGGTATTCCATTGATGCCCATTTGATCCATGGGTTGGAGATGTTGACGTATAGATTATTGTATAAGCCCCTTCAGGCCCGGCTAGTTGTAGAACCTTGTACTTAGCAGCTCCTACTATTTGTGATGCCAGCCATCTGCTGACCCCCGCCTCTCACATTCTACTGTCAGCCTGGCATCTTGGATATCTGATGACGACAGCGGTTTGAGACGGGGCGGGGTTTCCCTCTGGGGCCTAAACCTTGTTAGAAGCTCAGGAAAGCAGGCTTAGATGGATTAATTGTTGGGATTTTTTGAATGAGCTGTGGTAGACCAACTTGTAGATGCTTCACAGTTCCTGCAGAAGAGTCATGAGCTGTAAAGAAGCTGTTAGGAAGTGGTGATAGATGGTCAGTTCCAGCTCTTTTCTGTTGATGTGTAACACTGGGGACGCTGGCACTGATGAGAACTTTGCGGTTGAAGTTAAAAAAAGGTGTGCCGTTTGTTTACTTGTCAGCTTCTAAATGTGGTAAAGCAGAGATACGCCTGTAAATTTACAGTTGATCATATGTTTATGTTGGACTGTGCAGGTGATTTTAAACCCTCATATTGAGACTTGCAGGGCACTGCTGCTCTTCTTGTCTTATTTGGACTTTATGTTGTCCTGGGAGCCTTCTGCATACCAAGGCGAAGGCTCTGGGGGTTTAAATTTAGCCTTTTTAAAGATGATGCTTCCACAGCACATATGACTCTGCTGGCCTGGCACTAACTGTACCAGGGGCAGCGCTTGAGCTCCAGCCCAGCAACACTTAAACACCACTTTTATTGGGATAAAGTACCATTTAAAAAGCAACTAGGTCAAACCACACATTTACCAGAGCCTAATGAGTCACAGTGATGGACAGTAGCAGCAGGCCTGGAGTTAAACATTTCAACTTCAAACAAGTTTAAGAAAGATTTAAGGAAAACTGTTTGTTTTAGAAGACCAGATGATTTTTGAACATTCAGGAAGATCTTTTCGTGGAGCAGCTGATGCAATATCTGCAGGATTTCATCTGACAAATCAAATTTATATGGAAAGTTAATCATGAAAAATGTATAAATAACATTTCGGCACTTTTAGATTCTTCAGTGCTGTATCTGTAAATTTCTAAATATGTATTTTTTAAATCTGACATTATTTGTAATTTGCTAGTTTTTGCCGATTAGTTTGGTTTTAGCTGTACTCAGATTAAAGTGGGATTTGTACAATTTCTTAAATAACCTGGATTATTCTGGCCAGAACCCATTTCACAGTAGAAAATATAGTGCCTCAAGCTGGTTTAAAAACATAACTTTATTTTTTAAGCCAATTTTGGAACCTATTCAAAAATGTTGCTACAAGCTGATAGCGAGCTGATTATGAAAAATAATTTTAAACTTAAAATAAAGAAGTTGTAGCCACAGTGGAGCATGTGGATTTAGACTTATGGAGCCATTTGAATAGAATCCATGTTTTAATAGGTGTGTAACGATTAATCGACTGAATCGATTACTCAATTTCTGTTCCTACGATCCAACCTCTCTGAGGCAAGTTGTAAGTCAAATCCACCTCTATTATTATAAAACCATTTCAAAATGAAATCAATTATTTAAATTGATAATGGAAAAAACCATTTGGATTGAGACATCGTAGGTTTATTTTACTACAACATAAAAACGAACAAGGGCATCAGTGGACAACACACATGTGACGTCAGCAAAGACTGATCAGTCCATCATTCCAGTCCAATGTGTGGAAACATTTTGAATTTAGCAAAGTCATGTGACCATACAGTGTCCTAGAATGTTCTAAGAATGTTCCCTTTGGATGAATCGTATCATCAACCACAAATTATGACATCAATCGAATTGTCAAAATGAATCATTATCATTACTAATGTAAACAAAAATGTTTGCTTGTAAAAATGTTACTGTCAGGAACTGTAGGACTCAATACGCAGCCTTGGTGACAGAAAATTAACATGTAATAAATCGACCAGAACAAGACAAAAACATTGGAGCAACAAAAAGGAGGACAAAGCAGAACAGCTGAGCATGAAGAACTGAGACCTGACATCTGGATATACTGAGGCCAAACAGAAACAGAAATGATGAGAATCGTGACATCATGATCGTGATCGTGAATCATGACAAACCTGAAACTGGTGCGACCGACAAATGGACAATTCAAAACAGAACAAAACAAAAAACTATTAAAAAAATCTGGCACTAAGTTCATAATCCTCACATGTACGTCGATGATCTTTTCCTTTTTCCCTTCAGTTTGGTAGACTGTTGGTGGGGAGGGCTGACAGTGTGATTAGCACACAAAAAAATCTATGCATTTGAATGACATTACATAAATACAGGTTCAGCCAAAATAATTCAATATGGTATTAAGTATATAGTTTGGGTATTTTCTTGTTTTATATAAAATCATTACATTTAGGTTGAAATATTTCAAAACTTTACTTCTTGTAAGTGTGATATCAGCTCAGATGATGAAAACCCAAAATTTGGTGTCAAATTGAAGGATTGTGAAAAAAAATGTCACAATCAAATTTGCTTATCGACTCAAAACATCTCTAAAACATTTCCCGAACCTTTAATTGGGCTGTTGGATAATCAACAGTCATCTGCCCCCTTTATCAGGATGGTTGAGCTGTTTCCACTCATTAACAGAAATGTGGTTGGAAAAAGGCACACTAACGACAGGGAGAACTGCAGTCTTGAGAGGATTGTTGAAAGAATTCATTCAAGAGTTTGGGGGAACATCACAGTGAATGGACTAAGGCTGGAGTCAGAACATCAAGAACTTCCACGTATGGACGAATGCTGGACAAGGACTACAAATGTCCTTATTTTCCGGACTCGCCTGACCAGAACCCAGACTATCTATGGGCTTTTGTCAAGAGAAAAACGAGAGACACCAAACCCACCAATGCAGATGACCTGACGGCAGCTATCAAACCAACCTGGGCTTCCACTTTGCCTCTGATGCATTGATAAATAGTTCATGCAAAAGGAGGCCAGACCAAGTATAGAAAAAATGAACATTTTTTGGAAGTCTGATACTTTCTAATATGGTTTCTACTTTTCTGACTCCTCAAATTTGAGATTTTCATTAACTGCAGGCTATAATCACGAAAGTTACAAGAAATAAAGGATTGAGTCTATCTTTGTGTAATGATTCTATACGATATGCAAGTTTCCCTTTTAGAAACAAAATTACTAAACAGCTTTACATTTACTTTGTCTAAATAAAGCCGTAGTCACATGCACTGATATGGGTCAACCCCCGTCTGGACACTGCAGGTTTTTGGGGTAACTAGGCCTGTAGAGGTTGTAGAGAGGAGGGGCTGCATCTTAAGAGCTGTACCGGTGTGTCATGCAGTTCCCTTTATAAAATTGGGACATGCCATTGTTGTATGTGCTGTGTAATGCTAAAAATTTGTAAGGATGATGACAGTTATACGCACTTATGACATACAGGCCTGTCGCACAACGCCCTAAGTGCAGCAGTCCAGTCAGTAAGATGCGCACACTAGCAAATACTGACAGCGTGCAATACTGCGTGTAGGAGGTGTGCAAGTGATGCACAAAGTGCTCAAAAGACGCCTGCTGGATGTCTACACAAACTGCACTGTCTAATTTCTTCATTTCTAACAGTCAGGCTGCACGTAAAGGATGTGCAAGGAGTGTGCACTTATCACTTGAGCAGCACCAAAAGGGCTTGCTGTGCAGTGCACAGGATTTGGGAGGGTTGACAAACAGAATAATCTGTATAACATGTCTGCATCTCAGCTACATTATCCTTACTTACGTGTTGTGTAGGTGTTCCTTAACACTTGAAGCCCGCAGCATGCTCGTAGTAAATATATGTGCATGAACATTACAGGCTCACCGGTTTGTCTTCAGTCTAAAAATGCGGGCTGACTTCGTGCCCATTTTTCACCCGCAGACAGCCCATAACCATCCGCGTGGGCAGTTGTGACTAAGACTTAAAGCACTGAAGCAGTCATACTTACAGAATGACTTTGAATCACATAAAGACTGAACTTGTCAATGGCAATCGACAGCTTGGCAACCACCACACCTCAGTTTTTACCACTGGAGAGATCTCAGAAATACCCTTTACCATCAGTTCAAGCTCCTTCCGTTGGATCTAAATTGAATGTGAAGCATTTCCCTTGTATTGATTGAGCAGGCTGTGATGGCAAAGCAACACAATGTCCTCTGGCAGCTCAACCTCCCTCAGGCCGCAGCACCGAAGGACATCTAGGTGACTGGCACCTCCATCATTTACAGAAGCTTTACGTAACCGTGGCAGGACCCAGCTCCAACAGGAGCAAACTCATTCTCATACTAACTCCATTTCAGCAAGCTCCTCTGGCACACAGGTACTTGTTCAATTACTGCTGACACACATAGGAACTTTTAAAGGATTGGAACCAGCACACAGAGCAACTTGCTGAGTGGCAGCAACAATCAAAGGGATCATATAATGTGAAATACTGATTGGAGTCAAACTAAACCAAATAGAAACCAAAAGTCTGTTCTTTGTCACCAAAATCATCAGTAATCTGCACACGTCAAAAAGAACCCCCTAATGAAGGCATGAATAGACATTTAAATAGCTTACGAGATGAACTCACAAGAGTTTTCAAGATTATCACTCATAAACTTTTAGTAAAAACTCCTCAAATGGGGAGCAAAATAAATGAGATCTGGGACTCTAAGTACAAACCCCAAGGCATTTAGTCCCTGTTAGAACAGTTATAAAAAACATCTGCACTTTATATATTTGCAGAACCCTTTCTGGGTCGTGGGGTTGGCAGAGCCATCCCCTGCACAGCAGGGCCACACATCCACAAACACACCTAGCTACAATTTAGAGACACCAATTAACCCGTGAAGCAGGTTTTTGGACAATTGGAGGAAACCGAAGTACCACATGCACAAGGAGAACATACTCACAGAAAGAACCCAGCTGGGATTTGAACCAGGACCTTCTTGCTATGAGGCGAGAGCGCTAACCACTGCCCACTGTGTTCTGCCCAAAATGGGAGTCAGAGACACGTGGAGGTCATTAACTTCCTCCTGACAGCTACAAAAAATTTGATTTATTGAACAATTGCTGCTCTTGACTACTTTAATAATTATTTGAATCTTGATATATTAACATTTTTATTGTAGGTAAGTGACTGTATGATAAACATCTGTTTTCTGACTCAAAAAAGCGATTGACTCTCCCTGACCAGAAAGTGGCCCATCTCTTTCAAAACCCCCATCTGAGAATTCAGTCTCCCTCTCTTATTATTGTAACTGAGAACGGGAAGCAGGCAAGCCAGCCTCCTTCTTTACTGCTAACAAAATCAAAGAATAGAAACGAAACACTTGACAATTTTTCTTTAAAAGAAAGAAATCTTATGTTGTGTTTTATAGTTTGTGGGGGTGTCTAATTTTTGTGTTTGTCTTTTAATGAATCGTTTCAGTAACTCCCTAATTAGGCCATACAACACATCCAGAAAAAACAATTCACAGTCTCATCAGGCTTGCAGTAAAGCGATTAGAGGGTGATCAACCAAAATTGCATGGAAACAGAACAGGAGCTTTGTTTTCTTTTGCTATTATTACTTTTATGTGCTTAGCGTTCACCATGCACATGGGTATTAGGAACTTTTCATATGACAAAAAGCATCACCGCAGTTAAAATAAAAAAAGATTACAATTGTTTTCATTATGACATTAACGTCAGACCAGCTAACTATTTACTAGAATAGCTACTAGCAGGAGCTGCATGCTGTGTTAACTACAGCTACATCAAACAGCAAAGATACTGCTGTTTTTGTTGGAAGACATATTGCTATTCCAACAGAAGCTTGAAAGAAGCACTCATCCTGGCAGCTCAGGAACAAGCCCTGAGCACCAGAGCGATAGAGGCTCAGATCTACCACACCAGACAAGACCCAAGGTATAGATCTACCACACCAGACAAGACCCAAGGTGTAGGCTGTGCAAAGATGAGCCTGAAACAATCCAGCACATAACTGCAGGATGTAAGATGCTGGCAGGGAAAGCATACATGGAGCGCCACAATCAAGTGGCTGGAATAATTTACAGGAACGTGTACAGAATATGGACCGGAAACCCCAAGGTCAAAATGGGAAACACCTCCGAAGGTGGTAGAGAATGAGAGGGCAAAGATCCTGTGGGACTTCCAGATCCAGACTGACAGGATGGTAATGGAGAACCAACCAGACATTGTAGTGGTGGATAAAGAACAGAGGAAAGTCGTTGTGGTGGATGTGACAGTGCCAAGCGATGGGAACATCAGGAAGAAGGAACATGAGAAACTGGAGGAATACCAAGGACTCAGAGAAGAACTGGAGAAAGCATGGTAAGTGAAGGTGACAGTGGTGCCTGTGGTCATTGGAGCACTGGGCAGTAACCCCCAAGCGGGAGGTGTGGCTACAACAGATACCTGGAAAGACCTCAGACCTCTCAGTCCAGAAAAGAGCAGTGCTAGGAACAGCTAAGATACTGCAGGACCCTCAAGCTCCCAGGTCTGAACATGCATGTAAGTGAAATTATTGCTGT
Organism: Oryzias sinensis; assembly: GCA_037389245.1. Lineage (NCBI taxonomy): Eukaryota > Metazoa > Chordata > Actinopteri > Beloniformes > Adrianichthyidae > Oryzias > Oryzias sinensis. The sequence goes on along the minus strand of CM074509.1, from coordinate 17,096,755 downwards.
GAAATATAATTTTGACTTTTTTTACTTATAATATTCAACTCATATCTTCTACGTTCATAAATCTGTTGAATATTGTTTTCTATGCTAAACTTTAAATCGCTTTATAAAATCATCTGTTAAGCTAGAAAAAAAAATACAAACTTCAAATGTAAGCAGACTCATAGAAGCTCCAACCCAAATTCAGTTTTGGTCCATTTATCAAAAGAACAAAACAATAAATGCTGACGCTTTTGATTGGTTTTCTACAGCTTACACAGTATCCATTAAACATTCAGGGGGCAGAACATGACTTTCCTTTTTCTTTGGTTTTTATTTTATTCTGTATTCCTCAAATTGTTTCCCAAAATACAGCAGGAGCTGAACCGGTTGTCTCTAAGATATACTTTCTTTCACATCTTCATAACTTAGTTGTCTTAGGTTTTCTGTTTTTATCGTAGCTTTTGACAACAGCTTGATAAGTATTCATTAAGAAAACCCTCTTAAGTCCTAATCAATGTCACGATCAAGATCAAACGTTGTGTAACGAGGCTACGCCAATAGACTAAAGGGATGTGAGTTGCATTGATCAGTTGAGACATGCAGAGCTTTAAGATGCTGAGGTGGTCCAGGAAGAATTACGGTCTCAGCAACAGCAGCAGCGTGAGTGGACTCCAATCCAGAGTAATTACTTTCATTAATCAGCTGAGGACAAAAGCTTCAGCTTGTTAACCAGTTGTGTGTCAGTCTTATTTTTTAATTTTTGTTTGGTCTTGTCATTTGGATTTGACTAGAAACAAGTTGTGCTTATTTGCATCACAGTCAGACTTTTTATGTACAAGTGTTTTATTTAGTCAATAGTTCTTCTAACTTTGGGCTCTGCAGAAGAACCAACTGCAGATCATGAAACTGCTATTAACTTTCAGATTTAGAAAGTATTGCATTCAAGTAAAATGCATTCTGTTACAGTACAGACCAAAAGTTTGGACACACCTTCTCATTCAAAGAGTTTTCAATATTTTCATGACTATGAAATATGTAGATTCCCACTGAAGGCATCAAAACTGTGAATTAACACATGTGGAATTATGTACATAACAAAAAAGTGTGAGACAACTGAAAATATGTCATATTGTAGGTTCTTCATAGTAGCCACCTTTTGCTTTGAGTACTGCTTTGCACATTCTTGGCATTCTCTTGATGAGCTTCCAGAGGTAGTCACCTGAAATGGTCTTCCAACAGTCTTGAAGAAGTTCCCAGAGATGCTTAGCACTTGTTGGCCCTTTTGCCTTCACTCTGCAGTCCAGCTCACCCCAAACCAAAAGCTAAATCAGGGTCAGGCAGGCAGGAGTCAATAGCAGGCATAAGATCATTAGAGGAGAGACGGGATTGTCAGGATCTAGGCTAGAGTCAGGGCAGGCGGCAGGCAAACCGAGTCAGAAACAGGGCCAGAAGACAGAAGATCAAGTCCAAATTTAACACTCGGTAAGAAAGGCAGAGTGGCACAGACAATACTTCACACTGAGCTCCACTAAGTGCAGAGTTTAAGTATGCTGTGGTTGATGAATGAATGACAGTCAGGTGGGAGGCTTCCAGGAAATGTGCGCTGGGGTTGCTGGGAGTTGTACTGTGGCTAGAATTCTGGGGATGGCTCCTGCAGGTGACCAGAGGGGGAGACAGAGCTCTTACTTCTGACAAAATGACATTACATTTATGAGTTTTAATTTTAAACATTTTATAAAGATTAAAAAATCCTCTAAATAATATTATTTCTAAAAGTAAAGTATTGAGGTACAATACATATAGTAACGGTTGGCCATGTGAGCCAAAAAAATTGAGAATATCTACAGATATAGTAAGGAGGTCTCTGCAGATCAGGGGCAAGGTGGCTGATTATTTTCTGCATTCTAAGACTTTGCCAACCATTTGGGGGCTACCAAAATTAGGGAAAAGCCCTGTCTTCATACTCATTCTGTCACTGATAATGTAATTTCCACTAGGGGTGCTGCCTACAGTGGAGAACAGAGCCACAGCATCTGTCCCTGGGAGGGAACTCATTGTCCTGGAAAAGGACAGTGGGCAGTAGGTGTTTTTCTGTGCTAGCAAAGAAAATGGCTCTACCAAGATTGACATAAATTAGCTACCACCTCAGGGTGAAGACATCACTCTCTCATGAGAGGACCTCCTGTGGACAGCCAGTCTGTCTCCAGCTTCTCAACACTTCATACCACCACCTTTCTTTAGAGCAACAAAATAGCGGCTGTACCAACCTCTGGTCATCTTTGAAGTTGGGACTATTCATATTGCACCTTTGTTCAAAGGCAAATTTATTTTGTCTCTTAGAATGGCTGCATAAATCCCCATTGCACCGCAGAACTGCGGTTGCCTGGACAGGAATTGTAGCCTGTATTCGTAGGCAACTGTTCTCTCAATCCAAAGGGTGGGTGCGCATGTGTGCCAAAGAGAGAGACAACTTACAGTACTGTCAGAGAGGAGCTCTCACGTAGCTCTCTAGAGGGGCGGCCGTGGGGCAGTGGTGGTTATATTGCAGGTTTGATTCCCACCTTGCATGCCCATGTGTCGAAGTGTCCTTGGGCAAGACACTGAACCCCACCTAGCCTCTGGTGGAAGGTTAGTGCCATTGTTCAGCAGCAGAGCCGCCACCAGTGTGCGAGTGGGTGAAGGGGTTTGTGACTGTTAAGCGCTTTGGGCCTTCGAGCAAGGTAGAAAAGCGCTATACAAGTACACGCCATTGTGACGGTTAGTCCAAGGGAGAAAACCCAGGAGCAGGAAGTACGACCCAGATCCAGTAGTTCACTGGAAAGGCTTTAATGCCAAAAACCACAACACCAAACCATGAGCATAGAAACGAAGACGCTTCGACACAGAGACAAAAACAGACACCGTAAAAATAGACATAGACATCATCAACATAATTTAGAACAGCTGTGATTCGCAGGAGGCCTCAGGAAGGGGAGGGCCTCCAGGAGATCACAGTTGAGGCAAAGTCAGGGGTCTTCATGACAGCCATTTAACATTTACCCTAAAGGCTGAACAGGAATGGTGTCGTGCAACCGCTGTCATACCAATCTCTGCCAGACGCATATCCTGGTATGTTTGGAGCATGGTAACATAGCTCAGAGCCTGGCCAGGGCAGGCCCTTAAAATTTTGGCCAACTTATCAGAAACTGTTAATGAAGCATGGTGGGACTGATCACACTGTGATTGTGGAATGGTGCTAGATAGGTGGAGATTTAACCAGGCTCCCTTTTTCATCCGCTTCAGGTCCAAATTACAGTCCAGGACAGAAGTTTGCTTCCTGACAATTTCAATTTGTAGACAAATTCTGAGTACATGAGCAAATGGTTCTTCACAGCCATTGGTTTGGAGGAAAAATTCAGGATAGGAAAAACAAATTATCCTGGAGGACCTGCGCAGTAGCTGGTCATACGCCGATGAACTAGTCAAGGCCAGTGCCCAGAACATCGTTGTTTTCATAACGCACATCCGACTGCAGCAGTGATCAACTGAACAAGGGTGGACAAGGCAGGAACCAATCTTGTGATCTTCCGATATTTTTGTAATATTCAACTTTAATTTCAACAGTTTTAAATTTCTGTTATTTTACATGTCATTTTTGTCATTTATAAAGGATCTAAAAAAATATAGATTTTAAAATAATTTTGATAAGGCTTTAATTTGTTGTGTCTTAGACATTATACTGTAAATTCTTAATTTAAAATAGCATTTTTACTATTTTAGTTTTTATCGTCTGCTTAATAAACACCTCAATGCATTTTTAAACGTCTATTATTATTTTTACTAAGATATTTCGCTTCCGTTCATTGACTTTCTCTTTCTTCCTGTGTTTACACCCGTTTTTTTTTTTTTACACCTTCTAATTTTTTCCGCCGTTGTAAAAATTGTTAGCTGGCTTATATTCAGGAACCACTGAATCTTGTGGGCTCATGAGCCCATCCTAGCTACGATTGGATGAGGGCAGGGTTCACCCTGAGCATGATGCCAGTCTGTTGTAGAACCACACAAACAATCACACTCGCAGTCACAACTAGGGCCCGTCTAATTTCACCAATTAGCCTACGCAGCTTGTTTTGGGACTGTGGGAGGAACCCGGAGTGCTTGGAGAAAATCCATTCATGAACAAGAAGAACATGCAAACTGCTCACGGAAAGAACCCAATGGAGATTCTAACCAGGGTCTTTCGTCTGTAAGGCGATAAAACCAGTGGTCCCCAACCCCCTGGCCGCAGACAGAAAAGAAATGGATACGCTACTTAAATCATTTTCGTTTTGTTTATTTTCTGATACTAACAGAATTGCTTACTAACACTTGAAGGCTGGACAGTATCTCAGTGGTTAGCGCTTTTCCCTCACAGCAAGGAGGCCCCTGGTTCACGTCCTGGCTGGGGGACCTGAAACAGAACATCAATGGGGGACCTTTCTGTGTGGAGTTAGCATGTTCTCACTGTGAATGCTTGGCCTTTTTTTCCAGGGACTCCAGCTTCCTCCCATCATCCAAAATCATGCTTGATAGGTTTATTGGTTACTCTAAATTGTCGCTAGGTGTGAATGTGCACTTTTCCAGACGAGTTCATCCAGCAGGAGAAACTGTGATCTAGAATTGATATCTGGAGCTTAAAGTGGATTAGGTTTCAAAGCATTTATCAGCAGCTGCTGCAGAAAAAGTTCACACTCTGCCATGAGGAATCGCTATTAAAAAAAGGCTCAATTTCCTTTGATTAGTGTCAAAATTCAATAATAATTTTTATGTAGAGGAATTTTGCTACATTTATAATGCTTTCTCTGTCAGGTGAAACATGTCATTTGACATTGGATTTCTGCACATCACAATTTCTCTGAAACCTTCAGGACTGCGTCTGCTGCCGCGTCCATCCACCTGAAGCTCCTCGACAGCCGTATGCACACATACCGAGCAAAGAAAATCCCATTTGTTACGGTACCTCGGTAAATCTTTGGCGCCTGTGATCCATGGCGGGAGACTGCAGGGCAACATGACTGGAGACTATTATTTCATTTTTCCTTTAATATAAAGCTGGTATGTGTAATGCATTATTCAATACAACCCCTGACTCAGACATTCACTCTCCCACATCTGCACTCTTACACAGACAACACACGTCTGCACATCAAACAGTGCTGGAAGCATCACAAACGCAGCCATTACCTACTTGATTTGCACTAATGCATGCCTTTACTAAACCGTAAAACAGGAATGCCCTTTTTTTCAAAAAAAGTCCTAGAAAGCAGAACGAGTGAAGGACAATTGCTGGTTCTCTGCTGCTGCTTTCTACTCCAGTAATTCATTTTCTGACAACATTTTTTCCCTTTTGGTGGAGTTAAAACCAAAGGTGTCTGCATGTTTTCCACATGTCCTCACTGTACTTACAGCTGATTACCTGGATCAGGTGTCCAGCCAATTAGAATATGCCAGAGCAGCGTATGCTGTATAACTAGCAGATCCCCAATTCAGCTTTAGAAAAAGCATTTGTATCACTTCCAATGGTGCATGAAGCCTCCTGTCTACTGAGCTGGTGCCAGTGCTGGTTTGGAGTCAGAAAGAATATCTGGCTTTCCAACACATAAACACCAGAGGTCGCACCTCACACAAAACCCCTAAAAATGGCAGAAACCAGAGTGAATATACTCAAAACTTAGTCTTTATGTCATTATTCATGAGGAAAAGACATTTGTGGAAAAAACTGTGCGGCACGTGGATGTGGCACGTCCAGAGTCCAAAGATCTGAACTTTGGCACAGAAGACATGCCAAGACAACCAACCAGGGACTCAGCTTTGGCACGCGATGTGTTGATGACTTGGTCAGCAGGTGCAGTCCATACAAACATGGAGGAGAATCCCATCGCCATCTTCCTCAACTTTATATTCTTCCTGAATTTTTTTTCAATTTAGACAACCATACAAAGATTGTCCAATTTTATTCTTAGTCTTATTTTTTTCCTCCTCAAATTATTGCGGGACAGCAAGTCATCAAACCGGGTCACAGAGAGATGGAAGTACTGCTGACAGCGGCCGTCATTCACACACAGCTCCTGCAGTGGATGCTGTAGCTGGGAGGGTCTGAATGATGTCATGAATCCAGACACAGAGATGTGATTACCGATGCTTTTGTAGAGCTCTTCAAAAGAAATAGACCTGATCTGTAAACGTCATTTATGTCATCCATGCATTATAAATTAGATGGACTAGGGGTGTACATTTATTGCGTTAATCGCGATTAATAAATTACATTAATTTTTAATCCCTTAATCTCGTTTTTAATCTATAACTATCATTGTGTCCTCAAATATAAGAACCAAAGGTCCAACTGTTTAACGGCATGAACATTTCATTTGAAATGAGCCCAAAATGCCTCTTACATTGCTTTCAATGCACGTCTGTGTCCCTGTCATTCAGTCAATGGATATGTATGCGGTGGGCGTCATCAATGTAAGGCAAGGCAAGTTTAATTGTCTAGCACAATTTGTACACAAAGTAATTAACAGAGCTTCACAAAACAGGAAAATGCATTCAATGCATAACAGTGCAATGATTAAAAACAAGCATAATCATTATAACACCTGTTCCCTTCTCTGCTTCTGTGCCGGTCCCAAGCCCGGTTGCTTTGAGAAGGTTGCGTCAGGAAGGGCATCCGGCATAAAACATTGCCAAGTTTACCATGCAACTTGTTCGCTGTGGTGACTCCTGATGGGAAAAACCGAAAGAGAAAGAAGACTTTTAATAGAAAGGAAAGAGAACGGAAAATGAAAAGAGGTGTCGATAAGGACCCTTTAATTATATACACAGCTAAACAAGAATGTTTGGAGTCTAGATTTGAACCTTAGCATAGCAGAGGCCTGTCTAACAACCTCAGACAGACTGTTCCAGCTTTTAGCTGCATAAGACTGAAACGCTGATTGCCCTTGTTTAGTCCTGACTTTGGGCACCCGCAAGAGGCCGGTCCCTGAGGTCCTCAGAGTCCGAGATGGTTCATATGGCGCTAACATGTCAGAGATGTACTTTGGTGCAAGACCATGGAGAGACTTGTAAACAAGCCTGAGCACAGGACTGATGTGATGGGTTTTTCCATCATTATTTTGTTTACACTCTCTCCTAGCTCACAGCCACTCACAACCTCAACATAACATTAGCAGTGTAACAAAATGGCAAGCAATATTGCAGCTATCCAGACGTACAGTTTAGATCCAGATTCCAGCTCAGACTAAGAAAACAAAGACGTACATGGATCTATTTGTCTGCAAATGGATGCATCAGAATGGAGCAGAGCAGGTAGACTTTGGCCCGCCCACCGCAGCTTCTGTCATAACTGAGAGCTTTTTCAAACGCAATTTTTTTCCTCTGCTCGTAATTCATAATGATTTGAATAAAAAAACTCAGAAATGCACGTTTAAGCTTAAATTCAACTATATATATCCTCCATCATGTTAAAAAACAGCATTTTCATGGGTGGGTCTTTAATCGTCAAAAAGGGGCGTGCTGACTCACCAGCTGCAACTCTCTGACGATAACTGACATTTTCTTGAGTTCCTGTTTTTGGCCAAATGTTTCCTCATTTTCAGTTTTGGTCTAACATTTTAATTTCAGTGCATCCCTAGTAAATAGACTTTAAAAACCCTGATAATTATCTTATTAGATGCAAAAAACAATGACCTTCAGTCAAATAAAATTGTGAAACTGCCTTTAAATACAGAGGGAAACCCATAGGGCGGCCGTGGTGCAGCAGTAGGGTGGTCGACCCATGATCATAAAATTGAAGGTGTCAAAATGTCCTTGAGCAAGACACTGAACCCCACCATGGGTCTGGTGGTAGGTTGGCACCAGTGTTCGGCAGCAGAGCCACCACCAGTGTGTGAATGTGTGTGTGACTGGGTGAAAGGGTCAGTGACTGTAAAGCGCCTTGTAGGTAGAAAAAGCACTATATATGTATGTATACGCCATTTACCAATTGTGGGCACATCCTTTTTCTGGGTGAACCTGCCGTCTGAGAAGTCTTGTAAGGCTGGGTCTCTGTCAACCACTGCTGCTGAGATTATATTTACCCCGGGGCGGGGGGCATGTTTGAAAATATATCCGTGAAGCCACAGTTAAAGGTATAAAAGCTGAAACATGACTTTGGAGTTCTTTTATGTCTTAGCTTTTTTTGCCCTCAGTTGGTTCTTTCAGGTTCTGCTTTTCACCCGTGGCTGTTTGTAAAATTGGGTTTCAGGTGAGACACGTCAGGATTCAGACCTCTGTTTCAACTGCTGAAAGCCAAGCGAGTCGGTTTGACGAGACCGTTCGACGTGTTTGGTGTTGTTGTCACACATCCACACTGAGTCTTCTTTGCTGTTAGCAGAGGTCCACTAAAAACATACAGCTCAGGCTGTACTTAGCACCCTGCCTGACATTTATGAGAAACTCGACCCCCAAACGGTCAGACAAGTTTAAACAGACCACACTTTTAAGAACGTGTGAACAAGCAGACAAATTTACTGGAATCTTCTCCATTCTCCGAGTCCTCTCTGGCCCTTTTTGGTCCCAACTTGTGTTTTGCCGGTCTCCACTGAGCATGTGCAGCGCACGCACATCAAAATAGAAGCGCTGAGGGGATTGAACAGATTCACCTTTTCTCAAGTTCACATTTGTGGCAGCGCCAACTGAGTTGTGGGAGTTGATGTGGCACGCAGGAGCATCGGGAGCTCTCGGGTTTCAGTCAGTGGAAGCACACACAAACCCACGCACACACCTGTCGCTGTCACACACAGAGCTGCTGCTCAGACAACCGAACCAGAGGGAAACGTCCAACCAGACCAAGGAGAAACCCCTTCATTTCTGTGTTGGCATACTTCAGGATGCAGGCTTGTTTCAGAAGGTCAAGTTCTGGCTCTACAGTCAGAAGGGGGTTGAAGCATCCACCTGATCTCTGTGCACTTGTTGCTCCTGCAGGCCCTAAACATAGACATGAGCTGCTCCTTAGCTGTCTAGCAGATGGTCGCGCTGCTGCTGCAAGGATCACTTTGCCTCAGATTCACAAGATTCCCTGGTTTGGAATAAAGTCAGGACTGCAGACAGAGACAGAAACTGTCTTCAGGCATCGTCGTCAGCGCCAGCTCACATGTCCTCTTCATTAACATTGGAGATCTTTTTATGGGCTTTAAATTTGAAAGAAACATCTGTCGTTTCTGGTCTCCTTTTTGTAAAAAATCTGCTATGAAAAGCTCTTCTGAGAAGGAGAACAGTCTCTATATGGCTCCAACATAATCGGCATTTAAGAGAGGAAGACCAAGATGTATTTCAGAAAAAGAAAAATATACAACTTTTGAAATCTCTGAAAACAGAGACATTAAATAAAAATGACTCTTAATACACACTTTGGGAAAAATGATTCCAATAGACACTAACGTTCATAGAGTCATGTTTATATAGGTATATATATGTATCTCCCTTTTTTTAATATAGTTTACATGGTTTATGTGTAGTTCAGGCCATTTGTCAGCCACTCCTGCATTTGTCAAACCCTCACGGAAAACTATGGCACCATTGAGGTAGGCGTCATTTCTTTACCCTTTTATTATGAAAGTTTTTCTTTTTCTTGGAAAACTTTGTCCAGCATCCTCTGAACTTTTTGAAACGTCCTTTTATGTATCTCGATGTGAACCATCATTTATGACCTCTGCAGTGGCCATTTGTTTTTGGGCTTGTCGCTTGACTCATCTAAAAGATTCAGGTGTTCTTAATAGAGGACACTCTGGCCTTCACAATGATGGATTATGAGTTTGGGTTGGATGAGAAGAACTTGTCTTCTCTCTTTCTTTCTTGTTCTCTCGAGGACTGTCTTTGGTCGTGTTTTTGGCTAAATTTGTCTTGAATGTCACATACCAGTTCTGACACAGATTGTATAAACACATCAGACCTGGAGATTTGATGAAAGTAAACTCATCAGCCAGCCAGAAACTGGCTTTGAATTTTTTGGTTTTATTTTCATTTCTAGTAGAAAATAGAAGAAAGCATTTTCTAAAAATGAAATATTATTTTGTTCACAATGGCACTAACATCAAATTAAATTTTATGGTGGAACAACACATTATTTCTCAGATTCAGTATACAGTTACACTATAGATTTTTTAACACGTAAGGTTCAGAAATCCATCAAATCCTCAACTCAGAGATAAACAGTTCTTAAAAATCATCTTCTAGTTCACAGAACATATATGCTAACTTGTTTCTTGACTCAACCAAATCTGACTGTCGAATTAGATTAAAACCATTAATTAAACCATTAAAAAAAAACTATTTTTTTTCAAATAAGTGGGGTGATTATACATCATTTATTTCTTTGAAAGACTTGTAAATATTAAAAACCTTTATTTTGAAGGCCATGTTGAAGAAAGAAAACGTGTCAGAGAACAAAAGAAAAACTTCAAAGACAAAAACACAGATAATTTTATCAATTTATCATTTGTATATTGTATCAATTCAATGTAACATTTAATAATAGATTGAAAACATTTCCAAAATAAAATAATAGAAAATGTTACGGGCCATAAGTACAAATGTTGGTATACCAGTCTTGCAGAATACAAGCTGGTTCTGAATGCTTTTACATTTTTATGGCTTTGTCCAGTAGATCAAAAAGTAGTCAAAGTAGATCACACTATAGTAACAGTAGACCACACTGTAGTAACAGTAGACCACACTGTAGTAACAGTATACCACACTGTAGTAACAGTAGACCACACTGTAGTAACAGTAGATCACACAGTGGTAACAGTAGATCACACAGTGGTAACAGTAGATCCCACTGTAGTGACAGTAGTTTACACTGTAATAAAGGTAGATCACATAGTTGTAACACTAGATCACACTGTAGTAACAGTAGATCACACTGTAGTAACAGTAGATTATTCAGTGGCAACAGTAGATCACACAGTAGTAACAGTAGATCACATATTAGTAACAGTAGATCACATATTAGTAACAGCAGATCACACTGTAGTAACAGTAGACAGTGTTGGGTAAATTATTTACTGTGGTAATAGTAGATCAAACCTTGGTAACAGTAGATTACATTGTAGTAACAGTGGATCACACTGTAGTAACTGTAGATCGCATGGTAGTAACAGTAGATAATACTGAAGTAACAGTAGAGCATACAGTAGTAACAGTACAGAACACGGTAGTAACAGTAGATCACACTGTAGTAACAGTAGATCACACAGTGGTAACAGTAAATCACACTGTAGTAACAGTAGATTACTCAGTGGTAACAGTGGATCATACCGTGGTAACAGTATATCACACAGTGGTAACAGTAGATCACATGGTAGTAACAGTAGATAATACTGAAGTAACAGTGGAGCACACAGTAGTAACAGTAGACCACACTGTAGTAAAAGTAGATCACACTGTAGTAATAGTAGATCACACAGTGGTACCAGTAGATTACATTGTAGTAACAGTAGATTATTCAGTGGCAACAGTAGAGCACACTGTAGTACCAGTAGATTACTCAGTGGTAACAGTGGATCACATCTTGGTAACTGTAGATCACACCATGGTAACAGTAAATCACATAGTGGTAACAGTAGATCACATGGTAGTAACAGTAGATAATACTGAAGTAACAGTGTAGCACACAGTAGTAACAGTAGAGCACATGGTAGTAAAAGTAAATCACACTGTAGTAACAGTAGATCACACAGTGGTACCAGTAGATTACATTGTAGTAACAGTAGTAACAGTAGATAATACTGTAGTAACAGTAGAGCACACAGTAGTAACAGTAGATAATTCTGTAGTAATAGTAGATAATACCGTAGTAACAGTAGAGCACACAGTAGCAACAGTAGATCACACCATGGTAACAGTAGAGCACACAGCAGTAACAGTAGATCACACAGTAGTAACGGTAAATCACACTGTAGCAACAGTATAGCACATGGTAGTAACAGTAGATCACACGGTAGTAACAGTAAATCACACTGTAGTAACAGTAGTTCACACTGTAATAACTGTAGATCACACATTAGTAACAGTAGATCACACGGTAGTAACAGTAGAGCACACAGTAGTAACAGTAGATAATACTGTAGTAACAGTAGATCACACTGTAGTAAGAGTAGGCCACACGGTAGTAACAGTAGATAATACTTTAGTTACAGTACAGCACATAGTAGTAACAGTAGATCACACAGTGGTAACAGTAGATTACATTGTAGTAACAGTAGAGCACACAGTAGTAACAGTAGATCACACAGTAGTAACGGTAGATCACACTTCAGTTACAGTATAGCACACGGGAGTAACAGTATAGCACACGGTAGTAACAGTAAATCGCACTGTAGTAACAGTAGATCACACTGTAATAACTGTATATCACACATTAGTAACAGTAGATCACATGGTAGTAACAGTAGATCACACAGTAGTAACAGTAGATCACAAAGTAGTAAAAATAGATCACACTGTAGTAACAGTAGACTGTGTTGGGTAAATACTTAAAAAATTAATTGATTTCTTTACTCTAGTTACTGGATGAAATTGTAATAAAATCACTTTAATTATTACCTATTTGAAAAAAGTAAACAATTACTTATTATTTTTACCTTTTGCCCACTCACAACTTCTCAAGGGAAAAACAGTTTGCACAAACAAGATCCTCTTGTGTTTCATTTAACTTTTCATTTAATGACCTCATGCAAAGTATGAACCTGGTTCAAGAAATAACCTGGCTAATGGCGTTAACCACTGTCACTACCCGATCTGTAGTGGAAACCTGATCAGTACCCCATATACACAAAATGGGGCTAGTTCCATTTGAAGCATTCTAAAGCATGTACCGGTCAGAGTATGTTGAGATTTCCAAAGTAATAAATACCTCCTAAAATGTTAACTATAATAAAAAAAAAGTCTATTTTAATGTTTAGACAAACAAAAAAAACAAAGTTAGGGTTAAGGACTGCACGTTCCTGATTACGCATGTGCAAAGTTGCGGTCCGCATGTCTTGGTCTACCCAATCTGTACTGAGCATGGGCAAATTTATTCTTCTTTGGTTTAGTTTACTGGCAGTTTAACTGCTGTGGATGCTAAATGTTGTTTTGTTGGACCAAATCTCCTGCAGTGGTGCCATCTTCAGGAACAATGCAAAACAGCCCTTTTCGGACAGGCACATTTTTCTCAACAGTGCTAGCAAACCTGTTGTAAGAAATGTTATGATTGGTGATGTGCAGTGAATAAAAATATACCAGTCTTCCCTTTTGTGCTGGACTTCGGATATGCAGACTTTAAAAGAACCAAAGTAAATGGTAAAAAATTACTGGTATGATGTTTTTGGAAAATGTAAAATCACTTAAACCAAGAAGTCAATAAAAAATGGTGAAAAACAAATTCCATGTAATCTAACTTTAAAAACTTTAAGTGTCGTCCTATTGTGACTTTTCGCAAAGACACAAATGTTTTGGACATTCTTTAGCAATTAAAGTTAAAACTTTTTTTCTTCTTCCAGATTTCTGTTTATTTATTTGGACTCAGAGGCACTAATTTGACACATAAAAGCTTGTTTTTTTAGCAGCCATTTCTTCTATGGCTTTTAAGGTGAAAACACTTCACTGCTACTGCCCCCTCTGGAGGGAGGATAGAATTGTCATTCGCTAGCACAAAATTAGGTTTCTGAGAACTAGAAATGTTTTCTTATGTTTATAAATTTAGCAATAATTGTTGGGCATTTCCTCAATAAAGATAATGATATAATTGGTTAAGATCAAACCTGGCATCGTTATTATTGATTACCAAGTAAAATTGGTAAAAATATTTGACAAAAATGCACACATATAAAACAAAAAACAAAATAGTTGCTAAGGAAATGTCACTTTCATTGGAGCTACAGTTTAAAAGAAAGTGTAATCTCAACGCTGTTTAATTACTGCCAACCAAAGAAACCTAGTTTATCTCACTGCTTGTTTTTGCCTCAACGTTTTTTCATTCTAGAAAATAATCCTTTGACACTGTGCTAACTCCCACAACCTCTTGTTGAAACACTGCCTGGCTACTATTTTGTCTGATCCTTCTGCTAAGGATTATTTTCGGTTCAAAAAATGTTTTGTCATAGACAGCATGTCTGTGTACCTTTGTGAATAAATAAAGTGTGCTGGTTAAGGTGTCAGCGGCTGTTGGTTTCATAAGACCACCAGAATTCTAAACAGCATAGAAAGTGAGGGATTTAATTGATTTTAATGAGGTGGCAAGTCTTTGGTCATCCTGTGGTGGTGTTGTGTTTCCCTCTGCAACGTCACACACTTCATACAGACACACAGATGATTACTGCGAGGGACAACTAAACGCTCTGTCCAAAAATATTAAAAGGGAAAAGCATATGGATTTAATAAAACCTATCTTTTTGTTTCTCTTATCAAGTTCCTCCTCATCTTGAATTTATTTTTGCTTTTTTAAGTATAGCTTTTCTTTTAAGCGAATGGGACAATTTTTTCTTAAATGATTGATTTCTCTTTGTACTAGGGATCTAATCTAAATCAATTCAAAACCTTTTCAGGTTTACTATTTGTGAAATCCTCTCACCTTAAGAAGATATCCAACAACCCTTTTTTACTCCACAGCCTGTTTGAGGACTAATCCTTAAAAAAAAATGGTTTGCCTCTCATTACGTTTTTGTTGAAATTTAGATATTTGTTTCAAGAAAATGGGAATAAAACATTCCATTTGCACTAAATTCTGGCAGTTTCAAGCCAGCGAGCTTTTGTTCGAAGCTGGTCAATGGGGCCGCCTGGATCCATTGAGTTAAAAGTGCTGTGAAGTAGCGGGGAGCCAGATCCATGGCAACCATCGCCTCAGATTAGTGTGGGTTGCGAGCTGGCAGCAGACATGTACTCAAACGGCACAAACCGAATCAATATATGTGTGTGTGTGTGGGGGGGGGTCTTCCGCCTGACAGATACAGATGTTTGTTTGTTGGCTCCACTGATTGAATGGAGGTGGTAGAAATATCATTAATCAAAGTACACACTTTGGACATTTTTCACCCAACTGCTGAAATCCGGATTTTAAGCAAACATTAGAGCAGCGCATGAGTCAGGGATTTTTTGGCTAAGGTCACGGGCGGGGCCACGCTAACACTGGCGTCTTTCTGGCAGGATGATGAGGTGGTTCTTCAGAGCGCCGCCACCATCGGGAAGGAGCATCGCAAGTTCTGTCTGGCAGCAGAGGGCCTCGGAAACCGCCTGTGTTACCTGGAACCCACATCTGAAGCCAAGGTAAGGACAGCTTTCTGCAAGCCAAATGTAGATCAGCATCATCAGCATCATCATAATGTAGAGCGCATTAAAGTCTTCCTCATGCCAAAAGTGAAATATTATACCAATCCCTTCCTTTTCATTTTTCCCTTTATATTTCCTTGACTGCCTCATGCTTCTTTCGGGTTAAAGAAAGTAATCAAAGGAAGTGATTTTCCTAATAATTCATATTTAAGCATTGATTGTAAAACATCTTCAAGGATAACAGTTCAGATTAATTTCACTGGATGTCATCTGCTGTCAGGTGTTTATGTATTTTCAGACTCTAATTATTTCTATTACTTTAATCATTTCGTTAAACACATCCAGAGGAAAAAGCTATTTTTCCATTCTTATGCAATTTTAATTTATTTTTTACTATTGTTTTCAATCTTTTCTTTTCAATTACACCATCAAAATATGTCTTCTTTATTTCATGTGTGAATAAACATATTTTTTGTGCATTTGATGTATTTTGAAATAGTATATATTTCATCTTAATAAAAAATTCTTATTAATTAAAGAATTTTCAACATCCTAACTCAGCTTAGGTCCAGTTTACCTGTTTTTTTTAAGCTGATATAGCATTGAAATTCCATTAGCACACTCAAATTATTACATTCAAAAATTTGTGGTTTCATCTGATGAGGAAAACTTCAATGGTTCACATAAAAAATTAAAAAAATATTTTTTTGCATGAACATTTTTTTAAACGCAATGTAATGTGGTGGAATTGTAGATTCTGACTGCTCTTCAAAAGTGTTAATGCACTATGTAGTGAGTAGTAAAGGAATTTGGACATAATCACAGTCTTACATATAGTTTTCTAAATGTCAAAACGCATACTTTATTTTGTTGTTTTTGACAAAGACAGCATTATATTTCTTTCTTTCATTTAAAACATTTTTTGGCTTTGTTCTTGTAAAAAATGCCCATTATATTTATAAAATATAATCCCTTTATAGACCATCGTTTTCTGACTCCTCCATAAGTTAAGTTAGGCGGCAGCTCACGTTACCATTGGTACTTGACTGCAGTTTTTAACATTTAACAAGGAGTTAGTAACATGCATATAACCAGTTAACATCTTTGGCCATTAAAAAAACGATCTTTATATAAATCAAAATGATGATATGAAATAATCCCTTTTTTAAGAAAGTCACATCTTTGAATAACAACATAATTATTGGTTATTTTGGAATAACAAAGATTAAAAACCATTTTATTTTGTAATAGTTATCTTCAGATATAATTTAATCCCACTGAGTTATTTAAGCAAAGTCATTTGAGAAGTGAAGAATTGTACTGAATGAAGGTGTTTGTCATCCTGAGGAGCCCTGGCTGAGTGTAAACGTGATTAAATAGGTGAGCGCCTGTTTGCAGTTCACAGTGAGGCAGCTCTGCTGCTGGAAGCTTCCAGAGTGCCAGGAAGCTGCATCCTCGTTATCACCCTGCAGCCACGCCTCCGGTCGCATTTCTCGCTGCTGTTGCTGAGTTCAGAGGTCAGCAGGTCCTCCTTCCAACCCCAGGAATGCTGATCCAAACCCCTTCCCTGCCTGATGCATTCAGGGCCTTTAGAAATGCAGTAAACCTGACATCAGGGTGGTTCAGAGCAGATCTCTTTGGGCAGATTTTGACGTCATCCAGAGATTTCATGTTAATCAACAGTGCCATCTAGCTAATCACCCAGTTATATTTGCCTCCATTAATATTTAGCTGGATTGCATTTAAACTCCATGTGATTTAAGGTTCTGCTGATGCTTTAAAACAGAACCTTAACAGGACTTATTCAGGTTTACAAAGACAATGCAAAGATCAAAATCTACAAATATTACTAATAAAAAACCCAACAAATTAGGAAAAAGATGCAATAATTACTTTACACAGAAGAAGAAAAAAAACAGTCATATTGTTAATGGCAATGCAGTCATTTTAATCTGACACCAAATGTAGTTCTGCTTCTTCTACTTGAAAGCTCAACACGTTTAGTCGCTTCTAGCATTTTTCCCACCAAACTAAAGTTTGTTCTGCAGCCTTGAATATTTTTTAGTCCATTCTGCTTTTAATAAAGGACTTAGCATTTTTATATATTTATTTTTGCATTTTACCAAAGTTCTAGGCTCCTTTTGGGAAAATTTAACGTCATATATTTACGATTTTACAGCTCTGTCAGGATAGTTTTGCTTTTTTTTTAACTGCATACCTCAGCTAAATGTTTAGGTTTACATTTTTAGAATTTTAGAACTTATGATTGAACTTTTTGAAGTGTCTTCAGTACATTTCATTATTTCTTTAAAAGTTTGAAAATATTCATTTTGTTAGCTGAGTTTTTTTTTTCTTTACTTTCCACCACTAATTCCTTGTTTTATTTAGCATGTATGCATGTATCCCACCGGTAATAAATGACTTTTTATTATTTTAGCAGGTGATGTAAACTTTTCAGCCTTTATTTCTAGGATTGCTTCCCATTTGAACTATCTTTTCTTTGTCGGGTTTGTCTTGAATTTTCGCCTGACCGTTCAGTTGCTACCTGTTGGAGGTGTAAACATGGTGGGTATAAAGTATGCAACATTAAGGTTACAGTTATTGCTCATCTTTTCTCGTGGTTTTTATGGGTCAGCACAGAAAAGTGAATCACATGTGTGTTTCCCCTTTTCCTCATATGATGTAGAAACCCAGCATTTTCCTCATAGAAAGAACCTCAATGTGTAATTCTGCTCGGGGCTTTTCCCCTCTTCTCTGCTCTGTTGCAGTATGTCCCTCCGGACATGTGCATCTGTAACTTTGTGCTGGAGCAGTCGCTGTCAGTTCGGGCCCTGCAGGAGATGCTGGCTAACACGGGGCAGAACAGTGAAGGGGTGAGTACCTTCCTCTGTGTGAGAAGCTGCAGATCTGGAAATATTAAAATGCTTTTCATGTAAACGGCTAGAAGCTTAACACAATCAGTCATGGTGGCGCTCTACTGCCCTCAATACAGCTGGATCATGTTGTGGAGGAGACGTCCACACGATCAAACAGAGAATCGGCTGTAATCTGGGGCCAGTTTTTCAAAAAGTTTAATCTGGATCAAAATGATCTGGATTTGCAAATCACATTTTTTCCTATGCAGGATCAGGTAATCCGTCTTACTTTTATGCCGGTGTTTCAAAGCAACATTGGACTGGATCACCCTGATCCAGATACACAGTTTTCTAGATTACCAAATCCAGATTACCTGTGCTCTAAATGGGACAACATATCACAACACGGGGTACCAGCTATGTGAAGAACAGGTAGAAGAGCCAACATGGGGTCACTGTAAGAGTTTGTTATTCTGAGACAAAACACAAAAATAACAAACATCCACTTCCATTCATAATTTCTTTTATGACCCCGTATCTGAGTCACAAAAAATAAAAAAACAAATATACATTAACAAATACATTGTGGATATTTTGAAAATGTCTTAAATAAAATGGCTAAATGTCCAATATTTAACAAAATAAAGAATGTTCAGGGAGTTTTTCAATCTGAGGAGGAGAGACCAGCATTTCCAAGCTCTGCTTTTAGGAGACGGATCTGCAGTTCTGCTTTGGTTGTTTTTACTGAATAGCTTAACTGGTAGCCTATGTCTACTGTATCTACTTCATCACTGTTACAACGGTTACACAAGTCAAGTGCAAAATATAAATAAAAGAATAAACACTAAATGAAACAAATGTATTATTTGACCAATTTTAAAGTTTTTCTACATTTCCCTCCTGGAATCCACCTTTAAATCCAACCCCCTGTTGGGATCAGGATAATCCAGTGTTTTTGGATCAAAGTTATCCAAATCCTACTGACAAGTTTTGAACACAAACTGAAGGTTTGATCCAGATTAGAACTAGAATTGGATTCTGTGATCTAATCTGATTTCAGATTCCTTCTTTCCCTTTTGAACAACCCATTTTCAAGATTTGATCCAATCCGATCACCAAAATCCGATCAGTTTACCTTTGAACAACTGGCCCCTTATGGTTATTTCATGATCTGATTTTGGATTTGGTGATCAAGATTCATCTTGATTTGGTTTTATAGTTTTCAAAATTTCGACTTAATGCACATTTAGACAAAAAGGACAGCTGAATAAGAGTATCTAAAAAATGCATAAGGACCAACATAGAGAGACCTTTACAGGGAAATATAAATGAACTATTATTTTTCTGTTTTCTGTCTTCTAGACTCTATTTTGGGGATCTTTTATTTCGAAAGTAAACACAGAACCCGTGCAAACCTTACAGATTTAAAACAATATTTGACAATAATCCTCTTTCCATCTTTTTTTTAACAGTTTGTATTAGTGAAGAACCCTAAAAACGTTCATCATAAAGTCAGTATGAATGTCTGAATTTATGAAGCTAACTAGAAGGACTGCAGTTCCAAAGCTCTAATGAAAGGGACTTAAGTCCCATCGTTTGAGAAAGATCAAATCCAACCTGCATTGAGCAAACATGTGGCCTTTGAAAAAAAAAAGTACTAGAAATTTAAGCAATTAATTAATGCAAAGAACAAATTGATACTAAAAAGTCTTTACTTTAGTGAGTTGAAGGAGAAATCTTGAACCCACTCTGAGGCAGGCAATGATTTAGAACTAGACTAAATGGGAAAGTTTCTTAATTTCAATCTTTTTTGGAATCAAAATGACTATTACAATACGACAATACTGCAAACATTACAGACAACGTTTGCTAAAAGCCCAGATTTCTGTACTGTGAACACTTTGGGTTGTGGGAGGGGCCGAGTCACTGAACCCATTCTCGCACACTGCAAAAATCTAAGGGTGACTGAAATTCACAGAAGAAACCACAAGATTTATTGATGGACATCTTTTGAGTCAAAAGATCTTATTTCAGTTCCGTCAATGGAGGGTTGATGAAGCCGGCCCTCAGCCGTACGACCTGAACACCTTGGAGAACACCTCTCCTGTTTTGAGTCGCTTGTCAGGCCGTCTGCCTTACAACTCAGGCATGGTCACAGTACAATGCTGTGAGAGACAGCAGCAAATCCTCCGCAGGAACCTTCAATAGCAATACATTAATCCAACTGATGCTCTGACAGCCCTTTAACAAAAATATGCCTAGACTTCAGTGGACTGAAGCAACATTGTGGAACAGATTGGGCCGAAACTTGACCACGGCAAAGTAAAATCTGATGGTCATACAGCAAATAGTGGTTCTTCTTATTGTTGGTACAGATGGATGCACAAACTGAACAACAGGAGTTCCCTTTACATTTTAAGCTATTTGTGTTTTGGATGTTTTTACACAAAGTAAGCAAAGAACAGAAAGTCTGAACTTTTGCATATGAAAAATGACTGACTGAGTCTGCTGGAGCCTCCAGTGTATCTAAGAAGTCAGAGAAGGGAGATGATAGCAAGACCTTTAACAATATTGGGGGGGGGGGGCAGAGCTTAAATTGATGTTAGGTTTTGCTGTTCCGAATGGATATTTGTGGTCAAATATGATTTCTGAAAGAGTTCCTTTTAAAACAGACCACAAGTATATAAGATAGATAAGTCTTTAAGTATCTTCGCCTCTTGGTCCTTTAGTTCTGGCTCAAAATGGGGCTCAGCGTTGTTCTCAGATTCGGGTAATTGACCGTCACACATCTTGATAACGTCATTTTTCATCTGTATTTGTTTGTTACTAGAGTGCTGACCATGAAAAATGGGTAGGTCCTTGGGTTTGTCCATCCATCACTTTGACAGCTTGCATGACAGATGTACTGACCGCCTGAAAACGTGAAAAAGGGGTTGAACTTCAGGCACGTTCACTTCATGTAATGACTATTTCTTGATTGTCAGCTCTGTATTTGTCACGTGTGCAGGATAATATCAGGCTGATAATATCAGATTTCTCACAAAATGTCAAGCAAATACATTCTGGAATGACAGTTAGCGTCACCTTCTCAGTCAGCCGGAGAGCAATCACCTCACCAAGAAATAGCTCTTAATTATAAATCGTGACAATCTTGAAATAGACTTCCCCCACATGAGTGAGGTCTCTGCCTGAACCCTTTTAGTCGTTCTTGCTGTGTAACTACTTAAAGCCAGTAGGATTCACTTCATCTTTGCTTAAGGCACTCATAACCTCCCCCCCCCCCCCCCCCCTGCTTCCAAATGGCATAAATTTACAAATTAGAAAACTCAGAAACAAGAAACGCTTGCCAAAAAGATTAACATGCTTTTGATGTCAAAGTCCAATCAAAAAACCTTAAAGTCCTGAAAAACTTGCTTTGTGGTTTGCCAGCCTGTTTTCTCCAAGCTGAGTCTCTAACAAACGAGTTGAGGGCACCGACAAGAGGAAATGTCCTGAAATCAGCTTGATTTCAGAGTAATTTTTGTTTTTCTGTATGCAGGCGGTTTACATTTTAGGAAAACATCAATGGGTGGAGCTTTTGTAATACCTTGCATAATCAAAATGAAACAAACACAAAACATGACAGTTTATTGCTTTGGATTATGCTGCTACACACTAAACTGCAAGCACGCAACCTCTTTGCATTCTCAAGATAATTAAAAGGTTGTGGCATAGAAAGTGTACATGAGAATCAATATTCAGTTTCAGATGGTTCTTAACTAATGAGTCTGGCAGGGACTGTTGCTCTGCAGCATCTGAGAACTGATTCGTTTGCTGCTTTTTATCCTCAGTCTCATAAAAAATGTTCAAATTCATCACTGTGTTGGGCTTTAATCCTTAGTCAGGCTAAAAAAGGCATTCATTACAAAAAGAATATAATTTCCTCAACAGTTGTGTTTGTTTGGTAATGTTCTGCTGCCTCTTAACACTTGTGTTATCCTAGGCACTTGGGAGTTGGGTCATCTAGACCCACTAGACAGTGCTCTGAACCTTTTTTCTTCAATGATTTGTGATCTTCACTGGTGTCCATGGATTACATGAAATCTTTCCACCTTTATCCACCTTTGTCATGGTAGGGAGAACACGTCAATGTAAGGGGGGGGGGGGGGTCATCTAGGATAGCACAAGGGTTAAAGGGCCCTAAAAATCTTTCCATTTGATCATTTAAAATATAAAACTGTTGCTATTTTTGTTTGAACTACTATATTTCCCGCACTTTAAGGTGCAGTCAATAAATGGTCTGTTTTTGAAATTGTGTCAATCATAACTGTAAGACGTATTAGGCGAGACTAAAGAGTCAAGAGATAAGGCCGTCATTCAGAATTTATGGACTGCGGCAAAGTAACTACAATAGAACTTTTTGGAAACAAGTTACATGTTAGCTTATTTAGCATGTTAGCATATTTCAAGTCCCGACCTTGTTTGCAGCACCTATAAAAACAGACTGATAAGTTACAGTCCCACAGTTTTCACACACCTAGGTGTGTAAAGCTGGTGCTCGGCATTTGACCCGTCCCCTGGGGGAGCAGTGAGCTGCAGACACAGCCGCGTTCAGGAACCATTTGGTGGTTGAACCCCTCAAATTAACCCTTTAATGCTGAGTGTCAAGCAGGGAGCCATTGGGTCCCATTTTTAGTCTTTGGCAATGCTCGACTGTGGTTTTGAGCTCACAACCATCCAGTCTCAGAGCAGACACTCTACCACAAGTCCACTGAGCTAGTCAATTTACAGCACCTGGCAGTCAGACAAGATTGGGTGTGTTCAGGGCGGTATGGCTGTCTGTATGCGTAAGACTTCTAAAACAAACAATACTGTGACCACGGTGACTCCCAACTTTGTTAGTAACATGTTAACATAGTCAAAATAATAGATATATCTGACACTCCGGATTGGAAGGTACACTGTCATTTTTGAAAAAAATGAAGGCATATAAGTGCGCCTTATTGTGCAGAACAGATAATAAGCCGTTTAGGACCAACGGTTGAGTTTAGTTGTATTTCAACCTAATTTACCAAAAATAAAGATCTGTCATTTTGCCCATTTAGTTTTGGCCCAAAATTTGAAAAATATTTTGTTTCATCCAATTGATGTCTCAAAAACTCAGTTACTTTGTTCATTAATTATTGTCAGTTGGGGTTAGTGTTATGCACTTACCTACAGATTCAACGATCTAATCAGCACCTACAAAAATGGTTGGAAAACTAATTAGACTATGGCTGTTTTGGCTCTCTTAAAAAATGGAAAGGGGTGCTGTTAAGCCAGATGGCAACATCCAACCAAGAAACCAATAAAATTCATTCATTTTCTTCTGTTTATGCCTTTCGGGGTCACAGGGCTGCTGGAGCCCATCCTGGCCACTTATGGGCAGGTCACCAGTCTGTCGCAGGGTCACACATATCACACACCCATTCACACCTATGGACAATTTGGAGTGACCATTTGACCTATGAAGCATGTTTTTATACAGTGGGAGGAAGCCGGAGTCCCTGGAGAAAACCCACGCATGCACGGGGAGAACATGCAAACTCCACACAGATAGGTCCCCCATTGACGTTCTGTTTCGGGTCCCCTACCCGGGACTTGAACCAGGGGCCTTCTTGCTGTGAGGCAAGAGCGCTAACCACTGCGCCACCGTACAGCCCAAAAAAAAATAAAAACAATAAAAAAATCATGGATATTTTAGCCAATAAATTAAAATGAAGGAAACAGAAAGAATTATTGAGCTAAACAAAATAGATTTTCATTTATAAATTGTAGCCAGAAGAGCTTCATGTTTGAGACAGGTTGTTGTGTATAGCCCAAACTGATTTTATAAAAACTAAACCCTTCTACTCCAATAAATCCTCAATTTCTAAATGACTGATCAATGACGATAAACGTCAGCTGCATCAGTTTTTTATTGCCAGTGAAATCAATTGAATTAGCAGATTAGAGGATCACTGCTTTAATTCAAAATTGTGAGTTTAGAAGGAAATCCTCTTTTCTTATCACAGGTCCAATACTTTTGTGAACTTTCAGTGAGAAAACCATGAAGATAACTGAATCATTGTGTAATAAGTATTGTCTCTAGAGAACGTATTGTCAGCAAAAAAAATCAAATGATGCAACACTGTTAACATGTAGACATTTTCAATGTTGTATTTGCAAATTTGTGTTTGGCTAACTCTATTGACCTGCTCTTTGCGCCACTGCTATGGCAACATATTTCAAGGGATTTTTGACAAATATCCCAAAATGTTTACAACAGTCACATTCAAGCCTTTCAGCCCAGGATCCTCTCTGCTTTTTGAGGATTCATCGCTGGTAGTGGGAGCACACCAATGGTCAGACGTGCTAGTAGTGATGCGTCAGCATGGCAGCAGGCCTGACTTGCAGCACCAGCAACTTCCCTCCCTCCATCATTCCTCCCCAGCTGCTGTTGGACACTCTTCCAGTCTTTCTGTTGCTCAAACCCCTGGCTTCCTTCTGTTTCTGATGTACAGACTACCATCTGTTTGAGACTGTGAGGCCAGGAGAGCATTAGCTGATGGTTTTGTTCAGGGAACAGTTGTTGCTTGTTTAAAAGTCTTTTGACCAACATTCCACCCGACAGCCGAACAGGAAAACACACCACTCTGATGTTCGATACATATCTTTTTGTGATAATCATAAAACCCGACCATTCAGAAAGGATGCCTGGATTGTGCCATTTGTTTTTAAGGCAATATTGACATCATCTGCACAATTTTTGCTCCAAATTTTTAGTTAGTGTCCAACTCATGGTATTATCTCTCTTTTTTGTGCTTCTAGAAGTTAGTTAAAAAGGTAGGTATTTATCTTTCACAACAATGGAAATCCTTACTGTCTTTTTTGTTCTACTTCTTCCACATTTCCTCTGTTTTCCTAACCTTCTGACTGGTAAAGAGAATGAGTAATTCTGAGTGCACATTGTCTGTTTTCCTGTCTTTCATTGTGAATGTGTGTATTCCCCTTCCATCTATCTATGTTTCCTGCTTGCACTTTGAGTGGAGAGCCAAGATAAATGACACCTTGAGTCCCATGCTGTTTACTCTCACAGGACGTAAAGCAAAGGGAGCTCAGAGTTAATATCTGACACAGCTGAGGTGGATGATATTAACTTCGAGAAAACATGTCATACATCAGTGATCCAGAAATCCAGGATGATGATCTGTGATGAAAATGTTCATTTTCTGCCAGGCCGCTCAAGGAGGTGGGCATCGAACCCTGCTTTATGGCCATGCCATTCTTCTGCGGCACTCCTTCAGTGGCATGGTGAGTAGCAACTGTACCAAGGTAAAGATGAATGTGATCTTTTTGGAAAAATCATATTTGACCAACACAATATTCACTAATGAAGAATGTGGGGAATTGTCTAATAGTCTGATTATTGTTCCAAAAATTAGAAGTTGTCCAGAACTTGACAACTGCTCCACAGAGCTTGCCATCAATCTAACCATTGTCCCAATGCGTAATTGTCCCACTTTAAGCGATTTTCCTGTAATTCAGAGATCATTCCACAACCTGTCAATGTTCCTCTAATCTAGAGATGCTTTCATAATCTGGCAATTGCCCTGTAATCCACAGATCCTTTCACTGTATTCAGTTATCCTATAATTTTTGGATCTTTCCACAATCTGGCAGTTGTCCTGTAATCTATGGATCCTTCCACAGAGTTGAGATCTAACCACATATGGCAATTGTCCTGTAATACAGTGGTCTTTCCACAAACAAATTGTCCTATAATTTGTGGATCGTTTCACAATTGGGCAACTGCCAGGTAATCTAGGGATTCATAATCTAGGGACCCATCCACTATCAAGTAGTCATTTTGTAATCTATGGATCCTTCCACAATCTTGGCAATTTTTCTGTAATGTAGAGATCATGCCACAATTTGGCAGCTATCCTGTAATTTATGGATCCTTTTTTTAGGGATCCATTGTCCCAGAGTGTGATGGTTGTCTCCAAATCTGGCATTTGTCATAACATGTCATTCTTTTCCCATTTTCTGAAAATTGTTTTATACTCTTTAATCCTATGATTGATCCCTCTATCCAGTAATTGTCCCACTTTGCAAAATTCGACACATAATCCTGTGTTTGACCACTGTTGATTATTGTAGGAGAAAAGTCAAATAATTTGGGACAAGGACAAGCAAGGTTTTGTTGATCAGGGTCAGCCACTGAGATACCTTCTCATGCTCAAAGTAGGGAACTCTGTTGTGATGCAAAGTTCACAGAGATGATTTGGACGGCTTCAGCTTGTTACAAATCTCAGAGCACAAAGATTTATGGGGTTTAGAGATTGATTTTGTTGAGGTATACATGGACAAAACATCCCTATAGCCCAACACAAGAAAGAAGGTTGCAGATACCAGGAGTTTCTGAAGTCTGAGGTAAAAGCAGGATTTATTTCTATTAGAAAATCCAAGTTTCGACCCCAGGTTACAGATCAGTCACTGATAAATCCTGACAAAACTCTAATGTACTTACAGCCTAAAACTACTTCTAGGGACTTACCTTGTGCAGTTTGTAACAAAAGAATATTATCTGGTAGTAGCGTTTATCAGGGGTGTCAAACTCCAGGTCTCGAGGGCCGGCCTCCTGCTGTTTTTCCAAAAATCCTGCCTCATCTGCTGCTGATTACCTGGATCAGGTGGGTTTAGCCAATTAGGAGCTTCAGTGGTAGGTTTGTTGGAAAACATGTTGGACAGCAGCCCTTGAGACCTTTAGCCTGACACCTCAGGTTAATGTCAAAATACAATGACTTTAATTTTCCAGCATCTAATGTGAAATTCTATTAGTTCAAATTAAACAATTGAAAAGACAGACTGCAAGTCTTGAATGACCTGAGTAACTGAAGAGGAATACCAGTGAAAGTTTTATCTTCGGCATACAAATGATACTTGACTAAAAGCAACTGTCCCACAGTTTGACTATTGTCCCACAATGCAATCCTAAATTCACAATTCTTGCAGTATTGTGACTTTATCAGACTGTGGACGGACTTCTGTAATCTGGAGATTTTACCCGATAGAAATCCAAAACTCCTTTATGTCTATTTCACATTAAAGTTGAAATGATATCTATGATACCTATTTTACTAATTGTATAAACTTTTATCAAAAATGTAATCAATGCAGTGAATATTGAGTACCAAATGTGATCCATTAAAATGTATTTTACTTTTCTGAACAGTATTTAACCTGTTTGAAGACATCAAGGTCTCTGACTGACAAGCTGTCGTTTGACGTCGGACTGCAAGAAGATTCAATCGGTACTCTATGACTCCACTTTTTTTGAGACGGTGAAAAATGTAATGGTACTTTCATGGTTAAAACTTGAGTTCCAACAGGAGAGCCCTGCTGGTGGACCATTCACCCGGCATCCAAGCAGAGATCTGAAGGAGAAAAAGTCCGTATCGGAGACGATTTGATACTTGTCAGCGTGTCAACAGAGAGATACCTGGTGAGTCACATCATTAAACTCAATTGTTATGGTCTAAAACTAAGTGTTGTTGATTTAAAAGGCTCTTTTCAATCCTTAAAAGACTAAACAAAATTCAACTAAGAAAATGTAGAAGGGCTTCATGAAAAGGTATAAATGTTGAGCTTTTCTTGATACCAGACTGGAATTAATTAATATATTTAATTGATTTTTAACTTAAATATTTAACGTCTGGCTTAATTTATAAGGTGTTGTTTTTGTTGTTCACCTTCCAGCCTTAATCCTTCAGGGGTCGCCACAGTAAACCAGCTTTCACTGATTTGCCAAGATGGCTTGGCAGAGATTTTTACACTGGATGCCCTTCCTGGCACAACCCTGTATTTTGTCCGGGCTGGGGACCAGCGCATATTTAGGGTCTCACTAGACTTTTGAATGGGTAGCAATGCTTGAATCCTCTTATCTGCCTTATTTTTGATATTCTGGATTATTGTATTAGATCTCCAAAAGCCTGTACTAAGTTTTCAATGAATTAGCTATGTGTAAGGTTTATTCAATGGTGAAAGCATAGTAGCTTCAAAGGTGTCTTGTTGCTGTTCCAAGAAATTCAATCATTTTAGAAAGAATGTATGACTAAGCAATGAATTCAGCCAGATTTAAAATGTTTGCAAATAATATTTTGAAATAATCTCCTAATGGATTCTCCTTAAAGAGCTCTTCACAGGAGAAGCTTAGGGCTTGGTGTTTGGGGCCCTTTGTTTTATTGGATCACCTACTGTTAATTATCATTTAGGCAGATGAGTCCTACTTATTGTTCTTGCTGGATCTCACCAATTCTGGTGAGGAGTAAAAGTGTACAAATATGTAGAACAACTTTAAACCATTTTTCTGGTTGAGGCTCACAAACACATGGAGGGGTTTTCTGTTCAAAAACTAAATTTTCCTGTTTTTTTCAGATACTGATATTCTTCATATCTCATCCATCACTCTACCATAGTTCACATAATATTGTGTGGAAGAATATTTAGATTATTTTAAACTGTAACAGACTTTATATTCGACATTGTGACAAACTCAAAACAAAGATTTACCTTCAAATCCTAAAGGTGGAATCTTTATAAAGACACAAAAAATTTGAGTAAAGTTTAAATATGGAATGATGGCAGTTTGATTTACAACATATTTTTTACTCATGTATGAAGATACACACATGGGGAAATTTTTTGTAGGCATCGTTTAATACAACGGTCCCCAACCCCCAGGTACCAAATGACCCACGGACCGGTACGGGTCCGTGGGTCATTTGGTACGGGGCCGCACAGAAAGAATATATAACGTGGACCACTTCCGTTTTATTTTTTTCGTAATCTGAAAGATGTTTTATTTTGAAAAATTATCTGATTCTCTGGTTAATCCGCCTATGTCACTCTTGACGCAGGCCAAGGCGCTCTTCTCAGTCAAGTGATAGGTTACCACTAAAATAAAACCCAGGACCTAGCAAAATGAGTAAAAAACAAATGTCTTTGGAAAGTTTATTTGCCAAGGGGAAAACCCCCAGCCAGGAGACAGAAGAGGAGCCTTCAACTACCTTAAAAAAAGAGTTACATTCAATAGACAGTACTTCTTTTTCACACCATGAGTGTGGGAAGGGGAGAGGATGATGAGGCCTGTGCAATGTACTATGTCATGCGTGTCAAAATAAAAGCTCAGGGTTTGTTTTATCATGTCTCTGTTCCTCCGTCAGTGTAGTATTGCTATGATATTCATCCGCTTACATTTGAAACCGGTCCGTGAAAGTTTTGTTTGACGTCATACCAGTCCGTGGCGTTGGGTTGGGGACCAGTGGTTTAATGTACACATAGTGCCTATAATTTTCTTCACTTATTTTAAATAGTCCTAATTATGTGAAATTGTCACATTGTAGGAGCTCCATAAAGGTTTCAAAAGAACTGTGTGATATGATTACTAGGGCTCAAACATGTACTCTACTAAACTTAAGTAAAAGTAAAAAAAGAATTCTGCTAACTCGGACTGTTTTCATATAATTAGTTGGCACAAAAAATGGCCCTGGAATATAAAGTAATTTCTTGTAATTTTCACATACTTTATCCAGTCAAAGGTTGAAGAATCCAAACTGAAGAAATAAGCAAACATAAATGACTTTGAATCAAAAATTTAAATGGTAGTGGAAATGACCGACAAACTAAATGCAACGTGCAACCACTATAAAGCAAACTGTTAAGCGGCAACATTTGATAGGAATTGACCATATATGGACTCAGTGACCCCTCCCCCTTTTGCATTAGAAACAGGAAGTACATGCTGGCTTCAAGAAGCCAAAATCCATAGACTTCTGTAGAGAAATAAACAGCTCATTCACTCTACTGTCAGAACTTACACTGATACCTTTATTTTAACATGTTGACATGTCCTTGATAATTCTAACTTTTTTCATGATATTAAAGTTATAAACTGGCCAACTAGATGCCTTAATTTAAATGGGTGGTGCCTACCGGCCCCAGTATCACTGTTCAAAACGTTTGATTGACAGGTTCTCCCCAGCCTGTTTTCAGCCAAGTCATAGGGGTGTGGACTTCCAACAAGCTCACTCCTGATTTGCGAGAGTGGTTGCCATGGAAATGTCGACTCACTCGAACCAGTCACTGCTTACAGACAATATCTGGCTCCATCATAGTGATGTCCATATCACAAAAAAATAATGACTGAATTGACTTCATTTCAATGGAGCCAGAAGAAAATCATTTTTTATGGATGAGGTCACACTCACCCAGCCAGGTTCTCATACACAGTCAGAGGATTTGCTGCTGGTTCCTTTGGAAGTGTCCAGTTTGAAAGTCTTTTACCACCATAAACATTCAAAGTGAATATAAAACATCAACGTATTATAAATAGAAAAAAACTGTGTGTGGTGCAGAATTATTTATTATTTTTAACCCACAAAATTAAGTTATGTGGGATTTGCTGCTGACTTATTGGACCTGAGTACACATTTCTGATGTTTTTTTCTGTTACACTGATGTCACCATGGGTTCTCAAGAGTTATTTTTAGGCTTTTGCAAGTTTGGTGTCTTAAAACTTGACCAGATCTGATAATAACAGCAAAACTGCATGATTTTTGCCAGTTTTGCTCCCCTCTCTTCATATTTAGAGTTTTGTCTGAAGATTTTATTGTGACCTTTTATTAAACTTTAGAGAGAGCAGGCAGCAGAGCCCTTTACTGTATCTGTAATAGAATCTGGAAGGCCTGCAGCCCCTCTGTGTGTTCCTGCTTTAAAAATGTTTAGCATCACTTTGACTTATGGGCTTGGGGTTAATGCTGTTGCTAATGAATTACGCACACCTGACTGCGATTAACTTACATGGAAAAAGCGGGTTGGGGGATTTCATGAGGAGAAAGTGAACGTGACAGAAATGACAAACGCAAGTGTAAAGACGGGAAGGAAAATTTTTGGGCGGCTTTTTCAATCCTTCAGAGCTAAAAAGCACAATAAAAACCTGGCAAAGACATAGATGTTCATCTTCACTTGAGTGGAAACAGGCAAAGTTCATGCTTGGATGACAGCAGAGGGCATGAATTTTTTTTCTTTCCAGCTGGATCGAGCTGCAACATATCAGCAGTTTTTCATTTTCTATAGGGTGGTGTTGAGCCTTGAAACAAGACAAACCCTCTTATCATGCAGACATTTGAAAAGCATTTGCTTTGTTTCTTCTTTCAGCATCTCTCCATCTCCAATGGCAACATTCAGGTCGATGCATCCTTCATGCAGACTCTGTGGAACGTGCAGCCGACCTGTTCTTCAAGCAGCATGGCCGTGGGTGAGTCCACGACCCAAAACTACCTTTTAAAGTTCCACTCCAACTATATTTGTATCTATTGTAAAGTCCTTCCCAGTTGTCTTTGAATTATGATTATGCAGTTTCTAGCTAAAACCAAAAAAACAGAGTCGTTTTTTAACGACATGTTGTCTGCAGAGCGGCAGGAGTTCATTAGAAATTCACCTCTGAGTTCTAGGTGAGACTGTTATGGAGGAAGTAAGCCTCCACTGATATCCCATGATTCCTTTGTTTACACTCTCTCCCGCTAGTTTAGAGCCCCTCAAAACCCCAAGCTAACAAAAGCAGTGCAACAAAAATGGCCAGTGATATCAGAGCCACCCAGCCGTACAGTTTTGAGCTAAATTCCAGCTCAGACAAAGAAAAAAAAATACGTACGTGGATCTAGTTGTCTAGAACTGGATCCATCAGAATGGAGCAGTGAAGGGAGAGACTTTGGCCTGCCCATTTCAGTTGCTGTGTCACAATTTCTTTTTTAAATGGAGGGTTTTATCTGCTACTGATCCATAACAATTTAAATAAAGAAATAGTCAGAAATGCAGCTTTGGTGTAAGCACAAGTAAAAGCTACCTGCATGGCGTTTCCGCCTGACGCACCTCCGACGGTGCCAGTAGGGCAGCTGCAGGGTCATCAGCCAGGAGCCACCCTTCATTGATGTTTCGCTCCATTAATCCCGGAACATCTCACGGTGGTGGAGCAACGGCAGAGACGTCTCCCTGCCGCCCCCCGCAGCTGCCCTTAGGACCCATCTTTTCCCCACGAACTGTCCTTCCTCCTTAACCATAGCCAGAAACTGGCTTCTTCCGCCTCTTCCGCCAAGTCCTTGGATGCCTTCTTCAATTTCGACCCAGTCACTCCCATCTTCCTAAGGAGGAGCTGGGTGGATGTTCCACAAAGCCCCTGCAGCCAACCTCCACCGGGCAGATGATGGTTGACCACCCAGCATCTCAGCAGTCAGCTACCAGCTCTGTCTATTTTTCCTTCTTCCTTTCATATGCAGCATCCATTCCTCCCTCCCAAGGGATTGTGAGCTCTGCCAGGATTGCTGCTTTGGCTGCAGAGGACCACAGGATGATGTCTGGTCGCAGAGAGGTGGTAGTTATTTCTGGTGGGAACTTGAGCTGACGGTCAAGGTCCACCCTTAAGTTCCAGTCGCATCTTGGTGTTAGCAGTGATGGTGTCCGTCTCTGGTTGGTGTTCTGTGCTCCAGTCCCTTCTCCAACAAAGTGAATCAAAGACGGTGTCTTCGTGGGATGATCTTTAGCTGCCTCCATCCTCCGTACTTCCAGGACTTCTGCCAGTTTCCTCAAGACCAGGGGCCTCATTTATAAAACTTTACGTAGGATTTGCGTCAGAAATGGCGTACGGATGAAACATAGGACGTGCGTACGCACAGAAATATTCGGATTTATAAAACCATGCGCACGCACATCCTACGCATCTTTCCCTTAATAAATCACAACCGATTCTAAATGCAGCGCAGCTTTTTGCGGCTTCATGACACGCCCATATTTGTCCATAAATAGTCCGTGAAACGCCCACAAATGAATATTCATTGATTGCGAAACCATGGCAAACACAGAGAGGAAATAAAAAAAACGTAACTTCACTCAATGTGAAGTAGAAGTTATCGTTGGCGAGGTGGAAAAGAGGAGAAAAGTGTTGTTTGGAGGGCACAGCGTGGACATTACTAATGCCAAAAAGGCACGTGAGTGGCAAACGGTGGCAGACGCCGTAAATGCTGTAGCCTCACAACCATTCGAGGTTGTGAGGCAACAGCGCTCCATCGGGGGGGGGGCACCGGAGCGCCAGATGCATGCGCCGGGGGGACCGGAGCGCCAGATGCACCGGGTGACACGCGTGATTCCTCCGAGTGCTCCTCTGTAACGCCGGGCCCAAAAGCCCGCAGAGGTCCAACAGGACGGCTCGATGAAGTCGGAACCGACTCATACGCCACTCGTCCTCGTTTGCCAGCAAGTCTTCTTGCTGTCTAAAGATGCGTTCACTCCGAATTCTTCCATTTGCCACATCTTCTAAGAGCGCAAGATCAGTCATTGTGCGTCATTATGCATTGTGATGGGGCATTTTATTTCCATCCATTTAATTACATCTGACAAGCTACAGATGTCGGTAATAATCGACGTGGAAATGGGAAATTGATCAGCGCAAATGTAATCTCTTGTTGCTTTCTGAATGGTTGAGACATACGCCATATATTGTTTTATCAAAAATAAAACAAACTAAAGGCATATGCATGAATACCATAATTCAGTAGCTTATGAAGAAATGTTTTATTATGAAAGCAACTTTCCCCAGTGGACAATTAATACGTCTTTACGTCCGTCCGCACGCCCCACTGATATCTGCTCCGCCAGACGGACACACCGACGAGAATATCAGTTTTGTACATTATTTCGTTCTGTTTACTATATTATTTATGAGGATGAATTGCACAACATGCCAATATTGCCATATGCCATATTTCACTTTTCTTTTTGCAAATATGTTTGCAAATTTTTGACATTTGAATTTCTGTTGTAATTTTGGTTTAATTTTTTTTGTTTGTTTCACTGCTGATCGATCAAACGGGTGTTCGTGTAGGCTGTTAATTGTAAGACTTGCTGTGAAGTCTTCATGTTATTTATGAGAGGCAGGATTGTCATTTTCACTTACACGTGTTTCTTCCATCTGCCGACGGTGTCGCCGTTTCTCATTTCACCCGTTTTTGTGCGTACGCCTGGGTCAGAGCTTGCGTGAAGGACCGCACATTTTCCCGTCAAGTTTGCTTTTTATAAATCTCAACTATTGCGTAGAGAGTGGCGTACGCCTTCTTTTGTGCGTACGCAACGTTTATAAATGAGGCCCCTGGTCATGCCGCCATCTGTACCTAACCTGGGCCAGAGCTGCTTTGCAACCGGACAGGATGTGTTGTAACGTAGGGTTTGGAGTCTTGCAGAGATGGCAGTTTTCCTCTGAGCCAAACCATAGGATCAGATTGCTGGGGCTGGGTAGGGTGTCATAGGTGGCCTGGATGAGGAAGCTCAGCCTTGCTTGAGGCATCTTCCATATGTCAGACCACCCTAGGGTCCTATTGACCTCGCCTTCCCATTTGTCCAACGCCCTTCTTGTGGCTGGCTGAGTGCTTTGATCTTGTACTGGTTTTCCTCGCTCCTGGTCACCTCTTCAATCACCAGCTCTTTCATCTCGCTTCTTGTGGCTTTCAACCAGAACTTGGGGGCTGTTCCCCAGCCTAACCCAGCTCTGCCTGACTGCGTCTTTCCCACGACTTCGTTGTGCTAAAGCTTGCTGATGGCCTGGTCAACAGCCTCTTCTGCCTTCCATTTGCTTCCGGTTCGGACAGGTGCCTTGATGTTTCTTACAACTGGGTCGGTTGAGTCTCTCAGCTCAAGCACAAGCCTTGTCTTCTCCTGTCTGTAGCCTAGGCTGATCAGCTTCAGTGGCAGCTGGAGTGTTTTTCTCCCAAAAGGCCTGTGTTGGACAGACTTCGAGGTAAGCCAAGCCACTTACGGATAAAATTGTTTGCTTTGGCATCCATCTTTGCTACTGTGGATGATGTAATCTCACACAACTTCAGGGGCCACATAGATAGGGATAGAGGATGAATTGGTAGCACCACACCTTGAATTTCCCTGAGAGGTAGCTTTTGTCAATCCTCTCCAGTCCGTCCGTAAGCTGGAGCATGATGGTGGCCGGCATGTGAATGTCAGACAGCTCCGCCGTAAACAGTCTTCCCAAGCTTTGCACTGGTTGCTCAGCCAACAATGGAATTCTTCCTCCATTCACTGTGAAAGAGATGTGGTCTCGCAGTCAAGAGACTGCGAGACTTTGAGGGTTTGATTCTCATTCTGGCCCATCCAAGGAGATCTTCAAACCTCTTCAGGAACCTGGTAGTACATTGCGCTGTTTGCAGCAGGCTTGTTACATCATCCATGAAAGGCTGGTAGTCGCTGGCATGACTGTGACTTTATCCCTCGCCCCATTTGCCTACCACCAATCAGAATAACCTCGAAGGCTGCCGTGAAGATAATGGGGGAGATTGAGCAGCCCATTGCGATGCCTTTGTCAAGATGGTGCCAGCTGGTGGTAGCTTCCTGTGTGGTGTAGCATACTTGGAAACTGCTGAAATAGTTGCATATCAGCCTCTGGATACAAATTGGGATGTAGAAGAATTCTAGTGCAAAGGTTATGATGAGCTGATGAGGAACTGAACCATAGGCGTTTTCCAGATTCAGCCAGACAACATGCAGGTCGGACATCTCGTGCTTGGCTGCTTGAATCTGGTTCCAAATCATAGTTGAGTGTTCCACGCAAGCTGAGAATCCTGCGATGCCTGCCTTTTGGCAGCTGGTGTCAATGTAATTGTTTTCCAGGAAATAGTTAGTCATTCTCTTTGCCACCACTGAAAAAAGATCTTCCCTTCCACATTGAAAAGGGCAATTCCTCTAAACTGATTGATGTTACAGGAATCCTGTTCTTTTGGGATGAAGGTAGATATTGATTTGCTCCATTCAGTTGGAATGGCTTGGGTCTTCCAGGCAACTCTCACTAGCTTCCAAAAGAGCTTCAGCTTCGCCGGTCAGTTCTTGTATACCTTGTAAGGCACACCGTTCGGGCCTGGTGCTGAAGCAGATCTAGCCTTGTCTACCACCTGCCTAATTTCCGCCCACTTTGGCAGCATTGTGTCGAACTGAAGCTTAGGCTCAGCAGGACGGGGCACATAACCTTTTAAACCAAGAGGAGTATTCCTCTCTTGGTCGCATAGTTGACTTTTTATGTGCTCTTCAAGCTCCTGTACTGTTACATTCAGCCTTCCACTCTTTTTCTCCTCAAGGAGGCTCTTGGCAAATGTGAACGGGTCCTGGAAGAACTTTGCCCTCTCTTTCTCTTTCCTGCTTCTTCTTCTTCGGATCCGCTCTGCCCTTCTTAAGGCTTCAAGCCTATCTCTGACTTGGACCCAAAGTGCCTTAAGCCCTTCTTTCTCATCATCAGCCACCTTCTGCCAGGCCTTCCTGAGGGACCTCCTCTGTTTGATGAGATTGTGTATTTCTTTCTCTCATCTCCCTGGCTCCCTGGGCGTGTTCTTCCTTTGCACAATTTCTCCAAATCTTTCCTTGCCTTCTTCATATATGATGTTGCCGAAGAGATTCAGTTTGTATGGAGTCCTATACTGTTCATAATTAAATAAATAAATATTTAATTCAATAAATAAATATGACCCCATGCAAATACACAATCAATCAATAAATATCTCATAAATATATATAAAGATCATGAAATTGTGAAAAACCTGCACACTGATTTTAAATTAGCCATTATAGTATTCAATATATTTCATTTTGCTTTAAAAACATGTTCATTATTTTAAAACAGCATTTTAAAATATTCATTTTTAATCATGTTGAATATTATTTTAATTCTGTCTTTTTTCAGAAGCTCATATTTCAAAATCAATATTTTTCAAAGTAGCTTTGTTTTATTTCATGTTGCTGTTTTTCACAATGGCGTATTTATTTCATGAAGAGCTTTTTCAGTAGAATGAGTCCATCTATCAATCAGTGAAAGTGGGCGGGATCTAAACGCTCATTGGCTCATCCATGGAAATCGACTCATATTCCTCGATACCCTCTCAGCGGTGTGCCAGTCAGAGAGATGACATATTTCAGCGATATCCGCGCGGCTTTGCTGACATTTGAGATCAAATAGAGACAAACAATCTGTCTGCTGCAGAAGATGCAAACATTGACAACTCTGTTTTTGTAGTTTGAGGGTTCGTGTGGACCAAACCACAAAGGAGCTCCGGTCGTCCACATCTTTCAGTCCCCGGTTGAAACATTCCTCATTCTTACGCCATTCACTCAGAGCTCACATCGTGCCTTATGTCGGCTCGCAGGAGGCGAGCTGGCGGACCGACAGAGAGTCAGACCAGGCAGCTGTGCAAAGCGGGACAAGCTTGCTCGGGCCTCCTGAACCGTATGATATTTTTCTATTTTCAATGAGACTTTTATCCGCAAATTTAGAACCGAAACTGCCCAATTTCTTTTAACACTGTGGGGTGTGCATTGCGCCATCACATTTGCTGAAGCATCTTCGATCGATGTAGTCAGGGTGCTGCTGCTCATGTCTGAGTAAAGGAGTAGCCAATCACAAAAGTGTCTCCGCCTTGTCTAGTTTGATTGACAGACAGACCCATTCTCCTGAAAAAGCTCTTCATGAAATAAATCAGCCATTGTGAAAAACAGCAACATGAAATAAAAACAAAGCTACTTTGGAAAATATTGATTTTGAAATCCGAGGTTCTGAAAAAACGTAAAATTATAATATATTCAACATGAATAAAATGAATATTCTAAAAATGTTGATTTAAAATAATAAACATGTTTTTAAAGCAAAATGAAATATATTGAATAATATAATGGCTAATTTAAAATCAGTGTGCAGGTTTTTCACAATTTCATGATCTTTTTATATATTTATAAGAGATTTATTGGTTGATTGTGTATTTGCATGGGGTCATATTTATTTATTGAATTAAATATTTATTTATTTAATTATGAACAGTATAGGACTCCATAAGTTTGGAGGTCGTGCTGCCTTGCAGAAACTTTCCTAAGATGGCATGCAGATCGTGGTCGAACTCTTCTCCATCGCTCTTTGTCACTGGCTTTAGGCCACTTGACTTTTGGTTGTCGAATAGGCTTCTCCATCTTTGTTCGTGTCGGAATTTCGCTGTTAGGGGTCTCCTCCTGCTGTTCCTTGTGTGCCTGACGTTCGTAGAGTACCTGCTGCCAGGAAAGACACTCTTCCTCCCTTCTTCCACCATCTGCAATATTGAAAACAGCAGCAATGTGGTGCTCAACCGGGCTCTGTCTCCTGCTTGTCTGATCTGCTGGCTCAGTGCAAGATTGCTTCTGGCTCGTTCCTCCGCACTTTGTCTTCCCCTGATGGATAGGCAGGCCCCTATAAGTTGTCACGCTCGACCACCCACGGCTACATTTCCTCAGGGTCTGTTGCTCATTAGTGATAGCCGTTCCAGTCGATACCATGTTGTCTGTCCAAATTGGTCCATCTTCCATCCCGCCTCTCGGTGGACCTTCGGGCTGTTTTTTTCTTCTTGTGCTTGTAGTTAGTTAGGTTGACCCATGCCGTTAGACAAGGGCCTGTGGAGTGGTGTAACTAGCCCTTCCACGCTCAGTGCAGCCTTTCCTGCAGTCAGTCAGTCAGTCTTCGCTGACCGCCCTCCAGTCTTTCCTGGACGTCAACTGCCCTATTCGCAGTGGTCACTGGTAATCCATCAAAACTAGGTGTAAGCACAGGTAAAAGCTACCTGCATGGCGTTTCCGCCTGACGCACCTCCGACGGTGCCAGTAGGGCAGCTGCAGGGTCATCAGCCGGGAGCCACCCTTCATTGATTAATCTTAACTTATTTTATATATTTGTCCTCCATCATCAGAAAAATGCTACAAGATCATGTTAAAAACACCAAAAACACCATTTTCATGGAGTAGGTCTTTAAGGTCTCTCTATGCGCATTTCACATTGAACACTTTTTCATTTCCAAGGACTTTTTGCTATTTAATCATAAAATTACATGTTTTTTTTAACATCTTTCCAACCACACTTATAAGTAGTAGAGTTCCTAAGGATTGAAGAAACTTTTACCTGCATAAATGAATGTTGTGTCAAAATTTGATCCACAATTCCAGCCCCCATAAAAGTCCACATCGATCATCTTTTCATCTATTTGAAGCTAATTGTGTAACAAGTTCAGTGTCTTAAACAAAAGGGTTTCTTCTTTTTTAAGAAGCAAAGATTAACAATTACCATGTTGCCATGGTAATTGTTATCATTGGGCATCATTGTTTGATATCAAATCGAAGCGATTTGATATCAAACATGTTTTCTTTCATAAAAGTAGCAAATTAGCAAAGTTTCAAAATAAAATCAGTTTAAGTGAAACCAAATACTAGTTTCCTAACTTTTAATGGCCCATCAAAAAGCGAACTTCATTTGATTGCATGAAGTTTGAAATAGTTAACCCTTTAACACTGGAGATGTCATTAGGGACTTCAAAATTACACACACACTTACCAAAAGTCTTCGATTGTTTATGCAAACACCGTGAATCAGTTGATTCTGCTGAGGAGTAAAGCAGCCTTTTATGTCGACTTTGCACAGACATGGAGCAAGTGTTGCATATTAGCGCAAAATCTGGGATTATGTTGATGACATAATCGGTTGAAGAGTTGTTGGAAGGATGTAAACACTGGTGCTAAAACTTTAGTGTTTAAGGGTTAAACCAAAATGTGATGTTTTGATAGCACGCTTTTATACAACAGCATCTTTGCAGGTTGAGGTTTGTGTTCACAAATCCCTTAAAAAGTTGTAATACGAGGACCATTTGCAGCAATTCTAGTCCGTGTAACCACAACGTTTAAAAAGATTTTCACATTTATTTAGCATAGTTGCCATAGCAACAGTGTTCATATGTTTTGTAGGAAATCCTAAAAAGATTAGAGGTCAAAGACCGTAATTTCTTTTGTTTTTAAAAAGGCTGTGTTTTACTGGCAGGGTTTCTGATTGGTGGCAATGTGATGCGCCTCTGTCATGGACACGATGAGAGCCTGACCATCCCCGGAGCCGACAAGAGTGAAGAAGAACAGAGGTGAGCTTCTACAATCAGATCCTCCAGAAGATTTTGTGGAGATAAAAGAGCAGGGAGAGGTTCTTTCTGTGTGGAAGAAGAGCAGTCACTTTTACTCAAGACAAATAATCTATTCTTCCTACAAGTGGGTGTATATGTGTGTGTGTGCCTCCCCTTATTTCTTGGTTGGTTAATTACAGACAATATTTGTGGAAAAACTAAGTGAGGCTGCAGGGTTGGATGACTAAGCATTGGTGTTTATCTATTTGTATGGTAGAAACTCACGTTGTTGGAAAAATGCAGGAAAAAATGTATTTATTTTATTTTTTCACTATAATATGTTTGAATACAAGCGAAAGCTGGAAATAATTTTTACTTGTGTCCATCCATCCATCCATCTGTCCTTCCATCCATCCATCCATCCATCCACTCATCGATCCATCCATTCATCCGTCCATCCATCCATCCATCCATCCATCCATCCATCCATCCATCCATCCATCCATCCACTCATCCATCCATCCATCCATCCATCCATCCATCCAGCCATCCAACCATCCAACCATCAACTGGCTCCTCCACATCGAAAGGAGCCAGTTGATGGATGGAAGGATACAAGTAAAAATTATTTCCAGCTTTCAGTATTAAATAAGAGACTCAGATAACTGCTTAGCATTTTCCAATCTGCTTGGCAGCTTGTTGATTGGCTGCTAACAGGAGAAAGGTCCTGATTATTTGGTTGGCTGACATTACATGTGAATGTGTGTCTGCAGATCTATGTGTGTACAATTGTAGAAGAAACAGCTGGGCTTGTTTACGTACTATTGTGAGGACCTGAAATAGATTTTTGAAACCAGAAAAAGCTTTTTAAAAATAAACACTATCTTTACTTCTCTAAATCTTTTTATTTACCAGAGGACAAACTGGAATTGTAGAAACAAAAGATATTCTGCACTTATCTAACTTATTTTTACAGATGTGAGAATTCTGTTTGCAGATGCAAAATGTAATTAGTTATGTGGTTATCTCTTCAGCACAGTAACAATTCTGAAATGAACCTCAGATCTCAGCTGGTGCAATGTCGTTCCTGCAGAATCGTGAACTACGAGGCGGGGAAAGGAGCATCGAGGGCGCGCTCCCTGTGGAGGCTGGAGCCTCTCCGAGTCAGGTGAGACGAGCTGAAGGAGTTTTCCTTTTCCTGAGCAGAGAAGGGAAATGCTGCTTTATTCATGACGACACGTGGCAGCTTTTATTTAAGTCTCTTCTCCCTGCGTGAGCTCCGAGCTGTCACCAACAATCGCACGCAAAGATGTGCAAAGACTGAGCTCCCCTTAGGTCACCAACACACTTCCTGATCCAGACGGAGGTCTCAGCTGGGACTTCCTGTCAGAGTCTGTGCCTGTCTTCACATCAAGAATGATTATAAGCTAAAGATCATCTTAATCACAGCTAACTGTAAAATATAAAGCAATAGATAAAATTGAATTTCCGAGAATTTTTTTTTAATGAAAATGATAAATATGCATTCAAAAGATTCAAAGGATTTATGTTTTAAGCATCTTTCTGATTAAGTATTTTTTACATAAATGGATGTAAAGGTTTAATGTTGTACTGTTACTTTTTTTGTCTAAAATGTTTTTTGTTAGAATAAAATTATTGATTTTAACAAAAATTAAACTTAGTTCTTGTCTTAAACTTTTTTGGTGTTTCAAAAATAGCCATAATTTATTTAGCACAAAAAAGTATTTTATTTCAAGCTGAAGTTTTCTGTAGAGTTTAAAGTTGAGAGCAGCTCTTTGCTTGTGCTTGAACCTCTGATGTAAACGTGTCAGATCAGCCTGGTTGGTGTAATGAATGAAGGTGTAGCTGAACACATCGTCTACCCTTTGGTGATTAAAGTCTCTGTGTGCAGCTGGAGCGGCAGCCACATCCGATGGGGTCAGGCCTTCCGCCTGCGCCATCTCTCCACGGGTCATTATCTGGCCTTAACGGAAGACCGAGGTCTGGTTCTGGAGGACAGAGAGAAGTCTGGCACCAAGTCCACAGCTTTCTGCTTCAGGCCCTCAAAGGTCAGCGCTGCTTCTCCATGAGAACAATCTCATTTTTGTGATCCAAAAGCGATTTTTGGGGAAATTTGTCTCCACAGACATTGTTAAAATTCGTCATTTTGAAGAAGTATTTAAATTTATTTTTTCTAAATCATTTAAGTTTCCATCATCAGAACACAGTCTTTTTAAAATGTTCATATTTATTAGGTTGCACCCGCAATGCACAGTTTAGCAATTTTATTTAGATTGGCTCCCGTAATTCATTTGCATATTTTGTACATTTGTTGTTAGAGTTATAATTCATAACAATAAAAAAATGATATACAACAAATTTTAAAAATTTCCTGACAGCTGTGCCTCCTTAACAACATTCTGAGCCTTTAAACAGCTGATAACGCCATGGAGAGCTTAAAGGCCCGTACACACCGGGACGAATTTCACGCGCGATATTCGCCAACGTTTAACGCCTCGTGACTAAACAAAGGGCACCAATGTGAGTGTGCACTCACACGCGAAAAACGCCACCCGTAAAAGCGTCATCTTTTAAAAACGCCTCGGGTTCGTTTTTGTGGTTTGACGCGCCGCGTCAAAAACTATACGACCAATGAGAATGGCGCTTTTGCACACGTGTCTGGAGCTTCTGAAGTTACAGTAAAACACAACTTGGGGGCGCTCAAACACAAAACTGCCTTTCTGAGCACACATATGTCACGGCGAAGAAGATAGACGCCAAGTAGTGTCTACACTGCCGCGAAGAAATAAGACGAAGAAGATGCACTCACTGAGGGACATTCTAAAATATCCCCAAAAACGCTCATGATACATTTTCAGCTCTTGTACCAGTCGATAAAACTCCCCATGTTCTTCTCTTCTCGTAACTATGGGATGTACCCAAAATCGACATCTTTTCCGGCGTCTTTCATCATTCAACAGAAGAATAATTTCTTCATCGCTGGAACTGGAGCTGGAGCTACTGGTGCTGGAAATATTCATGTTTTCTTTGTTTGATTGTGACAAGCGCGTAAATACTTGCTCTCTTCTTCTGAGTGAAAAGCGACTTTAAGAAGCGTAAAGTTGCGCAGCGCCACCTTGTGTACAGGGGTATTTCTGTTTTACATTAAGCGCCATCTAATGTCAGGCAGTGAAATTGCATGTTCGCTCGGCTCATCGTCAGCGAAAATCGCCTGGATGTAAACACAAAAAACGTGGCAAAAAGCGTGGCGAAAAACGCTGTCGAATAACGCCTGGTGAATATTCGTCCCGGTGTGTACAGGCCTTTAGTTGTTGTATTCTATCAGTCAACAGTGAAGAAAACCATTTAACCATTTAGGTTCATTTCCATCAGCTTTTTAACCAGTATCGCTGGCTGAACTGTATCAAAGGCAGAACTGAAGTCTGCAAATAAC
The DNA here is from genome assembly GCA_037389245.1 of Oryzias sinensis. Classification (NCBI taxonomy): domain Eukaryota; kingdom Metazoa; phylum Chordata; class Actinopteri; order Beloniformes; family Adrianichthyidae; genus Oryzias; species Oryzias sinensis. The sequence goes on along the minus strand of CM074509.1, from coordinate 17,053,166 downwards.
ACTCTAGCATAAGTGTGCCTCTAAGTGCTTTAGATTAGAATGAGGTGAGACGCACTAATCACAGCGTCGGCAGTGCTGCTGCCCTGTTTGTATGCAAGTTGCAGATTATCCAAAGGGGGTCACACATCTTCTTTAAAATAATCAATCATGATTTTTTCAAAACACTTCATTGCTATACATGTCAATGCCATGGGTCTTAAATCTTTTCCAGACTGTGGACAGCCCTACATAGTGCACTGTATAGTGCTTTCACCATTTTGTAGTGCTTTCTGGATCTACAATTCCAAAAAGAATGCCTTAGAAATCTCCCAGAAGTCTCTGCGAAAAAGCAGTGTGCATCGATGCTCACTAGATTGGCAAATATAGACCACAATGCATTGCGTTTGAACAATTTTTGCCAAAAAAAATTATCTTTAAATGTATTTTTTAATAAACCATCAACGTTTTCGTCATCAGAACATAGTGGATTTATAAATTTTCAAGGTAAAATGTTTTATTTATTAGGTTTTTACTTTGTGAAATTGGTGATCTCATATTTGCCGTTTAAAAAAGTATAAAGTAGTGAGCTTGGTGTCCCAATTGCTTTTAAAATGCAGGGCACTAGATAGCCATGCACTATATAGTTTTTTAGTAGTTAGGGATTAGGGAGAGAATTCAGAAATACTCTCACCATGAAACGCTTTAGCAGAAGTGTTGAAGTGACGGGTAGACGGTACAGATCGGGTAGCTACAGTTCTCCTATTCTTTTCCCCAACATAGATGAACTAAGATCCCTAAGCACCCTCTCAAATGTCAATCAACTTTCCTAAATACATTACCATATAAGGTGCTTTAATACTGGGGAATTTACAACACAAACTTTATTTTATCACAGGTGAGCATAAAAATCGGACTCTCGTGTTTGTAAAGGTCAACACCTCTCCATGCCTAACAATGAGGCAGCGGTTACATGGGCAGAATATCTTGATCGGATCAATGGTTGGGTTAAAATTCTTCCGTCCACATGGGATCAGAAAACCTCTTTCCGATTAGAACAAACGTTCCCATGGCTCACACTTTCGGTCGGAATGAATCATTTGGGCATGCGCAGTAGTGCTTCAAAAACCTGGATGAGGAAATAGGTCCCGTTCTAAACAAACAGCTGCCACAGACATTTATTTTATGCAGCAGCTCGGTAATATAAGAGACGATCTTCCAAACTTGCTTTTATTAATGTCATGAATATTATGAAGCGCCTGTTCGCTCATCGTTTCATTTAATCCGTGTGGTCAGTGCTTTTTTGTGGAAGAATTGAGCTGGAAGAAGGCTTAGGACAGGCTATAAACACAGGCTAACAACATTAGCCTGATAGACACAAAATCCAGGACCATAAAACGCTGTAATCTGCATTTTGGCTGTACGTAAATGTCTGGGAATAACATCAGTCTTTATTTTGTCGGAACACAACTGGAAACACAAATCCACGTGATTGTTTGAACAGTTTCTAAGGACTGAGCGACATTTATTTCTGCTCTGAAAAGTTCACACACACCGCCCCAAAGCCGCAGTATTCCTCCTGAGTCCTGCAGCTGCTAACCCAGAGCGGTGGGACGGCCCGCAGTCTGAATTCTCCCACACATAGCAAAACAACAAAACGCACACGTAAAAAAGCATCCTCCCTCTGCTCAGATCCAAAGTTATTAATCCGGCTCCTCTGCCCACTCGGGTGCCAGTGGACCGAGTGAGGGTCGGGGGGCACGAAGCGCTCCTGCCCCGCATCTCCCTCATGAGGGGTGAAAGAGAGGGGAGAGCCAGCGGGGGCGAGAGCTGAGCGGCGCTTTTCACGGGGCGTCCGCAGAGCAGCTGGTCAGTCCCGTATGCGCTCCAAAGCTTTCTCACAGCCAAACACCGTCTGTGCGTGACGTAACCCAGAGCAGCAGTGACACACGATCGGAATGACCGTTTACATGCTCCACAATTGGATAAACGATCGGTATAACCCACCTTTCTCCATCGGAAAGAAATTCTGTTCCAAACAAGTCTGATCAGGGCAGAGTATTCCGAACGGCGCGTTTACATGACGCATTTTCTTTTCAATCAGGCGTTCATTCCGATTACTTTTGCCCATGTAAACGCGGCTACTGAGGCAAACTTGTTCCCTGTTTCTTACTGTCTTATGGAATCCACAGTGTGAACCTACAACACAGAAGCAGCAGATCACCTTCAGATGTCCTGTTTTCATGATTCTGTCTTTGCTCCCAACAGGAAAAGGTGGACACCGGTCCAAAGAGGGACATAGATGGCATGGGGGTTCCGGAAATCAAGTACGGAGACTCCGTCTGCTTTGTCATGCATGTGGCGACTGGACTCTGGCTGTCCTACCTGGCTCCTGATGCCAAATCCTCCCGCCTTGGCCCCTTGAAAAGAAGGGTAAAAAATGTCACAAACGAAGATTCTTTGGAGTCTTATAAAACTGCTGTACAGCCCAAAGTCACCACAGTCCTTCATCAGGCCAATTCTAGAGACCTTTCTGTAGACCTTCTACAGTCGAAAAAGTCTGCTTTTATGTTTTCAGGTTTTCAACAGGGACATTTTTTATTTCCGTTGTTGTGTCGGAACATAAAATGAATAGTGGCAGTCATCTCGTATGGTTTCATGATCAATAATCAATTCATTTTTATCCGTGTGAATGAATTAAATCAGTTGCTGTTTTTCAAAAGGCAGAAATGAAATCCTTTTATTGAGAAATGTATCAAATGAAATGAAATAGCCGATCAATCAAGAGAGAAAACAGCCTGAAGGCCCGCCTTCTAAGACAAATTAAGCTTTAAATTAGGCTGAGATGACAAAATAAATCAAAAACTGAACTTTTTCTTTTTTCATATAGCAGTTCGAGATATTCTACGATAATCAGGAGCCATCAGTGGATACGGTGTCCACATCCTTGTGCTTTAGAACAAACCCACACCATCATCCTTCCACTGCCCTGCCTCACTATTTATGTTAAATTGAGCCAACATCTTTAATGTGGACATGGCAGATGCTGTTCCGGAAATGTTACTGTTTATATGTTAAGTGTGGCCAATTTGAACTTTAACCCCTTAAACCCTTTAACAACCCTTAACACCAAAGTTTTAGCTCCAGTGTTGACGTTCTTTGAACATAACTTTAACCGTTTAGACAATTGACGTAATTCCAATAGAATCTAAAGCGGAGAGAGGCAGCTTTGTGCTGTTATGCAACACTCTACTGTAGTGTTTACGCCAATGGGTTAAACATAGTTACCCATGCTAACTTAGACCAGCTGTCAGCCAAACATTCAGCGTAAACCTGTTCTTGAATGAAGTCTCAGTTAAATCCAGAACATATTTTCTGATCTTCTCCTTGAATCTTTCTGTATGTTTACATTGAGTTTCTAAATGGTGACCATTGTTTGACTCTTAACACCTCCAGTAGCAGATCACAGCTCATAAAACCAAAGCCCCCCCCCCTCAGCTTAAAAGCCTTATGTGCTTTGGATTGGCTTTACTTAGTGGAGTGACCTGCAGTGGAGTCACGGCCTGTTTGAATGTGATAATGATCCACATGGGAGGGCAATAGGAGGTTAAAAGGGACTATGAATGCGGAAGGCTGCCAGCTGGAGGCCAAACCCCCGGTGCCAGGAAGTTCACGTGGCCCCTTGCTGCTGACTCCAAGCAGGCTGGAGGTGATGGCCACCAAATATCCTCTTTTTATAGTTTGTGAATCAAAGGTCACTAAAGGCCCGTACACACCGGGACGAATATTCGCCAGGCGTTATTCGCCAGCGTTTTTCGCCACGTTTTTTGTGTTCACACCCAGGCGATTTTCGCTGACGATGAGCCGAGCGAACATGCAATTTCATTCCTTGACGTTAGATGGCGCTTAATGTAAACAGAAATACTCCTGTACACAAGGTGGCGCTGCGCAACTTTACGCTTAAAGTCGCTTTTCACTCAGAAGAAGAGAGCAAGTATTTAAGCGATTGTCAGAATCAAAAAAAGAAAACATGAATATTTCAAGCACCAGTGGCTCCAACTGGTGCTTGGTTCAGGCATATTTTATAATGTCCGTCATTATTTCTTCGTGGCAGTGTAGAGGCTACTCGGCGTCTATCTTCTTCGCTGGTATGTGTGCTCAGAAAGGCAGTTTTGTGTTTGAGCGCCCCCAAGTTGTGTTTTACTGTAACTTCAGAAGATCCAGACACTTGTGCAAAAGCGCCGTTCTCATTGGTCGAGTAGATTTCGACGCGACGCGTCGAAAAAAAAAAACGAACCCGAGGCGGTTTTTTTTTTGACGCTTTAACGCGTGGCGTTTTTTCGCGTCGGTGTGCACACTCTCATTGGTGCCCTTTGTTTAGTCACGAGGCGTTAAACGTTGGCGAAAATCTCCGGGGAAATTCGTCCCGGTGTGTACGGGCCTTAAGAGTTAAGATAAAAATCCCTAAAACAACTAAGTGAAGCTTTAGGAACCTTTGGCCAGCCCACTGGACCAAGATGATGTGGAAATAAACCAATAAAAGGAGCATTAAAAATCATTTTTCCTATTGTCTTTAAATACTTTGTGTTCCTGCAGGGGAAACATGGTTCTGTTCTGTAGTTTGCTGCAGCTTTGTGTCTTCCCGCTTCAGGCCTGCCTGCACTCTGAGGGCCACATGGACGACGGCCTCATCCTGCAGCTCTGCCAGCACGAGGAGGCTCGGGCTGCTCGCATCATCCGAAACACCACATTCCTCTTCTCAACCTTCATCAAGTAATTTCTAAAAAGTTTGAAAGATCTGCACGCTTTGGAGATGCTTTCATAGCTGGATGGTTGTCCTACACTCAGGGCTTTGGACAGCGTCAAGGACGGAGAGTCGTCCACGGTGGGCGGGTACATCGAGGAGGTCCTGCAGACGCTGAACGACCTGATCGAGTATTTCAAACAGCCAGACTCTGAGCTGGAGCACGAGGAGAAGCAGGGTCTTCTCCGCTCACTAATCAGGCGTCAGGACCTCTTCAAGGAGGAGGTGAATTCTGACAGCACACCTTCATAATCTTAGAGGAAGTTCTGCTTTTTCCTTTTTTAGTTTGCTTGACATCCTTTCACATTGCAGAGATTCTCATTTCATCTAAATCAGGAATCCTGAACATTTTCCATCATCGTTGGTTTCTTTAGTCACTCCAGTTTCACGATTGAACCAAATCACCTAAATCAAAAGAGCAAAACAGAAAAAGATGAGTCTTTTCATATACAAGAAGGTCCAAACTATAGAATGTTTACTGACTACATGTTTTCCATACTTTTCTTGATTCCTTCTTTTTGTCATGTTTTTGTTCACTGGTTCACTGGACAGTCAGTTTGCATTCAAACTGCAGGAACCACACCAGGATTCATTTGCAGCTCGTTGTTTGATCTGCATCAGAGTTCAGGTTGAATTTCTCAACAGTGTAATGGTGCTGATTCTCTGAGAAAAACATTTAGCTTCAGAACAAACGCAAAAAAACAATTCAAGAATCCAAAACAAAGTGAAATGTGAAGTTCATATCAATGTAAGTTTAGAATAAGACCAAAAGGAATTCAAGGTTTACTTAAACTAACAAAAACCTGACAAATAAAGAAAAAAAAAACAATAGAATAAGAGGATTAGAGAGAATACAAAAAACATGTTTAGTTTGAATTGGTGAGATTTGCAATAACAGTAAAGTTGTGCAACAGAAGTTAGAAACGAAGAACCTGATTTGCTTGCAGATGAAATTAAGAAACATCGAAGTAATTATCGTAGAGTTAAATCATGAACTACAGAAAAACGGAAGCAGATTTTGTTGATTGCAGTCACATGATCCCACCTTTGTATTATTCATGTTGAGTAACTGTGCCTCTTTTTAGGGCATGTTGGCCCTCCTGTCCAAATGTATCGACCGGATGAACCTGTACGACAGTGCTGCTCACTTTGCAGAGGTGGCCGGCGAGGAGGCTGGCGCAGCGTGGAAGGACATCCTCAACCTGCTGTATGAGCTATTGGGTACGTGTCAACCATCGGGTCCGTGCATGTTTATCCCCTGCTGTTGACATGAAGCGTCTGTCCCCTTTCTGTTTGCTTTGAAGGCCACAGAGACAGCCAGAGTTTGAATCAGTATCTCTGCCATTTGAGTGAAGCCGTGTAGCTCTTTATGAAACACAAAAGACTACTTATTTGCAAAATATCAGCGCCTAAACAATTTACATTTGAGAAATCAATTCAACCTGTTCACCTCTCACTTCTCCATTCTCATCATCTACAGTGAACTCCTTGTCCTTGACCATGGGTGGCTCCATTCATGATTTGTTCTGAATTATTGCCCTCTTAAAAAAGGCAGATTTATGAGCTTTGACACCATCACGGCTCCTTTTGGCACAAAGTGCTGTTAAATGGATTTGTGGATATTATCAGTCAAGTGTCTCTAAGTAGGTTACAGACGGTGGGAAATGAGGGCGGAAGTAATGAGGCGGCATCAGCAAACGGACTTTAACTTCTCATGCCACACAGAGTTTGCAGAAAAGGATTTTGTTCAGGGCTTTGGTGGAACTTTCTGAGTCAAACTTTGATTTTTCTCTTCCTCTGTTGTTCAGCTGCACTCATTTGTGGAAACAGGAACAACTGCACCCAGTTCTCCCGGAACTTGGATTGGTTGGTGAGCAAACTGGAGAGACTGGAATCCTCATCAGGTATGATGGGAAGCACCGTGAAAAGTTCTAAATGCTTCAGACTTTATGGAGGCTTTTGTTTGGGATCAAAGGAATCCTGGAAGTCCTTCATTGCATCCTGGTGGAAAGTCCAGAAGCTCTGAACATCATCCAGAAAGCTCACATCAAGTCCATCATTTCTCTGCTCTACAAACACGGACGGAACCACAAGGTGGGTTTTGTCCTTTACCGAGGGCTGATCAAATCTTTCATGTATAGATATCAACAAGTGAAAAGTGCTTTGATGGTTGTTCTCCTGCGGTGAGTTTGGTCGTGTGTGTTGTGTGTGTTTGTGTGTCTGTATCCCATCAGCTTATTTATTCAGCAACTCAATCCCAGACACTGGAGGCAGAATTTCACACTTTATTTGCAACACATCCGTCTTTGTTATTCAAAAGTCAAACCGACAAATTAGATGTCAGCATGAAAAACACAGCTGCCAGGATTTGGCATTTTTGGCTGATGCAGTGCTTCACTATCACAGCCTCCTATCATTTACATTGTAATTTAGTGCAGGCTTGCTGTGGCCTCCTCATAATCAGCTGCTGGTCCTAAATGGCTTTGAGGCCTTTAATGAGGAGACATTGATATTTGGGGGTTGATGCACAGATTGTTTTTTCTGGCCTGAGCTCTAGATTTGCTTTCCTTTCAGATTCTGGACGTTCTTTGTTCTCTCTGTGTTTGCAACGGCGTGGCAGTGAGAGCCAATCAGAATCTGATCTGTGACAACCTGCTTCCCAAACGGGATCTGCTGCTTCAGACTCGACTGGTCAATGATGTACAAAGGTACATGAAAGGAACAGTCACCTGTGGTAATGAATCACTATTTCTTTTTTAATATGGCAGCGAGCCCTCCACTGGACAACCGGTACATAAACTAAACCTGTCCGGTTTTTTGTTGTGGGCCCAAATCTCTCCAGATTTTGTTATCCATTTGAAAACACTTCTCTGCCTCTGTGACCTTTAACCTCCAACCTCTAGAATAATCATTGTTACACTTTCTTTTAAAAAAAGTGTAAAGTTTGGCTCCTCCAGATATTTACCAAACCATATAGAGATTGGATTGCATTGCAATCATGCTGTATAAACGTTTAAACCAACCAACCAGCCCAAACAACCAATCCAGTCAACCAGCTAACCAACATTTCCTTTAATATGTGGCAACAGCAACACAATGGAGGACTAACTGTTGATTGTCCGGCGTCTTGGAAGTTCTTAATCCAAAAATGTCACCTTAAGTCATATTTTTATTTAATAATATTTAAACTTTAGTCAACCTTTTTTTTATTCTAACTTGGTGTTTAGAATTTTGGTTTTCTTCACTCATCTTTGAAGGTGACCATTTACAGAGGTTTAATAATGGATTTTCCCTTTTAGTTTTATAACTTTAATGTATACAGTAAGGCCAGCTCTGTTAATTATATTTTAGATGTAGTTGAGTCCATAATAACCATAGAAGAAAGTCCCTTCAACAATTGTGTGTGGATTCAGGACAACAAAAAACATCTAAAAAGGAGATTTTGGTGTCAAACTATGCTGTAAAGTTTGACGTATTATTCCAAAGAAATCTGCTTGAATAAACTGTGTTGAGTATAACACAAAGATTAGCCTCACCAATCATCAGCTAAGTCATTTGGCGCTCTGGTTTCCGCCTTCAGCATGCGCCCCAACATCTTCCTGGGCATGGCGGAAGGTTCAGCCCAGTACAAGAAGTGGTACTTTGAGCTGGTCATTGACCAGGTGGACCATTTTGTTACTGGAGAGCCGACCCACTTAAGGGTGGGATGGGCCAACACAAAAGGTTACGCACCTTACCCCGGTGGAGGAGAAGGATGGGGAGGCAATGGAGTGGGAGACGACCTTTACTCGTACAGCTTCGACGGACTCCACCTGTGGTCAGGTAGGCTCAGCAACTGGATGCAACTTGGTTGTTTGAAATCTGAGTCGAAGCTGCATGTTTTATGGTTTTGTGCATTCACATTTTTGTCTACTAATACCTGTGGTTTTCCAGGTCGTATCCCGAGAGCCGTTGCCTCTATAAACCAACACCAGCTGAACTCTGACGATGTGGTCAGCTGCTGTCTGGATCTGGGCGCTCCCAGCATGTCCTTCAGGATCAATGGCCAGCCCGTCCAGGGAATGTTTGAGGATTTCAACACAGACGGGTTCTTCTTCCCTGTTGTCAGCTTTTCTGCCGGGGTCAAGTAAGATCTTGTGTTGGGGATCAACAGTAAAGCACAACCTCCTTTGATTTTGAACTCCAAAACAGTTGTTTTTAAGAAAAGACTATACTGAGGGTTTTTAACGTCAACTGGACATTCTGAACACGATTACCAAACTAGCATAATTTTAAATCTATTCGGAGTTTTGAAAAAAATAAATCTTTGAAATGAATAAAAAAAAGGTCAGACCTGTACAAGGGACAAAAGACATGTTATGTCAAGGTTGTAGACACTAAGTGAGCCTGTAGAGCCAAAATGTTCTCTTACTTTTTTTTCTATGGAGTTGCTGCAGGCAACAAGTTGTAGTGAACACTTAACACATAAGGATAGGTAAGGGTGAAGAAGGTGATATGCAAGTGCGGTGTACAGATTTTTCCTTTTTTTCAATCCCTCCAAAACCTGTGGACTGAGGAAGGGGCTTGTGAGTGTTGTTCAAGTGAAAAGTGTGCACTGTTAGAAATGAGGAAATTAGACAACCATGGTGTAGTTTGTGTGGACATCCTATGTATTAACTACACACATGCATGGAAAGTAAGGGGCCACTACCCGCACCTTAATGTAGCGCAGTGGTTCCCAAACTGGGGGGCGCGCCCCCTAGGGGGGGCGTGGGGTATTGCAGGGGGGGGGCGCGGCAGAGTTTAGAAACACAGGATTCGTATGTTTGTGTCAGTGTGGGGGGGGCTCGAAAATATTCTAATCTTCAGAAAGGGGGGCCCTGCAGAAAAGGTTTGGGAACCACTGTAGCGTAAGGTCATCGTAAACCAGGATCACCCGTACGACATAAGGATGTACTACTTAAATTACCCTTACAGATACTTCACGATTCACTTCCCACCTGCATGGAAATGGTACGTTCCATTTTCATGAGGCCACTTGAAGTGGCCGCATCAGCCTCAAGGGAAGTGCAAGACGCACCTACTGGAGTTTTGTCAACATAAAAACAAATATCTATGTCGTCATAGTTTGCTGAGGATGAATGTTGACAGCTAATAGAAATTATTCAAGTCCAGAAGTCTGCATGGACACTTAATTTGCAGGTCAGATTAATAGGGATTTGCTTGGTCCAAAGCTCCAAGTTTAATACCAGTGTTATTAAAATGAGAGTAAATATTCATTTTAACCACAATCCAATTCTCTGACCTAAAATGGATCCAGAACATCTTTATCCCAAACTTCCACCAGTGTGACTCAGAGAGAAATACCTGCTGCTCAACAGTACAGGTGAAGTTTTCCAGATTCCTTGCATTTCTTCCAGATCATCAAATGTAAATGAAATATCTGTCCAAAAAAACAAGTAAACTAGAATGAATGTCAAATCCATTCACATTTTAGTTTCCTAAAGTTCAGCCCACTGTTGTTTTTCAACATCCAGAATCCAAAGTGAACATTCTTAGAACATTCTAGCTCACCGTATGGTAACATGTCTTTGGTAAACTCAAAGTATTTCCACACATTGGTCTGGAAAGATGGAATGATCTATTTTGCTGACTGTGATGCACTTGGTCGTTTTACATTATAGTAAAATAACGCTACAATGTCTCAATCCAAGTGGTGTTTTCCAATATCAATATAATTAATTTATTTCACTTTTGATAGGTCGATTTGATTTGATTTGATTTGATAACAACAACTCTCAGACAGAGAGATCTGGTCAGGTTGTATGAATAGAAACTGATTAATTGATACATTTATAATCATCACAGCCCTAGTTATTGGGAGTAATCATAGCAAAGTGAGGGTCCAACAGGTCTTTAAGGGGATTTCAGTCATTCTTACTCAACTTTGTTTAGATATTTTTAAAAACAGAAAAAAAGTAGCCAGACTCCAATATGTTATTCCAACGGCTGTGCAGAACAAGAGCGTATGCACACCAAAAGGCATCACTCCGTTTCATCATGCCTTACTATGAAACACAATCAAGCAGACATACAAGCTTTAGAGGAGCAGCATTAGAGGGAGGACAGAAGAACCTCTCAGGCCAGAGAGATATTGAAGAGCTTTAAAAATTGACGTTCAGTCCCAGCTTTAATGAACACTGGAGAAAGATTTTGGTCGATGAGGCTTTTAAAAAGGCACAATGGCAGAAACCCATTTCTGACTGAACTACTGATGCAGTTTGATCTTGAATCAGGTCGTGGGGTCAAAGTTTTGAGTGTTGTTGAAGTGCATCTATCTAAGGTTTCAAACATCAAGTTTAACGTGTTGACAGAGTGTTTAAGTGTTGAGGCTTTCGTTGTCACAAGTTTCTTGTGTTACAATGACAATAAAGGCTTTCTGATTCTGATTCTGATTCTGATTTAGATATTGAAGAAGCAGACCAGTGATGAGGACTGAGGACCCCATTAGACCTGTTATAATCTAGCTCTTGGTTCCAGGATTTCATTTTTATATAAGAGACCAGAGTGTAAAAGTGTCAGAATTTGGACCAAGCACAAAATGTTCAGTTTGATCAAAAGTTGATGAAGGGTTATTTGCTAAAATAATCAGGCTTAAAGATTTTTTTGGGTGTTTTTTTCTTAAAAACGAAGTTTCCATGTAAATACGACAAACTAATCTGATCTGAAGTCGGATGTCGCTATGACAGGGACACATCTTTAACCCCTTCCACCTTGACCTGATGTGTGGGACAAAGGTGCTGAGGTCATTTGCACTGCTTCCCTCCAGAGTCCGTTTCCTGTTGGGTGGACGCCATGGAGACTTTAAGTTTCTGCCCCCTGCTGGTTACTCTCCATGCTACGAAGCCCTGCTGCCCAAAGAGAAAATGCGGGTGGAGCCTGTGAAGGAGTACAAGAGGGATCACGATGGAGTCCGAGACCTGCTGGGAACCACACCGTTTCTGTCTCAAGCCTCCTTCATCCCCACCCCTGTTGACACCAGCCAGGTGAAGCTCCAGTTTTTACTGTTTAATCTGAAAGTCAACAGCAGAGGTTGTAGACTCAATAGTGCCTCAAAGAACTGAGCTGTTTCACCTGAGCTATTTTTCTTGGCTTTGATTCAACCTATGCTGTGAATGGAAGATTTTACCATTAGTCTCCCTGCAGATTGTTCTGCCGCCTCATCTGGAAAACATTCGGGACAAACTGGCAGAAAACATCCATGAACTTTGGGGGATGAACAAAATCGAACTGGGCTGGACGTACGGCAAGGTAATCCCCACCTCCATTTGTGCAGGTCTTTTGTGGTGATGAATCCTATTAACATATTGGCATAAAAAAGTATCAAGTACCATCAGTTCAAGAGAACCAGAAGTTTCTGCTAACTAATCCTGGAAAATGTTTTGGATTGTAATGGTAGAGCGATGCCTGTTGGCAACTTCCTGTCACGGGAAAGTTAAAGGAGGAGAAACTAAGAATCTGTTTCAGTGTGGGGCAAACGAACAGGCTGAAATTGATCGCAGTTCGCACTTTTTATAGCCAAGCGGCATCAGAGCTTATTGAGCTGACTGCTAAAAGTTAGAAATAAAGGTTTTCAGCTCCACTGTTTATTTATATACAAAAACTAATCAATAAACGTGTCTTGGAAAAAAGAGTTGTTTCTCTCCACAATATCTTAATGCCTTTACAAAGTTGAAGCTTTGAAATTTTCCTGGTACCACGTTGTTTAAAATTCTTTGATTCTAGGAGTTTTGACCTGTGAACTTGCCTGTGGTTAAACTTTATTCATCTTTAGAAAAATAAATGACAATTGTTTAAGAAATTACAGGAAAAACCAAACCTGAGGTATCAAAAACCAGCCCAAACCATTAACCCTCCATCGCCGTGCATAACAGTTGCTGATATTATCGGCCTGGTTTGAACTTGGCCTAATCTTTCCAAATGTGTGTTTGTAGATTTGCTACAGTTTATTGGTCCTGCCATAAAAGAGAAAGCCTTGATCCCTTTTAGACATACTTTGACCTTTAACCTGCCCAGAGAGGCCTGTGAAAAACCCGATGTACCTGACGGCTTTGACCGTCTCCACGCTGAAGGCGTTTCACTACGAGTCCCTTTGTGTTCCCTGCAGATTAGAGCATTGGGAGTCTGATCACACACTGCTACCTCCTGTATGCAGCGGTTACCACAGACTGTGGCTCCACTCAGGCTGCTGAAACCGAGGCAATTTAGCAACATAATGGCTGCCCATCCTTCCACAGCTATGACATCCACATTGATTAAATGTGAAGGAAAGATCTCTGGGGGTTAAGGCAGCATCTTCAAGTTGATCAAGGACAGCATTAGGGTTCTAACAGATGCTTTGCATTACATTTGGATGTAACAGACTTAATGAGGTCAGTGACTTTGCAGTTTTTAGGGAAAAAAGCTGCAGATTTTGGCTCTAAGGATAGATCTTCTGCCCTTGCCTTCACTCCTGCTGTTATCAGGAGCAGAGTGTTTTATTTCTTGGGTTTTGGCAGTGTTCTCACAGAGCCCGATAGTAAATTTCTGCTAAACATCTTCTGCAGTCAGCAGCTGATTGATCCCACTGCAACAATTCAATCTGGGAAGATCCTGCTTCAGAGAGGGTTTTCATATCTGAGAGAGAGTCCTCTTTTCTAGAATCCTGTCTGCTTCCTCCTCAGGTTCGGGATGACAACAAGCGTCAGCATCCGTGTCTTGTGGATTTCGCCAAACTGCCTGAAACTGAAAGGAACTACAACCTGCAAATGTCCAGTGAAACACTAAAGTAAACACTTTTTAAATGATCTCATTGTCTATTTATGCTGCAGCTTCCTGCTGGATGCTGTACCAGAAGAACCAGATTAGGATTCAAATTAGACCTGTGCTTGTAACAACTTTTATGTGTTGAGATATCTTGTACATTGATTTGATAAATTATGAGGTTCTAAAGGTGTTGGAGCCCATCACTGATTAATTGTCGGTCCTGAAGCTGAGAGAAAAGAGTCCAGTCCTCCTTACTAACTTTTAATCTGAATGGTTCAGTAAAGTCAGAACCCATATTGTAATTTTAGATGCAGATCTTACCTTACGCCAGAGTTGAAATATTAATTCATGCTTTTATAACATCTAGAATAGATTATTGTAATGCTCTTCTTTCTGGTATTAAGAAAAATAATATCAATTGACTGCAGCTTATTCAAAACTCGGCTGCACGCCTTTTAACTAGAACCAGAAAGAAGGAGTACATGACTCTAATTTTGAAATCTTTGCACTGGCTCCCAGTCAGCTTTAAGATCAATTTTGAATTTGTTTTGTTAGTTTGTAAAATAAAATTGGACTTTCATTTTTATCAGGCTGATGGCCGTAGATCTGGGAGTTTATGACCCCCCCAGAGCTCTCAGGTCCTCAGGTGCAGGTCTGCTGGTGGTCCCAAAAGTCAGAACTAAAGCCCACGGCGAGGCCTCATTTCAGCTCTGTGGGCCTCGCTGTGGAACAGCCTGCCTGAAGACGTGGGGGCTTCCTCCACTGGGGAGGTTTTTAAGAAAAAAACTAAAATGCATCTGTTTAGTAAAGCTTCATTAACATATCCACATGTTTTAATTTGATTTTATAATTGTTATTCATATTTAATCCAATATTGATTGGTTTTTATGTGTTTGCTATTTTAACAGCCGTTTCCTACCTAATAATATCTATTTTATTATGGAAAGCATTTTGAGATGCGTTGTAGCAGAAACAGTGCTATACAACTAAAGTTAAATTCTAATTTCTTTGTAGAAGCTTGTTGCTTGGTTCAAAAGAGTTGCTGATAAAACAGGAAGCCACAATCTCTGCACATGCTCATTGTGAGTCTCTTTGCTAAGGCCCCAACAAAATCAGGGGGTGTTCAGGATCCATGTACTGAGAGCTGAAGGAATAACCTTAATTTACAGCCAGTCTTTTTTCTAATGATGGAATTTTTAGCTCCACAGCTCATTCATCATTCATCATGTTTGTCCAGGCTAATTGAATTAATTATACTTTAATGATCAGTATAGTTCTGATTTAATTATGGTAGGACATGTGGCCTAGACTCAAATAGGCTAATGTATTAATTTATCATTTAGAAGCGAGGAATTATGGCTAATTTTTAGAGTAAAATAAGTGAATTTGTAGTTCTAAATAAAGTTAGGATGTTTTACTCACTTTTCTGTCAGTTCCACAACTTTATTCCTTTTATTCCTAACTGCCCTTACGGGTGCCTTTGGGCTGTCTGTGGGAGAAAAATGGTCAAACCTTTACGGGGAACATAAGTTGTTGTTGACCTGTCGGCACATCGCTGAAGACGTCACTACAGCGAATCAGCTTTCACTGATATTGTTACGCTGGATGGCCTTCCTGACACAGCCCTGTATTCTATCCGGGCTGGGACTGGCACAAGGAGACCCCATGTTGGGTCCTCTTGTGAAACTCTAATGAACTCCTGCCGCTCTGCAGAAACTATGTCCTAGAAAATGACAGGTTTTTCCAAATATCTGGTATCTCCTTTAGCTTTTTACTCACAGCAACTTACAAGTATATTATGTTAAGACCTAGCCGAGGACATGTGTATTCCAAACCAGGCAAATATATACACAGCACAGAACCTGATCTTCTGAAGATAGTATGTAGTATGTATAAAGGTCTAAAAATGATCTAATATTAAAGTTGTTATTTCATGATCATTCTAGTTCCCATGATGCCTTGTGGCGCCGTCTTTTCAAACAGCATTCTTGTCTGCTGATTGTGACTCTTTCTGCCTCATGCCAAATTCTTTGGAGGTTTTAGTGAAGATGAGAGTAAACTCTAGCTGTCACTGAATTTACTCCGTTCTGTCTCCTTTTTGTCCTGTCGTGTTGCTCCAGGCCTTTCACTTTAGCAACTCCTTTAGGAGGGTCAGCGTGATGTTTGACAGGTGTTGAAATGTCAAAAGCAGATGTCAAGCTCTTATCGGCCCCACTTTTCGAACTTCGTTCAGTCCCTGTGGAGTTACTGTGACCTCAAGCAAGACATTCATATTTTTATCAGTTCCCTCCCGTAAAACTCTTTATGTGGCTTTTAATCAAACCTGACTGTATTCCTGCCATTCGTGTTCAGACGGCTGCAGCTGTGGTCTCGTGGGGCGTTTTGGCGCGTCAATCTGATCATGTCACAGAAGATTGCCAGTTCCAAGCGCAAGAGATGATGATAAACTACGAAGCAGCAGATTCTCCTGTGATTTATCACTTTATCTGGGTCTTTACCTTGAAGACTTCCTTTCTGCTCAATCCTATTTACACGGTTCAGCCCACGCAGTGCGGCATCATAAATTTTATGTCCACTCTTGATCTTGTAGGAAATCCCGGTGGGATTAATAAAGTTCGGTCTAGCCTGCATACTAACCACCGGCTACACCTTGGTCCTGTTCTTAAGTATAAATCAAATTTCTCTTTAAAAAATTTGCGTTAATGGACAAAAAATAAAAGCGTGGGAAAAAATAAAGATGATTTAGACATTTTTTTCACCAATTTCGAATATTATATCCATGGTTTGTACTGACGTCTAACATGTTTTCCATCGTAGGGAGTGTTTCTAACGACAAATTAAACCAGTTGCTGCACATTTGCTCACCTAATCGATAAAAAAAGCAATAAAAAACTTGTTTTCTCCGTAAAAAGTGATGTATAAAGTTGAACAGAGTTATACTTTATGTTCTGGAGCAGTCATAAATGCCATTGGGAACCTAAAAACGAATGAGCTCCAAAACAAAATCAAAGTAATTTGGAATTTTCTATTGTTTTTCAAGTGTTGGTGTTTTCTCTACTCTGAACTCTAGTGTTGTTTCCCTGTTTCCCCTCCTATTCAGGGCTTACAAGATGGGTCAGCCCAAGTAGTGAAATTAGTATTGAGCTTATTAATGTCATGGACTCCAGTCCTCAGCACCTCTGACATTAAATATCTGATTGATCCTTCAACACTTTGTCCTTTCTCCTCAGAACTCTGTTAGCTCTTGGATGCCATGTTGCCCAGGTTAATGTTAACGCAGAGGACGATCTGAAGAAAATCAAACTGCCCAAAGAGTTAAGAACTTCAGTTTAGCTTACACTATCTATTCCTTTTTCTAGACTGTTCAGTCTAAACTTTATCTCTTCATCACCTGCAGCTACATTATGTCAAACGGGTACAAGCCTGCACCACTGGAACTCTCTGACGTCAAGCTGAATCCGGGTCAGGAGGTTCTGGTCGATAAACTGGCCGAGAATGCACATAATGTGTGGGCCAAAGACCGAATTAAACAAGGATGGACCTACGGCATCCAGCAGGTTTGACAGAGATTTTCCCACAGCCAATGCATAGATACCAATGAGGATTTTATTGCCTAGATCTGGGGTCGGCAACCTTTACTACTCAAAAACCATTTGGACCAGTTTCTCACAGAAATTAAAACACAGAAAGCCGGAACACCCTTTGGAAAACCCGGTGTTTCCAGTGAATGGCATTATGTCACTCATTTTTAAAGTTCATGAAGAGAGTTCATTTTTTTGTATCCTCTGTCATTTAATGCGTTCAGATGAGAAGAATTTTTCCGAGAGGCAGCAAAACTAGCAAATATGTCGTAATTAACTAGCAGTTAATGTCCTTCTCCAATCGATTTTTGTCAACAAACATCTTTTTTCCAATCTGGATCAGGATGTTTTTGGGCAAAAGCTGCGTGTTTATTCTGGGATGTCTCGCCACATTTGAGACTCTGTAGTTATAGTCACAATAGAACTTCACTTAGAAGCTCCAGGGAGGAGCCGCTCACCTGGTTCCGACCCGCTCCTGGTTCAGACATGCTCACAAAAATACAACAGCTGGTCCACAGACGACCTGGAGTGGTTCTGCATCATGAGACTTTTATTCACTTCTCATTCAACATGTACTGACTTTTTAAAAAGAACTTTCCATCCAATACCAGACTTATGTATAAAAAGCACTGCGCTGCCACAATCTTAGAACATAATAGTTATTTTACAAAACCGCAGCACAGGCATGAAGAGCCGCATGCGGCTCCGGAACGGCAGGTTGCTGACCCCTAATCTAGAGTTAACTACAGCAAAAGCTCTGCTGCTGCTGCTGTAACATTATCTTTATCCACAGACTGATAAAAGCTTTTCTTAGGTGAACCTTAAGAGATTAAGAACCAAAAAAAGGACAAGTTCATAAAACACAAAAATTTCGTTCTGTTCTCATGTTACAGCACAGACTTGGCTGTGTTAAACCATGCTTTTGTTGTCTTTTTAAAAACTGTTTTCTGAATTTCCATGCTCATTGAAAAGCTTCTGAGTTACAGCACAGGAAGCTTCTCGCTACTTCCTGCTAATACACAGAGGAAGAACCAGAATCCATCCAGAATCTGCAGATGTTTCTGCAGTAGTAATGGCAGATAAGTTAAATGGATAGGAACTAAATAGCAGCATGCCGTCTGTCATAAATATTTGCTTTTCTCACCAAAGGTTAAGTGAGAATTAGGTTTGAAAGTATGCAGGAAGCTAATTATCATCTAAGTGACAGTCCTCTAGAGTTCCTCTGACCTGAATGCTCAGTTTTATCCTTAAAACTAAAAAAACAACCAAATTTGGGTAAAATATAGCAGGTCTACAATGGGTTTCATAAAAGCAATAGATACAAAACAAAAAAACAGAGTTGGGAATTACTTGTTCCCTTTTCATTCTAAGCAGGCTGGAGAGAAACCAGGCAAACCTGGCACTCCGAACAGAAAAAAGGCTTTTTGCCATCCTAGTATATCATAAGACCATAAATTACTTTTTTAAGGTGCTGCTGTGCAAGAAATGAAATGTTGTACTTATCTGTTCACCTGGTTTGGACCTATTGGATGGAAACATCAGCAAAAGAAGCCCCCAAATTGAGCCCAGTGGAACTCCAAATGACTTTAAGGCTATAGAGGAGTTAAAGCATTTTATGTTTACTGACAAATTATTATTGGAAAGAGCGAAGATTCTAAAATACTGTGTTTTACTGTCAAAAGCGGCTATTAAATAACAAATGAAATGATTTCTGGATTTTCTTTCTAGATTCAGATAGAGTATCTCTTTAAAGACCATCTTTATGCGAATAAAACCAAATATATTCAGGTCATAACAGTTTTCCAGAGATGTACTTCATACAGCTGCTTCTGGTCTTCTTGGATCATGGGAATCTTTTAGGATCTGAAAAGCAGACGAAATCCCCGCCTGGTGCCGTATGCTTTACTGGATGAACGCACTAAAAAGTCTAACCGAGACAGTCTAAGGGAGGCCATCAGGACCATAGTGGGATATGGATATGACATCGACCCCCCAGACCAGGAGTGTGAGTCTCCTTTCAATTTTCTAGTCTGAAGCTGGGCCTTTCAGCTTTGACGCGTCAGATCATTTTTTCTGTTTTTTTGGTGGCAGCGGTGCATGTGGTGGATGATCACAGTGTGGAGACCATCCGCTTCTTCCGTGTGGAGCAGACGTACGCCGTGAAGACGGGGAAGTGGTACTTTGAATTTGAGGTGCTGAGTGGGGGTGATATGCGAGTTGGCTGGGCCAGACCAGGCTGCAGACCTGATGTAGAGCTGGGATCAGACGACCAGGCCTATGTCTTTGACGGATACAGGGTAAACCTCATGCTGTGGCACACTGAGGGTCATACAAGCTTCTAACAGTCACTTCCTGATGCCTCTGATGCCTGTGTCTGTTGGATCGTGAAGGGCCGACGGATGCACACTGGCAGCCGCTACTTTGGACATCCATGGAAGAAAGGGGACGTGGTCGGGTGTATGATCAACATGGAGGACAAGTCCATGATTTTCACCCTGAATGGAGAACTTCTGATCACAGGCAAAGGCTCTGAGCTCTGCTTCACTGACTTTGAGACCCAGGATGGTGAGGCACTTTAATCCAATTGTCTGTCTGTCTGTCTGTCTGTCTGTCTGTCTGTCTGTCTGTCTGTCTGTCTGTCTGTCTGTCTGTCTGTCTGACATGTTTTTGAATAAATCATTTGAGTTTGAGTTTATATAATTAGAAAGGTCTAACTATTTTAGTTTGCATTTTATTTTGTTTTATTAGTATAGAAAACATTTACACATTTCTAACACTTGTTTGTAGAAATACAGATTTTAAGTATATAAATGTAAGCCTTTTTTATTTTTTAGCCTCTGTTTGCCCAAAATGATATAGAATGATGTAAAACAACTTTTTTTCTGTATTTTACTGAATCTAGAACGTTAAATCGAAATGCTTCCTATAATACAAAAAAAAAAGTGCTAACATTTTGACTTCTTTTTATATTAACCACAGAGAGGTGGTGTGAATTGTTCTACCATAACTGTTGCAGATTTTGTGTTGGAGGTAAAAATGATTACACTTGAATTTGTTCCAGAATTAACTTTTGGTAGAACTCTGTAAAGTGTGAGTAAAACTAAAAACCCGTCTGTGCGGCAAATGGCTCTCACTTCTGTTTCTTCACCTGCGTCTGCTAACAAAGTGTGCCGTTTCCAGGTTTCATCCCCGTGTGTAGCCTTGGCATGGCTCAGATCGGCCGCATGAACCTGGGGAAGGACGCCAGCACCTTTAAGTACTACACCATGTGTGGTCTGCAGGAAGGCTTTGAACCTTTCGGCGTCAACATGAAAAGAGAAATCACCATGTGGTTCAGCAAACGCCTGCCCACCTTTTTCAATGTCCCCCAGGACCACGCCCACATCGAGGTATGCAGCTGTTTGAACCCAGAATGATAAAATCACTGAATCTGCCCTTCAGATAGTTTTGCCATGGGAACATAGCATCCCGGTCAAGATAGCCTATTGAACCTGTTTGTGATTGTGTTTGATAAGTGGGCGTGGCCATCTCAGACAGCCAGAAAAAGTTGAAAATACACTCAGTCGCTACAAAACAAAAATGTCTATTCATCGGACCCTGACTCACAGAACAACGGTTGCCATGGGGATATCACTTTCATAGAGGCAGCTGCTCTGATGTAAAGGTTTTCTCCTTTTTTTTAGGTGACCAGGATCGACGGGACGGTGGACAGTCCCCCCTGCCTGAAGGTCACCCATAAGACATTTGGTACGCAGAACAGCAACAGTGACATGGTGTACTGCAAACTGAGCATGCCTGTGGAGTTCTACTCTGCAGACAAGATGCTGGATGAATCTGTGAAGCTCAGGTCAGCCTGTTGGTGAACTTTATCTGAGTTCTCAATCTGAGCCCAACTTTTTCTGCCATTATGAAGTTTGGTTTGTTTTTTTTTTCCACAGCCAACCTCCTAAAGAAGGTGCTGATTACAGCTGCATCACAACCGTAAGTCAGCATGGGCCGCTCCGCTTCACTAACTGAAACCCGTCTCAGGCTGTGTTCTCTGCTCCACAGTACTTCCACTCAGTGAAAGTGTTCGCGGGACAGGACCCCGCCTGCGTGTGGGTAGGCTGGGTGACGCCTGACTATCACTATTACAGCAAGAACTTCAGCCTCGCAAAAACACAAACTGTTACCGTCACCCTGGGAGACGAGAGGGGGCGGGTCCATGAGAGGCAAGTTCACCTCCTGAATCTGTGGGATTTGTGTGTGGCACCATGTTTTTTTAACCCTTTAGCTTAGCTGTAGCTTTAGCTCCAGTGTAAAGTAAACTACAGGATTCTGAAGCAGTGAAAAGCAGCTTTGAGTGGATAGGCAACAATTTACAGTAATGAAGTTCTGAAGCGATCAACGCAAATCAGGAGAGAAAAGTGGCTCTTCTGGGCTGCTGAAATGGTCAAACGGTTGGAGTTGCTTAAAAAAATGTCTTATATTGGTGTCACCAGCAAAGGGTTAAACGAAATCTTAGTGTTTAAGTCTTTATTTATCAACAAGTCAATGTAAATTATTATTGGTATCTAGTTTTAACAAAAGTCTACATTTTATCCTAAAAAAGGATTGTTTTTTTGGTCACGCATAATTTTTATCTTACTGTTATATAAGTTATTTTAAACCGGAAGAAAATGTTTTATTTATTGTACATAAAAATAAATAAATAATAAAAAAAACAAATAGAATGAACTTGAAGTACAAAATGTTGATACTTTGTCATTTATCGTGTTGTATAATATTGTATAAAAACTTTACAAAAAGATTTCCATTGACAAAAAAATTAAAATATGTTATGACTTTTAGGTGATGGAAATTACATTAAAAAATAGAAATATTTATGAATATCAAAAAATAAAATTTTAAGACCAAGTATTAGATGAATAGACAAGACAAAACTCTCACAATACCAATAAATGAGTTTATTTAAAAATAAAAAGTAAAAAGTATACTATATTTCCTTTTATAGTGACTGAGATAAATAGTTTCCATGAATATCATAAACGGTGTTTTGTTGGGCCTTTTTTTCACTCCCTGCGGTTTTTGTGTCACAGCGTTCAGAGGAGTAACTGTTACATGGTGTGTGCGGCAGACGCCGTCAGCCCGTCCTCCTCCAGCCGCTCCAACTCTGATCTGGAGATCGGCTGTCTGATAGACCTGGCCACCGGTCTGGTCTCCTTCTCTGCCAATGGGAAGGAGCTCCCCACAGTTTATCAGGTGAAACCAAATTGTTAAGCAATGTGTGTTGCTTCTGTTTTAGCGTGCCTTTTTCCTAAATGCAGTTTGCTACATAGATTCACTCACACCTGTTTAATGCAAAGCAAAGCTTCATTTTCTCGCTCATATAGTCTGGCAGTGATTTTTGTTGGAAGGCGTTTTTAACTTCACCTGTTTAACAGAAAAATAAACTACGTACAACAGAAACATGTGAGACACTGATGTTTGTAGACTGAAATTTTAGACAGGTGCATTCTGAGTGAGGAGTTGAGAGGAGTGACCGAAGTGATGCTTCTGATGTCAGAGGGAAGGGACTTCTAAAACCAGACAACAGAGAAACTAAAAACGAGCACATGGACAAACAAATGAAGAAAGGAAGTGGATCTAAGAACACTACAAGAATGGAGGAGCAAGGTTGTAAAGGGTTTTAAAAGTGCTCTGACACTTTTAACTTGATTCAGAACTTAACTAGGAGCCAATGGAGCTTCCAAAGAACTGGACCGATGTGATAGATAGAGAGGGTTCTAGAAAAGATACGAGGTGCTGAAATCTGGACCACCTGAAGTTTATGGAGACAGTTTTGAGGGATACTGAAGAGAAGAGAGTTGCACCAATCCAAAAGATAAGGCATAAGAACTGCAGAGGGACTATGGGTTGCATAGATAATGTTATTGATATGAAAATGAAAAGAAAATGTCCTTTAAAGAAAAGGATCACATCCAGAATCTTCACTTAAGAGGCGGAAGAAACAGAGTGGGAATCAATTAAAAAGGAAATGATGTTGGTTTTGGATGATATGGATTTTTTATAAAGCCTCCGCTTTATCTGTTAAGTTTTAGGTAAACCCAGTTCTGATAAAGACCAATGTGTTAATAAGAGAAGAGGTAGTCATCCTGGTGAGGTATGGAGCAGGATGTCATCTGCATAAAAGTTTAAAGAAAGTTTACAGAGGATATGAATGAAGGGAAGTAAACAAAAAAAAGAGGAGGGGCCCCAGGACGGAGCCCTGGGGAACACCCGAGGCAACAGCAAAGGGATTTCAGCTGAATAATCCTACTAACCCTACCCCTGAGAGGTAGTATAATGGAGAATGTGTGAAACCATCAAAGACAGTCCAATAAGGAGAATTTTTGGAATTCCACATAGTCCAGAATTCACCACCATGAGGTAGCTGTTTGTCATTTTTAACTAGAACAGATTTTTTAAATATTACATAGAGAGCATTTTTTGTCATTCTTTTGTTATTCATTTCCTTCTTTTCTTGACTTATGCATTCAACCAGGTTTTCAGACATTAAGTTTAACTTTGACAATTTTAATTATCAGCCTGTGAGAAAAACTAGAAATATAAAACAGTGATTGTTCTTGTTATTTTATTTAATAGAATTTTTGATATTTACTGTATTTTAAAACTAATTATTTTAACTGTTCAACTATATATATATATTTTTTTTCATCCTTAATTTTGAATTTAAATGTAAATTAAAGGGTTAAAAATGTTTATCCAAAAAAAATAAGCAATGCTTCGTTCATTTGAATGCTGGCACCATGGGAGCTGCACAAAACAGGCATGCCTAAAGCTTCAGGATGGAGAAGATTTACATTAAATTGAGTTGTCAAATATGCTAATTACTTTTGCACATTAAAAAGTCCACCATCAAAATAAAGTCCATCATGATTGTCAAATTATGACATTATGGCAAAGATTAACTTTGACTGTCTAAAGTTATTCTGGGATCATTCGTCAACTGACATGGCTGGCATGTTGTGGGCGTGGCAAATGTTAATACGGGTTGCTAAGGACAACTGTAAAATGTACTTAATGTAAAAGACCTAAAAATTGGCGCTTCAGTTCTGTAACCTCAAAAACAAGAAAAACATATTATGGTTCCATGGTTTTATCCATTTTCTCCAGACCCTTACTTCAGGTCTAAATATTACAACAGAGCCATTCTGACAAACAAAAGAACAATTGAAGAAAGATAAGTTAACATTGAACAAGATGAGGATTAAAGTGTTGTCATGGATACTCAACCTTTTCCATTTTATTCTTGCAGGTGGAGCCAAATACAAAGCTCTTCCCCGCTGTGTTTGTTCTTCCTACCAGCGCAAACCTCTTCCAGTTTGAGTTTGTTAAAATTAAGGTTTGTTTGTGTTTGCTGTCTTTACTTTGAAGTGTTCAAAAGTATGAATAATTTATGTTCTGTCTGTATCTTAAAACATTAAGAATGGATGGAATTTCATTAGAAACTTTGGTCAAGGATCATTCAGGCTTCCTTAAATTTGCCTATAAACAGTCAAACCAGGTGACACTATGTTTTCTGCCACATCCCAGGATGCCATGCCACTGTCGTCAGCCATGTTTAAGAGTGAACACAACAACCCAGTGCCTCAGTGTCCACCGCGGCTGGATGTGCAGACCATTGTAGCTGTTCTTTGGAGCCGCATGCCAAACACATTCTTGAATGTTGAGACGGCTCGAGTCAGTGAAAGGCACGGCTGGGTGATCCAGTGTTTGGAGCCGCTGCAGATGATGGCCGTGCACATACCTGAGGAGAACAGGTAACTTGGCTGAACATTTGGGTCTTCTGCTTCAGGTTTAGTGAGAGGATCATGAATTTCCAGATTTTCTCTCCAAGTCACGGCCTCCTTCTTTTTGTGCTAGAATAGCTAATAGTTTTTTGTGAAACAATATGTCTGAGTTCAGTTTGTTGTACGCTGTTTGCCCTAAGTCATGTATTTGTCCTCTAGATGTTTGGACATCTTGGAGCTGTCAGAGCATGAGGACCTCAGGAAGTTCCACTATCACACTCTAAAGCTCTACTGCGCCCTCTGTGCTCTGGGAAACACCCGCGTCAGCCACGCCCTCTGCAGCCACTTGGATCAATCTCAGCTCCTTTACACCATCGACAACCAGTACCTGTCTGGCATGTTAAGGGAGGGATTTTACAACGTCCTCATCAGGTTTGTTTTTTCTCTTACTGTCCATGTTTATGCGAGTAACAAACATTTCTTAAGTTATCATTTTTAAAAGTGACCATGTAGACATAATAATGGTCATAATAATAAACTGATGTTTTAACACCAACTATGCAGAAATGAGAAATCAAAATAATCAAATTAGGTGTCTCCCCAAACACCAAAGTTCCCAGCCTGTCTCCACCTTTATCAGATATGTCTCTTGGTTTTACACATCCAGACATGTATAAACAAAAAGCAGAAAACAAAAGTCATATAATAAAGATGTAAGGCCCAGGGTAGCTTGGCGTATCCGTAGCAACCGCTGCTTCCTACACCTGGAGTTCAAACAGAGACCAGCAGCAACAAGTTGTGTGTTTTACAGACATAGTAGTTCCATTTTTAGTAGAACTAATGCTGTGACATTTTTTTAAAAGAGCTGTATCAGCTAAAAAGGCTAAATAAAAAAATTTAAGGACTATATTATCTAAAAGATGCTAAATAAATGTTGAAATGTGCTGCATTATAAAGTGCCATAAAAAAGCTTAACAAAAGTTTAAAATGCCATATTAGCTAAAAATACTAAACAAAATGGTAAAGGTAGTGTCTGAATTCCATCACTACCCTGCTTCATTAGATTTGAACAGCTTCAGACGGACGTCAGTAATGTCTTTGTACTGTGCCACAACGTGAATTTGGTTTAGTTTGTTCCTATACATTGATTTCAAATCAAATGGTGTCGATATTTCCCACCTGAAAATGCTGCCATTGTTGCTGACACTTCTTCCTGTAGTTTTGATCCGGCTGCCCTACATCTTGGACTGTCTGCACTTGACGCCCTAGCCAACCATGAACTTGAATGGGACTCCACCCTTCTCCCCGCATTACACAGCAGACAGTCTTGCTGTGAAAAAAAGAAGCGCTCCAGGCTGATTAAACATGTCAATGAACTGTGAAAGTAACGCGACAAAATGTTTACTAAATAACTAGAAAGGTGTAGTGAAGGGGATAGAGGTACTTAGTTAGATTACGCCGTTACTTTACTTCTAATGCAGCTATTCTTGAATGAATAGAAACAGACTTGCTTCCAGTTCCAGCCGTATAAAGTCAAGTCAATTATTTCGCCATTTTTCTGAGATATGTTTGTCGCCATGTGGTAACCAGACGTCCTCAGTAAGCTGTGATGGTCCGTCAACATTTCTATGGCAACCACTCTCTCCAATCAGGACTGACCACGTTAGAAGGACACACCCCTACCTCTAAAAGGGGGTGGGGGGGTGGGGGTGTTCCGTCCAGTTCTCATTTACTGTCAATGGTCCCAATCTACAATTTCAAAATCCAGATTCCCCGGAAGTTTCCCAGAAGTCTCAGTAAAAAACTAATGTGTATCATTGCATACTAGATTGGGTAATATAGACCTGAATGTATTTCTTTTAAAGTTTTGTCATTTGGAAAAAAAATGTATTTAACATCTTTTTTTTAATGATCCACGTTTTTTATCATTAGAACCCAGTGGATTCATAAATAGTCTCAGTGAAATGTTCATAACATTTTTACTATTGCAAATGAGTGACGTCAATTTTGGCGTTGAGAAAGAAAAAGTGTTGATTTTGAACTGCATTTAATCTGGGACATAGCCTAAAAGTGCCATAGAAAGTGCAATGATAGCAAAAAATGCTAAAGAAATGTTTTAAAGTGCTAAAGGAGATGCTTAATAAGTTACAACTATTGGGACCATTTCTTTTTTTCCCCCCCAGCATTCATCTTGAGACGGCAAAGGAGGCTCGCCTGATGATGAACAACGAGTTCATCATCCCTGTGACAGACGAGACTCGTTCCATCAAGCTGTTCCCAGATGAGTCAAAGCAGCACTCTCTGCCGGGCGTGACTCTAAGCACCTCCCTCAAACCCAGAGTCAACTTCTCACCTGTTGGCATCATCAACACCAAGCGCCCCCAGTTCCTCTACAGCCCCCAGATCCCTCTGGGAATTCTGAAGGAGAAGGCCATCACCATGCTAAGTGAGGCTGTGCAGGGCGGGGGGTCCCACATCCGAGATCCAGTTGGTGGAAGTTTGGAGTACCAGTTTGTCCCCATCCTGAAACTGATTGGAACCCTGCTGATAATGGGGGTCCTCACCAGTGAGGAGGTGAGGCTGATTCTCCTCCTGGTTGAGCCCAACGTCTTTGGGGAGAACAAGGAGGGCGAGGAGGCCAAAGGAGAAGTGTCGGCTGTGGCCGGGGAGAAGGAGGAGGTGAGCAAGAACGAGGAGAAGGCTGTGGAGGCAGGAGAAGAGGAAACCAAGGAGAGCAAGTCCCCCTCCAAAGGCCTGTTGGAGAAGTCGCTGCCTGAGCCAGTGAAACATCAGGTGATGGAAAGCTTCACGAAAAGCCAGCTTAACTTTAATGACGAAGACTGAGGGCTGAAAATGATTGCATAGAAGCAAATCCATTAATATCTCTGTCAGGGTTTAATTAAATTTTTATTTTTCAGCCTCCAACGATTTGCTTGGCTTATTCCTCATTTGTCAGCGCGTCAGTCAGTGCTTTTGTGATTTATCTGCTGACAAATGACTGTGTGAGAATCACAAGAGCGCAATATTAATGTTCTGACCCGTGAGCCTGCATGTAGGACGGAGGTGAAGCATGTGAGAATGACGCTGAAATAACGTTTCCTTACAGATGTGTGAGCTTCTGCACTACTTCTGTGACTGTGAGCTGAGGCACCGCATTGAAGCCATCGTCTCCTTCTCCGACCGCTTCGTCTCCAAGCTTCAGTTCAACCAGAAGTTTCGTTACAATGAGCTGATGCTGGCATTCAACATGTCTGCTGCCGTCACGGCCAAGAAGACCAAGGAGTTCAGGTCTCCTCCACAGGAGCAGGTACGCAGTAGTTGCATATTGTCAGTGCTGCAGGTGAGAAATTAAGAAAGTGCTCAAGTTCAAGCCAAGAATGCTGAACAGGGTCCACAAATACTTAAAAACATTAATATCCTAGATTACTATAAGATAGTGGAGTTGTGGAGTGATAGTAAAAAAACAACAACAGATTATTAAGCTTGAAAATGCCAAGGTACTCCAAAATTTTGAACTAAAAAGGTTCAAACTGGTGCCTGACAAGAGTAATTATGAATTAATGTTATTTTAAAAATCCCTAGGAGCTGTTAAATGCTAAATAAGCAAATACAATGATGATGAATAAATGTTAACATTTTGTTAAAGTCAATCTTAAAACGACTCACTAAAGCTAAAAATTCAAAATTAGATGCAAGCCAATGCAAATGTTCTTTCCCAGAGCCAATTAAAGGCATTATCCCTTGTCAAGTATCGTATTTCATTATGCTATGTTTATGCTAATTTAGCGACTGGAAAGCTGATAATACTATAAGCAGCAATTTATGCTTGACTAAATCACTAGATACATTATAGGCTTTGAATTTAGGAACATGTAACCCCATATCTAAATACTGCCAGCCAATGCTAAATAACAAGAAAACATCAGATAAATGTTGTGCTAGTTTAAAAACCATCTTTAAATGAATCAGACAAGGTGAAAAATATGTGTAAGTCAGGTGATAAGATTGTAATGAAGATCCAAACTAAAAAGCTTTTTTCATAAATGAATCAAATTTGCTTTGTTGATGTTTCCTGAGCTAAAGACGATTAAGCACAAAATGCTTTAATGTAAGGGGTTGGGGTCTGGTGGTGTTATCACTGATACACAGTAGCATTTAGCCTTTATTTTAAGACCGTCCAGTGATTGAACAGAAAAAAGAAGATAGTAAAGAAACCTGAGCAGAACTCTCTTCAGGTTGTTGGTTCTTGTAACAATTCTCTTTAGTGTCACAAGTTATTAAGAAAAAAGCCAAATGATTAGATGCTGCAGGATTATATATTCACATAGGTCATAGCAAATTAACACAGAAAACAAACGTCAAGGAGCAGACTCACAGAGGACCTATTTTTCACGTCTTTGCGTGTGCGATTGCGTGTCCATCTGGAAGCGTTTGTGGTTTTACCCCACAAGCAGAATTGACTTATTGATAGAGTCGGTGCAGAGGAGCAGAACATTTGGCATTAAAGAACACAAACTGTGGCTGCAGGAAGAGTTTCAAGGTCATTGTGGAAAACTGCAGACATTGCTGAAGCTTCATCTGCATTAAGTCTGGCCGGTAGCTGCTGAAGATGTTTGCACCAATCTAAAGTTGGAAATAGGAAGCTGAGACGCTGCATGAATTACTCCACTTCTTTTCAGTGTTTACATTTGTCCATTTTATTCAAAACTAATAACAATCTAACAAAGCTGCTAAAAAAGTCGTCAAAGTATATGACCTGAAATCATAAATGGATATTAAAAGCACACAATGTAAATTAAACATATACCCTTCATCATAGCTTCTTCCATTTATCTCAGTCTTTTGGAGGGGACTTTTGTTTTCTTCAAAGACTTTTAGACTGTTACACATTTGTGGTCTGAACTCCTGTTTTACCAAAATACCTAAAGTTTGACAGAATTAAGGCAATGTTCTGTTTTTCATGATAGACAACTGGAGACAGAAAGTGTTGCATTTTTTTCATCTGGAAATCAAGCCCTTGGTGGCCCTGCTATTTAGAGAGACTGCGCTATACATCTGAAAATCCTAGTCCCTGTTTGTCTTTCCTCAAATCAGAGCCTGTACAGCCTTGGTGACATGAACCCATACGGGGGTTGATCTGCATAGGTGTTGCAGGTTTTTGGGTTGTCTGGGTACTGCACTGACTGAGCCCAAATGATGCTGCGCCGCGATGCTGATGTCTCAAGTGCCCATAGAATGCCGATAGGATGAACACACAAACTACCTGTGATTGTCCAAGTTCTTACTTTTTTAACAGCCAGGTCACCTATCATTTGAACTGCACCAACAAGTCCACAGGATTTGAGGGGTTGAAAAAATGAAAATTCTGTACATGTCTGTGAATCACCTCATTCACTCTTAGCCTACGTGTTGTATAAGTTTTTGTTACAATCTGTCACATGCACATAGTGAAGATAGATGGCTCTCAGCAGCTCAGTGAATTCCCGCAGTGGAAACTTCATGGGGCAGCCACCTGTGCAATAAATCCATTAAATGCAAAATTCTTCTGTCCTAAATATTCCTGTAGTCAGCTATCAGCTCTATTTTAACAAAATGGAAGAGTTAAGGAACAACAGCAACTGATGGTGAAGAGATTGATGGATGCTGAACCATAGTGCAAAGGGTCACCAGGACTTTCTGTGATTAATTGCTACAGAGCTCCAAACGACGTGTGACCTTCAGATTAGCTCAAGGACAGAACGCAGAGAGCTTCATGGAATGGGTTTCCATGCATCCAAACCACATATCACCGAGTGCAATGCAAAGCATCGATGCAGTGGTGTAAAGCACGCCGCCACTGGACTCTAGAGCAGTGGAGACGCCTTCTCTGGAGAGATGAATCACACTTTTCCATCTGGCAATCTGATGGACGAGTCTGGGTTTGAGATTTCCAGGACAACGGTACATTTCGAACTGCATTGTGCCGAGTGTGAAGTTTGGTGGAGGAGAAATCATGGTGTGGGCTTGTTTTTCCTGGCTAGGCCCCTTAGTTCCAGTGAAAGGAACTCTGAATGCTTCAGGACACCAAAACATTTTGGACAGTTCCATGCTCCCAACCTTGTGGGATCAGTTTGAGCGGGCCCCTTTCTCCAACATGACCAGTGCACAAAGCAAGGTCCATGAAGACAATGATGTCAGAGACTGGTGTGGATGAACTGGACTGGTCTGTACAGACTCTGACCAGAACCCCATAGAACACCTTTGGGATAAATTAGAGCAGAGACTGACAGTCAGGCTTTCACCAACATCAGTATGTGAGTTCACCAATGTGCTTTTGGAAGAATGGTCAAAAATTCCTAGAAACACTCCTCAATCTTGTGGACAGCCTTCTCAGAAGAGATGAAGCTGTAAAAGCTGCAAAAGGTGGACCCACGTCATATTGAACTCTATGGGTCAAGAATGGGATGATACTTCAGTTCATATGTGAGTCAGGGCAGGTGAGCCAATCATTTTGGTAATATAGTGTAGGTGTGAATGATGTTGTGCTCAGAGACAAGGTTATGTTGGACAGTGGGCGGTCTTTGGAGGCAGCTGTGAGTGTGGAGGTCATATTGTGTTGTAGAGGGTGCTGTCATTTATCTAGTGCATGACTCTGAGCTGCAGCGTCCTCAGATCTGAACCCTGGAAACCATCAGAGCTGTCTAGATTGAAGGAAATAGAAATGAAGCACTAACTTCTCCAAACATCTTCATCCAGATAAGGCTGAGTGTTGCTGGTCTACAAAACAGATAATGTGTGTCGCCATTCCTTGGGTCCGGGGCAGAATGCGTTGAATTTCAATGTTTGCTTTGGAAAAAAGCCGTTGTTTCAGTTTAAAAAGTGGTGAAATTAGTCCCATTTTGAGATAACTTATGACTGGACATTAAGTGTCCTGGATCAAAGGACCTCTGGTTGAACTCAGGCTCGAGGAATCTCATTTGGTTATGTTTTAACCTTTGTTTTTTGAATGTAATTTAGTCAAACTGATCAATTCTAGTCAGTGGAATTCCCTTCATTTATCAAAGTTTTGTTGTTGTCACTGAGGGATCTTCAGGAGCAAGCAGAAGTCTTCAAACTCCATTTTCTATTTGTATTCTTTGGTTGGAGCTCATGGATCTTAGTCCCAGGTTTTTGAGGTTAGATGTCGTAGCACCATCTTACTGATATTAGTGTGTTTTGTTTGTTTGTGTGTCTCCTGCAGATCAGCGCATCCTCTTAACTTCAATTACGAAGGACTGCCCGTGTCGAGGGAGATCAGGACGAGCTCAATGCTTTCCACGAGGAGCTGCGGCTGCACTGTGGTATGGGGTCGCCTGCAGACCTGCATCTCTTAGAGGTCCAAGCACCTTCTGTGGTTTCACTGTAGGAGTTCATCCTGAGGAAACCAGAGATCTTTCCTGCAGATCTGCGCTGAGCATGTTCTTTAGAATTTCTTCTTGTGTTTCTCTGGGAGTCTAATGAATGAGCTCGCATCCACAGGAATCCCGATGGAAGAGGAAGAGGAGGAGCCGGACACTTCGATTAAAGGCAGACTTCTGGCTTTGCTCTACAAGATCAAGGGGCCTCCTCAGAAAGCAGCGGAGGAGCCCACTGAGACAGAGCAGGCCGCCCCGAGTAAGTCCATGAAGGGGAGGAGCTTCAATTTGCAAGCACTGCATTCTTCAGCCGCTGCCTTTTTACACCAGCACATGCGTCAGAAAAATATGCTCTCAGATGGAAACTTCTGCTCCTCACTTTCCATTTATCTGACTCTTTAAGTGAAAATTTCAGGAGAAGAAGCATCTGAAGGTAACAGGAGGATCTGAATGTTCTCAGGACAGCAGATGACTGTCAGCTAGTGTTTGACTGATTTTTATTTTATTAGAAAAACAAACTTGATGGTTCACTGAACTGATCCATTTTTTATCTGTTGATTCCAGGGAAAACGCTGTGATCGATTGCTGACTAACTTTTAGCATTATTCAAGATCGTTAGTGTATGTTGCTTTAACAGCTCCATTTGAAAGGTTTAGCAGGTTTTAAGGGGGATTTATTATAACTTCTGCTTCTGGATGAAGTCATCAACTGGATCAAAGATTTGATGCACATAGTAATAACCATTCAACTTGTGAAAGAGCCACTGTTTTCTCTTCTAACCATTGACAGCAGCATCAGAAGTTAAAACACCATTCAGTTAAATCATTTCAATAGTTTTTTAGAGGTCGGTGGGATTAATAATCTGGATTTGTACTTTTTAGTCAGAGTAAAAGAAAAAGAAATTGAGCCTTTTAAATAATCCACCAGATGACTGGTTTGATTTGAAGTCAATAAACACAACGGAACTAAAGCTGAACTAAAATATATGATTAGAAGAAGCTGTGACTTTTCTTCAGAGCAGATGATTTCTCCGCCACTTACAAGAGTTTATCTTTGGGGAGGATACGTCAAGGAAAAAACAGATTCTATGTGGCATTGTGTTCTTGTGATGGCTCCCCTGTGGCCCTCAGGGGGAAGCAGAGGGCAGACGTTCACCTTCAGGCCTCAGCTCTTATTAGGATGTGGCTGGGATCAAACCCTCCATTTGCCACGGATGTTGTTCACTTTGCTCCAACGCTCAAGAAGTTCAGGCAGCTCTGGAATAATAATGGCACCATCAACAAAGCTGCATCGAAGTCTCTTCACTTCATGTTTTTGCAAGCGTCTGCTGCTGTTACGTTATAAAGAGAGCAATCCATGACTAATTAATAAAAAGATAGTATCATAATCTGTACCCTGAAGATTTCAAAATAAAAATATCATTGATACAAACAGGTTTGCAGGGGGGTGGTAAATAGTTGTCCAGAGCTATCTAAATGTAAAATAAAGATTAATATATGAAAACCATTACAAGCTGATAGCCATATTTCCTTTACTGGGTGAAATTATAATCAGAAGTTCTGTTTTTAAGGAATTCTTAAAGAAGCAATTAAAATAAATTAAGGTTACCCGATGAAATAAGATTTTCTTCGCTCAAGAAAAGTTGGCTATACTGATGTCCTTTTTTGGGTTTTGAGGCAGAATAAATTGCCAAAAATTACTTTTTTTTTTTCGTACATTTAGTTTGATTTTCAAAGCCAAGTCAAAATGTGGATGATGTGCTGAAACTCACTCCACTGTCTAGCGATCTTCATGTCCACATCCATTTGGCTAATTGCCAAATGTTTTTCAGTGCACCTGCAGACAACAAATAATGACAGAAAGTGAAACAGAAAAATTACAATTCAAACCCAAAAAAGACAAACATTGAGAAAAAAAGATAAAACAGGAAAAAAACAAAGTATATTTTTTATTTTGCAAAATAAAGATTAGCACACAGTTTTGATGAAATCGTTAAAGTAGCGTTGTTGGTGTTTTGAGCCTGACCATGCCTAAACCTGATCCAGAAATCGGAACACTCCCTCCACTGTTTCCAGAGATCCAAACTCAGAACCACAACATTGGCATTTTTCTTCCAGTAAATTTCTTTTTTTAACCACAGTCCTGTCACACTCTAAATCAGACCGCCGTCTGCAAGCAATTCCTGCTTTCTGTAAGAAAGCAGATTCTTAAAGAAATAAAATAAGGAGGTTTCGCTTCCATCGTCTGCTCTGATCTGCTTAACACACTAAGCAAGCTCTGTCGCTTTTCGAATAATATGATACATGTAGTTGATTTAATCAAAGACCCACTCCGATGAAAAGTGTGTTTTTGGTGTTTTTAACATGTTTAACACGTTCTTGTAAAATTTTTACGGATCAGGGAACACATCTATAAAGAAAAATAAGGCTCAAAATTGCATTTCTGAGAATTTCTTTCTCAAATAGTTGGGAATCAGGAGCAGATGAAAAAAAATGCCATTTATAAAAAACTTGTAGCTCCAACGTAAAAAATACACCCAGACTAGTCACAAGCTCCCTGCTCTACTCCATTCTGATGCATCCACTTACAGACAAATACAATATATAGAAAAATTATCTTTGTTTTCCTCGTCTGAGCTGGAATTGGGATCCAAACTGTACGACGGGATAGCTCCAACATCGCTTTTTTGTTGCACCGCTAATGTTATGTTGGGGTTGTGAGGGGTTGCAGGCCAGCAGGAGAGCATGTAAACAGAAAGCGCTCAGTTTTTAGAGGACAGGCTTGCACAATAGTCCTGACCTCAGCACCAGGTTGAAATTCAATTGAACTAGCAAAGTCTAGAAAATGACAGGTTTTGTTTTTTGCCCAAAGTGGCATAATCATAATAAGAGACCACTGAGAACACTTTTACAGTGGATCAAAGATAGTCAAGTGAAACTTGTGTGTTATTTTAGGCGAGAACCTGGTTCACATTTGACTTTCTTTAACTTTGTTCACGGCTAGCAGAAGGAGCTGATTTCTCAGACCATAACGAGTTGGGCGCAAGAGTCCCACATCCAGGCCTGAGCTGGTCAGGGTCATGTTCAGCCTGCTGAGGAGGCAGTACGACGGCATTGGAGAGCTGCTCCGCGCCATGAAGAAGTCTTACACCATCAGCGCCGCGTCGGTGCAGGACGCCATCAACCTGCTGGCTTCTCTGGAATTGAATCCGTTCTCTGCTGTCGGTGCGCATGGGGAAAAGGAAGAGGAGAAGCTTATGATTGATGGGCTTGGGTGAGGAATGTGCACTCTGAAGGCCACACTCATTTCCTTTAAATGTTCAGACATTACCTGTGCAGAACTCCCAGGCACATGTGCGCCAGGATGATGGATGAGGTGTTACACCATGACCTTGACATAGCAGCACTTGTGTTCTTAGGGACATCATGAACAATAGGGTGCCTACCAGCATCCTAATCTGATCGGGTTCTGGGCTGTCTACAGAGACACGTGGTGGGTCATGATTAAATGTACTAGGAGGGGCCAATCCAGGTAAACACGAGAACTGATGCGAGACTTTAGAGCCTCACTTTCTATAGTTCAGTCACTGCTGTTAATGACAGGGTACTTTTTAATTCAAAATATTGGCTGCCATCAAAGTTTTTAATATAAACCCCTTCAAAAAAGTAGAAGATATTTTGTATTTAAAAAAATAAACTTTTATAGAAAATAGATTCAGGGCCTGCAATTTAATTGATTTAACGTATTTATTGTCTACATTTACATAAATTAGGTTTCCATCTCTCTTTCACACACCCCTCCCCCTACCACACATACACTCACACACAGATACATACTTGTATATTTATATGTAAGCATACTGTATATGTGTGTCCTTTAGTGTTGATATTTATCTGCTTAAATCATAGATTTCCCGAATTAATCTCTATAATCATTGTGCAGAATCTTGACATTAAGTGACACTCTCCATATTGATTAAATAAAATTTTTTATCTTTTTTATATATATAATCTGAAGAAAAAAAATAGTGGCACGTTCTATTTTCTTTGGCTCCTTTGAAACACATTTTGCAGTGTTGCCATGATGATATCATGTTTGGCGTAGACATTATCAGAGTGAAAACATTTTTTGGATTAAGTTGGGCAGAATTTTGATTGAGTTATGATTATAGAAGAATCCTGAATGAAAAACCCAGAGGAATCAAACACAATCAAACTCTTTAAAAAAAATGTCTATTGATGTTTTTGTTTAACCATCAATTGTTTTATGTATCATAGCTCTACTTGAAAAGTAAATGGCTGATTGGTTAAAAACATAAACCTTTTTTTGTTTTCTTATTAAACAGTTCTCATGGATCTGTGGTTTAAAAGACTTTATGTCAATTCTCAGTGAAAAATCACATTTTACCATCTATGGTCCTTTAGGCACTCATTACATTAATGAGCAGGTACGACCATCGTCATATAACAGTTTACAGGGTATGTTTATCCACATAGTGAAGAGGAATTCAGTCTGGTCCAAAACTAGAACCTGTTGAACTCCATAAATAACCTGAAGGACACAGTTTGTAGTCTAAACCAAAACATTACTTATTTGATGCCAAAAGCATCACTAGATCTACAGGGCAGTTTAGAAACATTTTCCTGAACTTAAGGTTGTAAGGAGCTAGAAATAGGCATGAGTTCTACAAACTGGGATTTTTAGTGCGTCTCTCAAACAACTTTATAAACCCTTACAGTTTATTTCCAGCCCGTTATTATGTGGTGTTTTAGATAACATTCAGCTTCAGATAATTTTCAAAAGATAATAATAGTGGAAAAGAAAACTGTCATTAGTTTTAACAATAAATGGAAGTTTTAATCAAAGCATCTGGCCACCTATTCGTTTGATAAAACGACCCAGCAGATTTATGGTCGGTCTGATAGTTTGGACTGGTCCACCTGCAGCTTAGACAGATGGAGATAACATTCTGAGCAGAATTATAGCTGCAGCAGGAGCACTTTATTGGAACCAACAGGTGCGGTTTTATGTTGCATTCAACACACTCGGACGCCGACGCCAGAACATCAATCCTGCGCAGCATGCAGGAACAAAATAAAAAATAGACAAACAAGTTAGACATTTTCACGTTTGATTGGTCTAAACCTTAACGATGGGTCACTTTGATTACATTTTTTATAGTTATTATTATCTTTAATTAAACTGAACAACCTTGGACAAATTTATATTTTGATATATGATATATGATGAAAGTGAATAGGTTTTTATATATTTAATGATTGATTTTGTTAAAGGATTCAGTTCAAGTGAACTGTTGCCAATACAGTTTTTTCTCTAATAGTCAAGTCAAAAGTCAATACTTTTATTTGTCAAGTCTACAATGTTGACACATACATAGGGTAAATAGCGTTTTCTCTTCATCTTCAGTTGAAATTATATGAATACGGTTATATATGATCGACTATAAGCACACTAGATAGAGATAGGCCGCCACTCAAGTAGTGAGGTGACCACTATAAACTGCTATATAAACTGGTTTTATACCCAACTCAACAATAATAATAAAAATGGGTGAAGTAAGTGTCATGGCTACTTTGGCGCGCTCACCCCACCCCTGGCACTTACCCTCACCCCTCTCCCTTTTCCCGCCTAGCCCCACTCCCAATAACTCAAATATATACATTTGGGTCAACTATATACAATAACTAACTAATTAACTAACTAACTATAAAACGCGCCCTCTCACCCCTCTGCAGTTTCTCACTCAGGTCCTCTACCCAAGAGCCCTGGGCTTAGTCCTACAATATCTGGCTGTTCTAGCACTGTTCTCTTTTCTGGACTGAGAGGTCTGAGGGTCTTTCAGGTATCTGTTGTAGCCCTCCTCCAGCTGGGGTTACTGCTGGGGTGGCTCCAGGCCACCTCGGCTTCCACTTTCCTGTCACTTTCAGGCTTTCTCCAGGTTTCTTCTCTGGGTCTGGTATTTCTCCAGTTTTCATGTTCCTTCTTCCTGATGTTCCATCGCTTTGGCAGCACTGCCATCCACCACAACAGCTTCCTCTGTTCACATCCACCACTACAATGTCTGGTTGGTTGTATTACCATCCTATCAGTCTGGATCTGGAAGTCCCACAGGATCTTTGCCCTTTCATTCTCACCACCTTCAGAATTGTTTTCATTTGACCTTGGGGCTCCAGTTCATATTCTGCACACATGTTCCTGTATATTATTCCAGCCACTTGATTTGTGGCGCTTCGTATATGTTCCTGCCAGCATCTTACATCCTGCAGTTATGCTGGTTGTTTCAAGCGCCTCTTTGCCTTCTCACCATGGGTCTTGTCTGGTGTGAGTAGATCTATACCTTAGGTCTTGTCTGGTGTGGTAGATCTACATCTTGGGTCTTGTCTGGTGTGGTAGATCTACACCTTAGGTCTTGTCTGGTGTGGTAGATCTGAACCTCTATCGCTGGTGCTCCCAGGCATTCCCACCCAGGAATCAGCACTTCAGGTGTTCTGCTGTCATGTAAACCAGCCTTTCCACAGCCATTAGTAAAACAATGATGTCCCAGCCACTTCAGTTGCGTCGGTGGTACATCCCCATACAGGGGTTTGTCTCCGCGAGGATCTGTCCTCCAACACTGTTTCCTCTGCTTCTCCATTGTCTGAGACATTCACACAAACTTTACACTGTCAGTTGGGCCTTGAGCTTGATGTACTCGTGCATCTTGGATGTTTTGCTACTGGATAGTGGCTTCTCGCTCACTGGTCCTCGGCCTCCTTCCTTCAAAGCTAGCATACAGTCTCAGGGTGCTGGATTTGGGATGGGAGCCCTCCATGCATTGTTGAGAACTTTTCGTTTCTTAACATCCGTGGTCTGTAGCATCTCTTTCCATTGGCCATCTTATTATTCCTCAGAATTGTGTGATAACTGGCAGTGTGTAGCTGTTTATTGCCGGGTCTTATTTTGCCACATTGAGCTGGCTTCTCCAGGACTTCCTTTTCGTTGGAGGTATTTAGCTGTTGCAGCTTTTTCCTTGTTGCCTACTCCAGGTTGCTAATTGCCTGCCCGGAATTCAGGTACTTGTAACTCTCCTCAATGTCTGCAGGTATTCCTTCTGGGAAAGTTCCCTCCTGTGTGGTTACCTTGCCTCTCTTTGTCACCGATGGGCTGCATTTCTCGAACCAGATAAATCCCAATATTAAGTACCTGAATCCTGGTGGTTTGGATCAGGGAGTCAATGTCACGCTTATTTCTTGGCATATAGCTTGATGTCATCCATGCAGAGGAGGTGACTGATGTTGGCCCCATTTCTGAGTCTGTATCCATTGCCAGTCTTGTTGATTGTTGACTGAGGGTTCAGACATATACCAGAACAGCAGTGGGGACAGAACATCACCATGGTATATCATTTGATGAACACTTGTGCAAGTGAAGCGCCGTAGCTTCAAGGGTTGTTTCCCACAGCTTCGCCAGATATCCTGTAGAGGCTCTTAGAGTCCTGTTAAGTTCGAACAACCTGTTTATCCGTCCTGGCTTCATTGTCTCTTGTGTGTATCTTTAGGCGGCTGCTCAAGGCTAGAAGCCTTTGTTTGGCAGTTTCCAGTGCTTCAGGCATGGGCACCTAGCTGTGTCTCTTAGGTACTTACTTTTTCATTGTACCTCTTTGACCCTCTGTCAGCTTACTCACCTCCCTCCGAGTTGCCTTGAGTTTTGGCCTCCGCCATTGCTTCCATAATTGGGTATTGTTTTTTCTCCATGGTTGCTCTTATATTCAAGCATATGAAGGATCACTGTTTGCTGAGAGTATAAACTAGTTCATTGGTTTCTGTGATTCTTGTGGTAGGGATTTCCCTCAATGCTTCATTCACAGCTTCCACAGCTTTCAGGCGGTACATCACTAACCGTTGTAGCTGGTGTCGGGGTTGCCTAGTGTTCATTCTAGACATGATCTTGTCTTTCAGGTCAGTTGCTGCCTCGCTCAGCGTATATGTGGTTGTTGGGGCTGTGTACCCAAGTTCAGGGTGGGAGTGTGGTATAGCCTTCTCTCTGACCTGCTGTTCTGGCTCGCCCGTGGTGATATTACAATTGGATTGTACCACTTCAATCTCAAGTTGTGATAGGAGTTGCCGTTTGTGGATATTAGAACATTGGGCTACCAGGTGGTAGTTTGGCAGTTAGCCTTGATTGTGGGTTTTGAAGCATCCGATGTTCAACACATTCTCACCATGTAACCCTCTGGGTGGGATTGCTTAGTGTAGCATTCTAACAGAACCCTGTTCTCACATCTAGTCCATTTCCGACTTGTTTGTGTAGCCCACTTTCCATCAGAGTCTGGTCCCCAGCATCTAGCGCAGAACCTTGTTTTGGCGAGGCGTCTGAGCCGGCATGACATGTGGTTCATTGTCTCTCATGTTATGAGGTAGGCAATGCGTTAAGGTCTTGCCCAGGGCGGATGGACGGATGGGCGGATGGATGGATGGATAGATGGATAGATGGATGGAATGGATAGATAGATGAATACTGCTGTTATATATATGTTATATATATATATATATATATATACACGCTGGAGAAAACCTGGAAAGTAGAAGGTGACAGTGGTGCCTGTGG
Source organism: Oryzias sinensis (assembly GCA_037389245.1). Lineage (NCBI taxonomy): Eukaryota > Metazoa > Chordata > Actinopteri > Beloniformes > Adrianichthyidae > Oryzias > Oryzias sinensis. The sequence continues at coordinate 17,012,269 of CM074509.1, read as the reverse complement.
TAATTGGAACACTGAGGGCAGTAACCCCAAGCTGGAGGAGTGGCTACAAAAAGATAGCTGGAAGCCTCAGACCTCTCAGTCAGAACAGCGCAGTGCTAAGACAGCTAAGATCTGGGACCCTCAAGCTCCCAGGCCTCTGGTAGGACCTGAGCTTGGAGAGCTCACCAGCGGAGGTAAGAGGGCATTTTTTTTTTTTTTACTAAGTGTCAATCGCTGCATCCCAAAATGAACAAACTAATTGTCAAATTAACTTTAAAAGCCCAGAAGAATAATTGTTCTTGGGTTCTCCAGGGTGTTGACATTTGATGATACTTTGATGATTTATATATTCGGAGTCCTGCCCTGCGATGGACTGTTAAACTGTCCAGGGTGTCCCCCACATTCACACATCAGTGACTAGGAGAAGCTCTAGCAACCCTGTGACCCCGAAAGTGGGTTTATAAAAATGACTGGATGGATATTTTAAGTTCTCGTTGTTGTTGTTGAGATGTGAGGCGTCTTTTTTTTCCTGCACAGAAAATTGCCTTCCCAAAGATGGTGGCCAGCTGCTGTCGTTTCCTGTGTTACTTCTGCCGCATCAGCCGGCAGAACCAGAAGGCCATGTTTGACCACCTGAGCTACCTGCTGGAGAACAGCAGCGTGGGTCTGGGTGAGTCCCAGTGAGGTCCCTCTGAGAAGCTCCAGGACTCATTGAGGCTTCAGTGCTTCTGTGTGTGTTAGTTCTTTCTTGTTGTAGATATGCTACTGTTTTTACAGGTAAAAAAAAGGGCAACTAATAGTAAGCATGACTTTTTAATTATTCGAGGTAAAATTGTCTTGAAACTGTAAAAAGTGGATAAATCTCAAAATTTATTCATACAAAAAGTGCTCTTCATTAATTTTTTTTAGGATTAAAAAGTTTGTTTTTAATGTCATGATTATAGCATTTATACATAAACTTTTGAAGCAAATCAATATTTTATCTTGAATTTCTCTTTTTCCTCCATAAAAGTTCTTCTGAACAGGATTATTTTGGCTTTTGTGGTCAAAGTGATTCATCTTTGTTTTACTAAATCTGTTTTAAGGAGCTGAAAACCTCAAAGAGGACACAAAATGTGCTAACAAATGGCATTTAAACAGGCATGAACTGTTCTGATGAGCCTCTGTTTGCTGACTGAAGCTGCTTAGAACAATTTATTGTTTATTTATTTTTTATCTTTATTTAAACCTGCATAGACAGGGGCGGCTGTGTGTCCTCTGACTGCTTTGCTCTCTGCTTTTGTTTTTTTGAGTTCAGCCTCTGAAGCCATGCGGGGCTCCACTCCGCTTGACGTTGCAGCCTCCTCGGTCATGGACAACAACGGCCTGGCTCTGGCTCTGGAGGAGCCTGACCTGGAGAAGGTCTGTCTCAACCCAATAAATAACTTTTCCACTTTCCTCCACATCCACTAGTGTCAGCTTTACGTTCAAATTTTGCTTTGTTAATGTTGGATTAACCAAAAAATTAAAGAAAAGTAATTCCTGCTTTGTGTCCTTCCGTTAAAACCCTCTCAGTGCAGCAGCTTTATTTGTGTGCAGGTGGTGATGTACTTGGCGGGATGCGGCCTACAGAGCTGCGCCATGCTGGTTGCTAAAGGTTACCCTGACATTGGATGGAACCCCATAGAAGGAGAACGTTACCTGTCCTTCCTGAGGTTCGCCGTCTTTTGTAATGGTGAGTCTGTCCACCACTGACCTCTCATCTCCTGACTGAAACTTTTCTGTGAGGAAAAGATCAGCTGTTCAGAAAAGTTAGGGATCAACATTTACTGATTCAACAGGAATAACAATTTTAGCTCAGGATGAAACTGAAATAGCTGTATTGAAGATGTCCAGACATAATAAATACATTGTATATATTATAAAGACTGCTGGAACAGCAACATTCACACTTTTAGCCTCTGTGTTACATTGATGGAAGAATAAAAATAAGGTTTCAACATTAAACAACTCAGAAACCCGTAAGGCTGGAGGATATGACCAGTTTCATATCTTGATGAAAAATATACATGAAAATAAATAAATGTTGTTTGCACATTCGATAAATGATCAGTTATGGGAAGACGGCCATGGACAGATCGTTTTATTAGCGCTTCTGTTCATTATTCAACGCTGCTGTTACAGCTATTTTTTATTGACTCTGGGTTCTTAGTTCTGGTTCTAACACAGGTGAAACAATATGTTTGTTGTGTTCGTCCCAGGAGTCTGCAAAGTCTACTGTTGTCTGGTCATGTGGGTCTTCTATACAAAAAAACCTCTGTGCAATAGAAGAACAACTACTGTTGAACAAAAAGTAATCTTACATCCAAGGCCTTCGGTTTGGGTTTGCTGGACACTCAGATATAAACTGGTCTGAAACAAGTCTGCTACCTTCTTCCTCCACAGAAGGAATGTTTTGACATAGAGCAGTATTGTAAATGGTTCGTAAAGTACAGACATGGAAAACGCGACGAAAGATGTCTGGACAATAGATATTTTCTATCGTCTAAACAGAATGTATCGTGACATCGCTCTGCCTTAACAACCACAGGATTTAAGATATGCAAGTCTGCAAGATTATAGGTTCATATCAACCGTACAGTTTTTTTCTACTGTAAACCAGTTTTTGTGTCATTTGCAAAATTTCTCAGCTTTTCTGTAGCAACAAATGTTTTGACTTACCACGCTCACAATACTTGTATAATACCTTTAAACATCATTTGCCGATATTTCTTGTCGTTCAGAAAAAGGTATGGATGAGGTTTTTTTTTTTTAAATCATGAAACTGCAATCTCTGTTTCGTCGTTAAATAGCCCATTAGAAGATGAGCATTCTGATAGAATATTTCAAATTGAATTGACAGAAGGAAAAGCCCTATAGGGAAAAGCTTGGAGAAAAGCTTGGAGAAAAGTTTGCGATCGTTTGATGATAATAAAAGTTTGTAGAAACTCCTTGGGATGTCATTAAGGAGTCTTTTGTAAAGGTTTGATGTTAGTACATTTACAGTTATGGCTCATTTATATCAGTGTTTATGAAACCCCAGACATTTAAACAGACTAATCAAAGGGAATCCATTTGTTTTTACTTTACTTTGAAATTTGTGCTGGAAGTAATTTTTTTTGCTAACACTTTAATTTGAGCAAAGACATGTGATCATACAGTGTGGTAGTGTTCCCTGTAAGAGTAGGACAGTCAGTATACCACATGACCTAGATCTACATGACCTTTTGCTGTTGTTCTGAAGAATCTTGACAAAATTAAAACTGATGGCACATTTATCTGTTCCTAGAACAATGCCATGGTCTTTAAAAAACAATGACTGTTCAGCCAATGAAAGATGAGCTCCTCCTGTGTGACCTTTGGTGGCTCCTGTGGGATCCATTATTTGTCAGAACAAGAGTTTGGACGAGCTGAAGTCTGACACTCTGACAGAAATGAGATGATGTAGAAAAGGGACGGCTGCCAAGGAACTGAGAAATGACTCAGCTTTTCCTGGATGAAAAATGCATCAGAGCTTCTTGGAGGTGCTGAGAGCTGCTTCAGGGGATCCGGCTGATTTTAAACATCTTTTCCGTGAAGCTGATAGACGTTCGATGCGCTGCAGAGGCTGATCGGAAGGGCTTCCTTTGGTTCCAGGTGAAAGCGTGGAGGAAAACGCCAACGTGGTGGTGAAGCTGCTGATCCGACGTCCTGAGTGTTTTGGGCCCGCCCTCCGGGGGGAGGGGGGGCAGGGTTTGTTGGCTGCCATGAAGGAAGCCATCAAGATTTCCGAGGATCCTGCTCTGGACCTGCCCAAGACCTCCGCTGGAGACTTTACTGGGTATTAGTCCAAGCAACCACTTCAGGCTCCTGCTGCTGTTCTTCATCCTTCTGATCATTTTGTTTCTGTAGACTCAACAACATCATCGTCCCGGAAAACAATTTAAAACAATAATACTTATTTTAAAATGTCCCCTTTTCAAACTTCTTAAATCAGAAATGTAGCTTTAAAATATAAATTATCCAAGTTTAATATCAGTCGCAATTTTAAGAATTGTGTCAACTTGTTAATAACAACATTTTAATAACTTTAGTGCATCAACATACTTAAAAATATAAGGTAAAAAGTGGAAAAATGTTTAAGGCGTTTTTCAAACCTAGCTAAATAGTGCCACCTGGTGGCACCATTGTAAAATACTGTTATGAAATTCAAAATGTTTTTATTTAATTTTAATTTTTGCTCAAATTTCTCACAACTGTCTTACAGCAGTGATTTTAAAAATAAAATATTGGTACAAGCTCTATTGCTCATCTGCACAACTTCTTAACTCCTCCTAGTGTTGTTTAGACATTAAAATATTTAAAGCTATCTAATCATGTCTTTAACGCAACACTATATTCATTTGCATTACTAATAACTACCTTCCTCTGTATACTGTAAGATACTCTAATATCTGCATGTTGTTAGATGCTGTTATACTTTCAAAATGTTGATTTGTTTGTGTAACAAATAATTTGTACTGTAAAAATGTACTTTTGATTGAAGGCTAACTGCATTTCATTATCTTGAAGTGTGCAGAGACAATTTTATCCAATCAAATTTACTCTAATCTGATAGGATCGGATCCAATCCAGTACAACCCATCCCAACCTCTAATATCCAGATCAGAGTTTTAGAAAAAATTTACCTGATGGCATTTTTTCCCTTTTTATGCTAAAATAGTTCTGGCAGTATGGTCTCATTTATCTAGAGTGAAACAAGAGCAAATGTTCACCTCGTCTCTGTTTTGTCTCTAGGGGTTGTCATAGAGACGGGTGAAAGGTGGAGCCTATTGTACAGCTGTACAACAGGAGACAGTTCTCAAAAATCCAACACACCTTGAACTGTGACAATTCTTTATTTTGTAGGCATCTCTAAGAATCAGGGTGTACTATGCTGGATTTCATGCTAATATTTTTAAACATGTGTTAGTTAGTATTTTAACACTTTTGATAATAATAATAATAAAAAAAATCAAAACCTGTAAAACAAGTTAAATTCTAAAATTAAAATAAAAAACATTTTTAGCTCAAAATTCACTTCAGTTCAATGAAAAGCTCATTAAAAGCCACTGAGGGCAAAAACAGTAGTAGGTTTAAAGGTTGTCATCTGGACTTGGTTTTTAAAGTTGAAGACGTTTCACCTCTTATTGACAAAGCCTTTTGGCTAAGAGGTGAAACGTCTTCAACTTTAAAAAAACAAGTCCAGATGAAAACCTTTAAACTAACTACTATGATGAAATCTACCTGGAGGAATGACAGTCTTCATAGGACTGAGGGCAAAAAGGAAAAACAATACTTTTATGTTCATGGCTTTCTAATGTTCACCATTCTGTTAAAATAAAAATACCTTTTTTTAAAAAAAAAAAAACAATTTGCCTTTACCACCAAATATTACTTTCATTTTTGTAAAATGCTACTGCAGCTTCGGTCCCATAAATCTGGGCCGGGGTGGGAACGGAGGACAGGAATAAGCTACTCTGGAAGGAAAGCAGAGCTGGACGGTTGTTCTACTTTTAGCGTGCAGCAGCTGTGTAAAAGCATCTTTTGACTCATTTGGGATTTGGTTTTGCCTGTAAACAGTCAATGACTTTGAGTTTCATGGACAATGTTTCAGGTCTGCTGAAGAGGAAGAAGAAGTTATTCACATGGGAAACGCCATCATGTCCTTCTACTCTGCCCTCATTGACCTGCTGGGACGGTGTGCTCCAGAGATGCATGTGAGGCTTTTCTCTAAATCCATCACTGAGATCAAAACAGAAAATCCACACATGGAGAACACATGATCATCAGGTTTATCATCATCAAGGTTTATGGTGCTTTAGAAGATTCAGAAAGATCAATGCACTCAACACACAATTGCGTGCACACACATGCAAACACACATGCACACACGCAGGTGCACACTCAAACATTTACACATAAGCGCACGCACAAACATAACGTGCACATATTTTGGCCCTAATTGTGAAACTGGTACCCATCCCATGACTTTGTAACCAGACCGTTGTCCCCACGGTGTGATAAATACCAACACACTTACACACACATGCAGACATGCACAATGTCAAACGTGAGTTTTTTTTATTTCATCCACCTTTCCAATCCACTCATATAAAATCCAAACATTTGATTAATAATTAATGATAAAAACTCTGCATGAGTTCATTTTTTAGTGTAAAGTCAGGCGTTTTAAGATAGAAATCAAAGGTAACATTGTGTCTTCTGAAACCAGGCCCTGAAACCGCCTCTAACATTTTTCATTTAATTAGGGTAGTGTGTCACATCAGATTTCTGTTGGACGTGCAGAATCCCGTAGAGCAACTCTCACATGTGGTGTACCTCAGGGCTCTGTTCTGAAGCCCCTTCTTTTTTCATTGTACCTGCTTCCACTCGGGTCTGTTCTCCGCAAACACAGGATTTCATTCCACTTCTATGCTGACGACAGATTTACATACCGTTAAAGCGGGACGAAGCATAATCTGCTCAACGGTTATTAGAGTGTATTGATGACATTAAGACATGGATGTCATGTAACTTCTTACACTTAAACCAGGAAAAAACTGAGGTTCTGTTATTTGGTCTAAGTGACGTCTCTAAGGCACATGTCGACTTAGGCGTTTTAAATGATCACCTGAAACAGTCAGCAATGAGTCTAGGTGTGAAACTGGATAGTGATTTAACTTTTAACACTCATATCAACTCAGTGGTCAAATCCAGTTTTTTTTACCTGAGACAACTGGCCAAGGTTAAACCTCTCCTCTCCCGTCATGACTTTGAGATTTTAATCCATGCTTTTATTTTAACTCGTTTGAGTTACTCTAATGCTCTTTATGTCGGGCTTTCCCAGAAATTACTTGCTCGATTGCAGTTAGTCCAAAATACTGCTGCCCGTCTTCTAACTGGTACACGGAAAAAAGAACATGTTACTCCCATTTTAGCATCTCTTCATTGGCTCCCAGTTCGCTTACGCATTGATTTTAAAATTCTCCTATTTGTTTTTAAACGTCTCCATGGACTCGCTCCAAAATATCTGTCTGACCTGATTCAGGTGTACACCCCCCCCCCCCCCCGCTCCCTTAGGTCATCAAATCAGACACAGCTGGTCGTCTCGAAGACCAGGAGAAAACTGAGAGGTGTCCAGACCAAAAATCTGGAATGAATTGCCCCTGTACCCCAGACAGATAGACTCACTTAGTATTGTTAGATCTTCTCTTAAAACATATTTTTTCACTTTGGCTTTTAATTGAGTTGGAATCCTTTTATTTATTTTCGGTGTTTTATGCTTTATATTGTCATGTGCTTTTATGAATTTTTGTTTTGTTCAGCACTTTGGTGAACCTTGTTCTGTTTAAAGTGCTTTATAAAAAAAGTTGAGTTGAGTTGTTAAAAATAGGATCTCATGTGAGGTTCTTGATTTTGAGTAGAAGTGTTCTTCTTGCTTGTGAGCAGATCCGTGCATTGCTGGCTGAAAGCAGCACATCACTGCTCTCCTTTCTGTGATCTACAGCTTCTTTAACTAGCGCAGCTTTTAGAGGCTGTTTTTGACAACATGGAGACGGAAAGTCAATACACCCACTGGTTTAAAGAGTCTGATCTCAGTTTCATGCCTACCTGATCTGTTGTGATTGATCAATTTTATCATCCAGTCACATAAGCATTAAATTTGTTAGCATTCAACGGCTTTGTTTTGATTGACAGTTGACTCCTAAGCTCTAGAAGGCCCTCACTCTCCACAATCCAGTTGCTGGTTGGACAGTCTAGATTTCTCCTACAAATAGCCTCATTCCCAGGTCACGTGTCTGTAGAGAGATTTCTTTATTTTTCTGTCTTTGGTTCTCCAAGGTTCTTTTGGAGATCACAGCAGCATTTTGGCAGCTGATTATTCTGTTCCACAACAGATCAAGGAAAAAGGCGTAATATCCCAGCCTTTTTAGAGGTTTGCAGCTGTTGAAAAAGCCCACATTCTCATCTCTCCCCTACCATGCTTTACGGTTGATGTAAATAGCTTCTTTTGTGATTCAGATTTCTTTAAACACCTTACTTCTGTCTCTTTGTTACTGAGGTTTTGCGGTTTGTTTAGATGCAGTTAAGTGAGTTTCAGTCCCTTTCTGACATAAACCTTTAGCCTGAAAGTTGCTGGAGAGTCTTCAAACGTCTTGTGGTTTTTCTAACCTCTGCTGCAGCTCATCAACGCCGGTAAAGGGGAGGCGCTGCGTATCCGGGCCATACTGCGCTCTCTGGTTCCCACCTCTGACTTGGTCGGCATCATCAGCATCCCCCTCAACATGCCGGTGGTTCATAAAGGTATGCAGACGCAGAGCATAGACAACCTTTGAAAACATTCTCCTAAAACTGCATTTGACCCACAGATGGCACCGTGACAGAACCGGACATGTCTGCTTCTTTCTGTCCGGACCACAAGGCCCCTATGGTGCTTTTCCTAGACAGAGTGTATGGCATCGAGGACCAGAGCTTCCTGCTCCAGCTGCTGGAGGTCGGCTTCCTCCCTGACCTGAAAGCCTCTGCGTCTCTGGACACTGTGAGTCCGGATCTTTCCAGATCTCTGGTTCATTTAAAGTCAGTCTGATAGTCCATTGTTGTTGCATAGAAAGTAAAATGAGCACACTATGAATATGTAAATGACAGTCTTATTAAGAACACAGGTCATGAGAAACTCCACATCCTTACAGTATGTTGTCTTTTTATGCTGATGATGATATTTTCTTTCAAAAAATACATAAATCTTACATAAATCTAAGAGATAGATAGATAGATAGATAGATAGATAGATAGATAGATAGATAGATAGATAGATAGATGACTTTATTAATCCCACAATGGGGAATATTCATTTATCTGTGGCAGAAAAAACGACATTCAGAATAAATTATTAAAAACTATTATAAAAATTATTATGAAATCATTATTAAAATTATTAGATAAGGGTCAATGCCATGCAAAACAATGTAACCCAGCAGAAAAGATTTCTAAAAATCCTTATAATGCCATATATGGTAAATTCAAGAAAAGCTAAAGTCGATTCTTCTGCTACAATAAAATGATATCTTGTAAAGTGAATTTAGAAAGAAAAAACTAGCTGAAGAAAACCTGAACAGAGATAAATGATGTGAATTTCACATCCTACATGTTTATTTGTGTTATTAATGAAATTAGCTGTTGAAAAAAATGTATTTTTTTAAAATGCTGAAAATGCTAAACTACATGCTGATAATGAAAGAAAGCACCCGTATGTGAATGTGTGAATGTGTGTGTGACTGGATGAATGGGTCTGTGACTGTAAAGCGCTTTGGGCCTTGTAGGTAGAAAAGCTCTATATAAGTATACGCCATTTACCATTTATGTCTGTTGGATCGTCTGAACCTCAGGAGGTGCTGAGCACCACAGAGACGGCTCTGGCCATGAACAGGTACATCGGCTCGGCACTGCTACCCTTGCTGACGCGCTGCGCCGCCCTGTTTGCCAACACTGAGCATTACGCTCAGCTGGTGGACTCCACGCTGGAGACCATCTACCGGCTGTCGAAAGGCCGCTCGCTCACCAAAGCCCAGAGGGACGCCATTGAGGACTGTCTGCTCACCATCTGCAAGTATGTTCTCTCTGAGTTCACAGCTGCAGACGAGTCCTTTTGATGACTAAAAAGATGGAAACCTGTATTTTAGTTTGGATAGAGGAGCTATCGTCTGGCTCTGCATGGAGAAGAAAATGTGACGTCTGATTTATTTTCTCAGACATCTGCGACCCTCTATGATGCAGCAGCTGCTCAGGCGGCTGGTGTTCGACGTTCCCATGCTGTCGGAATACTGCAAGATACCTCTGCGGGTGAGATTTTTATCATCGATAGTGGACTGTGGAGTACCTCAGGGATCTATTTTAGACAGTTTATGTTAAAAAAAAACTGTTTAAAAGTATTAGTAGAACTAATAGGCGTATCATTTTGAGGTCAGTAGAGAGCCTAAAAACTGTTCAAAAGGTTTAAGTCAAGCATTTTGCATCTATACCCTGACAAACATTCCCCTACCATGATCCTTCCTCCACCGGACTCCTCAGTTGGCTCAGATGACAGACAGGTTAATTCCCACAAACACAGAGAATCCACCTGGCTCCTGGCTCCAGTTTTAGGAATGTCAGACTGTTAGGCTGTTCCAGCTTGTTCCATGGAGCTCTGACTGTGTCTCTGTTGGCTTCACTCTCTCTGTAACCCTTGTGCTATCCTAGGCACTTTAACATTGGGAGTTGGGTCATCTAGACCCACTAGTGCTCTGAACCTTTTTTCTTCAATGATTTGTGATCTTCACTGGTGTCCATGGATTACATGAAATCTTTCCACCTTTATCCACCTTTGTCATGGTAGGGAGAACACGTCAATGTAAGGGTGGGGTCATCTAAGATAGCACAAGGGTTAAACAGCTCGAGATGAAGCTTTTGGACTTGTATGCCTGTCATATCTTCACCATAATGTTCAATAAAAGACTTTTCTTCTTGTTAGATGTTTGATAGTTGTGTCCTGTTTAGTGCAGTCATAAAGTCTGGTTATTAACAGTAAAGTTGGAGGATTTTATATAAAATTCTTGCCCAGACAAAGATCGTCTGCTGAACTGATTTGTAGGAAATTCCTGTCGATTTTAGACATTCAAAACAGTTTTCTGGTTCAGTGGTGAAACAATGGACTTCTGCTCCCAAGGTTCATCTGTCTACAAATCAGAGGAGGAAGTTTGAACTTTCTTCTGTTGGTTCTGCATTGTTCATTGTGAAGTTGTTGTTGTTCCTCTGAGAAGGGCAGCTCTTGACGTTCTTTAGAATGACTTGTTTCACTTTGGCTTGGTTTGAAGACTTTTCCACCAACAGTGACATCAGTGCACTGATTGTAAGGCGAGTTTTTAGAGGTTTGGCCGCATTCTGTGCTGCTTCTTCTTTTTATAATGTTTTTTGGATAAAGAGTTCATGTTAGGTCCACCTTGAAGGTCAAGACACTGTCTCTCACTTTTAACGCTGATCTTTCCATGATCTTCAGCTGTTGACCAACCACTACGAGCAGAACTGGAAGTACTACTGTCTGCCGTCAGGTATGGGCAGCTTCGGCATCGCGTCTGAAGAGGAGCTGTTGCTCACCAAGAAACTCTTCTGGGGAATCTTTGACTCGCTGTCTCAGAAGGTACGCTCGCAAACATGGTCTGGTCTCACTGCTGCCCCCTATAGGACCATGTTGCAAAAAATGCTCCCAATTTTCCGCCACTGTGATTGGGTACAAAGTACTTTAAAGAATAAAAGAATGAGGCAAACAATAAGGTGCAAAAATAAAACTGATGATGTGTTTGAAGTGGAATTTCAGAGGAAACTTGGAATCAGAAATGGCGCCCCCTAAAGGAAGCAGCTGAACACGCAAGAGCTCCAATTAACAGATGGTTATGCAGATGTTAAATTGTGATGGATTAGATCTAGACCGGCCTACAATAATCTGTTTTTATGTATGTAAACAGACTTTGTCGTGTTTCTAGGACTAAATTCTACTCATAATACTGACTCTATACCAGGGGTCGGCAACCCATGGCTCCGGAGCCAAGTGTGGCTCTTTCATCCATCTGTTGTGGCTCCCTGTGACTTTGGAAAATAATGAGTATTTTATAATAATTAAATTTTATTTTAGTTTGTTCATTTTTCACTGCATTTCAAAGGCGCTGATGGCTCCGTACGAAGCGCGAGCCACGTAAAAAACAGCTTTGTAATGATCTCGTATTTATCGGGCGAGACCTGCAGAGCTGATAGCAGGAGGAGACACGCGGGGCGGCTTCAATAAACACTCCGATCTTCTGCCGGGAACTTGACGTGCCGCGGGGCAGAGACTGATGACAGACTGAGAGTTCAGCCAGTGTTGCCAGATAAAGTCACAGTTTTCCAGCCGAAAAGTCATCTGTGTTTGGCCAGACCCAGCCAAAAACCGCCCAACACAGCTTTTGTTGATGTTTTTTTCTTCATACTGGACTGATAAAATAAAATACTTTTCTAAATAAAAGATAGTTCAGACTAATAATAAAATGTGTACAATATTGAATATTTCTTCAGCGGGCCGCCTTCTTTCATTCATTTGCTTAACCCGCTCTATCCCCGCTATAACCTGCGTCGGGCTCTTTCATCCTTGTGCTGCGCTGGAGCGCCCCGACTATCGTATTTTGCGCTCTCTGTGAAGGACACACTGAGGAGCGCGGGGAAACAACTCTCAGCTGCAGAGGATGTGAACAGGTGAACAGGTAGAGAGGAAAAGCAGGTGGAGAGGCGGAGGAGGGGCTTTGGCTTCAAACTCTGTCAGAGATGCAAACACGGGCGTCAGATTCAGACGCAGCTTTCACTGCGGGAGTTGAAGCAGAGACTCTGGGATTTATGAACTCAAACATGGAAACATGATTACCAAGTAGATCTCTTCAAAATAATAAACCTGATCTCTCCACATTCGCACATCGCTCCATGCAGCGATCAGACCAGAACCAGTAGCTCCTCCCACACGCGGCCGCGGTATCATCCTTTAAAGAACATAATGTGCATTTGCAGCGACGAATGCTTCAGACGATGTCCGACTACATGTCAATCAAGTCCCGTACTTCTCAGTGAGGATTTTGATTGACTGGTGGTTTTTAAAGAAGTACTTTTTTTAAAATCTTTTCTGGCCTGCGATCTACACTCATGTCATTGAAGATCGACCGGTCAATGCGATGGACGTAATGAGCACCTTTGAATAATATATACATGCATAATATATATAATGATGTCAAAACGGGTTGTGGCTCCAGGTGCTTTCTTTTTTATTAGGGGCGGTCCCAAATGGCTCTTTGAGTAAAAAAGGTTGCCGACCCCTGCTCTATACCAAAAGACTTAAAATAATTTTCTAAAGCTTTTTTTGTTTCCTTTTGCAAAGAAATAACTTTTTTTTGCCATGAAACTTGTCGTTTTCCTTTTAAAATAAGTCAAGCTTGTTGTTGGACTTTCTGAAAAGGATGTTTGCTTTCATGAACATCGGAGCCTCCAGAGAGGCGTTTGTCAGAGGCGGTGAAGTGAGTTCTCCGTGAGCGGCATGAATCATTCAGCCGTCAGACTGCAGTTTTAATGTTTGGTTCTTCGTACTCCTTCATCTGAACAGGAGTCTGCAGTGTGACCCCTTCTGTCTGTCTGTCCTCTGAATGTGTAGAAGTACGACGCTGAACTCTTCAAAATGGCCAAATCCTGCCTGTGTGCCATCGCCGGAGCGCTGCCGCCAGACTTTGTGGACACCAGCTTAGCGGCGAGTCTGGAGAAACAAGGATCGGTGGATGCGCAGGGCCATTTCGACCCCAAACCCGTCAGCACGGCCAAGTCAGTCATTTCTACAGAGTCAAAGCCCCCCCCCCGCCGCCACATCCTGTGGCTGAAAAAGCTGTTTCTTGTTTCAGCATCTCCCTTCCTGAAAAACTGGAGTACGCTGCCAACAAGTACGCAGAGCACTGCCATGATAAGTGGAGCTCAGAGAAAGTATGCCCTGGTCGTTCTCATGTCAGGATGAAAGGCTGAGCGTTCATAATGATGAGGCTTTTGTTGCAGATGTCTGCAGGCTGGAAACATGGAGACAGTCTGGACGAGCAGGCCAAAGCCCATCCACTGCTGAAGCCTTTCAAAGCTCTGAGTGAGAAGGTAACAGCTGCTGAAAGCCACAGAGGCGGCTTTAAAAAAGAGTCTCCAGAGTGACGGTTGTGCGTGGATCTGCAGGAAAGAGAGACGTACCGCTGGCCTGTGAGGGAGGCAATGAAGAGCATGCTGGCTATGGGCTGGAACATCGAGAGGACCAAGGAGGGAGAAGCCATGTTCCAGCAACGAGAGAGTGAAAAGCAGAGACGCCAGTCAGAGTCCCAGGTCCATTGAGAATGTTTGCTTTCATCACAGCTGTGGGGCAGAGGTGGAGCGGTGGAGTGTTACCCCAGGATCAATTAGTTATCTGTCCTCACAAGAGTCAGAGGGTTCTTCACCTGAATGTTTTAGGAAAGAACAGACGTCTTCATCATTACAGACATCTTCTATTTAAACGAACGTCTTCCACCTAGACAGACATCCTCCACTGGAGCACAAACGTCTTCTATCATGACAGACATCCGTCTTTTGGGCAGATGTCTTCCACCTGGACAAACATCTTCCACTGGAGCATATTTTAAAATTGCGTCTTTGTGTTTCTAATTGAACATGTGTGCTTTATTTGCTGTTTTAAGTCTTCCCTTTTATCCTCTTTTGTTTCTATAATTCTTTCTGTGTTCTGAATCTGCAGGGTGACGGATTTAGTCCCGCCCCCATGGACCTCCATAACATCACTTTGTCTCGAGAGTTGCAGGTTAGTTTCCCTCGTCTGATCAAAGGCACATGAAAGAACGACAAAAGAAAACAATAAAAACTCCCGAGGAGTCTCTGCTCCTGCAGGGCATGGTGGAGGTGGTTGCAGAGAATTATCACAACATCTGGGCCAAGAAGAAGAAAACAGAGCTGCAGAGCAAAGGTGCTGGAGCAGAAACGGGTTCACATTCAGGTAACCTTTATGTAAAAGACCTCAAAATGATTGTTTCTAACTGAGCAGGGGGGGTTGCTCACCCGCTGCTCGTGCCATATGACACCCTGACGGCTAAAGAGAAGTACAGAGACAGAGAGAAGGCTCAGGAGCTCTTCAAGTTCCTGCAGATAAGTGGCTATGCCATCACAAGGTGAGCCTCTGTGACTTTTAGCTTCTGCAAGCACAGAAAAGATCTGATGATCCATCGACAGTCTGAACGATCAGTAATGATTATCATCATTCAGACTGTCGATGGATCATCAGTTGGTCTGAAGGGTCAGTTATGCATATGATCTGGCTTTTGTTTGCTGAAGAGGGTTAAAGGACCTAGAGCTCGACTCGTCTTCCATGGAAAAGCGTTTTTCCTTCAAGTTCCTCAAGAGACTCCTGAAATACGTGGACTCTGCTCAGGAGTTCATCGCTCATCTGGGTGAGTCTGAGTCTCTCTGCTAAGCAGCATCATGGGGTCTGATGCTGACCTGTCTGTTGACCTTTACTGCAGAGGCCATGGCAACCAGCGGAAAGACAGACAAGTCCCCTCATGACCAGGAAATCAAGTTCTTCGCTAAGGTTGGTCAGAGCCACGAGTCTCTCCATCAGCTTCTGTACTGGTTGAGCTTTGATCTGAACAGAAAAGAGATCATTTGGTTAAAATGGAAAAAACAAAAAAAATACAAAACAACATCTGCATTTCTTCAACATCTGCAGACCGCAGACGAGTCATTCAGACCAAAGACACATCTGCACAGATGTGTCGCTCAAGCAGAGATCAAGAGCAGCGATCTACCGCTGAAAAAACATGCTCGTTAATTGATAGTTGTATTTGTCTGCTTTAAAACAGCCTCCCTTGGTTTTCCACTCATTTCTGTAAGACGACCTTGCAGTCAGCCCATTGCAAGTTTGGAAAATCTCCAGATGATACAGAGGTCACAGGTTCTTGCCACAAGCATTAGGTTTATATGAAACGGCTATGTAACTGAATTTTATAGTGTTAAAGGAAAACTCTTCTCATTGTTCTCAGTCCAGGGAGTCTCACACAGACCTCATCAACCTACGCCTCCTTCTCCTCCTCCTCCTTAGGTGCTGCTCCCCCTGATTGACCAAACCTTCAAGAACCATTGCCTTTACTTCCTGTCCACACCTAGCAAGAACCTGAGCAGCTGCGGCTGCGCCTCCAACAAGGAGAAGGAGATGGTGACCAGGTGACCTGCACACACCTGTGTAGTTGGCACACTTTCCTTTCTTTGTATTTTTGGATCTACTCTTCCTGAACTGTAAGTTCTCCTTCAGCTCTGCTATCTTCTTCTTCCTCCAGCCTGTTCTGTAAGCTAGCTGCTCTGGTCAGGCACAGGATTTCTCTCTTTGGTAAGCCGACCGTGCTCCTGCCTGCTCTCTGAAATCCTGCAGTATCTGCAGTAACGTCTCTGTGACAGGGAGTGACTCTGCCATGATGGTCAGCTGTTTGCACATTCTCACAAACTCGCTGGACACCAGGTGAGCTATACCCATCAACTGGACATCATGACACATCAGCGCCCGCTTTCCAAGCATTTCCTCCTCCCCCTCCTTCCTGTAGGACGGTGATGAAGTCTGGCTCTGAGCTGGTCAAAGCCAGTTTCAAGGCATTCTTTGAGAACGCTTCAGAGGACCTGGAAAAGCTGGTGGAGATGCTGAAGCTGGGGAAGTTCATGCAGTCACGTGCGCAGATGAAGAGCGTCAGCCAGAGCATCAACTATGTGACCGTGGCGCTGCTGCCCATTCTCACTGCGCTCTTCGAGCACATCCGGACGCACGAGTTTGCCGCGGATCTGCTCCGTGAGTTCCTCTCCAGGAGTCTCTGGTTCCTCACAGACAGCTGGTGTGAGTTTCTGAATGTTCGCCTGTGTTTCAGTGAACGACGTCCAGCTGTCCTGCTACAGAATCCTGATGTGCTTCTACTCTCTGGGAATCGGAAAGAACATCTTTGTGGAGAGGTCAGAGGTCAAAGACTCCTTCACAAGCACGACTTTGAGGCAACAGAAAGGAAGGAGGAGGAGTCTGGTGCAGAATATCTATAGAAAAACTGTCTGTGGCCTTAAACGTAAAGCATTAATTGCTCCATACTGGACTGCATTAAACAATATTAATAAGCAACAATAATAAACATGGTTAAAGTTAATATAACAGCTTAAAGGTTCAGTTCTGGTTGGGAAACTTGATCATTGTTGGAGACTTTGATATGGTTGCTAAATATCAACCATAGCTAGTTTTTTCTTGTATTCAGAGATCTGAATACAAGAAAAAAATAGAGAAGTCTAAAAGAAAAAGGTCATTATTTTATCTGAAATGACGTGTCTTTCATAGATGTGGCCACTTTAAGTTTTTTTGCGTTGTTGCTGTGCGACCCTTTTATTACGCTACTGACTATTAAAGATGGCGTTCGGCGTCGTGACACTGTCTGTCTGCTGAAACGCTGCAATGAATGTTTTTATTTTCTTAAATTTGAATGCCGAGTGGGAACCCGTTTTTTTTTTTTTGGTTAAGAAACTTGTTGTCTGCTTTTCAAAGCTCCTGGCTGAACATTTTTGAATGAAAAGACTTCTTAGATTCTATATCTGCACCTCCTTTTACTTCACATGAAATTGTGTCAGAGTCCAACAGTTTTCCGTCTGCAGGCTACTGCCAGCACTCGGTGAGAGTCTGGCCACTCTGGTGGCCGCCATGCCGGTAGCTTTCCTGGAGCCCCATCTCAACGCCCACAACCCACTTTCAGTTTTCAACACCAAGACCCCCCGAGAAAGAGCCAGTGAGTGTTCGGCCCACCTATCACCTTAGCAGAGCTGGAGCCTCTGTGGTTGCTGACGGATTTGTTTCTGTTCCAGTCCTGAGCATGCCCGACACGGTGGAGGAGATGTGTCTGGAGATGCCTCGCCTGGACAAACTGCTTAAAGACGTCAACGACATCTCCGACTCCGGAGCGCGCTACAGCGACATGCCGCAGGTGTGGGAGGGGTTGAGTCTCACCCAGGCTTCCCTTTATCACTGGAAACGTTCTGTGATTCCATCCCAAATGATCCTCTCACTTTCTCGTCACATCCAGTGCTTTAGTTATTCTTCTTGTGTTCTGTCGCCATGGCAACCACACATAATTCAGATCTGCAGGGATGACACCATAGTCTACGTCTGTTCAGTGGATAATGTTTTTAAATATGTTATGAACATAACCTTGAAATATCTCAGAGAGCAACCTTAAAACCAAAGAAGGCTAATTCTGACTCCCTTTCCATCCAATCCCATCTCCATACCTGTTTCTGGGTAATCCTAATCTGTGGATGTGAGTCCAGATTTGACATTTCAGTTTTTCATATAGCCCTAGTTTTATTCATATAGCCCAATGCAGTTGTTTCAACAGGCTTCCCAATTGTACAAAACATAAAATCTGTTATAAAATACAATAGCTGATTGCTTAACTAAACTAAACTAAACTAAACTAAACTAAACTAAACTAAACTAAACTAAACTAAACTAAACTAAACTAAACTGAGCATCCCTGCCCTTAGAGCCTCCTTTTCAGATGATTTTCGTGTACTTCAAAAAGTCAGATTCATAATTGAAGCTCAGTTGAAAAACAGCTGGAGAAAGCTAACAAATCTGGACAGTTTATGTTAATTTACCACCAGTTGATATGGAAAATGAGAGCATTTATTTTGACATGGAAATGTCTAGCGTCATCTGCCTCAGACATGGAAAAAAATTGGGTGGTTGCTGTGGACTACCTGCTATATAAAAGCTGTAGTTTTGAGTTCAAATATTACTTTGTTGTCATTTTTGCTGCCGTGTGCAGCAGAAACCAATAAACTGGCTGAAGGTGACTCCAACTGGTTCTGAACTTTTTACTGCAGGTCATCGAGGTCATCCTCCCCATGCTCTGTAACTACCTGTCCTACTGGTGGGAAAAAGGTCCAGAGAACTCCCCCCCAGATACAGACTGCTGCACCATGGTGACCTCTGAACATCTGAGCATCATTCTGGGAAACATCCTGAAAATCCTCAACAACAACCTAGGTATCGACGACGCCCCCTGGATGAAGAGGATTGCGGGTACGCCTTTGAGTCAATATCCTCAGACGCCTCCAAAGGAGAGGCCATTTTTACAAAACAAAACCTTTTGAGACTCACTTGTGATTTGCTTCGTCTGTGTCTTCAGTGTACTCCCAGCCAATCATCTGCAAAGCTGGAGCGGATCTGTTGAGAAGCCACTTCCTGCCTACGCTGGACAAACTGCGGAAGAAGACGGTGAAGGTGAGAGCCCAGAGTTACTGGAGTCTTCGTCACAGCGGCTCATATGCAGGCAGACGCGTGCAGCTGCGACGGATCCGAACATTCAGATGTTTCTGAGTCTGACGTGTGGAAATGAGTGCTGGAGCTGAGCTGCTGTCTCTGCCATCGCAGGTCGTGGCTGAAGAGGAGCTACTGAAAGCCGACAGTAAAGGAGACAACCAGGAGGCTGAGCTTCTCATCTTGGATGAGTTTGCAATGCTGTTGAGGGACCTGTATGCCTTCTACCCCATGCTCATCCGATATGTGGACAACAACCGGTACAAACCCCCCCCCTTCATCTGAAGTCCGGAGCTAAAAAGAATGTGCACCAAAATAAAACACTTCATTTTAGAATTATTTGTAACTTAACTTAAAGTAACTCAAACTACACATTCTGAACTAAAACTGAAAAGTCTGAGTTTCTTCTGTAAATTCTAAAAAAAAAAGAAATGCTTTTGAAAATTCTAACTCAAGTTTAGGAATTGTGAGAAAAACCATTTTTGTCCTCTTTAAGGACTCTTTCATGTTCATCGACCGTCTAATCACAGTGACTGTGGGTTCTGTCCTTCAGATCCAGATGGCTGAAGGAGCCAGATGCAGACTCCACCGAACTGTTCAAGATGGTTGCTGAGATCTTCATCCTCTGGTGCAAGTCCAATGTTGGTGTTCTTTCTCAGTAAAGACTCATTTATCATCCATATCTCATCGCTGGGTCGAAAGTCTCATCAAAACAGCCTTTTTGTCTTCCCAAATGCAGAACTTTAAGCGTGAGGAGCAGAACTTTGTGATCCAGAATGAGATCAACAATTTGGCTTTCTTAACCGAAGAAGGAAAAGCAAAGATGTCCAAGGTAAAGACGCAAACACAGGTTGAGTCCATTCTCCTTGACATAGAATGTCACATGGAGTCATTGTACGAAACACAAACAATTGAACAACAGGGTTGAAAACAAATGTAAACAATTGGTTGTCATTAAACCATGGGATATGTACACAATCTCACTTCACAGCAGGCTGAATAAGCACTAAATGAAAAAGGCTCTGAAAGGAGACCTTCAGAACCCCTCACATATCATTTTGAGAGGGAAGTCACATTACGAGTCTGCAGATCGTTTATAACTGCACAAATATGAGCCACACTGCTGGAAAAGAATGGAATGTAAACAGTTAACAGTTAAAACAGTTTTTGGGTCAAGTCCATCTGAAACTGTCGCCAGATTTTTTTGAGATTAATATTTATGCAAGTAACCATAGAAGAGATTAGTTCGAAATTATGCAGCCTGGGAAATAATGTGTCCTTTAAAGACCCACTCCAATGAAAATTGTGTTTTGGGTGTTTTAACATGATCTTGTAGCCTTTTTCTAATGATGGAGGAGACGTCTAAAGAAGATTAAGCTCATTTCTGAAAGTCAAGTACCATGACCGGAGTTTGGCGAGACACACGCCTTCGACTGCCACCCAAACCACATAGACTGCCACCGGCCCCTGAGCTTTCCCACAGGTGGTGGGTCCATGGGAATGTGATCCCACGTCGGTTGATTAGGCTGGGGCCTGTGGGAGGAGCCTCAGTCAAGCGCCAACCCCGCCCCTGGCTCCACAGTGGGGCCCCGGTGACGCCAATCCGGGCGACGCAACCGAGTGGATGATTCATTGATTAAAGAACCTCTCTTTGTCTGACTCGACACCCACTACCTGTCTGCCATGGGAGACCCTACCAGGGGCAAAAGCCCCAGACAGCTTTGCTCCTGGGATCCCTCGAGCTCTCAAACCTCTCCACCACGTTAAGGTGGGGCTTCACGTTCGATCTTCGTTGCAATACTCACCTCTGGTCATGAGCTCTGGGTCATGACCAAATGAACGAGGTCTAAAATACAAGCGGCTGAAATGAGCTTCCTCCGTAGGGTGGCTGGGCGCTCCCTTAGAAATAGGGTGACAAGCTTGGTCGCCCAGAGAGCTCTGAGTAGAACTTCTGCACCTTGACATCAAGAGAATCCAGTTGAGGTGGCATGGGCATCTTGTTCTGGTGCCTCCTGGATGACTGGGTTGTTTTGGGCAAGCCCTGGGGAAGACCCAGGACACGCTGGGGAGACTACATCTCTTGGTTGGCCTGAGAACGCCTCGGGGTCCCTCCAGAGGAGCTGGAGAAAATGGCCAGGGCGACGGAAGTCTGGGCATCTTTGCTTAGACTGCTGCCTTGCGAACTGGTCCTGGATAAGTGGAAAAAAGATGGATGGAAGAATCTTATTTTGGATTTTTTATAATTCAAATCATTGTGAATCAGGATCAAATGATAAATTGTGATTTGAAAAAGATCTTGTTTATGACGTAGAAAATGCGCTGGGTGGGCACAGTCCCTCTGTTCTGCTCCGTTCTGATGCATCGACTGTCGGACAAATAGATCCATAAACGTCTTTGTTTTCCTCATCTGGGCTGGAATCTGGATCTAAACTGTACGGCTGGATAGCTCCAATATTTCTCGTTGATCTTTTGCAACACTGGGGTGTGAGGAGCTGTAAGCTAGCGAGAGAGCTTGTAAATAGATAGCTCTCAATTCCAGATGGGGAGGGGGTATAGGGCTGCTCTACGCCAACAGTCCCGCCCACAACTCAGAGGTGAATTTCGAACGAACTCTTTCCGCTCTGCAGAAACTGTCCTAGAATAAAAAACAGCGTAATCATATTTAAAATACCACTGGAAACATTTTTACAATAGATCAAAAGATGATCGGGCTGGGAGTTTAAGAACTACATTAATTTCATAAAATCAACATTTCTGGTTGTAGAATGTAACCATGACTCTTGTAGTAAAAAAGTTTACCTTTACAGTAACTGTTTTTTAAAAAACTCCTATTTGTGTTTGTAGTCGGGAGGGGACCAGGAAAGGAAGCACAAGCGTCGTCGCGGTGAGTACTACTCCATCCAAACGTCTCTGATCGTCGCTGCGCTGAAGAAGCTGCTGCCAATCGGCCTGAACATGTGCACACCTGGAGATCAGGAGCTCATCTCTTTGGCTAAGATCCGCTACAGCTTGGTGAGCTAACGGTTTTTAGGGAGATTACAATGTGAGCAGACTGTTTTTATGAAAGCTTGATGTGACGTCACAATAAAAGCATCCCAAGGTACTGTAAGGTTTTCATCTCCATCTTGATATGCCTGCTTTGAATGTCCTCAGAAAGACACAGATGATGAGGTGAAGGAGTATCTGCAGCAGAACCTCCACCTGCAGGAGAAGGTGGGTCACTGCGCTGACTGATCAACACCGGCTGTTTCCCACCATTAACCTGAACTCGTGTCGGCAGTCGGACGACCCGGCGGTGCAGTGGCAGATGAACCTTTATAAAGACGTGGTGGTGAGGAGCGGCGAGCTGACCAACCCAGAACACACAGTGGACAGAATCCAGAGCATCTCGGCTGCCGTCTTCCACCTGGAGCAGGTAAACCACAACTGCCAACAAACTCACACGCTTTGTGAGTGACTCCATTCTCCACGTCAGATCAGCTGAACATCAGATGTCCTTACTTTCAAATATTCCTATTTGATTCTGTTTCAAATGTTTTGGTCTAAAGGTTTTATTTAAAAGTAGTCCTTTAGTCCACCTTTTGTTCAGTCAGTGCATAAAAAAAGCAAAAGACGGGAAGCATCAAAGGTTTGTACTGATCACTGTAATGCAAACACATCTAAAGGTCTAAAGACGATGTCTCTTAATGTAAAGGGAATAACTGTAAATTTTGTGTTTATTTTTTAGAAAGTAGGATTACATTTTATCAGAGAAATGTGGCACACAAGCCGCCTGTTCACTCCACATCTCCATACAGGATTACTCTGTTATAATAGCTCTGTGACACCAGCTAAAAAAATATGAATACAGTAAACCCTTGTTTTTCGCGGGGGTTACGTTCCAAAAAAGAACCCGTGATAGGCAAAATCCATGAAGTAGAAACCTTTTTTTTTTTTAGCAATTATTATACAATTAAATTCTCTATTATACATTGAAAAGAAAGAACAAACCGTTTTACAGGCTCAAGCATTTGTTTCACAAATAAAAGTACTTTAGAAAAGGTTTTTCAACAAATATCTTCTGTACTGTTCTGTCAAATAATAATTTTAATCAATGTGAACAGAAGGCATCAAATCGCGGAGATTAGCCCCGCCCACCACGACCCGAGAGTAATTGGATTAAACGGGAGAAAATTTAAAATGATTTTTAAAAAAATACAAAGTACGGTCAGACAAATAGTGACTCAGGTGTATTTACTGGTCTTGAGCCGCTGCATCCTGACTCCGCTCTGCAGTGTTTTCTCCCTTTGAAGCCCGCGGTGCAGCTGTGTTTGTTCAGGAGAAGAACACAGTGATAGGCAGTTGTTGTTGTTGTCGCTCTTTTTTCCATGGGTTATAGAGAAACTCGAAATTGCAAGATGATTTGCACGTATCTGTTGTAAATTTAGCAAGCTGTTTTACCTACGTGTCCATATTAAACTGCAACGTTATTGACGCACAGGTAGAGAAGTGGAGTGACTTTTTAGCCAATCAGAATGCAGAACACAATGCACGATGCAAATCCGTGAAGTAGCGAAACCGTGAAAAGTAAACCGTGTTATAGCAAGGGATCACTGTACAGTTTTTTGCTTCAATGTAGATTTTTGAAAACTATTATCCAAAGTCGTGAGATAAGTTATTTATGTGAAGGAGTATTAAAGCTACTATAAAAGCTACTTGGCCAGGACTCCTTTGAAAAAGAGGTTTTTAATCTCAACGGGACTTTCCTGGTTAAATAAAGGTTAAATAAAAATTAAAAAAAGAGAGAAAGAAGTACAGTTGTCTGCGTTTAAAAGGAGTCGTACGATTCTCCATTTTTTTAGCTTAAACCTGTGTTTTGTCTCAGGTGGAACAGCCTCTGAGGAATAAGAAGTGCGTGGTCCAGAAGCTGCTGTCTAAGCAGCGGAAGCGCGCCGTGGTGGCTTGTTTCCGCATGGCTCCTCTCTACAACCTCCCCAGGTGAGCTCCTGGTTGGTGCCGCACTGATCCTGCTGACCTGTGAAACGTCCTATTTGAGGTTCTTCTTTGTCCCGATCTAACCGTGCGTAACAGTCATCATGTACATGAGCGGGTGGGTCTCCATTCTTCTCTTGACTGTGTGCTGGTGCAAAACCCATCACCCTGTCCTTATTGACCCTCTCTCTGTGTTGTTTTCTTGCATAACACTTCCTCAACCCCCCCAGATACAAAAATAATAATTACTTCCTGAATGGCTATCGGGAGGTTTGGCTGGAAAGGGCATTCAAAGCCTCCAGCTTTGACCGCCTGTTCTCTCTGCTGACGGTAAAGTGACGCCGCAGGGCGTGGCCTTCATCTGTTAAACCCCGCCCACCAACAGTTTCTGCACTGCTGATTCTGATTGGTCATCCAGACTGAGCTAAAGACTGATTAAACTTCAGAATGAGCTGGAGATTCTGCTGTAAAAAAGGGAAAATAAAAAAGGACCAATACTCAATTTAAAACAATTCAAAATCTCTTTTTTTACATGAACGTTTATATTTTCAGTGATAATCGGCAGTTTTCCAACACATCGTTCCATCTCTGTGAGTCATGTGCAGAGAGTGTATCCTCTCATTCTTAGGTTTGTGATACCATAAGAACTATTTCAGTGTATTGAGGTAAAAACCAAAACTACCATTAAGTGTGGTTTCCATATGTTCAAGGATTTAAAAAGATTCTCATGCATTCTGGAAAGTAACAGTAAAAAATCCTGAAGTAATATGCTGATGTGGTTTGCTGGTCACTAATGTGAATATAACACAGTTTAGATAATCTGATCACTTGGATCAATCAAACAATACCAATACCTGACTGTTTTTGCCTTGTGTTGAAGCTTTTTCTGAGTTTTTTTTTTGTTGTTGATTTTTGCTTTTTTAGTGAGAAAACCTCAGTTTTTGTAATTCTGTTTCACAATTGAATTCATCAACTAAATGAAGTCAAGAAGATGTGAGAATGCATCAGGTGAACATGCACATCTGTGGAGCTCGTTTCAGAACAGTCCGACAGATGCTGCACATCTGTTCAAGGATTTGCTTTGGATCTGATCCACAACCACGTCTTAAGAAGCTCAGAATAAAATAAAGAAAGGAGATTTCTGTCTCAACCCAATCTATTTAATTATGTTAATTGAGTAAACAGTTGAAGAGTTGAAAGCAGAGACAAGCGGCTTTGCACCAGGAGGGAACACTTTACCTTAGGAATGTGTTACAAGGCCGTTCAGAAAAGTCGCTTTTTCTCTGCTTTCAGTTGATTTGCACGGTTCGCGTAAACGGTTCAGCACCGTTCCGGTGTTAAAGGGCTTAAAAAAAGCCGCCAGGGCTGTGGTGCACTTAGCTGTAGACGTGCAGGTTGCTGGTTTAAAACCAGGTTCAGTCACAGTTCATTTTTAGGTAAAGGGGAGCAGCCAAAAGACAAATGCAACAACGTCATGAACAGGAAGGGTTTGAAAAACTTCAGCTGCTCAGAGGGGTTTACTAACTTTGGTACATGACTCTAGATCAGTGCTGTCTAACTCTGGTTCTTAGAATCTTCCATTCTGCTTTTGGAACATACCATTGTCGTGGTATGTTGGTGTTACCCCTACACCAACGGGTTCTCCCAACCCCTACATTTATATCTCCAAGCAGAGATATGGAAAAAGTTGTCTTCAAATTTCGATGTTACTACCACAATGACGTCATCTGCATTAGTGCATAGCTACCAGCGCTACGAAATTACCTAACTACCTTGGTTTTATAACTTCAGAAGTTTTGCAAAAACAAAAAGTCATATCTTACATTTAAATGTAAACTTCTGTGCTGTAGAGCACACAAACATAAAGAGATGAGTTTCTCCTCTACACTACAGCGCGACACAGATCACCATACCGGCGCACTTATAACTTATGGTTGATGCTGTCATACGTTGGCCTTACTTCTTACGAGTTGTTAGTGTGAATACTGGCAGATGTTGCAAACACTACAACAGTGATCGTGGCATCTAAGTGTTCATAGGATATCCACTCAAACTTATTTCTAAGGCTGCCCACAAGGAGTGTACACTTATCGCGTGAACACCACTAACAGGCTCCTTGCATAGAGAGGATTGAATCCGTACGACACACCTGCAGCGCACCTACTTTACCTTAACGTGTCGTATAAGAAGCAGGCAAAAATCTGGAAACAAGCAGATTGGTCCATCTAAGACCAGGATTGGGCAGACTTGATCTAAATTCATCGATGTGTTGGAACAGATTTGTCCGATCAGGCCTGCTTCCTTTCCCTCTACACTTGCTTCTTCTCAGTGGTGAACCCCCCTCTTTCAGGTAGTGAGCAGTAGGTGGGGCAGGGGGTATTTACAGAAAAAAAGGATTGGACACATCTGCGTTCGTCAATCGCCCCTGGAGTGTTTCAGTCTGATGGTGGTATCTGCAGCGGCCTGGTATGACCATTCAGAGGAGCCAGTGGATCCTCATTGACCAATCACCCCCCCCCCCCCCCCGCCTGAAACGCACCTCCTGAACACCTCCACTTCCCCTGACATTCCTACCTGTTGCCTCCAAACTCACCAGAACACACCCTAATTCCACTGTACCTCCCTCCCAACTACCTCCCCCACCTCCCCTTCCCAGGCATCGTGCTATCAACTTCTTCATCCCGGCCTATCAGAGACTTTGGATAGAAGCAGAGGAGTACTCCTTTGAGGAGAAGCTAGTTCAGGACCTGGCAGTAAGTACTGGGCTCGGCCTGCCTGTGCCCCCCGTGCCCTGTGTTGGCACCCCTCTGCCAGTCCTGTTTGCAGAGTGCTTCTTTAGCCCGCTCGAGCCTTGGGAGCAGGCAGGGACCAAAGCGCCCAGGGGCCCCCGCTATAGGTGCACTAAACCCCCCAGACAGAGATCCGTCAGGGGTCAGAGGCTGCATGAGCGACTCAGCAGACGCCCGGCGAGCTCCGGCGCCCACAGCTGTAGAAAGGCAGGCTTTGTGGTTGCGGCAGCAGCGGTAAGGAGGCGCCGCGCTGCAGCAGATGTTTGTAGCAGTGGACCATTCGTGTCTTTTCGCTGTAAGTGTGTGACGGTGGCATGCTCACGTCGTTCTGTGGAGGTTAGCATGTGCAGAAAACTTCTAATCAGTTTGAAATGGGGGGGGGGGAGTCTCCGCCCATCAGGTCTGGACTTCTGCCACTTTTCCCCCCGATTTACAGTAGGTCATCAGCAGGAGAAGGGTCAGATGCTCCGCTTACTGCTGATGACCAGGATAAGGTTGAAAAAAAGCGGCAGGACTCTGGTCTTCAGGGACTGGGACGGAGCAGCCCTGGTCTAAGGCCACGACTACAACAACCCCCAGATCCAGTTTGAGTCGGTCCTGTTGGATCCGTCAGATTATCTTTATGATCCTCATTACCCATGTCACCATTTAGCCTCCTGCTTCGGTCTGCATGTGTTTGAAGACTTGTTCCAACATCCCGTCCTCTGCTCAGTGACCAACCTCCATCTGCATGCTGGGCATGCTCATCAGCTACTGAGTATTCTTCCATGTACCCCGATGGAAGGCGCTGGTACCAGTCAACTTACTTCCTCAACCGTTTTCTTTGCAGAAAACCCCCATGAAGATTGTGGAGGAAGAGGAGGAGGAGGTGGCGGACATGAAGCCTGACCCTCTTCATCAGCTCATTCTCCATTTCAGCCACAATGCCCTGACAGAGAGAAGGTCAGCACCGACGGGATGACTCATTTTGATAAACCAGAACTTACTGATTTCACTGTCTGATGTTGTTTTTTCAGCCACTTGGAAGTAGATCCTTTGTATATTGCATATGCAGACATGATGGCAAAGGTACCCGTGTAGTTTCAAGATATTTTCTCTCTGACCTTTTATGAAGAAACATTTTTTGAAGAGTCATGGTCTTTTGCTAGAGCTGTGCGGAGGACGAGGAGGAAGAGGAAGAAGAAGGGAAAGAGAAGACATTCGAGGTGCTCTTCTTCAAACTGTCAGGTCTGACCTCGCCATCTCTGTCAGGTGAAATGATGCAAGCGTGTGTCTGGAACACAGGAGAAGGAGATGGAAAAGCAGAAGATCTTGTATCAGCAGGCCAGGCTGCACGCGCGTGGAGCCGCCGAGATGGTGCTGCAGATGATCGGTGCCAGCAAAGGTGACCGCAAAGTCCTGCTACACCTCAAGTGTTATTGTTTAACCCAACATCGATCAATGTAAAGCCAATGACGGTCCAGAGCTATAGGTCTGCCTTTTAGAACTACAATCATACAGGCCTAATTATGGGGTAAGGTAACTGTCAAAATGAAACACATGCTTATGGATAAAGTCGTGCACAACTTTGCAAAAAAATATGAAAACAACATTTAGTTGTGTATTTCTCATGTCTCTTGTGAATACAACTTTTCTGTGTCTTGAATATGAAATTTACCCTGTAAACTCAAGGGGTATATACAGGTAGCTATGCTTAAGGTTGACTGATTAATTCACGAAAAATGGTAGAAAACGTACAATTAAAGCAAATTCCTGATGGAGAAATGTTAGGATTTAATGTTTAAGGGATGATGCAGTCAACATTGCAGCATCTTGGCATTTCGTCCAGAGGATTTGGTTTGCCCACACTACTGGCTCCTTTTAGTTTCAAAAACATCACCAAATCAATGAAGTTTTGAGGCTCCAGATGTGCAGTAGGTCTCTACAGTTTTCAATTCCTGTATTTTGTCTATAATAAACTGATTTAACACAGAGTTTCTGAAAGGCCTGAGTTTGTCCCTCTGTGTCTGCTGTCAGGACGTTTGGGTCTCATGGTGACCTGCACCCTCAAACTGGGAATCTCCATCCTCAACGGAGGCAACGTGCACGTTCAGCAGGTAAAAGACTTTAAGCATTATTCGATTTCTGACCTCTGTTATGACATTTCAGTTGAAAAATGCTTTTTTCTCTCTCCTCTGCACAGAAAATGCTCGATTATCTAAAAGAAAAAAGGGACGCGGGATTTTTCAAGAGTCTCTCAGGACTGATGCAGTCGTGCAGGTCGACCATGTGACACTTGTGGCTGCACCACCAAAGCCTCTGCTGGTCGTTTCAATTAACTTTACAGTGTTACTCTTCCAGTGTCCTGGACTTGAATGCATTTGAGAGGCAGAACAAAGCTGAAGGACTTGGCATGGTGACAGAGGAAGGTACATGTAAGTAATGGGATGGGATATTTCACAAAGAACTTTTCACTTCAGCGCAGCTTGACATGCTCGATCTTTCACTGCTTTCCTCAGTCTTGTCAGGTTTCAGGAAACGGGCAGGATAATGTTTCTGCTTGGCTTTAAGATGATGAAAATGTCAAGGCAAATTTCGATTTGAAGCTTTTTTCCTTTAGTTTAAAGTACATAAAGGACAAAGCTATGCAAAAAATCAAACGCAATCTCTTTTTGGTGTTATAAACTGGACCTTTCACCCCTTAGAAACAGCTCCGTACTTTAAACGCATGCTGTCTGACATCCCATTCCAGAAAAGTCTCTTCTAGGTACCAAAACACTTAACTTACTTCAACCCTTCGTTGACAATCGTTCATTTGAACGATCTGATTCTCTGACCTAAAGTGGATCCAGATCATCTTTAGGTAAAACTTCCAGCAGTCAGACTCAGACAGAAATTCCTGCTACTGAACAGTGAAGTTTTCCAGATTCTTGGATTTCTTCCAGATCATCAAGTGTAAATGAAATCTGTGTCCAAACAAACAAGTAAACTAGAATGAATGGTAAATCCATTCACATGTTCGTTTCCTAAAGTTCACCACTGTTGTTTTTCCACATCCAAAGAATCCAAAGGGAACATTCTTAGAACATTCTAGACACTGGATGGTCACATGACTTTATTCAAAGTGTTTCCACACATTGGACCGAAATGATGGACTGATCAGTTTTCGTCACATGTATGCCGTCTGCTGTAATGCTTCTTGGTCGACGCTAGATGTGGGGTTTGTTCTTCACTGTTTTGGAACCACCAAACATCAAAGGCCCCTCCACATCTGATGCTGAGTGGAGTTGTTTTTGCAGATAAAGGGTGTTAACTCCAGACAGATTTGACATGGTTTTAGCAGTTTGAGGGAAATGTCTCTCCTTTTTTTTTTGTTTTTCATCTGATGCTTCTCACCTCCACCTCTGTTTGTCCTTTTCATTACTGAGTCCTCTAAACATCTCCACTGAGTTTGTGTTTAATAACTCACTCTTACTACCTGCATCTCTGTACTTCCCAGGTAACTTTCTCTGGTCTTTTTTTCTATAGCAGCACAGACTTCCCCTTTTTTCCTTTTTAACCGCATGTCTCTGTTTTTCTTTTGTGACGGATGGATTCATCTCTCTTCGTTTGGTAAACGCCTGTCCTCTCTCTTTGCTTGTGTCCTTGGTGCGTTGCTCGTCTCCTTCCCATCTCTATAAAAACCCATCGATGGCAGCCCACACTGGACGGGGTAAATAACCAGTTTAGATCATCCTGACATGGCTGTGCTTCCTCCCTGAATGCCCCCCTCCATTGTTGTTGTCTATTTTTTCCGCTTTTCCTTTGCAAAAACATCTGTAGGGAGACACTGCATGCTTGTCCTGTTGTCATTTGTTCCCATCATCTCTGGGTTAACGTGTACTAATGTCCTTGTGGGTCTGTCAGTACCACCGACCCCCCCAGGTTTGACTGAAGGTCTGTGGGCTAGTCCACAGCTTAAGCAAAGCTTTGTCTTGCTTTGGATTTGGGGCCTTTTTCACAAAGCTGGTTCCACATAGTTCTAACTTTCACATGGTTTTTTTTGTTGTCGTACAGTTCTATAACCTCGCCTATCCGCTGCTTTTCTTAGTGTTGATCAGGCCCAGCGGCGGCCTGCATGTGAAAGTTATCAAGCTTCCTCCAGCTTATGGAAATGTCCTGGTGTTTCTTTTTTTTTTTTTTTATTAAAATAAGAGCATTTAAGGCAAACGGCTCTTTGGATTCAGTTGTCATTCTGCAATCTAAAGGCTTTGGACTTCAACAGTGTTTTGAACATGAGACCTGGCCTGCTTGCCTCATGTTAATGCTTTGGAGGGGGTTTCCACACATTACGCTGGCCCGTCATGTTGAGTAAATAGAAAGTTATTTTCCTCCTGCGGAGCTTCAACTGAATTCACCAAGACGCTTGTCCTCTCAAGGCTCCAAGGTGCTGCAGAATGACGAGTTCACCAAAGATCTCTTCCGCTTCTTGCAACTTCTATGTGAGGGACACAACGGAGGTGAGGCTACGTGAACCATTTTTATGTTTCCTTTACAGATCAATGTTTACTTTAACATCATATTTATCGTTTTCAGATTTCCAGAACTTCCTGAGAACCCAGACAGGAAACACAACCACAGTGAACATCATTATTAGCACTGTGGACTATTTGCTCCGTCTTCAGGTGAGCATCATCTGAGGGGGAAAAGATTAAAAAAACAGGATCACTTGTTCAGTTTGGATGCAAATATGACTAATGGTCAGAGCCCTGACTCCAACCCTGGAGTAGAAACGCCACAGCAGCTGGGATGAGAAGTGGAGCGGACAACCAAGAACGCACCAGTTTGTGAAGAAGATCTAGTTCCTCAAACTTCAACAAGAACATGCAGACGTTCTTTCCATCAAATTAGAACAATGTGGTCCATCTGAACTCATCATCAAGACTCTATATTTGTCTAGTTTGTTGTCAAATTAGTTCATCTCCCTTAGATTCAGGGATATTCAGGTTATGTTTGTTGTGATGAATTTCCAACTTTTATGAAGTAAATTATTACTTGTAGTAAGAAGAATTTGGATTAACCCTTTACCAACGGAGCTGTCGCCAGCGACACCTAAATGACACACGCTCTTTGACCAATCAGCTGATTCTGATGCGGGGGGAAAAGCGGCTTTTCGTAGAAGCTTTGCACTGATAAGCAACATTACTAATGTAAAGCATTGTATAACAGAGTAAGGCTGCTTTACCCCGCTTCAGATTCCGCTGGAACTACGCTACTCTGTAAACGGTTGACGAGTTATGCTGTCCAAAAAATGTCAAAACTGGAGCTTTAAAGGGTAAATAAAATACATGTTGTATTTAAAAAGGTAAAAACAGATTAAAGTCCTTTTGCCTATGAACTGCAGTTAGTTAATTTAACTTGAAATTAGATTACAAAAAATACAAAGAAAGAATTTTAATGTCACTGAAATGGGGGGTTGCCATGGTTACCCGTCTAGGTCAACAGAGTTTTGCTGTGGGATTGACCTGTAGCTTGGGTGGAAGTGGAAGCAAAAGCCCAAATGTTTCCCACTTGAGGACCAAACATTTGAATCTACAACAGTTTGCAGTGATGCTGACCAAAACCAAGGAGATAAAGCTGAAAAAAACTGGTTTACGTTCTCAGCTCTGCCTTAGGAGGCGTCTTCACCTCCTGACAACACCACCATTGCCAAAAAGAGAAATGTGCAAATTGTGTCCTTTTGCTTTTTATTGCCCAAAATGCACTGGACTTGCTTCATCCACTCCCCTGTTTTACTTCATTTTACTCTTTGCTCTGACCTCAAGCTTTCAGGAACAAACATCAGAAAACAGGTGTATACCTGCAGCAGACCCAGGCTTTAGTGGAGACTCCATTAACCCCAATACAGCAATTTGATAGCAAAATTATGTTGTACCCATGGTTACAAACGTTTCCAATCTTTTTTTTTTTTTGTTCAGATGAGCGATGAAGGACTTTTGTGTTGGACAGGTTTTACTATTACAAAAAGAGGTTATGCATTTTCGGGTAACCAGGGTCTAAATTTGTAAAAAACCCTTTCTGTTTCCAATCTTTTAAATAAACATTAGAAATGCTCAGATGTTTTTTTTTATTTCAGACAGACACTAAGATTTGGCTGTGGATCACTTTAACCCTTGTGCTATCCTAGGCACTTTAACATTGGGAGTTGGGTCATCTAGACCCACTAGACAGTGCTCTGAACCTTTTTTCTTCAATGATTTGTGATCTTCACTGGTGTCCATGGATTACATGGAATCTTTCCACCTTTATCCACCTTTGTCATGGTAGGGAGAACACGTCAATGGTCATCTTGACCCCATAGGAGAGCACAAGGGTTTCAGTCTTTATTTGCCCGACCTGTAACACAGGTTAGCAGGTGTTTTAACAGCTAACGGGATGGTTTCTCTCAGGAATCCATCAGTGATTTCTACTGGTACTACTCTGGCAAAGACATCATCGATGAGACTGGAAGGCTGAACTTCTCCAAGGCCTTGGCTGTAGCAAAGCAGATCTTCAACTCACTGACTGAGTACATTCAGGTGGGGAGGAAGCTCAGAGGTTTAGGTCTACACTCAGTATTGATCACAACAGTTTCCTGTGTAAACATTTCCTCTCCTCCCTGCAGGGCCCGTGCATTGGGAACCAGCAGAGTTTGGCTCACAGCAGACTGTGGGACGCCGTCGTGGGTTTCTTGCACGTGTTTGCCAACATGCAGATGAAACTGTCTCAGGTATTGTAGTTCTTCCTCTGAGTTTTCATTAGAATAAAAGGTGTTAATACTTTCAGTGAGACAATTGAACAACATTGTGCTCAGCCTATCTCTCATTGTCCTTTGCCATCAGTTAGGGGGTGGGAGGTGTGAAAGGAGTGTGAAAGGAGTGGGGGGCTAGGTACAGGGATTTATTTATTTATTTATTTTTATTTATTTATTTTTTAATCGTCAATGCTTTTTTTTTATATTTTGTTGTGTTTTAATGTAAAAATGTCAGCAAGCAAAGCATTGTGGGAAAATATGTCACTCATGTGAAAAAAACACTTGAAATAGACTTATATTCTTGACGTTAGGATCTGTTTGTTTTTTTAAATTTAAATTTTGTCCACCATGTTGGAGACATCCATCCACAGAAGGTGGATGTCACTTTAGCTTCTAGGCTGTAGAAAAATTAAACTGTAAATAACATCATCAATGTTTTAAGGTCACCACAAACAATGGTAGTTAATAATCTGCAGTTATTTAATTTGACACCATAGATGCAAAATCTCAGCTGGGATTTTGTGATGTGTCAAAAAAAACCTTGATCGCAATTAAAGCCTTGGTCACATGGGTACGGGTCTTGAACAGCACTATCGGAGCCCTTTGAAGTCTGTTGGAATTGAGCTGTGAAAAACAGAAAATTCTTTCCAGCCTCTCACGCCTCTCTCCTACTTCTCCCTTACTTACCCTTATGTGTAAATGTTTTCTATCTTAACTGTGCTTTTCTTTAGTTTCCAAACCATATTTGTAAGAAAGTAGTATTCAATACTTATACAGTTATTTAAACAATTTCTCACAAAACCATTATTTGTTTAAGCATGTTGATTTCATTTCAATAGAGCAATCCCTCTGACGTACCACACCTTCCAAATCAGAGACCCTCTCTACTAAGCTCAGGCTGCTTTTAGGCCCCCAACTGCCACTGTGGCGTTTACTGTCTGATAAAATCATTACTCTGCTGTAATGCAACATTTGCTGTGTTAAAAACCGGGACTAGTTGAAGAGGATTTGAGTTTTTCCTGAGTCTGTGTAGAAAGACTACAGATGAGCCCTAATGTCTCGCAGGATGCCAGTCAGATAGAGCTGCTGAAGGAGTTGATGGACCTACAGAAGGACATGGTCGTCATGTTGTTGTCTCTCCTTGAGGGTAAGTGACAAAAGAAAAGAAAAACTGTTTTGGCCATTGTGCAAATAAAAGGTGATGAAAGAAAAGCAAGCATGAAGTGCTTAAAGGCCATTTCATACTCTGGAAGAACAAAGACGTCTGATTGAACACACATTACAGCCATTTGGTCTTCTTACCACTTCTTTACAACTAGAACTTTGTAGTGGAGCTACATCAAGAAAACTGTTGAATTAATAGTTCAGGGAGGGTTGAAGGGGCAAAAAAGCAGAACAGACGAAGCCCCCACTCTTGTGCAGTTTGAAGGGTTTGATGGTTTTTAAGAAAAGTTGATGTTAGTGAGGAGCTCTAAGCTCTACTACCACACAAACATTTGAAAGACATTCAACAGCCAGTAATTTGAGGGTAGAAGTGGTCTTAATGTCTTCAGTGGAAAGTGTCTGTCTAGCATTTAGCCTATATTATTGAACAGTTGGTTCCTCCAATGCTCAGAGCAGGTATGGTACACAGAGGAGTTTTTCTGCTCTGTGTCTGGAGGAAAAGTGATTATCCTTCCATGGTCAGAGTATTATGCTAAGGTGTCTGAAGCCCATGCATTTACCATGACATTACCAGAGTCTCCGCCCTCTCAGGTAACGTGGTGAACGGAACCATCGGGAAGCAGATGGTCGACACCCTGGTGGAGTCCTCCAACAATGTAGAGATGATCCTCAAGTTCTTCGACATGTTCCTGAAGCTGAAGGATCTAACAACCTCTGACAACTTTAGAGAGTACGACCCCGAGTTTAAAGGCATCATTTCCACCAAAGAGTTCCAGAAGTCAATGGAGAGCCAGAAGCAGTACACCCAGTCAGAGATCGAGTTCCTGCTTTCATGCGCAAAGGCAGACGAGAACGACATGTTCAACTACAAGGAGTTTGTGGAGCGCTTCCACGAGCCGGCCAAAGACATTGGCTTCAATGTTGCCGTGCTGCTGACCAACCTGTCCGAACACATGCCCCACGACTCCCGGCTCAGCACCTTCTTGGACCTGGCAGAAAGCGTGCTGAGCTACTTTGAGCCTTACCTGGGTCGTATTGAAATTCTGGGCAGCGCAAAGCGGATTGAAAGGGTTTACTTTGAGATCAGCGAGTCCAGCAGAGAGCAGTGGGAGAAGCCACAAGTCAAGGAATCCAAACGCCAGTTCATCTTTGACGTGGTTAATGAGGGTGGAGAGAGCGAGAAGATGGAGATGTTTGTGAATTTCTGCGAGGACACCATCTTTGAGATGCAGCTGGCCTCACAAATCTCTGAACCTGATGTGGCTGAGCAGCCGGAAGAGGAGGAGGAAGAAGAGCACAACCTCCTGGAGGAGCTGGCTGGAGATGAAGATGGAGCCCTCGAGTCCCCCTCAGCTTTTACCACTGCATGCCGTTCGCTGAAGAAGAAGATCTCAGATGTCCGTCAGATTTTTGCCATTAAAAATATACGCAAGCAGTTTAAGAAAATCCGAAAACTAAGTGTGAAGGAAATGATCACCGGCTTCTTCTCCTTCTTCTGGATGATCTTTATTGGCTTCTTTAAGGGAATCTACAGCCTCATATTTGGTTTCTTCCACATCATCTGGTCCTCCATGTTTGGTGGAGGTCTAGTTGAAGGAGCCAAAAACATGAAGGTGACAGACATCCTGGGACACATGCCTGAACCAACTCAGTTTGGTATCCATGGAGACACGGTGGAGGGAGACAAAGCCGAAACAACAGAGTCATCAGGAAGCATAGACACAGCAACGGCGCCCTCTGGAGATATTGTAGAGGTGGACACCATGATGGAAATGCTGGCACCCAAAAAAGAAGGAGGCAAGCATGTGGAGCCTGGCCTGGGAGATGTTTCTGAGCCAAGTTCAGATTCTTCTGCTGCAGATCACAAAAAGGTTTGTCAGAAAACATTTGAAATTCTCTTGACTGCTTTGATTTTCTTGTGGCGTTTCCCATTTCTTCTGCTTTTTGCTTTTAGAAAGGGTCTTCCAAACTGGCCGATACCATCGAGAGTGGAAAAGAGAAAGCAGAGTGAGTATGACGGCTTCACCTTTCACCAGCAGTCCAAGCAGGTTCCAAACTCTGAAGGCATGTCACCGATACAGCTCAGAGAACCAAGAGAAGGAGGATAAGCCAAAAGAAGAGGAGGCGAAGGAGCCAGCAGTTCAGGAGAAACCTCGAACAAAATCCAGCCAGCCTAAAGAAGCCTCTCCTGCCTTTATGTCGACCATCTTTGCTGTTCTTGATGTCTATTTGACCAAGATGCTGGTGAGTCTGCTGCAACTATGTTAGAGCTGTGGTCACCAACCCCCGGGTCACAGACCGGTACTGGTCCGTGGAGCAGAGAAAAAAAATACGTCCCACTATTGTTCTGTTTTATTAATAATCTGATTCTGAAGGAAGTTTCATTTTAGAAAACGTCTGTCTTCCCTCCACCACAACCAACGCATATCAAGTCGCTCTGTCACGTGTCGAAAGTCCATGCACTACTGGCATCAAGCGGCTGCACAGATCGCTAATTTGAAATCTCCAAGCTAACAAAGAAACCATAAAACAAACGTATTAGGAAAGTTTCTTTTAGCAGAAAAGATCCAGCAAGGAAACAGGACAAGAGCCGCTGACTTCAAAATAAAAGAAATCTCTCCAATCCATATTTCTCCAAATATGGATATATTGTGACAGTTGTTCCCACAGACCATAATAATAATGCAGAATATTCAGTAACCGGCTGTCTAATGTCACCAGGATGCTGCTAATAAAGTTGTTCAAACGGTGGATTCACGTTTATGAATATATTTACCTTTAATTTGAAATTGTGCGTCGCACATTAAAAGTCAGTCGACACACATTTGAATGGTTCCGACATAGAATAAAGTACAAATACAGTTGCAGATATTTTACAGAGAATGAAGTTCAAAGTTAGTCTCAAAAGTTTAGGAAAACTGGGATCAAAAAAAAAAAACATTGAACAGACCGCTCGTGAAAATATTGTCTGAGCTTAAACTGGTCCGTGGTCTGAAAAAGTTAGAGGACAGTCTTTTTTTTTTTTTACAATAATCTTGTTACTTAAATGTCTTTTCTTGACAGAACTACTTGGCTCGTAACTTCTACAACCTCCGTTTCCTGGCTCTGTTTGTGTGCTTTGCCATCAACTTCATCTTGCTCTTCTATAAGGTAACAAAGTTGTGGAGCTTGAAGAATGCAAATCAGGCGTTGTGCTGGTAGAAAACAATCTAACTGATCCTGTTCTTTAGGTCACTGAAGAGATTGTGGAGGAGGAAGAGGATGAGAACCCTTGGAGTGAGGAGGAAGGTGACGAGAACACGCTCTTTGACATGGATGAGTTTGTGCTTCAGGAGAGCACAGGTTACATGCAGCCAGCGCTGCGCTTCCTGGCTGTTTTCCACACAGTCATCTCGCTCCTCTGTCTGTTCGGCTACTATTGTCTGAAGGTACGGATCTTTACAACCCCTTGCACGCTTCCACGGTCCGTTTTTCCTTGACTGTCGTACATGTGGAGATCTTGCGTTGCTCCTAGGTTCCTCTGGTGGTCTTCAAAAGGGAAAAGGAGATCGCCAGGAAGCTTGAGTTTGATGGTTTGTACATCACTGAACAACCTTCTGATGATGACATCAAGGGTCAGTGGGATCGGCTCGTCATCAACACTCCGTGAGTCTTTGGTTCAGGTTTTGTTTTGGCCGAGGACAACTCTTGATCCCCAGAGCCAAAGTTCTTCACTGTCATTTCAGGTCTTTCCCGAACAATTACTGGGACAAGTTTATTAAGCGCAAGGTGAGCATGCTCATGAGGGTTTCTATGATACTTCACTAGGACTCTGTTCATTCAATTCCTGTTATTCTATATTCTGGTTGTTTCCATTCCATTGTTTTCACATTTACATTTACTGGATTTTAAGATATGCCCTGATCACTAATGCCTCTAATGAACGTAGGTCATCAACAAATATGGCGACATGTATGGGGCTGAACGCATCGCTGAACTCCTGGGTCTGGATAAATCTGCTCTAGACTTTGACCCAACAGTGGAGACGGTGGAGAAGGAGGCCTCCTTGGTGTCCTGGTGAGAACTCTACGGTCTTCCCAGTTCTCAATGAAAACATGAGAATCCCCGCAACAACCTGTAGGTCTGCGCTGAAAGTGGAGTCGGTTCCTCTTCTGCAAGTCAAAAGTAGTCGTTGGGTTTAACCCTTGTGTTATCTTAGATGACCCCACCCTTCCATAGAGGTGTTCTCCCTACCATGACAAAGGTGGATAAAGGTGGAAAGATTTCATGTAATCCACGGACACCAGTGAAGATCACAAATCATTGAAGAAAAAAGGTTCAGCGCACTGTCTAGTGCAGGGCTGGTGAACACGCGGCTCTCGAACCTCGTGCGCTCTTTGCATCTCGTTATATTTTCTATATACTGTGCTTCATTTCATAGTTTTTTCCCTCTTAAACCACACTCAAATCCACCAGAGGGTATTAAAACTAAATAATAAAAAAAGTAATTTGGCAGTGTGTGTTTGATGCTGCCTCCGACACATACGGGATCCTCTAATGCAGAGACTGACTGCCTGAGATCCCCGCTTGTCACTGATGAGGCAGCGAGAGAACTGGAGATGATTGAGCTGAAAGGTTTTTTCAAAACTGGAGTAACAGAGGCGATTTTTAGAGAATGTGGAACAATACCAGACATGAGAGGGGAGTGAACAATGTTGGTTATTGATGGGAGAAGAGAAAGGAGACAGGATTTAACAAGAGATGTAGGAATGGGATCCAGTTGACAGGTGGAAGGTTTAGAGTTTGTAATGAGGTCAGAAATGGTTTGGACAGAAGGAATGAAAAATCTTGAAAAGGTTGTCAGAACCGAGGGAGGAGTGAAGGTGTCCACTCCAGAGACTGCAGCTTGGCTTGTGAGCTGTTGATGGATTGTAGAGATCTTAGAAACAAAGAAGGACACTAACGCGTTACAAAAGTCAGATGAGGAGAGATGATGAGTAAGAGAATCAGGGGGTTTTGTTATATTAGAAATAAGTGAGTAAAGGGTCCTAGAGCTATGTCGGCTTGAGTGAATCAGGCCAGAATAATAGGAAGTTTTAGCAGAAGCTATAGAATCTTTATAGAGGATAATGTGGTTTTTGTACATGTCCTTATGAATTGTGAGTCCAGTTTTATTTTGAAGTCTTTCCAGTTGTCTGCCTTTAGCTTTGAGCTGACGTAGTGCAGGTGTGAACCAGAGCGGGTGAAGGAAACTAATCTTGTTTTGAGGGGTGCGTGAGTATTTAGAAGTGAATGTAAGTCATTGTTATACTGTAAAACCAGCTAATCAGGATTTACTCTGGGAAGGTTGTGGATATCGGCTGAAAAACTAGCAGTGTTGATGGCTTGTATCTTACGGAATGATATGATGCGTGGAAGTTTGAGTTTGGATAATGTGAGCAGGAGATTAAAGGTGATGAGCTTATAGTCAGTGAACGGGAGTGTGTGAGGTTTACAATCAGAGGGAGTAAGTCCAGAGCAGCACACTAAGTCCAGCGTGTGTCCTTTGCAGTGAGTCGGAAAATGAATAAATTGCTGCAATTAGGCTATCTAAACAGGATAAGAAGTCTTTGGCAAGAGGATTATTACAGTAATCCATGTGGAAATTAAATTCACCAAGAGTAACAATGTTCTGGGATAGTGAAGTAAAATGGGTCAGAAGATGCGAAGTCATTTCGAAAATCCTTGCTGTATTTGGGTGGACGGTAGACTGTAGCAACTATGGTGGGGGCAGGACCAGAAAGAGGTAATGCAGTATATTCAAATGAGCAGTAAGTAGGAGCAGAGACAGGAAGGACTTTCCAGGACTCACAATAGATCATCAGGACACCACCGCCTCGTGCATGTGTGTGCGGCTCACTGGTGTACACAGATCCAGGTGGAGTTGCCTCATTGAGTGCAGTGAAGTCCCCAGGTTGCTGCCAAGTCTGTGAGGCATAGAAAGTCCAGCTTTCGGTCAGCAAGAATGTCCTGGACCAGCTGGCCTTTGTTGGTGAGCGAGCAGATGTTGAGGAGACTAAGACTGACTGTAGTGGAGTTAGTGGAACAGAGAGGATCTGGAGTAGAGCGGGGAAGAGAGGAGAGCACGCTGTGGTCAGCGCCTCTGGAAGACAGTGTTTGTTTTTCTCCCTGCATGTCCCTTCACAGAAGACCTGACTGTAATAATGGAAAATAATACAGCTTTAATTGCGCGTTTGTGTGTGTACGTCTTGGCAGGTCAGTGTGTGTTGTGGCTCTTTGACTCTCACAGTGAAAAAATTCGGCTCTTGGTGACAAACTTGTTCGCCGCCCCTGGTCTAGATGACCCCACTCCCAATGTTAAAGTGCCTAGGATAGCACAAGGGTTAAGGTCTAAAAAGCTTCCTCATCCACTGCTTCTTCTTGTTCAGTTAAATGCTTAGTTCATCGAGCTCAGAACATCCTGGAGAACATGAGCAACCCAACTTAGTTTGGTATTTAGGGAGGTATGGTAGGACACAAAGCCAAGTAACCATGACAGCAGCCATGGCACCAGATGGGGACATTGTAGATGGTGATGTTATGATGGAGATCCATGATTTTGCTCATTTTGTTCAGAGGCCTTTCTCAAGTTAGAACTATAGTTTTAACTATAATTATTACCTCACGTTAGTACTATAGAGGTGTCTAGAAAAGAACTTTAATCGTTTGTGAATAAAAATCTAAAGTGTGAACTTGAACCAACTGAATATTAAATGTAATAATGAAGATAAAATCAATCAAGTAGCAGAAAACAGATCAGATATCAGTACATGTATGGATTTATTTTAAAAGTATCTTTAAATTATCTCAAACCTTCTGTCTTCATCAACAGGTTTAGCTCCATTGATACCAAATACCACATGTGGAAGATGGGCGTGGTTTTGACTGACAATGTGAGTTTAGCTGTGGTGGAAGCTATTATTCACAATACATTTCAAAATAAGTGTGTTTTCTCAATCAAATAATCCCCCCCTCCTCCAGAACTTCCTGTATCTGATCTGGTACACCACCATGTCCATTTGTGGACACTTCAACAACTTCTTCTTTGCTGCTCATCTGCTGGACATCGCCATGGGCTTCAAGACCCTCCGCACCATCCTGTCGTCCGTCACCCACAACGGCAAGCAGGTGAGCTGATCCGCCAGCAGGGGGAGGTAGAGTATAGATGAAGAGACAGACTCAGCATCAAACATACCTCACAAAGAAGAGTTTCAAGGTCCAGAGAAGGTCCAGAGATGGCTTTCTTAGACTCTTCAAAGGATGCATGACGCTCCATTGTGAAAAATAGTTGTTGACTGATGCAAACTGAATCTTAGGACTGTAAATAACTTAGCATTGGTTTGGCGTTTTCAAACCCAAATATGTTTAAGACACAAATCATGTTCTTTGAATAACAGAATTTTATTAGGTCAGAAGTTAGTTAACACTTTGATGAAACGTGTTGAGACCTGGATCAGACAGAAGTCCCTCATGAAGGATGGATGGAGGTTTGTGTTCCAGTTGTTTTTGAAGGCCCCTTCTCCTGATCCAGATGTGTCTGAAGTTTTAAACAGAACCGTCTATGATGACGCCTGAGCTGCTAGAAGTGTAGCTGTGCAGAGGTGAAGGTCAAAGCTTCCCGCGTGAGCGCAGCATACTAACGAGCGGCGCTTTTCTTCCAGCTGGTGCTGACGGTGGGTCTGCTGGCCGTGGTCGTTTATCTCTACTCCGTGGTGGCCTTCAATTTCTTTAGAAAGTTCTACAATAAGAGCGAGGATGAAGACGAGCCGGACATGAAGTGTGACGATATGATGACGGTATGTCTGACAGCCATCTATTCTTTTGAAGAAGCTCCAAGAAAATTAGAAAAACCTTCTCAGTTTGGAAATTGAACGAATGGATCTGGCCGGCAGTGAGAGATAAGGAAGGGAATGAGATTCCTTAGGCTTTTATTTTCACTGAAGGCCGTTCCAAACTGCTGACCTTGGAGCCAGTCGCAGATGCCTTTCTTCCGCCACACTTGTAATTACCGTTTGAAAAATCCATGCTTTTCATAGCCAGAAAGAAATTCAGTCTTTTTTTTTTTACTCTTTTCAAAAAGAAATGAGTTCCTGCTGAAGGAAACCTTCATCTGTTGGATAGAAAAATGTTGCTGTGCTGACATGAAGCTGAGGACTGAAGTCTCTCTGCAGTGCTACTTGTTCCACATGTATGTGGGCGTGAGGGCTGGAGGAGGCATTGGAGACGAGTTGGAGGACCCAGCTGGAGATCCCTACGAGCTCTACCGCATCCTGTTTGACATCACCTTCTTCTTCTTTGTCATCGTCATCCTCCTGGCCATCATTCAGGGTACGTTCTTTAGCGCAGATGTTAGAAACCCAACGGCATTGTGGGCATTGTCGTCTCGACTAAACGTTCAGAAAGTCTGGCAGCGAGAAGAAACTGATAAATGGAAGCCTGCTGACCTCGCGTTTCAGTTTTCAAACTTACCTAAGACTTGAAACGATCAAGGGCAGAACATCACTGATTTCAGGTGTTCTAATCCGGATCTTATTTATGCTTTTAGTCCAAACCATTGACTGTATTTGGGAACTGGACTGAGTGAGTCTCATATCACCCTTAGAAAATTAAATCCAGTCAATCCAGTCACAAGTTTTTGCAGAACAAATGCAGTCATATTGGAACCAGACACCAGGCAGTCAATGAGTTAATAACATGGTAGCTGTAACTCTCTCTCACCAATCAGAGACCAGCCTGTTGGGAAGTCCTATCATCCTACTTCTTGAAAGTAGACTCTGGAAAATCTTTCAATCATTTGAGCGTTGGGCGTGGGACCACATGTACTTTTCCTGAACCATCTGATTGGTCATAAGGCTTAGCCGCCCTTAGGATCTCCGATTCCTGTATCTTCTGTGGTGAAACAGAGATGTAGGAAAGTCCATTTAGTGAAAACGCAACTTTGATGGACACAAACCCGGGTATTTCACCATGAATACGAAGAAGTCCACTGCAGCGCCCCCTGGTGCCTGTTTGGCATATAGTTTGAGATTTCTAACTGGTGCTGTTATCTGGAAGAATGATTTAGATGGAAGTAGCCTGTATCACAGTGTGAGAGCCAACAGCATTTCCAGACTCAGATCAGACCTTCAAGTCCTGCTCATGATACGATGTAGCATCAAAATCAAAGAACTAGCTAACATAAGAGGGGTAGTCAATGTTAACTGTCAAGTCCTCGATGTCAGCTGAATCTTGGATTCTTTGTGTTCTGACACTAAACCTGACTTTATAAGCTAACCTGATATATTAAAGTGCTTCTTTAATTTTGTTTTCTTTAAAGCGATTCTACATGGATTGACATGGAATCAGTTGGTTTAGATTCATTGAACATGTCTTCAGGTTTGATCATTGATGCCTTTGAGGCTAAAGACAGCAGGAGCTGGTGAAGGAGGACATGGAGGTGAGACTCATGACTTCACCCGGTCACAGGAAAGGGCTAAGATGCTTATGTCATTTACAATCATCATCATGAACTGGGTTCTCTGATGCTCTGGTCACATGACACACGGACATGAAAGTCACATGACCAGAACAGAACACAGTATGGATTTGATCCCCTGCTGAGGAACAACATTCCCTCAGTTTTTTGGTTAAAGTGTGTCAAAGCAACGATCCTTGGAAGTACTTTCAGGCGGCGCCAACCTTCCCTTCCTTCAACTTTCTTGTACCCGTGTCCCCATCTCTATTAATATTCTCTTCTGTCCAGTCGAAAATGTAGGCAAACGTGTGTTTAGAAACCTGACGCTCTTGCTGTCTTTCCCCCTTTGTCTTTGTTTGTTACTGTGTTTTATATCATATTGCTCATAAACTTGAAAATAAAATATAAAAAATAAAAAAACCTGACTCTCCGCCACATGTGAGTCTTAGCAGTGCAAATACAAGGTGTCACACACTACTCAATGTGAAACCTTGGCCGTTTTTTTTTTTTGATGAACACAGAGCTGATTTTCTGGTGGTGATAAATGTTTTTGAAATTTCCAGCACACCTGACTCATCACTAGTTGAAAAACACTGAACTAGAGCTGAGGAAATAAGGAGCCAACACTGCAAATGGTGGCGCTCAGTAGACCTTCCTC
Source organism: Oryzias sinensis (assembly GCA_037389245.1). Taxonomy (NCBI): domain Eukaryota; kingdom Metazoa; phylum Chordata; class Actinopteri; order Beloniformes; family Adrianichthyidae; genus Oryzias; species Oryzias sinensis. Next base: position 16,967,551 of record CM074509.1, on the reverse strand, counting down.
TTGTCTTTCAGACCAAATGCTTCATCTGTGGCATTGGAAACGACTACTTTGACCGGACGCCTCACGGCTATGAAACCCACACCTTACAGGAGCACAACCTCGCCAACTACCTATGAGCTCCCAGCACAGAGTCAGGTATTCCTCGTGTCCTGCACAATGATGTCTGACCTGTGGCGTCACCTACAGTTCTTCTTGTCAATACCTGATCAGCAAGAGGCGGGCCGAGCACGGGTCGGAGTGCGTTCAGCGGGTTCGAACCCTCAGCTTCAGGCAGTAACACTTTTGCAACAGTAGGGAAGTGGGTTGGCATGGTGAGCAAGAAGCAGAAGCAAAAGCGTGTGGGTTTGCCTCGTTTCTTATATCTACTGCTGCACTTTCTGACACACTAAAAGACGACGGCTTACGTATCCATGGCTTGTGCATTTCTCTGCTCCGTCAGATGAAACATTAAAGTGCTTCTTTTCTGGCTTTCCAGAAGTCGTGTGGAAGATGTTGCCAGGAGAGATCGCTGGGACTTCTTCCCGCCGAGAAGACTCTTCATGAAACAATGCGAGGACCAGCTGGAGTTAGAGGAGGCCAGTTTCTGTTAGGTGCCAGCCCTCAGTCCCCCCAGCCCTACACCTTCCTTCCATCTGATAGAGACTCACAGACGCGCTGTGAAGACAAATGCCACGTTGATGACTGGATGATTGAGTTGTCAGAGCGAAAGAGAGAGAGAGAAATGGTTTGTCCCCACAACCCTCTCACATCCGAGAGTGTTTATACCGACACAGAAACCGGTTTACGCTGGAGAGATCCCGCGCCCTTAAATAAAAAAGTTAAACTCCTGTAGATTCATTAAAATACAAACAAAAAAGTTTGAAAAATCTTTGGCGGGCATTGTATATAGACAATAGTTAACAATGGAAAATGTACTTTAATGTCATGAACCTCAGTGAGAATGGGACACTTAATTACTCAAACAAAAGGGTTTTAAAAAAGTGGGCGGAGCTTTCCTAAATCTGGAGTATTTAAATGGTGAAACTGCTTTAACGAACTCGAATCTCAGCGGTTTTCACTAGAAAACCCATTAGTGTTGCTTTAAATGATTCTGCTAGAAAATCCGTTTAGTGGGGTCGATTGCTTTTGTCTGTATTTCAAAGAACAGCTCAAAAACTGTGTGAAACTAAGCAGGAAAGTTTTAACCGCCTTTATTTCTGGAGTCGGATCCGTGTGATACAGCGTGACAAGTGAATGTGTGAACATGCACAACGTTCCTGAGCTGAGACGATCCATGGCGGTTCTGTCAGGACCGCAGACGACCCACTTTAGGTGTTTCAGTGCCGATGTGCCTTGGAAAAAAACAAACTATGCAAACGTTTAGGATTCTTCTGTGCTCCTCCCGACAACCAGATCACAAGCAGATTTACATCACGCTGGTTTTAAATAAAGTTGATCATTTGTTGTATAAAACTCTTCATGTAAGTAATAAGCCGTTTTGTCCTCGGATTGTGTAAACTCCCATAATGCAGTTGGGATCAGCGGTTTATTGGCTGCTTGTAGCCGCTTTGGGAAACTGCCTTTTTTTTTGTTGAGCAAAGGAGCTTAATAAAGTTGCAGTTAAGCAAACCTGTGGCCTGTCTGAGCGTGGCGGCGGACGGGAACAGAAACTTCCTCTCAACGTGTCGAGGAACATTTTGACACGTTCTTGCAATCGTCCGGGACGTTCTGTCCAGCCCTGTTGCCTCGGGAACACTAGGGGAAACGGCACGGAGACGAGACGTCTGCCACAAAGTAACCCATCCTCTGCTCTGAGAGCGAGGCAAGAGTCGAGTCAGCCAATACCTAAAACCCCGTCAGGAGATCATGCTGTCCAGCCAATCCTCCAGGTCCTCCTCCGACATCTCCTGCCTGACGGGCGCAGACTTCACAGGGCTGGCGTCTGCACTCTTCTCCTCCATCGCTGCCTCCGTCACTACGACAGGAACTGTGGGGAAAGAAGAAAGAAGCAAATCAAGCAACCCAATAGGAACAACAATGTAACCTGGGAGCTTCAAAAAAATAATAAAAACTCCAACAGAATCGGTGGTGGATTTAACATGTAACAGATTCAAATGAAAGTGTCAAAAACCTCTAAAAATCTCCATTTTTATTACAACTTTTTATCAAAATCAGGCATTTAAGGTCAATATTATTGCAAAACACCTATATAATGTTGATTTTTCCAGTTAAGCGAACAGAACTACTTTGAACCTCTCTTTCAGTGCAGTTTCCAAACCAAATAACTTTCAAATATTGAGATATTTTTAGACATGTTTAAAAACTGGAATGAGGCCTCATAAAATCAGTTATGTCTAAGTCCCACATTATTCTAAGCAAGATACTTTTCTGAAGTAAACTCAAAAAAAAAAAACAGTTTACACGATAGGAAACTTTCGTTAATCAGCAAACGTTCCAGGTCTCTGTCTGTGATTTACTGCTTTGTACATTTACCACATTTGCAACGTGTTGCCTTCTCTATCCAACCGATACAGATTTGATGTACACAGATCTAGTCATCGGAATGGAGAAGAGCAGGGAGCTTGATGCCTGCCCAGAGTATTTTTAACAAATCAAGTACAATCTTCTTAATATCCTTTTTTCATCTGATTCACAACAATTTAAAGAAATAATCAGAAACGCAAATTTAAGCCCAGTTTTAGATGTCCTCCATCATGAGAAAAAGAACATGTTAAAAACTTGTTCTTGTAGCATTTTTGGTACAAAATTAGAGTGGGTCTTTAACCCTCGTGCTGTCCTATGGGGTCAAGATGACCCGATTCCTACATTGACGTGTTCTCCCTACCATGACAAAGGTGGATAAAGGTGGAAAAGATTTCATGTAATCCATGGACACCAGTGAAGATCACCGTCATTGAAAAAGGTTCAGGCACCCAACAGTTTGGGTGAAAGAACGCCCCTGAATTTCAGGAGGCGGAGACTTACCGTCCTCCTTCTCCATGGCAACGGCTGACTGGTTGTCAAGTTTCTGTAAACCAAGCAGCTGGTCCAGCTCTTCATCCCCGTCCTCCACGGCGAGTTCAGACGCAGCAGTCCAGAGCGAGTATCTTTCACCGTTAGACCACGGGCGCTGGACTTGGGCGGAGTTGCTGGCGGTCTTGGAGGAAGAAACAAGCACGAGGCCTTTGGTACTTCCTGTCTGGGAGTGACGGCCGCAGGAAGATCTGCAGGAGTCGAAGCCTTCAACAAGATAAAAGTCTTGTTAGCAAGAAGATTTGATTCAGTTTGTGTGTGTGTGTTTGTGCTGTTGTGTGACTGTGACATGTAATGGCCTTGGGCCTTCATAGAGCGACATAATGCTGTACAGATCGCTGTAACGCGGTTTACTTTTCATGGTTTCGCTACTTCACGGATTTGCATCGTGCATTGTGTTCTGCATTCTGATTGGCTAAAAAAGTCACTCGCTTCTTCTCTACCTGTGCGTTGTGTGCGCACGTTGCAGTTTAATAAGTAAAACAGATTGCCAAATTAACAGTACGTACGTGCAAAATCTCTAGCAATTTGCAGTTTCTCTAAAACCCATAGAAAGAGCGACAACGCTTTAATCACTATGTTCTTCTCCGAACAAACACACAGCTACTGTGACTAACAGAATAAAACAGAAGCGGAGTCAGGATGCGGCTCAGTCTGAAGAACAGTGAAATACACCTGGTCACTATTTGTCCCCACTGTACTTTGTATTTTTTCATGAATGCCTCCGTTTAATCCAATTGCACCAAGATTACGCGATTGAAGCGAGGCTAATCTCTGCAATTTGAAGCCTTCTGTTCACATCGATGATTAAAATTATTATTTGACAGAACAGTACAGAAGTTATTTGTTCAGGTGCGCACCAGTTAGTTTCAGGTGCGCACCAGTTAGTATCAGGTGCACACCAGTTAGTTTCAGGTGCGGCCCAGTTAGTTTTTTTTTTCTTTTTTACATCAAAAATTTTATTTTTATTTGAAAAATTTTTTTTTCCACCAGTTTTTTTTTAATTCATCTATGGCCCTTTAGGGGCTCCTTAGAAATGAAACCGTAATACAAAAACTGCGGTTTAAACTGAATTGTGGGAAAAGTGAATCGTTGCATCCTTCATGCCATTTCAGAGTAAAATAACAAAAAAGAAATAATGTAGATTAAATATTGTTTTACACTGCAGAACGGTATCAAGTGACCCATGGACTGGTACCGGGGATTGGGACCACTGGTCTATAGTGAGGAGGGGCGGAAAAATGAAAACCAGCAGGTGTTCTGACATAAAGAAGAGCTGAGTACCATCACTTTAAAAGAAAAAAAAGAGTTTTTTGTATAGAAGATCTGAACTTCATCAGGTAACGTTAGCTCATCAAGCGGGATTATCCCACCAGAACCCCAGCTGTTATAAAACATTTACAACTTCATGTAACTCAAATGTTTTAGAGCATTGAAGAATTTAAATGTTGTTTAAAAATGTTTTCTACTTTGAGGCATAGGAGGCCCTAAAGGGAACTCTACAACACGTTTCCTCCCCAACATGAAGCGACTCTCACCTGAAGCAGCTCCGCCTCCAGGTCGAGCCTCCGGTTGAGAGGAACTTCTTGAAGGGTTCGAGCGAGCGCCGCAAGGTCCACAAACACCACCGACATCTGGAAGACAGGGAAGAGCTTCAGCAGAAGATCAGGCTGCTGAGTCGCTCCTCTGACCAAAAATGATACTCCCACCACCGTGCTTTATTGTGGAAACAGTAACAACAACAAAGATGGTTTTCTCCTTCTTTCTATGTCCCCAAACTTCAAGGTTGATCATCTTTCAATGAAACCCGACATATTATTAAGTACATGTAATTAAAATTACGAAACAGAAGCAAATTAAGCTAAATCAGGTAAAAAAAAATATTTTTTAGTACTGTTTTACTTTTTACTCCATTATATATTTGTTCAATTATTTGGTATATTTTCCAAAGTAAGATTTTCCATTCTTTTTAAAGAAGCTGAGCTGTAAAGGTGCGGACGTACCTGAGCGGCTGGGATGGCGTCCGTCTCCCAGTCCTTTTCCTCTGAAAACCTGAAGTGAGTGAACGAATCTCCTGAAGGAAGCAGAGACAAAAACCACTTCAGCTTTTTCTGTTGGAAACATCGGAGAAGGCTTCAGCTTCCAAACGGCCCAGCAGAGAAGAAACGCTGAGGAGGAACCTCAGACCCACAGCTCTTCCTCTCTGCTCGTCCAGGACGTGCAGAGAAACATCCAGAAAACAACGTTTTGATCGAAACCTTTTTTTTAAATGACTAAATTCTGCAAAAAATCGAAATCTGACAGTTTTCATCAAGAAAATAAACACATTTTTTTTAAAAGAAATTCCAGTAAAAGGAAAAAAATGTTGAGTTTCATCTCAGTTTATGTTTATTCAACATTTTGTTTTTCAAAGAACTAAAACGATTTAGAATCAATTCAGGGCGGGATTGACCGTCATCTCTGCTTAAACCCAGACAGAAGATCGGAGCAGCTCCGTCCCATCAGCCTGATCCGGGGAAGTCATGTTGTGTTAGACCCGGCTGTGACAGGCCCGCTGGGTCCAGCCCAGAACCTGTCACGCGCAGACGGACGTTCCCCGGCAGCTTTGTTCCAGCGACACCCGGCCTTCACGCGCAGCCGTCTGCGCCATCTGCAGCTGAGCGCCGCGCTGTACGACAGGCGGCGGAGGTCACTGTGAGGAGCTGCGGGGCGTCACAGTCAAAGAGCCAGCTTCCTGTGACGGCCAGGGATCAGGAGCTTCCTGGATCCAGCTTTCTGAGCCCAGACACCCGGGATCAGATGAACACATGGACGACGATCAAAGAGGAGAAAAACGGGCCTACTCTTTCCACTGGCATCCTTCTCATTAATTTCCTATGTCCTTCAAACAAAAATCTGAGGAAAATAAACAAAAGCGGGGCGTTTGTTCCCAGAAGAGAATCCATTTGGGCTCCTTAGAGGTTTTAAGAGGCTCTGATTCCAAATAAATCCCTGAACTTTGTGTCCATCCAGCAGCTGAGCTCCAGCCTGAGCGTTCTGTTCCTGACCCAAGCAGAGCTTTGTTCCTGTCTACAGGTGTTGGAGCTCGGCCCATCACCACATTCGACTTCCTGACACTTTAATCGCTGCAATCTCATTGGATGTTGCTCAAGGAGATGCAGGAAAAGTTCACGCCGTTGCGTGGTCAACAGCAGCAGACGCCCCTCTTATGTGGTGGGACGGGTCATGACTGAAGCGTTGAAGCAGTCCTGCAGAGATGCCTCAACAGCATTTTACAAACTGTCTGCAGATTTAAGATACTTTCACTAAAACCCTTAATGTTCAATCAGTAGGTGGGGGGGTGGGGGGGGTCTAGGTTCAGATTACCCTCTAGTTAAAGTGTCAATCTGTCTCCCTTCTGCACACAGAGAGTCTTTTTTTATGCAAACTGAAGATCTGATCCTCATTTGATGTCTAGAGAAACCAGACTTCTCAGGTAACCATAGAAACGGGATTATGAAGGTTTTTGTTTCCATCTGTGATCCAGTTTAGTTTGTCATTTAACATCTTTTGTGGAACTCAGACCCCCACCCTCTGCTGCTGAATGTGACAAACCATGAAAGATGACATGTTGCAGTACCTCAAAAGACCACTGGGGGAGAAGTTTCAGAGCGGAGCTGTTAAAAAGTCAAACTTGACATAAGAGACGTTTGCACTTTCTGGTTTGGAAGTTTTTATATTATTGATTGCCCTAACCCTAAATCTAACTAACCCTAATAACCCTGAAAAGGTTTTTTTTTTTATTTCTAATCAGCTGTTTTTATTTTATTGGAGCTCAAATTGGCACATTTTAATATTACGGTTAACAGACCGTCCAATGGGAGAATGAGAACTTCCAACTCTACTTAGTCCCGCCCATTTGCTGCCCCTCCCACTTTATGCATCACCTTCACCGTGATGTCAAAAATGATCCAGTGGGAGACCCATAGTAAGGCTGCATATCCATGGCGACCGCCATTTCATCAATGTTGGTTGAAGCATCGGTTGGTTAAAGCTACCTAAAGATGCTGTTAGGCCTTGGTAATGTAAATCAGACCGTAAACAAAGGGTTGTCCATTATAACACTAACATCTGCTTTAGCTTTTATTTGTTTGTTTGTTTGATCGCAGAAGTTTTAGATGAGAAATCTGACACTTCAGCAGTTTTATATCAGTTGTTCTTTTGAAGACTTCCTTTCATTTCTTCTAGAATAATGCTAGTTTAAGGCAACACTCCTCTTCCATCAGAACAATTCGTGGATCCTCTAGCAGACTCTGCTTCCATCATAGCTCGGAAGAACCTGAGCACAGCCAGTTGCATGCTACCAGATAGTTCCAGGACTAATTTTACAGAGAACGCCGAGTGGATGGCACTCCTGTTGAAGCTACAGAAGATCTACAAAAGGTTCCAGAGTTCTGAGGGCAGATCTGAAGCCTTCCACCGTCAGATTTCTGTAGATAATCCTCCTAAGTTTGGGTCTCATACAGTCCTGTCCTGATGTGGCGACAGTGGAGTCAAAGTCCAAATGTCTGAGAGCATCAGGAGCAGAGGTTCTGACGGACCTCAGCAGGGTCTCCCACCATGGAGAAACACTGCAGCACTTGTGCTGTGCGATGCAGTCGGGCAGCATTGTGTAACTCCTGCATAATGTGGCCTCTTGTCTCTTGAACTCCACGCTAACAAATTAGGCTTTCTGCCGGCTGAGCCATCGACGGCCCACTAATGCAGATCCCACTCTCAGCTTTTATATTTGGGATGTTGTTCTGCCTCTGCGTTCCACTTCTGCGCTCTTCATCCTCACTCCTCTGAGTCCAGATGCAGATGAGGCGTGCTGGATGCCAGTCCTCTTTTTATTACGCAGATGAAGATCGGAGAAGTCTACAGACTGTAGCTGGTGGAGCTGAAACATCTTTTGTCGAAGCTCTAGTCATTTGGTAAAAATGTCAAATGTGTTCCTGCTTTTGTTCTTCTGATGACATTTGAGCTGAACATCTTGGGGATCCGGACGGTAACTTGGAAAGAAAGAAGCGTTTAAATTCCTTTAGCAGCACTGATGAAACTAAAATTGACTTAAAAACCTACTTTAAGACATGTTAGAAATCTTTTTGTCAAATATTTACATACAACAGTTTTATGATAAGTCAAGCAAAAACCTGTTTTCTGTGAGGCTCAAAGTGTTCAGCTGAATTTATTTACTGTAATGTGAAACTGGGTTAATAACTTATGGCCATCAACTGTTCATGTAATCCATTTAGATGAAAAGAGACAAACACGGCATCATACAAACACAAAAATTACATGAAATGCATTATAACTGCTTTGTTTTTACTGTCATCCTTAATTAAAAACAGCTTTCTGAATTAAAACATTTTGAAATGAAGAATGTCAAATGCATATAATTTTAAAGGTTATTAAACGTTCTTATTTTTTATGGAGTTTTAGTTTTGGCTTCATTTTCCTGTTGAATGTATTCCTTTCAGAGCCAGTTTTCATTACAGTAAACAGAAACTTAAGTCAACTAGATCAGGATTGGGCCACATCCCACTGTTGGCAGTAATTTTCCTATCCCGCCCGTCCGTCCATGCATCCATCCATTCATTTTCTGAACCCGCTGAATTCCTTTCAGGGTCACTGGGTTGCTGGAGCCTATCCCAGCAAAGGCAGAGTACACTCTGGACAGGTTGCCAATCTGTTGCAGGACCACACAGACGCACCTAGACTAATTAAGATACATCAATGAGCCTATGAAGCTCGTTTTTGGACTTTGGGAGGAACCCAGAGTGTCTAAAGAAAACCTACACATGCAGTAAGAGAACATGCAAACTCCACACAGAAAGGACTGAACTGGGATTGAACCACGGTTCGTCATAAATGCGTACAAATACTTCGTGAAACACTTACCACACACGTGACAATGGTACATTCCATTTTCCTGACATCCCTTAAGATGGACAAACAAGCTTCAAGGGAACTAACTGCAAGACACGTGTGCGCTCCCCTTAAGATGCAGCCACTCTTCTCTACGACCCTCCTCAGCCCCAGACGACCCAAAAACTGTCCGGATCAACCTCACATACGGGTGAATGTGATTAAGGCTTTATGCATAGCAGGCTAAACACAAAAACCATTGAAATTATCTAATGCAGTTAATTCATATTTCCAGAGAAGACTGCTGTTTTTTTTCTTTAAACATTGATATTTTTCCCTTCCATTTCCTCACTGAGTCTTTTTTTGTACTAAGAAACCTTTTTTTTTTTTTTTTTTTACTTTCTTAGTTTGGAGCTCTCAATTTAGTTGTTTGAGTAGACCCTTTAAGAAAGTAACAAATGTATTTAAGGGTGTATCAGACCCAGTCCCCTAAATTTGGTCCATGATGAGCAGTGAACCTTGCGTTCAGACGGCCGTCACAAGGACTTTCCTAATTTGAACCAAAGCTAGTAGCCAAAACCACATGAGTAAAGAGGTCTTCCCTTCCTGAGGAAGGGGCAAAGCAACTAGAGACAGAAATTCTGGAAGTCCAGCGCTTTGCAGTCCTTGTCGGTATGGTCCATTCAAACTTACACACTACTGAATGTGAAATAAAGCTGTTTATTATTATATTTTTATCTAAAACTTCTTATCGTATTTTCAGATTTTTATAGTCTTATATTGGTTTTTATTATTTGGCATTTACTTCTTCTCAACAGAATTTCGCTGTAGAAACACAATGACAATAAAAATCTTTGTATCTTAATAAACGTCTGTATCAACGTCAGGCTCAACACTTTTTACTCACATTTGTGGTCCAGTACAGGCATACTGCAAGGCCGTTACTGACAAGAAGCCGTCTAAGGAGGTACGCTGATAAGTGTTTATGACAAAATACATTGTCAAGAAAACAGTAAAAAGTGATGTGTGTCACGTTAAAAGTACTTTTAATGAGCCTGAATTCATCCAATCACATTTCAGTGAGTTGCCGAGTCTCATTGTTGTGGCGCTCTGACATTGTTTTGAAGAGAATTCTGTAAAGGAACTACAAGGTAGCTTTTAGGGGGGACATAACAGCAGCGCATCCCACGTAATGAGACGGAAAAGCATAAAACATGCATTTTCAGCTGTGTTAAATTAAACATTTTAACAAATGAACAGTTGGACTTTTTTTCTGTTTGTTTTCTGCGGTTCATCTGTTCCTACATTTCTACTCTGTTTACGTCGGCTACGGTGGCCCTTTTGGTTCAGTTGTTCAGCTCCAAAGACGGATTGTATTCAGACTGAAGGACCCCAGAGTGAACCGAAATGAACCAAGTCCACCTCAGAAGATTAGTCAGAGAGAGGTTCCTGGTCTTGGACCAGGGTCCACTGGAGTGAATTCAGACTGAAAATGTGTTCTGGATTATTGGGGAAACGAACTCTGGTTCACTTAAAGCAAACCAAATGTGTCCAGTCTGAATACACCCAAAGAAAAGCTGGACATGAGTCAAGAGAGAATCAAAGGTAGATGTGGAGGAGAAGATCTGGTAGTTCAACAAAATAAGACTTCCTTCAGAATAAGATATTAAAATAGAAATAATGTAAATTGTGTTTTTTGTGTACCAGATCTGGTACAGACTGGTACGGGGCGTTGGGGACCACTGGTTTGCAGAGCCTCCAGCCTTTCAAAACAGCCAAGTCCCTTTTAAAGCTGGACTTCAGAAAAGTCTAGAGTGAAAGGAACCATGTTGGAATGTTTATAGAACAACTCCTTTTACACAGCAACCTGACTAAACTTTCAAAGTAAAATAAAAAGAAGTTGTTTCCACAGTGCTGTCCTTTCTGTGCTCTGAAGTATTGAGAACATTTCATCCTAGTTTAAAAGCAGGAAACTGCAAACAAATGGAACCAAACATCTTCATCTGTCTTTCACTTATGCAGGAGTATTCTGTCTTCTGTTCATTATTTCTCTCTTCAGCTACTGTTAAATTTCAAACCTAAGAGGAAAAGCCAGGCAGCTCGGACAGAAACTTCAGCAGATGAGTGGTGCTAACATCAGGACAAAGGCCAAGGGTTTGGTTGACCAAAAAGAACAAAGAAAAGAAGAAAGAGGAAGGACCGTAGAAGGCGGAAGGAAAACCGACGCTCAGACTTTTGAAAACACAGAGGAAAGATGGTGGAAAGAAATTTCCTGTTGCGATCGATGAAGCTGATCTTCTTCCTGTGAGCCGCGGCACCGCCAGCGTGCCTCCTGTCACGCCTGTTTAACCAAACCAATTAGCCCAGCGTGACATGGCGCTGAAACCCGCCATGCGTCGATAAATCACTGTCGATGCTAATTGCAATTAAAATCTGGAGCAAACCAGGCGAGACGCCAAAGACGGCCGAAGGTATTTACTCTAAACTTTTAATGGTTACTCTGCATGGCTGTGTTTGTGTCAAAGTCGTATCAGGAGAGCTCCAAACCACTGGAGGCCTGCCTCTCATTAGTGCATGTGGACTTTACTGGCATGGAGCTCGTTTGGAGGTGAGAGGCTGGACACTTCTTCCTTCAGAACTCATCCATCTAATTAATCATCTGATAAAGAGAGGCAGAGCTCCTTCCTTGTTATCGTCCTCGCCGGACTTTATTTCAGCTTCTGAGAAGCAGAGGACTGAAAGGGTGTTTAAAACAAAAGCACCAAGTCCTCCTGCTGCAGTGCATCAATCAGCTGTGACACATATTTGCCTGTTTGAGGCAAAGTCTCTGTGCTCTGCTCCATTCTGATGCATCATCTTACAGACAAATAGATCCGTGTACGTCTTTGTCTGAGCTGGAATCTGGATCTAAACTGTACTGCTGGATAGCTCCAGTATTGCTCACTATTTTTGTTGCACTGCTAATGTTAGCTGGAGGTGTGAGGCGCTGTAAGCTAGTGGGAGAGAGTGTAAACAAAAGGATGATGGGAAATTAGAGCAGCCCGACTTTGGCCAACAGTTCCCCCCCCGTAACTCAGAGGTGAATTTCTAATGAGCTCCTGCCGCTCTGCAGAAACTATGTCCTAGAAAACAGCAGTCTTTTTTTTGTTTTGTCTAAAACCAGCATAACCATCCGCTTGGAAAGCTTTGACAACAGATCCAAAGATGATTGGAGTGGAACTTAACAAAGCTCTGGGTTGTTAATACACACATCTTCTTTCCTTTGTTACCACTTTTTCCTTTTTTTTTTATTAAAATTTTACTGCTTATAATGAAGTCAGAAAAGCTGCTTACAAACACTAAGATGCTGTATCAAATATATCCACAGATTAGAATTAAAGGTGACTAAAGCTGGATTTCTAATAATTCCTGTTCAACTGTTTTTTTTGTGAGGAGTTCTGCAATAATCACCAACAGATTGTGTTGTGGTTTCTTCTTGAATTCTGACCAGCACTGCAGGTTTCTATACCAGGATTTTGAAGTGAGTGTAGAGACACTCTAATGTGAGTCCTGTCATAGCATTAAGAAATGTAGAGTTATGTAAGAGGGTGGAGGGGGCTTTCATGCACAGGTGAACACAAACACACATGAGCAAACGCGCTAAGGCTACAGTATGACCATGTGCACACAAATGTGCACGGTTGTCCCCAAACCTCACTTATATAATGTAACTGGTTAATGTAGACCATAAACAAAAATATGTATAACTTAAAAGAAATATTAAAAAAAGAAATAAAAAAAATAAATTTAAAAATTCAGTTCAGGTGTTTTTACACCTTCATTTAAACCTAAAATCCTAAAACACATTTTTTGAACAAAATGTCCACGGGTGAACAAAACATTTGCTACCAATTAAAAAAGTTTTGGTGTTTTCACATAATTGAATAAAATCTCCACATGGAGATGAGCCAGTTGAGGTGGCTCTGGCATCGGCGTCCAGGACGCCTCCCCAGAGAGGTGTTCTGGGCATGTCCCACTGGGCGGAGACCCCGGGGAAGACTCAGGACCCGCTGGGGAGACTACGCCTCTAGGCTGGCCTGGGAACGCCTCGGGGTCCCACCAGAGGAGCTGGAGGAAGGGGCCAGGACCAGGGAAGTCTGGGCATCTTTGCTTAGACTGCTGCCCCCGCGACCCGGATAAGCGGATGGATGGATGGATGGATGGATGGATGGATGGATGGATGGATGGATGCATGGATGGATGGATGGATGGATGGATGGATGGATGGATGGATGCATGGATGGATGGATGAAATCTATTTTGGATTAAAACAATAAATTATTTGTATTTGAATCTGAAATAAGTTTTGAAATTCAGTGTCTAGATGTTGGAATGGCATACTTGGACATAAATGGTTAAAAATGGTTTCCAAACACTTTTTTCTGTTGATAGCAGGCATGAATGGGTTGGCATGTTGTTACAACAAATATTAAAATAACTTTAGTTCACTTGATTCTAAAGAAAAACATATTTAGACAGTGGTTCCAAAATAATCCCCCTTTAACCTGGGCTGAGTGGCTAAATGCTTTATCATAAACCTCTTCCCAACTCACCCTGTTCCGATCACATGTGACAAATTGAAGGAAAAAACACTTTTTTCCAAATGGCAGCCTTATCTCCATAGCATAGCATAGCTCTGTTTTGGGTTTTCTTTGCAACAAAGGGTTTTTTGTGAAGCACGCCCACATTACTAATATGTTCAGATTGTATGTAACATCGTGTTGTTGAACAATTGCAAACAATTTGTGTATTCAATTTTCACAATATCCTAGTAAAAAATGTGCTCGCAACAGGGGTTCAAATGAATCAACTAATCTGTCTCCATACTTCATTAATTGTTTTAAAATCTTACTGCAACTCCAAACTCATGGTGAACAAACACAGAGTTCAGCTTTTCAAAGTGTGCCCTCAAAGTTTGACTGCTGTACTGATCAGTGTTTTGTATCAGCTTCAGACTGAGGTTTCATCCATCTTCAAATTCAAAGGACAGGAGACTGAAAAGCAATAATAGATATGGGGGCAGCACCTCTATAGACTTCAATCAAGTGTTTATCCTTCTCATAATTGGGTTGCACTTATTCTCCACATCAAGGGGATTATCATAAAAGTAATCTGGAGCCACAACAGCACAGTCAGATGCTGCTTGAAGCTGGGGTCATCTGCTAATGTCAGCGGGGTCTATTTACAGAGCCCACTGTGTGGAGCGAAAGACCATTTGACTGATGACAAATGTTAGGCTTGGAATGCCACAGATAATGAGCAGCCTGACTTGATATCAAAAGGAAACATGTTCAGACAGAAGGATGAAACCATGCATCTGGCAAAAAGCTTCATGTACCATCATCAGTTCTGCTATTGTTTTTTACCACCAAACCGTCAACACGGCGTGGGAGGTGTGAAGCACGCTGAGCAATTATCTTTAATTGAGGCACAGAAGCACATCATTAAATGACCGATTTGTTTTTTTTCTTTTTATAACACACTCTTTTTGAAATAACCGTCTCAGCTTGTGGCATATAAAGGTTATTGCATAATGTTACTGTGACATCTCTGTACAAAGATCTACTGAATAGTCCATCATTTCATGAAACAGGTACACAGATGACTCTAGATTTCAAATCACAAAGTTTGACGTTTCTGTGAAACAAAAAGAGAAAACTAGTTAGAAAACAGATGCTGCACAGCTCTTTTTGTTCTTATATTGAAGTCCATTGGAATGCTCATTTTGCTTTGAGTAGGCATGAGCAATGGGGAGGGCAATGCCCCCACAAATGCCGTGACTGCCCCCCGAACGTTATAGCCTGAAGAAGAAATAAAAATGACAAAAACAAACGAAAAAAATAAAAATTGAATTTAAATAAACGTAAAGATGGACGGACAAAAGGCAGAAATGAAAAGTAAAATAAATAAATAAATAAAAAGATAAATACAGCCTCAATGGGGCACAAACCAGTGTCTTGCTTGTGCCTGTCCCAAGCTCGGGAAATGCACAAGGTAGTGTCGGGTAGAGCATTCAACATAAAACGTATTTGACCTATCAAATAGATCCAAGGAGAAGATAGGGTATATAGAAAGATAAACTGACAATGATAGCATGATATGACAGCTCAAACTGCACCATCTGATATTCTACCTTCACCCATTGACTGTATGTAGAGATGGACACAGCTGGGTGTGACGTCACCCATAAAATGGCTTACCTCCTGCTTCAGCGAAATGAAGCCAATTCAGTTCAGTTCATTTTTGCCGTCTGCCGCCATTTGGAGCTAGTTAACAGTGATTGGTCGTCACATTTCTAGGGCAACTAATCAAGAGCAAGCTTGTTCGAAGTAGACATCCTTTCCACTGAAAGTGGCTCAGCCAGCGGGTACCACATGCTTTTACTGAGGCATCTGATTGGTCAGTTTATAGGTTGAATAACTTGTGATAAAAAAAAAATATCACCAAAAAAAATGAATTAGAATGAAGATGTTAAGAAAAAGGTATGAGAGCAAGAATGATTACTTGACTAATAGATAAAGTAATTTTCGTGTTTATGTTTCTATAGAAGTCTATAGGATTTTGGTTTCTTGGAGTTGGAGGGTACCTCCTGCTTGGAATGCGAGAGAGGAGAGGGTTAGTCTGTCCAGTTCCTATTTCAGTCTATGCCTGCACCCCGTAATGAGGCTAGCTAAATCCGGGCAGGTTAGGAAAGCTGTACGGTGCTGTGAGCTCATATCAAAATAAAAGTTATTTGGTCTACTTCAGTCTGGCGAGGATATGACTGAAAGTTAAAAAAAGAGAAGTTAAAATGTTTACATTTATTTGTAAATTTCAAACAAGCCAGAAAAAACAGCTTAATCTGGTCCTTAAATGTGGACTCAAACTGCATTTCCATTAAACGGTTTTGCTCTACATGCTGTGAGACAACACGCCTTGGTTTTATTCGGATTTCAATTACCGCAGAATCCGTTTTTAGTCTGGCTGGGCTGGTTGCAATAAAGCAGAAAAGTATAAAAGTTAAAAAGAGAATCTAAACCTCGTTTCCACTGAGCAGTCCGGTCCAGTAAAGTCCAGTCCAGTTCAGTTTGGAATGGTCCAGGGAATTCAGGTGAGCGTTTCCCGTCAAAGTTGGACTGTCACTGAGGATGCGACAACATGAAGGTCATCCAGCAGCTAATGTTTTCTACTAAGCTTTTGATACTTTGTATATACAAGTCATTTCATTTTGTTTGAGAAAGGATTACGGGTGGCAAACAGGAATATGCTGGCGTTACTTTGGCGCTCTCTTTTGTTATAATGACCTTCCACCAATCAGCGGGTTTCAACTGTAGCTCTGCCCCAACTGGTCCATTCCATTTTTCTATGGACCTACAATGAATACGGTATAGTCTGGCTTAATGGCTCCATTTTAAAATGGAAGGACTCAAAAGACCATACTGGACTGTCCCGGGTTGGACTGTTCCGGTCAGTGTTCACACCGAATGGAATTCCAAGTGTCACGCTTGTCCAGTTTCAAAACAAGTCGATGTAGAAGGACGGCGAAAGGTCCTGCGGTGTAATTCTCTAGTTGCAGTGCGTTTTTGGCAGCATGGCAGTGTCAAAAATGATCACGCATGTCAAAGGCTATGTCCGAATTCCTACCCTAACCCCTACATCGTGCACTAATATAGTGCATTCACCATTTTGTAGTGCTGTCTGAATCTATAATTCCCAAATCCAGTGCCATAGAAATTTCCCAGAAGTCTCTGCGAAAACCAGTGTGCATCGGTGCTCACTAGATCGGCGAATATAGACCACAATGCATTGCGTCTGAACATTTTTTTCCAAAAAAAAAGGGTTTAAATGTATTTTTTTAATAAATCATCAAGGTTTTTATTTTCAGAAGACAGTGGACTTATAAATAATCGCTGCAAAATGCTCATATCAATTAGAGTTTGACTTCATGAAATCGATTACGTCATATCCCCCGATTAAAAACACTAAAAATAAAAGTAGTGAGCATGGTGTCCGAATTGCATTTAAAATTCAGGGCACTACAAAGTGCCGCACTAAATAGTTTTTTTTAGCAGTTAGGGGTTGGGGGAGGATTTGGACCCAACCAAAATTATTGGTGCGCAAAGCCTTGTTTCCAGAGTTCAATATCGGAACTTTGGTGAATATTTGGGTCCTTTAAACAAATCAAAGACTCAGCTTCGGCTCTTGACTTGTTGATGCGTCAACAAGTCGACAAGTATTTTGTACAAATACAAAATATATTGCAATATACTCAAATTTATGCTGCAAGTAATCCAAATCAACATATGTGAAAATTATGTGTATATTTAAAAACATTTAGCAATATGGACAACCTATTTCTATATATTCATTCACATATTTAAAATACATTTCCGCCTTTACAAAAATATATAGCAAAATATTAGAATTAATGTTGCAATACATGAAACTAACTCGTATTAAAACTATATAGCTAATTATATAGCTATATATATATATTATAACTAATATCTTAAAGGACAACCTATTTCTATATATTTATTCATGTGTTTTAAATAACATTTCTGAGCAAACTAATGGGATTATCCTATTTCTTCTATGTTTACTGAAATAAGTCATTCTTTTCAGAGTTAAAGAAGCTCCAAATCACATTTTGCAACTCACATTTTTTTGGATATGGCTATGGATGGACCATGTATGACTGTGTATTTATTCCTGTATTTTCAAATATAGCTGACATGTTTTTAGTTGACAAAGAATTTCTTTGGTCAAGTTCAACCCTCTACTGCACTTAAGAACTGTCTTTTTTCACTGAACAATATTGCAGTTTTTGCTGAATTAACACAGTTATAATTGTAAAACTACCATGACACATGTCCTTTACGTATCCTTTTATGTAAGTATTTGAATACTTCACACACTGTAAAGATTCTATGTAAACTTACAGTATTTTGAAGGCAGCAGTTTTGCCAGCATATTACTGTTTTTTTATACCCTGCAGCGTTCTATAAAATATTTACAATAAGGTACTGTAGATTATTTTACAGCACCTTACAGTTTTCTATAATTACAATCCATCCCAGTAGATTTACATTTCATTGTTTCAGTGTTAAACTGTCCTTTACTGTATTATTTTATGAACACAAAGCTTTATGTATATAAAAAAGAAAACAGTGTAGCTTTTCTGTGTTGTTTTACAGTAAATTACATTTCAAAACAATAGTAAACTTAAAGTTCCAGTTTAAGTACAATATGTAATGTTTTGGTTTCAACTGGAAACAGAAGTCTAAAACTATTTGTGAACAAAAGGGGGTAAAGTCCATCAGACAGTTTCTTTCCTGCAAAATAGATATTAAAATCTAAAAAGTCAATCGCGCAGTTATCAAAAACATGAATTACAATCTTCATTATTTTATTACACAGTTTTTACATCTGTATTTTTTAAACATACAGAGGTTTTAACATACCTATACTTTGCAGCAAGATAAATGACAATAAATATTTAACTTAACTTCTGAAAAAAGTAAAAATTTAACAGAAGGTTTATTGGAAACGCAGTGTTAGTAGGTTCCAGATGGCTCCACTCAGCTTCAGGAGGAAAATGCCCACAGTTGCCGTTCCTCAGACCATACACAAGAAAGGACTTCACTCTCTGCCTTTATCAATATTTTATATAGTCTGGTTTTTATAGTCTCCTAATATTTAAACCATCAACAGATCAGGTAAATAACATCATGACGTCCTGCTTCCTCAAAGCAACAATAACATTCTCAGGTTGTGGCAGAACTCTGCCTCTGGATTTTCAGAAAGAGTTGTAAAAATATCTCATATATTGACTGCTTTTTTAATGTGTCATATGCAGAGTACTTAAGTTCAACACAATCTGCTCTTTAAGAACATTAGTTTCTGCTGTTGGCTGCCTGAAGATCAGTGGTTTTAGTCATCTTTCACTGTATTGATTTAACATCTAAAAATATACTTAAGCTTGGGTTATTAAAGTCCCACCCCCATCATCTTTTGATCTATTGTTAAAGCATTCCCAGTGTCTTTTAATTATGTATTGGAGCTATCCAGCCGTAACAGTTTAGATCCAGGAGGAAAACTAAGACCTTCATGGATCCATTTGTCAGACAGTGGATGATCAGAATGGAGCAGAGCGGGCAGCGTGTGGCTCGCCAATTGTACTTAGTAACAACTAACAGCATTTTGGTCTGATCTTCTGGACTCACCACGAATTGAATAAAGAAATACTCAGAAACACAGTTATAATCTTAATTTTCTTTAAATATGTCCTCCATTATGAGAAAAGTGCTACAAGAATGTTTGAAGAACCATTTTTATTGTAATGAGTCTTTTATTGGTCAAAGCAGAGAAAAAATATAGGGACTTGAAATGACTTAAAGGGGTTCGGTAAAAGACATGGGCTTAAGCTAAGTGAAACTTTTTAGGAAAGTTTGGGAGCTTGAAAAGGAAATATGATAAGATTGGTTGGGTCCCTCATGACTTGTTCTACCTTAATGTACTCTTTTGTCTTTACAGATTTCAGCCACAACATATTTCTGTTATTGTAAAGTCTAAAAACAGGTCACTTTCTAAAGTATTTGCATCCGGTTTGAAGCTCAAGAGAAGAAACGTAACTTAGTTCAAGATAGTACATTCTGGCCGACCCTGGCAATAGATGAGCCTGAAATTGACCTCCAGCTGGACAAAGCTAGTTCTTCACTCATCCCAAGGATAGTGCTTTATATCAACTCAAGTGTCAGAGGTGCTGACAGCATGCTGTGCATGGCGTGATGTCGCTGGTCTCATTGTGTCAACAGGAGTCACCCAGATGCTCCCGGATATGCTGAAGTACTTTGAGGCTCTCTGCAGCTTTATCTGGATCAATGCGATGCTGTAAGAGCTTTCTTTGATATTTTTGGATGAGGCCTGGAAGTTAAGCAGAATGCATGACTCATATCCTCGCAGCCCGTGCTCTTGATGTTTGCTCTCCACGCATGATGTAAGGAAAAACACGTTTTTTTTCTTCTTTTTCTGCTGCAGAGGCTCATCTCCACAGCTGAGGTTAAAAAAAAAAAAAAGATAACGAGGAACACGAGGAAACTCGTCCCAACGGGGACCACGCCGCTGAGAGCAATCTGAAATCTTCAGTCACTGCTCCAACTCTCACACCCTCTGCCTCTGAAGAGTTGGTACGCTCAGATGCGCCCCGGATTACCAACCAAGTCACCGTGAAGTGGGACACATGTGGCTGATTGAGGAGCAAGCACTTTTCCTCTCTGATGAGAGCAAGCAGGTCTGCTGTGCTGCTGTCCTCAAACGCGCCTCCTCCTCCTCCTCCTCATGCTGCTCCTCCCCCTGAGCTTCATCCCACTCCTCCACCTCCTTCACCTCTTGTTAAATGTTCTTCAGGACTCAGAGGCAGCGTGAGGCTTCCGTCTGTGTGATGTCCTGATTACGGCTGCTGGGATGTAGGCGAGGATTAAAGGAGCGCTTCCCTCACTTCCTCAACTGTGGACTTATTAAAACTTTCCTTTCCTCTTTAGTGAACGTCTACCTGACCACTTGGAAGGAGGAGCAGTCTGACAGCGACCCAGACCGGCTGTTCTGCTCCTCATCTTCTCTCAGAAAGCTGGAGCTCTCAGGAGCAGCAGGAAGCCACGCCGCTGACAAACTTCTCCCGATGCGAGAGCCTCACTCATCGCAAAGCGAGGAGCATAATAAGCTCTGCCATGACCTACCTGTGTTTGAAGAGAGTGTTTTTCACGTCGCTGGAGAGGAGGGCACAGAGCGAAGGACGCTGTGAGGCGCTGTGAGGCGGAGAGGGCGCCGTGTTTGGCCGACGCCACACAGGGTGAGTGTGAATCCTGTTTGATGTGGCTGTTATGGCAGCGAATGAGACAGTGATCATCAGCAGCTGCCAGACTGACCCGCTCTACTGTCCTGTGAAATCACATTAAAAATTCCAACATGATGAAATTTTTAGAACTGAACGTGAAAAGCAGCCAAGAGTTGTGAGGAAGAGGAGCTGTGTTCATCAGCTGTCACCACAGAGCCTGTACTCACAACTCTGACGCACAGATTGTTGACTTTTGATGGAGTGTCCTTGTGTTCAGCACGACGCAAAGCAAAAGGAGGCTTTCATTTCAGACACTAAACTTCTCAGACTTAACAACTTTTTCCAGGGTTTTCCAATGTGGGGTGTCTGATCTAATGAAGTAAAATGCAAATCTATATATCGAAAGGGGTATTTCAAAATAAAAGCCCGGGCAACTTCAAATTCTTAAACAATAGTTTCAAAGAATGGAGACCTAGGCAAAATATAATTGAAGAAAATAAACTAAGATAAATAAAGAATAAAATGGAGAAAACAGTTATTTAAATCATTAGTTAAGGAGTGGATGAAGCAAAGCTGAGTAATGCTTATGTAGACAAAATACTTATCTAGCTACAATGCTACTAGCTAAATTAATTCATCAATTGGAGCTTAAAAGGTCTATTACATTTGAATAATTACTAAACAATAATTATTAAATATGCTTAGTTATCTTGAGAATAAAGTAGCAAAAGTAGGGCTGCACGATATGAGGAAAACTCGCAATATGCGATATTAGTGATCAATATTGCGATAGCGGTATAATTTGCGGTATATAAACAAATAAAAAAATAACCAAAAACATCATTCCCATTTTATTGCAACAGTTTAAAAATTATACTCCAAATGACCCTCGTCGACATAGGAGACAAACATCTAACATAATAGGCCTCTATCCAATTGGTAAACAACGTTAAGGCGTCCATCGGACTGGTCAAATGTATAAAGGGATTTATTCGATTTGTTAAATTCTTCAAGCTGCCATAAGGGTTGTTTTAACACATTTAAGGTTTACAATGTATTGCGATTTTCGCCGTCTTTTGCGATATGCATATTGCAGAGCTGAATATTGCGATAACGATAAATTTGCGGTATATTGTGCAGGCCTAAGCAAAAGGAATTAACCCTTGAACACAGGGCTTTAGCTCTAGCGTCAACTCTCTTTGAATTACCATAACTCTGATGCCGTAATTCCAATGAAGCTGAGAAAAGCAGCTTTACATTGATATGCTACACTGTACAATAGCAACGCTGCTTTTCTCAGCTTCAGAATCCAATGAACTAATAATGTAATAATGTAAACAGACAAAGAGTTACAGTAATTTAAAGAGCGTATTGTTCACCGGGGACAGCTCTAGTGTTAAAGTCACACTTGAATCATCTTTTAATCTATTGTAAAAGTTTTTTTTTAAGTATGAGTATGCCATTTTTAGCCTAAATTATAAAAATGTATGGTTTTCTGAAACATAGTTTCTGCAGAGCGGCAGAAGTTTATTAATAATTCACCTCTGAATTGTGGCGAGTACCGTTGGCACATTTTGTTGACACTCTCTCCCGTTAGCTTACAGCCCCTCACACTCACCAGCCTAACATTACTGGCCCAACAAAAATGGTGAGCAGTATTGGAGTTACCGAAACAATTTAGATCCAGATTCCAGCTCAGACGAGGAAAACAAAGACGAACATGGATCTATTGGTCTGCAGGTGGATGCATCAGAATGGAGCAGAGCGGAGAGACTTGTAGTTTGTACCCAACTACAAGCTTTTTCAAATGTTATCATAATGTCTGCTCCTGATTCACAATGATTTGAATAAAAAATTAAAGAAAAAGCAACTCAAGTTTTAATCTTAATTTTCTTGATAAACGTCCCATCATGAGAAAAATACCACAAGACAAAGAAATGGTAAAACGAAATTACGTTTGGAGCATCGACAATCATCCTAATTATTTCAAAGTGGGGGAAAAAACTCTGATTCATCGAGTATATACCCAACAAATAAATACTGTTATAATAATAATAATAACAATAATAATAATAATAAAGTTAAAAACACCAATGACACTTTCTGCATTGGAGGTGGTTTTTAAAGGGTTAAATGCTGCTGATAACAATGCTAACCTTAGTGTAAATATGAATGTTATTTTTTAACTAAAGCAAGTAAAACAAATAAACAGAAAAACAAATATTGCTAAATAGTAGGCAAAAATGATCTAAAAGACACGAGACAAAAGTAAACTTAGCTAAAAGTGGAACGCGGAATGCTAACATCCAATCGTGAAAATGTTATAGAATGAGAAAAATGAAAATCCAGTTTTATTCAAAGGATGGAGTTTTTTGATGGTTTGATGGATTGTTAAAGTTTAACTCAACAAAATGTGAAATTTCTCAAAAATGTCACAAGACAATAATACAACCTGAATTAATAAATTAAAGAAGATTTATTCCACTGAATTGCTCAAAACTGGCTAATCTCTAAGGATGAAAAAAGTAAAAAACAAAAAACAAAACTAAATTAAGTGTAGAGAGAAGCCTTGTGTTAATACATCGTTGGAATGGTGACCTCGTGCTTTTTGACTTTACTTTCAATGATAAAAAAGGAATATACGTCAACGTTTTGCATGAAGCTAAAATTGATCAAACTAACTGTCCAAACTTTTATATTATTATTATTATATAATATTTGAGTTCATAAACCACCTGCGTATATTGATGAGACATGCCCAGAGCTATCATGAAGTACTTCACAAAGGTAAAAAATGTATTAAGAAAAAGGGACATTTGTAAAATTGGCATTAAAACTCTTTTTGAACAGGTGCCGTAGGTGTAGGTGATTAATCAAGTGTTACTCTGTTAGAGTGAGTACATTCTGTTTCTCCCTCGTAAGTCAGTGGCTTTGCAGGAAAACCGAATTACGAAATGACCGTAAGTGAAAAGTGGCGGTGTGAAAGGACGTAAGCAGTCTGATGCACCTGCAGCTTTATTTAGCCTGGCTGTGTCCTCTGCTGGCTGCATCTCCATCATCACTTCCAGGGAAACGAGCCAGGCATCTAGAAAGATTCCGTTTCTAATTCTGACCCTCTGTGTGGTTCAGGACTGACCTCATTCCTCCGCATTACTCCGACCTGCCAGGATTTCATGACTAATCAAGTATCCACAGCCACACCCGGAAAACACAGCTTAAGAGGATGATTGGGAGCATCCATCTCCGTTAGAAACCCGTCTTTGTGTTCGTCAATTCGGTTAGCTAAACCACCGAAGCTTTAATGACATTTCCTTTGTTTTATTATGATTGAGCCTTGATAGGTGCCTATTAGTGGCCTTGGTGAACCACTGCTGCGGGGGAGGAGGATTGATCTTTGCTTTAATGTGTACAGATGCGTTTTCACTCTCAGTCTGACAAAAACATCAAGGACGCCTAAACAACGAGAGAGCAGTGTGAGTGAAAAGATCAAATAAACATCTAAGTCACTTTTTGGCATCCCAGTAAGTAGGGAATTTGCAAAATGATACTAATGTGAATATGTTGTACCATAGCAACCATTACAGTTATTGTATGTCTCGAGTTGATAAATGTGTCTTATGTTGCTACAACAAATTACATTTTCTCACGTTCACCTTAGCAAGCACTGTGTGTTTCTCAAAAATGGTCCAAAAGTTTGATAACTGACTCCAACCTTGTAAGTGTAAATCCCACCGGCAAGTTCAGATGTTAGACAAAAAAAGGGAGGGCCCTTTTCAAAGGTCAAAGGTGACATCAACAACAGAGTTTTTCTCCTGACAAAGAAACAGAACCTGAAAAGAGGAGACATGAAATCTGAAAGAATGTGTGTCAAACGCCAAACATGTTTGTGGTCGTCATTGACCGTTCCTTTGTGGAGGCCACAGGTCTGAACCAGCACAACTTCTCAGCCGTTCTCGTAAATCTTACAAATATTCCAAACAGCGAAGGTCTCGTCCTTGAAAAGCTGTGGCGGCGAGGCTTTCTGACTTCGCAGCTCCAACAGGCGCTGCTAAAAGCACTCGGGACAAAAAGAGCGGCGGCATAAGAGCCATCGATGAGACCACAAAGCACGACCTCAGACTCAAAATAAACAGCTTGTTTGCATAATTCCCTGCCGGGGCTTCATTTCCACCGTTAACCCACCACGACTGAGCTTCACAGGTTTTCCCAAACAGTCGGGAAATGCGCTTCTTTAATATTCCATAGGTATGGTAAAGCAGAAGCAATGGAAGCGATCGTCTCCATCATGCATGTGACGATGAGGTGAAACAGCCTGAGAGCAGTGAGTCAGTCTGACTGCATGCAGATGCTTTTGTCCACATCAAGAGGAGAAATTCTTAGCGTGAATTTGAATGGAGAGCCTGCATAAACTCTGTGGACAAACAGTCATAAGTTTGGAGGGAAACGGGATGGACGGGAGGACTACAGCTCCCATGATTCACATGTAAACACGTCTCGTTTTGCTGTGAATGTGGATAGAAAACTATGTTCACTTAGCAGCACTACTCTAGTGAGACATTTTGGAAAACTATTGGATTCTCTCCACCACATCCAAATCACTTTTGCCTGTCAAGTCGCTTGGTCTCATGTCGAAAACCCATCCCCTATTTTCTTACG
Source organism: Oryzias sinensis (assembly GCA_037389245.1). Classification (NCBI taxonomy): domain Eukaryota; kingdom Metazoa; phylum Chordata; class Actinopteri; order Beloniformes; family Adrianichthyidae; genus Oryzias; species Oryzias sinensis. The sequence goes on along the minus strand of CM074509.1, from coordinate 16,942,143 downwards.
ACAACTGCTCTGCCTGCTAAATGGACCCCCCCCCCCCCCAAAAGCTAGCAAAGATGACAAAAAACAGTCTGTGAGGAAAGACAAGAAGAGTCAACAACAGAAAAATGTTAAAAACAGCATTTTCATCACAGTGGGTCTTTAACACCATTGTTTTCTTCAACCGTTTACACAGTTATGCAATTACCCAGGTTTGCACTGATATGCAACGCTTTACTAACATTAAGTTTTGCTTACAGGATCAAAGTAAATAAGCTGATTCAGTCGCAAAGAAAAGCAGTTCTGCGCTGATATTTCACTACCATTAGGAGGCCAAAGCTCCCAGCTTTCAGCCTATGTTGGAACTACGTCAATAGTATAAACAGTTGTAGAGTTACAATAGGTAAAAAATCATGTTATTTTCTGTCCGCTGGCGACATCGGCAGTATTAAAGGCATAAAGGGCATTATCGCTTCTGACTCCTCCCTCCCACAGGAGGTGTAGTTCTGCTCTCAACCTCACTGTCCCTTGCTCGTCTGTTGGCTGAGACGCCTGGAACACGCCGCGGGGGCCGCTGGGAACCTAACAACACCGTCCTTGGATGTAGCAGAAGCTCCATCAACGGTGAGAAGAGGAAATTCCTGATTTCATGTCTGCCTTAACCACCCAGGAAAATGAATTCCTGAGGCGTTTCGTTCCATTACACTTCTTCAGGGGAGCACCAGCCTCCCGCTGACCAATGTAGGCGGAACACAGATGAGAGGAGCAAGGGAAAGCGCTCACAGGAGCACCTTAGGAGTTTACGCCGCAACGGGAGCTTAGAGGGTGGAGGTGCAACCACAGCTCTGCAGCGACTCAAGAAAAACCAAGGACGTGGAAACAGCACAAAAACACGGTCCTGGTTCCACAATGTTCCTGCTTCACTGAACACGTTCCAACAGAAAATCTGCTTTGATGAAATTTATGAGCCAATTAATTCCAACAGCGATCACCCAAGATGAAGCTCCGCTCTAATGAGACGGCCCTCAAGAGGCTCTGAAAAAAATGAAACGTCTACAGCCAGACAGCAGCGTCCAAACACAGCAATTAAAGGCCCCCAACTGTACGTCCACCTAATTAGAGAGCAGCTTCACAACGCAGAGGAGTCTTCCTCACTCCTTCCTCCTCCTTCTTACCTGCTGACTCCAGCAGCACATGGTAGTCCTCTCCTCTGCGAGTGGGCATGTCCTCCTCCCGCTCCACCCTCTCGGACTCCTTGTAGCGATCCCAGTTGGACTCCAGCTTCCTCCTGGAGAACACCTCCTGTCGCTCCTCCTCCAGATCAAACCCGTCATCCTGGTCCTGAGAGAAAAGAGGAAAACACTGAAAAGAATACTAAAACCAGATCTGTTGATCTGCTGCATGTTAGGCTCCTGTTCCAAAATCGCTGCAATCAGATGGAATCAGTTTCCTTGTGTGTTTCTTTTGTTTGTTTTACTTGTCCTGTCCAACAGCTGAGCAGACAGATGAGAGCTGCAGGTCTCTTGTGTTGGACATACTTTACTGTTACAATGGGGTTTATGAATCTTCTGACACACAAGGTGTATATTTGAATAAACCCCTTTTGTAATTTAGGCTAGGGCTGCACGATATGAGGAAAACTTGCGATATGCGATATTAGTGATCAATATCGATAAATTTGCGGTAAATAAACAAATAGAAAAATAAACAAAAACATCATTCCTATTTCTTTGCAACAGTTTAAAAATTATACTCCAAATGACCCTCATCGACATGGGGGACAAACATCTAACATAATAGGCCTCCATCTGATTGGTCAACAATGGGAAGGCGTCCATCTGATTGGTCAAAGCATTCTTCCTCTTTCGGCTTTTCCCATCAGGGGTCGCCACAGCGAACAAGTCGCATGGTAAACTTGGCAATGTTTTACGCCGGATGCCCTTCCTGACGCAACCTTCTCAAAGCAACCGGGCTTGGGACCGGCACAGAAGTAGAGAAGGGAACAGGGAGCAGCCCGGATTCAAACCCAGGTTTCACGGACGGAAGACACTGCAAACCAGCACGAGCTAAACCGGCTCATAAAAGGATTTATTTGATTCGTTAAAGGCTTCAAGCTGCTAGAAGATTGTTATAACACATTTTGGGTTTGCGATTTATTGCGATATTCGCCGTCTTTTGCGATATGCATATTGCAGAGCTGGATATTGCGATAACGATAAATTTGCGGTATATTGTGCAGGCCTAATTTAGGCTAACCTTTATTTATATTAATTATTTTTATTTTAGTTTTTGCTGGACCGGATGGAAAAGAAAAGGAGGGAAGAAGAGAGAGGGATGTTAGAGATGGGGGGGAGCATTAAGGAAATAGGAGGAGGATTAAAGGGGGGTAGGATCATGAAGCATTAAGTTGTTGTAAGTTTATAATCATTACTGTCAGGTGTAAATGTTAGTCTAAAAGGGCCGTAACTCTTGTGTGTTTTTAACAACTTTGTCCCTCTTAACCGTAAATCCCCTTTAATGAATCAATCATGACCACACGGTGGTTAATCCCTGCTGTTTCTTTAATATCTGCCTAAAAATAGCAAACCTTCATCTTCAATGCTCTCACTGATGGAAAGAGGGTGTTACCCTTAATCTGGCCATAGATGCCTCCATTTGTTCCTTCCTTCATACAGATCAGGTGTCTCCTGTCCTCTTTGCAGAAAATCAGCCCCAAATCATGATGCTTCCAACCCCATGCTTCACAGTGCAGTTCTTGGGATGCAGCTCATCGTTTTTCCACCTCTAAACATAGCGAGTGACGTTTATTCCAAAGAGTCCCATTCTGGTTTCATCATGACAACGTCGGTTGCGTCCTCATAGATTCAATGCTACCATAGCAACAGAGGCTTCTATGGTCATAAAGGTTGCTATGTTAGAAAACTGCAATGTTTAGCAGTCACTAAAGCAAGCTGCGTTGCTACAATGGCAACCTTCATGTCCATAGCAATGTTACGTTACCATAGCAACGTGACATTACCACTTTGTTAGCAACAAGTTTTATTGGTATGATAACACACTGTGTTCCAGCTGGCTACATGTCATTGACCAGTTCCCCAGTTTAGTTCTGGACTCTTTCCTCACCCTTATCTTGATCATTTGGGCCCCGCCAGTTGAGATCTGTCATGGAGCTCCAGGTGAGGGAACCTTATTAGTGATCTAGTATTTCTTCCATTTTCCAATATTTGCTCCAACAGTTGAAGTCTTCTCATCAAGATGCTGGATTGATTCATCCCAGTGAACTATTTTATTCTTGGTGTCCTTTGACAGCTCTTTGGTCATGGAGGAGAGGCAGCAATCTGACTGTTTAAGGGTGTGGACGGGTTTCTTTCTACAAATAACCTGTTCCAACAGGTGATACTAATACAGGTAACCGATGGAGGAAAGAAGAGGTTCTTACAAGTAAAGTGCATATTTATTTTCTGCTCCATTATAAAAATAAGTTTTAACAAATAAATAAAACAATGGGGATTTCCTGGGGATTTTTTTTACATTCTGTCTTTCACAGTTGAAGTGTTTCTATGATGAAGATTAAAGACTAAACTCAGCTTGGACAACTTTCAGAATCAGCTATTAAAATACTTTTTGCCACACACATTTTAATATGTTTTAAAGTATTTTTTAACTCTAAAAACCCACTTAAAATGCTTTTCTTGCCTGAATTTAAAGCTCTAATAGTTTTATTCAAAGGAGTGTCTCATGAATCATTAGACACTATTTTTTTTTTCCGGTTCCGGGTTACAGCACAGGACGCGTGTGTGTGGCTCTCTGTGGCTATACAACTATCTTCTATCTACAAACGACCTAAAAAGTTGATTTTCTCCAAAAAAAAGAGAGCTGACCATGGCCCCTAAGAAAAGCCAGGAATACGAAGACCTTAAAAAGACTCTTGATGATATTCAGGCGACGCTTTATCCGTTTATGGAACAAGGGAAGGCTGAGCTAAAACCGCTTACAGTGCTATTGGAAGAATTCATAAGGCTCCGCGTTAAAAATGAGCAACGAGATAACCGGGTCGACACTCTGGAGAAAAGACTGGACGATGTGGAACAACAAGTAAGGATGAATAATATTCTCACTGGATTACCGACCAAACCCCGGGCTAAGCTAAATGCAGCAGGAGCTAGCATTACTAATGCTTATAGCGCTAGCATTGCTAGCAGTTCTGAAACGGAAGGCTGTGGCGAGACTCTGGATCTCCAAGTGAAATCATTTCTCACGTCTAAAGGGATTTCCCTGGATCTAAACACCATTGAGACCTGCCACGTGCTCCCCAGGAGAAAGGAGACGGATAAACCAGCGACCCTCATCAGGTTTGTGAATCAAAAACACAAGCTAGCTCTGATGAACCAAAGGAGGAATCTCAAACGATCTACTGTTTATCTGAACGACCATTTGACCAGAAGGAATGCTGAAATCGCAAAACATGCCAAGCATGCAGAAGCAGATTGAGAACACTTGGGTTAAAGGCTGCAGGATTTATGTCAAACCACTCGGTCCACCGGACCGGGCCAAGGTTCTGGTTGTGAACACCATGAAAGACTTTGAGAAGTGCTTGATTACGGTCATCTGAAACAACATGCAGTAAATCAAAGAGCCAAATAATTTCAAGAAATATAACTCCTGGATTCATCATTTCCTCCATAAGTCTGAAGTGACCTGATTATCAACAAATATCTGACGTGCAGACAACTTGACCTAAACTCTTAGGCGCCGCTGTTATCAGCTGAAGAAGGATATGGACCTCTGTCTAATGTCTGCAGACATAACATGGAAGGGAACTATAAGCTTTGTTTTAAACCGAGAAAAACAGCTGTTAATCAGCAGAAGAAGGAATATCAGCCTTGGTCTTTCGACAAATATGGACCCTTTTTTACTTTTTATTTTTTACTTCATAGCATTACTTTGCAATAAAAAAGGAAGAAAAAATAAATAAATAAATAAAAATACAAAAAAATAATAAAACAAATGATTAATCAATTATTTAAAATTGTCAAATTGATTGAATTTTAATTATATTAATACTTCATTGCCATGTTGATTTCAAAAAGTTTTTTTTTACAAAATAATTTAAGTAATTCATCTTTATCATGTGTTTCAAAGTGTTTCAAATTGATTCAAAAATGTAACATAATTTTGCACATGTTTTTTAACTTTTGATACTTCATGAAATTTTGCTATAAAAATCTCTGAAACAGTTGTGTATTTTACTGATATAGTATTATATTTTAATCATATGAATGACTTTTATAAGTAACATAATCTGCATATATTTTAGATGACTGATCTGCATTTGCCATGTTGATTTCTGAAACAGTTATTTTTACATTACAATTAAGTAATTCATCTTTGTGATGTGCTTTATTGATACTTTACGATTCTTAATTTCTGTCTGATGAAAGTTATGAACCGGATATTGATAAATCATGTCATAAAATGGTTATAGTATAACGGGGTGGGATTATATAAGTTCGCATCCTTCCACTACCTTTCAAGCAATATTTATTAATATGCCTAATTATCTTAAGTTTGATTAGTTACTGTATGAATGTATAACTGATGATTATATTGCTTTTGTGTATCCTTTCTATTTGATTGCTTGAAATAAACCATTTCAAATCAAAGAATTCAAATCAAATCTTCATAAAGATGTTCCTGCTGGTATCTTAATACCAGCAGGAACATTTCCGTTTTGAAAGCATGGAAAGATGTTTTTTCATGTTCCTCCACAAAACTCTTTTTTTCACCTATTCATCAAACACCACATAGGATGCGCCAAAGGAGATATTCATGATTGCAATCATCAAGCCCCTATGTACCACAAGGTATTTTTATGATTGCAATCAAGGGGCTCCTATTGTTTCTCATCTAACTCTGTGTCATTTCACTGAGCATTCCTCTGGAAATTAAACTCAAGAATGTCATGTCAAGGCAAGAATCTGCAGCTGCCTCCTAAGCTAAAGTGCACTGGAGACATTTAACTTCTTGTTCCTAGTTGTACGTCAGAGGAATTGAGGAAGGCTGCTTCAACAATCATACAAAAAGTATTTGTTAACCGGATACAGTCTTTATTTTGTAACTTTTAGAAAGCCGAATTAAAGAGTTAAAAAAAACGAAAGCAGAAATATTAAAAACCACAGTGTGCTTTCGTCCACTAAAGCAAAGGGCGCGATTTTTGAACACTTTCAAGTTTGGCACAGAGGCTACTTGCTTACCGCTGGAGCAGGAAAGCCCGCTGCGGAACCGCTTCCTCCACGACCGCGACCCCGGTGATGGTCCCGTTTCCCGCGGCCTCGGTGGGAGCCTCCTCTTCCCCGGCCTCGGTGATCACCTTGAACCCCATCGGCGTCTTGGCCCCCGCGTCCACCTCTCCTCCAGCCGCCGCCTCGGCCTCTGCTCATTTTACCCTCCATGCAGAACTCGCCGCCGATGACGGACTGTTTAGAAAGTGACACCCGTGGCTGTTTTCCTGCTTGGTGTTACATCGAATATTGTCCCTCAAGACCAAAAGTATAGATGTGAAATTAAAAATGAATTTTGACTGAATACTATTTGTGACATTTCATATTTTGAAGTGTGCTCATAAAGTCACCATTTTACTCTCAGCATCATTTATACTTTTTAGGTGTTTTTGTGTATCTTAAGTTTTAGTACATTAATATTGTATTATGTTTTAGAGGTAAAAAGAGAATTTGGTGTGAAAACTTCAAAATTCCCAATTCAAAAATCAAGAAGGCTGTGTCAATAATATTTGATTTTGATTGTATTGATTTGTTTCAAGCATTGTAGACAAAGCAATAAAGAATTTACACATATTTATCAAACTCATTACAGAAATGATGAAATGCATAGATTAAAAAGACAGAAAATAAAACAAAACGAAAACATCACTTGAATCACATTTGCTTAATTAAATACAGTGATCATTAACTGAAGTATAAGTAGAATTTGATTTATTGCTTGAAAAGGAGTGGGAAGAAGCAAGCTTATATAATCCCACCCCTACTGAGTTCATTCATTTGATAGTTTTACATTGTTTTAAATCCGGTTCTGATCAGATAGATGCTCTTGAAATAACAAAATCCAGTGCCTAGAAATGATTGATGATCTTCAGAAAACATTCATTCATGATTTCAGTAAACAGTAACGGTACGGATATGTAATAATCATTGATTATCATTAGAACACATGATAACATTAAACCAGTAATTATTGCTACACATTGCAGATCGAGTAAACAAAATCAATAGCTTATTGATTGTAATTCAAACATTTCAGTAATCATTATTGCACATTACAATGTAACACTCATTGATTGTAATTAAAATAGCTTTGATTATTTCACCACAATCAAGTTCACACATGTATTTGGAATTATTCAAACACGTTTTGATCCTTAAATCCTCTTATCTTCATATCCTGAGATAAGAGTTTCTTTATACCTTTTCTTGAATATTTTAACATTTCTTGAGCTCATTACTTAAACCGTTCCAAAGTTTAGTGTCACACACCGACACACAGAAACTTTTCTTTGTGGTTCTTATCAATTTGATCTTGAAGTTCCTACATCCCCTCAGTCTGTAGCCTCCTTCATTTTCTAAAAACACAACAATTTAAACATTTTTTTATTTATCTAATTTCAGTGAAGCTTTGCATGAAAGTGACATTTTTTTCTGACCAGAAAAAACTACATGACTGACGTCAATAAAACGTGATTGTGTGGTGCCACAAAGGGATCTGACAAACTTAAAGGAAATCTTCTCCTTTTAATATTTGAGGATCTGAAGAATGCAAATCAGTTTCAAAAATGTATCAAAAATACCTTCTGGACTGGGAGACTCTTGTGGTAGTGAAGTAATTTTAAGAAGTGTTTTTGTCTTCTTTCTTTTTTTCTTTAGGTTCTATCAATTTATAGGTGAAATAAGCCTTGGCTTCACCCGACACCTTTTTCGGTTAATTTTGTTCGACGTTTATGTTGATGTTGTGAGTTTGTGTGTTTAACATAACCGAAATAAATGTCTCTCTCTCAAATATGACCACTGCCCTCTTTCTTGTTTTTCAGGAGGACACCTCGCTGCTCATGGAGCCTCAGAGCATCTCTTCTCATCTGTCGCAGTGACTCGTAGGGCAGCAGGATGAACAGCTCCTCTGGTAACAGTACCCACGTACAGACGCACAGCCTCTGGGAGGTCATAACCATTGCCACGGTGTCGGCCATCGTCAGCTTGATTACCATCATTGGAAACATGCTGGTCATGCTGTCCTTCAAGGTGAACAGCCAGCTGAAGACTGTTAACAACTATTATCTTCTGAGTTTAGCCTTCGCAGACCTCATTATTGGAGTGTTGTCCATGAACCTGTACACCACGTACATCCTGATGGGCTACTGGTCCTTGGGGAACCTGGCATGTGATCTCTGGCTAGCGGTGGATTATGTCGCAAGCAACGCTTCTGTCATGAACCTCCTAGTTATCAGCTTTGACAGATACTTCTCTATAACGAGGCCGCTGACCTACAGAGCTAAGAGGACACCAAAGAGAGCTGCCATCATGATCGGCCTGGCATGGCTCATCTCGTTTGTGCTTTGGGCACCACCCATTCTCTGCTGGCAGTATTTCGTAGGAGAGAGGAAAGTGCCAACTGACCAGTGCCAAATCCAGTTCTTGACCGAGCCTGTGATCACCTTTGGGACAGCCATCGCTGCTTTCTACATCCCCGTGTCTGTGATGACTATTCTCTACTGCCGGATCTACAAAGAGACCCAGAAACGGACAAAAGATCTGGCAGAGTTGCAGGGGCTCACCACAGGTCATGTTCCAGATGGAACCAAACCCCAAAAGACCATCATCCACTCCTGTTTTCGTTTCACCAGAGACAGGAGGAACCAGAACCAGGCCTCCTGGTCTTCGTCCAATCAAAGCAACGCCACCAGAACTACCAGCAGGTCGGATGACAGCTGGGCAAAAGTTGACCAGATCACCTCCTTGAACAGCTATACATCATCAGAAGAGGAGGAGCACCATATTTCTAAAGACACCCCACAAGGCTCGTTCAAAGAGCAACAAGGACAAAGCAGTACAAACGGGCAGGCTCCTGACCTCACAGAAGATCAATACTTTTCCAGTCCTCAGAAGAAAAGCCAGAGGAAGTCCATCTCTTATAAATTCAAGCCTGGCTCAAAGGGAAAAAGCCCAGCAAGCCCAGCCCCGCATCCTCCTGAGCAGCTCGAAAAAAATGCCTCCCCCTCCTCCAGCACCTCAAAACCCATGGACACTGCCCTAAAGAACCAGATCACCAAGAGGAAGAGGATGGTCCTAGTTAAGGAGAAAAAAGCTGCGCAAACTCTGAGTGCCATCCTCCTTGCATTCATCCTGACTTGGACACCGTACAACATCATGGTGCTCATCTCCACCTTCTGTGCTGATTGCATTCCCACCTCCCTGTGGCACCTGGGGTACTGGCTGTGCTACGTCAACAGCACCATCAACCCCATGTGCTACGCTCTGTGCAACAAGACCTTCCAGAAGACCTTTCGCATGCTGCTGCTCTGCCAGTGGAGGGCAAGGAGGAGAGGCGAGGACAAGCTGTACTGGAGCGGAGCAAACCCCAACAACAAAGTGACCTGAAGCTTCTGGGCTCACGGTGTTTGTTGGTGAAAATAATCAATGGAACCTTGAGTTCCTTTACAGTCAGAGCTGAAGAGCAGAGGTGTTACAAGTTTCTTGGTTGCAAAATCAAATTAGCAGTTTTCAAAAGATTTCAAAGAAATTTTGAAGGTGTAAAAACAATTACTATGAAGCTGGTAGTTCTTGTTGATGACTACATTGCAGGTCTTTAGTAATGAGCAGGAAAATAAGTGAAAGGAAAAGAAAGATGTATCTGTGTTGGCAACATACATCTATTGACTACATATGAGAACTTGATTCAGGGACCCCTGCCCCTGGTGTTCCAAACAAGAAGTACCCACTGGATCCAAAAAACCTAAATCCCACAGACTTCGATATTACTCAATCATTCTATTTGTCAGAATAATCATTCTTGCTCTGATACCTTTCTTATTCTTGTTTCTAAAAATTATTTTTCCCCATATTTTTTCTGTAGTTTTAAGTTATTCAGGTTATAAACTGACCAATCAGATGGCTCAACAAAAGCACGTGTTCTCCTGTGAAACGTCCAAAATGTTTGATTGACAGATTCTCTCTGAGTAGGGGTGTGGCCTTACAACAAGCTCACTCCTGATTGGTGGGAGTGGTTGCCATAGAAACAAGCAATCAGACTATTCACGGTTTACTGACAATATGTGGTTCCAACATGGCGGCTTCCATATCGCGAGTGAATGGACTTCCTTTCACTGCACCTGGAAGCCATGAGTGACATTACACTGACTATTTCCAGTTCTCATATACAGTCAAGAAATGCATTATAAGTTGTAGTTTTTCCTTATTCCATGCCACAAACGGTTTGTTTCTGAGGTTTGCCAAACATTTTTCCCAACCATCAGCATGAGTCCAACTATGTCTTAATTGTTTTAAAAATTCCTTTTTTTTATGACTATATGAGGGGTTGCTTTGGGTAATCTGTCCTCCCATATAGTCAATGAACAAATAACAACACATTTCTGTTTAGTCTTTAGAAATGAAATGTAAATCCACTACAACAGACCCAGTAACAAGCAAATACAAAAACAATTGTACTCCTGTGTTCTCTTTGTTTAATCTGTGACCACTAAATGGGCCAATTATCAATTAACGGATTTCATTGTTTCGCTGCAAAGAGGCTCATAATCAGCTGCGTTTTCCTGATGTTTATTTTCCATGCTCAATAGTCATTTTTGTGGATCATATTTCCGAAGCTACGCAAACACTTAAATCACCAAACACACCAATAAATTAAAAAGCATTTAAATTTAAAGAAGATATCAAAATAAAATCTCCTCCTCCTTTATTTATCAACAAAATCAAGCAACAAAATGAAACTATATGGAGTTCTATGAGAGACAAAATGTAAGAAGAAAAAAAACACTGACAAAAAATAATAATTGAATCATGTTACTGCTGTAAGCTGGCCAATGTGTATTAGGCTTCACAAAAAGTTTTTTGTTTGTCAATTTTTAATACTTACAATTAATAAATAAATTAATCACATGGGTAGATTCTCATTTAAAACAGGTAGAGTCTTTGTGGCATGTTTTATGTTTCCAGGGTCATCACAATAATATTTAAACTGCTAAGGTCTATATGGGGAATTTCATTGGATTAATATGGGTTTAAAACATGTCAGACTCATTCCAGTTTTGAGTTTGTTTTTTTACCTAGATTTATACCTCCTGTTATGTTTGTCATAGATCTTTGTTTTTATTGACATAAACTGAAATTGAATCTGAACCAATCTTAAAATGGGTTCCACCAACCAGTGTCAAACACGACAGGAAGTGCTTTTTATCAACTTTGACAATTACTTTCATAAAACTAAGTTTCTGTACTTTAGGAAGGAAAGTTATTTAAAGGTGCATTGAGCAAAATAAATAAATAAACTACCCAGAATGCTTAGAGGAGCCAAGAGCAGGGCAATTGGTCAGAGGGGTTGATTTTTCTTGCGAACTTTATTGTTTTTCATCTCTTCCTCTTTAATCTGCTATGACCAGCCTTTGCAGAGAGAGCAACAGAAGAGACAAGTCAATCTTTATTGACAAGAAATCTCAACATTGTTTAGTTTCAGTTCATTGTGTTGAAGCACAGAACAAATCACTCCATCAGGCTCCTGACAACAATATCCACTATGGCCCAACAATCCATCAAGGTTTAGAATTCACACATAAGACGCTCCTTATTATCTTAAAATCCTTTCATTTCCTCAAAAATATGATTTTGAGAACATCTTACTGTACAAAAAATACAGCTATAGTTACCTGAGTAGTAGAACTTGTCTATGAATGCCGTATTGATATTGATCAGGGGGAAAACAACACTCACAAATGTTAAAAAAAGAACCAGTAATTTAAATCAGGTTTGATTTTCTGGTTCTGTGCAGAATATTTAATATCAGGAATTTTGTTTGGATTTGTTTTTTTTTTCAAACGAGAAGAAACTGACTCTTTTTGAAGACACTAAAAGTTTGCACAGGATGTTATTTGTAGTAAATCTTATGAGTCCAGCGTATTAGAAAATCAAGATATTTGTGAAGCGTTTATCTATTTATGACTTTATTTATAATTTTAATGAGTAAAAACAATGTAATCATATTTACCAATATTATTTATAAGATTTTGTCTATTTTGACTTGCCATAGAACCTTGAGTGTTTTTTTGACTCATCCTTTTGGGCATTATGGCTAAATGAATCTTTGATTTATTCAGTTTCACACTTTACTGTACATAATTGGACTGCAAGCTTTTATGTGCTGAAGCTGTGTTCTGAATGAAAATCTTCTGTAGATAAATTAAGTTTTCTCATGACAGATCATATCTGCTCTTTAATGTTGACTGAATGTGCTTTAATCTTGTGTGTAAGGGCTACTCTGTGCAGTAATCTGCTTTTAAACGCTGTAATTGAACCTATTCTTCATGTCAATCTTCTGCTCCTGTTCCAAGCCACTGTAAGAAGACTGTGCCGTGCTGTGGTTGGCCTTCATGGTCTGCTGTCATGATTTTGTGCCTTTTGTCTAGACTGGAAACTTGTGTTGAAGGGAGTCTGTGTATCCTAATTCAGTACAACAGTAAACGTCCAGCTCAAAGGCAGCCGCGCCGTCAGGATCTCATCTCCTTTTTTATTTTAAAGGCCACCAAAAGCCAAAAGCATCAGTGTTTTATGTCCAGACATTACTGTTCGTCAATGATTGCCACGTTTATCGCTTGTTTAGACAATCAGAGGATCACCTGGCAGCCAGACACGGGGAATCTATTGTATTTATTTAAACATGAGAAGCTGGAGAGAATGAGATTTAAGGGACGTCCAACATGGTATGCAGTAAATGCTGGTTGGAGAAAACTGATAATCTACTGGAATTTCTTAACGTCTTTGAGATGATGGGGAGGCAACTGCAACTGACTGAAACACTCACTACAACTGCAGAATGCCAATGTGAGAAACCTTTAACCCTTGTGCTATCTTAGATGAGCCCCCCCCTTACTTTGACGTGTTCTCCCTACCTTGACAAAGGTGGATAAAGGTGGAAAGATTTCATGAAATCCATGGACACCAGTGAAGATCACAAATCATTGAAGAAAAAAGGTTCAGAGCACTGTCTAGTGGGTCTAGATGACCCAACTCCCAATGGTTAAGCAGCAGGGAACGGCAGGTCACACAAGGATCATCTGGGGGGGGGGGGGGGTCTCTGCAGGGACCTCCAGATTTGAGACCATCATGATCCTGATGAGGGCAAAGGTTCTCATCATCTGGGTGCTGCAGCAGGTCCGTGGCCCTGGACTGGGTCGGGTGGCGGTGCTGCGCTGGTGTTCGGGGGCCGGGGCTGCAGCTACAGCATGGCTCTTAGGATCCTCTGGCGCCCCTCAGTGGCTGCTACAGCCTATTGCTTACATGTGTCATGTCTGCAGAGATTCCTCAAACTCAAGGGGTATTCACTTTTATGAAAACAAATGTATGGGCCACTTTTGTCATACAGAATTTTGTTTTGAAGAAGTTTTCCTAAACTTTTGAGGTGAAAATAGATTTAAAATGAAATGTTCACCATAGCTAACATGAAGGAACAATTAGTTGAGCTTCATATACGGCAAGCCGAGATGCTGAAAAGGCAGGATGTCTCAATGGCAGAAAGTTTATTCTTTGCCAGAAAATACATTTCTAAACAAAAGACAGTCCAACCCCCAACCCACCCCGTTTACTTTGTCCATGTTTGCACTGTTGTTGAAAAATTACATTTTATTTTTTATTAATTTTACATTTGTTTAGGAAAAAATACTGATCAAGAACATTATCCTACTGAACGACTGGAACATTTTAAACATAAAATGTTATTTCTCATAATAAAAGGTTTTACTTAGAGCAACCGGTACCAATATAATTTGTGCTTTTGTTTGTAAGTTGTATTTCTTATAAAATGATTTAATTATCTTTGAAGTTTTGTTACTGAAGTGCCATTACACAAAACATGTTTTATAGATTTTAAACAATTTTATCCAAAAGATGAGAATACTCATCTTAGTTCACAGGTTTCCGATTGCCCCTAAACATCTGCTGTTCTTCTTAGTTAGGAAAACAAAATACAAATGTCAGCTTTTGTATACCCCAAAAGCCAATACAGTGCTTTTGTTTTACAACCAAATTTGGTACAAATGAAACAAAAATTCAAACACAAAATCAATGTTTTTGGCAAAGTGGCTCCACGAATGACAATAAATCAAAAGTGTTGTCATATTATTTTGTTCTTCGTCGACTATTAACAAAAATCTATTGCATCTCTGCAACCTGAACGACAGATGGGAATTACATTTTGACCAAAACGAAATTCTTTTATACTTAGTGTTTATCTTTTTTCTCCTAAGTCTTCCTTTAATTTGAAAGGAAAACCGTCTTAGTGGCTAGGTGGAACAGTGTCTGACCTTAGATTGTGAGTTCAAATCTGCAGAGACCTCTCTGCTCATTCTAAGTGAGCTCAGAAATATTGCAGATCCAGGTCTGAATTCCTGCTTCAACCTAAAATGTGTTCTCTTTGACAAGCACAGATATGTATGAAAACTTAAAGAGTCCAAAAAAATGTATATTTGGTCAAATTTAGTTTTTAGATTTAAACACCTTGTGCTATCCTAGGCACTTTAACTTTGCGAGTTGGGTCATCTAGACCCACTAGACAGTGCTCTGAACCTTTTTTCTTCAATGATTTGTGATCTTCACTGGTGTCCATGGATTACAGGAAATCTTTCCACCTTTGTCATGGTAGGGAGAACACATCAATGTAAGGGTGGGGGTCATCTAAGATAGCGGAAGGGTTAAAGGTTAAGCTCCTTCGACTACTGTAACTCTTCAAACATTTATGCCATTCACGTATTTCCGGTTGATTCTGAAGCAGAGCAAAGTGGCTCTAAGCGGAAGGATGTGAAATAAAAACACAGCAGTCATATACCATTGCAATTTATTTCTCTAGGCTTTTAAATAAGAATTTATCATAAAACTCAATTTTTTTTCATTCACAGTCGTAGATGGACAAACCAAACCTCTAAATACGTACATTTGTTTGCTCTTTCAGATTAGCAGCAATGAAAAAACGCACAATGGAAGGTTAGCACAGCAGAGTAGAAGTTATGAATAAAGAACATGAAGATTTAGTTAGGGTTTTTTTTCTTTTTTTAAATCAGTGCAGTAAGAAAAACTTTTCCAATATTAGAAATTAAGATGTGCTGAAAACATCTACAAATGAAGAGATCTGTACAATAACTGAAGGGGGCAGTTTTGTCTGACAGAGGTCTGTAGCCCTCAGTGGGGCATCATAGGAAGGGGCGGGGCTTCATCTTTCAGAGGTCTGCAGATCTTAGCGCAATGTTGTATGTAGCGATGAGGCTTTGTCTTGCAGAGGTCTGCAGATCGCACTATGATGGCAAATGAAGGGGGTGGGGCTTTGTATGGTCGAGTTCTGTAGCTCTCAGTGGGATGTGGTATGAAGGGGGCGGGGCTTCATTTGGCAGAGGTCTGCGGCTCTCACTGCAGTACTACCTCCTTTTGACTGCAGGCCGGGTCCCCTTACTGCTGCTGGCTTTGCTGGAGCCTTTGGAGCCAGAGAAGAGCTTGGTCATGAGCTCTGACACATCGGGAAGCTCCGGGTTTGGGTTCAGCATGTTCATGGACTGCTCCATTTCCTGTGGAGACGGGGGTCCAAACAGAGAAGTTCATTTGGATCCCGGCAAACATTGAATCTGTGAAACAAGGGCTGCATAGAAACGTTTCGTTTACCTTCCTCATCTCCGGGTCATTGGTGTTCACCACTTTGGGCAGCAACACGATGATCAGCAGAGGAAGCACCATCATCATAACCTGAAAATTCACCCATGAATCCCAGTTTTAATGAGATCACATCCACCTTCCGGCCGCAGTAGGATGATTTTCTCACCATGGGGTTCATGAGGAAGTCCGTCCAGCCCCACGTTTCCCTTTTCATGAAGTAGCTGTGAGGTCCGGAGGATCTGATCTGCAGCGGGTACGGCTGACGGATCACCTCGGAGGTCTTGATGTAGTTGACCATGCGTGCTCTGCATACAGCAGTGACGTTAGCAGCGGGAGGGGGGGTGGGCTGCCATAACACCTGAGAACTTACCTCATCTTCCCTTTGGATGTGATGTCGACTCGTACAGGTTCGAATCTGTAGGAGGGGGTCACCACCTCCACCACGTACGACCCTGACGGGACGTCGTTGACGGAGAATCCCCCATCGATCCTGCAGGACAAGAACCCAGAGTTTTAGGGAAAATATACTTTTTCTGCTTGTTTTCCTTAGTCTGTGCAGATGTCAGTGTTTCAGCTCTGATCGGGATCTGTCCTCAGCGCACGCCGGGCTGCTTCAGATGGCCACACCAGCGCCACTTCCTGTTCATTTAAAGCATAAAGAGCTCCATCCCGACCCGCTGCAGGACAGTGCACAACAGCTAACGAGGCTCAGGGGAATAACGACACACAAGCACGGTTGCTACGGCGACAGAAAGCAGTGCCGGGTCATAAAAAGAATGAGTAAGTTTAAGACATTTACCTTTTAATTTAGTCTCAAGAAAGAATGTTGTGATATCACGGTGATAAAGTGGTTTAAAGCAGATTTAGCCCCGCCCCTTTCCCCCTGTTCTGGACGTTTTTCTCATTAATTCCAGTTTCACTGACCGCTAAAATAACTCAATCTGATGGCATTTTTCATAAATACAGTTTTGAAAACGATCAATAATATCATTGATCTACGTTGTGCTTTTAGCATAAAATCTGCAGAATTCAAACATTTTAACTTCCCTGTATTTGCTAATAATCAGATAAAAATAGAATCTGACAGCTTTAAAGGTTAAAGTTCAGCTCAGCTGCAGTTTATGGGAGCCAGCCCGATAAAGTTTATAGTTTGTTTTGTTTTTTTGGTAAAAAGATCTGCAATCCTTCACCATGATGTTCCAAATTTACCGACATCTGTTTGCAGAAAACATTTGTACTTTTTAATCTTAAGGCTGCAAGAAAAACAGGAATGAAAGAGCAGAGCAGCTACATTTGTTTCTGGCTTTCCTGGATCCAGATTCCACTTTGAGTTCACAAAATGAAAAGATCTTTCTTTAAAAGTGAAATGGCTTCATCAAGACTAGATTTCTCAAGTGTCATCTTTTAAGGAGGTTAGTACAAATCCACAACTACAATGAAGACTGTGTGGTTACAACAGAATAACAACAACAACAATTTAATTCAACCCTCACTTAAAAACTCAAAACTACATCAAATCTATGAAAAATCTCAAAGGAAATAGGATCACATTTTACACAAAGGCAGAAATAATAATTTTGAAAGTTCTACATTCATTTACCAAAACACTTTGGCAGAAATCATACTCTTTGTAAATAAATACATACAATCTGCTTTATTAAAAAATTTAATAAAATTAATAAAACACCATAGTAACGTTATTGACGTAAACCTGAAAATGTATCAAACATTTACACGCTGTTTTGAAAGGACGGCTTCGAACTTTTTCTAGGCGTTCTTCTAAGACCACGTGACGTGTTAAAACACCTGCGTTCTTTTAGTAGCTGCCCAAACAAGTGCCCGTCTGTAAAACATGCGCTGTTTGTCCACAATGTAGGCGGGCCAACCTAGTACTACCATTAAATATTTATATAGAAAATACCCATAAGTGAACGCAAAAAATAAACAAAAAACACTGGTTTGAGTAAACGGGATGTTTTCATGTTTGTTTATCCCTCATCTGGAGAACAGTTTGTTCTCATGTGGAGCGGAGGTCGAGCTGCTAATGCTAACAGGGCACACAGGCTATAGAGCTAATGCTTGCTTAACAGTTTTTACCTTAAAAATCCCACGTAGTCCTCACCGTCCACCAAGACTCTGGCCGTGGACACCCAGTCCTGTGTTTTCACGCCGGGGACGATCGCTCTACCTTCGATTTTGAATCGATCCCCGCCGAGCGGCGTCGCTGCGGTCGCGGCAGGCCCGGGCTCCGTGTCTGTGAAGCCGGACACCACAACGACGAGAGCCGTCGTAAGGAGCCACGACAGCGACATTTTTTCCATGAACAACATCCCGCGCGTCTTTACTGAACGGAAACCACCGCGAGGAGAAAGAGCGACAGCATGAAACTGAGCGCAAGTGTAGGAAGCAGCAGCAGCCGAGCCTGCATCAGCTGTGCCAGTGGAAAATGACGTCAGCTCGAAAGAAAACTTTATTGTTCGTAGCAGCGATAACAACCAAAATCATCAAGGGCTTGGACGATAGTTTCATAGCTATAGAAAAATTATTTTTTTTCACATAAAAATAAAAGTAAGTAAATTAATATCCTGAGGCAGCCTTATTGTTTTTTTTTTGTTTCCGGGTGAAAAAAAGAAAACAAGAAAAAAGAAAACTTTATTAACACCAGTTAGATATTTAGTTCTCTAAAATAAACTATTCTTGGGCTGAGTCCAGTTTTAATTTAGATTCATTCAATTTTTGTAAGAATATCTGATTTGATAAATAAAAAGTCAATACTAATCAGTTAAAATTACCAATTCTTTATATTTTAAAACTTTAGTTATGTTATTGCATGAGGACCAAAGGTTTAAACCGAAGAGTTTGTGATGCAAGAAGTTCTTAAAAGCAACAACTGTGGCAGTTAACTTTTAAAAAAAAGAAAAAAAAAGATGGGGGGGGGTCTAAACTATGGAAGCCCAACAGCCCATATCTGCAAAATATTTAAATATTGATGATTCTTTTGATGACTAGAATATTGAAACCCGTTTTAAAGTTTTCCATTTTAAAATAAACATAATACATTCCAAGTACAAAAATTATTATTTAAATTGTATAAAAAATATTAAAACACTTTTCAAACTAATGGTGCAAGAGACTGAAAGTAATGAGAACGGTACAAGACATTTGAGAACAAATAATTCAATATTTCAAAATGTTTTTATGAAATTTATTTAAAAAGCCCCAAAGAATCACTTATTTTGACATTTTACAAAGAATAGTCAAATGAAGAGACAGAATACAGAGAGCACACGCTAAAAAATACAATAACTTAAAGACTTGCAGATCCATCTTGATTGTGGAGGATCTGAATGGAAGCAGTGTGGTCCAGGACAAAGACCTTGGCACTTCTTGGAGCGAGACTTCGCTCCGTCTCATGGGGTCTACCCAGTAAGACCCTTCACGAGACAACGGTCCACTTCAATGTGAAGCAGTCATTTGCTGTGCAGGAGGAGCCTCACAGTCCTCCATAGGAGTCTTCAGCTCTAACTGGGGGAGTCCAGAACTGTCAAGTTCAGTCCAGTTAAGACGTTCTGAGTGTGCGAGGATGAACCAGTCCCAGTGTGGTGACATGACTGTGCCAGGCAGCAGTGGTCCGGTCCTCAGAGCGCTGCAGTCAGGGCAGCTGGGAGAGATGAGCCGCGACGGCCTGAAACAGGAACAACAACAACAACCCTTCAAAATAAAACCCAGGAAAATCACTAAATAACTTCAGCAGACGGGAGGAAAAAACGAAGCTGAAGCAATATTCATTTCAGTTTTTGCTGCTTATGTTAAATATCTGAGTTGCTTCCTTTCGTGGCCCAGAAGCTTTAAATAACCACAGTAAAGGTCAGAATAAACCACGAGAGGGGCTGCATAAATGCGGCACATTAGAGAGAGAAAAAAAACATTCTGACAAACTGAATCCATGCGAGAGCTGGTGGTGTAATTCACAAAGACGACAATCCTTTCATCAGATTTTCTAATCGGTTGTTGTTCCACTCTTGGACCCATTTTCTGTCAGGAATCAGAACCTTCAACACAGTTTTTTAAGGTCAGAACTCTTCTGAAACCAGAAGAAGAGCAGCTGTCCCGGTTCAATGCTCCAAACAAATCTACAAGCTAATAATGTTTATTATCCAAGTTCAATCAAATTTAATTACACAAGTAACTTAAAATAGATTTTATTAAAGGACTTTATTACATTACCCGTATTAACAATAGGACAGGAAATGCATTTCCTTGTAAAAAGAGCTAAAACAGAACTGAAAGCATCAACTTGGAAGTTATTAAACGTTCTGCAGACGCCATGCTTTCTGCACAACACAAACATTTGACATCTCTCTCCTGTTCCCAAACTAAATCTCTTCACGTGTTTCCTCTGCAGAAATAACCACATGTTATTACTAAGCTCAATGTACTAATTCTGCAGGGACTCTGTCTGGACCCTTGACTGTACAGAAGAACTGGACCGAGTGGCCCCTCCCCCCTCATGTTCCAAACAGGAAATACCTGCTGGCTCCAAAAGGCCAACATCCTACAGACTTCTACAGAGAAATAAACAGCTGTTACTCAGCCATTGATGCAACAAACGTAATTCCAGCTGATTCTGGAGCGGAGAAGAGCAGCTTTGCACCTTTATGCAACACTTTACATGAATAATGTGCTACATGTGGGTGTAAAGCCGATACGAGAATCAGCTTTTCTCTGCGTCAGAATCAGCTGCTTTACGTTGATCACGTTAACTCGTATGTCAAAGAGCGGGCGTTATTTAGGTGACATCTCCAGTGTTAAAGTCAATAATTTACCTTAAAACATTAAAACCGATTAATAATAAAGTTTAATCACAACAAAATATCATACAAACGAAACAAAAATGTAAAAAAAAAAAATGCTTTAAGAAATGTTTCCATGAAACTTTCTGAAATTTGCTGAAAGGTTTTGATTTTTTAACAGCAGATTCCTGGTTTTCTTGAATCTGATTGGTTTCCATGTGAGGGATGACAGCAGAACCCCTCACATGAAAAACAAAAAAAAATCATGCCAATGTGTTACTTTTCCATCAGACTCCCAGAAGCACTGGTCCTACCTTTGCCAGATCTCCTGATGATCCTGGGAGGGAACATAACCGAGTTCCCTCCTTCTGCAGATCCTTCAGGCGCAGCCGCATGACCTCAACATTCCTGCACAGAACAATTATGCCCAACTCCAGGTTAGCAGATTTCACCAGGTTAGGTAGTAACAAAACACAAAAACAAATGTCTGTGTCTGTTTTGGTTTGTTAAAAGGCTAAACTTAAATGTCCAGTGGGAGCTAAGGGAACTTCTGTCACGAGGGAACGAGACCGTCGCATGTTGGATGTTTAGGGATGAAACTTTCTAAAGTACAGGATCTTCATAAAACATTAGGGGTGTAACGATGCGCTAAAATCACAATTTGGTTCAGTTCAGAATTTCACTTCAGAAGGACAGTCAGTGCAGCTAGTTGATTGGCAGCTCCGCTCTCGTTTCCCCGCTACGAGTGACAAAGCAGCTGGGTCCTTACAATGCATGAGCGGGGAAAAATGAAAAAACGTACCGAGACGGTACAGAAGTGAACCGTACCGAGACTGCTGTACCAAAACGGATTAACTACATGTATCGTTACACCCCTATCAAACATATGTAAACAGACCTTTCTTAATCGAAAAACGATTTCGATTGGGATGATTTTAACTTTGTGATTTTATTTTACAAACAAAAAAGTCCCAAAAATGTTCCCGCTATGGGATCAATAAAGTTCTATTCCAAAGAAAGGAAAAAAAAGAAGAATATCACTGGCTAAAATCTAAGGGAGTTTAACTGGTTTGGGACTGGGGCTGGACCGATTGTCGGGCGCATATCTGTCATTTTGCAGCGTATCGGATGGGCTTTTTTAAAATCCGAGGGGCCGATCTTGACCTGGTTATTTCTGGCTCGGGTGCAGACGTGGCACTCCGTGTCCTGCATTGTCCCGCATGATGTGAATGAAACCACGCATCCAATCCTCTACGTGTCACGCTAGGCGCTGTCACTTAGCGGCTTAATGCAAATGTCTTTTACCATCAATAATCAGCAGGAGCAGCTCATCTTCTCTGTGAGCGCATAGAACTTCCTTTGCTTGCTTAGTAATACTTGTTTTTTAGATAAACTAAGTTAATTGCTGGTGTTTGTATTATTCTAAACTTTGATGGCAATATTTTGACTTTAACCGTAAATGAATATGGGCTCCAAACATCCGTAAAACGCCACAGCGGTCAATCTGGACTCAGAACTGAAGCTTCAAACCTACATGAGGGACTTCCCCCACCTGTGCTCAGAGCAGGGGTCCTGCAGCCTCCTCTCTTTCTCAGAAAGCTCCGCCCACCACTTCCTGATGACGGCCTGCAGCCAGCGTAAGCCCACCACGATGTGCCTGAAAGGAGAGAGGCTCAGAGCTGAGCGGCAGACGCAGACGGGACGAAGGCGGCTCCGCTCCGACACTCACTCTTCATATCTGCTGAGCAGGAGGCCTTTCACCTGAGGCAGGAGGTCCACGCAGCAGCCGAGGGTCAAACACGAGGTTTCAGTCTGAAGGCTGCAGAGGAACAAACGTTTGGCCGTCAGCTTTGGTTCTGCTGTTGTCACAGGTTCGAGTCACATGATCCGTAAACGGCCTCTCCTCACGAGCAGGTCGGAGACAACGGCGTCATGGAGAACGCTTCTCCATGACTGAGGACAACAATCAGCTGCCCCCAGAGGAGAGAAGGTGGTTCCGTCCGCAGGAGAAAGACAGCATCTACTCACTTCTAAACCCTGGTTCTCAAAGGTCATTAAACATGTTCTTCATGCTTTTACAGTCAAATGAACCGTTAATAACGGGTCTGCGTTAATCCTCGTACATTTGGGAATAAACTGCCGTCAGACGAAACAGAAGAAGAAAACATGTAGACCCAGCTGTGCAGTCGGATTTAGCACAAGCACAGCAAGGATCTTGCAGTCCCAATGGTGTCAACATAAAATAGACTTTTTCATTAGTGTAAACATTTAAGAGGTTTTTTTTATTGCCATAAACATCTGGGACCGATGCTGATTCAGCTCCTCTGCAGGTGATGATGTGATCAGAGCGGGACTTTAGGCTTCTGTCTGACTGGTTGTGACTTGTAGTGATTGTTGATCAGCGGACGAATCATTTCTCAAAGATTAAAGGTGAACTTACTTATTGGTCAAGATGGGCAGACAGTCGATCAGCAGGCGGGTGTCTTGTAATCTGAGAATCAGAAGCAGGAGATGGATGAGGGAAGGACGAAGGACAAAAGAGGACATTTCTGATCAGCTGCTGGGAGTTTTACCTGGTCAGGTAGGCCACGAGTTCACAGGCGCTCCTTCGCCACAGCGTCAGCGCGACTTTGAGCCGCAGATCCCGCCCAAACAGGATGCGTGTCATGGCTTCGTGGTCCTTGGAGAGCTGGAGCACAAACAGGAGCAGAGCTGCAGGAGAGCAAGGAAAAGGCGGCTGTTTCTGAAAGCGCGCTGCTGTCCTCACCTCAGTGAAGTCACTGCACTTGGAGCTGGCGCCTGCCATTCTGGAGGTAGGAGCGTTCACCCACGGCTCGCCGTTGTTATAGCAACGAAGGCCTTGGCCACCATCGGGGCAGGTCAGCTCATTCTCTTTTTCTCTGTTGGCCATGCCAGGCTCACGAGGCCGGCCGGCATCGGACGAGCGGCGCTGCAGCTTCACGCCCGCCTCCACCGGTGCGCAGCTCCTCCTCTTGTAAGACGATGGCCGCTTCGCTTTGCCCGGATTCTGAACTCTGTGATGCAGCTGAAACCTGCAGACAGGGTGTGTGTGTGTGTGTGTCAGGAGAACGCAGGAGGCGGAGAGAGTGGAGCGCCATCACAGACTCACCTGTCCTTATCTAAATCTTCCTGATGACATACTTCCACCTAAACAGAAAGACAGGAAATGAAGCCTGGATCGCTGACAGCACGGACGGAGCACCGCGTGACGTCACAGTACCTGCTTCATGATGTGGTCAGTAGAGAGGCGCGTGCAGAGGCGTTGGAAGCCATCGGGTGTGATGTGGTGACTCTGTCCCCGCAGCTCACCAGCGGCCATGACAGGACACTCTGAGGACAAAGTAAACACGGAGCCGCGCGCTGAGTCCACACCGCTAAGTCAAAGAGGCGTTGGCTGCTGATCAAACACCTCCTCGCGGGGATTCAACTTTGACTTTACAGAGACCTAACTATTTCAAATCCCTAACAAAAGTATATTTGAGCTGTTAAACATACAAACTTTCAGGTTTTAGAAGCTTTTAGCTAGCAGAAAAACAAGCTAAAGTAAACAGGTGGGCCGCAGCACAGAGCTAGCTTGATTATACTAGCGCCTGCTCCTCGAACATATGTTTGCCCCAGTCCATGCAGGCGGGGGGTCAAATTACGAAACTTTACGAGACGAACCGACACACCTACCGAGTCATTTTGTGTCCGGTGGTGAGGCTCCTCTGAAATCCGGATCCAAACACGCAGATAAACTTTACTCTGAGAGCGCCCGGCTTCCGTAACGACCGCCGTTTCAAATGAACACAGCGCCGGTGATCTGCCGAAGGAGAGCATGCAGTTTGTGCGGCTGCAGCGCCGCCTGCTGGACGGTGGTCGAACAACGCCGTTGTCTGCGTCACGATGTGTTCAGAGGAGCTTATCTTTTTTATTTTTTATTGAACAACACACAGAACAAAAAAATAAAAAAATAACAACAATTATGCAAATATAATTTACATTACAATCCTGAATAAAGAATAAAAGTGTTACATCCTTAGAAAGATTCTAATCATTAGCAACAAACACAAAAGATAAAAAAATAAAAAGAAATGAAGAAAATAGAACTAAACATAGAAAAAAATAGATAAAATAAAAAGAGAAAATGCAAGAGAATACTTATGTCATTATTCCAAAAGATTTACAAATGTTAATTGTTTTGTGAGCTTTTGTATTTTTTTAGCTGAAATTAAGTTTAAATATTGCTGCAGTTCCAGTTTGAACACAAAGAAATCAGTTTTTTTATTAGAAATTTGCTTTTGTGAATATGAAATACATACATACATACATAACAACACATTTATACAAGAAAGCATTACGATTCAGAGGAGCTTATCGTTGCTACATAAGACATGTATGTTCTGTAAGCATTGGATTCTGGAAAATGAAAATCAGTTTTGTAATGATAATAATAATAGATTTTAAAAATAATAAACATTCACAATTTAATAATGTCATTTAATTCATGCATAATCTCTGTATTCTGTGTATTTTAGAAGAAACTCTTGTTAAAAAACATTAAAAAGTCAATTTATGTTACACCAATGAAGCATTAATAAATCCTTTTTTTTTTACTATTGTTTGTATTTAATTAATATTTACATCACCCAAGCTATTCTATATTTATTTCATTTTAAACGTTTTTTAAACATAAATATACTTTTAAATGTACATTTCTTATTTTACTAAAAAATAACATAATGGAAGTGCCCCTCTCACCCTCCGCGGGTGGTTTCTCCTCCAAGCTCGGGTCCTCTACCAGAGGCCTGGGAGCTTGAGGGTCCTGCAGTATCTTAACTGATTTCGGAGGTCTTTCCAGGTATCTGTTGTAGCCACTCCTCCAGTTTTGGGGCTTACTGCCCAGAGTGCTCCAACTACCAATTACTTTCTTTGTTAAACCCAGAGAATTAAAATATTAAGTGAAAACTCACCTTTAGATGAGGGGAACTATTGCAACAACGATTGCTCATAATATTTCATATTTCTTATAATGTAAAAGAACTGAACAAACAATTGAAAAATTGGAAAAATAGACAACAGAGGGCAAACCAGATGCCTGTGTCTGAGACTAAAGCAATAGCTTTAAAAAGTCAGGTCAAAATGATTGTGGCCAAAAACAAAAGGAAAAAAAAATTTTTTTTGGAAACAAAGTATTCGAGTTTATGAAGCTTGCCAGAAACTTTAACTGATTACTTTGAAATGAATTAAAAACGCTTAAAGAGACAAACAGCAGAAAGAGGTAGTTTTTAATCATTTAAACCTCATGCATGCTCTCTCTGCTTTGAAAGATTATAAACATGTAAGGAGCTAAACATATTACAAATTTAAAAGGTAATGCTTTACAAAACCTAATTGCTGCAAAATGTAATGAATTATTGTAATAGATTACTTTTGTAATGAGGTATTCCCAACAATGAATACCCGTGTGTGTTTGTGCAGGTGCATGAAAGTTTGTGTGTGTTTGTGTAAAATTCATGTATTATTTAAATTCTACAAATTGTTGTTGAATAGATGTTGTTTATTTGGTGGATTGCTATTCCTTTCTCTGATTAAAAAAACTTAAAAATATGGCTTTATTTCTATTTTGATTTTATTTTCATCACTTTTTGTTGATTCTACCCTTTCTTCTTAATCCTTACTTTTCTCTTTCTCTCCGGTTCTCTGTCTAAGTTTAGTCTGGAAACAACGTTTTTCTGAAGTTTTCCAGAGAATTCCTCTCAGCTTAGATCAAAAAGAATCAGAATGTCAGCGGAAGACAACGCTAGAGATCATAAACAAATTCAGGAGGAATTTTGGTAAAGCGCTCCAAACTGATGACACAAAAACCTGGGGACTGCAGTTTTAACCACTAGATGACAGCCTTTCTCCACCATCAATCCCATCCTGAAGCAGTGACGTTTAGTAAAGTGGACGTTCTTCAGAGGCCAAAGCTTAAACTATCTGAGGAAAACAGGAGGAGGTAAGTTGGTAAATGATAACTTTCCATCAACTTTTTCCTTTTGTTGTTCTTCCCCACATGGCAAAAAATAAAAAATAAATGAAAAGCATTCGCAGTGTTATGGAGAAAAGCACATTTTGATGAAAGAGGGAGCAGATAAAAAGGAGTTATCTTTGAATATTGAAGATGTTTCCGATCTTCTCCAGGAGACTTTCTCAATTCTGCAAAGTCAAAGCCCGGAATGCAAATCAAATGAAGTTTCATCAGTAAATATGGTATACAGTAGTTTGGAGGCGGAGCCTCTTATCCATGTGTCATGGTGGGATCTGCTGGTTTTCTTCTTAAAGCGTTTTCTTCATCTCTGTTAGTTCAAGTGATATAAAACTCAAACAAGCAGCTGTGTCATTTTTCCTGTAGCCAAACCTGATTCTTTAGGTACTCCATCACTGGTGTCAGTCACTGTGATTTCCTCCAACCTGATTTTCTGTGAATGCTTATCTACTATACAATTTCCAAAACTTTTGAAGGAGGAACCCCTAAAGGACCGTTGTTTTTCTTTTTTTAAAAAAGGTCTTTAATAATCCCTGAGGAAATTTAAAAATGGCCATCTGCTCACACCCATAAAACACATACACATATTAAAAACAATAAAAATGGTAAAAAAAATAGCAATATTTGTCTAATAAACTCACCTGTAACATTCATGGTAAGTTTACTTAGTACTTTACAAATAAGTTTTCGTTGAATTCAGAAAATACAAAGCAAAATGGCAAAAGAGCCCGTCTGAATTATTCAACAAACGAATTAAATTCAATAAATTTTAATACATTTTAATCTTTAGAAAAATAGTATGATTCATTCATCTTCCAAACCAGTATTGTCTATTTTGGGTCATGGGGCTGCTGGGGCCTATCCTGGCTGCTTGTGGGTGAGGGATCCTGGACAGGGCCCCAAATAACACACCCACGCACACAATGCAGAGTAACCCAGTGACCTAAGCATGTTTTTGGACGGATGCACGGGGAGAACATGCAAACTCCACACAGAAAGCTCCACAATCGGTGTTCTGGTTCCCCAGCCAGGACTTGAACCAGGGCCTTTCTTGCTGTGAGGCAAGGCTGCTAACCACTGCGCCACCAGCAGCCAGTAATTTAAACAAATTCAAAAAGGCTGATGTCAAAGATGCTTGCAGCCTCGCTTACGCATCGACCAATCACAGATGAGCTTACAAAGCCTTTCAGTGTTTATTTAAACATGGCAGGCAGCAAATTTTTGGCTAGTTTTGAGACCTAATTCAACACAATAAGACATCTTCCTCAAGGCTGCACTGAAGCAGAGAGCTGGCCTTCTGTTGGACCAGGACGTCTCCGGAACACAACCACGTCATTTTTGACCCTTGGTTTCTGGATTTAAAGCAAACGCCAAAGGACCAAACGTTGCAGTCCCTCCAAGTACCACTGGGGGATGAAGGAAGTTCATTGAAGTTCTGGCTTTACAGCAGATATAAAAGTGTGCTGGTGTCTAAACTGTTTTCTGCATTAATTGCTTAATGTTGTCTTCCTGACAAAATGCGCGTGTCCACGCACTGACTCCAAGTTTCTCTTCTTTAATTGACACAATCAAGCTAACACAGCTGAGGCCATGCTGGTGGAAGGGGGACAACGTGACTGCAAAACCACAAAAGAGACCAAACTGTAAAATCTACACACAGGAGAGACCAAAATAAAACACGTCACGTGTGGTTTAAGTTCTGAACTTTTCTGACCCACATCCTGACTCATTTACTTACTTAACCGGTGGTTGATAAAGCAAATTTAAAGTATCAGAAATTGTTCTTAATCAGGGACCGATAGGAACTGCCTGCTGTGAATGGGCCCTGAGTTCTAACTTTTCTCTCAGTTGTTCTGGGACATCCTTGTGTTTTTCTTGTTCTCATCCTCTTGCCTTAGAGCTACTGTAGAGTAAAAAACTGTCAGACACCATCATCAGCCAGAAAAATCACTCAGCCCAGCCCAACACGAGCACACTTGTGCACTTTCATGCTGTGCACGCAGACCAAATGATGATTAGTGCCCCCCCTCGTGAGTGGAGAGCTGGAAATGTGCACAGAACATATGGTAGCACTGAGGTTCTCCGTCTGTTTGTGTTCGTTCAGGCCAACGATTTATGGATCGAGTTTGGTGGATGTGAGTCTTGGCTTCAGGTTCATCCTGTGCTTTGGTCGTTTGCAGCACAGAGCATGAAATGAACAGGAATTAAATCTGTCTGCTGTGTGTGCTGCAGCCCTCAAAGGGGTGACTGAGTGTGTGTGCTGTCGGTACGGCTACCCGTTCAGCTTGGCGTGGAGTTGGGAGGCATGAAAATACCTGTTCAGGCACTAATTAAGTCCACTTCTGAAACAATCTGAGGCTTGAGTCCCTAAATGTGCCCTAAACTCCTTAAACTGCATCAGTTTAATTCATTCTGCAGTTCCCAATGCTTACTTTTAGAGTTAACAGCAACTTAAAAAATATTCAGGTTTTTCAAAACAAAATAAAATCTATTTCAGCTGATGTTTGCTTCATTTACAGAACATTCTCAACTTCCAACAGCTTTTATGCTTTATAGTCTTTGACAGTTTGGATGTAACAACTAGGAGAAAACATCCATACTACACTCAGCAAATGTGTAAATGCATCACTTTTTCACTCCTACTTTATGAGCCGAATGCAAAGATCTAAAGGGTCTAATGGTCACATGCACCTGTTTGGCGGTTGACCTGTATGGGTGCAGCGGTTTTGTCTGGGTCCATGGAGGGTTGTAGGGGATTGGCTGGTTCAAGGTGGATTGAAAGAGCAGCACAGGCGTGCCTGGCAGTTCCCGTTAGGCGTGTTGAAAATGGAAGGTACGATTGTCATGTGTGTGGCAAGTGTATCATGAATCATTCCCAAGGCTAATTCCTAAGTTACACGCACTCGTGTCATGGGTGATGCTGTCATATGGTGCTCCTCCGCCACACTCTAGTCATTAGTAAAGAACTTGTCACAACTGCCCTTTCTGCTAATAGCTGCTTGAAGGCAAAAACATGGACATGCATGGAGCACTCACTTATCACATGAAGAGAATGTACAGGAAAAATCACACCTGTTTCACCCTTACTTACCCTTATGTGTTGTATAAGTGTTTACTACAACTTGTCACCTGCAGCATGCCTGTCGCAAAAAACCTGCGTGACCATTTTTGTTCTACGAGTTCACTGAGTGGGCTACGACTTTGACATTTCCTGTGGGCCACCTGCATGCCCCGTCCAGGTTTTTAGCATGCTGAAGTTGTGACCATTTTATGAGGTCACCGCCAAACTTTCTCTTTCAGTCAGGCTCTGGCTCCCGCTGAGGAGTAACTGGGCCCACCTGGCACCAATAACTGAATACTTCTGTAAGAATCAATCAAAAATACTCAACCAGAACAAGTAAACAGCAGTGGGGGGTCACTGAACAACCCAAGCATGCTGTAATTTACCCTGCAGGGGTAAACAGCTTTGTAAATGAGCCACACAGAGGTTTCAGGAACTCACACATGGACTGGTTTGTGTCTACAGAGTGGCTGGACTAAAGGTTAGATCTCCGTGACTTGGTGCTGGTCTTTTTCATCAGCCGCTTCTGGAGAGATGAGGGCTCAGCAACATGTTTAACAGATGTGAGGAACCTGCCTGGAGCGGCTGGTACAACAGTCTGCACATCCACACGAGGACACGTGCAGAAGAAACAAATCCATCTCGCTGCCGGCAGCGAGCCCAGCTGCCATCCTGCTGGATGGAGATGTCTGTTCAGGAACCAGACGGAGGAGGAGAATGCAGCAATGTCCTGAATCTGCTGCTGATGAAGACTTCCTCCAGTCTGTGACATCAGGCTGTCTTCTTACAGAAAGACTGCACCTACAGTTTGAGTTTTTCCCAACTTATGCCTTAGTCCCAACTGGATTTATAGGTGGATACTGGCTGTCATACTGCATATCATCGGCATGAAATATCAAGGTTGTAGACCTCTCAGTAAAGCCGTAGACTAAAAATGTTCATGCACATTTTCTTCTAAAGGCACGCTGTGAGCATCAGGTCTTACTGAACAACATGTAAGGATAAGTAAGGCTAAAGTAGGTGAGACAGGTCTGTTGTACAGATATTTCATTAGTTTCCACCACTTTGAAACCAAGTAGCACATTAATGCTGTTCAAGAAGAAGGTGTGCATCCCTTGCGTGCAGCCTGACTGTTAGAAATGAGGAAATTAGACAATCAGAGTACAATTTGTATGGAAGTCTTATGGGTGTCCTACGGGCACCTACGTATCATGTGCACGCATCGTGCATGCAGCTTTCACACCTTAAGTCTTAGTCACATGCACCTGTATGGTGGGGTGACTCCAACTAGTGCTAAGTGTTTTTGGGTTGTCCAGGCTCATAGATGGTCGTAGGCAGGTGCAGTGGTATCATAAAGGGAGCGCTTGTGTGTCTTGTCGTTCCCTTGTGGCTCGTGCTGCCACTTTAAGGGTCGTCATGAAAATGAAACATACCTTTGTCATGTGAGTGGTAAGTGTATTGTGAAGTATTTCTAAGTATAATTTAAGTTACAAAGACTTATGACCTATTGGCAATGCAATTGTGGGGTGCCCTTACACAGTGGTCTAGCCATTATTAAGGTCCCTGCACTGGCTCCTTACTTACCACATGCAAACGTTTTATGCACGGGATATGCAGGTGATACATAGGCGTTCATTGGAACTGCAGACAGCCCACATCTATAGTGCAGTTGTGACTAAGGCTTTACTAAGGACTAGAGTGCTTAAAGGACACTAAATGACAGTATCACCCGCACGTCAAAAGTGTATACAGCAGGAGACTAAAGATCCAGATGACAGTGGCTGTGAAGGTATGCAGACTACCGTGGGAATGCGTATCTTTAGCCAAGAACCCATAGTTATCACCTAACAGGATCGTTTTTTATAGAAAGCCATTTTGATTTAATCATCTTCTGAAGAGAAAAGGACATTGCTCACATGCCACAAATCCCAGGAACTACTTAATAAAACGAAGGACTCTTCAAAAACAAAAACATATTGTAACATCTGATGTTAATCGAGTTAATTCAGATGTAATCTTTCTACATCCTCTCAGTCTTTGATGTGCTCTGAATCCCTTCTGTTGGGATTGGTCCCTGAGGGTGCGGTGTGTTTTAAAAAAGGGGTATCTTTGGTCATAAAACTGAAAGACAAGCAAATACCTGCCCCCCTCCCTCTATGTTTAAGTTTTTTTCCTGTAATACTGTGAAGTACTGAACCATCCCAAACATGACCAGAAAGGCTGTCCATTCAGGGGCATGTTGAAAGGCCACAGTTACTGTTTTGCTCTTTAAAGTGCAAACTCTTTGCACTTTACACACACTGGTGGCAGCTCCGCTGCTGAACACTGGTCCCAACCTTCCACCAGAGGCAAAGTGGGGTATAGTGTCTTGCCCAATGACACATGGCAGGAATTGAACCTGCAATATTCCGATTGGAGGTCGACCGCCCTACCACTGCACCGCCCGTCATAAATGTATGGCAGTTACACTCAGGAGACCTGTACTTATCAGGAACCAAAGATGACACCAAAGGTTTTCAAAAATCAAACTCCCCTCATTAAAGTTTCACAAAAACATTTGCTTATATTTTAGTTCACCTAAATTAATGAAAAATAAAATTACAAGAACAATTTCCACGTTAGTTCATGATGGGCAAATACGCTAAACTAGAATTCCTATAGTGTTTAATTGTTTAATTTGTTTTTTTTCCACTTTGTGATTGTTCTTAATAGTTCACTTAACAAACAGTGATTGTTAGTGAAGTTCAATGGAGTCAACGTTTTGCTCTGACTGAGTGCAAAAATATCTCAAATATATATTATAATGTATTTAAGAAAAAATAAATTTCTTCAACATTTAAATGTGATTTCCGTTTTTAAATTCTTATGAAACATTTGGATTCTTGACATTGATGTTGTATAAAAGTGGATCAGTACGGAAGTTATTTGACATTTTCTCTTACAAGTAAGGATTAAAATGAGAGGAACTGAAGGGAAACTGTGAGGTTACAGGGAGCAGAGGTGGAGAAGGTGGAGGACTTGAAGTTCTGAAGTTCATATGCAAGCAGGTTGGAATGGGTAGAGGAAGGTCCCAGGTGTGACTGAAGAATGTCAGGAAGAATAGAAAAAAGGGGCGAAAACTGTAGTGAGAGACTCTGATTCAGACAGGAGGCAGAGCTTGAGGTAGCATAGATGAAGATGTTGGGATTCTCTTTGGGAGAGACCAGGATGGGTAGGATCAGGCATTAATTCAACTGCTTTTGGAAATGGTGGGTGTTTAAATAAGCACTTGTAAGATAGGTTTTTCAGGGTTTTGTGTCTGTGTGGTCTTCCGATAGACTCATAACTTCTCCAGGTTATACCCTGACCCTCACCTGACGACAGCTTGTAAAAACACCACAACCTCCTGTGACCCTGAAAAGGATGAAGCAGATATTAATAAATTCTAGGTGGAGGAATTTTTCATTAGTGGGTTTGTTAGTGACTGACAGTGCGGTCCTCTGAGCACTGCTGATTTCTGGCAGGTGACATCAGTGCACATGTGCATAGCAAGTCAGGTACAGTAAAGACAAACTGCACTGTGCTAGCAGAAAGCAACATAGTTAAGCTGATAGAGATCTATCGCAGCAAGAACCAGCGAGAGAATCACACGTAACTCTCAGATCCTTCATTTCTTCAGGCTAAAAACAAACAATACTTAGTGACATTCATGAAGCTGGGATTGGCAGAGTCAAATGATTGCATTAAGGCTCAGAGGAATGCAGCATTTACTGTACATTTTATCAGCCGCTGACCAGCAGCCGATGAAAGGTTGGCCTTTTCCAGTGATTAAAGATGATGTAACTGACAAAGGGGGTTGCTGTGGAAACCTGGTGATATTCTGAAGGTTAGAGAAACCTGGCAATTTCAGGCAACCTGAAATTTGCGCATGTGAAGAACAAAGAAAAACAAAAATCATACAGTTATGTTAATCAACATAATTTCCTTCTCAAGGGTTCTGTTTACACCCCACAACAGACTGGTGACTTGTTTAGGGTGAGCCCCGCCTTCACCCAACAGTAGCTGGGTTGGTTTCAGGAACCCCGTGACCGAGAAACAGATTCAGCGGGTTCTGAAATTGGATGAATGGATAGGTTTCTGTTTACTAGTCTTTAAAAAGAGACATGAAGTTTTATTTTCCGATTGACCTCAGGTTCGGCCAAGGTTTCATTGACTGGTGCCTCTGGTCAGATCATTATCATGAAATTGTTTACAAAGAGCTCTGTGGTTTAGAATTATTCATCACTACTACTTTACTCCAGAACCTTCTCCTTTATTCTGTTGGAACCAATGACAGGTGGGCGGGGCCTTGTGTTTTGGATTGTTGTCATGTTGAAATGTCCAAATGCGTCCCATGTACAGCCTCTGAGCTGAAAAGTGCAGGTTTCCTCCAGTATCTTCTGATAACGTGCTGCATTCATCTACCATCACTGTGCCTTTGTAGCTCATGTAACACGGGTGCCAAAACTGGGTCATTGTATTTTCTCTGTTACGTGTGTATTACGTGTCTTGAGTCATGTGACCACGACCAACCAATTGGCTAGCTTTATAAGCCGCTAACCCGGAAGCTGTCACAATGCATGAGAAGAGAGCCGGATTATGATGCTACGAGGAGGAAACTACCAGTCTAAACCCGCTGCAAATGAGCCGCGTATTTGACGCAATTTGACGAAAAACGGCCATATATGTTGATGGCGAGCTAAGCCTGAACCAGAAAAAGACCAAGCATTTGAGCCTTCCAAGGAACTTCCTCTACCCTATTGCTCAGGCAGCCGGCCTGGTAGGAGGCTCCTGTGGCCTACAGACTTATTTTTGCACTCTTCCTACAACCTAGTGCCATTTTCATGACTTTCAATCACTCCTTTCACTGGACACTCGCCTCTGGATTTATCAATTCTTGGGTTGAATGGAAGATGCGGGAGCTGCTGGTTCCACTCTGATTCGGATACACCAGATCACTAAAGGGACTATTCTTTGTAAATAACTGAACACTGTTAATATTAGTTTCCCTGGATTTTTGCTTTCATATTTAATATTGTTACATGTTATGTTTGCTATTTTTTGTGTCAAAAAATTAATATAAGGTACCTTCCAAAAGCAAAATTTACAGTCTCTGCCTCCTCTCCTAATTTTCTGATCACTAGTCAACAATTATGGAAGCAATTCTGTAGCATAATTAAAAATATAAGTCAAAACCAGAAATGATCTATGCTGTTCCATGACAGCTGGAGCCCCATCAACAGCTATAACAGATTTCAACATGCTAAGCGTTAGCTGGTTGGACAAACACGCACTCAGCGCGAAGCTGCAGGAGACTATCTTCTAAATGTGCTTTTATTACAGTTATGATTATTATTAAGGGCCTGCTCGCTCATATTTTTTTTTCAATCCATGCAGTCAGTGCTTTTTTCTTCGCTGCAAGGAGGATACGAAAGACTGGTTAGCATTAGGCTAATATGTGCTAAAAACATTAGCCGTGGAGGTACTTAAACTCCTAACGGGAAATGAGCATCTTGGATGTAAATATGTGGTAATTACATCTTGTTTATTTTGTTCTGGACACGACTGGAAAGACAAATTGATATGATGGTTTCTGAGATCGTAGCAGCACTTCTGCCTTCGGCGATTGGGAGCTCCGGTTCGCGGGGCTTCACGCTTCGCTATGGCGGCTGCCGATCCAAAGAAAGTTTTAATTATGACACAGAATAAGCGGTTTTTAAGTAAAAAATGAAAAAAACATTTTGAATGATTAATTTTTCATTTTAATTTTGAAGCATTTGATGCACTTACATTTTGAAAATTAAAAGGCATTTCTGTTAAGTCATTTTAATTGTCAAATTAGACATTTCTAAATGAATTTTGCTACACATTTAGCAGAAAACATTTTGAAAATGAAATGTCAA
Source organism: Oryzias sinensis (assembly GCA_037389245.1). Classification (NCBI taxonomy): domain Eukaryota; kingdom Metazoa; phylum Chordata; class Actinopteri; order Beloniformes; family Adrianichthyidae; genus Oryzias; species Oryzias sinensis. The sequence goes on along the minus strand of CM074509.1, from coordinate 16,906,429 downwards.
ATACCATTTTCTTTATCATTTTAATTAAGTGACAGAATAAGCAGTGTTGAAGAAGAAAATGAAAAAGCATTTTCAAGGATTGCTTTTTCATTTTCTTCTTCAAAAAATGCGGCTTCATTTTGAAAATAAAAAAGCATTTCTGGTTTTGACTTTTATTTTTAATTAAGCGATAGAATCGCTTCTATACACAATATATATATATATATATATGCTACACTCACACATCACAAACCATAAGTGATCCACCTCTGTGTGTCACAGTGGGAATAGTGTTCTTTTCGTTGTTGACTCCTCTCCAAATGTAGCGTTTAAAACTTCACTCTTGGTCTCATGACTCCAAATGACTTTGGTCCAGAGGTTTGGGGGCGTGTCTCTGTGCTATTTGGCCTGTAAGTGAACTATGTTGTGGCATTTGTGTAAAAAAGGCTTTCTTATGGCAACTCGACCATGCAGCCCATTTTTCTTCAGGTGCCTCCTAATTGTACATCTTGAAACATCCACAGTTTTTCAGAGTTTTGAATCCTAGCTGAAGTTATTTGTGGGTTTTTCTTTGCATCCGTGACGATTTTTCTGGCAGAAATGTTTGTGATGGTGGTTTAGTGTCAACAGAACCCCTCACATTTGAATACTGTTAACTGGCATCCTCAGTTCCTTGGATATCTTCTTATATCCCTTTCCTGTTTTGTACAGTTCAGTTACCTTTTCCCGTAGATCTTTTGCCAGCTCTTTAGCTTTCCCCATGACTCAGGATCCAGACATGTCAGTGTAGCACTGGATGAAGGTTGCAAGGGTTTGAATCTCCAACACCTTTTTTTCCACACAGTGATTACAGACATGTCATGAAAATGAAACGCACCATTGTCTTGTAAACGTATTATGACTTATTTACGAGGATAACGTAAGTTGCGTGCACTTATTTCCATCAGACACATTTCCAAATCAGAGTGTTTGGTCTCCTGAACTTGGTTTTGATAACAAACATGTTTTGTAACAGTTCCTGCTTCTTTAAAAGTATCTGTTAACCATTAGGTCACTATTTACTGATCTCATATTCACGTCACGTGACGCCATTCACATTCTCTTTAATCCTCAATCCTCAAAAAGGTAAAGATTATTTAAATACTTTTTGGCTGATTTTCTTTTTTCAGCATGACTGAAATCGGTTCTAAGACCACCAGAATAACATTGTGGTTCTTTTTGCTTGGAAGTAGCATTATAGCACCTTAGCTGTGTGTTGACTGATACATAGATCACATAAAGAAGTTGGCCTCAGTTTTACTGAAGGAGTCTTTGAGAAGACTTGCCTCCTTCATCTTCATCTGTCCACACGTCTAATCCTCCCAGTCTGCCCTTGAATTGACTCAGAGATTTGTTTATTTGCCAGGTTGGGTTGTTTACTTTCCATCTGAGTTTCAACTCGTCCAAAAAAGAGTCACTTACGACGTCTGGATGATCAAAGGGGAACTTTAAAAAAAGTTTTCCTGCGTAGATGTTCACGCTCAGTGGTTTGCGTGACACTGCTGAGTGACTGCATCCATTCATGACGTGAAGGCAACATGGAGCCTTTGAGGGAGAAAAAGTATGCTGATGATGATGGTGCAACTTAAGCCCTTGTCACAACTGTATGGATCACAGATGTTGTCCACTTTTTAGCTTATTCCGTTAAAGCTCGCCACAGTAAATCAGCTTTCACTGATCTGCACAGGTGGTTTGACAGGGTTTTTTTTTACACTGGATGCCCTTTCTGACACAACCCAGTACTCAACTAGAGTGTACAATAAGGGACCACTACGAATCATCACCCATACATCATAAGTGCGTGCAAATTACATTATCTTTAAACCTGCTTCACAATACACTTATCACACACACACAACAATGCCTCTCGTCTGGGCGCCGGTGTAGGTCTCGAGGGGTCGGGGCATTGGGTGTAGGCCTTGGGTGTAGGCCTTGGGGTGGGGCGGGTCCCTGCCGGGGCCGGGCCTCCGGCTCTGCATGTTCTCTGTTCCTCTTACTCCTCGGCCGGGGGGCTGATGGGTCCTGACCTCCATCTCCGTTTCTGTGGTGGGGGTCCAGTGCATGGGAAGTTGGTTGCTCCTGGATCTTTGTCTGACGGTGAGGCTCTTGGACACCTGGATCGGCCGGGTTGCGGCGCTGTCTGCCCCTAGCCTTGGGGTGTGGGGTGCCAGGCCTCCTACCTTTGCTGGAGTGTTCAGTGTGATCAAGGTACACTCTAAGAGGCACACATTCATTCAACCCACCCGCTTATTCACCTTTGCACAAATACGGCCATGGGTGATGTTTTTTATGTCTCCCTTTTTCTACCCCCCTCCTCATGAATATTGGTAATGCGAATATTGTGGGTACCTGTGCAGAAATCTTGGGAGATAAATCTTTAATCATTGATGCATGATTATACTTCCAACCTGTAAATAGTTGTGTGCAGACTATTTTTTTTGTTTTGTTGCTGTGTGAACTAAATTATGTAATTTAATTTTTTTACAACACTTTTATGTTTTAACTTTGTGATATCGACTATCACCCACCTTTAACCCCTTATCCTCCATCTCTGACATCCCACTCTGTTTCTTTCTCTCCTCTTTTGTTTCTTTTTTCCGTCCGGTCCAACAAGGAATGCATACAAATATAAGTTTCATAAATGAAGCTTAGCCTCAAATACAAATGGGGGTTATACAAATATACACTCAGTCTGCCTGAAGATCCATAAACCCTAATTGTAAAAATAATAAAATAATAATAAAAATTATAAAAAAAAAAAAATTGGAATGTTCCATTTCTATGAGGTGGACGGACGAGTCTCAAGGAAACTCCAAGACCCACCCGGCTGCTGCTCTACAACCCCCTATGGGCCGGGGCAGTCCAAAAGCTGGAGCACCTGTGCGGGATAAACTCCGTACACTTTGGATTTACTGAACTTGTTTTTCAGCATTTTCAGGTTTACAGTTTCACTCAAATACTGTTAGTTGGGCCAGTTAATACATTCAAAATTTTCACTCAATTAAAAGTGTATTGAGGTAAACAGGAACGTTTCTGATTCGGCCTCTTGGGGAACATTCTTCTTTTAGAAACTCACTTCTTTTGATCAAATTTTTAGTTATTTCTTTCATCACGCACTTTATTCAACACTTATTAATACAAAAATATAGGAATATTATCTTTTTATTACTTTATAATTATATCAATTTCAATAAATATTATTTATACTGTTTTGGTATCAGTGCTAATCCTTTGTAACGTTGATCTATTTATTTCACCTTAATTTCTCTTCCAGTCCACAGAGTGATTTTAGGTGTACAGTAAAGATACTGTAAGTCTAAGACATGTAAAGATGGAGGTTAGTTTTCATGGTTATTTTGAGCTAATGAAACCATTTCTACATCAACACACGTGTTTGACTAAATGGTCATGGGAGCTGATGAATGCAGAATCATCCATCATGAAGAACATCAGAGTAAGGACGTCTCACAGTGAGCATCTGTTGGACTGTTACATAAGGTTTAATGAGGTGGGGTTTGGGGTCTCAGACAGACCCGTACTGTACTGAAGGCGGATCACAAGCCCGGTTCACCTGTGTCAGAATGAGTAAAGATCTCAGATTTACTAACATCCAACTATCTGACTGTGTGTAAGATGACACTGATGTTTGAGGAAATCCTTTAAATAACTTCTTCCATGGTACTTAGGAGACACTGTTGGAAAGACTTTATTTTCCTGTAAAACTTAAAGAAGGGTTTGGTGCTCTTAGCTGAATGGTTCTTCCCAAAGTGCTTGGTACATATTTCCAGTCAGACAACTCATGCAGTAAAGAAGATTTATTTCCTTATTTCTTTTAGTTCTGCATAAGGCTCCTTTCAGATACATAAAACAAAGATCTCCATAGAAACTTTGGGTATTCAACTACCCCCCAAACCAAAAGGAGATCAGCAAGAGATTAAAGAGAATGTGAACGTTGAAATCAACATTATGTGGGTTTAAGTCAGATGAAGTGTGTTTCGGAGCCATTCCATTCCAGACTTACAAGTATGACTGCTATGTGTGACCCGGCACCATTGACCGTAGGGCCGCTGCCGTTCCAGTACAGCGCCACGAAGGGAACACACTATCTAGATAGAAGAGAAAGAGAGCCAGGCAAATTGAACAAGGAGCCAATCCATTCGAAAACACGCCGCAGGGGAACTAAAAATTGAAACTGCCATGAACCAAGACCTGTAAGACGACACAAGCTTAACATCCATAATTTCAACGCTTCCATGTGGCATACTATGATACAAGCTTAAGTAACATCCAAATTCGAGCTTCCATCTGGCATAATAATACAAGCTTAAGGAACATCCTAAATTAGAGGCTTCCACCTGGCGTAATATAGTATTCAAACATCCATAATACAAGAAATTATTTTCCTTTGTGCTGCTAACATGTTTGCTAATTTAAGTCTGGTGTCTCTTTGGAACATGGAGGAGGGCCACTGCCCTATCACTTTCATTGCAGAAATAGGTACGTGGAGTGCAGTCGTTGTGGCACCAATTCTCAAGGAGTGCAGGGGCGCGATCTCCAGGGAAGCCGCGGGACGAGCAGAAAATGTGGAACTTGGAAGCCAGCTAACTTCTTGTGAAGAGTTTCACGCCATCCACCAGAATTGGAAGTGCTGACTAGGGAGTACGGGTCCCAGGCTCAGGAAACGATGCATGGATAAAAGACAAAAGCAGTATTAGTCTTGGCAATGAATATATGTATATTAGCAGAACTGGTCAGTTTTAGAATGTTTGAGATAAAGGGAATAAATTTGCTCTTAAATGACAATCCGGAGATTGTGTAGTGAGTTAAAGAGAGTGTTCTATGTGTGTATTACCACACCCCAGAAAGCCATCAGAAGCACAGCTGTCAACAGAGAATCAACATAGTGTTTATGGAACCTGCACGTTATGTTAGCACTAAAATTTTATATTCACCAATGGTAAGAGAGAGAGGTAACCTTTTTGTCAGGGACGCATCTTTAGAAGACCATTGAGGAGCAGGCAAATGGAAGGGTATCCAAGGAGCCAAGGATAAAATTTGCTTGTAGTATAAAGTTATTTAAACACTAAACCATGTCAACTGACATGAGAGAGCCCCCCCCCCTCTCAGTTTTATTTGCAACTTAGACATGTAGGGCCCTTGGTAGGGGGGGTGCTTGGACATCACTGCTAGCAAGCAGGGGATGTCCTCTTAGCGCCCTACCCACTATTTTAACTGCACCCCATTAGTGCACACACCCTTTACTCCTCCAAATATACATTCCAACATATACACACATACATGCACACACACACCCTCACAAACACACACGCATTTCGCAAGGATGGTGGGACCTTGGACCATTTGTCCCCTACTCCATCTCTGGTAGGGGGAACTGGGCCCTTGGCAACGGTGGCCGCGTCCCCTGGGTGCTGGTTTTCTGGGCCTGGCAGTGCTCTCTCCACGCAGGGAGAGGGGTCCCTGAGCTCTCTGGCAGGCCAAGAGCCGGGGATCGCATCACACCTGAGCCGGGGGGGGGGGGGGGGGGTGTCCGTGTCCCTGTGGTGTGGGTTGTGGTCCTTGCCCCTGAGTGCCGGGCCTTGCCAAATTTCCAACTGTGGGTGAGCCTGGTCGGGCCATGTTTACAACATATCTTGTGGACCCCCTCTTCTCCTGGGTGCCCTCCTTATGGGCTGGGGCGGCTGGCCCCTGCCTTGCTCCTACCTGGACCCACCGTGGGCTGGGTGGGTGGCTGCCTGGAGCACGGAGCGGGTCTTCCTTGGGGGGTCCTGGCCCGTACCTGGGTTGGGGCGGGAGGATGCCCAGGTCTCCTGGGTGGTTATGAGGTGCTTGTCTGGGGCTGCAGGCACTTTTCCTGGGTGGGGTCCAGCGCTGAGCCCTCCTGGCGCGGTGGGGGTGCTGCTCTCCTGGTTGGGCCGGGGCTGGGCTCTCTGTCCCTCCATGCCTCCCTGCTTTCTGGGGGCCTCGGGGCGGTCCTGCTGGCCCTGGCCTGGGTAGCGGATGTGGTCACCTGGGGGGCGGTTGTTCTCTGCTTACTGCCGAGTGGCATTGGGGGGTTCGGGGTGCCGCACCTGCTGCGGCGGGGGTCTTGGTGTGGGGATGGCTGGGAACTCTCCCTCCTTCTTTTCACATTCCACCATCCATTTTAGAAGAACAAAAACACTCACTTAAGCACAGGTGTTAGCTCACATTTGCACAAACACTTTTCGTGATTGAATGACATTTTTCACACTAGTTGGTTTGAAGGCATAAGTGTGCGTGTGTGAACACTATCTGTATTGTGTACATGTGGACATGTGGACATTTTTGCAGCCAACAGGTGTTTTTTTAACTTTTGAGTGTGTGTGTGGACAGGCCCCGCCCCTTCTAGATTTGTATTACATCTGAACCTGACCGTATTGATAAACATCCAGCAACTTATTGTTGTCAATATTTCGATGATGATATAACTGATGATATGATGATAAAACTTGCAATAACTTGCAATATATGAACAAATAGCAAAAACAACAAAAACACTTCCATATCACTGCAAAGGTTTATTTAAATAAGAGTCAAAGTACCTTAATTTTTCTCCAAATGACCCTCGTCTAATTAGGAGGACAACATCTAGCTCCATCCAATTAGTCAACAATTTGAAGGTTCCATCTGATTGGTCAAATGCATTAAGGGATTTATTCAACTCATTAAATCAAGTTGCCATGGAGATTTTTTTTTAGCACATTTAAGGTTTACCATTTATTGCGATTTTCGCCAACTTTTGCGATATGGATATTGCACAGCTTGAAATTGTGATAACGATAAATTTGCGATTAATATGCAGGCCTAGCGCCACCCAATGCCAAAAGATGCCACTTGGAGGGATGGAGAGGCAGAACAGCGAAAGCATCTGGGATATCAGCCTTTCCCGACAATGCACTGCGTCTGGTGGAAATAATCATGGAGGAAGGGCAGAGCAGAACCAGCCGGCTGAGCATGCGGTTGTGATGACATGGCTGTTTACAGACCAAGTGAATTAAAATGAGAAAAGGAGCCACAAATGCTGCATAAAAGAGTCCAAGACAAGAAAATCTCCACAGAAGAGGGACAGGTCCAACGACTGACCAATCCAAACGCTGGTTAAACTATGGAAAGTACAGCAGCCTTAACAGAAAAAGAAACAAAAACACAGAGCTGCCATACCAAAGCCAGCACCGAAATGATGGCCAAATTCACATCCAGCTCCTAAATAACGAAAGGGTAAACAACACTAACAGCAGAGAAAAACCGCAAAAGTCACGACGATTTTCAGCCAGTGTGAGAAACCCGTCCTAGCAAGGACTGCCAGCCTTCAAAACCACGGAAAAAAAACACAATCCCCAAAACAAGACGACGCAGAGCCACACAGAAGAATCCGAACCAGGTGCACATCATTACTTTCAAGAACAGGAACTGCAATTCCCATGGTCCTTGGAGGCATGACGTCACCGATGAGCGGGTTGAGCAGAACCAGGAAGAGCCGCAACATAGAAAAGCCTCAACACGTAAAACACAGAGGAAGATGGCAGCATGGCACGCTCATGTCAAGGTTATTTCTGCAAACACAAGACAGTAAGGAAAGAGTTAGGTACGATTTCTCACGAGGAGAGCTGGAAACAGACAACCCTTCTGATCCAAACCACTCTTCCTAAGGGTGACTGTTCCAGCATCGCACTTTTATTTAGTTCTCCCTAGTTACATGGTGAGTGATTCATCTATATGTTACAAATTTGTTGTCAATAATTTTTTGCTGTAATCACAGCAAGTTCTGTCTTTCATGATCAAATTATCTCACATTCCAGACACTTTTCTCCTTACTGCTGAAGTGATCACATTTCTGAAATGGCACACGGAAAGATTTCAACACAAACAACTTTAATTATGTAAGAAAAACAGAACATAAAAACTGTCTTATAAACAGAAGTTTGAATAATAAAGAAAATATATACATTTAACAGCTCACCATAGAGATTCCGGTGATCACGGCTTTCAGGAATGCCCTGACATCTCCCGATCGAGCGCCACTGAAGATCCAAACAATGCAGGACTCTCCCCCTGCAGATGCATGCCTGAGTCACGGGCGCCGCCGCGCCTAAAGACGCAGGAGCCGCCACACTGCCTGAGCAGTTTGAAAAAGGAGGGCCGACGACGGGAAGACGGACACCCCCCACATCAGAAGAAGGGGGACCAGTGAGTCCGAAGAAGAACGGGAGAAAGACATCTTGCCGCTGAGAAAAGCGAATAGGAGAACAGTGGGTATGAAGAACCGGTGATGAATGCAGAGCTCGCGGAAATGGAAGAAGAGGGATTGGACCGCACAACTGGAACTTAAGTAGGATGCTAAACAGGTGAGTTGATTAGACTGAACCACCCGCGGGGAGGAGTAACCAGGTAAATGCACTGCTCGAGTTGTCTGCCTGAAATACTCCCAGGGTCATTCATTTCATTAGATCCACAGCCAGCAAAATGTGGCTGTAAGGAATACTTGATCAAGAGACTATTTGATTGCTTGAAATAACCATTTCAAATCAAATCAAAAATCACTTAAAGACTCAGTCACAAGCACTCATACAGGGGTTGACCCCTAGGAGCGTTGTGGATTTTTGGGTTGTCCGGGTTCGTGGAGAGTTGTAGAACTGAGCGGCTACATCTTATTAGAGTGCAGGGGTGTCTTGGAGTTCCTTTGAGGCTCATACGATCACCTTGTGATAATGGATACCATTGTTGTGTGTGGTATCTCACCTACTTATCATTGTATCTTGTTTAGGTGTTCACTACGACCTGTCGCCCACAGCATGCTCATAGAAAAAATATTTTCACTCTACAAACTCAGCGTGTGGTCTACAATCTTGATACTTCATGTGGGCCACCTGCGTGCCCGATACAGGTTTGCCCATATTTTCCCCGCAGACAGACTTATCTACTCGTATGGGCAGTTGTGACTGTGTACTGACTCACTAAAATTACATTATTAATTATTATTATTAATATTCAGTTAAACCGCTTTAACTGAATATTAGAGGAAAGAAAACCTAAACTTGATCTTAAAAATTAACTGAAAGAAAGGGCTCCTGCGTCATCCAGCAATGTTGGAATGTTACTGTTCTCTAGTTCCTGAAGGCAGAAAAAGCAAAATGAGATTTAAACTGCTCATATTTATAACTCATAATCACAAACAGATTCTTCATCTGCTTCGATGTGATTGAACACGTTTGATGTCTGGATTATTTAAAAAAGATGGCCATGGTGATCAAAGTTGCAGGTGAGCAGTTTTAAGGAAACCTGATTCCTAAAATGCAAAACCCTGCAGATGGTAGAAGACGGGAGGACAAAGGTTTAGTTAGTCTTTTCAGGATCGTACACATGCAGGAGATCAGGCAGTCATGTGGCCAGAAACTCCTAACAGAAGGGCGGCAGCACTGAGCTCATTCTCAGAGGCAGGACACAACCGGTGGCACAGTCTTCCAAGGGTGCCTGGTTCTATGATCAGAGGGGTCTTGACACTATGAAGGCAGGTTTGACCAAGCCCTCCTACTCTAGAAGCGTCTAGGCTCCAGTGTTTTAAACCGGTGCATGTCCTGGCCATGGGGAGGAGCAATCCTGACAGACCTAAGCGTGGATATGTGAACCTGAGCTCATTCTAAAACAATAAAGTGGAGACAAGCTTGGAATCCTGCAGACTGACTTCATGTCTGAGAGCTGCACCGCAGGAAAACTTCTGTTTCCTTCTTTTCTTCTGCGGTGCATCTGTTCCTGCAGGAATTCAGTACACAACATTTCTATTGTTTGATTGAATGAAGGTAATTGGGAACCTTGACTCCCCAAAATTGAGACAAATACTAAATAATAGATATTTATTGGTCTAACCATTGACTATAAAATAGAACTTGAGTATGACATCACCCATAGAAATTGACTTAGACTGGATTTATCTGCACAATTCCTGATACAGTTTCCCTGGGGCAGACTGACAGAGGCGTGGCTACCAGTTCACGCCTACGGCCCCTCTGACCATCGTCGGGACATTCATGCACATTCACACACCAGTGGAGCAACACTGGAGGCAGGGAGGGTGAAGTGTCTTGCACAAGGGACACAACAACAGTTGACTGGGGGGAGCGGGGATTGAATCGTCAACCCATTGATCATTGGCTGACCTGCTCAACCGCCATGCCACTGCTGCACAAAGTTCGCTATTTTTTCACAATATGAATGTTGCCATGTTGGAATCACATGTCATTAAGCTTGGTCTGAGTCGGTCTGAATTATCGTTTCTATGGCAATCACTCTCACCAATCAGAAGTGAGCTTTTTGGAAATCCACACCTCTACCATCTGAAAACAGGCTACACACAATCTGTCAATGAAACATTTGAAACCCTTGTTGTGAGACCACCTACGTTTATTGAGGTATCTGATTGGTCAGTTTATAACTTGAGCTACCTGCACTACATGAAAAAAAAAATCAAGCGTCAAGAGCATGTAAAAAAAAAGGTAGCTTTCAAGAATGGTTATTCTGACGATTATGACCGAGTAAGAGCAGTTTATTTCTCAGTAGAAGCCTATGGGATCTGCCCTTTGGATGCATCATTACTTCCATCTGGGTACCGTCTATGGGATCTCTTCACCTGAAGTCCTGCGCCCAGTGGTGGTTTTACACTAACTTACTCCCTGGGCGAGTAACCCCACCAGCGCCCCCCCCCCCCCCCCGCACACATACAAAATTTGACAACATCCTGTTGTGTTCCCTATCTTCTATTTAGCCATTTTACTCAAAAAATACATGAATTTTCTAGACTCGTATTACAGGGGGGTCAAACTCAGTTACACAGGGGCCTAAGTTAAAAACACGCTTAAGGTTTTGGTCCGAAGAAGATAAACATTTACTGAACACACTAAAGCTAAACTTTTAAACCTTTTAAACTGAACTTTTTGAACATAAATATGAATAAAAACAGGAACATTAATCCAGAATAACTCAAGTTAAACCTTAAATAACTTGTAATATTTTGTTCTCCATATAAATATATTCTGTCAAAATTATACAAATATGAACATGCTGCAGGACAAAACAAAGAAAGCCTGTAAATATTAATAAGAAATTACATATCAAATAATTCCACTTTTTTTGCTCTTTCATCATTTTTTAGAGCATTTTTTTAGAGCTGGACTCCTGCTTCATTTTTAGCAATAATTTCTTAATGTGTGACGTCCTGTGTGTGTCTTTGTGAAACATATCAGAGGGATTAGATCTAAAAAATAAAACTTATTGTCATTAATATGTTTAGGTCTTATAAAACATTAAAGACTAAATCTTAGAACTCATCAGTGGGATTACTCCAAAAATATTTGGCATTTCCCTAAATTTGTGCAACATCAACAGTAGAAATCCTCCAAAAAAACTCAAGCCTAAATAAATGGTCTGCGCTCATCCCCCCATCCCCCTCCCCCTCCCCTTCCCTCTCACACACGCGGCTCCGTCTCTATGACGGGAGGCGCAGCTGCGGCTCAGAGTTGATTGTCAGATAGAAAAAGACTCCCAATGACCTGTTGGTGAGATTCAGCCAGCCACCGGCGAGTTGCGCTCCCCTCTTGAGTTTTTTTACTTATGTTCCAAAGACTACCGCAAAGAGGTGTGGCCGCAAGCGTCTTGCAGCAGAGGGCGGTGGTCACGTGCGCATCGGGTCTGCTGTGTCGGAGCAAAGACTTGTGGGAAATAATCTCCATTGCCTGCTTTTTTCGAAATTGGGTTGAGCACGGATGTTTGTTCTGCCTAATTCATTTTCATGTGCCTGTTTTACGTTGTTTCACTCTGAGGTATTCTTTTATTTTTTATTTTTTTTTTTTTTTGCACCATAAGTGTGAAGAGCAAATGGGAGGAAGACATTATTAAGAGTCTGATGTGTCATAATAAAAGCATTAAGTGTCGGCTGCTGAAGCAACTTCAAATTGAAAGCTCCAAGCTTCCTCTTTGAATATAGTTTGCAGTACATTATGTGTAACGCCTCGGGCACGGCAAATGCCGCCCCCTTTGAAGTGCCGCCCTGGGCGACCGCCCACATCGCCCATATCAAAAACCGCCACTGCCTGCGCCTGATCTAACCTCGTAGTGCAACCACCAACAGACTGCAATTATTAACATGTAATGGTCAATACTCTAATATTTTAAAACCATTCAGTCTTATTTTCCAAGATCTCACTTACATGAAAGGATTTATCAACAATATCACGTCTAGAGTGCTAGGTCCAGGTATTAGTTTTTGCACCTAAGTTAAGCTAACTAAGAGTAATTATTAACTTGTTTTTTTTGTTTGTTTTTTTTGTTGCTAAAAACCATGTAAGGAACTAAAGACGATTATTTTCTTTTGTTTGCAAGTTCCTTTGGTGAGGCTGCAAAGCTCAACGTTGACTGTAGCGCAAAAACTTTTAACTCCTTAAAAAAACTGGTTCAGCTGCCCGTGAGAATTAACACTGATTAAAAAAAATGAAATAAATTCCACCAACAGCACTTCAAATGATGGCCAAAGAAAATAACAGAAGACACATGGGAACCAATTCCATGGGAGGTGATCTAAACCAGCTTTTGACAATTGATCAACCCAAAACAGACATAAAAGAGACATTTTATGAGCTGAGAAAGCTGGAACACCACTGACTCTTGTCAGATGTTCTGCAAAAGATTCTGTGTCCTCTATGGAAGTAAAAAAAGAGGATCGGGGTGGCTCCATTGAACACTTATTTTTCTGTTCTTAGCTAAATGTGATTATTTAGCCTTTGCAGTGAGCTAGACCTAATTAGCTATAGCACTGGAGACATTGCAGCTTTGACTGATATGGAACAGAATCTGGAGACCATACCGTCTGTCATTCATAGCTATATTCTAACATGTGCCATGTTAACATGTCTTAGCTTGATCAAAGACTTTAAGTCCCATTCCGATCATCTTTTGGTCAATAGTAACAGTGTAACAGAGAGCTTTTGGCCTGCCAGTTGTAGTTGACGTAACAACTATAAGCTTTTAATTTTACATTGTCATTTTTTCATCTTCTCCTGATTCCCCACAATTAGATTAAAAATTTTTTAGGATTAATGGCAATGCTGAATTTAATTTTAAATAAATAATTCTGTCTTCCTAAAGCCGACTTTTTTGTTCGGTTCAAAGTTAACAGGCTCGATGTAAAATAACTTATTAATTAATAAAACCGTTTTTGTTGTTGTTGTTGACAGCTAATGTTCAGCTTTATTGTTAGAGATGTCTTATAATAAAATCTTGGAAGCTACTTGTGTATTTGTTTCTTTAACGCGCTTTAACATGACGATCACCATATGATCCTACATTTTTCCGCTACAGTGCAGGCTCCGCACCTGAACTTGTAGTCATGACAACGCGCAGCAACACATAAAAAATAGTCCGCTTTTTGTGAAAAAGTGATCTAAACTGAACAAAAAACAAGAATAAAGTACTAAAACTGATTGAAAAAATTTTTTTTGTAAATGACCATGGTATAAGCGGGTTAATGGCCGACGAAGTGTGCAGTTACTACTTTTTAACGCACTTCGCGGAAGCAACCGCAAACCGGTTCAGGCTTCCACGGCGTGCGTTAAAAAGTAGTAACCGCACACTTCGTCGGCCATTAACCCTTACTTATATGATGTATTGTGATTTTAATGCATTTTTCTGTTTTGTGAAGCACCTTGAATCACTTTGTGTACGCATTGTGGTATACAAATAAACTTGCCTTGCCTTATTTTGGACACAAATAATCCATATGTGAATCCAGCCCTAATTTGATCTGGGAGTTAAATAAGTAAGGATTAATGGCCGATGAAGTGTGCATTATCAGAATTTAACGCACATTTCAAAGGCCATTATCCCCCTTATACTATGGTCACTTACAAAAGAAATAAATATTTCACCAATTTTTAGTACTTTATTCTTGTTATGATTTGGGTTTGGATCACTTTTTTCACAAAAAGCGGACTATTTGTTACATGGTGTGGCGCTTTGACAACGTGCCACTCCAACCTCCGACCTCGACTTCAGCGGCAAAGGAAAGTGATATCTATGCTGATCGTCCAATCAGAATTGAGTATTCACCCAGACCATGGTATAATCTTTATTAATTGCTCTGGTCAGCTCTGTCCAGGACTGCTGCTAAAATGTTTTCTCAAGAGACGGGTCGAAGCTCTCGCTGACGTGTAAAATGTGCCACACGTCTGTGAGGACCTGTTGCAAACATTAGGAAACAGTAAGTCACACTCAGCACTGGTGTGCTTGCTTGGCAGGACACACAGACTGTTTGTGTGCTGTGCTGTGCTGTGCTAGGCTGGTGCGCAGATCACTCTTTATATTCCAAGAAACGACGGGCTGGAAAAGTCCTGGAGAATGCAGAAAAATGCATCCGCAAGTAAAACCAGCTGGCCCATGTGTTCTTCTCCTGGATGAGCTAGACCTGAAACACTAAACCAAAATAAGTTTGTAGTTTAATTTCTAGCTGATGCTTCCATGAAAAATGTTCTTATGAGCCTCAGGAAATGGAATTTTTGACTGGACCCTGTTAGAAGTTTCTACCTATCAGGGTAAAGTCATTTCTCTCCTCCAATCCTGTATAGCCTTAATCCAATACGATCGCGTCCTCTGGATGTGCACTCACTGGCCACTTCATTAGGCACACCTGTACAACTTCTCGTTACCACAAATGTCTAATCAGCCAATCACATGGCAGCAACTCAATGCATTTAGGCATGTAGACATGGTCCAGACGATCTGCTGCAGTTCAAACCGAGCATCAGAATAAGGAAGAAAGGTGATTGAAGTAACTTTGAACATGGCATGGTTGTTTGTGACAGGATTTCAGAAACTGCTTATCTACTGGGACTTTCTTTTTTTTTTTTTTACTTCTCCTGTCCAACAGCTGGGCAGACAGATGAGAGCTGAAGGCCTCTTGTGTTGGACATATTTTACTTTAACAAGAGGGGTTATGAATCTTCTGACAAATCAGAGTTATGTCTGAATAAACCCCTTTTATTCATTTTAATCGCATTTGAAAATCTTTGGTGTTGGATCGGACGGAAAAGGAAAGGAGGGAAGAAGAAAGAGGGATATTAGAGAGGGGGGGTAGGAAGGTGATTATGGGGGGGGGGGGGGTGTAAACCATGAAGCAGCATAAGACAACAAGTTTCTGGAGAAAAATTATGGTACTTTGACTATTATTTAAATAAACCTTTGCAGTGATATGGAAGTGTTTTTGTTGTTTTTGCTATTTGTTCATATATTGCAAGTTATTGCAAGTTATATCATCATATCATCAGTTATATCATCATCGAAATATTGACAACAACAAGTTGCTGGATGTTTATCATTACAGTGAGGTTCAGATGTAATACAAATCTAGAAGGGGCGGGGCCTGTCTACACACACACTCAAATGAATGTTATAAACATAACTGTTGGCTGCATAAATTTCCACATGTCAACATGTACCCAATACAGATAGTGTTCACACACGCACACTTATGCCTTCAAACCAACAAGTGTGAGATATTTCTTTCAATCACACAAACTATTAGTGCCAAGGTGAGCTAACACTTGTGCTTAAGTGAGTGTTTATGTTCTTCTAAAATGGATGGTGGAATGTGAAAAGAAGGAGGGAAAGTTCCCAGCCATCCCCACACCAAGACCCCCGCCGCAGCAGCCGCGGCAGCCAGAACCCCACAACACCACACGGCAGCAGGCAGAGAGCTATCGCCCCCCAGGCCAGGGCCAGCAGGACCGCCACGGGGGTACAGAGAGTGCAGCCCCGGCCCAACTAGGAGAGCAGCCCCCCCGCCGCACCAGGAGGGCCCAACGCAGGGCCCCACTTGAGAAGAGTGCCCACAGCCCCAGACGAGCACCTCATCACCACCCAGAAGTTCTGGGCATCACCCCGCCCCAACCCCAGGTACGGGCCAGGACCCCCCCAAGGGAGACCTGCTCCGCGCTCCAGGCCAGCCACCCACCGGCCCACAGTTGGTCCAGGAAGGAGCAAGGCAGGGGCCAGCCGCCCCCCCCCCCCCAGGAGGAGGGCACCCAGGTGAAAAGATCTACTGGGATTTTCACCCACAACCATCTTTAGGGTTTACAGAAAATGGTCCAAAGAAGATAAAATGTTTAGTAAGCAGCAGTTCTGTCGGAAGGAATGCCTTGTTGGTGCCAGAGGTCACATAGAATGAGCAGACTGGTTCAGGCTGATAGAACGATCAGGTTATTTCAGAATCAACACTTTGAACCTGAAGGGAGAAGAAACAAGTGCATATTTGGGTTCAAACTGTCCTCCAATGTTACATCACAGTAACTTCAGAAACCTTTTCCATTTTTTTCTTTCCCATCACTGCCGTTTTCCCTGCTTGCATGCCGAAGGTTCGAGGAACAGAAGGCTTCCTTCAGTCCGTCTCAATGAAGCCTTTGGCTGGTTCTTACTGCAGTCTCAGGAGGCGTCCTGGCCAACTGCTCTCCTCACCTTCTGCCCAAACGAAGAGGGTAAAGTCAACATTTCCAGAGGGAAAAGAAAGGGGAGGTTGATAGGGAGAGCTCTACGACAGGCCTGCATCTGTCAGCAGCGTGATGACTGTTTGCCAGAGGTATAGAGTGTGAATAAGTAAATGAGTGTACAGGAAATATCAAGAGTGTTCATGAGCAGAAGAAGCTAGAAAGAAAACTGTACCTAGAGCCGGGACTGTCGCTAGTTGTTCTTCTGAAGAACAAGTGACCAGATTTATTTCTTTTTTTTTTTAAATCCTGGAAATGGGAAGTGTTTGAGATGCATCCCCAGTTCTGGCACATAAGAAGAAGAAAAGAAGGGAAAAGAGCAGGCTGCAGGATTTAGGAGTTACACATTTGTCATGCTTTAACATAAAGTATGGCGTGTTATTCCTTACATAGATATCTTGCGGTTAAAAACTGATTATGTAAACAAGTTTTTCATCTGCTAAATAGAATGTGGGCATCTATAAAAAAACTGCAGGTACAGAACCTTTTTCTGCTTTTACACTACTAATTTGTCCACGTGTGAAGAATTTACAGCTGCCAAAATGTTTGCATTATTGCAAAAATAAGCTATATTTTTACGTCCCCACAAGAGCCCATAAACACGCAGAAGTGCATATTACACACAGACACAAACTCAAGTTAAAGCCTCAAAATTCTGACAGGAAAGTTGTCTGAGCTAATAGACTTCCGCATTTTTCAAACGGAAATACGTCAATCAAGTGTATTAGAACTTCCTGTTATCATTGCGGCAGATACAAAAAATGGCAGAGTCGAAGAGTCACAGTTTCTGTTGTGTTCCAGGCTGTTCATCTTCCAACCAAAAACAGCCTTACCTTTCATTTCATTCTTTTCCTGTGGATACAAAACCTGAAACCCAAATGGATAAAGGTGATCCAAAGGGCATCATTTTAATGTAAAAACAAGTAGCACCTATGTCTCCAGCTGGCACTTCGCTCCGGATGATTACAGTGGTTCGTCACCTGAAGAGTGGGGTTGTCCGAGCCTATTCCCTTGGAAAACTTTACTGCTTCTTTGAAAAAGGAGTCAGTATATGACAGAACCTTCAAACGTCAGTCTATACAGCTATGCTATGAAGATAGCGACATGGTGGCTTAGGCAGTAAAGATGGATCACGATTACGTGACACACCCACCGTCAGGTAAGGTTGTTCATAATGTGTTTAGTTAACGCTAGTCAACTGTGTGTACCATTATTGGATAAATGCATTTCTACCTGTACGAATTAATGTTTATAATATAAGCTGTTCACGAAATTCAACTAACGTTAGCATACATCTGTAACATAGTCTCATGCTGTCCAGCTGTAAGGGGCCAGAGATGGGCAGTAGGGGAGAGCGGGGCACAACTTAACCCTTTTTGACTTTCTCCGTTTTTCTAAACCTACTTTGGGTTTAGAGACCTTAATTTTTCCCCAAATTAATTTTATAACACGACCATATAACAGTTTAAAATGGAATATGATCTAATAAAAAAAAAATGCAAGAAATCTTAAAATATTTTTTCAATAAAATACAATTATTAACTGTTCATATAAAATAATGTAATTTAAAAAAATAATTAAACAATTTAATGATGTGGCAGCTAGTAAATACACTAAGTTTCATCATACTAGCATGTGTGGAAGTATTTAAAACAAGTGTGTTTCAACTGGCCCTGTGTTTGGTTGTGCCCTGCTCTCCCCTAAATTAATTAGATGTATTTAATTACTTTTCAGTATTTTGTCATTTGTATTTTCCTTAACAAAAATAAATGAAATGTAATTTGTAATTAAATACTTAAAATACTTTTTGAAACATGATTACTGTGTTGTGTTGAAAGGTAGCATAAATATGTTGAGACTAGTTTTTAATTTCTTTATCTTTACAGGTGCTCTGGATGAGGCTTTGGATTACATCCATGATTTAGAAGCCAAGTTGCAAAACACTGGTCTACCACCCCCTACTCTCTTCAGCCGATACTGTTCGTCAGACGACCAAATACAATTCTACACCAAATTTCCATCTGAGAGTGTTTTTACTATTTTTTGGGAGTCGGTTGCACCATCCGCACATAGACTGGTGTACTGGACCAAAGTACAGAGGGCTGGTGAGGAAGACTGCAAAAACCCAGCCCACCACGCATCAATTTAATTAAAAGATGAGTTCTTGATGTACTCCATGCGGGTTGCTGTTGGCATGAAGGAGCAGCTCATTGCTGACATGTTTAATGTGAGCATTGCCAGGGTTAGCAGGGTTACCATCACCTGGGCCAATTATCTTTTTATGATGCTAAGCTCACTTCCCATCTGGATGAGCAGGGAAAAGGTTAAGTCCACTATGCCCCTTAAATTCCAGAGGTACTGTCCCAATGTCAGAGTGATACTGGACTGCACAGAATTTGCCCTGGAGACAGCCTCATCCCTGACCTTCCAGTCAGAAACAGTTACAAAAACAGGACGACAGTGAAAGGGCTAATTGGAGTTGCTCCCAATGGTTTGGTGACATTCATCTCACCCCTGTACACTGGGTAGAAATCAGATAAAGAGATCACCAGGATCAGCAGAGTCCTTCCCTTGCTGGAGCCAGGAGATGATGTCATGGCGGACAAAGGTTTCCTCATTCAAGACCTCCTTACTGACTTTGGATCTAAGCTCATCATTCCACCTTTTAAGCGTTCAGCTCAATTCAGCAAGGAGGAAACGTAAAAAACCCAGCCATAGCGCGCCTCAGAATTATAGTGGAAAGAGTGATTGGTAGGATAAAGTCCTTTCACATCTGGGACTCTCCCGTGCCGCTCACACTGATTGGCAGTGTGAATCAGATCTGGCTTAACAGCTGTGTTTTGGTAAATTCTCAAAGACCTTTTTGTTTTGAAGAGTGAATTAATGTCCATCCATCTTCCTCCACTTATCCGGGACCGGGTCGAGGGGGCAGCAGTCTAAGCAGATGTCACAGGCTATGACGCCCCGAGGCGTTCCCAGGCCAGCCTAGAGACGTAGTCTCTCCAGCGTGTCCTGGGTCTTCCCCGGGGGCCTCCGCCCAGTGGGACATGCCCGGAACACCTCTCCAGGGAGGCGTCCAGGAGGCATCCGGACTAGATGCCCGAGCCACCTCAACTGGCTCCTTTCAATGTGGAGGAGAAGCGGTTTTACTCCAAGCTCTCCGCGGGTGGCCGAGCTTCTCACCCTATCTCTAAGGGAGCGCCCCGCCACCCTGCGGAGGAAGCTCATTTCAGCCGCTTGTATTTGGGACCTCATTCTTTCGGTCATGACCCATAGCTCATGACCATAGGTGAGTATTGGAACGAAGATCGACCGGTAAATTGATAGCTTTGACTTTCGGCTCAGCTCTCTCTTCACCACAACGGACCGCTACAGTGACCGCATAACTACGGACGCTGCTCCGTTCCGCCTGTCAATCTCACGCTCTGGTCTTCCCTCACTCGTGAACAACACCCCCAGATATTTGAACTCCTCCACCTGGGGTAAGGATACTCCACCCACCGAGAGATGGCAAGCTACCTGAACCCCCCGATGACGAGCAAAAACAGGGACCCAATTACGTCGCCCGGATTGGCGTCACCGGGGCCCCACTCTGGAGCCAGGCCCAGGGTCGAATTTGTTTGAATTTTTGTTTTTAAATTTATTTAGTTTTAATTAGTTTTTAGAGGCTGCTTTACTAGTTTTTATTCGTTTTTATTTTTTGAAATTGCTTCGTTTTAGTTTAGTTTTTATTAGTTTTAGTGTTAGTTTTAGTTTTTTCTTTTTTTTTGTTTTTTCTAAATTACGATATTTCTCAGTTGCATGATCCAAAATCACCAGAATAAGTATTGTATGATAAAAACTCAATCAAAGATACATTTTGAAACACTTATTATTCAGAGGACACAAGGACAACTATCCTTAAATTAAAATACAACAGCCGATAACAGCATTACGTTATCTGCTCTCGCTTCTTTTTCGGGGGAGGGCGGGCGACAGGCTAGCCTGTCTAGGTACTGTTGGTTTGCGTTGTTGTGTGCGCTTTTTAAATGTACTTTTAGATTCGTAGGGTTTTTCCCTTTGAAGAGCATTCCATAAATGTTGTCTCCTGCTTCGACTACAAGGCACTTACTTTTGTTTTCGACGCTGTTATATTCAAAAAAAGTCCCAAATAGGACTCTCCCGCTTTCTCCCAACTTTTAATGCAGCCAGCACGCTCATGTAAATGTCTATGACAACGCTAGCCGGCAGTGTCTGACAGACATCATGTGACGTCACAGACAACGTAATGCCGTAAGGTTCAGATACACAGTAAAACTAGCAGGGTGAAGTAAATAGACTTTATTTCAACCCAAAAGACTTATGTATTAACAAAGACGAAAACAAAGTATTTTTTGGGGTTAATATTAGTTAGTTTCAGTTCGTTTTATACACACAACAAACAGTTTTAGTTAGATTTCGTTTTTTTTAAAACTCTCGTTTTTATTTTTATTTCAGTTAACGAAAATGTTTTTTCAGTTCTAGTTTTAGTTTTTTCGTCCGTTTTCGTTAACTATAATAACCTTGCTCTGAAGGGTCATACACCTGACCGTCTGACTGGCCCCGAGATGTGGTGCGTCAGGGTGAATGACGAATCCTGGTGGTAGAACATTAACCCGCAATAGTTCAGCATAGTTTGTTAGCACTTCAGACTAATATACCACGCGTCATTGCAGCTGTTTTCTTGTGGAGTATCTGATCATCTGAATAGCTGCAGACTCTAGCTCTGCACGACACGCCCTACTACAACAAGCATCCCAAAAACGACTAGCAGTCAGCCTTGGTTGCCGTAGCTGTGTCCACGCAGGACATTTGGATTGCTGCTGAGTTTCTTTTGCTATCTCGCAGGACAGCTGCGGTGACACTTCAAGAGACTGCGAATCATTAACTCGGGGGTCGGCAACCCGCGGCTCAGGAGCTGCATGCGGCTCTTTAGCGCTGCTCTAGTGGCTCCCTGGGGCATTTTCAAAAATTTTTGAAAATGTAAAAAGATGGGGGAGAGAAATATATTTTTTGTTTTAATATGGTTTCTGTAGGAGGAAATACAAGATACAAACATTCTTAACGTTTTCCAATGCTGTAAGATTGTGTAGGAAAAATATTGTAATGCCCAGCAAGTACATCACTTGCAGCGGGCAGAATGGGAGCCAAGTTGTCAAAAAAGTTGAGCTGTCAATCAACTGACTGCGCTGGAGAACTATTCGTGTCCCATACACCGCACGGCTCAGTCACAGAGAGAAGGAGACAAAAAGACAAGCTGAGAGCGCAGCCTCTTCCAAGATATCAAGCCCATTTATTTTGAACACACACCACATTGAACATTGCACAGTCGTCATCAACCTCTCTCCCTTCCACACTCATGGTGCAACATAAAGAACCAACATAACAGGAAGAATAAACTAAGGTGGAACAACAAAACTGCCATATGAAAAGAAACATGGGCAAACAGAAACGCTCATGCTGAGCCCTAATTAGATCAGGAGACTGTGTCCCACAATCCCCTGCTGCTAACAGACCTAAAATGCACATGACCGCCACTACAATATTACATTTCAACATTTCTGTCAACGAAAATTTGCGTCATAGCCTGTGACATTAATTTCTACCAGCAGGGCTTTTTAAAAAATTTTTTTTAACTTTCAGCGGAGCGCTAAGCAGGTGGCTGATGGAAATCTAATCACCGTCAGTTCCATGCATTGCTTGATTAAGTTGAAAGGAAATATTTTGATCTCCTGCTACACAACAAAGTCCGATGGCTGTCCAGGGGGGACGTTTGGCGTCACTTTGTCGTCTGTTTAGAACACGTGAAAACATTCCTGAAAACTACTCGCAACTGGAAGATACTGAGTGGCTCGAAAAGCTGCACTTTTTGGTGCAGCTTTGACGTGTTTTCCGGTTTTTGCGTTAATTTGCGCAAATTAACAGAATGTAACACATTATTTTAACCAATCTTTTTTATAATATCAAGTTAATTTATGTTAAATTGTTGTTATGTTAAAATGTTCAAAAATGATTAAACATTTTATTCTGAGTTAATTTGGCAATGAAGGAGCCGTATAAAAGAAAACAGCCAGTCAAACATCACTCGCTGATATGAGGCTATACTCAGCCAAAAACAGTCACCACGCCACGCAGCCTGAGGCTGCGCTCAGTGGGACCAACCCAGGAGCAGCGGGCTGACACCGACCCAAATGCTGACAAAGGGAAGCTACCCCCATAAGCCCTCCGCAGTTGAACAGCGGGTACACACAGGTGGAACCAAACTACCAAGTGGCACTCCACCTGTAAGTAAAGCATGGTTCTCTGCAGGCACAGAATGATCTATTGTGTACATGAATGCGCAAGTTTCACAACACTATATGTTTCTTATGAGTAATTTAAACGAAACTTGGAGCATATGCAAAATACAACACTGAAAATAATGTCAGGAATTACGCGGCAGCAAAACTGGACCCCAGGAAGCAGAGACTGAATTAAAAAGAATTTATCTTCAAATGTTAAGAGGGTGTCTGTGCTAGAGATGAGGGGGAACGTCATGTCAAAGGGACAGTGTCCGGTGTAGTGGGTTTTTTGAAGAGGTGAGGAAACTGGAAGGCTTCAATGGTTGGAGATCTGACATGAGGCTTAAAGCAAGAGAGATTATGATTCAACTTGAAAATCCAAACTCAGGAGAGGGGAGGAGATTCAATAGGGGGAATCTGAAGGCTGGTCCAGATTTCTTACCCCAGAATGTTTAAAGATAAATCAGAGCTACAGACGGGGTAATCCAAAATGGGTCAAGTGAAACACAAGAAACAGGAAAAGCCAACACCTTACCGGCAGAGTCAGGTGGTGGAGCAGCTAAATCTAAAACAGCAGGACAGGGTTTGATTGCAGGCAGAGGAAGATAGAAGGAGTCAGAACCCGACACATGGATGTGAAGAGGCTTGCTTCTTTTTTAATAGCTGTAATGTTTGGTAATCGGCATCCATCAAAAGATGCCTTAATGTGTTTGCAGGACTGTTTTGCTGTTTAATCACGTTCTTCACATGCTTCCTAATGCAGATGTTCAGTAACAACAACCACAGAAATCTTCCTACGGTTTTGCTTTTTTAACAATTATTTGACCAGGAGGATGGTTGGGAGTAAACTCTAATTCACATCCCACATCAGAGGCAACATAAAAACATCAAACATTTAACGTTTCATTTTTCCTCTCCAAAAGGTATACATAATTCATAATACATAATAGTTTGGTGAAAGTAATATTTTTACAGTATAAACATTTATTCAATTAGATTTAAAGACCGGTGCAATGATCAGAGACCATGCCGTCATTTTGGTTTAAATGAGCTTCATTCTTTCTTCATTTCTTTGTTTTCTGCAGCAGAACACTGGAAGGAAGTTGATCTGTGTTAGAACTCAACAAACTGTTGTGTAGTGTGTGCAGGTCAGAAAGAGCTTCACCAGTTTTATGCAAACGGAAACCAAAGCATTAAAGATAGACCAGAGTTAACCCACAGGCTGCAGACTGTAGATGTGTGTTCTGTAGAGAGCTCCAGGAATAAACTTCCTGTTTGAAGCTGGAGCAAAAGGTGTGCAGCCGCGTTGATGTGGGCGTGCCCTGAGCTGGGTCATAAAGGAAGTCCTTATTGAGGAGTTTTTGACTTTGTGTTCTGGACCTGTACCAATCAGCAAACATGCACACATGAACCACACAAACATCACCGCTGTCCTGGTTCTGAAACAGTCTTTATATCGGCAGAATCTCATTCATGTTCTGCTGATGTGAGTGGCTGGGCTTCAGAGATGAGACCACACGCTTTGACCCAACAGAAACTCAAATGAAATGAACGTCTAGAAACCCCAAGAACACGGATTCCTGTACCACTGAACAGTTTGAAATATTTTTTATTTTTTATATGTCTAGATTTTGGCAGACGAACTGCAGCAACAAAATCTTTTCGTTTAGGTTCAAAAGGAAAATGTCTGACATGTAAAAAAAACTTTTTTATCCAAAGTAACAAATACAAATTCTTAAGCAGCCCTTTTGAAGAGACTTACAGATTCCAGGGGTCATGGTGAACTAGTTTAACTATTACTTTCTACACATTTTAAGAGTAAAAACAGACCATAGAAAAAAAAGGACTTTAATAATCTTTTCCAGCAGCTCACCAGCACACCATCCTTTACAGAGAGCACAATAACCTTAAGCTTGTTTTTTATTTTATTTTGACCTAACGTGTTGCTTAAGGTACACATATTAAGTGTGTCACTAAAAATAGTCCCCCAGGAAACATTTTGGTTGCTGCGCCTCTTAAAATTAGCAGCGCGACCAAGCTGTGAAGTTGTTTTTGCGCTCCTGTTTGTGTAGCCAGTGTTGCCAGATAGTCATGGTTTTTCAGCCCAAAAGTCGTCTAAAAACTGCCAGACCTTTTTTAAACTTGCCAAAAAGTTAATCAGTGATTAAATAGCAACCTTTATTAACTGCTGAAGCTCACATATGCCCCACCCCATTTCTTTTCTCAAACATTAACAATAATCAGAAAAGAAAAAGAGTATAAAGTAAAAGGGATAGGAAACTCCCTCACAAATTATCAAATACCAGGGGTTCTGGTACAACTTGTTATCATGATCAAGAGTGGAAATTGTTTTTCCGTTTTTACTGTTCATGAATTTAAGTCAGGTCAAATAAAAGCAAATGTCATTGTGAAACCATTAAAGAGCAGTTTGATGTTTAAAAAATCTGTAACAGACTATTAAGTTTATTACGTCTTAATAAAACAATAAAAAATACTAGAACTTCTCACATATCTTTGCTCTAAAATCTAGTCAGTGTTTTCCTAAGCTTGTAGTAAAAATCCTCCCTAAAGGTTATGTTACGTCCCTGGGGAGGACGCAACAGCACAACCATGAAATAAGACAAGAAGTCAAGAATGATGTATATATAGTTTATAGTATTGAAAGATTCAGGCTGCTGCAAACCATTACCTGTGGGGGAGGTCGTGACGTTTGGGTCGTACCAAATAAACAAACACAATATAACAAAACCAGGCCTAACTCCGCACCCTAACCTATAAATCAAAAGGAACAACAAAAGACTACCTAACTAGTCTAAATAAAAACATACAAAACATTACAAGAAATGGCACCAACCCCTTACCTGGTGTGTCTAACATAACAAAGTTCAGCCTGCGTGTGAAAATGTATGGGGCCCCAGACTTGCCTGATCACAACCTCCCACCACGTACCTGAGGAAAACAGCTTAGTCAGAAGCATGCAGCAGTTTGTTTGCCAAAGAGAGTCAGGATCATAGTGAGAGTCTGCCAGGCCCAGCCCCAGGTATGCTTTAACAGGCTCCAGCTTCCTGGTAGAGGAGCACCACATGACCAGCAGGAGGCCAGTCACAGCTGAGGAAGCTGCAGTCCCAGGTGAACATCATCAGGAAATCAACGGAAGTGACAAGCAACAGGATGAGAGCAAAGCAGAGGGCTGTGCCCGTAACAGGTTATACGCTGTCAGGAGTCTGAGCTCTCTGCCTCCCTCTGGTCATCGACGGGTTCAACCCACGTTCTTTACCTGGTCAAAAACTGGTTCCCGGTCAGTGGGTCTGGCTTTCCACCCAAGATCTCCGGCTATGGCTCCCCTGCAAGAAACGTAGTCCTCCGTTCCAGATAAACAAACAGATCTCCTCTGACGTGGGCATGCCCTCCTTGATGGTGGATGGCAAGGCGGCCTATCATGTCAGGGAGATTCTAGATTCCCAGCGCCGGAGGGGTTGGCTTAATATCTGGTGAATTGGGAGGGGTACGGCCCAGAGTAACGCTACTGGGTCGCCGCTGACGATATCTTTGACCCCTCCCTGATCAGTGACTTCCACCGATGCCACCTAGATAGATCAGCACCCCAACCTCATCGACCTTGGCGTCAGAGGGCCCCTCGCTTCCGGAGCCGCTCGCAGGAGGGCTAAAAATGGCTAACAACTGCATAAACATCATTAAAAGACCACTGGGGACATGTTTACAATAGATCAAAATATAATTTGAGTGGAACTTCAAAACCTGAAGCGACCACAATATGTAAAACATACATATATCTTTATTAGATGTCAGGAAGTGTCATCACTTCCTAATAGGAAGCTGCATATCATAACATGCATTTTCGCACTTCTTTATGAAGGGGAAGGTGTCATGGTGGCATGTCAGACTCCTCCCCCTCCAGCTCTGCTGCTCATTAGGAGATCCAGCTTCATCATTCATCGCCAGTTCGCTTACCCTGATGGTGCCTAGTCTCCTGAAGCTCTGTACGTCTGGCCCCTTGTCTCGTCCTGAGCTAACTTTGTCTTTTTCTCTACACTTAAGGTTTTAGATCTCATGCCACGAGTGTCACCTGAGTTTTACCACCTCGAGCAGCAGCAGCAGCCACAGCTCTCCATCGCTGACGCCGCCTGCCATTGTGAGCTACAGTCTCTGTGCTCCTCAAGATCTCCAGCCACGTCACTCATCAAACTGAGTCACCATGCTCCTCAAGATCTCCAGCCATGCCACGCACCAAGAACCCAAACCACGAAATCTGTCTCGCCCCTCGCTCAGGGAGTTCGCCACGAGCGGTACCGGAGCCTCCAATCAAGAGCCACAGCCATGGATGACATGGATGACATCAAGCTATATGCTAAAAGCGAGCGTTAAATTGACTACCTGATCCACACCACCATGATCTACAGTACTGACATTGAGATGTCATTCGGGCTCGAGAAATGCAGCTGGATGGTGACAAAGAGAGGCAAGGTAGTCCACACAGGAGGGGTCTCACTCCCAGAAGGAACAATAGCAGACATCGAAGACAGTTACGAGTACCTCGGAATTCCACAGGCAAATGGCAACCTGGAGCAGGCACCAAGGAAAGCTGCAACAGCTAAATACCTCCAACGGGTAAGGCAAGTCCTGAGAAGCCAGCTCAATGGCAAAAATAAGACCCGGGCAATAAACAGCTACGCACTGCCAGTTATCAGATACCCTGCCGGAATAATAAGATGGCCAAAGGAAGAGGTACAGACCACGGATGTTAAGACACGAAAGCTCCTCACCATGCATGGAGGGTTCCATCCCAAATCCAGCACCCTGAGACTGTATGCTAGCCGCAAGGAAGGAGGCCGAGGACTAGTGAGCGTAGAAGCCACTATCCAGGATGAAACATCCAAGATGCATGAGTACATCAAGCTCAAGGCCCCAACTGACAGTGTGCTCAGTGAATGTCTCAGGCAATGGAGAGCAGAGGATACAGTGCTGGAGGACAGATCCTCATGGGAGGACAAACCCCTGCATGGGATGTACCACCGGACCATAACTGAAGTGGCTGATATCAAGAAGTCCTACCAATGGCTAGAAACGGCTGGCCTACAGGACAGCACTGAAGAACTCATCCTGGCAGCTCAGGAACAAGCCCTGAGCACCAGAGCCATAGAGGCTCAGATCTACCACACCAGACAAGACCCAAGGTGTAGGCTGGGTAAAGAGGCACCTGAAACAATCCAGCACATAACTGCAGGGTGTAAGATGCTGGCAGGTAAAGCATACATGGAGCGCCACAATCAAGTGGCTGGAATAATATACAGGAACATGTGTGCAGGATATGGACTGGTAACCCCAAGGTCAAAATGGGAAACATCTCTGAAGGTGGTAGAGAATGAGAGGGCAAAGATCCTGTGGGACTTCCAGCTCCAGACTGATAGGATGGTAATGGAGAACCAACCAGACATTGTAGTGGTGGATAAAGAACAGAGGAAAGTCGTTGTGGTGGATGTGGCAGTGCCAAGCGATGGAAATATCAGGAAGAAGGAACATGAGAAACTGGAGGAATACCAGGGACTCAGAGAAGAACTGGAGAAAGCCTGGAAAGTGAAGGTGACAGTGGTGGCTGTGGTAATTGGAGCACTCGGGGCAGTAACCCCCAAGCTGGAGGAGTGGCTACAACAGATACCCGGAAAGACCTCAGACCTCTCAGTCCAGAAAAGCGCAGTGCTAGGAACAGTTCGGGAACAGTTCGGAACAGCTCGGGTCCTCTGGTAGAGACATACAGAGGTACCATGACACAAGGTGTGTTTTGCTGCAAAGATCTGCAGCTGATCAGCACCACAATGTAGACAATTTAGAAGAAAACAGGGGAGGTCAATACATGTGTGCTGGAGGACTTTTTATATAAATCTAGCAACAAAAAAAGTAAAGATTTGAAACCAAGTTGTCTGTATTTTGTTTTTTGTTGTTTCTAAACTTAACCTAAAATGACTATTTTAGTTGTGTAGGTACCAATTTAAGGCTAAATTCTAGCTAGCAACCCCCCCCCCCCCAACAAAAAATAAACTAGTTCTTGGGATTATTGTTAAGCAGACAATTGTTGGTTTCCAATAATATATATTACTAGTCTTCTGCATTCATTCTGAATGGGATGCAGGTCAGTCCGTCACAAAGGAGAAGGTTCAGGTCTAGGAGGAATGTCTACAAAAACTGGACCAAAGTTTTGTAATACTGAATGACAAAAAAAAAAAAACATTTACTGTAGGTAAAAGCTCTGAATATAAACAATCTGACAAATTTTTAAGGGTTTTGTTGGGGAAAAAACATGTAATTGCATGAATTTGCATTTAACCTCAGTGAACATAAAAAATAAAAAAAACAAAGAGAAAAAAATAAAAAGGTTTGTGACAGCAGGCCAGTGGAAACAATTTTTGGGCCGTCATGCATTCTTCTTGATTTTCATTTTTGATCCCTTTACAGGATAGAAAACACACTTAGGTACTAGAGTAAATATCCTCTGAATGCATAGAGAATGGCCGTATATAAAGGAAACATGACGCCGTCCAGTTTAGAGATAATAAGGACAGGGATGATTGCAGGAATTTGGGGGCAAGTAGTCCCTCCCTGGGTTAGGTTTATGATAAAGGTTACCAGAGAGTGAACTCACAAAGACACCATTCTGTAAGCAGCAGCACCCCAGGAAAGTATGGCACTGATGTACATATGTGTCTGTTCTCTGAAGAGGGGACGAGGGCCTGAGAGCAGGGCATTCGTTTATTTTCTTCTTAATGTGAAAACATTCCAGGCCAGGGTGAAGGTGGGCTGAAGAGGGAGAATTTAAGAGTGGATTAAAGAAAAAACTGCAGTAGATAGTGTCTGAGAGGGCGAAGTGCCAGGATGGTCCAACCGCGAGAGCGCCCTTCACAAACACACAGCCGCAGGTTTAGCAGGAACTCATGAAAGCTGTTTCAGACACGGGGAAACCGAGAAGGGCTGCTGTTCCACCCCCCCGCCACCTTCATTTTCCCCTCCCGGAACAAAAATGATTAAACCGGCCGAGGCCAAACATGGAGTGCACAGATGTCTCTTTATGAGGCCGACTGACACCTGCGGTGGGGAGGGGGACCAGGTCAGGAGCAGAGCGTTCAGGTGCACCAAGGTGAACTGAGTGATTCCAGTCTGATCAGCTTCAGCATCATAGTCTCTAAATGGAAAGAGTTGGCCCACTTTTATAATTAATTGTGAAAAACCAACACGATGACATCACACAATATCCGGTGAATAAAAAAATATTGATTTGGTGGGAAAAACGCCTAAAAGACCCTGTACAACCAAGTGAAAAGTCTCTCCTGGTCCCCTGTGCTGTCCATATCAGAAGCTCTCACGTTGGTCT
The DNA here is from genome assembly GCA_037389245.1 of Oryzias sinensis. NCBI lineage: Eukaryota > Metazoa > Chordata > Actinopteri > Beloniformes > Adrianichthyidae > Oryzias > Oryzias sinensis. Next base: position 16,876,166 of record CM074509.1, on the reverse strand, counting down.
GACGAGGTCGTGTGACTTTAGTTGTCCAAATGCATTGCATCACAAAGCCAATAGGTTTGTCCACAGTTGTGAAGGGAAGCACGGGGATTGGGGTGCTGGGGCCAACAATGACCACAATCATGTTAGAGTCAAGACCAAACCTCCACCTGACGTTCTCACATTTGAAGCAAACCATGAAAGACACAACTTTGCAGTTCCTCAAAAGAACACTGGAGGCAGAGTTTTATGGAGAACATTTACTCAAAGAGCACCAAGTTCCAAAAGGACACTCACTCGAGCACAGGTGCTATCTCCCCTTTGCACAAATAGTTTGCGTGATGGAATGAAATGTTTTACATGTGTTGGTCTGAAGGCATAAGTAAGCGTGTGTGAACATGTGTTGCATTGTGTCCATGTTGACATGTTTGTATGTGAACATCTTTGGACCCAACAGGTATGTTTGTAACATTTGAGTTTGTGTAGACAGGCCCCGAATCTCTTAGATGTGTTATACATTTACACCTGACAGTAATGTTTATAAACAAACACTTCTTGCTTTATGATGCTTTATGATTTTAACCCCCACCCTGATCCATAATCACCCTCCCACCCCCCAGGCATACCTCTCTCTCCTTCCCTTCTTTTCTTTTCCGTGCGGTCCAACAAAAAAGTTGCACAGTTACTATTACACACATAAATAATACGAATAAAGTTAAGTTTAAATTATAAAAGGGGTTTATTCAAATTCACACCTTGTGTGTCAGAAGATTCATAACTCCTGATGTAACAGTAAAATATGTCCAACACAAGAGACCTTTTGCTCAGCTGCTGGACAGGACAAGTAAAACAAAAACAAAGAAAACAGTTTTTTTGATTTTGGCTAAAAACGGCATAAACATCATTAAAAAACCACTCAGTACATTTTACGACAGATCAAAATATCATGGAGTGGAACTTTAAAACTTGAAGTGACCACAATATGTAAAACATACATATATCTTTATTAGATGTCAGGAAGTGTCATCACTTCATAACAGACTCATAAACTCCTCTGGAGTTTATCTTTTATTTTTTATCCACTACAGACATTTGACTTTTCGACCTTGGATGGTCACACACCGTCTCCAACAAGCCGTCCTCTGAGCCTCTCAGATGAGTGTTTATCTAAGCTGAAGCCATTTTTTTTAAAGTCAACATTTGTTTCCAGGAATGAATAAAAAGCGGATCCACAGCTGACAGTGTCGTTCTTATCGACTGGATGCATGGCTGGCAGAAACGCCACACATTTCCCTGAGTGAGTCAGCAGAGTGGACCCACGCTGTACACAGCATGCTTGCTGTCAAATGCCTCATTGAGTTCATGGCCTGCTATAAATACAAGTCTGTGAAAGTAATTAAGGACAGTGGTTCCAACTTTGTGGAGGACAACATCTTTATTGTAACTATTAAAAAGAAGTCATTGACTGTTGGAGAGATGGAAAAAAATGGTCTTCAAATTTATAAATGATATTAAAATTATTTATAAAAGAAGCCTTTAGACAGGAAACTATGTAGATTTTTGACAGCTTGTTTAAAATCTACTGAAATGCTTTGATTAGAAGAAGAGTTCAGCCAAAGAAAAAGTGGAGGTTGTGGGCTCAAATTGTTGTCCGTACGTAAAGATGTACACACTTCCTTTCTCTATTTAGACTTAAATAAAATATGTTGAATTGTCTTCTTTTAAGACCTTTATAAAGTTGATATGGATAGCTCTACATTTTAAAGTGAAGTCATACTATTGTTTTGCATGTTAAAATACTGAATTGATCACACGATTACACGAAATCCCAAGAACCAATGGGAAAGCTGCAAAATTAATGCCATGCATGTGAGCAAAACTCTAAAAGAGAACTGTTTGATTCTACATCTGGTGTTTATTTATCAGTCTCAGTGCTATGGGTGGAATAATGTGTGAACGTGTGAGTACTCCTATGTGAGTTTTAGTCAGGAACTGGTGGTGTTGGACCCAACATGTAGGAGACTGGGCTTGGTGACAAAAACGTAATTATTTAATAAATAAATCAAACATGATAAAAAGCCAGGGAGCAACAAAAAAATGTGATAAGGCAGAGCAGATGACCTGCCAACGAGGAAGTGAAAACCAGACAGTTCTACACACTGAGGACAATTGACAGGAATGAAAACTGCTGTGGATGATTAACATGAACCTTGAGTTACTGACAGGTGACAACTCAGAACATGAGTTGGGCTTAAATCTTAGAGCACAAGAGGAGGTGGTGAAAATATGTACTGATGGGTCAAGGGAAAGTGGGTCACAAAACACTGGGTTTGGGGTGTTTATTGATGGGATGCAAGACGGCATGTGTCAAAGTGACAAACTGTCTTTCTGTGCCCTCTATTGAACTTTTGGCTATATTATGGGCTCCAAATCATCTTTTGCACTGTTGGCCATTCGTCATAGGGAATCGGAGGTCTGTCCCGACCTGATTTTAAGAATTTTGCTGTGTCTTTATAAGGTTGAGAGTTTGGGGTGCAGCGTTTTGTTTGTCTGCGTTCCGGGACATGTTGGGATTTGGGCCGGTGGATTCACTCAGCCATTGCCTCCAACAGATCAGTGCGTGGATGCAGAACAATTTTCTCCAGCTAAACTCAAACAAGACCGAAGTTATTATTTTTGGCCCACAGAAACAAAGAGAAATTGTCAGCAGCTACCTTCATTCTCTGTCTCTTAAACCCTCAATCAAGTCAGAAATCTAGGGGTAATAATGGACTCTGACCTGAACTTTAACAGCCATCAGTAACATCAGCGGCATTTTACCATCTGAAAAACATTGCCAAAATCAAAAACATAGTGTCAAAGCCAGACCTGGAGATACTTATCCATGCATTTGTCTCCAGTAGGTTAGACTACTGTAACGGCCTGCTCACCGGCCTCTCCAAACGAGCTGTAAAACAGCTTCAGTACATCCAGAATGCTGCTGCTCGAGTCCTGACCAGAACCAGGAAGTATGATCACATTAGTCCTGTGCTCAGGTCTCTGCACTGGCTCCCTGTACCTCAAAGAATAGACTTCAAAGCAGCTCTGCTTGTGTACAAGTCTCTCCATGGCCGCTCACCAAAGTCCATCTCTGACATGTTAGTGCCATATGAACCATCTCGTACTCTGAGGACCTCAGGGGCCGGCCTCCTGTTGATTCCCAGAGTCAGAACTAAACAAGGGGAATCAGCGTTTCAATATTCTGCAGCTAAAATCTGGAACAGCCTCCCTGAAGTCGTAAGACAGGCCTCTACTGTGTTCATGTTCAAATCTAGACTTAAAACATTTCTGTTTAGCCGTGTATGTGACTGAAAGGTCCTATCTGCACTTTTCTTTCAATTTTCCATATTTTTCTTTTCTTTTAAAGTAAATTTTATGTTGATTATTTCTATGATATATTGTGGTTTTAATGCATTTTTCTGTTTTGTGAAGCACCTTGAATTACTTTGTGTACGAATTGTGCTATACAAATAAACTTGCCTTGCCTTGGGATTGAGGGGAATGAGAGTGCGGATGCTTTGGTTAGGCAGCCCCTGTTGATGTGCTGATATCTTTAAACATGAATGCTTTAGTATATGCAAAGAACATCTAGATTCTAGACCGTCAGTGGCAGAGAGGAATTAATCAATCTACTAGTCAGTCAGTCAATCAATTTATTATTTGTAGAGGACCTATAAAAGCAGAGGCAAAGAGGCCTGAACATAATGTAAATGTAAACAATGTGATACAATAAAGAAACAATCATAATAAACTTGCAACATGAGTTGCTTAAGTGTTCGCTATGACCTGTTGGAAATAGCATGTCCATGAAAAAAAAAAGAAACGCATTAGCAAATTCTCTCTTTAGGGTCACCGATTGATCTCTGATCTAAACATTCTTTTAGGGCACCCACATCCCCTGAACAGGTTTGCCCTTTTTTTTGTTTCTTGTGTTTTTTTTTTTTTTTACCAACAAACAGGTTTTTTGTACAGCAGTTGGGACCCAGACCTAAAGTATTTACCAGAGTTCATATTATTCATTAAGCACCAGATTTGCCCTGCTGCTCTGATTTTTTTTATTTTATTCTATGCATAACTAAACAGCAAAGCATCCAGATAAAAAGCACAAAAACCCTGACGGACATCCTTGAAATTGCTGGAAAACAGACCTAAATAGGAACCATCCTCTGTTGTTCAACAGTGCGCATTCCTCAAGATTTTCCTGCATCTGTTTCATCCGTCCTGGATAATGCCCTGCTGCTCATCATCCTCAACTTAAAACAAGAGGATGATGTGGACCTCATAAAGGGAAGGGTACATCCCCTGCAGCCATTTCCACTCCAGTCTATTTAATGTGAACCCGCTGTGCGTTCAAAGACGAGGACGGAGTGCACTGCAGCGGCAGATTCCCCAGGAAAGCTCCGACTTTACTTTCAAATGGCGGCGGCTGGGCCAAAAGGTGTCACCGCAGCGTTCTCATCAATGCCGGATCAGGCTGCTGCCAAACCAACCGCCACTGCTTCCTCTGAGCTTCAGGAGGCGGAGTCTCAAAGCCACACAGACTGGCTTTCATCAAGCTCATGCACAGTTTTACTGTTTGACACACTGAGAGCACCGTTCCTCCTTCAAGCAGGCCTTCAAAGCGAATAGAACACAGGATGTAATGTTGGTGCCCACCATGCACTAGGGGGGAGCCCTGGTGGGGAGGTGCAGGGTGGAGCTGCACATATTTCTACTAAATATAAGTTATGACTGAGCTGGTCTGAAGACATTGCCGTTATAAAATGTGGTTACTTCTTAAAAAAACAGTCAAATTGATGCACTTATGTGTGAATTTTTCCCATAAACCCTGAAGGCACCACAACTTGACCCCATAAACACGGGTACAACTTGCAGCCAGAAATAGTTTTACTATGAAGGGACAATTCTTTACTGTAACAACAAACAGATGATGGACAGCGTGCGGATATTCCAGGACAAATAAAAGTTGCAGAATATCCTCAAAAGCTCCCCAGTTTCTCCCAAAAGCCTCACTGAGACTTTACAGAAGAGGGAATGAAGTGAAAGAAAGCAGCAAAGCTTCAGGCAGCTCAGAGAGGAGCCTGTAAACTGTGGTACAGCCAGACTTTCCACAGTTCTTCTCTCTGTTTTCATTTGACACACTGGGGCAGCGAATGATGAAAGTCATTTTCCCCGAAAAGCATTTACATTCTGTTCCAGGAAATAAATGGAATAAATAGAAATCAACTGTGATAATAATAATAAAACTGATAATTAAGAGTTAATTTCAGGATTTCTGAAGATTTTTTCTGTTTTGAAGTTTGCAGATTAGCCCTGTTTATTTTCTGGTATTTTTCCAAAACGAGACTTTCTACATAAAAACTGCTCATGAGTGTTATCATTTCCTAAGTTGGGCCCTGCAGGAGCATGACGTCACAATGACAGAGTTGCGTGTTCTGCATAGCAGCACGTGGAATGTGAACCCCTGCTGAGGCGGTATGGGACATGATGGTCAAACGCTGCGTGGGGTCAGCCGCTGCAGGCGCCGCCGCCGCCGCTCTGGGTTTTGTTAAACTTTATCTGCGCTCAGCAGAAACCTGGTGACCCGAGAGCTGCCAGAGGAGAGTGACGCTGTTTGAAGGGAAGACATGGGCCTGCGATAAATAAACACATTCAGGGACCATCAAGCTGCGTCATTCCTCGGAGCTGGAAGCCCTTTTCCTTATTTAGAATGAAACGTTTGAGTGCAGAACAGACGCAGGATTACAGGCTCACAATGTTTTCTTGAAAAACTAAATGCAAAAACTCATTCCCTTTAAATTCTGTAAAGTGACTTTCACCTAAACTGATTTAGATCGTATGGTTTGCATTTTAGGGAGAAAACACAATGCTACTAATAAGATGTTCCATTTCATTAAAAACTCTTTGAACGTTTTTTAAGTTATAGACTAAGGAGGCTGATTCCTGAAAGGGGCTTCTGGCCACAATTGACTCATATTTTTAAATTTTTCTTCATCTTTTATGCAGATTTATATAATTTGAGTTCATATTTCTTTCTCCTGCACGTAACTTTGTAAAGATAGTGACATTTGTGTGACAGAAATACGAAGACCCTGAAGGGCAAATCACCCCAACAGATCACTCAATGCAAAAATCTATTTAGATCACAATGACCATTAAAAAGTAAAAGAAATAAAAAATAAAAAAATATATAACATTTTAGAAGTTTAAAAAAAATCCACAAACCACAAAACCAAAAGCCTCTAGTTTTTTTTGTTTATTTGGTTTAAAGTCCCACTCCAATCATATTTAGATCTATTGACTAAACAATCCCAGGGTTCTTTTGATTATAATTTTGCTGTTTTTTAGGCTGTGTAATTGGCTAGGACATAGTTTTTGCAGAGCGATAGCAGTTCATTAGAACTTGTGGGCGGGACCATTGGTATGCAGTAAACCTGTGCTTATTTCCCATCATCCCTTTGTTCCCCACCGTTCCAGACCTTCTTTTAGCTGCAGTTCTTTGTTTCTGTTCAGGGTTCTACTGGGGGAACTGGGTGGGTGGGGTGTGGGTGGCGTGGGGGGTGGTGAGGGAGGGGTCCCATCTTTGTGTGATTGTCCTTTGTTTGCTGTTTTTAACAATTTTCATTTTTTTTTTACTGTTTTATCTCCTTTTATGTTAAGCGCTTTGTGTTTTTAACTGAAATGAAAGGCGCTATATTAATAAATAAAGTTTGAGTTTGAGTTTTGTTTACACACTCTCCTAATAGCTTACAGCCCCTCACAACCCATACCTAACATTAGTGGTGCAACAAAAATGGCGAGCAATATTGGAACCATCCAGCTGTACAGTTTAGATCCAGATTCCAGCTCAGACGAGGAAAATAAAGACTTTTATGGATCTATTTGTCTGCAGAATGCATGAATGTAGGGAGGAGCATGGAGCTTGTGGCATGTGAATTGTAGTTTGTACGCAGTAACTTTAAGCTTTTTCAAACTGCATTTTTGGTCTTCTCCTGATTTACAATGATTTGACTAAAGAAATACTCAAAAGTGCAATTTTAATTTTAAATTTCTTTATGTCCTCCATCATCAGAAATATACTACAAGAACATATAAAAAACCCTAAAACACAATTTTCTTTGGAGTGGGTCTTTTAATTTTTTTTGAATAATTCAGTTTAAATACAAAAACATAAGCGTGTGAACATTAAATTTTATATAGAATGATATAGAATAACAAATTTCCTTTCTATATTCCTTTATAGGATTCATTAAGCTCTAAACTGTGTTACAGTTGGAAGAAGGAACCCATAACTGTGAGTGCTGTTGTCTGTAAGATGTCAGGATTTCTGTCAGTTTGTCAAACACGTCATTTGCTGATTGTTAGGATGGTGTTGGATGAGACTGTCAGGAAACCTTCATTTGTGTCACAGATGTGTGCTTAGAAAAGGACCTTCAGCTTCAGGATGATGACTCCATTCTTTATCACGTTCCTCCATGTTGTTTCTTTCAGATGCAGCAGCTCCTCCCTGGAAGAATTTGTCACCATTCTTCTCACAACTAGGCTTTCAGGAGGGCTACACACAGAAATATCTCCAGTTTTGTCTAATGTTTCTGTCTTATGTCATTCAGCTTTAGTTGTATTCTTTATTCACTCCTTAAAGCTGCAATTAGATGTTACTGATTCATTTCATCCAGGAGAGATAAAGCTGGGGGGGTTTGGACATTAGAGTATTGAACGTTACTTGTTCTTCAATAATTAAAAAGTCCTGTTGGTGGCTGGACTCTAGAACTGATGAGATTGAATCGGGCGAAGGCCCTTGGGTGAGGAGACCCCAGAATCTGGACCTTGATGAAACTGATGATACATCCAAAGGTAGAGGAGGGCGTGCATAAGCAGCCTGGAGATCCAAATGAGAGAGAAAGTTTTAGTAAAGAAATATTTAGTGGCTGAGAAACGCCGGCCAAATGGCAATAATGAACCAATGAAAGCAGAGTGGAGGTGACAGATACAATAACAATGGACTTTAAAAAGGGAAACCACTCATCTTTCCTATTGAAAGGGCGCCATAACTTCACGTTGCAATAATAAAGAAAAAACTATTTGACAAAATAAAGTTAAACTCTATTCCGATCTTGGTAAAAACCAACAAAAGTGGATCTAAACCTACAACCAAAGACATTTCAGTCAGGCAACTCATGCAGTAAAGAAGACTTATTTGCCTATTTCTTTTAGTTTGGCACAAGGCTCGGTTCAGATACATAAAAAAAGATCTCCATAGAAAACTTCGGGTATTAAACTACCCCAAACGGAGCTCACAGGTGGAAGCCGTGGAGGAGGGTGGGATGACAAACGCAGCGTTCGCTGAAATGGAAGAAGAGGATTGGACCGCAAATACGCGGACTGGAACTTAAGTAGGACGCTGAACAGGTGGGTTAATTAGACTGAACCGCCCACAGGGAGGAGTAACCATCTAAATGTACTGCTCGAGTTGCCTGTATTTTGTATTAATACAGAGCATGAACTACAAATGCATTTCTAAAGAAAAAAGATATTCACACACTGATGCCTTTTAATGAGAAGTCGAGTGCAACCTCCGTTAAAACATCACTCTGTAAAAATCAATCTCTCAAAAATCAATAAATGTCTACATTTATATGAGCTGGTAATGAAGACTTGTCAGCATATTCATGCTACACTCAATTTTTTGTGAGAAATTCCATCGTTAATATATTTTATATAGTTTTTCCCATTTTAAGAAATATGAATTATAATAAAGGTGCTCAATAGTTCTAAAGATACTGAAGCTCTTGTCACCAAACTTTCTGTACTGATTAATCATGACCCTATTGTCATAAAACAACAAAGATTATGTCATAAATTCCCTTTGTCAATTTTTAAGAATTTTCTAAATATGGATCATGTTTGCTTCAAAATGCTCAATAAAGTTATTAAGTAATTTTCTGACAAAATCTTTGCTATTGGGCTGTGGAAAATCTATCAAACTTTACCACATTCTCTGAGTGCTGCACTCTGATTGGTTGACTCCGCCTCCTCTAACCCTGCCTCCCCCCCTTGTCCCATTATCAGTTTTGACACAAGTTTCTCGCAAGGAATGTGTCAGAAGTCAGAGCGCAGTTGTAGCGCACTTGTGATTTGCACCATCAGATTCACGCAGAAGCACATTTGAGCAGTTGTAATCACAGATTTGAAGTTGTAACTCTAAATGAACACATGCAAATGGAAATTTGTCATCTCACAGCAGAAGATTTTTACACACAGAGGCAGATTTTTGGTGCACAAGTTTTCACGTTCTATTTTATAAGTTCTCACATCAAATCTACAAGCTCATCCATTTAGACACATTTTTACCTTCATACAAAGCACCTAACGGGCACAGTCCCATTCAGTCAAGTACACACATATGCACACACTGACAGCGACAGAATTGTCATACAAGACGCCAACCAGACCATTGAGTAGGCTTTCCAAGGATACATGGGCACTCTTAATAAATGGTTAAAAGTTTCATTCTGCATCATACAAGTCCCTTCACCAGCAGAATTGCTCCTAGTCCAGAAGAAGATATCAATGATCATCATCACCAACAGCAGAAAGTTATCGAGCAGAAAGTTAACAAAGTCAAAAAGAAATTCCACATAAAATCTTACTTAGATGCTAAAACTGATGATTCCAGAAAGACGGCAATAATGGTAACAACAATTATTTTGATTTACACAGTCCTTTAATAAATCACGTTAAAACCAGGAAACATTGTACATTAAAAAAGAAAAAAGAAAGGGATACTCCATTGCGGAGAGAAAAACGAGGAAAATTTAAAACAAAGCAGAGCAAAAACAGTATGTAAGCCAGTAATGAATCAAAATGGAAACACAATGTTATTATCATCCCCGATACCACACAGAACTCCCCCCATGCTTTTAAACTTTTGAAGGTTACCAATCAACTTAAAATGAGCTAATTCAACATTCACACGGCTTTTCAGAAGAGAAAAAAACATAAAGGGAACATCTGACAACCAACAGAGAGTAACCGATTTTTTCTCATTTACCAAATTGTAGGTTTAGCCGTTGCGAAAATAAAATTAAGATTAAATTAATCCTTTTTCCATCATGCCTTTGTTTAAACTCTTTCCCGCCAGTTTACAGCTCCTCACAACCTTAAGCTAACATTAGCTTTGCAACAAAAATGGTGAAGAATTTTGGATCTATCCCGCCGTACATTTTGGATCCACATTCCAGCTCAGGTGGCGCAGAATTCCAGCTCAGATGAGGAAAACAAAGACATGCATGGATCTATTTGTCTCTGGGTGGACTCATCAGAATAAAGCAGAGCAGGGGGCTTGTAACTCGCTAACTCTAGTTTTTTTATGTGAACGTGTATTTACGTTCCAATATTCACGGTTTCACATATTCAATGATTTTCTTTTGGGCATATGACTCCTCCTCCTCCTCCATAAATTCTACTGCCGCTTTGAGCAGACAGCAGGCAGCCCCATCACCTTCCCCCCCAGCCATTGTCCAGCAACATCCTTTCCCCCCACAATCCCCACCTGACCTATCCACACAGCTTCACACCTCAGCGCCCCCCTACCCCCACTCCCCCCTCTCCATCACAGAGGGAGATGTAAACAAACTTTTTAAACGGCTGAACACCCGCAAAGCTGCGGGCCCGGACTCTGTCTCCCCCTCCACCCTGAAGCACTGTGCCAACCAGCTGTCTCCAGTGTTCACAGACATCTTCAACACCTCACTGGAGACCTGTCATGTGCCAGCCTGCTTCAAATCCTCAGTCATCATCCCTGTCCCCAAAAAGACCAGAATTACAGGACTGAATGACTACAGACCCGTTGCCCTGACCTCTGTAGTTATGAAGTCCTTTGAGCGCCTCATCCTCTCCTACCTCAAAGACATCACAGACCCCCTTCTGGACCCCCTGCAATTTGCCTACAGAGCCAACAGATCAGTAGACGATGCTGTAAACATGGCCCTCAACTTCATCCTCCAGGATCTGGACTCTCCAGGCTCCTACGCCAGGATCCTGTTTGTAGACTTCAGCTCCGCGTTCAACACAATAGTTCCATCCCTGCTCCATGACAAACTCTCCCAGCTGAATTTCCCTGACTCCCCCTGCAGGTGGATCACAGACTTCCTGACGGACAGACAGCAGCATGTGAGGCTGGGGAAGCTCATCTCAGATACTCGTACCTCAAGCACCGGATCCCCCCAGGGCTGTGTCCTTTCACCACTGTTATTCTCCCTGTACACAAACAGCTGCACTGCTGGTCACCAGTCTGTCAAACTCCTGAAGTTTGCTGATGACACCACACTCATCGGCCTCATCTCTGACGGAGATGAGTCGGCCTACAGGAGTGAGATAGCCAGGCTGGTGTCATGGTGCAGCGCCAACAACCTGGAGCTCAATGCTCTGAAGACAGTGGAGATGACAGTGGACTTCAGGAAGGCCCCAGCCCCCCTCCCCCCTGTCATCCTCTGTGACTCCCCGGTGACCTCTGTGGAGTCCTTCCGCTTCCTGGGAACCATCATAAGCCAGGACCTCAAGTGGGAGCAGAACATCAGCTCCATCACTAAGAAGGTCCAGCAGAGGATGTACTCCCTGAGGCAGCTGAAGAAGTTTCACCTCCCTGTAAAGATGCTGGTGAACTTCTACACTGCCATCATCGAATCCACCCTCACCTCCTCCATCACAGTCTGGTTCGCTGCGGCCACAGCCAGAGACAAGGCCAAGCTGCAGCGTGTCATCCACTCAGCAGAAAAGGTGATCGGCTGCCACCTCCCGTCTCTCCAGGAGCTGCACATCTCCAGGACTCGGAGACGGGCAGCCAGGATTGTAGCCGACCCCTCTCACCCAGGACATGAACTCTTTCGGCCCCTCCCCTCTGGCAAGAGGCTCCGGTCCATCAGGACCAGGACCTCGCGCCACAAGAACAGCTTCTTCCCCACTGATTCTTATTCTCAGTTCATCACAAAAGCTCAGCTCAAGACGCGAGTATGAGATTTTTGCGTCCAAAGGAGGTGCAGCGGTGGACGAGGGAAGTGGAGACAAACACGCCAACCCGTCTGCTTCCTTGCCGGCTGCTAAGGAATATTTCTCAGCTCTTTCCACCGGTTTCCTGAATCGCTATAACTGAAGTTTGTGCCAGTTACACTAGCTGACTCAGAAGTGGATGAAAAATATCCTGAAACCCAGAGCAAGATAATCGCAGATAATAGTTATCATCTGGAGGAATTGCTGACAAATGAAACTGGAAGAAGATGACCTGTCACACTTAAATGATGAAGGAGGAAGCACAGGCTCCAGGTTTTACAGCACAGAGAGACTCAGTGACACTCCTAATGTGTGTAATGAAGTACGCTACGGTACAGTCTATCGCTCTGAATAAAAAAACTCTTGATGTTGAGCAATATTACAATGTCACAAAGCATCAGAAAGGTTTCAGAAGTGTTTCTGATAAGTAACGATCAGTGACGGACATTCTTCCACCACGGGGTGGAGGGTGGTTCTCTGTGGTCCCCTAACCCTGCAAATAGGGGGGAATACTGTGCAAGCCTTTTCAATCTGCATTTTTTCATCTGCTCCTGATTCCTAACGATTTCAGTAAAGAAATACATAGAAATGAAATTTTAAGCTTAAATATCTTTACTGCTTTCTTTAATATGTAATGCTTGTCCCTTGATGTCTTTCATGTTGTCTTGATGCTTTAACTCCAAGAAAATCAATTTGGGCCACGTGACTGATTTCTGATTTTGGATTTGCACCAGGGCCTTCTCAATGTGAGGCAAGAGTGCTAACCGCTACACCACCATGCAGACAGCTTACTGTTTTAATTACTCTTATTCCCTCTTTACCTTATAGAAGTTAGATGGTCATGATTCTAAAAAATTAATGTTCTTTAATTAACAATTCTAATGCTTCAAAAGGGCTTGGGTGTGCAGCGTGACATGGAGCATCAACACAGAGAACCTGGAATAGAGACAAACCTCACTTTGCTCGATGTTCTGGTTTCTCAAATCCTTTAGTTGTTAGTTCCAGGGAAACCTCATCAGTGACAAAGGGAGCAGGAAATAGCCTTTAACCCTTTTGATTTCTGGACTGTGGGTGAAGCAATGATCACACATGGATGTGGTGTAGAAGTGGAGTGGCCAACTGCTGGATGGACAGCAGCCGGTTCGGCTCCCCTTCTGTCCACCCATGTGTTGAAGTGTCTTAGGGCAAGGGACTCAACCCCACATTGCTTCTGGTGGTCACCTTGACACCAGTATGTCCATGGGTGAATGAGACTGTAAAGCGCTTCGGGCCTTAAATGAAGGTTCAGAAGCATTATATAAATTATTGTTCAAATTGTCCACATTTTCTCTTTCAGGATTTTGCAGCTGCTCCCTTTAGGGTCACCACAGTCTACATGTCTACATGTAACCCTCTCCTTTGCATCCTCCTCACTCACACCATCCACCCTTCTCTTCATCCACAAACCTCCTCTTTGGTAATTCTTACATCATAGAGTCCACACGCGATCCGGATCAAATAAGTGGATTAACGGACTTTCCTGATGTGAAAACACCGTGAGAGAATTTTATCAGCTGGAGACTTGCAGAATGCCAGGAATGTCCGCAGAGGTGACCATGGCAACACGGTGAGGCTGGCTGGACCCAAACACAAAGAGGCTATTGTTGCTTCTGGCTGCTGCCTTTTCACTCCCAGAGTTGTTTTGGCAAAGTGAGTGTTCTGAAGGGAGTGCTCTCTGTCAGATGATTCTTTTTTTTTTACCAATGACTACGGACACAGCAGAAGACTTCAACCATCACAAAACAGAATTTTTTTAATTGTTTTTTTAATGGTTTGATTAAAATAACTGCCCTTAAAAAGGTTTCTTCAGATAAAGATGGAGTGAGTCCTGAACAGGTTTAAGTCTGATCATCAGTTTAGTCAGTCTGGAATCTGAAACTTCTCTCAAAGCCTGAGTAAAACACAATCCTGGACTTTGATTTCTCTATAAGAGGACACTCTGAGGAGCACAGTGACACACGCTTTTTACGTGGAGCGTCAGCCAGGGCTGTAAGATCACAACTCTGCAGAGAAAAGAACTAAATATATCGTCCCTGAAATAGAAACAGTGGTGGAGTGAAGGAATCCCACAATGCAGCGGTCACAAATCCCTCATCCACGAGAAAACAGAGGAAAACAATGGACTGAAAGTGACAGATGTTTCAGGTCCAAACACTTTTATAAAATCCAACCCGTCTGGAAGGAGGTGCGACAACAATGTAGTGAGCCTCAATCTTTCTGAAATTAAATGAAAACAGAGCTGTCAGCTTTTTCACAGAAACATTTCCCAAACTAGGTCAGAGGAAGAAGATTTATGACTTTGCAGCAAACCAAAAACAAAGTTGAGCAACAACAAAGCATTAATCTTTATTTAAATGTATTGAAGTAACAGAATCGAGGCATAAAACTGCACCTGTATGATAATGTTCAGTACATTTAGAATTGTAATGATAATTTTTTTGGACTACAAGGTGCTTTAGGCCAAACAAAACAACGCTGTTGATTTTTAAGGTTTTTAAGCACATCTTATGGTCCAAAATAAGACTTTTGATTCCTTTACATTCTAATGTAAAGGACAAATGTCATCTATAAATGCACTTTGTGGGTCGTGGTTGCTGTCACTAACTTGTTTTTTGTTTCACTATAGGTGTTTCAGTGCTTTTATCTACCTCAATCTTCCTCTTTTCCTAAATTTGATTTATTCATTTATTTTAACCATTATAAAATAACTAAATACAGCACTTAAAGTCAAAGGGAGTCTGGTTTGTTGCCTAATAGAGATTCATTTATATAATCCTTATTGATAATTTTCTAAGTGAATCCTGCAGATTACTGTCAATTATTGATAAAAACAGTTTTTATGTCAGTTCAGTAAGCAATAATATGATTCAGGCTTTGAATAACAGGTATGCAATAATCATTGATTATCATCAAAATACATCAGAATGCATGTGAATCCAAAAATTATGGCTACATATTTCTGATCCAATAAAGAAAAATTAATATTTCAAATATTGTCATCAGAAAACAATTGCACATCATTTTAATAAACATTAATATGTGATTACAAATCATGTCAGACACACTGATCATCAAAATACATCATCACATTGATCTTTGTTACACATTACTTGTCAAGTAAAAAAAATGGATGGATTATTGATTAACACCACAAAATATTAATTAGTTCACAAAATATTAATTTCCCCTCAGAATGTTTTCTTAGCGTCTTGTTTTGTCGTCGTTGGGCGGCTTTTCCCTTCTCATAACAGTCTGATGTCTGGGTCTGATCCATGCTGGTCTCAAATGGACTGAACCTGACTGTTTAGTAACCATCACTCCGTTTAAGTCCTTACAATTGAGCAGTAGAAAATGGAAATGGCTGCTGTGATGCAGACGTAGAGCGGTTGACCTCTGATTGGAGGATTGCAGGTTCAGTTTCCACCTTCCCTGCCAATTTGTTGAAGTGTCATTAGGCAATTTACGGAACCCCACATTGCTCCTGATGGTTAAAGGTTGGCGGCAGTGTGGAGCCGTCATCAGTGTGTGAATATGTGTGAATGGCTCTGTGACTGTAACGCTTTGGGCCTTTAAGCGCTATACAAGTGTACTTTACCATTTACCAAAATATAATTGTTGACTGAAACCATAACAAGTCAATAATATGTTAGGCACATTTCTGAAGGAGCTTTACTGCTTACAGCTTTCCATTAGAGCTGTGGTCAATCTGGTGATTTTCAAAGCAGGCTGACACACAGCAGTCGCAGACAACACAACTCTTTTCAGTATGTTAAGAAAACAGCAGAAACAACTGATTTCATTTTTTAGTTGTAAATTTTGAAGTAAGTTGTCAACAAACAGGATTACTTGCAATATATTTATGGCTTAGATTTATTTTTGATGTAACATAAAAAAAGAACTGTTGAACTGAGAAGTAAACTTATAACGTATAAACACTTTAGCCTATAATGACACCTCACACCAAGAATGTACTTTTTTTTCTAGACTTGGGTGAAAATTAAGATGAACTTCAGTTGTACTTAAGTTCAGAATATTTCATGGGACATTTTGACCCAGTTTTTGACCTGTGATGCACATCTGCAGCTCACATTTTTAAAACAAAAACCTACTAAACGTGACCCAGATCAGGCCCAAATGTGTTTCTGATTGGTTCTGCTTTAATGTTGCATAAACAAACTGACAAAACTATATGAGAGCAAAAGAAAAAAAACTGAAATAAGGCTATGAGAACATTACATCTATTCCAGATTTTCCTGCTAGCTTTGAACATTTTCAGATTTCCAAAATGTGTCTTCATTTTAGGTTTCCGTCCTAATTTGCACGAGGAGTTTCTTTGTTTTATGCTCTCTGTTGTTCAGTCTTAAAGCCAATGTAGCATCAGAAAGTAGGAATTGTTTGCTGTCATTAATTCAAACTTTAAGGCAAACTCAGTTTCTAAACAAGGTCAAGAGGAATTGCATCTTGGTTGAATCCTGTCGATCTGATGAACATCTTCTGCTGCAGATGCTCGGGAAGTCTGCTTGAGCTGAACAAGTCACATCACGCCTGCCATTAAAGTCAGCGTTTATTTATTTATCACCAAAATCCACAAGCATTAGTCAGGAAGACTGTACAATTTCTGGAATTTACCCAACATTTGTTAGTTTGAGAGTGACAGCAGGGGTATAACTGGTGTTTACACGGATTATGTGTCTGTGTCACCAGGTGTACAAAATTAGGAGGGGGATTTTCTGAATTTTAAAAAAGGTAAAGAAACATCTTGACTGGATTCAAAGCAATTAACGAGTTTACCTGAAGACCTGACAAATGAAACTGGAAGAAGATGACCTGTCACACTTAAATGATGAAGGAGGAAGCACAGGCTCCAGGTTTTACAGCACAGAGAGACTCAGTGACACTCCTAATGTGTGTAATGAAGTACGCTACGGTACAGTGTGCTCTGAATAAAAACTCTTGATGTTGAGCAATATTACAATGTCACAAAAGCATCAGAAAGGTTTCAAGTGTTTCTGATGAGTAACGATCAGTGACGGACATTCTTCCACCACGGGGTGGAGGGTGGTTCTCTGTGGTCCCCTAACCCTGCAAATAGGGAGGAATACTGTGCAAGCCTTTTCAATCTGCATTTTTTCATCTGCTCCTGATTCCTAACGATTTCAGTAAAAATACATAGAAATGAAACTTTTAGATTAAATATCTTTACCTGCTTTTCTTTAATATGTAATGCTTGTCCTTGATGTCTTTTCATGTTGTCTTGATGCTTTAACTCCAATAAAATCAATGTTGGCCACGTGACTGATTTCTGATTTTGGATTTGAACCAGGGCCTTCTCAATGTGAGGCAAGAGTGCTAACCGCTACACCACCATGCAGACAGCTTTTGGAGTTAGATGGTCATGATTCTAAAAAATTAATGTTCTTTAATTAACAATTCTAATGCTTCAAAAGGGCTTGGGTGTGCAGCGTGAGCACTTGGAGCATCAACACAGAACCTGGGTGAGACAAACCTCACTTTTGCTTTCGATGTTCTGGTTTCTCAAATCCTTTAGTTGTTAGTTCCAGGGAAACCTCATCAGTGACAAAGGGAGCAGGAAATAGCCTTTAACCCTTTTGATTTCTGGACTGTGGGTGCAGCAATGATCACCTATGGATGTGGTGTAGAAGTGGAGTGGCCAACTGCTGGATGGACAGCAGCCGGTTCGGCTCCCCTTCTGTCCACCCATGTGTTGAAGTGTCCTAGGGCAAGGGACTCAACCCCACATTGCTTCTGGTGGTCACCTTGACACCAGTATGTCCATGGGTGAATGAGACTGTAAAGCGCTTTGGGCCTTAAATGAAGGTTCAGAAGCATTATATAAATTATTGTTCAAATTGTCCACATTTTCTCTTTCAGGATTTTGCAGCTGCTCCTTTAGGGTCACCACAGTCTACATGTCTACATGTAACCCTCTCCTCTGCATCCTCCTCACTCACACCATCCACCCTTCTCTTCATCCATAAACCTCCTCTTTGGTAATTCTTACATCATAGGTCCATACGCGATCCGGATCAAATAAGTGGATTAACGGACTTTCCTGATGTGAAAACACCGTCAGAGAATTTCATCAGCTGGAGACTTGCAGAATGCCAGGAATGTCCGCAGAGGTGACCATGGCAACAGTGAGAGGCTGGCTGGACCCAAACACAAAGAGGCTATTGTTGCTTCTGGCTGCTGCCTTTTCACTCCCAGAGTTGTTTTGGCAAAGTGAGTGTTCTGAAGGGAGTGCTCTCTGTCAGATGATTCTTTTTTTTTTTACCAATGACTACGGACACAGCAGAAGACTTCAACCATCACAAAACAGAATTTTTTTAATTGTTTTTTTAATGGTTTGATTAAAATAACTGCCCTTAAAAAGGTTTCTTCAGATAAAGATGGGTGAGTCCTGAACAGGTTTAAGTCTGATCATCAGTTTAGTCAGTCTGGAGACTGAAACTTCTCTCAAAGCCTGGAGTAGAGCCACAATCCTGGACTTTGATTTCTCTATGAGACGACACTCTGAGGAGCACAGTGACACAAGCTTTTTACGTGGAGCGTCAGCCAGGGCTGTAAGATCACAACTCTGCAGAGAAAAGAACTAAATATATCGTCCCTGAAATAGAAACAGTGGTGGAGTGAAGGAATCCCATAATGCAGCGGTCACAAATCCCTCATCCACGAGAAAACAGGAAAACAATGGACTGAAAGTGACAGATGTTTCAGGTCCAAAAAACTTTATAAAATCCAACCCGTCTGGAAGGAGGTGCGACAACAATGTAGTGAGCCTCAATCTTTCTGAAACTAAATGAAACAGAGCTGTCAGCTTTTTCACAGAAACATTTCCCAAACTAGGTCAGAGGAAGAAGATTTATGACTTTGCAGCAAACCAAAAACAAAGTTGAGCAACAACAAAGCATTAATCTTTATTTAAATGTATTGAAGTAACAGAATCGAGGCATAAAACTGCACCTGTATGATAATGTTCCAAATGCATTTAGAATTGTAATGATAATTTTTTTGGACTACAAGGTGCTTTAGGCCAAACAAAACAAGCGCTGTTGATTTTTAAGGTTTTTAAGCACATCTTATGGTCCAAAATAAGACTATTGATTCCTTTACATTCTAATGTAAAGGACAAATGTCATCTATAAATGCATTGTGTGGGTCGTGGTTGCTGTCACTAACTTGTTTTTTGTTTCACTATAGGTGTTTCAGTGCTTTTATCGACCTCAATCTTCCTCTTTTCCTAAATTTGATTTATTCATTTATTTTAACCATTATAAAATAACTAAATACAGCACTTAAAGTCAAAAAGTCTGGTTTGTTGCCTAATAGAGATTCATTTATATAATCCTTATTGATAATTTTCTAAGTAAATCCTGCAGATTACTGTCAATTATTGATAAAAACAGTTTTTATGTCAGTTCAGTAAGCAATAATATGAATCAGGCTTTGAATAGCTGGGTATGCAATAATCATTGATTATCATCAAAATACATCAGAATGCATGTGAATCCAAAAATTATGGCTACATATTTCTGATCCAATAAAGAAAAATTAATATTTCAAATATTGTCATCAGAAAACAATTGCACATCATTTTAATAAACATTAATATGTGATTACAAATCATGTCAGACACACTGATCATCAAAAAACATCATCACATTGATCTTTGTTACACATTACTTGTCAAGTAAAAAAAATGGATGGATTATTGATTAACACCACAAAATATTAATTAGTTCACAAAATATTAATTTCCCCTCAGAATGTTTTCTTAGCGTCTTGTTTTGTATGCAAATGCGTTGAAGGCGGCTTTTCCTTCTCATAACAGTCTGATGTCTGGGTCTGATCCATGCTGGTCTCAAATGGACTGAACCTGACTGTTTAGTAACCATCACTCCGTTTAGAAGTCCTTACAATTGAGCAGTAGAAAGTAAATGGCTGCTGATGCAGGCGTAAGCGGTTGACCTCTTATTGGAGGATTGCAGGTTCAGTTTCCACCTTCCTGCCAATTTGTTGAAGTGTCGTTAGGCAATTTACTGCCCACATTGCTCTGATGGTTAAAGGTTAGGCGCCAGTGTGGAGCCGTCATCAGTGTGTGAATATGTGAATGGCTCTGTGATATAACGCTTTAGACCTTTAAAGCTGCAGTGTACTTACCATTTACCAAAATATAATTGACTGAAACCATAACAAGTCAATAATATGTTAGGCACATTTCTGAAGGAGCTTTACTGCTTACAGCTTTCCATTAGAGCTGTGGTCAATCTGGTGATTTTCAAAAGCAGATGACACACAGCAGTACTTGAACAACACAACTCTTTTCATTATGTTAAGAAAACATGAAATATTGATTTCATTTTTTAGTTTATGAAAAATTTTTAGTAAAGTTGTCAACAATCAGGATTACCTGCAATATATTTATGGCTTAGATTTATTTTGATGTAACATAAAAGAACTGTTGAACTAGTAAACTTTAAAAAGTATAAACACTTTAGCCTATATTGTTACTTCACACCAAGAATGTACTTTTTTTTTCTAGACTTGGGTGAAAATTAAAAGATGAACTTCAGTTGTATTAAAGTTCAGAATATTTCATGGACATTTGACCCAGTTTTTGAACTGTGATGCACATCTACAGCAGCTCACATTTTTAAAACAAAAACCTACTAAACGTGACCCAGATCAGGCCCAAATGTGTTTCTGATTGGTTCTGCTTTAATGTTGCATAAACAAACTGACAAAACTATATGAGAGCAAAAGAAAAAAAATCTGAAATAAGGCTATGAAAACATTACATCCTATTCAGATTTTTCTGCTAGCTTTGAACATTTTTCAGATTTCCAAATGTGTCTTCATTTTAGGTTTTCAGTCTAATTTGCCTGAGAGTTTCTTTGTTTATGCTCTCTGTTGTTCGATCTTAAAGCCAATGTAGCATCAAAGTAGGAATTGTTTACTGTCATTAATTCAAACTTTAAGGCAAATCAGTTTCTAAACAAGGTCAGAGGAATTGCATCTTGGTTGAATCACCAGCCGATCTGATGAACATCTTCTGCTGCAGATGCTCTTTCTAGGAAGTCTGCTCCCTCCGCTTGAGCTGAACAAGTCACATCACGCCTGCCATTAAAGTCAGCGTTTATTTATTTATCACCAAAATCCACAAGCATTAGTCAGGAAGACTGTACAATTTCTGAAATTTACCCAACATTTGTTGGATTTAGGAGTGACAGCAGGGGTATAACTGGTGTTTACAGTTATGTGTCTGTGTCACCAGGTGTACAAAATTAGGAGGGGATTTTTCTGAATTTTAAAAGGTAAAAAGCTTATCTGACTGGATTCAAAACAATTACTTGAGTTTACCTGAAGACTGTTTTTGAACCTGCTGTTAAAGTGGATGTTTTTCAGTCCAGAGAGAAGTGAGAACTTCAAGTTCTCTGTTGGAAACATTTCTGAAATCACAAGGATTTTTTATATTTTATATATTTTATATATATTTATTATAGAAAAGACTGGCAGGACACTCATGTCCAGAGGGAGCAGCTCAGATCATTTCATTTATATAAGTAAACATGGCTTTTTTTTTAAGAATGTGGGTTGTAGTAATTTGTCACATTTTAAAAGTATTCTTTAAAGACTTAGATGCCATGGAAAAGAAATCTGCAATGATGTCGTTTATCCACCCTGTGTCGGCTTTGGAATCCCCTCCACCTTCTCTTCTTTTTAGGAGCCACAGAATCCAGAATGTTGTCAGAAATTATGCTGGTGGAGGACAAGTGCAGGAAATGAAAAACTAACACCCCCAACAAATCGACTTAATGTACTCAGACGTGACTCAATCATCTAGATTTGCATGACTAAGATCAACTTCTAAAATCTAAAAGAAAACAAATCAAGAGAGGAGCTGACAAAGACTTTGGGATAGACAGGTAAAAAAGTTCAATAACAAAGGCATTGAGACCAAGAGAAACAAAAAAAACTGACAACCAGAGTGAAAGAAACTAGCTATAATAGACTGAATCTCCCAGGTATCAAAGCAGCAGAACCAAACCTTTATACCCAGCAGCAGCAAATGCAGAGGATGCAGATGGAACTGGGGGAGCAGAGGTGTGGAACGCCTCCAAACACAGCAGAAAACTGACTGATAGGGAAAGGTTCCAAATCTGACAACATCAGGCACCAGAATTAACATGAGAACAGACCACAAATGCATGAAAGATCGAAATGACTGACAGGAGCAGCACTTGCCCCTGTCATATGATGATGGAGACACAGTACAAAACAGAAAAGAGTTAATATTGATGCATTTTAGTGTGACAATTGGAAAAAGTCACTGATGAACTCTGTTTTTTTATTTATGAGAGGTCTATAGATGCAAATTTCTGGGTCTAATTGACCATACAAATAGTGCCTTAGAACCTACAAGTTACTTTTTTTTCCAGCTGAGGTGAGTGATAAAAGTAAATTCTCTGCACATCTTCCTTCTTGTCTTTTCTTTGCCTTGGCTTCAGAAAACTCATCCAGTTGTGTGGTCTAGGCTGCTGCATCACAACAGGCGACAATTTTTGACGTCAGCTTTTACTAAAATGAAGAAACGATGGTGCACTTCAACATAAAACACATAAGAGATGAAACCCACAGCATCCATCTGTGAGCAATGTTCAGGCCTTAGCAAAGCTACCAGGAGGATCCTGGACAGGTCATCAGTCTGTCACAGTCCTCACCCATACACACTCACATTCACACCTAGGGACAATTTAGATTAACCAATGAACCTATGAAGGCGTGTTTTTGAATGGGAGGAATCCGGAGAAAAACCCACGCATGCACAGGGAGAACATACAAACTCCACACAAAAAGGTCCACCAGCTGGGACTTGAACCGTGGACCTTCTTGCTGTGAGGCAAAAGCGCTAACCACTGCACCAAAAATCTGTATGTCATTTCATTTAGAAATTGGGACAAAAATTGGACAAAAAAGCTTATAAGCTTTCTTTGGAAAAGGTTTTATTAATATTATGTTGGGAACAAAGTGGTTCTTCTGCAGGATAAACTTTAAAACACTTCTTGATAAGGGCAGAAAAACCAGCTGTTAGATTGCATCCACTGAGGACTAAAGAAGATAGAATAAATATCAGTCACTCTGCCTGCCTGCATGTCTGTTTGTTTACCTGTTTGTCTGTCTCTCTGTCTGTCAGTGAGCTGCTGGAGTCCTGGTTTATGATGGCGCGGGTCCAGTTTAGCAGTTGTGTGTAGAAACGTGTATGACTACAATTCAGTAGCTGCACATGGAACAGCAGCCATGTTTCCTTCGGTTCAGGGCACTTCTAATTTTCAGATCAAACGCAAAACAAACACAAGAACATAGCAGATAATCAGGCGGTGAGGAGAAAAAACGGTTTTGATTGCTTGGCTCCTGCCAACGTAGTGACGACACCACATATCGTCTTCTCTATTTAGCAGGAAGCCAGTTTCCTGTTTCTGGGGTTTTACACAGAAATATTGGCATTACAGACACGTCGTCAAACACACCATGTCAGGGAGTCAGGAGATAAAGCTGAGATGATGACTGAACGTTCCTCAAAAGGACTGAGGGTTTGGACGTTTGGGCTGCAGAGGACAATCCCTGCCAAATGGTTTCTGCGTTTGATTTGAAGTCAAACAGTCTTTAGTGCTTATTAGTTTCTGGCAGCAGAGAAATGATTGAAACAGCGCAAAGTTAGGAACAAAAACACCAGTTACTATGCCAACAGCCATAAAATCATATTGGATCCAGATCTCTTCCTGTCAAATGGGCAACAAAAGTTGGTGTGAACCATTTTGAGATCCAGATAAAAGGTAGCATGCACGAAGTGAGATAAAAGAAAACAAATGTTGATGGGAACCGCCAAAACCCAAAGTGTCTGTTTAGGCGATAGTTAATCCCTTTCGCTTTATTGTACAGCCTTATATTCCCATGACAGTGAGCCAGATTCATCTTATTTGCTTAAAATGATACAATTTTTTCTGCATCCCTTTAATACCAAATCCGTTCTTTGAACTAGCCTTAACTACCATCGGATCCTAAAGAGGAAAAAATATCTGTGTACTGAAACAGCATAAACTTCTGCATCGATGTTGATTAGTAATTGCACACACACAGCTGATGAGTTACGTTAATTCAAAGAGTCAAAACTAGACTTAAAGTTCTGGTGTTAAAGGGTTTACCTGAACGTTTTACTCCGCCCACCTTAACAATCGTGAATTAGGACGGACAATTTGAAGTTTCAGGCTTTTATTGTTGTCTACCCTCCTGCCAGTTAAAAAAAATTCCTTCAATTAAAGGCATTTTAAAATATGTCCCCAAGAAATTAAACTTTTAAAGTGATGTGAAGTGTTTCACTGCAGTCATTCGTTGTGAATCTGTTGTTGTGTGAATCAAGAGCAGGCAAGCAGCTGTTTAAAAAACCTTGCAGTTTGTCGTTCAACCTACAAGCAGCAGGCAACAAAACTTCCACTCTGCTCCATTCTGATGCATCCTTTGCAGAATGATCCATGTAAAATGCTTTGTTTTCCTCATCTGAGCTGGAATCTGGATTAGAACTGTACGGCTAGATAGCTCTGATATTGCTCACTATTTTTTGTTGCACATGTGTTCAGTTGGGTTGTGAGGGGCTGTAAGCTAGTGGGAGAGAGTGTAAAGAGATGGGTGATGGGAGGGGGGGCTTACTCCGCATAACAGACTCGTCCACCATGACTCTGCAGA
This sequence comes from Oryzias sinensis, assembly GCA_037389245.1. NCBI lineage: Eukaryota > Metazoa > Chordata > Actinopteri > Beloniformes > Adrianichthyidae > Oryzias > Oryzias sinensis. The sequence continues at coordinate 16,851,302 of CM074509.1, read as the reverse complement.
AACTATGTCTAAAACAAAAAAAATAGGTTTTTGATTTGGGCAAAAAAAAAAGCATAAACATACTGAGAAGACCTACTATGATCAAATATGATCAAAGTGGGATACAAATGTGATGCCACCCAATTTTTACTGTTCAGAAATGAAAATTCTACAAATACTGTTTATGAATCCACTGTGTTCTGATGAGGAAAACTTGGATGGTTTACAAAAGAATGCATTTACTTTTAAGAAGAGGCTCAAGACCCACCTTTTTAATTTAGCTTTTAGTTGATTTTTAACTGCTAATTTATTCTATTAGTTTTATTATAAGAGGCTATTTTATGTATTCCCAGTTTTTATTTTATTTATTTATTTTGTTTTTTTAATAAATCTTATAATTTTAAAGACCTTATCATAATTTTTGGCCCCAGTGTTTTCTTGTTTCTTGTGGGAGTCTTTTCTTGCCTGGGTTGCGGCTTGCCCATTAGCTGTTCCTGCAGTTCTTGCCCTTGCTGGAGTGGCTGGGGTTTAATTTTTGCAGCTTCACGGCTGTGAAGTGGACCCAGTGCTGTCCAGTCTGGGATTTGGCCGCTGTGTGATGCTCCCGTGGCTGGGCGGCTCGCCTTGCTGAGGAGATTCCCACAATACCGTTTCCTCACAGCAGAGCCAAGCCATTCTTGTTTGTTTGTTTGCTTATTTATTTATTTATTTATTCTAACTTACACTGATGTCAATTTTCATTGTCGTGGGTCATGTGTTTTAATGGAGGAGTGGGAAAGGGTGTGAAGGGTAGGTTGAGTTTTACTGTAATGTTGCGTGTTTTTGTTTTTTAATATTAAAAGCTTTGAGCTGCACGAAATGCATGATAAGCGCTATTTTATAAATAAAGTTTGATTTGATTTGATTTGATTTCATTTCAAATGACAAATCGTTCAAATGCAATGAATTATGGTCCTGTGCCATCTAGAAATGATGCACCTAAGATTTTCTTAGAGACTTTCCTGTGGAAATTCCAGGGACACTGGAATCTGGAGTTGTAGATTTAGACACACCGACAAAATGAAAGACTTTTCTATTTCAATTAGATTTCAGTAGAACTTTAAAGAGGAGGGTACCACGCTCAAAACCTATCTTCTGGAAGCACAAGGACAGCTGTTTTCAGTATGTTTTCCATAAGTTCTTTGCAAAAACATGAAAAGGTTGGGATTTCAAAATTGATTTTTGTGCTAATTTTATAAAATAAAATTAAAGCAACAAATCTGTCATCATTCGGTGAATAATAATTTCTTAAACAAACGTGAGAGCTGTTTCATCTGCATCCTTTGACAGAAGGAAGGTCCTAGTTTACACAGAAATAGTTTTCTCATTTCTTCACCGTCTCTCATCACACAGCTGTGGTCCGAGGAGAAGCTTCCTTTCCGGTTACAGAAGTGAATTCTGTTTACTAAAATGACGAGTGCTGCTCAATCTAACCATGCCCTCCTAGAGATGCCTCGGTTTCCGCTCTCCTCCTGACGAGAACCGTCGCTTTGGTAGTAGATTCTTCCTCAATCCCAGCTCCTCCCTGAAATCATCAAAGTTTGTGAGAAAATTCCTCTGAGGGTAAACTAAGACCACATTTGGTCAAAAACATGTTCCTCTCCCTCTGACAGGCACTGGCGAGCACGGAGTCTGGATGAAAACTGGAAAAGAAGAAGAAAAAGCATCAAGGTTCTGCTCATCACAGGGCTTTTCACCTAAGCACGTCAGTTTAAAGACAAGCAACTCCAGACCCCTGGAACAGGAAGCAGTAAATGAAGCCAAACAAGCTCATGAAAAAGGTGGAAACTTTTCCCCCCAGTGAAGGAGGTCATGATAAACGCTTCCCAACACGTCTGGTTCATGTTGGGTCAGTTAAGTGAGGTTTTCCCTAAATGATTTCTTATCAAGAGATGCTGCTTAGCAATAGCTGGATCAGCATTTGATTGATTTTTGTCTTAGCTGTCATAACTATCGGCTTTATGAAAAGTTGGCTAAGCAAAAAAAATGTAAACGAAAACAGTATTTTTCCTAAGATTTGTCCTTGAAAAAACATCAAATCTGTGGTAGTTATCTCGTAATAATGTTACAGAAAAAACTTGCCTTGGTATGGAAATGCGATATAAAGGCAAAACATTCAATTTTTACCAAAAATATTTGTCTAATTTACTGGCAGATTAACTTTTACTAAGGGCAAAGACTCACAAAAAAACGAATGGGAAATATTTTAATAACATTGAATATTTTGTTTCTGGAAACATTTTCTACTAACAATGGATTACTGAAAAACTTGGACCTAGGGTTTTTGAACTTACCGTAGAGATCAGTTTTTTTTTTTTGTTCTTTTTTTACATAGATGGGGCTTATAACAAGCTTCAGGATCACTAAAAATTAATGTAATCCATCCATCCATCTAGGGCTTGCGATATGAGGAAAACTACATGATATCGTTGATCAATATTCTTGATCATGATATAAATTGTAATAAATGAACAAATAGCAAAAAGGAAAAAAACAACATTTCCATTTCACTGCAAAAGTTTAATTTAAATAAGAGTCAAAATACCTTAAATTTTTCTCCAAATGACCCTCGTCTACTTAGGAGGCAACATCTAACATAAAAGCTCCATCCGATTGGTCAACAACGTGAATGGCTCCATCTGATTGCTCAAATGCATAAAGAGATTTATTCAATTCATTAAATAGTTCAAGTTGCCATAAGATTGTTTTAGCATTTAAATTTTTCTGTTATTGCAATTTACGCTGACTTTTGCGATATTCTTATTGCACTGAATTAGCGATAACGATAAATTTGCGATTAATTTTGCAGGCCTACATCCTTCCATCCATCCATACCCACGTAATCTCTTGCAGGGTCCTAAGGAGTTGCTGGAGCTAACCAACTACTGTGGGGTGAGGTGGGGTTAATTTCAGTGCTCCTATTCCGCCATGAGGAAGCTAGCCATCAACATGTAGTCACAGGGCTTTGTTTAAGCTGAGTGCTACTGTGGTAATATATATCAAAGCGTGATGTTCACAAATGAAGGCGTAAGTCTTCGAGGTTAATCTTTACTAAAACTATAGAAACCATGAAAATACTTCATGGTGTTTTTCTTTTAAACCTCATTGGATGTTTTAGGTCATAAGTTTGCATTTCTTGTGTTCAGCCTAGAAATAAGAAATGTGTAGTTTGTGTGGACTTCCTATAGGTGTCATTAGCGCGAGGTCATTTGAATAGCACTCACACCTTACTGACTTTAAGCGTGAGGGGCACCGTCATTAGCATCACACGTACGTCATAAGTATGTGTAACTTCCATTAGCCATACAAATACTTCACAATACACTTACATCACAATGTTGTGTTCCATTTGCGTAGCGTTCCTTGGGTGTATATGAGTCTCAAAGAGAACGTAAGACACTTAGCGCTGCCTTTAAGATGCAGTAAGCTCTTCTTTACGACCCTCTGCAGACCAAACAAAAACCTGCAGCACCAGAACGGATCAACCCCCAGTGTGGGTGCATGTGATTAAGGCTAAAGAAAATGACCTGCAGCAGTTAACTGGTATATGAGGGAACCTTTTCACAACGCCTTGAAGTGTTTGAGTCTTAGGAAGATGATTTTTGTTAGAGTTTTTGTTCTGGTGGGAAAATGCATGAATTTTTTAACACTGATCCCGCTGAGGAGCATATATTTCTGTCTGAGGAGGTACTTGGTGGTTTTAACCCCGGTTTTTTTTTTTTTTCATTCAGAGTCATATAGAGAGGCTTAGATTCCATTTCTAAAAACGTATGACCCAGCTGGGGATTAAAACCCACAACCCCAGAGGGGAACACCGACCAGGATGATGAGCTGATCTCACTGTGAATCAATCATGCTCTGGTTCCAGTTGAGGGGACAGAGCCCATAAAACTAAACCAAGAGTATAAGGTTGTTTCTTTTAAATAATGTCCAGGAAAACACACAAGAAACTGTAAATAAAACCAAAAGTTAACTCTTCACCACCGGAAAAGCTCAAGGTCTTTGAAAGAGCTTCCACTCGGCTTCATGTCACAGATGTCCATTCCTCAGGCCTTCATCAGCCACGTGCCTCACTTCTTCTCGGCTCCTTCCGCCTCAGGAAATCTGTGACTTCTCTCTGCAGCACCCTGCTGTAATCCACGGCGTCTTTGTCACAGCACCGCAGAGCCTGATATATGTTACCTGGAGCTGTTTTTGGGAGCTGGGACTCCTAAAAAACAGTGATGGGAAGAACAGATAATGAGCTTCTGTGCAGAACAAAAGTCCCAGCCCTCCTCCAGTAAACGGACTGTATTACAGCGCTTCTACTTGAGGGTTTCTTATTTTTATTTGGTCATATATTATCAATAACATCTGCATATTTACATGTTTTAAATGAAAATGAGATAGACAGCTATTAAAAGACAATACATGGCATTACCAGCTGTGTTTTTTTTAAAGTTTAACAAAAGTTTTTTCTTCTTCTGAACCTTTTATCTCAACTTTCCTCAAAAAGCAAACATTTAAAACACACACACAAAATAAATAAACTTGCGTGAAATTGTAATAATAAAGCACTTGGTTTTTGAATTAATTAATAGACGCATGTTTGAATAATAATGCATACTATGACACCACATAAAGTTTAGGTTGAAAATATTTTACAAACCAAAAAAAAAGTTATTTTAAAGTGTTGTTTACCTTTCTCTAAAAGTAGAAATTTTGACAGACAAACCCCACTGAAGTATTCAGGAAACATATTTTAAACTAGCCTGACTTTAAGCTGTTTCTAGCTGAAATCCGCCTGAACTTGCTTACTCTGGGTATGTCGGTTCCAAAAGACCGGATATGAGTTAGTGTAATTACGCTCGACTTGGTAACCCTGGGTTAATGCACATGCACAGCAGGTACATAAAGACATTCTCAATGGATACTTCGTTCCATGGAAACCACGTTGAGAGAAAAAAAGGCGCTATACTCCGGGCGGAGCCTGAGCTTTTTAATAGCGGCATGAAGATTATCGTCCATCAAAAGAAAGAAAGTAACCGCGGCTGCATCATCAAAAAAAGAGTTTTTGCTTGGAGAAAAAGAACGGACAAAGTAAACGCACGAGTTTCTATCTCATTTCTATTTTCACTGTGGCGTGTGTGTGTGTATATATATCATCATGGGGCCGTATGAATTATGAAGAGGCTGTCCGTCTTCTACAAGCTGCTTCATTGGCTGAGCAATCAATATAGAAGGCAGATCCTGCAGCAGAGGCTGCAGGTGAAAGTCTGTTCTGGATTCGGTGCAGTCGTGAGGCCAGCTATTCTCATTTGCCGTTTGTCTTTTAGCCTAGTCCGTCGCTTGTCTTCAAAAGAGGAGACAGCGTCTTTGATGTACTGGCGCCAGGTGTCACGGTCTTTTGCCAGAGTAGACCACTGATGATGGTTGATGTTACAAGCACCAAGGGATTTCTTGAGAGAGTCTTTGTATCTCTTTTTCGGTGCCCCTCTATCTCTCTGGCCTGATGCAAGTTAAGCCGCCTGAAGTGATCCTTGGCAGTCGGTCCTCCATCCTGTGTACATGTCCAGCCCGCGGTTGCGACTTAAGAAGCATGGCCTCTATGCTTTGGATGTCTGCCCTCTCGAGGACTTCAACATTAGTGACAAAGGTCGCTCCAATGGATGCCAGAGCAAGATTAGTAGACAGCGCTGGTGGAAAGCGTTCAGGACTACGCAGATGGTGCTGATAAGTGACCCAAGACTCAGAGCGGAAGAATTGGTCACCACAACTGCCTGTATACACTGATCTTGGTGGTTTTTCAGGTGCTTGTTGTTCCCACACTGGAGTCTGCCAAAGGGCACCTAATGCATATATGGCGAGCCTGTTGTCTAACTCTTTGTAAATCCTGGCATCTGAGGTAGTGGCACCCCAAATGGGTGAACTGCTGGACAGCTTTTAGTTCTGTCTCTCCGATATAGACATGGGGAGGCTGGTACACTTCCCGAGGTACTGGCTGGTGGAGGACCTCTGTCTTCTTTAGACCCAACTTCAAGTCAGAAAGAGCTTGGCAGCATCTGCAAAGCAGGAAGTTAATTGCTGAAGTGCTCTCTGGGTGTGAGCTAGGAGAGCTGCGTCATCGGCAAAGAGGAGGTCACTGATCATTTGCTCCACCGGGTGTTGGTGTGAGCCTTGAGTAAATCTCCAGGTTGAACAAGCTGCCTGCATCGAAGTGGCGAATATTGCAACATCACCGTCATCAGGGCCATCGGTGGCCTTTAGCATCATGCTAAAGAAGATGCATAAAAGAGTGGGTGCCAGGACCTGGCCACATTTCGCCGTTGATGATGGGGAAAGTAACTGAAAGGTCCCTTTGAGCCTGATGTGAGCGTTCTGGTCTTCGTGCAGTTGAACAACCATGTTGAGGAATTTGGGTGGGCAGCCGAGACATTCCATGATCTGCCACAGGCCTTTTCGGCTCACAGTGTCAAACGCGTTGGTCAGGTGACAAAGGTTACATAGAGTGCCTTGTTCTGCTCACGACACTTTTCTTGAAGCTGTCGGAGGACAAACACCATGTCAGTTGTGCTCCTGTTGCTTCTGAAGCCATTGGGATTCGGAAGATGGTCTTTGGCAATGGTGGGCACAAGTCTGTTGGTAGGATTCTTGCGAGGATTTTCCCTGCAATGGAGAGTAGGGTAATCCCTCTGTAGTTTGAGCAATCGGACTTTACTCCCTTGTTCTTGTAGAGGGATAATGACTGCATCACGGAGATCTTGCGGTAATTTTTTCCCTGCTCCCCAGCAACAGATAAACAGTTCATGGAGTTTGGAAGAAATAAAAGCAAAACCAAGACAAAGAAGCCCAAACCATGACAGGGTGCTCTTAACTTTTTTTGGAACAGGCCCACTACAGAATACCAACAACTCACAGCAAGTCACTCATCAATCAATTATTTCCACATTTAGAATTGAAATCCATTTTTAAAGGTGGAGAAGAAGAACTGATCCAGCATAGATGGGAAAATATCAAGAATGTATAAATCTCTAAAAAAAATTAGTGGCGCCTTTTGTTTTATCAAAGAGCCTTTGGAGACTGACGTGGTTCGAAACGAACCTCCTGATGGTTATTTGACGAAATGTTAGAGTTCCAGTTTACTTGTAAATATGTATTAATCTGTTCTCTTTAAAGCAAAATAAAAATCTAAAGATTTCATTATTTGCATAAAAAAACAACAGAACCTTCCGTAATTGGACTCTTTGGCATCATCTTGAAAACCGGAGGCATGTAGCTTTAGACTTGTATAAATAACAAATTATATGTAATACTAAATGATGTGGTTTGACATGTTCACATGTAGATTTCTTTGTTTTTATATTTCAGTAACCCACAAAGCAGTAATGTAAACCTGTAATTTTTGCTTTGTTTAGCCTTCTTAAATTCTCAAAAAACATTTGTGAAGATAATGTCCATCTGCGTTATTTCCAAAAGACTTACTGACAGCATCAGATTTGCTAGAGAGTGCTTCTCAAACGTATTATATTATATTATATTATATTATTATATTATATTATATTATATTATATATTATATTATATTATGCTTGTCTTCCTAAGATGTGTATAAGAGACAGATATTATATTATATTATATTATATTATATTATATTATATTATATTATATAGGGAGGGATGCTCGTTAATCCTGAGATGTGATTACTTTCATTCTGCAACTTTTCCAGGCTTTTCTGTCCAGTTGAATCAGAAAGAGAGGCGTTGTGGTCCTGCCGTTTACGTCTTTAGCTCTTTCTAAACTTACCAAACGGTTTTTGTGACAAACATCTCAAAGGAAAATCTCGTGTCTGGTTAAAGCCGACAGCTGAACTGCAGAAAAGTACAAACAGAAGTCAGGATGAAAATACTTGAATCTGACTGATATTCAGCACTGAGGTAGTGCTCCCATACTCAAAGGTATTAACAAACAAAGCTGTTTTAATAATGTTGATAGGAATGCTCTAGATCACTGACAGACACAAATAATCATTGCATGCCCACGACCTTTCTCAGCAGACCAAAAGTAAAGTCACTTGAAGCGTTACAAACAGCTGAGAATGTGGAAACAGGAATTGTGAGAAACCACGCAGCTAGAGGCAAATGATCCAAAACCTTTAAGAAAAAAAAATACAATTAAGCTGTCTAGTCTTTTCAAAGTAAAAAATAATGATTTGTCAAAGAAATCTTATTTTAAATGTGTAGAAAGACATGTCCTCGTGGCCTGTGGTGTAGTGGTTAGCCTCACAGCTGTACAGCTCTAATTCAAATCCCAGCTGGGAACTTTCTGTGTGAAGTTTGCTCGTTCTCCTCATGCATGGTGAGTTTTTCTCCAGGTTCCTTCCTAACAATACATTATAGTCTAAAAATATAACCTAAAAATATAAATGTAAGACCTGCCAGTAGGAGCTTTTGTCTCCTGAAGCTCACACGGCCCTCAGCAACGCATGTTCAAGCAACCATTTCCACTGAAAAGTGTATGTAAACCTGCATAAATGCATGTTTTGGGGTTTCATTCATTCATTTATCTTCTTATCCGGTTGGTCCCGTTTGGGTTCATGTGGCTGCTGGAGCCTATCCCGGCCACTCCTGGGCGAAGGCAGGGGACATCCTGGACAGGTCGCTAGTCTGTTGCAAGGCCACAATCACACACTCACACACTCTCACTTTCACACCTATGGACAATTTGGAGTAACCAATAACCTATGAAGCATGTTTTTGGATGGTTGGAGGAAGCCGGAGACCCCAGAGAAAACCCACGCATGCACGAGGAGAACATGCAAACTCCACACAGAAAGGTCCCGCATTGGTGTTCTGGTTCAGGTCCCCCTGCCAGGACTTGAACCGGGGGCCTTCTTGCTGTGAGGCAAGACCGCTAATGAGTGCTAAAGACCATGTTTTGGGCTTTCCCATTCAAAACTCTCACGTTATTGCATCACTACGCAAGTTTTAAAGTCCATTTTCTGGCTGTACGTACATAATGCGCAGCAATTGAACAATCGTTGAAGGTTTAACCAGTTGAACTTTGACAAATCAGAGACTCAGGTTTAGTGACTTTTGGTTACTATCCTTTTGTAATTCATATAAGTGTCAATTTAAAACTGCGGCTGATACATGATACATTTGAAAATGTATCATGGAAGAGAAATTAATTATTGCTATTTGTGCCCAGCTGGAACTACGTGACACCAAGTCTTTCATATATCAGAATACTCTAAAGCAGTGTTTTTCAACCTTTTTTGAGCAACGGCACACTTTAACCTTGACAAAAATCCCACGGCACACCAGCATCCCAAAAAAATAAAAAAGCTTTTTTTGGAACTGATAGACTTATGAGCTAAATTGGAACAAGGAAGTCAAGACTTTAAACATTTCTAATTGGTCAGACTGATGACGTTTGATTAAGCCTTCAAGAATGATTGGTGGAGACAGTAAAAGCTGCGGGACTTTTCAGAAAACAGTTATATCTACAGCTAAATCGCGGTACTGTCATTCTTATCAAAATGTCTTCAATAGAATCAAATAAACACAAAGAAAAAAGTATTTTATGATCTTTCATATTCTTAACTTCTCAGTGTTTTATCAGGGCCTGTTTGGATGAACAAAGAGCTGATATCCTGGAGATGGAAAATGTTTTTAGATCAGTTAATGAGGGCAATTTTCCACGGCACACTTGACCATCTCCCACGGCACACTAGTGTGCCGCACTAGTGTGTGCCGCGGCACAGAAAAACACTGCTCTAAAGCACTTTGGGCCTTCTAGTAACATTAAGGTTACTAACTTTACTAACATCTAACTTTCAGATCTTCTTTTACCTTTGATCTTCATCATCATTTAAATAATTTTTATTTTTGTTTTTTAATTATTATTTTTACTGTACACTTATAGAAATATTTCTTTTATTTCCAAAAAGGTATTCCTTGCTAGTTCTTAATAAAACATAGACCAGTATTTTAATGCATTGCACTCATTCTCTTAGTTTTTTAATTGATCTCTGTTTACTTTAAATGTCATTTCTCACACCTAAAACATTTTGTGTTGTAGAAGTTTACATGAAGGCAGTTATTGCAGTCAAATATCCGTAACTGTCAGTGAGACTTACGAATGCGTCAACAGGTATTTACTAGCAGCTTCTCAGTGAGCTGCCAAAGCTTAAGAAAAGAAGGCAAAAGCTTTCAGAAGTCAGGGATGTAAATTGTTGAGGAAGTAGATCAAATGTAAATAAAGTAATGAGTAGAATTCCAAAGGAGAAGAAAGTTTAATTGTGTCTCTTTAGAGATGTGAACAGTTGAAAGTCCTGGTCTCTGGACACAGCAGTGAATAGTTTCCAGCTTCATGCACTCCTAAAAATACCAGGAAAAAAGAGGCTGCAGGGTCTGATGGTTGGGGTTGATTGGAAATGTTCAGAACACTCTGTAAAAACATCAGAGTATCACAAAAGTTAAAGGATTGAGGTGTATAATGTGTCTAGCCCAGCATTTCTGTGGATGCAAATTGGTACAGCATGTTCAACAACAGTCAAAGGTTGATGCCTTCAGCAAAGTGAGGATGTTTGAGAGATTATCTTCCAGCTGTTTCACCTGTCATTATCGCCTCTTATCTAATGGATGCAGACACAGATATTAAAGCTGAGAGGTATGTTACCCTGCAGGCGTAGGTAGATACTTTAGTAGTGCTCTCCTTGACGACAATCATCACAGTGTGGGAAGCCCAACACATGGCAAACTCAAGAGGGAGACATGCAAAGGCAGGACACGTCTGCTAATGATTTTGGGTGAAAACAATTCTGAGGATTTTTGTTATTGACTGCTTCATGCAAGAGAGCAAAGCACAGTGAGAACAGGATCTGACAAGCTGAACCTCAGTCCTCAGCTCGCACACAAGCAGCTCTCCAAATCCCTGCAGCTCTTTTATCTCTTTGACTAATGATTTTCCCTCTTTGGATTATTGCCATGCTCTGATTAGCTGATTGGGAAATAATAAAGTGTTGACAGGCTTGTTAATTATCAAACAAAAAGAATGTTTGCACATCAATTTTTCTCTGTAATCCCCTCTTTAGCAGTATTCATCTCTCCAAGCTGTTTTTTGATTCTTTATTGCACAGATCTAACATTGTTTGTATAAACATTTGTGTTATGACCTGGGGAGCAACATTTGCAGCTTTTATTCTAAGGTTTTGTTACACCACATTGACTGAGTTTATCATAGCTGTCAAACTCATGATGAAAAAAACACTTTTTAAAAAATGCTTTTAATACCTGTAGAAACTACAGTTAGTTTCATGCAAAAAGCACACCTGAATACCAAATTTCAAATAAATACATATTTTTACGCATGATGATTATTGATTATAGATCTGTTGAGATAGTTGTAAGGTGAGAACTGAAGGCCTCTTGTGTTGGACATATTTTACTGTTACAATTGGGGTTTTGAATTTAATTCAATTGAAGTAAAAAAAAAAAGAAAGTCCACAATTCTCACTGAAATGACTTGAAACGTTCCAAAGTAACAATTAAAATGTATTAAAAAAAAAATCAAATAATCAAAATCAGCCAATTACTTTTGAGTTGTTGATTAACAGAATTATTTTTAAAAATAAACTAATGAAATAGGGGTGGACAAAAATGAAGGTACCCATAACTTATTATTGTGTTGCACAACCTCTTGAGGCAATCACTGCAATTAAACAGTTTCTGTATTTGCCAATGAGCCTTCTGCACCTGTCCACAGGTATTTTAGCCCACTCCTCATGAGCAAACTACGGTGGCCCAGAAGGGTCACAACACAACACATTAACTTTACACACAACACATTAACTTAACACACAACACATTAACTCACAACACAACACATTAACTCACAACACAACACAATAACTCACAACACAACACAATAACTCACAACACAACACATTAACTCACAACACAACACATTAACTCATGGCCCAGAAGGGTCACAACACAACACATTAACTTACCTCACAACACTTTAACTCACAACGGAAGTAAAGCAGCAATTGAAGTGCTTTTATTCTGAAATTTCTACTGGGCTGAGCGGCTAACTACCTAACAGAAAGTAACGGCACAGTGAGCTGTGGAGGGAGCATGTTATTGCTACAAGAGAAGATAGCAGCAATGTTGCCAGAAACTCTCTCTTTACTATGGTTCTCCTTCCTCTAAACACACACAATATGAACGCACACTCCTCCCTCCGCTCTGACACCCCCCTCTGTCGCTGCATGCACGCTCCTCTCCTCTCCTTTCCTTTCCTCCGCTTCCTCCTCTCACACGCACATGCAGTCCCCGACACACACACGCTGCGCGCGCTCCTCTCCTCTCCATCGCTCCACATTCTTGGTGTCTAGTGTTCCGGAGTGGGTGTGTTCGTGTGTGTTGGGGACCGCATGTGCGTGTGAGAGGAGGAAGCGGAGGAAAGGAAAGGAGAGGAGAGGAGCGCGCGTGCAGCGCGAGGAAAGAGAACCATAGTAAAGAGAAAGTTTCTGCCAACACTGCTGCTAGGTTCTCTTGTAGCAATAACATGCTCCCTCCACAGCTCACTGTGACATTACTTTCTGTTAGGTAGTTAGCTGCTCAGCCCAGTGGAAATTTCAGAATAAAAGCACTTCCATTGCTGATTTACTTCCGTTGTGAGTTAAAGTGTTGTGAGGTAAGTTAATGTGTTGTGTTGTGACCCTTCTGGGCCATAAGTTAATGTGTTGTGTTGTGAGTTATTGTGTTGTGTTGTGAGTTAATGTGTTGTGTTGTGTTGTGAGTTAATGTGTTGTGTGTAAAGTTAATGTGTTGTGTTGTGAGTTAATGTGTTGTGTTGTGAGTTAATGTGTTGTGTGTAAAGTTAATGTGTTGTGTTGTGAGTTAATGTGTTGTGTTGTGAGTTAATGTGTTGTGTGTAAAGTTAATGTGTTGTGTTGTGAGTTAATGTGTTGTGTGTAAAGTTAATGTGTTGTGACCCTTCTGGGCCACCGTAGCAAACTGCTCCAGTTGTCTCAGGTGTGACGGGTGTCTTCTCCAAATGGCATGTTTCAGCTCTTTCCACAGATGTTCAATAGGATTCAGATCTGGGCTCATAGAAGGCCACTTCAGAATAGTCCAACGCGAGTCATTCTTGGGGTTTTTTGGATCGTTGTCCTGTTGGAAGACCCATGACCTGCAACTGAGACCAAGCTTTCTGACAATAGGCAGCACATTTCTACCCAGAATGCCATGATAATCTGGAGATTTTATTTGACCTTCACAACTTCAAGACTCTGTGCCAGATGCAGCAAAGCAGCCCCAAAACAGAACTGAGCCTCGTCCATGTTTCACAGTAGGGACAGTGTTCTTTTGGTTGGACGCTTCATTTTTGAGTCTACCAACACAGAGCTGGGGGGTATTCCAGAAAGCAGGTTATGCTAGCTCTCACGGTAAGTTTGAGGCTAAGGAAGTTGATAACCTCAGTTTTCGGTTCCAGAAATGGAGGTATGTTTCAGGGTAGGTCAAGTTGCCATGGCAACTCATGCTCTGAACATAACCTGGTCGGGAGCAGGTTTAGTTGAAGCTTAGTTTGTTTACAGAGAGGTGAAGCAGCATGGCGTGTCCATTTGAAGATGATTTAGTGGATGAAGAAGCTCTGATAATACTTTTTCTACCGTGAGAGGGTGATAAGACCACATATGGATGCTGGAAAAATTTTTTTTTTTACTTTGATCTAACTTTATTATTTGTTTCAGTTAAAATAAATCATTATTTTGTAAGTTGGTTTAAAAATTACACATAGTTTTCAGACAGTTATTTTACTTTCATTCAAAGTAATTCAATTAAGAAGGTGTAACTTTGGTGCTGCTGTTAGAGCGGCACCGCAAAGGATTGTGGGATATCATTCCCTTTGCCTGTCTGGACGGATTTGGGTTTAGGTGTGGGTTTTTGACCAAATGTGTTTAGTTGTTTAGCTGTTTTACTGTGTTTTGCCGAGTTATTTTGCCGCACTGAGCTTACGTCTCTGCACCATGAGTGAGAGTAAAAGAGAGGATGGTTAGTTTATATAGCACCCCTACGGCTTAGTAGTATAATGACAGTCAAGGTAAATTCTTTTTGCAATTTTTGCAATCCGTGCATTATTCCCCCCGTCTTTTTATTGTTATAAAAATGAGTATATCTGCCGGCTCAAACTTAGGCATTTGAGAGTTCAAGAAATGTAATTAATTAAGATGGAAAAAAATATTAATTGAATTGGAGTAATATGGCATTTAGTTAGATAAATACGTAAATTTGAGTTGTATAAACAATTATTGAGTTTTATAGACGTAAGAAATTAGGTTGAATAAATTTAACTCAATTTTTTGTTACCAATAGAAGTAATTCATTTAAGGTGGCAAAATTGGATAAGTTATATATGTATGTGCGTCACAAGGAAAATGGAAATAAGATCAGAAACTCGTGCGGTTACTTTGTCTGCTCTTTTTCTACACGCAGAAACTTTTTTTTTATGATGCAGCCGTGTTACTTTTTTGATGGACGTGTAATCTTCATACGCCGTCATTAAAACCTCAGACTCCGTCTCACTGAAGTACTGTGTAGCGTTTTCTTTTTTTTTTCACCACGCGTTTCCATGGAGACTCCAGAAATCGGCGATCCATTGAGAATGTCTTTATGTACCTGCCGTGCACGCCCATTAACCCAGAGTTACCAAGTCGAGCGTAATTACGCCAACTCATATCCGGTCTTTTGGAACCGACATACCCAGAGTATCATTTTGTATTTATAACAATAATGAACAATGGGTATTTGTTATCTCCCCTGTCTTTAAAAATCTGTTGTTTCACAGCCTGAGTATGCTGGTGATCAAAAGTGACTAAAAGAGGAAAATATGGGGATTTTGGATCACAATGCATTTCCTTGTTTTTGTCTTGTTGACATATTTCTGTTGGTTTAGGCAGAAGAAAAACACAGTGTAAGAAATCCCATGTAATGTACATGGGATTCCCCTTTGGAAAGAGACGACACAGAGAACATAAAAGAGAACTGGTTTTATTACATCAAATATTTTCTCAGTGTTGCTCGTTTATTGAAACAGTGTAATGGTTGCACCTGGTCACATCATTCAAAAGAAAGACATGACAAAAAGACATGTCAGGTCTTTTTCTCAGAACAGCTAAGCCTCTGTTGTGTCTACATTTTTGTGTTTTAGGAGTAAGACAGAAAGGTGGTCTCTTTGAGAGTGTTAGGAGGACTGACCCTAAGAAAACCTGAACTTTGTCAATATTTGAGGACAATTTCTTCTGTCTGTCTGCTTTGAAGACATCTGTTCAGGCATGAGCACTAAGCAAATTTGGTTTTCACTTCTATGGCCACTTCTTTCCATCATTTATACAAGTACCCAAAACAACTTCCTTAACAAATCCAATAGCAAGCAAAAAAAAGTGTTTAAAGTGCTTCCTAATTCTTATGTCTTCACGCTACAACCCGTTTTGATCTTTCTGGGGCTTTATATCTGTGCTAACAGGGTCAATCAGGTGAAAAACTGGAACAATTTCTCTGGCCACTCCAACTTTTTCTCACTGTCCAAAAGCATGCATCGAAGGACAAATAGTGAATCTACAGTAAGCTGTCCCTTTGTGTGAATGTGGGAGTGTGTTGCTGTATGGCCCTGTGATGGACTGGCAACCTCTCCAGGCTGAAGCTGCCTTTGACCAACAGTTACTGGGATAGGCTCCAGCAACCCCGTGACCCCAACAGGGATTGAGGAGGTTTGGAAAATGGATGCCGGTGCATAACAGAGCAGATTTTTCTAAATAAGGGGAGAAACAGTTGCAGCTCTTGTAAAAATTGTTTCAGACCTTTTACCAGCCTGTCTTTTCAGATAAAGCATATAGCTAAGGAATAACATGTGGACTCCATCCTCCAAACTGTGTGTTATTCTGCAAAATTGGAAAATATAATTTTAAAGAAAAAATACTGCCAAAATAATATTAAAAAATGCTTCAGCCCATTGTGCTTTGTTTGTCTTTCTTTTGGGGTCCCACAGGTATTAGTTCCTGACCTGGACAAACATTAACTATTTTTTTTTTTTTTTTAAAGAAAAGTAACAGCGCCACAAACAGAACTCAAAGACTTGCAGGTCAAAAACACTGTGGTCCAGGACTCTAAGGACATTGTATGGGATGGGAATGGGATGGCGCTTCAGTTCATATTTGAGTCAATGCAGGTGAGCAAATACTTTTGGTACAATAGTGTATGTTGACGATACCATTATATATGTTAATAAACAAAAATAAACATCAACCTTTCTAATCTAAGGAGTAAAGATTAAAATTTGCGTAGAAGGCTATAATCTTATGTTTGCCTTTTTATGTTAGATTAATAAATGCTGAATGAAGCGACTTGAAGAGCTTCCAGTATGCCGCACTACGGTTTCAGTTGACCTGTTTGGCTTCTGAGTTCATGATGTCATTCAGGACAATATGGTGTACGGCACTTTGGGCCTCCTGGAATGGTGGTGGAAGGTGCTCTATAAATGAAGTAAAATGAAGACAAAATGCTAAATGTTTGTCACATTTTCTGACATTTATTTTCTACAGTCATGGTTCTTTCCATCCTCTGTTTCTATCCTCTGCCTCCAAAATGTAAACCTGGCTATCTCAATCGGATCTGTGGGGTTAACTAGGACTTCAAAACTATATTTCACCACATGTGGTTATGTAATTTTATTCAGTTACAATTTTCCCTTTCGTACAAAAACAGCATAACGGTGGAGGTGAAACACAGATGCATTAATTGGATTGCCTTGCTTCAGAAGTTTACAAGGTGAAACTCCAAGGCAAAAACTAAATGTATTTTTTTTTAAATCTCAAAATATTGATAACACAGTTGGTGTTCTGTCTGTCAGTCATTGCATGGAGAGAAAACTGGAGATGTAAAAATGTGTTATTTTCTACGGTTTCTTTTTTGTAACTGGGTAAAGGAGTGTTGGCAACAATTTCTGTTTACAAATAAGGGGAAATCTGTTCTGTGCGTGTGCAGAGACTCATATATAAATGATTTATGACTAAAAAGGCATGTGTGGCCTGCTTTAGTCTGACAACAATGCATGTGCGCATTTTTGCTTCAATGTACAAAAACTCCATATAAGAGGCCCCAGACGTTCCCTAAAGCAATTGCTTCCTGGTAAAAAGTCCCCAAAGCAGCGTATCTCTAAGAAGGTGGAAAAGTCGCGTTTCAACAAAACACTTTTAAAAGCTCATGAGACTAAATCATGAGAATTTTGGTAGATTTATAGCAAATGCAGGTTTATTGCAGCTCTTCTTTACCCTGATGCTCAAGATCTTTCCTTCTGCTTTTCCCTCTTTCTTTATTCCACGTGCTTTGGTAGAAAAAATCTTTAAGACTACCGCAGAAACTCTGCTAGTTTAATCAGGCATCCTGTTTGTGATTTTGACATTGAGATTTTGTGAGATTGAACTTGGAAGCCAAACATAAACTCAAAGATGAAGGTTTTATGATTGTTTGGGAACCCGTTTCCTTTTGATAGCTTTAACAGTCAAATAATCACCAATTCCTTCCGTAATGACTGCAGGAATCGTGTTCTGCCTGATTAGGGCCAGATCTTTGCAGATCCTGGTTTAAATTGGGGATGATCAGAGTCTAAGTGAACTGCAATCACACATGCCCACAAATCCTGGAGCTTTTGGTTAATTTAAGATCTAGTTCATCTCACTGTACACTGTGCATTATTAAAACTGTGCACCAAACCTCAACCTCCTCGTGGTTTGGTAACATTCTCTCAGACTGGTTGAGGAACAACCAACTTCCTGCCGGAGTGACCTTTTAGTTAAAAACTAACAAACAGGGGAACAGTAGTGGATGCTTAATTCCCCCTTAAATACCTAAACTGCCATGTTTTGATGAAAGTCTGGTCTTTTTTAAGTTTGACAAATAGGCCGCATTTACACTGCGGGTCTTGATGCCCAAATCAGATTTTCTGACTATATCCGATTTTTTTGATGACCCGCTTACATCATCTTTTAAGTGACCCGCATCCGATTTTTGCATTTACATTATACAATAATGAAACTATCAAACGTAGACGTTCTGAGGACTGTGTAGCAGCGTTTCCGCCTTGCGCGGACCTGAGCACTGACCGCATGGATTTAAAAAATTATGTGCGAGCAGGCCCTTAATAATAATCATAACGGTAATAAAAGCACATTTAGAAGATGTGTGTTGGTCCAAACGGCAAACGTTTAGCATGGCGAAACGTTTTGTTGTGAGGGAGACGTTGCCTTGGGCACTCCTGAGGGGATGCGCGGGAGAGGAAAAAAGGAGGGCTGCTCGGCCAGCTTATGTGCTCTCTGAGTTTTGAATGAGGAAGTGTTTGCAGACGTTGTGCTGTACTAACTGTTTGATCCAAGCAAAGAAATAAACGGCTTTTAGCCTGTTCCAGAGCAACGGTGTCCCGCTTGATTGGCTACCGTTTGCGTCCCGACCGGGACCGGACCGGAAATAACAGCGGTTTCCGACTACGGTCTGAAGCCTGAGGCTGAAAGGCAACACGCTGATGGGGCTCCAGCTGTCCTCGAACAGCAAAATCAGCACCAAAAGCACCTTAATAAGTCATGTGATCTCAGTTGTTGGTGTCCTGAGTTCACGTCACTGACGTACGACTTGCATTTACTGGGGAATATCCGATTTGTCTGCCTACATGGCACAGGCAAATCCAAGTATCCGATTCGTTTCCGATTTATTTCCACATATGAACGAGGCCTGAATCTGATCTGAGAAAATCGGAATCTATGCGCTTTTTTTCCTGCTTACACGTTCACCGGTCATATCCGATCTGTGCCACGTGAGAGGAGAAAATCGGAATTGGGTCACTTGAACCATGCAGTGGAAATGGGGCCATAGACATCACTGGTTGCAGGTTCTTTAAACTGTCAACATTCTGAGTGAGGTGGTGGTTAAAGTAATAATTTGAGTTCTGCCAACTAAAATACCGCCTTAAAATTATTGATGAAGGTTCAGGAACATTCCTGTGGTGGTATTAGCGCGACTTAGATCAGAATTAATTAGCTAATGGTTGTTCTTGGACTGAAATCGGATGGAAGGTCTCATTCACTCATAAATCTACCAAAAAACTCCTTTGCCTTTGAATGTTTTTACATAGCTGTTTATAAATAACTTATCAAGCAACACTGATGAGAACAGAGGAAGACTTTGAGATTTTGAGGTGGAATTGTGCCTTGAAGCTTTAGAAATGGATGGAGACTTTACCCAAAAAGTTGAACTCTTGTCAAAGAAATTCCTAAATAAGATCACAACCCAATGGCCTCCAAATCGGTTTGATGTCACAGAAAAAACTTTGGGAAGTTTTCAAATCGTATTCTGTTACTACAAGGAGGTGAGGAGCACCTCTGATCCAGAGCTTTGAGGCTGACGCTCCACACCAAATGAATCCAGATTACAACTTTGTGACTGCTATCGCAGTAAATACACAGATGTAAACAGATTAAATGAGAAACAAACCAAAACCAATGACATAAACTCTAAGTGAGAAAGAAAAATGGCATTCCTAAAATCTATAGAAAAAATAAACATTTGAACTGTTGTTTACAAAATGATTTGTAAAAAATTCAAACTAATGAAACAGGCCTGAATGAAAATGATGGTTTTCTTAAAGTTCTACTCCAATCATCTTTTGATCTATTGTAAAAGTGTTCCCACTTCTTATTTTTTTTAAATTAAGATTATGCCGTCTTCATCCAAAATCGCCAAAAACCTGTGTTGTTTTTCTAAGACATAATTTCTGTAGAGCGGCAGCAGTTCAATAGAAATTCATCTCTGACTGTTGCCGCGGAGTAAGCCAGCGCTAATTTCCCATCATCCTTTAGTTCACACTCCCTCTCGCTAGCTTACAGTCCCTCATACAGTCCCTCATACGCCCAACATAAAAGATAGGATTTTATTAAGCCCAACTCCCAACTGTTAAAGTGCCTAGGATAGCACTTAAAGGGTTAAAGTGAAAGCCAAAGCGCCTGGAAATAAATATGTTTAATGAGCATAATTCTCTTTGTATTTTCACCCAGGAAATGTTTGTACATACAAAAATATATTTTTATTAGAGTCTGAATTGAATGAATTACATTCATTTATTTATATGTATAGTTTATATTTGCACAAAGAGAAATTTTGTGGTCAATTTAAAGTTCTGCTATGACTTTCATGCTACCAAACAAATCAGAATAAATCAAAGGCTTTGGATCAATACAGACTGCTTACAAAGATGGCATCAAACTATCTCCTGTCTAGCAGAGACACATTCCAGTAGTGAACAAGATTTAATTAATTAAATGTTCTGGCAGTGTCATGAAAGCACAAATTAAAGCATCTGAAAGGAAACACGATCAAGAAGGTTTTCTACAGGAACACAAAGCTGCACACAGATTTTTTTAGGCAAACATTCACAGCTGGGCTCCATCCAAACACGCCTTCCTTAATCAAATCTTATTTATTTCCCTTCTTTCTCCTCAATGGGCCTTTATGGACCATTTTCCGCTCACAAAACCCACCATTGTCCACAGCAGCCCCTTTCTGGGAGACTTAGTTTGAATGTTTTTGCAAAGAAACTCTTTGAGATGTGGATGTTTCCACTGGAATTAGCGCTTTAGGAAGTGCAAACAACTGCCCTGCACACTCTTCAGTCTGTTATGTAATTTAGTCTGTCAGCTGGAGGAACACAGATGAAAGTGAGCTCGCTCCTTAGATTGAATGCATCCAAGAAATGTGTTACATTTTGTTGCCATGACTCTCCCTCGTCTGTGGTAGAAAAACAACACAGCAGGCCATGAAATATTTGGCTGTTGTGACGCCGCTTTTCAGCAGCACAATTTCTACTAATTGGAAGGTATCACAAGTGAAAATGCAAAAAAGAGAGAAAAAAAAACCCTAATGTTGTTAACACAGGCTTTCTATGCCTGTGGAATGAAAGGAATTTAAAGTTTATGGGCGTTTCACCACGCAGCTAATGGCCCTGCATCTTTCCCTGATTACCTTGGAGGTTCGTGTCAGAACTTGTTTTGATTAGGCTTCATGTAGAACAAAGTTAAATAATAATACCTAACTTTGAACAATTTTTACAAGCACATCCTTAAATTTAGATTTTGTGAACTTTTTTTTTATAAAAATCTAAGGCTTCCACGTGGTACATAAGTGATCGTTGGATGTCCATAGGATGGGGTTGAAAAAAAGAAAAATCTGTACAACATGCATCTCACTTATTTGCCCCTTACTTACCCTTACGTGTTGTATAAGTGTTTACTACAACCTATTGTAAAAAGATTGTAAAAAACAACAGACTTGCTATTGCTACATTAATCCAGAGAAATCAAACTCTGGCATTAGAGTCAGTAAAGAATCACCAGCTGATGTTATTGATTTAAGAAGCTGGATTACATTGCATTCATTTTTTTTATTGTGTCACTATTTTTTTGAAGAATAACAAAACAACAAAAGCTCTATGTGAGGTTATTCGTCTTAATATCGTCATTTTACTGCCTTAAAAATAATTTTATTTAATAAACTTAAAAGAGCTGTCCAACAATTTAGTTTGTTTAGGCATTCATTCCATTAGTACTTTAAAAAAGGTTACAAGTCGAGAAACAAATGATACAAAAAGAGATACACAAGTTAAATAGCTCTCAGACATTGAACCCTTTAACAAATGAGTTTTAGCTCCAGTGCTGACATTGTTTCGACCACCATGATTTTAATTATTTACACAATTCACGTAAGTCCAACTGATTTTGTCGTGGAGAGAAGTGGCTTTGCTCTGATATGAAACACTTTATGGCAGTAAAGCAAAGCAGCTTTATTCTGCGCAAGAATCCATTGGAATTATTGAGGAATTGGTTAAAGAGTCAGATTTGGTTTAATAAGAACTGTAACTCTTCAACAGTTTATGCAATAATGATATAATTCAAACAAATTCAGAAGCTAACATGCAATACTTAGGCTTCACAACTCTTTGAAATTAAGTTCATTGCTCAAATGCTTGAAGAGTTTGTTACAGTTGTTCAAAGAGCCGTCGTCAACAGTACATGTATTTAGGGGTTTATTTAAAGATTACAGTGTGGCCAGGATATTGGCACGTTTTTTGAAATGTTTTTTTTTATTTGAAATGGTTTATTTCAAGCAATCAAATAAGAATAATACACAAAAACAAAACGATCATCAGTTGGAGATTCATGCAATGACGCATCAAACTTAGGATAATTAGACATATAAATAAATATTGCTTGAAAGGGAGTAGAAGGAAGCAAATTTATATAATCCCACCCTGTTCTACTGTAACCATTTTAGTACATGATTTATCATTATCCAGTTCCTAGCTTTCATCAGACAGAATTAGGAATCCTGAAGTATCAATAAAGCACATGACAAAGATGAATTACTTAATTATTATGTGAAAAATAACTATTTTAGAAATCAACATGGCAAATGCAGATCAGTTATCTAAAATACATGCAGATTATGTTACTTATAAAAGTCATGTATATGATTAATAAAAATAATGCTACATCAGTTATATAGACAGCACACTGTTTCAAAAATCTTCATAGCAAAAACTGATCAAGTATCAAAAGTTAAAATATGTGCAGATAATGTTACATTAGGAAACTATGTTATATGTATATAACATAGTTATATGTATATTACATAGTAACTATATAAATATGTTTCTTTAGCATTCGCATGAATGTTTTCATTTTCCCATGAAGAAACAAACAAACTTGAAGTATGTTTTGTTGTCATGTGATCTTTTTTTTGTTGTAAATCTTAGTCATTAAGGGATGACTGAGTGCTCAGGGTGTTAGCATGCCACATCTGCTACATTAACCTTGGCATGCTAATGAACGTGGGTGGTTTCTCCTCCAAGCTCGGGTCCTCTACCAGAGGCCTGGGAGCTTGAGGGTTCTGCGCAGTATCTTAGCTGTTCCTAGCACTGCGCTTTTCTAGACTGAGAGGTCTGAGGTCTTTCCAGGTATCTGTTGTAGCCACTCCTCCAGCTTGGGGGTTACTGCCCCGAGTGCTCCAATTACCTCAGGCACCACTGTCACCTTCACTTTCCATGCTTTCTCCAGTTCTTCTCTGAGTCCCTGGTATTTCTCCAGTTCCTCATGTTACTTCTTCCTGATGTTCCCATTGCTTGGCACTGCCACATCCACCACAACGGCTTCCCTCTGTTCTTTATCCACCACTACAATGTCTGGTTGGTTCTCCATTACCATCCTATCAGTCTGGATCTGGAAGTCCCACAGGATCTTTGCCCTCTCATTCTCTACCACCTTCAGAGGTGTTTCCCATTTTGACCTTGGGGTTTCCAGTTCATATTCTGCACAGATGTTCCTGTATATTATTCCAGCCACTTGATTGTGGCGCTCCATGTATGCTTTACCTGCCAGCATCTTCGACCAGTAATGGTCTGGTGGTACATCCCATGCAGTGGTTTGTCCTCCCATGAGGATCTGTCCTCCAGCACGGTATCCTCTGCTCTCCATTGCCTGAGACCTTCACTTAGCAAACTTTCAGTTGGGGCCTTGAGCTTGATGTACTCATGCATCTTGGATGTTTCATCCTGGATAGTGGCTTCTACGCTCACTAGTCCTCGGCCTCCTTCCTTGCGGCTAGCATACAGTCTCAGGGTGCTGGATTTGGGATGGAACCCTCCATGCATGATGAAGAGCTTTCTTATTTCAACATCCATGGCCTATAACTCTTTCTTCAGCCATCTTAATATTCCTGCCGGGTATCTGATAACTGGCAGTGTGTAGCTGTTTATTGCCCTGGTTTTGTTTTTGCCATTGAACTGGCTTCTCGGGACTTGCCTTATTCGTCTGTATTTGGCTGGTCCTTTGTTGTTCCCTCGGAAACTGTCAAACATTACTATATACAGTCAGGACCAAAAATATTTGGACAGAGACACATTCTTTCTAATTTTGTTTCTGTACATTTCCACAGTGAATTTTAAATAACAACTCCGATGCCATTGAAGTGCAGACTTTCAGCTTTTATTCCATGGGTTGAACAAAAGGATTGCATAAAAATGTGAAAAACTGTGTGGTACATCCTGAGAAAGAAAGAAAGCACTGGTGAACTCAGCAACGCAAAAAAACCTGGACGTCCATGGAAGACAACAGTGGTGGATGATGGCAGAATCATTTCCATGGTGAAGAGGAACCCGTTCACAACAGCCAACCAAGTGAACAACACTCTCCAGGAGGTAGGCGTATCAATATCTAAGTCTACCATAAAAAGAAGACTGCATGAAAGTAGATCCAGAGGGTACACTGCAAGATGCAAGCCACTCATAAGCCTCAAGAATAGGAAGGCTAGATTGGACTTTGCTAAAAGCATCTAAAAAAGCCAGCACAGTTCTGGAAAAACATTCTTTGGACAGATGAAACCAAAATCATCCTCTACCAGAATGATGGCAAGAGAAAAGTATGGAGAAGGCATGGAGAAGCTCCTGATCCAAAGCACACTACATCATCAGTAAAACACGGTGGAGGAAGTGTGATGGTCTGGGCGTGCATGGCTGCTAGTGGTACTGGGACACTAGTGTTTATTGATGATGTGACACAGGACAGAAGCAGCCCAATGAATTCTGATGTGTTCAGAGACAGACTGTCTGCACAGATCCAGGTGAATGCAGCCAAACTGATTGGGCGGCGTTTCATAATACAGATGGACAACGACCCAAAACATACAGCCAAAGCAACTCAGGAGTTTATTAAAGCAAAGAAGCGGAATATTCTTGAATGGCCAAGTCAGTCACCTGATCTTAACCCAATTGAGCAGCATTTCACTTGTTGAAGACTAAACTTCAGACAGAAAGGCCCACAAACAAACAGCAACTGAAAGCCGCTGCAGTAAAGGCCTGGCAGAGCATTCAGAAGGAGAAAACCAGCATCTGGTGATGTCCATGAGTTCAAGACTTCAGGCTGTCATTGCCAACAAAGGCTTTTCAACCAAATATTAGAAATGACCATTTGTTTTCAGTTATTTCATTTGTCCAATTACCTATGAGCCCATGAAATGAAGGGATTGTGTTGAAAAAATGCTTTAGTTTTTAACATTTTTAGGAAATCTTCTTGTTCAACCCATGGTATAATAGCTGAAAGTCTGCACTTCAATGGCATCTGAGTTGTTTTATTTAAAATTCACTGTGGAAATTTACAGAAACAAAATTTAAAAAATGTCTCTGTCCAAATATTTATGGTCCTGACTGTATACAACCTTTAGCGAATGTAGTGTTTTTGTGTTTTTCTCAGTCATATAAGGTTGAGAGACCCTTGTCAGCTGGCCCTCCTGTCTGCCTCAGCTTCAGAGCTGGTGCTGCTCTCTGACCTACATTAACAAATGCACCTCTGTGATGACCCCCCCCCCCCCCTTTGTAGAAAGGAATACCTGCAGGCTGACACATGTCATCACTTCCACCTTTCTGCAGGACGTCAGTTATCTCCAGATGAGCCTTCTTCTGAGGCAGACACGCGAGCGCAGATAAAGAGTGACTGTACAAGTTAATTAAATAAATCCATTCCAGGCATAACTGCTGAGAGTCAATGACTTGTTTCATGCAAGATAACACCTGGGTGCTTTCAAGCATGCAAGCAAGAGGTATGTGATCAAGTGCTGCAAGGGCAAATCCTTGCTGTTCAATGCATCACAGACGGAAGGGCAGACCTCACTTTACAGACTTTTCCCTTGTCATTATTATTATTATTTTCAATATCCATTAATTTTTGAAGTAAATTATTTGAAGCATACATTAGGGTGTTAATAAAGTAGCTGTGTGTGCTATGAAAAAAAACTTGAGGGCTTTGACATTAAACAACCATATTAGTTTGATGGATGTTATGTTGCAATGGGTGTTACAAACCCAGCAACATGAAAACGTTCTTTTGTGTGTCCTGAAGTGACTAGAGAAGCTGTCCTACCTACTTTAACCCTTTAACACCTTAGTCAAGTCACCAGTCTCTCACAGGGCGGTACATGTTTCAGTTTGCTGTAAATGTTGGCCCTTGTTGAGGCCAGACTGGTTATTTCAGGAACTTCATCTTTTGCCATTGTCTGGTTGGCTTAAAACAGTAACTGAAAGACTGGGGATTGGAAAATGCTTGTGCAAGAAGAGGATGGAGTTTATCTAATCTGACTTCACCCACTGAAAACAGTTTTTGTCTGAGAAAAAGAATGTGTTCCATGCATTTACAGATGTTTTGTTCAGATGACAAGTTCAATAACGCTTTAGGAAACTTAAAATAATCTCAAAATATTATCATTTAACTCTTTAACTGTCACAAGAACAGGGAGATGGCTGGATCCAAATGCAGCAGTTTTATTAGCTCAGCTAAAAGCCCACAAAGCTAAATCAGGGTCAGGCAGGCTGGAGACAACCACGAGCATGAGAGCATTAGAGAAGCACCAAGGGTAATCAGGATTCAGGCGAGGGTCGGGGCAGGCGCCAGGCAGGGATCAGTGACACCAGAACCTGATGCAGTGCTTAAGTAGATTGTGATTGACAGATTGAGTGAATGAGTCAGGTGTGGGGCATCCAGGAAGTGTACGCTGGGTGTGCTGGGAGACGAAGTGCAGTCAGTACTCTGAAGACCGCTCCCGCCGGTGACCAGAGGGGGAGGCAGAGTTCTGACTTCTGACATTATCACTGTGGCATCGAACCACTGTAACTCCTCTGTAACTCTTCAGATGTTTACGCACTTAAAATTATTCCGGCGGATTCTAAAGCTGAGAAAAGCAGGTTTGCATTGATGTGGAACACTTTGCAGTACTGAAGTGTTTACCTGATCAGCTTTTTTCAGCTGTATATGTCCGGAGAACAGCAGCTTTAAGCAATCATGCAAAGCTGCTTTCTCTGCAGTAGAATCAGCTGATCTACGTGTAGCGTGTGTGTGGCTGAAGAGTTATGGCTGTTTAGAGTCACCGGCGATACGACAGGGTTTAAGGGTTAGTAGTTACATTTGGTTGCCGTTTGATTTAGCTCCTAAAATTCTGGCCCAAACTTTTCTTCAATTTTTCAATGAAGACAATGAAAAACACATTTGCTGTTTTTTATGTTTCTTTGACAAGAGCTTCTCTAAGCATGGAATTTGTCATAAAGCAATCACTTGACAAATTTTTGTCCTCAGTCGAGTTAAACTGTAAACCGAAAGCCTCCAAGCGTTCACTTTGTGGCTTCCATAGATGAATGATGATTGGAGATCATTGGAAGTAAACACAGACGCTCATCATCAGTCCGTGTTGTTTCCTCTGCAGGAAGCTGTGGTGGAATTTCACTGCCTCAGCTGCTTGGCCGCAATCAGAAGATAATCGCCACAGTCCGCCGTGGTGGTAAGAACTGGATTAAAGGGTTTTCCGCTTTACCAAAACAACTAAACACAGTTACATGCAGCGGGACTTTGTACCAACACTTGTTTTAAAGCTGCAATCAGACCTCAATGATCACAGATGAAGTGAAAGTTGTAGACTGAGGTTGGTTAATATATACCTTTACCCCCCAGGATGCCAGTGAACCCAGGGCTTCCAGTTATGCTGTTGTCTTTGCTGTCCTGACATTTAATAACAAAGTCTTCTCAGCACTCATGACCTCAGCTTCAGAGCACAAATTCGACATCATTAGCTAAAGGCTGTGCACCGTGTTAAAAGGGTTCATAGGAAACTGTCTGCAACACCTGGATTTATTGACTCCTGTTCACCTATGTTTGTTATAACAATTAAACACATTTTCAAGTGCAATAGTCATTTCATGTCAGTTGGACAGGATAAGGGCCAGGATAAGGGCCATAAAATCAGATTGATGTTATTCGGTCCGCAGCATAAATAAATGCAACTTTAATCTGTGAATCCAACCAGCCCTGGAGCAGGAGTTCTAAGCTTATGCCTTAGTCACAACTGCCCATATGAGGCCTTTTTATGGGTGAAAAATGGGCGGTGTGAATGCACGTGGCTTAAGATGGTCTCTTCAAACCTCTACGGACCTGAACAACCACCTTCAGCACCCGTACGGGTCAATCCTCATACAGGTGCATATGACATAGTCATACGTATGGAATTCATTGTAAAGCAAATGAATTCAGATGTGTCTCATGGAAAGATGCAGATTTCATCTCACTTAGATGTTAAGATGATGCAGAAGAAAACGTATATGTGGATTTAAATAGACAAATCATTTGGAGTTGCTGTTTTCTGTTTCACCTTTGATAAACTCTTAAATGTTAAGTTAACCAATTTTAACTTCCCATAAATCTTCTCAGTCGATCAATTCATTTTAACATGGTTTTTTATCATTTTTACTGTCTCATGCTCCACACCACGGGCAGCCTTCAACGCAGTCTGGCCTTGACTCATTTTATCTGAATCATTTTGGAAAATAAAAATTGTGTTTTATTGTGTTATTGTGTTTTCTGACTTAAGTTTCTATTTCTACAAACCTCAGATAATGATGCATACTATTACATTTTGATGTTTGAAACATTCAGTTGTCAGGGTATGAGGTAGACACAAAATTGCAGGACGCAGGATCTTCCAATGAGAACTCGAATTTAATAGTCTATTTGCTCTTAAGCCAAAAGATTCATGTAACCATGTGAATAGCACAAAACAATCTGGCAACAAGTGCAGGGGAGACGCAGACTATAAGCATGAGGATAGATTAAACAATTACAAACAGGTGCGCACATCAGGGAGGACAGGTGAACACACTGAGGGAAAGTCAAGACAACTGAAATGAGAGGACATGTGAGATACAGGAAGTAGCAAAATAAAAGCTGAAACAAAACCCATTCTCACCCTGGCTCCTATACCTCACAGTACCCCCTCCTCAACGGGCGCCTCCGGGCGCACCGCCGGGCTTGTCCGGATGACGCCTATGAAAGTCCCGAATTAGAGTCTTGCACAGAATCCTGGAGGATGGTTCCCAGGACCTCTCCTCAGGGCCGTATCCCTTCCAGTCTACAAGGTACTGAAGGCCCCTTCCTCGCCGTCTGACGTCCAGCAGGCGGCGCACATCGTAGGCAGGCTGACCATCAATGATGCGAGGAGGAGGTGGTGGAGGGGATGACTGTTGCAGCCGACTTGTGACATGTGGCTTAATCTGGGAAACATGGAAAACTGGGTGGACCCGCATGGAACTTGGTAGGCGTAGTCTCACTGCCACAAGGTTAATGACCTTCAACACCTCAAAAGGTCCGATGTACTTTGGAGAGAGTTTCTTCGATTCTGTCCGGAGCTTTATGTTTGCTGTTGAAAGCAGGACGAACTGACCTGGTGAGTATGCGGGTGCAGGAGCACGATGCCTGTCAGCCAGTCTCTTGTTGGTTTCAGAAGAGCGAAGCAGGGCAGCACGAGCCTCTCTCCAGACGCGTCTGCAGCGGCGATATAGGTGCTGGACCGATGAAACCGCAACTTCTCTCTCCTGCTCAGGAAACAGGGGGGGTTGGTAGCCCAGGGAACATTCGAAAGGGGACATTCCTGAGGCTGATGAGGTCAGAGAATTGTGGGCATATTCAACCCAGGGCAGAAAGGAGCTCCAGGAGGTCTGGTGGCGAGAACAGACGCATCGGAGGGCTACCTCTAGGTCTTGGTTCGTTCTTTCAGCCTGCCCATTAGACTGGGGATGAAAACCTGAAGAGAGGCTGGCAGTGGCACCAAAAGCAGTGCAGAAGGCCTTCCACACTCTAGATATAAACTGTGGTCCCCGATCTGAGACCATGTCCACCGGAATGCCGTGCAGCCTGAAGACGTGAGTCATGACTAGTTTTGCGGTCAATGCAGCAGACGGCAGCTTGTTTAAGGCCACAAAGTGGGCAGCCTTGGAAAAACGGTCCACTACTGTCATGACTACGGTTTTACCCACAGAGGGGGGCAGACCAGTTACAAAGTCCAATGCAATGTGGGACCATGGGAACAGATAAGGGATGGAGAAGTCCAGCAGGTGGGTGATTACTGACCTTGTTCTGAGCACAGACTATGCAGGCAGAAACAAACTCCTTGGTGTCCTGTGTCAGACTAGGCCACCAGAACCGGCGACGCAGAAATGAGATGGTTCTGCGGACCCCTGGGTGACAGGTCAGACGAGATGCGTGAGCCCACTGGAGGACCTGACTTCTTACAGTCTTAGGAACGAAAAGTCTGTCTCAAGGGCCCCCTCCAGGGTCTGGTTCTTGGGTTTGTGCAGCCTTGATGTCCCTCTCCAGCTGCCATGAGAGCGCGCCCAGAACACAGGAGGTAGGAAGTATAGTTGTGGACTGCTGGACCACCGCGGCTGGTTCCTGTTGTCGTGAAAGGGCGTCCGGCTTGATGTTTTTGGAGCCAGGACGGTAGGACACCACAAAGTCAAAACGATGAAAAACAATGACCACCGCGCCTGCCTGGGATTCAGCCGTTTTGCAGTCCGGATGAAGGACAGATTCTTGTGATCGGTCCAGACCACAAATGGCTGAGCCGCCCCCTCCAACCAGTGCCTCCATTCTTCTAAAGCAAGCCTAATGACCAGCAGTTCCTTGTCCCCCACGTCATAATTAGTCTCTGCTGGAGTAAGCCGACGAGAGAAGAATGCGCAAGGATGCAGTTTGTGATCTGCACCCATCCGTTGAGACGAAACAGCCCCTACCCCACTGTCAGAAGCGTCTACCTCCACTATAAACTGGTTGGCAGGGTCAGGTTGAGCCAGGACAGGCGCAGAGGTAAAGAGCTGCTTGAGCTTCCGGAAAGCAGAGTCTGCAGCTACCGTCCATTGAAAATGTGAGGAGGTGGAGGTCAGGCCCGTGAGCGGCGCAGCTACAGAGCTGTAATTTCTGATGAATCTACGTAGAAAATTGGCAAATCCCAAAAACCGCTGGAGCTGTTTGCGGCTAGTAGGAATAGGCCAATTCACCACCGCGCTCACCTTAGCCGGATCCGGTCTCACCTCTCCACCAGCAACTACAAAGCCCAGGAATGACACACTGGGGGAGTGAAACTCGCACTTCTCTGCCTTCACATACAGCTTATTCTCCAGCAGCCGCTGGAGCACCAGACGAACATGCCGCTTATGTTCGCTGGGATCCCTGGAGAAGATAAGGATGTCATCCAAATAAACAAAGACAAAACGATGGATGAAGTCCCGTAACACATCATTAATCATCCCCTGAAATACTGCAGGGGCATTTGAAAGTCCAAAAGGCATAACTAAATACTCATAATGTCCGAGCGGAGTGCTGAATGCAGTCTTCCACTCATCACCAGCCCTGATGCGCACCAGGTAATAAGCGTTGCGCAAATCCAGCTTTGTGAAAACCCGGGCCTCCTGGAGGGCCTCAAATGCAGAATTCATAAGAGGAAGAGGATAACGGTTCTTTATGGTGATTTCATTCAGCCCACGATAGTCGATACATGAGCGGAGGGTGCCATCCTTCTTCCCCAACAAAAAAAAATCCAGCACTAACAGGAGATGAAGACGGTCTAATCAGACCTGTGCTCAGGGAGTCAGCAATATACTGCTCCATGGCTTCCCTCTCCGGTCTTGACAGGCTGAAAAGCCGACTCTTAGGCAGAGCAGCACCAGGTTGCAGGTCTATGGAGCAGTCGTAGGGTCTGTGAGGAGGTAAAGAGAGTGCTCAGGATTTAGAAAAAACCTCCCCTAGGTCATGATATTCAGACGGTACTTTGGAGAGGTCATGTGAGGACGGCTGCCTAACTGGGACTGCGGGATCAGCTCCCGGAGGCCGAGCTGAACGCAAGCAGGCAGTATGGCAGTGATCGCTCCAACTGCTGATCCGGTTGGTGGGCCAGTCAATAACAGGGTTGTGAGTAATAAGCCAAGGATAACCTAAAACAACCGGATTGTGAGAGGATTGAAACAGGAAAAAACGGGTGTGCTCATGATGGTTCCCAGAAATGATGAGGTGGACTGGCTCAGTGACCTGGTTAACAGTGGCCACAGTCTCACCATTAAGAGAGACGACCTGCAAAGGACGGGGTAGTGACTCAGTCTTTAAGCCTGCCTGCTTGGCTAGCTCGGCATCCATGAGGTTCTGTTCAGCACCTGAGTCTAACAAAGCCTGAACAGGAATCCCCCTACCCTCAAACATAATATGACCCTTCAGGAGACAGGAAGTAGATCTGGTGGGCACTTGGCCACCACTCGTCAGTGTGCCCACTCTCAATGACGAGCGGCGGCGTTTGGGCAATCCCTGCAGAAATGACCCCGCCGTCCACAGTAAAGGCACTCACCTGCCGTCATCCGCCGTACACGCTCTGAGGGAGACAGACGACCCCGACCCAGCTGCATAGGCTCATCCATCAGCGGAGCTGGAGTCTCTGTGGGAGCAGCAGAAGGAGGTGAGTAATGTGGGGCGTGGTCACTGGAGTGCCCCCTGGGTTGAACAGTCTCCAGCCGGCGTCCCCGCCTGCGATCCTGCAGCCTGTTGTCAATCCTGATCGCAAGGGCGAGGAGGAGCTCCAGGGATGATGGTAGATCCAAAGGAGCGAGGTGGTCCTTCATCTCCTCAGAAAGTCCCTCTAGGAAGGCGTCCGTGAGCGCAGCGGGGTTCCAATCGCTCTCCGAAACGAGAGTCCGGAACTCAATGGCGTAATCCGCCACAAGCCGCCTCCCCTGTCTCAGCCGCATCAGCGCCCGAGCTGCCTCCCATCCCGGCTTTGTGTGCTGGAACACAAGGGTGAAGGCCTCGAGAAAGGCTGGGAGAGATGCGCAGGTGGCTGCTCCACGTTGCCACTCCGCGGTGGCCCACGCTCCGGCTCTCCCGGTGAGGTGAGATATGATGAAAGCCACTCTGGAGCGATCCGTGGGGTAGTTCACAGCCTGCAACTCAAAGTGGAGCTCACATTGGGTGATAAACGCCCGACAGTCCCCGGAGTCGCCCGAAAATCTCTCCGGTCGGGCCAGCTGAGCCGCGGGGGCGACAGATGTCTGGACAGGAGCCAGATGCACCGAAGCAGGGGAGGGAGAATGGATTGGAGGTGTTGATGGAGGGTGCTGGATCGGTCCCGCTAGCTCCTCGATCTGCTTACTGACTGCGGTCAGCTGTTGCTCATGGCGATCAGACATCTCCAGTAAACCTCGCCGAAGAAAGCTCAGCTGTTCCTCCTGCTGACGGATCATCCACTCCTGGCTGGGGAGTCCCGCATGTGATGTGCCTGCGTCCGCTGTGTCCATTTGTATGGCCAGATTGTAATGTCAGGGTATGAGGTAGACACAAAATTGCAGGACGCAGGATCTTCCAATGAGAATTCGAATTTAATAGTCTATTTGCTCTTAAGCCAAAAGATTCATGTAACCATGTGAATAGCACAAAACAATCTGGCAACAAGTGCAGGGGAGACGCACACTATAAGCATGAGGATAGATTAAACAATTACAAACAGGTGCGCACATCAGGGAGGACAGGTGAACACACTGAGGGAAGGTCAAGACAACTGAAATGAGAGGACATGTGAGATACAGGAAGTAGCAAAATAAAAGCTGAAACAAAACCCATTCTCACCCTGGCTCCTATACCTCACATCAGTATAGAAAAATCATGTAAACACAGAAATAGATTTTTGAGTTTGATACATTTCACCGTGCATGTTTTGATTACACTAAAGTTTGCAATTCTGCATCTTCATCACATTGTCTTTAGTGAAGAAGACTGTAAAGAAGGTTTCCCAAATTCAGGCCTCGAGGGCCGGCCTCCTGCTGGTTTTCCAGAAAGCCTGCCTTAGTTGCTGCTGATTACCTGGATCAGGTGCGTTTAGCCAATAAGGAGCTTCAATGGCAGGTTGGTTGGAAAACATGTAGCCCTCCAGGTCTGGATTTGGGCACCCCTGCTTTAAAGGCCTTTTAAAGGCCCATTCATAGGAGAGGGACCTATAGCTGTAGACAAGATGTTGCCTGACATCATTGACAGGAAGCAGAAATTATTTAACACACCCTAACTATAACCCTAATCCTAACCGCAACCCAAAGATGTTCAGAATTGTCAAAAAAAAACTTTTGTCAAAGCTTAAAATGGGAAAATCTGTAACTGTTAGGGCCACCAGTGAATGATATGGGGAGACGTAACCCTTGTGCTATCCTAGGCACTTTAACATTGGGAGTTGGGTCATCTAGACCCACTAGACAGTGCTCTGAACCTTTTTTCTTCAATGATGTGTGATCTTCACTGGTGTCCATGGATTACATGAAATCTGTCCACCTTTATCCACCTTTGTCATGGTAGGGAGAACACGTCAATGGAAGGGTGGGGTCATCTAAGATAGCACAAGTTACAGGTGACAAAGCAGATGACCTGACAATGAAGAACTGAAAATCAGACACTAAAAATACACTGAGGGTAATTAACTGCAATAAAGATAGCTGTGGATGACCATCAACCAGAACCTGGTGTGACTGACAGGAGGACAACTCAGGACCGAGCATGAGCAAAACTGAGTAACATGATTGACCTCATCCAACGGCACAATCCTCACGCCATCCACCTGTTCTGTGCTTCACCTCTGCTTTTTGTGTTGTGAGTTTCACTTTGTAAAAGTGATCAAACTTATTGGAATCATAACGAAAAATACTCCTAAGACATAGGAGGACAAACAGGGATTTTTATTTAACTTAAATATCGATGAAGATTCTCATCGACAGTCTCATTTATCCAAGTGACGTCTTCAGGTTGAGTCACAGCATCTTCATCTGACTGATGAAGCCCCTTAGATGAGCGATGCAGGTGAAAATTTACTATCACTTTTTCCGAGTAATATTTACACGATATGATATACTCAACAAAAAGTGTTCATTTTCAACTGTGATGGGGGCAACAAAATGAAAAAGAAATACATCCTAAAAACATCCTAAGGAATTACTAAAAAAAATTAGGAGTTTGAGAACAAAAAAATCTTAAAAAATTGTTAAATGGTCCTAGAAATTTGGTCTTTGGTCCACCCATTCCTGGGACATGTGAGACTTCTCTGGTGAAGGCTCAGACTCCTTGATATGTGACATATTGAAACTCATTTAAAGACTTTGATTTCAAATGCTAGTTAACATAGATCACATGTGTCAAACTCAAGGCCAGCGGGAGAGAAAACATTTTGTTTTTTCGTATAGGTCAGGTGGGCCCTCCTATGACTTTTTACCCATGTTTAGCTCTTTTTAATATACGTTTTAGGCGCTTTCACGTAGTTTTAGTAAATTTAGAAATACCGTAAACCTTTCATTCAGATTTGCAGGATTAGGATTTTTAATGCTGTCAATTAGTATTTTGGTTTATCTTAGCTGTTTTCAGGTTTACGTTCAACCTTTTTTTTAAAATAGTTTTTAGAGTTTGAAGAGTGATCTTGTGTTTATTTCAAAACATGTGGTGAGATCTGACTCCCTTTTCTGTTACAATAAACCCTGAATTCCAGAAAGCTGCTGCTTCAGGAAACATTCCTCCTGTTTTTCTGTTGGAAGGTAAAGACACTCTTGTCCACATTTTCCCATGGATTGCTGTCACCAGCCAAACCAGGAATCACTCCCACTGTCCCTGGTTCCAGTCATTGGCAGGTCAATGTGACACTGATCACTGTCTAATCCTTCAGAGAAAATGAGGCTGGAGGATCGTCTCCCACCTGTCTGTCCTCTCACATCTTCTGCTCTCTCTCCTCTCCGTCTGGTCTTTCTCTCATGCAGGTCAGTTACACAGCAGCTCCATTCTCCATCCCTTCTACATTTCAAAGGCCATTAAATGCTTTAACGACACGGAGAGATGCCGATGATTTCAATGAGCAGCACTGCCGTCTCAGACCTCTGTTTAATCTCTAAATGTTTAAATCTGACGGACAATAACAATGAAGGGGAATCAAAGGAGGTCTATCACGGGAGGCTTGGGAGTAAAAATAAATCTGGAAAAGCTTTGACTTCAGTTTGGTTGAGAAAAGATTCCTCACAGCACAAGCACACAAAAAACAAATGGTTTTCTTTTTTTCTTTTTCTTTTTGATAGCAAGAAACATTGAAGTAATAAAGATAAAAAGGAAAAGTATGAATTAAATAAAAACGTATTATTCACAATAACAAAACAATTAAAAAATAAATAAATGTGAGTCAAGAAATGTGTTTTGGTTTTAGAACCATCGTAACCCCTTAAAACTCATGGGATTGGCTGTCCTCTACGCATCAGACTGGTTCCAGAGCTGGTTTGGACCCAGAACTGTAGACCTGTTCTAACAGGCAGCATTAAGGCTCACAGCCACTGTAACCCTTGTGCTATCTTAGATGACCCCCCCCCCTTCCATTGATGTGTTCTCCCTACCATGACAAAGGTGGATAAAGGTGGAAAGATTTCATGGAATCCATGGACACCAGTGAAGATCACAAATCATTGAAGAAAAAAGGTTCAGAGCACTGTCTAGTGGGTCTAGATGACCCTACTCCCAATTTTAAAGTGCCTAGGATAGCACAAGGGTTAAGAGTTGGTCCAAAAAAGATGACCCAGTCTTTACCGGCACTTCGTGCAACTGGTAATCTACAGGGACTGGACAGCACCAATCTGAGAAGATCCATGTTTGAACATCTTCAGAAAGACAGCTGCTGAGGGTATTTATCCAACTATCCATCTATTCATCAGCAAGACTCAGTAATGGAGAATAAAACGTTTGTGGAACCACCAAGGGAGCTGCAGCAGCAACAGAACACAAAGCTGAGGAGCTGTAGAGTACTGTTGGGAATCCTTCCTAGAGATTTTCTTTGTAGTTCGTTTGAGGATCATGCAGCCACCTTAAGTGACGATGAGAACGTGGAATGCACCATTATTGTGCGTGTGATCAGTGTATCATAAAGCATTTGTAAGTTAAATGCACTTATGACGTACCCTGTCCTTCACACAGCACTCCAGTAGTTGGTAAGTTGTGTGAGTACTGGCCCCTTACTGACCACAAACTCTGCACATGTGGGGAGTGCATGTGGTATGGAAGTGCCTGTAGGACGCCCACACAAATTATGTTCTGATTGTCTAGTTTTCTTATTTCTAACAGCCAGGTTGCACGCACAGAATTGGCACTCAAGGAGCAAACACTTTTTTTTCTTACACTTCTGCTTCTCTGAATGATTATTCAGTCTCCAGGCTGGAGATTCTCCTCACAGGATTCACATCAGTTTAACAGATTCTTGATTGCTGCCATGACAGAAGATAACAAACATCATGTCATCCAGAAGCGTTTTAATCATCAGCACCTAACTAGAACAGCAGAGAATGGTCAAACTTTGTTTTTTATCTCCCATTCGCACTGTGAACACAGAGAAAACATCTGGGTATTCCTAACATACTGAAGCTTTTGTATACTGATAGAGTGATGGAGTCCACCGTTGTGAATCTGAGCACTGGAAGCCCCCTTCTCCCGGTATAAGATCCACATCCATCACTGCAGCTTTTGATCTGGAGTTAGTTGACTGCCAGAAAACTTTTTGTGGAGAAAAGGGAAAACAAACCCAAAGTAATTATGGGAGAAGTCATTTCTCCTGGCTTCCTGTCATTGGGAACACAGAGCAAATAGGCTA
This sequence comes from Oryzias sinensis, assembly GCA_037389245.1. Classification (NCBI taxonomy): domain Eukaryota; kingdom Metazoa; phylum Chordata; class Actinopteri; order Beloniformes; family Adrianichthyidae; genus Oryzias; species Oryzias sinensis. The sequence goes on along the minus strand of CM074509.1, from coordinate 16,813,702 downwards.
ATGGCACGGTATCAGCGCACTTTGCACCATTTCCTCTGACTCTAACGCCATTTCTTTGAACTTCCAAAGAAAATCCCACAGACAGCCAGAGCTGCAAGAAGTCAAGAGAACTAGATGAAGGTGGGGGGGGGGTGTCTATGGAGGAAAGAAGAGGATAGGGAGCGAGGAGTTAAAAACATGTAGAGTGTTTCATTAGAAAATGGTATAAAGATCTTAGCTGATCAAAGATCTGAAATTTATCTTTAAAATAACAAACATTTATTCTGACGGGTCTCATTAAGCTTCCTGTTTAACTCCAGAACAATAATCTCTGTCAGAAAAGCATTCAGAGGAGTCAAAAAAGGAAGCTGAATATGAGTCGGGATTTATGAATAGGGGTAATATAATGGTATAATAATATAATTATATAATAACCAAAAAAAAAGCCCAATTTAACTGAAATCGGCTGTATCAGGACCATAACACAAAAAATCCTCAAAACAGAAGTTAAAGGGTCCAAACAAAACAGGCAGTAGTGAGCAGCCCCACCATTTTTGTTGATTACTGTCAGGACAGAACTCAGGGCTGGACGCAGATGCAGAGTTTTAGGGCTTTTAATCTCTGTGCCCTATCTAATCCCTGTGCCACAGCAACAGGATATGACCAACCACACTGGCACAGGACAAAGGGAGACTCAGACTATTTAAGACACGACGGAGGGATTTGCAGGTAGAAACAATCAGGGAAGATTAGACAGTCACACCTGTAGGGAAACACATTAGGGCAGGAAGTAACAACGAGAGGAGAGTTAGTGTTTCAAAATAAAACAGGAAGTACAACATGAGACAACACAGGTAAAAGACATTGACCAAAAGTGCCCAACTGAGGACATAACATGAGACTGACAAGACATTACGGCCCCCCTTCAAGGAACGACACCAGATGATCCAGGACCACGGGTCCTGAAGAAGTCAGACAGGAGTGTCCAAAATGAACTGCTCAGAAACCGACTGCCGCTCCTCAGGACTGTACCCCTCCCAGTCCACCAGGAACTGCTGACCCCGACCCCTGTTCCGGCCAGACAGGATCTTTCGCACTGTATAAGCTGGACCACCTCCCACCATTATGGAGGGAGGAGGGGGGCACAGAGGGAGGGACCAGGGGACTGTCCACAACCACCTTTGTCTTACTGATATGGAAGGTGAGATGCACCCGGAGGGATGGAGGCAGATGAAGGCGGACCGCAGCTACGATGTCGGCAACCGGGAGTTGCTGGCAGTCAAGGTGGCACTGGCTGGAGGGGGCAGAACACTTTCATTGTCTGGATGGACCATAAAAATCTGGAGTATATCCGAAATCCAAAGAGACTTAATTCTCGCCAGGCCAGATGGAGGCTTTTTTGAATGGATCCCCTTCTTCTTCTTCTTTCGGCTTTTCCCATCAGGGGTCGCCACAGCGAACAAGTCGCATGGTAAACTTGGCAATGTTTTACGCCGGATGCCCTTCCTGACGCAACCTTCTCAAAGCAACCGGGCTTGGGACCGGCACAGAAGTAGAAAAGGGAACAGGGAGCAGCCCGGATTAGAACCCTGGTTTCACGGACGGAAGGCGCGGGTTCTGTTTCACTCTCGCTAATGGATTTGTAAAACAAAAAAACAAAACAAAAAAAGGGGTGTTTTTCTTTTCAAAAGTGTAATATATGAGAGTTTGTGTAACTCTCATGTTGATCTTGTTTTAGGGGCTCCAGTGATTTGAGCTGGAATTTATGTTCCTTCTGACTTGTGTCCATAGGGTTAGAGTAACAAAAAGCAACTGAAAGCCTGCAAGTCATTCTGGTTAGGCAAAATTTTTTCGATTTTCTGATTAAAAAAAAGTTCCCTTTTCCTGCATTTTGGATTTATGCACTGTCCACTTAGCCATCAGTTGACCCTAAACTGTGGAATTCCTGGGATTGGATTCAGATTTATTAGTTATTTGTTGTAAGGCTTACCATAGATTTAAAATTTTGATTGGCAAAACAATGCCATCTTAAAGCGTTTAGGCTCATATAACTCTATAATCCGTATTTAATCACATAATCTCAAAGACGAATCCCAGATTGATGTGCTTGTGAATGGCATTTCCCAGAAGTGCCGTTTGTGGCGTCCCGCGACTCCCTGAAAGCAGGTTCGAACCAACAATCCAACGCAGCAGCTGTAATTTCAAAGCAAACACAATTATAAAGGTGGAATCTTGCAGTAACATTAGTGGTTATAAACAGAGGAGGATTCCGTGCACAGGCGGACATGACCCTGCTGCAGAGCCCTGACAGCTGCTCGGGTTTCACTAACACAACAAGCGTCTGACACCCCGACACATCTAACAAACGGAGACACCAGGACTCTCTGACAAAGGTTGTTGTGTTTCGGTCTAACTCAATAATGGATGCCCTCACCATACACATCTGGTGTCAGGCTGCAGGTTCAGGGCAGGCGCAGACACATTCTCGTGTGGTCAGAGTTTTTGTACGTCTTTTGCAGCAAAGCTGTAAATCAAAAAGCCGGTTCCAAAGAGTTGAACCCTTTTATAGAGACTTGCAGTGAGGATGAAGTTTACTGATGCTTCTTTTCCTCTGTGGTCTCTTGTTCTTCCTCTGGAGATTCTTGGTGTCTGTCTTTGCTAAAGGAGCCGATTCTTTAACCCCTGAAACAAGATGTTAACCTGCTGCGCTCAAGATCCCTTCAAAACCAAAACGTTTCAGTATATGACATGTGGTCAATCACGGTTTTTCATGGGATGTCTCTATGACAACCACAATTTCATGATGTTTTCACATGTGGCCTCTTTAAAAATGTTTTTTTTTTCTACACAGAATCACATCCTTTCCTCAGACCAGGAAGAGCTTTTTACAATGTTAAGGACTTTTAAATCATAATAAAGTCTCCTGTGCGGAGACATGTTTTGGGGACTTGGTTTATTGTTAAGAAGCCATTTGATTCATCTACAAGTAAGAAGTTTGAGTTTAACAGACATATACCCAGCAGTATTTTTATACTGAGAGTTTGACTCCAAAGGGCTCATCTCTGTCTGTTCAGAACTGCATCCACACAGCTAACCAAAAAAAGACGACTTTGGAGCTTTACGTTCTCGATTTTACTCTTTACAGACCATTTCCTTTCAAGAAAAAACTACAGACTTGCTTTTAGGAAACTTCTTCCAGAAACATTAGACATTAAAGAATCATTATATTAAAAATCCAGTGACCTTCTGATCTATTGTAAAATCTTTCCCAGTGGTCTTTTAATTTGGATTATGCTGTTTTTATCCAAAATAGAAAATACCTGAGCCATTTTCTAGAACAGAGTTTCTGCAGATCGTTTATCCGACATTTACCCCTGAGTTGTGGGCTGTTGGCGCAGCGCAACCCCGCCCTCCTTCCCCTCCCATTACTGAGAGCTCTCTGTTTACACTCTTTCCTGCTAGTGTTCAGCTACTCAATTCACCAAACTAATGTTAGCTTAGTGCAACAGAAATGGCATGCTATATTGGAACTATCTAGTCGTACAGTTTGAAACCAGATATCAGCTCAGACAAGGAAAACAAAGACGAACATGGATCTATTTGTCTGACAGTGGATGAAGCCAGTATATTTTATATGTAATAAATACAAACAATAAAATAAAAAAAAATACTCAGAAATCCAGTTTTAGCTTTAATTTTTTAAATATCATCATAAGAAAAATGCCACAAGAACATGTTAAAAACAGCTATTTCTTTCAAAGTGGGTTTTTAAAGCTTCAAATTAACCTGCAGAAAAGCTATAGGAGTCAATAACAAATATTTTCTTTTTTTAACCAGAGACAATCAAAAAGTTGACTCTTCCAATAAAAAAGCTCAGCTATAATTCAATTTTAATTCATTAGTTCATAGTTTAAGTTGTGCACCTATTAATTTTATTTTGAAATCATTATTCAAAACAATTTCTTTTGCTTTAGAATTTTTGTTTTATATAACACATGATTTAAACTGAGCAAAGGTGGAAATCTTATTTAAAAAAAACGATGAATTACTACATTAAAACTAACTAAAATCATATTTTTTCTACAAAAATGCAAAAATTGTTCAAATGGACTTAATGATTATTATTTTACAGAGATCAATTAAATTGTTTTTTCTAAAACAATCTATTATTTGTAGAGTCCTGTGATTTCAATCTTGTCTCTTTTTCAGATCAAATTAATTCAATTAATCCAGCACCCTATCTAGGATGCTGGAGGGATTGTGGGAGTTCGCTCATCCAGTCCATATGTGTTTTGTGGATCTGGAGAAGGCATTCGACCGCGTCCCCCGTGGTATCCTGTGGGGGGTGCTCTGGGAGTATGGGGTCCGGGGAGCCTTACTGAGGGCTGTCCGGTCTCTGTATGACCAGAGTAGGAGCTTGGTTCGCATAGCCGGCAGTAAGTCAGACCTGTTCCCAGTCCACGTTGGACTCCGGCAGGGCTGTCCTTTATCACCGGTTCTGTTCATAGTTTTTATGGACAGAATTTCTAGGCGCTGCCAGGGGCCGGAGGGGGGCTGGTTTGGGGACCACAGGATTTCCTCTATGCTTTTTGCAGATGATGTTGTCCTGTTGGCTTCATCGAGCGGCTGGGATGAGGGTCAGCATCGCTAAATCCGAGGCCATGGTTCTTGACAGGAGAAAGTAGCTTGCCATCTCTCGGTGGGTGGAGTATCCTTACCCCAGGTGGAGGAGTTTAAATATCTGGGGGTCTTGTTCACGAGTGAGGGAAGACCGGAGCGTGAGATTGACAGGCGGATCGGAGCGGCGTCCGTAATTATGCGGTCGCTGTATCGGTCCGTTGTGGTGAAGACAGGGCTGAGCCGAAAAGCCAAGCCCCCCATTTACCGGTCGATCTTCATTCCAATACTCACCTATGGTCATGAGGTCTGATTCACGACCGAAAGAACGAGGTCCCAAATACAAGCGGCTGAAATTAGCTTCCTCCGTAGGGTGGCGGGGCGCTCCCTTAGAGATAGGGTGAGAAGCACGGTCACCCGCGGAGAGCTTGGAGTAAAACCGCTTCTCCTCCACATTGAAAGGAGCCAGTTGAGGTGGCTCGGGCATCTAGTCCGGATGCCTCCTGGACGCCTCCCTGGAGAGGTGTTCCGGGCATGTCCCACTGGGCGGAGGCCCCGGGGAAGACCAGGACATGCTGGAGAGACTACGTCTCTCGGCTGGCCTGGGAACGCCTCGGGGTTCCCTCAGAGGAGCTGGAGGAAGTGGCTGGGGCGAGGGAAGTCTGGGCATCTCTGCTTAGACTGCTGCCCCCGTGACCCGGTCCCGGATAAGCGGAGGAAAATGGATTAATGGATGGATGGACGTTTGTAAATGTACAATGGACTATAGTTGTGGAGAAAAGGGGTTGAACCACTTCCCTTCACTTTCCTTCACTGTTCTAATAAATTGTTACAAACAGTTCATAATTTAAAAAGTCTAAAAAAAAAACTCCATTATTGACATGAACTTTAACCTTTTGGAGACCACAGCACCTTAAACCTCCATGTGATCCCAGACACTGAAGTAGATCATGGACTTAAACATCACCAGCTGAGCTGACCCAGGACTTTTGTTGGATCTAATCGTTGACATCTGTGGATGTAATAGATGTTAAGTATGAAAATACAACAGGTAGTGTGCGTAACCCTTGTGCTATCTAAGATGACCCCACCATTAACGTGTTCTCCCTACCATGACAAAGGTGGATAAAGGTGGAAAGATTTCATGTAATTCATGGACACCAGTGAAGATCACAAATCATTGAAGAAAAAAGGTTCAGAGCTCTGTCTAGTGGGTCTAGATGACCCAACTCCCAATGTTAAAGTGCCTAGGATAGCACAAGGGTTAAAAAGAAAACAAAAAATCAAGGCAGGATGAAGCATGAAAGAAGTAAGGATGTTTTTTTAAACACTGAAGGATTATGGAGCTAAAGTTTCCAGGCATAAGTCAGGAGGATGTGGTGGAAAACCAAACATATTAACAAAAGAATAAAACTCCTCTTTTCTGCAGTACAGAAATTAACAGTAATTTAGCACCAAATCTTCCAAAATGTTGATTTAGTTTACCGTTACACGGTTCAGGGTGTCTTTGGATTGGAATCGTGAAAGGGAGAATGGATCTGTCTGTCTTTTGGACAGCAGAGACAGAACCAGCAGATGTTTTACGATCCTGTGGCCTGACTAAGTTTAGTTCCACTTATCTGGAAGCAGAAACCTGGACACCCACAGCACTGACCAGGATGGGCGGTCTCTGGCTGTCACAGTAACCTCCAGTGGTTACGTAAACGTCCTGTAGCCTTTCGTACACCGAGGCGTTCCAGTGAGACAGAGGGAGGGAGACTTTCATCTCTGAGTAAACCTTTCCTGTAGGTTTAAACAGACTTTTTAAAAATACAAATAACAATAGTTGCTGCTTCCTGGCTGCTACAGACGGGGAATCCCAGCACTGAAATAAAAGCTGTTCCATCGGTTGCCTGGGACACATTTTTATGGACACCTATCATTTAGGGACAAACTCAGACGGCAGACATTCCTCACATTCCTTCCCTCTCAGCAAACAGCAGAAGGCTTCCTCCAACTGCAGCTCCGTGTTTCTCCTGAGTCATCTGTCCACTGGGTTTCAGGTTCGATGCATCTTGTGGGGCTCTCTAAGACTGCTGTCTTCACATGTTTGATACCCTCCTCTTTGTCTCTGCTTGTTTTCCACCCAACTACTGTAACAGAAGTCTCTTCCTGTGTCCTGTAATGATTTCTGCAGAGCAATTTCAAAGTCATTCTCAGACTACAAATTAAAGGCCTCATAGTAGACCGTCAAAGGGGACAAAAACTCAGCTGCTAACTGCTCTGTAAAACCCCACAAAGACGCGGTTACATTTTTAAATATCACTTCCTGATATTCATGAATTGTTAACCTGAAAACCTACATGAACTTAGTTTCTCCCTCATTCAGTCTCTGTTTAAATTGTAAGCAGACATACTGGACTGACCTCATTTCTGACCTCATCCATCAAAATGAAACCCAAGAATTACACATCTAGAACTTCAAGATAAAACTTTTGTATCTTTTAAAACTTGAAAGGACGGCATGGATAAAGTAATGAAATTGTATTTGAATATCAGCAACTGAAGTTGTCAGTAATAAGTGCAAGGTTTATCTTAGTCAGATAAATTTGACACTACCCGATAAGTGGGATTCTGACTTTGGTGTTAATACAGATGACTCTTTTTGGTCACAGATTTTCTCAAACACTTTTACACTAACCAAAAGTCCTAAATCTGCACCTGATTCAGTTTAAAACTTCTCATAGGATTAAGTAAACAGGATGTTCAAGATGCGATGCGGAGAAAAGCAGCCTCCACATCAGAAACAATTGAAATTACCGTACATTAATTGCTGAAACGTTCATAGAGTTGCAGTGTTTTGAAAAGCGTGTGTATTAAAGGGTTATCAAAGGAATGGATGGGCCCTTCAGAAACCTGCATTTTGTCCAGGTTTTGAAATCGGGAGGCAGCAGTTTTATATTTTTTACTTTTACATGCCACTCGACAGCAGCCGATGCTTTTAGAAAACCGGGGAACATTTGGAAGTCCCACGATGATAGGCTGGTGGCAGGTAGGCCGCATCGTGATAATTGACTGATAGGAGGGTTTCTAAGATCTCCCAAACTGTGTGATGAACAGCCGATTTGAGACTGCCAACAGACGATTTTGAACAATTGGACGGTGGCATCCAAGACTGTTGACGAGGGCTGTTGACATGGGCGAGGGGCCTAGCGATGACCAAACGACAATATCGTGAGCCCGGCCACCATATAGGCCACTATTTCCTCTTATGTTACATGTTTCTGTGCATACACACACAAGCTCCCTTAGATCTTTTTCTCCTGTTTTTGCAGAGACGCTCACATAGATTTCTTGTGCACAACTCATGTGATATTCGCACCTGAAATGAGAAATTTGAGTTGAAAACTATGTTTTTGATGTTCATTCATCTTCTAAACCCGTTTTGTCCCTTTTGGGGTCACAGGGCTGCCAAAGTCTATCCTGGCTACTTGTGGGACAAGGGTCACCTGGACAGGTCACTAGTCTGTCGCAGGGCCACAAATAACACCCACTCTCACATTCACACCTAGGGACAATTTGGAGTAACCAATGAACCTATGAAGCATGTTTTTGGACGGTGGGAGAAAACCCACGCATGCACAGGGAGAACATGCAAACTCCACACAGAAAGGTCCCCCATTGGTGTTCTGGTCCAGGTCCGCCAGCCGGGACTTGAACCAGGGGTCTTCTTGCTGTGAGGGAAAAGCGCTAACCACTGCGTTACCGTACAGCACTTTTTTGTTTTTGATGTTAAAAATACAATTGTGTATATAATTAGTATGTGATTTTATTTTGCTTCTTTGATTGGCAGGTTGGTGAATAAACTTTAATCAGATTGATGTGCGAACCCGAGTCAGGCTCCGTGTTCCCTAGTGTTTGAGGTTTGAGTGAGGAAACCCATGGGAGAAAGTTCCCACCATGGAACGTTAAAGGCAATGTTTTTAGTCTTGCAGGACAAAATTTCTGTAATCTCACAATCCAAGAATCTGAGAGCAAGAGATAATCCAGAGCACAAAAAGTCAGATAACAAAACAAGAAGTCACGACCATCAGGTCAGAGATGGTAATCTACAGTAAGTATGACCTTAAAAGAAACTTGAAATTGTTGGAAAAATAAAAAGATCACAACAAACAGGCACCAGAGTGAGGAGAAACATATGCGGTGGCTGAAAAGTGGAATACAGATTAGACTGGGACAGACTCCCATGGGTGGTGGTCATGGTGTCAAAAACGGGGAACTTCCTGATTCACAAGTAGCTTTGTGAGAGTCACAGGAGCCTGAAGGAACCATGTTCACTCTGTCACACATGCTGGATCAAAGCGGGGGTCTCGACTGTTTTTATGCCAAAAATCCTGTCGGGATCACACAAACACGACCGCCCCTTGACTCCCTCAGAGCAGATCAGAGCAGCAGCTCAGACTACTGCTGTCGGGACTTGATCAGTCAACCACAAAGAGGAATCACATCTTGTTCTCATGCTACCATCACCTACAGGCAGTCTGAGGACTAAAACAACTGGAAGGTCGTTAAAAAAGATGGAGCAGGTTCCTCTGAATGGTTGGGGAGGCCTCCAATTAATCCCTTCCCCTTAATCCTGGCTGTTAGCTTGCACAATGGGTTTTGTTTGATTTTCAGGGCTGCCTGGGAGGCACAGATGTGAGTAAGAATAGCTCCTCTACCGTCTGTCGAAATCTTTACCTGAAAGAGTCTCGTTAAAAACAACAACTGTAAGATCGGTCGCCTGCATCTAGCTTCTCTCTTCACTGGAACGTGGAGCCACAAAACGGGAAAGCTTTAAACAAACACTCGGATGAATGTCTGCGTGACAGAAATGCTAACATGTGTTTTGTCAGACGGATTTGGCAAACAAAGGATTTGTCCGTCTGAGACCGAACCCTCTGAGGGGTTCTCAGCGGCAAAAACGAGCGGCGCGTAAGCCTTTTATTGAAGACGCTGAAAGTGCAGAACGTGCTCACATAACTCCCTGTGTCGGTCTGGAGCTTCAGGTAACATGAAGCAACACGACGGGCAGGATGTCGCCTCCAGCGAGCAAACATCTCCATTCTGAATGTGTGATGACAGTCTGCACATACTGGTTTCACACAGCAGAATATGTGGCTGTCATGATTGTGGAGATGGGACAACAAAAGATGAATAAAAAGAGAGAAAAATGGAACAATATTTGTCAGGAAATATAGATATACATAAATATGTGTTGCCAATCTATAATGAGCTTGTTTACACACAAAACCAAAAATACAGCGCAACACTTTTGTTTTTGCCATGAAATGAACTCAAAGATCCGAAACATTTTCTTTAAACACAAAACAGCCATTTCTCTCAAATATTGTTCACAAATCTGTTTAAATCTGGGATAGTGAGTGAGCCCATCTCCTTTGCTGAGATCCCACCTCACAGATGTGCCATATCAAGGAACTGATTAGACAGAATGACTATTGCACAGGTGCGCCTCAGACTGGCCACAATAAAAGGCCACTCTGAAATCTGCCATTTTTTTGTTCACATTCCTCCTGGATCAGATGTGTGGCTTCTAGAGAGATGGATGTCAGGGTTCTACAATACTGCAGATTCTACTCATAGCTGACATGGTTTCTAAACACTAAGTGTCTCTTTGGTGTCCATTCTTTTTCTACAAAAGGACATCAGTGCATTCTCTGAAGACTCCACAAAGTATGTTAGAGTTGCAGATCTGACGTGCTGCTGACGTGTCTCTCTTTTCCACAATCCAATTTTGCTTTTTTTCCTTTTTGTGACTCTGAGGTCTTTTGACGAGAATCCATTTGTGGTGTTTTCTGAGTGAACAGGAGCCGCACACAGAAGAGCACAGATTCTCTCCATATTTGCTTTCTGGGTCAGCAAGGTGTTAACATTTAAATGTCAGAGTAATTCATTCCTAGCAACCTTTTCTGTATTCAATACGTGGAGTAAAAATGACCAAAATGAACTTTGTTTTGTGACGCAGATCTTTACAGCCTTCTAAATCAGAAAAGCAGTGTGCAAACTGAGGAGGCAAACTTCTGAAATAGAACCAGACCAATGCTGCTGTTTGTCTCCTGGGTGCATGGAGCTGTTGGGTTTGAGAAACCATCGGAGTCTCTTCATGAAGAAAACAGCTAACAAAACATAAAAATGTTTGTAGCCAAGAGCCCCAGCAGAACCATGGAACCGATTCTGCAGCATGATTAAAAGTAAAAGTCAAAACCAGAAATGCTTTTTCATTTTTCAAAATGAAGCTGCATTTTGTGACTCAAAATTAAAAAGAAAAAGAAATCCTTCAAAATGCTTTTTCATTTCTACTTCAACACCACTTATTCTGTGTCATAATTAAAATGAAAATGCAAAGAGGGGATTGCATTTTCATTTTAACATCCACTCTGCGAATATTGTCGCATATCTCAATATGAATAAGCATTTCCAGAGGGGATGACGTCAGTTCTATCTCCATGTGTCCGGCTGCTAACAGACACAGACATGCTAGGAGCAGTGGAGCTTTGTGTTGGCGGCAGAGGAGAGGGCTTTGTGATGGTTGTGAACTTCTGATGATTGTACACAGCTTCTCAGGATGACGTAGCAGCATTTCCGCCTTCTGCGGTCCTCCTTCAGACGCACTGCGGTTCGTCGAAACTTCCCCCCGGAACTAGCTTTGTCTTCGCACCAGCAGACGCCTTCGCATAGCGGAGCGCGAAGCCCCGCGATCCGAAGCTCCAGATCGCAGAAGGCGGAAGTGCTGCTGCGATCTGAGAAACTCTAAACCATCACATGAATTTGTGTTTCCAGAAGAAGCGGTTTTTAAGTAGAAAATGAAAAAAGATTTTGAAGTATTGATGCATTCACATTTGATGCAGTTACATTTTGAAAATGAAAAAGCATTTCTGGTACTTAATTTTATTTTTTTATTTTGCTACAGAATCACTTCCATACAGCACGGAAGATAAAAGCAGAACTTTTAATAGATTTCTATTTGACATCTGTGTGCACATATTTATTTAATTTTTAAGTTTATTTTTATCCCAAGTGGCCGGCTCCGGCAACCCCGTGACCCCGAAAGGGAATAAACGGTTAAGAAGATGAATGAATGGATGAATGAACTTATTTTTAAGGAAAATGCCTCACCTGTACAGATTTACCTCTTCGAACTTTGTGTCCAGCCTGTAATAATAAAAATCCTCCCTTTACTCCTGTCTTCTGTCCTCTCAGAGTTTCACTTTTTACTAGCTAATGTTTTCCTCTTAACAAACTTCTGTATCCAGATAGATGGATGGCATTCTGTAAGGATAAATCTGCACATTCCGGACCAGGTTGACTGACATCCGAGGTGGCATCGTCAGGATGAACATGTAGTTTCTTCACAAAAACTCACCTAAGGGAGTTAACCATGTCAACTGATCGTTGCCTCTGAGTTTGCTGATCTTCGGGTGTTGCTGGACTCAGACGGTACATTTTGATCCTGTTTTTTGTCCGTGCCTTCTTGATTCTTTATCAACACATGCCTTCTCTTTCACTTCAGGTTCGTGTGTGCACATGATCTTTAAGAAGGTCCAACCAAACTACAGAGGAACCGTGAGAACTGCTACAAAGCATTTAATCTCCTAAACTAAAGCAGAGAGTCAGAATGAACTGTGGGGAAAAAATGTCCTCAGCAGCACAGACTGAGTTTTCCTCCTGACGTTTGTCAAAACTGGGAGAGTGTTTCAATTGAGAGAGATAAAGTGTAACAAGCCTTCCTGCCTGTTTATGAACTATTTCAAGAATGTGAACAAGGGAAATGACCTTTTGACTGTCTCCAAATAACGCTGGCTGTTGTTTGTTGCTAAGGTCACCATGGTTTGTGTTTTCGTTTCAGAGCTGTACAGACCTTCCACTGTTTGAAATTCTCCAGGAATTATGGGTCTGGTAAGGATAAATGTTTTTAAAACCGCCTTCCAACAAACCATTTCAGCTTGTAATGCAAAAGAACAACAAGCTGTGATGACACACATTTTCTTAAACAACATGATGTTGTCAGAGGATGAATTGAAAGCTTTCCAACCCGCTGTGGAGAGTGGTCTTTACTTGTTTGAGCTCCTGGTGATGCTTTTTAAACCAGTCAAGCACTCTTAGTAAAGGTGGGCTTCAACATAGCCTTTAGCTCTAGTCTGCCCATAGAACAATACTTTTGTAATGTAATCTATTACATGTTTTATTTATTTACAGCTCTGCCTATCAGTAAATATCACAGCAAGTGAGTTAGCATAATAAAAATAACCTGTATGTATTTTCACTTAAATCAAACAATGCAGATGTTTTTCTACAATTTTATCTTTTATCACAATAATAAAATTTGCTCTTTCTACTGTTAGCAAACAAGCGGGAGCTGCCTCATTTATCTACTGTCCAGGGGCCTCATTTATAAACGTTGCGTACGCACAAAAGAAGGCGGACGCCACTCTCTACGCAATAGTTGAGATTTATAAAAAGCAAACCTGGCGGGAAAATGTGCGGTCCTTCACGCAAGCTCTGACCCAGGCGTACGCACAAAACGGGTGAAATGAGAAACGGCGACACCGTCAGCAGATGGAAGAAACACGTGAAAGTGAAAATGACAATCCTGCCTCTCAGACATAACATGAAGACTTCACAAAGCAAGGCTTACAATTAACAGCTACACAAACACCCGTTTGATCGATCAGCAGTGAAACAAACGAAAATAACAACAGAAATTCAAATGAACACTTATTTGCAGAAAGAAAAGTGAAATATGTTCTGCAATATTGGCATGTTGTGTAATTCATCCTCATAAATAATATAGCTAACAGAAAGAAATAATGAACAAAACTGATATTCTCGTTAATGTGTCCGTCTGGCGGAGCAGATATAGGTGCAATTAGACAGACAGACAGACAGACAGACAGATGTACTAATTGTCCACTGGGGAAAGTTGTTTTCATAGTAAAACATTTCTTCATAAGCTACTGAATTATGGTATTCATGCATATGCCTTTAGTTTGTTTTAATTTTGATAAAACAATGTATGGCGTATGTCTCAACCATTCAGAAAGCAACAAGAAATTACATTTGCGCTGAACAATTTCCCATTTTCACGTCAGTTATTACCGACATCTGTAGCTTGTAAGATGTAATTAAATGGATGGAAATAAAATGCCCCATCACAATGCGTAATGACGCACAATGGCTGATCTTGCGCTCTTAGTGGCAAATGGAAGAATTCGGAGTGAACGCATCATTAGAGAAGACTTGCTGGCAAACGCGGACGAGTGGCTTATGAGCCGGTTCCGACTTCCTCCAGCCGTCCTGTTGGACCTCTGCAGGCTTTTGGGGGGGTGTCACCCGGTGCATCTGGCGCGTCGGTGTTCCCCCTGCGCCTCAGCCACCACTCCACCAATTATTGCCGCCAGTCTCTCATCAAGAGGGGACAGCTCCGGTGTCCCCTGTCCCCCACCCGTGGCAGACACACTCTGGCGATGCAGGGCTAGACGTTTTTATGCCTTGACTTTGATGTCCGACCATTTCTTTTTTATTTCGGCCACGGTCCCAGGTTGTGAGGCTACAGCTTTTATGGCATCTGCCACCGTTTGCCACTCACGTGCCTTTTTGGCATTGGTAATGTCCACACTGTGCCCTCCAAACAACACTTTTCTCCTCTTTTCCACCTCGCCAACGATAACTTCTACTTCACATTGAGTGAAGTTACGTTTTTTTTTATTTCCTCTCTGTGTTTGCCATGGTTTCGCAATCAATGAATATTCATTTGTGGACTATTTATGGGCAACTATGGGCGTGTCATGACCCCGCAAAAGCTGCGCTGCATTTAGAATCTGTTGTGATTTATAAAGGGAAAGATGCGTAGGATGTGCGTGCGCACGGTTTTATAAATCTGAATATTTCTGTGCGTACGCACGTCCTATGTTTCATCCGTACGCCACTTCTGACACAAATCCTACGCAAAGTTTTATAAATGAGGCCCCAGGCATGTATCCGGACCTTGTATTAACACTTGAATCACTGGTGGTTGCACTGTCCAAATTCCATCAGTAGGAACTGAAAACTGAAATGAAAGCATACATTTTTATAAAAATATGTATATTTTGTATGTTTGTTTGCCAATGTGTTTTTCCATAGATAGGGCGTGGAGACTAACATCCAACAGGCTTTACAGGAGCTGTTGATGGACCTCATAGATTTGCACTTACTGGTCATATTAACATACAGTTTCCATTAAAAACTTGACCAAGTAACACTTTATGATGGCTACTAAAACAGACCAATCACAAGACGGACTTGCAACTAAACTGACATCAGAGAAGAAGGTTTGACCTTTCACCTTCTCATGTCAAAAACATCTAATGGCATTAAAAAAAAGCTGTCTGAAGCACAGGAGTTGGGGGACTGAGTGTTGATTTGGGCTCATGAAGTTGATTTATGCTGCAAAGCAAGGTTCCAGAAGACCAATTTTGTTCAAATGCAAAAGCTGTTTTTGTCATAAAATTCTCAAAATGTAACAAGTCTTCATGTAAAACACAGTTTTATTGATAAAATGTTCTTTTTTAGTGACATTGTTCTTGTTTTCAAAGAATTATTCAAAATTTTTCTTGGTAACCTGGTGAAAGATTTAGGAAATATACAAAAAAGGCTGCGACTATCTGACTGTGCTGTGTTTATAATCCAAAATGGACGGACCCATCCACTAATCTGTCCAGTAGGTATAATTTCCTTTTAAAAGACATTCTCTCAAAACCTTTCCTAACATGAGCCATCCATGACTCACGTCTGACTCTACTATAAGATGAGTTACAGCGAGAAGGTGTGTCGGCCGAAGAAAAACCAGAGAGACAGAAGCCCGTAGGCAAGGTCGGGACCTGCTGATGCTGAGCCTCTGCAAAAAACAGGATGGAGGATGTGGAAAGTTGTCATTAAATGTTACACGGCTGCTTCCTGAACGTAAATTCAACAGGCGCAGTCAGTGATAAGCTTTTTCATTCATGTAGGTGTGCTGGGGAAGCTGTATTTCAGTGTACTCCATTGTGTTTCCTTTACGGTGTTCCCTCGTTTATAGTAGGGGTTATGTTCTAAACATAACCAGTCATAGGCGAAATCCACAAAGCACCATTCCATTACAGATGTTTTAAGGCTGTAAGACTTCTCACTACACACTTTCTACACTTTTCAAACATTCATAGATATTAAGTCCAGTATCATAAAATTAAAAACAAAGATCTGCTCCCGATGGAAGATTTATGTAGATTTGTCAAATTGAACGGATTCTGTACAGGAGACGTGGCATGGAGCAGATTGATTGACAATGTTTACAGCCAATCAGTTTAAAAAACACAATGGACTGTTGAAAAGAAAAGAAAAAGTATGCAAAGTTGCGCTTAAAAAATCTGCTAAACAAGGTGAACTGATATGTATAGCCAGTGAACACTGTACAGGATTCTTATTTCCTCCTAATCTGCTTTAATTGTTTCACCATATATGTGTCTTCTTAGAACTAACGTTTTCTGCTTAATTCTCTTTGAATCCCTCAGATTTTAAAGTGTAATCCTTTAAAGAAAATAGATAAAGGAAAAAAAGCCCCTTCTCTTTATTTAACTATAAAACATTTCCTCATTATTTAAAATGACCAAAGTTATCAAACCCCTCTTATGCAGGCTCCATCTTTGCACATTGTAACCATGACAACCACTTAAACCACCAATCACCAAAACATTTTAAAACAATAATTCAGCTAGGAGCCACTTACATTGTTTACGTGAAAATGAACAGATGTTATACTGCAGTAACAACATTATATTGATTCAGAAGAAATCATCCTGTGTCTGTGATGCATCCTTAATCTTTTTCTGTGGTCAGCTTCATTAACTGATGATTCGTCCTCAAAATCACAGACATTTTATTCCTTTTTTTAAATGAGAAACATGGCTGTTAAGATAAGAGCAGCCATGTTGGGTTTCAACCATGTGAGAGTGGAAAGTGTAATCCACAGACATTTTTGCAGTCTGAATGAGCCCACTGACCCAAGTTCACTGGGCCCACCTTTTGCTCTGTGAACAAATACAAGTGCCAACGCGCGGTTGCGAGACATCGTCAGGGTCTTCAAGATGTCATGCCGCCCTCTGATTGTTTGAAAAACATTGGCATGGTCATGAACGCAGACAGCGGTATTTAGACAGCAGTCAGACAGGTGGGGATGACGTCATATCAAAATTGAAGGCCAGCTGGGCAGCCATAGAGCGCTGACAGACATAGATTTACTCACATGCTGACATCTATTCATCTTCTGAGCCCTCTGATTTGCTTTTGGGGTAGTGGTGTTACTGAGGCCTATCCTAAGTACTGTTGGGCGAAGGCAGGGTATAGCCTTAACAGGTCACCAGTCTGTCACAGGACTATATGCTGACATTATTTTGACAAAAGGTGAACAATAGTGATCCAGTCAGTGTGGAAGCTAATTGTATTGAAGCAAAGAGTAGAAATTTTGACACAACTTTCTCTTGGATTTATCTATCTATCTATCTATCTATCTATCTATCTATCTATCTATCTATCGGGGATGACGTCAGTTCTATCTCCATGTGTCCGGCTGCTAACAGACACAGACATGCTAGGAGCAGTGGGCTTTGTGTGCGGCAGAGGAGAGGGCTTTGTGATTGTTGTAGACGCTGCAGTATTGATTGTACAGCTTCTCGGACGTAGCAGCATTTCCGCCTTCTGGGTCCTCCTTCAGGCATACCGGCATTACGTGGCTTCCCCGGAACTAAGCTTTGTGCCGCACCAGCGAAGCGCCTTAGCGCCAGAGGAAATTAAAGCGCGATCAGCTCCAGATGCATGAAGGCGGAAGTGCTGCTGCGATCTGAAAACTCTAAGCATCACCAATTTTCTGTTTCCAGAAGAAGCTGAGGTTTCAAGTAGAAAAATGAAAAAAAGATGTTGAAGTGATGCATTCACATTTGGTCACCCAGTTACATTTTAGCCAGCTTATTTTGGTATTTATTTTTAATTTGGCCTACAGAATCTCTTCCATACCTTCCTGGGAAAATTAAAAAGCAGAACTTTTAATAGAGGTTCTTTGACATCTGTGTGCACATATTCTTAATTTTTAAGTTTATTTTAAAAAATCATAATTTTAATTACTACGACAGACTGAGGGACCAGTCCAGGGTATCCATGCCTAGTCAAGTGGCAGGGATGAGCTCCGACCTATGACCCGAAAGAGAATAAGCAGTTAAGAAGAATGAATGAATGGATGAATAGACATTTTAAGAGAAATGCCTCACACACCTGTAAATTCACCTCTTCCCACTTTGTGTCAGCCTGTAACAACCCAAACTCTCCCTGTACTCTGGCTCTTCTGTCCTCTCAGGGTTCACTTTTTCATGTTTTCCTCTAACAGCTTCTGTCAGAAAGATGGATGGCATTCATGAGATAAATCTGCACATTCTGGACCAGGTTCGTGACATCGAGGTGGCATCGTCAGAATGAACATGTAGTTTCTTCACAAACTCACTAAGGAGTTAACCATGTCCAACTGATGCGTTGCCTCCTGAGTTGCTGATCATCGGGTGTTGCTGGACTCAGACAATTTTTGTTTTGATCCTGTTTTTATACATTTGATTCTTCATCAACACATGTCTTCTCTTTCACTTCAGGTTCGAGTGTGCACATGATCTTTAAGAAGGTCCAACCAAACTACAGAGGAACCGTGAGGGCTTCTTTTTCACAAAGCATTTAATCTCTAAACTAAAACGAGGGGTAGGAATGAACTGTGGGGAAAAAATGTCCTCAGCAGCACAGACTGAGTTTTCCTCCTGACGTTTGTCAAAACTGGGAGAGTGTTTCAATTGAGAAAGACAAGTGTAACAAGCCTTCCTGCCTGTTTATGAACTATTTCAAGAATGTGAACAAGGGAAATGACCTTTTGACTGTCTCCAAATAACGCTGGCTGTTGTTTGTTGCTAAGGTCACCATGGTATGTGTTTTCGTTTCAGAGCTGTACAGACACTTCCACTGTTTGAAATTCTCCAGGAATTATGGGTCTGGTAAGGATAAATGTTTTAAAACCGCCTTCCATAAACCATTTCAACAGCAATGAAACAACATTTCTGATATTCAGAGGACAGATATTTTACTTATTTGAGCTCCTGGTGATGTTTTTAAACCAGTCAAAGCACTCTTAGTAAAGGTGGGCTTCAACATAGCCTTTAGCTCTAGTCTGCCCATCAGTGAGGGTTCTCCACTAACTTACTCCCTGGGCGAGTAACCCCACCAGCCCCACCCCCCACACACACACACACACACACATAAAATTTGGCAACATCCTGTTGTGTTTCCTATCTTCCCCTATTTAGCCATTTACACAAGCCATGAATTTTCTAGACTCGTATTACAGGGGGTCCAAGCTTTCGTCCCCTGAGGGCTAAGTTAAAAACAAAGCAAGGTTTGGGCGAAGAAGATAAACATTTACTAAAGACACGCTAAAAGCTAAACTTTTAAACCTTTAAACTGAACTTTTTAGCAAGACATAAATCTGAAGAATAAAAGCAGGAACACAAGTTAAACCTTAAATAACATATATTTGTTTCTCCATAGAAATATATTCTGTCAAATTATAGAAATAACAGATATGCTGTAGGACAAAACAAAGAAAGACTGGAAATATTAATAAGAAATTACAAATCAAATAATTCAGTTTTTTGTTGCTCCTTTTATCATTTTTTAGACCATTTTTAAAGCTGGACTCCTGCTTCATTTTTAGCAATATTTTCTTAATGTGTGACGTCCGGTGTGTGTCTTTGTGAAACATATCAGAAGGATTAAATCTAAAAAAAAACGTATTGTGATGAATATGTTTAGGTCTTATAAAACATTAAAGACTAAATCTACAAAGATTCATCAGTGGGATCCCTCAAAATACTTGGCATTTCACTTA
This sequence comes from Oryzias sinensis, assembly GCA_037389245.1. Lineage (NCBI taxonomy): Eukaryota > Metazoa > Chordata > Actinopteri > Beloniformes > Adrianichthyidae > Oryzias > Oryzias sinensis. The sequence continues at coordinate 16,794,138 of CM074509.1, read as the reverse complement.
ATTTGTGCAACACCATGAAATTTTCAAAAAAAGCTCAATCCATAAAAATTGGTCTACCTACCTCCCCTCCCTTCCATATTCCTTTTCATGCCTGTTGTACGTTGTTTCACTCTGAGTTATTTCATCTTTTTTTTTTTTTTTTTTTTGCACCATAAGTGTGAAGAGGAAATAGGTTGAAGACATTCTTAAGAGTCTGATGTGTCAAAATAGAAGCGTAAAGTGTCGGCAGTTGAAACAATTTCAAATTAATAGCTCCAAGTTTCCTCTTTGAATATAGTAGCACATTATGTGTAACGCATCAGGCTGGGCAAATGCCGCCCCCTATGAAGTGCGCCCTGGGCGTCGCCCACATCGCCCACATATCAAAGCTGCCTGCCCTTACATGAACATTACTTTGTAATGTAATTTGGCCATGTTTTATTTATTTCAGCTCTTGCCTATCAGTAAATATCAGGAGCAGTGAGTTAGCATAATAAAAATGACCTGTATGTATTTTCACTTCAAATCAACGATGCTGATGTTTTTCTACAATTTTATCTTTTATCACGATAATAAAATTTTCTCTTTCTACTGTTAGCAAACAAGCGGGAGCTGCCTCATTTATCTACTGTGCAGGGGCCTCATTTATAAGCACAACATACGCTTTAAAAGCGTCACGCCACTCTCTCACATAATAGTTGAAGGATTTATAAAAAGCAAACTTGGCCGGAGAAAATGCGGTTCTTCACGATCTGACCCGAAATACGCACAAAAGCGGGTGAAATGAAACTGGCGACACCGTGGCAGATGGAAGGGCTGCGTGAAAGTGAAAAGCCAGCAATCATGCCTCTCACCAAATACTTGTGAAGAAGACTTCACAAAAGCAAGTCTTACAATTAACAGCCTACGAACACCGTTTGGTGGAGTCAGCAATGAAACAAACAAAAATAACAACAGAAATTCAAAATGAACACTTGTTGCAGAAAGAAAAGTGAAATATGTTCTGCAATATTGGCATGTTGTGCAATTCATCACTCATAAATAATATAATAACAGAGCGAAATAATGTGCATAACTGATACCATAAGTTAATGTGTCCGTCTGGTGGAGCAGATATAGGTGCAATTAGACAGAAGACAGGCGGACATATTAATTGTCCTCTGGGGAAAGTTGTTTTCATATTAAAACATTTCTTCATAAACTTCAATTATATTTCATACATATACCTTTAGTTTTTTATTTATTGTTGATAAAACCATGTATGGTACGTATGTCTCCAACCATTCAAGCAACAAGAAATTACATTTTAAACTGAATAATTTCCCATTTCCGTGGCCGATTATTACGACATCTGTAGCTTCATCCAGATGTAATTAAATGGATAGATAAAATGCCCCCATCTGTCTTATTAATGACACTGTGGCTGATCTTGCGCTCTTAGTGGCAAATGGAAGGTCGGAGTGAGCAGCACATCTTTAGACAGCAAGAAGACATGCTGGCAAGCAGCAGACTTGGTAGCTTCGCAGGCGATTCGACTTCCTCCAGCCGTCCTGTTGGACCTCACAGGCTTTTGAGGTGTGTCACCAGTGCATCTAGTGTGTCGGTGTTCCCCTTGCGCCTCAGTCTCCCTCCACCAGTGTGCCGCCCTCTCATCCAGAGGGACTAGCTCAGTGTCCCTGTGTCCCCCGTGGCAGACACACTCTGGCGATGGGCGCTTCTGACGTTTTTTTGCCTCGCTTTGATGTCCGACCATTTCTTTTTTATTTCGGCCACGGTCGAGGTTGTGAAACTACAACATTTTCAGCGTCTGCCACCGTTTGCGCTCACGTGCCTTTTGGCATTAGTAATGTCACACTGTGCCCTCAAACCTTGCTATCTCCTCTTTCCCTCGCCAGCGATAACTTCTACTTCATTGAGTGAGAGATTCGTTTTAATTTTACTCTCTGTGTTTGCTGCTGGTTTGCCAATCAGCCAGATATTCATTGTGGGCGTTTCACGGCGGACTGACATAGGCAACTATGGGCGTGTCATAAAACGCAAAAGCTGCGCTGCATTTAAATTGGTTGGCAGCGATTTATTAAAGGAAAGATCGTAGGATATGCGTGCGCCACGGTTTTATAAATCTGAATATTTTCTGTGAGTACGCCGTCCTATAATATTTCATCAAATGCGCCGCTTCTGACACAAATCCTCGCGAAGTTTTATACGTAAGGCTGAGCATGCTTATCCGGATCTTGGATTAACACTTGAATCACTGGTGGTTACTGTCCAATTCCATCAATGCGAATTGAAAAACTGAAATGAAAGCATACATTTTTATAAAAATATGTATATTTTGTATGTTTGTTTGCCAATGTGTTTTTCCATAGATAGGGCGTGGAGACTAACATCCAACAGGCTTTACAGGAGCTGTTGATGGACCTCATAGATTTGCACTTACTGGTCATATTAACATACAGTTTCCATTAAAAACTTGACCAAGTAACACTTTATGATGGCTACTAAAACAGACCAATCACAAGACGGACTTGCAACTAAACTGACATCAGAGAAGAAGGTTTGACCTTTCACCTTCTCATGTCAAAAACATCTAATGGCATTAAAAAAAAGCTGTGCAAAACACAGGGTTGGGGGACTGAGTGTTGATTTGGGCTCATGAAGTTGATTTATGCTGCAAAGCAAGGTTCCAGAAGACCAATTTTGTTCAAATGCAAAAGCTGTTTTTGTCATAAAATTCTCAAAATGTAACAGAATCTTCATGTAAAACACGGTTTTATTGATAAAATGTTCTTTTTTAGTGACATTTTTCTTGTTTTCAAAGAATTATTCAAAATGTTTCTTGGTAACCTGGTGAAAGATTTAGGAAATATACAAAAAAGGCTGCGACTATCTGACTGTGCTGTGTTGCAATCGAAATGGACAGACCCATCCACTAATCTGTCAATGGGTATAATTTCCTTACAGCAGGCATTCTCTCAAGACCTTTCTAACATGAGCCATCAAGCTCGTCTGACTCTACTATAAGATGAGTTACAGCGAGAAGGTGTGTCGGCCGAACAAAAACCAGAGAGACAGAAGCCCGTAGGCAAGGTCGGGACCTGCTGATGCTGAGCCTCTGCAAAAAACAGGATGGAGGGATGCATGGAAAGATTGTCATTAAAATATTCTACGGCTGCTTCTAGACATAAATTCAACAGGCGCAGTCAGTGATAAGCTTTTTCATTCATGTAGGTGTGCTGGGGAAGCTGTATTTCAGTGTACTCCATTGTGTTTCCTTTACGGTGTTCCCTCGTTTATAGTAGGGGTTATGTTCTAAACATAACCAGTCATAGGCGAAATCCACAAAGCACCATTCCATTACAGATGTTTTAAGGCTGTAAGACTTCTCACTACACACTTTCTACACTTTTCAAACATTCATAGATATTAAGTCCAGTATCATAAAATTAAAAACAAAGATCTGCTCCCGATGGAGATTTATGTAGGTTTGTCAAATTAGGGCGGATTCTGTACAGGAGGCGTGGCATAAGAACTGGAATGATTGACAATATTTACAGCCAATCAGTTTAAAAACACAATGGACTGTTGAAGAAAAGAAAAGAAAAAAGAAGTATGCAAAGTTAAACTAAAAATCTGCTACTAAACAAGGGTAATTGATATGTATAGCCAGTGAACACTGTACAGATTCTTATTTCCTCCTAAATCTAACTGCATTGTTTCACCATATGTGTCTTCTTAGAACTAGCACGTTTTTCTGCTTAATTCTCTTTGAATCCCTCAGATTTTAAAGTGTAATCCTTTAAAGAAAATAGATAAAGGAAAAAAAGCCCCTTCTCTTTATTTAACTTGCTCATTTCCTCATTATTTAAAGCCTATTACAGATTGTAAACCCCTTTTATGCAGGCTCCATCTTTGCGCTTTACTTAACCATGACAACCATAAGCTACCAATCACCAAAACATTTTAAAACAATAATTTCAGCTAGGAGCCGCCTTACATTGTTTCATTGAAATGTACAGATGTTATACTGCAGTAACAACATTATATTGATTCAGAAGAAATCATCCTGTGTCTGTGATGCATCCTTAATCTTTTTCTGTGGTCAGCTTCATTAACTGATGATTCGTCCTCAAAATCACAGACATTTTATTCCTTTTTTTTTAAATGAGAAACATGGCTGTTAAGATAAGAGCAGCCATGTTGGGTTTCAACCATGTGAGAGTGGAAAGTGTAATCCACAGACATTTTTCCAGTCTTAATGAGCCCACTGACCCAAGTTCACTGGGCCCACCTTTTGCTCTGTGAACAAATACAAGTGCCAACGCGCGGTTGCGAGACATCGTCAGGGTCTTCAAGATGTCATGCAGCCCTCCTGATTGTTTGAAAAACATTAGCATGGTCATGAGCATGGTGGCGGTATTTAGACAGCAGTCAGCCAGGTGGGATAGCGTCATATCAAAATTGGCGACAGCTGGGCAATATAAGCGTGACAGACATAGATTTACTCACATGCTGACATCTATTCATCTTCTGAGCCACTCTGAGTTTAACTTTTAGGTGGTGGTGTGTTACTCAAGGCCTGCTCCTAAGTACTGTTGGTAGAAGGCAGAGGTAAAAAGCCTTAACAGGTCACCAGTCTGTCTGGGACTATATACTGACATGATTTTGACAAAAAGGTGAATAATAGTGATTTAGTCTGTGGAAGCTAATTGTAGTGAATCAAAAGAGTAGAAATTTTGTACAACTTTTCTCTTGGATCTATCCTATCTATCTATCTATCTATCTGTCTATCTATCTATCTATCCTATCCATCCATCTATCCATCTATCCATCCATCCATCATCCATCATCCATCCATCCATCCATCCATCCATCCATCCATCCATCCATCCATCCATCCATCCATCCATCCATCCATCCATCCATCCATCCATCCATCCTATCATCCATCCATACTATCTATCCATCCATCCATCCATCCATCCATCCATCGCTCCATCCATCCATCCATCCATCCATCCATCCATCCATCCATCCATCCATCCATCCATCCATCCATCCATCCATCCATCATCCATCCATCCATCCATCCACCCCACCCACACCCACCTACCTACCTACCTACCTACCTACCTACCTACCTACCTACCCTACTATCATCCATCCATCCACATCCATCCATCCATCCATCCATCCATCCATCCATCCATCCATCCATCCATCCTCCATCCATCAACTCCATCCATCCATCATCATCATCCATCCATCATCCATCCATCCATCCATCTATCTATCTATCTATCTATCTATCTATCCCATCTATCTATCTATCTATCTATCTATCTATCTATCTATCTATCTATCTATCTATCTATCTATCTATCTATCTATCTGTTTTCTACTTATTACTGTCCTCTTTCTTAGATTAACTGGGAATAAATTGCCCCTCCCATCACCTCCTAAACTACGCCAGCCGAACTTCTCAATGTTGAAATATGAATAATCTGCTGTGAAGCAAGGCATTTTCACTGCATCTTTCTCTTAGCATGCTCTGAAGCAAAGTATAAAAAATAAGCTAACAATGTTCTGATGATATTATGCAAATTCAGGAGTTGGACGTGTCTTTGCTTATTCCAGTCAACTCCCTCTGTGTGCTCAATCCTTCATCTGCATACCTTCGTTTGGGCTGCAGAAAAGGTTAACAGTGCCCAGGCCTCCAGGCAGGCCAGTGTCTTCACCTGAACTGCTGGAAACAGTGAAGGGTCCAGGTCTACTTATAGACTCTGAGCACCAGAGTAGTCAACCCAGCTTTGACCCCAGGACCCCCTGTGCTGCTGAGAAATCCCTGAAGCTTAAGCAGTATGAGGAAGAAAAACTGCCTCACTAGCCGAGAGAGTGGGATCATCTCATTTAAAGTGGAATCTGTTTAGTTTTTGACAACAAAGAAATCAAAAATTTGATTTTTTTTTTATCTAGTCTTTACTTTTTATGTTCTTCTTTGAATATATCTAATGATGTTTAAGGAGAATTAACTATTAAATGAAGAGTCTTCCTTTTTTAACAGATACAAGCTTGAACGCAGATCTGTAACTGATGAACACAGTTTATACGTGATCCAGCTCTTTATTTTTTTGGAATTTATAGTAGGCTTTTCTAGTTGATCCTTTTTACCGGTCTCTTAGAATTGTTGAAACACCAGAAGGGCCTAGGCCCAACCCTCTGCAAGGGTGACCGGGTTCAGCCTAAGAAGAGACTCTGACAGTTATCCAGGAAGATCTCGGGTCTGCTCATAATAATCCAAAGGGGGCCAGTTGGTCTGCTAGCATGTGATGTTCACGTTACAGAAGCTGTCCAGTGAGAGAGATTTTCGAACCCGTCAGAAAAAGGACCTCCAAAAGGACATGATGGTGCCGTCTTATCTTTTGTGTCTGGTTTGGGAACATCCAGCAGATGCTGAGGAAGATGCTGAGGTCTGGGCCTGAATAAGATCCTACTATGAAAACCACCATAAAGTCAGTACAAAAGATATTTTGTTGTTTATCAAGTTACTTTTAGATAAGAATACACTGTGACCCCAAAATATGACAGTTTTATATAGTTTCAAAATGTTAAGAGTTCAGGGAAAGTTAACATACTATCATCTAGCTTCAACCGTTGCACATATGGGTGCTGCCAGTTCGATTTGCCCAGCTGTACGTAACCCTTATTGCTATCCCTATGACCCCCACGCACCCATTGTGTTCCTACCATGACAAAAAGGTGGATAAAAGGTGGAAAAAGATTTCATGTAATCCATATGGACACCAGTAGAATCACAAATCATTGAAGAAAAAAAGGTTCAGAGCACTGTCTAGTGGGTCTAGATGACCGCTCCCAATGTTAAAGTTCTAGGATAGCACTTAAAAAGAAATTTTTAAGGTGTGTCTTGCAGTTCTATTGTGGCTCATATGCCCATGAGAAAACACGTTATGAAAATGGAATGCCATGCATGTAGTAGGGTGTAACCATGAAGTATTTCTAAGAGTTGTGTAAGTTATACACTTGTGACGAACAGGTGAGGCTGTTGGAGCTGATGATCCCTTACTCCAGTTGTTAGTAAGATATCAGTACTGGCTCCCTTACTACCACGGGATGTGCAGAGATAAAAGCATTGTCCTGTGGGACACCCGCAGGATGTCCACACACAAGTTATCTAATGTCCTCATTTCCTAACAGTCAGGGCTGCACACAGGAACCCTCACTTGTGAATCAGTCAACCCACAGCACTAACAGGCCCTTACTGTGAGCAAAGATTTGGAGGGTTAAAAAAGGGAAGATTTGTACAACATGCCTGTGTCTCACTTCACCCTTACTTAATGTAAATTCTGGCGTTCACTACAACCTGTCGCTCTAGCATGCCCACAAGCACGATGCATGAACATTTTCTCTCTAAGTAATCACTGAGTGGTCTTCAACCTTAATATTTTGTACAGGTTTGCCCATTCTTGCCCACAGACAGTCCACATCCACCCATAAGGCGGCTATGCTTCTGGCATTGAAAGTAGTCTGTGAGGTAAATTGGGTCAGTTAGGTAAGTAATAACCGTAATGTTTTTAAATAGCGATTTATGGTATTCGGGCGAATACCGGCGCGGTGTTTTACAGGTAAATACTCTAGAAGGTTCAGTTAATTAACTCTCACCTGCTCAAGCGTCCTATTTAAGCCAGGTGCGCGGTTGTTCATTCTTTGTACCTTCAGCGCTCATTCTTCGCGGTCTCGGTGCCCTTGGTCTCCGTATCTTTCAGCGACTTGCTGTGTTCCCACCGTTCTTGGATCTGGATGATCCCCATTTGTGAGTTTCGTTCCGCCAGCGTCTGCTTTCTGCTTTGCAGTGATCGCGGCGGCTACTTGGCAGCGCCCAGCGGCGTTCATTTCCGCCGCGGTCGCGTGCATCTGCAGGGTGTGCTTCCGATGTTCGGGATGTTCGTGGCCCCGATCAAGGCAGTCCGGTCTTCTGTCTGCCCGTGGTCAACCCGACTTTCTCTGATGGCGGCTTAATCAGTCCTTTCCGTGTAGTTTTTCTAAGGCTGCGTTTTCTTTGTTTACTTCACAGGACCCTAGGAATTATAGTTATGTCTTTCGGTCTTTCGCAGTGCACTTCTGATTCCTTTTCTGCTCGTAGGTCTCGTCGTCGGTTGTTTTTTCAGGGATTGTGGTCTTTTCTGCCTGTGGTTTTGAGCTGGCAGTCCTCGTTTCAGACAGGGTTTCTCCTTCTTTGGCTGAATTTATCGTGGCTTTTAGCATTTGTTTTTCTGTTGCTGTTTTGTTCTTTGCTGGGAGCTGAGTGTGAATCCAGCTGCTTTTAATTTGATGCTGGCTTTATTAATATGGCAGTTCTTCTGTGTTTTATTTTGCTTCGTTATTTGTAGCTGCTGGCTAGTCAGAATGTGAATCAGTGTCTCACGGGCCCATCTCTGCTCTGTGGACTACATTTTCCTGTGATTGGTCTCTCTTATGCTAGCGTCTATGGCTCATTTTATTCCACTCGGCGATCCTTTGTTGCCCGCATATTCTGCATCTGGTTCTGCTCCGCCTGTTTTTCCACTCTGTGTACCCCGGTGGAGTCATGCCTGGCCTTCAGGGACTTGCGTGGCCGCACTGGTGAGTGTGTCCAGTCGTCGCAGCCTTGTTTCTCGGCTGGACAGTTAATTTGTTGTTATTCTCTCTAGTTTGGCTGGAGGTTTTGCGGGGGGCTATGTGATGGATTCTTCGGGCGCCGTTTTCCAGCTTCGCCACTGAGATGGCACCTAGGAAGTGTTCAGGTTGGCGTCTTGATCTGGACCTGCTAAGCGCCTCGCAGTTAATCTTCTGGGCATCAGTGGCCTGGATTACATAAGCCTTGAGATTGGTATATATTTTTCGATGGCTTTATGCTGTCTCCACAGAAATTCCTCTGAACGCGTTATAGGGGCTGCAGGTGACTGTCACTTGATGGTCTCATTGTTCTGCCTCTATGCCTCTCAGTGGCGTCCTCTTGGCCTTCTGGTTAGGCGCTTTCGAAGTGTTTGTCGGTTTACCTTTCATGTCATTCTTTTTCCTCTTTTATGCCTGGAGTGGTTTTTGTGATACCTGTTGTGTCTTCAGGCTCCCTCCACTTGTTCTCTTGAGTCTCGCCTTCTGGTTTTGGGGAAAAAGGATTTAAGAAAGAGTGGCTTGTGTTTGTCCGGCCGCCAGAATCTCTGGCTCTGTTGTTCTTAGAATTAGATCGATTTATTTCATCATGGAGATTATATTAAGGCTGTTTCGTAATATTGAATGATAGTATTGTGTCTCATCGGTTGACTTGGTTAATGTTTAAATAACACCTTGACCTGCACTGACCGTAGGAAATATATCACTTTAACGGCTCTCAAGCAGTTCAGAAGTTAAATCTTGTGTCCACAAGTCAGTCTTCTGTCTGCTGCCTTTTTCTAAGCAGATGGCACTCTGCTAGATGCATCCCCATTTAGGGCTTGTTATACTCCGCCTCTAAATGCTTAAGAGTTCAATCCTTCAAATATAATATCAAAACCTATGATCCCTCATAGCTCTCAAGTTCTCTTTTGCAGTATCCAGTCTCCTTAGCTAAATAAAATTTGAGAACCATTAATATCATATACAAGGCATCAAATCCCAGCCATTGTAATCCTCTGCTACGTGGGATGTTGACCTTCCTCGTCTACAAATCTCCTTGGCTACTCTTCCCATCTACTACTCCTACTCCTCGATGGCCTCCTGAAAGTCGTCCCTCTGAAACTATCCGAGAGTTGCTTTAGTCATCGTTGGAATATATAAATTGGTGTTAAGATTTCGTGCAGGTCATATATTTCACTATTGTTTCACTTTTGGAATTTGTAATTATAATTGGTTTCTGGGGTCACGATACCATAATCCACAATGGGTCTTTACCTTAACTTATCTACTAAATTCTTATAGATTTGTTTTTAAAAAGCACTGTTGTTAATTTATCTCAATCATTTTGAAACTGATCCAGTTTCTGGGTTGTTATATATTCTTGTCAGGGCTAATACTGCTTTGTTTTTATCTATGCATAGCATCCTGGAGCCTCTCTGAACCCCTAAAAGCTTTGATCTAGCTTCTCCGTTTTGCCAAGCGTGTCACCATGCATTCCTTGATCTTCGTTTTACTAGCATTTTCGGCGTGCCTATTGCTGCACTTTGAAAGTGGCCGGGCGTTGGACCTCCCTCTGCATTCAATGACACTTCTACATTGAATTAATTAATCAATGTCAACCGCAGCATGAATACTTAAGAATTCTTTTTGTAGATGTTAAAGAAAAGATTATAGCCAAGGTGGAAGCCCTAAAAAATTTAGGATGTTCTAAAGTGTATTATACGTGTCACGATGAGACTCAAAAAACTTTTTGGTTTCGCTTTCGATTACGTAATTAAACCGGACATATGGGCGTTGGGGATAATTCTTGATACTTAGATGAAATCTTGAATAATGGATGTTCTGAGCTCGTATTATGAGTATGCCAAATGGGAAACATTACGGCAGTTAAGCTCGTTAAATGGTCCTGTGCCGTTTGGATTAAGCTAGATTAAATAGTATATACCAAATGAAATGACATTTTATAGCTGTTAAGCTCGTTCTTAGTATTTGTTGAGCTACGAATAATGGATAACCATAGCATGTTTAGCATGCTTTTGGAAGCTTTTAAGGAATTGGATGTTAGAGTAGCAATTAATCTTCCTCACGGGTTGTTGTTCTTGGCGGTTCAAATTATAAGTTCCTTACAGCGTTTTGCGGATGTGGTTTATGTTCTTAAAAAGTAGAGTATAGTGATTCTTGTATTTGGCTCCTACTTTTGTTTGTTTTACATTTCCTTTGTTTAGCTCTCTCTCTCTCTCTTTTGCAGATAGTATGTTCCCTAGTGGTTCTGACAGGGCTTGACCCTAGCAGTCAAGTGCGGAGTCACCTGTGGTTCCACTAGATGTGTCCCCTTGGCGCTATTGCTTGAGCAGTATGATCCATGCCGGGTCACACATAGCAGTTCCACTAGATAGTGTGTCCCCTTGGCGCTGTACTCGAGCAGAGGCGTGTGATCAAGGTGCGGGTCACATAGCAGTTCACTAGATAGTGTAATACCTTGGCCTTCATACTTTCAGTAGGCAGCCGCGGTCAGGTGCCGGGTCTTTTATAGCAGATCCACCAGATAGTGTGTCCCCTTGGCTGTACTTTCGAATAGAAATGACCCCTCTGGTCCAAAATTGCGGGTCACACATGGCAGATCCGATAGATAGTGTGTCCCCTTGGTACACTGAACTGAATGGAAGAAATAAAAGAAGTGACCCCAGGTCAAAAGTGCCGGGTCCTGCTTGAATCCATTAGATAGTATGTCCCCTTGGCTGAACTCGGATAAAAGAAAATGGAAAAAGGCTAAGCGGTCAATGGTGCGGGTCCCCCACCAGCAGTCATACTGGGAAATGAAATGAAATGAAAATGATGAAATAATCTGCGAAAAACACACCCCATTTTTATTACACTGATTTTACATTCACATTTTTCTCTTCTTCTGGATGATTTAGTGTTGGGGGTGTATCTGTCTGGGTTGTTGGTTTTAAATTATAATAGTTCTGCTGGCGTTTGCGGTGACTTCGTTCCAGATCAGGTATAGAAATAATTTTATGTTGAAACCCTTTTATTTCTTTCCCTCTCTCTTTCAGATAGTATGTTCCTCTGGTGTGGTCTCTGACAGGCATTCAGGTCAATGGTGCGGGTCACCTGGAATCCACTAGATATGTTCCTTACGTGGCGTAACTTTTCGAAACGGGGGGCGGCCCAGCGGTCAATGGTGCGAGGTCACCTGCTTGATCCACTAGATAACGCGCCATCCCGCCGGCGCTGTATACTCGGCAAGCGTAACGGTCCAATAGTGCGGGTCACATAGCAGATCCACTGATAGCATGTTCGCCATTGGCTGTACTCGAGCGAAGGCGGTCAGGTCAATAGTGCGGGTCACATGGAATCTAGATAGCATGTTCCCTTCGTGGCGCGCTGTACTTTTCGAGCAGGCGGCCAGCAGTCCAATAGTGCGGGTCACACACAGCAGTCATACTGGGAAATGAAATGAAAATGGAATGCTGCAGCTCTACCCCATTTTATTACACACTGATTATACATTCCTTTTCTCTTCTTCTGGATGATTTTAGTGTTGGGGTTTTGTTACCCCAGTTGTAAATTTATGGAATTTATGGAAGTTTTATGGAATTGAACAGGCCTTATGCCAAAAGCAATAATAATACAACAAGAATGTGGAAAGAATGTCAAATAAATATTTCTTACCAAGAGTTGTCTGACTGAAATGGCCGATTTATAAGTATTTTCGGGCGAATACTCGCGCAATGTTTTAAAATATTAAATACTCTGGGGCGGTTCAGTTAATTAACTCACCTGCTCAGCGTCCTATTTAAGCCAGGTGCGCAGTTGTTCAGTCTTTCTTACCTTCAGCGCTCATTCTTCGCCCCACCCTCCTCGGCTTCCACCTGTGGAAGCTCCGTGGGGGGTTTTGTTGCAAGTTTATGGAAATTTTATGGAATTTATGGAGTTTTATGGAATTGAGCGGAGCCTTATGCCAAGCTTAGTATGTGAATGCCAACTTAAGAATGTGGAAAAAGATGTCAAATAAATATTTCTTACTGCAGAGTTATCTGACTGAAATATAGTGAACCGCGGAAAAACTGCTTCCTCTCCAAAGCAGCTGGAGTTCTTCATAGGTAGTTTGAAGCATGCTGCCATGACTGTTGGTGGGCGACCCAAGAAACGAAGACAACATTTGGGTAAGAAATCGCCACAATGTATGTTCATACGTTCAAATATGACCAGAAGACTAAAACAAACCAAAGAAGTCAAGCAAAGCAGAGGAGAACATGAGGGTCAAACATAAGACCTGACAACTTCCATCCATTTTCTAAACTTGATGTACTCCCCTTCGATGTCACAAGGTTGTAGGAACATGCCCAGCTACTGAAGAGGCGGGGAGCCAAGCCACACCCTAGAGTTCTCAGTCCTGACCTGACAACAAACCACTAAAAACCTTTAACCAAAGCACTTAGGCGGGTTAAAGACCCACTTCAATAAAAAATGTTTTTGGTGTTTTTAGCATGTTCTTGTAGATTAATTTCTAAGAGAGAGAGAGAGAGAGAGAGAAAATTAAGATTAAAATTGCAGTTTTTCTGAGTATTTCTTTATTCAGAGTGGGAATCAGGAACAGGAAAACAAGTTTTACTTTTTATGTAGAAAAAGACACTGAGTGGATCACAAGCTCCTGCTCCAAAGCTGCAGCAGCGGGGAGAGTGGCTGTGCCAGCAGTCCTCTCCGCAATCAGACGTTAATTTCTGACGAATCCTGCGGCTCTGCTGACTACAACAACACAGGTTTTGGATTTGGATTTCAAAAACCTCATAATCGCAGATGAAGAGGCCTGGGAACGCTGAAAATAGATCACAAGATGATTGTAGTGGGAAGCATTGGCAGAAACACAAACTAAACGCCTGCTTCAAACTAGAGCCCTTCAAACCATGAGATGTACTTTGCAAGCGGTGATGGATGTAGGTTTTAGTCGACTTTTCCATTTTCATTTTCTGACTTTTTATAGTTTATATCATGTTTAATGTTGGTCGTGCAGAAAATGATACATTTATGAACTTCACGTGATTTCCATTCCTTCATTATCAGTTTGTAATATTATGTTGCTTTTTAGAAGACCAGGTGACAGAGGTCAGGGATTAGGCGTGGTCTTTGTTTTATTTCGTTTTGGCTGCATTTTGGTAGAATCAAGATTTGGTTAGAAGTACTACAATTTCACCAAACCTGAATTGACACCAAATAATTATTATTGAGTTAATATTGATGTCTATGAAAAATGAAGATGTTGCACATGGTTGAAGTGAATTGCCCATAGATGGAAGTGGGAGGTGTGTTTGTGTCAGCGGTTGGGTCTGCTCTGATCAACTTCACACTCAGGATTCATTACATCAATTGAGTGTATGTGAGAACTGGATTGAGTGGCCCCTCCCTCCTGACGCTCCAAACAGGAAGTACCCACTGGCTCCAAAAATCCAAAATCTAATAGAGTTAAATAACTGTTACTCAGTCATTCTATTTGTCTCATACCTTTTTGACATGTTCTTGATAATACTTATATTTTCTTTTTTCTTTTTTTCTTTATTTCAAGTTATTCAAGTTATAAACTGAACAATCAGATGCCTCCATAAAATGATGTGGTCTCACTTCAAACGTTCAAAACATTTGATTGACAGATTCTCTAAGGCCCGCTTCCAAGTGGTATGAATGTGAAATTCCAACAAGCTCATAGGCCAGTGGTTGCCATAGAAACATTGACTCAGACCAACAGACACGCTTTTACTGATGTTGTTCTGGCTCCTAACGCAGCGGCATCTGTTTTGCGAAATAGCAGCTAGTTGACGTCGCTCAGTGAGTTCCAGTTCTCAGATACAGTCAATCATACCACCTGATGGAATTATCAGATGAGCGTAGACATCGGCCGACTATCAAACAAACAACAACAAACCACAGACTACAGGAGCCAGGATTTGGGTTGCAATAAAAATGTGACAATGAAACATTTGCACATTATTTGGGGACCTGCTGCGGTCCACCCATACTGCCTACATCCCTCCACTTACGGTTGGCATCTGGTGAGAATTCAGGCGTTGAAAGTGGTTGAGCGTAAAGAACAAGAACTTTAGTTACTTCAGTCTCTTTCATTTGATTGAACACTAACAGAACCCCATTAAGTGCTATCTTAGATGACCCCACCCTTACATTGACATATTTCTCCCTACTTGAAACCAAAAGGTGGATAAAAGGTGGAAAAAGATTTTCATGTAATCCATGGACGCAGTGAAGATCACAAATCATTGAAGAAAAAAGGTTCGAGCACTGTCTGGCGTGGGTCTAGATGACCCAACTCCCAGCTAGTAAAGTTACCCCTAGGACAGCACAAGGGGTTAAAACATCATTAAGAAACCAGCCACAGTGTATGGAGGTAATACAACAGCAGGGCGACATCACTGAAAATGATGAACAAAACAACAAACCAGGATAATCAAAAAACAATTTTCTGATGAAGAAAAGAATTGGAGAATCAGGTTGCACGGACATTCTATGAACGCACCTATCACCTGTCGTCCAATGTTCAGCATTTGCAAGAAGCAGTCAGTAAGGGCCAGCACCACCTGTGGTAAGGACACCAGAGCGACTACATTACCGCCAAGTCATAAGTGCATACCTTCCATTATTCATGCAAATACTTCCCGACACATGACAATGGTCGTTCCATTTTCATGACAACAATTAAGCGGCTTTGAAGCCTCCAAAGGGTACTACAAAAAAGCACCGCAATAAGTCCTGCAACTCCTGCTACGACCCTCTACAACAGAGCCCGAGCAGCAAAAAACCATGTATTCATAAAAACGCTGCTAAAACATCCTTGATGGTGATGGTCTCACTCTCTGTCTTCCCACTTTACATAAAACATTTTTTGAAAGATGTTTTCTCTCGACCTATTACTTGATTATGTTGCATGACATCTGCAATAAAACACTGTCAGAGACAGAAACCATTAGAAAAACATTCTTCTGGACTGAATCTGCTTTACATTTTGTTTCTAAACACAAGCTTCAGGATAAAATCATCAGGCGGATGTTTTTATTCAGGATGAAGGCTGTTCAGAATGGTATAAAATGTAATCTGATTACTGGGGGGGTACTGAATATTAGAATGTAATAAGAAAAACATTTCTGTTGTATTTTTGAATAACAACTCAAAAGTGAGAATTTGCTGAAAGTCTGTGAGCAGACATCAGGAAACTTTTTAAAGCTATAATCTTTGGTGAATATAATAGATTAAAAGCACAACAAATGTACATTTTCTTTGATTAACATTTTAAATGTATTTTTGCTCTATTGTTATTTATTTCATTTTTTATACATATAATCTAAATACCAAGTGAATTATTAAATGAAACCTCTTGTGGTCAATTTGGAGACAAATGTTGTGGCTCAGCTCGTGCCTCCTCCTGTGGTGGGATCCGGAAGTGCAATGTCTTGAAGCGCAGGAGTTTAATAAACGTCCAAATAAAAATAAAATTAAAGCAAAAACAGGTTTTGTTGGAAGAAAGAAAGTATTCAAAAGAAATTGTCTTTTCAGACAAATACGCATCAAAGCTCATCATTATAGCATGTAGGATTTCAATGAGAGGACACATAGGGCCCTCAGAGCTGGTCCCTCAGCCCTCTGGGGGGGGGGGGGGGTGCGACTCTTTCCTCCCTCTGTGGATAAGCTCGTCCCTTTTTTCCCTTTTTCTCGCCGTGATTGGACGGACTCCCCCCTCAGGAACAGGATTAAACTATTTAAATGAACTTTGTCCCTGAGTCGCCTGAAAGGAACCCTGATACCCGCGGAGACACGCTTGTTTCTGGAATCACGCGGGGCAAAGACGCACCGTTTCCATGCGGATTTAAATCGGACTACAGGAGGATTACTGCGGGATTTGCACTCTTTTGGGGGGTTTTCACCTTTTGGCTCCGCTGTGGGGAAGCAGGTGAGCGCCTCTGTGCTGCATCATCATGTGCGTGTTTTGGAGGAACCATCACCTAACGTGGTTGTGCCGCTGCCGCAGGTCTCACCATGACGCGCGCAGGGACCTTGCTGCTGCTGATGCTCTGCTCCTGTGAGGCTGCGAGGGTCGCAGGTGAGTTGGGGGTTTGTTCCCCACCCTTTGTAAACGCGCGCGCACCCTGACGCACACTGACTCCTTTTTGCGCAGAGAGCCGAGATGACAACAGCGTGTATGACCTGTTCGAGCTCATCCGCGTCCCCAACAAGAACCACGGGGTGACTCTGGTGAAGGGAGACGACCCGTACAGTCCCGCCTACAAGATCGTCAACCCGGACCTGATCCCCCCGCTCCCCGACGGTGCCTTTCGGGACCTGATCGACTCCATCCACGCAGAGAGAGGATTCCTGCTACTGCTCAATTTTAAGCAGTTCAAGCGGACCAGAGGCAGCATCCTGACTGTGGAGAAACGCGACGGCTCCGGACCGGTGCTCGAGATCGTCTCCAATGGCAAAGCGAACACCTTGGACATCGTCTACTCCACGGAGAACAAGCAGCAGGTGGTCTCCATCGAGGAGGTGGACCTGGCCACGGGTCACTGGAAGAACATCACGCTGTTCGTGCAGGAGGAGCGCGCGCAGCTGTACGTAGGGTGCGAGGAGGTGAACACCGCCGAGCTGGACGCACCGATCCACAGCATCCTGACGCAGGAGACCCCGCCGGGTGCGCGGCTCAGGGTCGGGAAGGGCGCAGTGAAAGACCGGTTCATGGTGAGAGCTTGGAGCGATGCGAACCGGAACTTTTATTACTATCACGTGTATGGGATATCCCGAGGATCCGCGATGCGTAAAGACGCACGGAAACCCAGACAGAACGTTGTTCATTTTCACACTTTGATTATCAGATATTGATTCCCTGGAGTCTCAGACTAAGCTGTGTTTCCAGGGGGTTCTTCAGAACGTGCGCTTCGTGTTTGGCACCACACTGGAAGCCATCCTGCGCAACAAAGGCTGCCAAAGCTGTAAGCAATCGATCCCAGAAGCGCATCCCTTAGCAAAAAGTAGTGCACTTGAATTTCGTTTTATAAAGTATACTTGAGCATAAGTATGGCAAATATAAGATGTGGCCATAGTGTGGGAAGTATACTAACTAAATACTTTTTCAGACTAAATTGGAAAAATTTAAGTTTACCATTTATAGATAGTACATAAAAAGTAAAGTTGAAGTATATTGCCTCACTTTTAGTAGACTAAATATACTTGTAATACTGTTAAATAGACTACTTTTTGCTAAGGGATCCACTTCTCCATGTCCAAACAAACCCTTTTCCAAATGAGTCTTTCAGCAGTTGTGTTCTACCTGACATCCAGATATGTTGCTGTCATTGTTTTTCAATTCACTGAGTTATGATGCTGTTTTTCAGCTACAAGTGACACCATGATCCTGAAGAATCTCAACGGTTCCTCAGCCATCAGAACTGAGTACACCGGACATAAAACCAAAGGTAAACTCCAACTCAGTGAACCCTGCAGCAGAGCTTTTATCTGATGAGTCTCTCCTGCAGACCTTCAGATGGTCTGTGGCTTCTCCTGCGAGGACCTGATCAGCATGTTCAAGGAGCTGAAGGGTCTTGGTGTGGTGGTCAAGGAGCTGTCCAATGAACTGCGTCAACTGGTGAGGAAGAGATTACTGCAGCCAAATCACTGCAGACATGTTTTATCTCCACACCAAAGCACATGTTGAACTAATTGTTTGGTTCCAAATAGCAACTTTCCCACTGATAACTTGGTTAATAATGAAATATTTTGATGTTCTAAAATAAGAAACAAATGCAAATTGTTGTTTTAGTCTGATTGAAAAAGTTCTATTTTGTCATGACTCCATGCTGGAGGTTTTTGCTAAGAATTCTTTTGGGAACCAAACAGGCTTTTTTTAATGTCTGGAAGGGAACTGATAGTTATATTTACACATATGCTTCATGTTTGCTTCATAAGCTGGTGGACTAATATTTGCACCCAAATGCAAAATTTGTCTGCCCTGCAATGACCTGAACAATTGGATTCAAAGAAAAAAAGGAGTGTGCATGAACCTGAGGTGTAGGTTGTGTGTGTGTCATTTTAATGTTGGTGTACTATGGAAAACCATTCACAACACAAGATCGTCAACAAAGGTGTGCTACTTTTTTAAAAATGCTACATATGCCATTGTAAAAAAAAGTTACATTTGGCACCACAATGACTTTAAAGGGATATAAAACTGTTCTTAAGTTTCACTGAATTGTGTCAGTGAAAGGATTGGCATTTAGGGAGTCCTATTTCCGTCCATGGATGGGTGAGGTTAGAGCTTTGATGTTGGGTGGTGTGGAAGCGTTTTTGAATAAAGTCATATACCAGCCGGTTTCTTGTTTGAATGTTAACATTTGATTAAATGTGGTGATTTCCATGTCGGTCAAAAAAATGTTGAAACTATTCAGATGTTTGTATGAAAACCTTTTCCTTTGGTTGCATGGTTTCCATGTCAACATCATAAAAAGTGGTTCTCCTGCTTTTGTTTTTACTTTGAGAAAACCATAATGGGTGAACCGTTTATGCTGTGAGGTTTGCTTCACTCTCCTGGACTTAAATGTTGAGTTACTTTTACAGAGAGCATTCCACACATTTGACACCATTTTACTGTTTAATCCCTTCCAGACAGATGAGAACAAGCTGATCAAGACCCGGATCGGCATCCACAGAGGTGTTTGTATCCATAACGGCATTGTTCGCAAAAACCGAGACGAGTGGACTGTAGACGACTGCACCGAGTGCACGTGTCAGGTGGGCGACTCCTCCAACCTGCAGCGCTACTCCCATCCTCAAACACCTCCATTGGTGTAACGTCTCCTATCACCTGGACTTTGATCTTAAGTGTTTAGGCAAGGCGTAGCTCCCATTTAAGAAGGAGACCTTAGGTGGAATCCACTTTGCAGTTCTTTCCAGGTTCTTGCAGATCAAGTCAGGTGTCAAACTGTGACATTTATGTTGGTCTCTTTGCCTATGCAGAACTCCGCCACTGTGTGCCGTAAAATCTCCTGCCCCTTGATCCCCTGTGCCAATGCTACGGTCCCCGATGGGGAGTGCTGCCCCCGCTGTGGAACACGTGAGTGTCCCCGTTTGTTTCCTGAATGCAACGTTACGAACACAACTAGAGAGGTAACAGTGAAGGCATCTCCCTTCGGCAAAAGAGCGTCTTTATGTGCAGTTTTCTATAATTTGATCAAAAAACATTGATTTTTCAAGATAGAAATCACAAAAAGGACATGCATCAATGTAAAGTGGAACATGGCATAAATGATCAGTTTTCATTATTCAGCTTTTTGAGAAGCTCTCATGCTCTTCTGGTAACTGCAGACTGTTATTTTTACCAAAACCTTTACAAAAAACAAGGATCCACATTCATCACAGTCCAGCTATCTGGCTTTAGGAGGAGCATCTCCAACTTGTCTGAGGTGCAGCTGTTGGTTCTCCACCTCAGAGGCTTCAGCTCCTCTGTGAGGAGTCTGTGAGGAGCAGAGCCTCACTGGAAGAGTTCCTTTATGGTGTCCTTTTCTCTCTGTGTTGCTCAGCAAGCGACTACGCAGAGGACGGCTGGTCGCCTTGGTCTGAATGGACTCATTGTTCTGTGTCGTGTGGGCGGGGCATTCAGCAGCGGGGACGCTCCTGCGATCGCATCAACAACAACTGCGAGGGCACCTCTGTGCAGACCCGCGACTGCTACCTCCAGGAGTGCGACAAGCGCTGTGAGTGCTCAGAGGTCATCAGTAAATCCAGGATTAACGCAGTTTTTACTGCAACAAACACTTTCTTGATTTCAAAGTTAATTATTTTTATTTTATTAATGACAGTTTCCCCACTAGTCAGCCTTTATTGCTGTCATACCCAGCCCTAGTTATTGTTCTCACCTGTTTGCCTCTCCAGTCAAGCAGGATGGCAGCTGGAGCCACTGGTCACCCTGGTCATCCTGTTCTGTCACCTGTGGCGAAGGAGTTATCACCCGTATCCGCCTCTGCAACTCTCCCACTCCTCAGTTGGGAGGAAAGCAGTGTGAGGGAGAAGCTCGGCAAACCCAGAAGTGCCAGAAGTCTCCATGTCCCAGTAAGTCTCAGCATCCAGCCTCGAGAAGGGTCCAAAAATGACTTTCTAAAATTTAGTGATTTTTACATAGCCCAATATTTACAACTACAGTCGTCTCAATGGGCTTCATACTGGTATCTGTATAATAAACATGAAATTATAAAGAAAATGAAGTAATAGAATTCCATAGGTAACAGCTAAACTAAAATAAACAGACTAGGCTTAACTGGGCATCCCTGCTCTTATCAGTGCTAAACTTACTTTTAATTTGTTTGAATGATTGGTTTGTCACTTTTGTTGTTCTTGGGAAAGATATCCACCAAACTGGCTCAAATCACAAACACTGATTTGGATGGTTTCCTACTATTTAAACCCACAGGGTTTAAAGAACAACCCTGGCAGGTGTTGTAGGCCCAACAATCAGTTGGTAAATAAAAGAAGAAAAACATATTCCAATACATCATGACCTAGTACTGTGCACCTTAAAATGTATAAGTCCTACCATGCCGGGTGCTAGATTTTGGAAATAAAAGTGAGCTTTTCTTCCTTTTAAGTCAATGGAAACTGGGGACCCTGGTCTCCGTGGGATTTGTGCACTCTCACCTGCGGAGGGGGTGTTCAGACTCGTAAGCGCCTGTGCAACAATCCTGCTCCTCTTTATGGTGGTAAAGAGTGCGTCGGTGAGGCTACAGACAGACAGATGTGCAACAAGAAAGCCTGTCCTGTTGGTGAGTCGCTGTTATTAGTAATAGAACAGTTACCGGACCGGAACAGACGTTTCCAGTTCTCTGTGATCCTGTTTTCTGTTTGCAGCATTTTATTTAAAACACATTAATAAGAAGGTTTTATTCTTGCTTGCAGATGGTTGCTTGTCCAACCCCTGCTTTTCTGGAGCCAAGTGCACAAGTTTCCCTGATGGCTCGTGGAAGTGTGGAAAGTGTCCCAACGGTTACTCTGGCAATGGCATCAACTGCAAAGACATTGACGAGGTAATAATTTTATGATACTAAATGATCAGCCAAGAGCTTTCAGATTTAATCCTGCAAAAACTCCTCCAACACTTTTTTATTTATTAACCAGTGTAAGGAGGTTCCAGATGCTTGCTTTGAGTTCAACGGCGTGCACCGTTGTGAGAATACAGATCCAGGCTACAACTGTTTGCCCTGCCCTCCTCGCTACACAGGACCCCAGCCGTATGGGCAAGGCATAGAAGAAGCTGCTGCCAACAAACAGGCGAGTAATGCCAGAGCAGACAGTAATAATAACAAGCAGACACCTGTGCTAATCTGCTGTTGTTTAAACCTCTCCACCCCTCCCTTAACCTGCAGGTGTGTACACCCCGTAATCCCTGCCTGGATGGAAGTCACGACTGCAACAAAAACGCCCGCTGCAACTACCTCGGCCACTTCTCAGACCCCATGTTCCGTTGCGAGTGCAAGCCTGGCTTTGCCGGAAACGGACACATCTGTGGAGAAGACACAGACCTGGATGGATGGCCCAATGCTGACCTGGTGTGTGTGGAGAACGCCACCTACCACTGCAAAAAGGTACGGTTAAGCTGTAACTTCAGAACTAAAATTCAGCAGCTGCTGTTTCTTTGATGTCACTTGTGATGGTTGAGTGAGCAATCATGTCTGTCAATCAGGACAACTGTCCCAACCTTCCCAACTCGGGGCAAGAAGATTACGATAAAGATGGAATTGGAGATGCTTGCGATGACGACGACGACAACGACGGCATCCCCGATGACAGGGTCAGTAAGATCACTTAGATATGTTTGTGGTCTCTGAGAAGATTCACGAGGGGAGGCTCAGCAGGAAAACAAAAACTTGGTTTGAGTTAAAGTCCCAAATTCCAAGGCTGAAGCCGAGATGAGATAGAGCTCTTCTGTGTGCCACTAATCCCAACATTACATCCGTGACAAAGCCCATTGATGAAACACTGCTTCATCCAGCATTACCCCTCCCCTGTAATTAGACAGGCTTGCACAAAGAAGGATAACACTCCACCTGAAGCCTGTCTTCACCTCCTCATCTCTCTCCTTTTGAAACAGGATAACTGTCCGTTCGTGTACAATCCCAGGCAGTATGACTATGACCGCGATGAAGTGGGCGACCGCTGTGACAACTGCCCTTACAACAGCAACCCTGACCAAGCAGACACGGACAACAACGGCGAGGGCGACGCTTGTGCGGTGGACATTGATGGAGATGGTGAGAAAATAGAGCTGTGAGAATAATAAGGACCTTATAGATAAACATTATGGTTTTTTTTTTTTGGTGGCATTTTCCAGGAATTCTGAATGAGAAGGACAACTGTCCCCACGTGTACAACGTTGACCAGAGAGACACGGATTTGGATGGAGTGGGAGACATGTGTGATAACTGCCCTCTGGAGCATAATCCCGATCAGGTGTGTAGATGCTGAATGCATGCTGACTTCCTGATCTGCCCCCCTCCCCTGTGGCAACAACCTAGACGTGAGCTCCATCTTTCTCTCCAGCTCAGCATGCAGCTGTCTTTCAGCTATTTGAGCATTATCACGCCATGTAACGGTGGAAAGAGTCCCCGTGCAGCTCGAGGGCACGTTAGTTCAACAAGTCATGCTCGGGGGGGGGGGTGCAGGTCCTTTCATTGGTCTTTTGACAAAGCCCTGGGCTCGATATTACTGAGGAATGGGCTGGCCCTGGGATGTGTACAAGCTGTCCGTCCACCTGGGCCATGCTACATTGAGGAATAGGAATGTGTTGAACAACAGGGATTCTGGGTGGGTGGGGGGGGGGGCATTAAAAGCTAATCTGCCATTCTTATGACTTGCACTTCTGTCAGAAACTAGAAGACATTGCACACATATCCAACAAAAATATCCAACCCCACTCTTTTTCTCTCTTTAATGTCAGATGAAATGTCTCCAATTCTCCAGTCTACAATGTTACAAGCGGTGACATTTGCTGTTAACTCTACTCTTCAGTAGTTTACAGTTGAAGTTTAGAAATAAGCTAGCGAGTGTCACAGAAGAGTCCTGCAAAAGTGTTACCACAGGTTTACAACTGCTAGTTACAGATTTGAGCCAATTACAGTCAAGAAATCATACACATAGTAGAAAGGGCTGGGGGTTGAATATTACTGAATTTTTGACAGGAGCCTGCAGGCTAATGGAAAATTGAATGTGAGCTGCATTTGGCCCACGGGTCCGACTTTGGACATGCAAGACAGTCATTGTTAATTACATCCCACAACGAAAAGGACTGAAATGATTCATTTTATTTGGAAGTGGCGTTTTCCAGTTTAAGCAACCATAGTATTACTTACATGTCTTGAGATCAATCATTTTTTTATCTTTACTTCATTCATACATTTTCCTTACCGACACCTGCCAGGCCCATACTGTTAGTATCACAACATTAGATGATTTACATGTTGAGTTGTGGATCTGATGTGTACTCTGTAGGTGGACTCAGATGATGATCGTGTGGGAGATAAGTGTGACAGTAACCAGGACATTGACGAGGATGGACACCAGAACAACTTGGACAACTGCCCATACATCTCAAATGCCAACCAAGTCGACCATGACAAAGATGGCAAGGGAGATGCCTGCGACCATGACGATGACAACGATGGCATCCCTGATGACAAAGACAACTGCAGACTGGCTTTTAACCCAGACCAGCTGGACTCTGATGGTCAGTAAACTCAAAATGAAGGGCATAGCTTGAACTACACAGACATTGTTTTATTCCTGAGTAACATGAACATGTGTTTTCCAGGTGACGGCCGTGGAGACGCTTGCAAAGAAGACTTTGATCTAGACAACGTGCCTGACATCTATGACGTGTGTCCGGAGAACTTTGACATCAGTGAGACGGACTTCCGTAAATTCCAGATGGTTCCACTGGATCCGAAAGGAACATCCCAGATCGATCCGAACTGGGTTGTCCGACATCAAGGCAAGGAGCTGGTTCAGACTGTCAACTGTGACCCTGGCATTGCTGTTGGTAAGCAAAAATAAAGTCTCCCCCAACCCTTTCAAGCAAGGTTTAGGCCCAAACTCTGCGTAGTCATTATGTCCAGACTTTGAGTAATCACTGTTTTGTCTGAGTCAAGAACAAACAAATGCACCTGTTTCATTCTCCTCTTAATGACTTATTCAGGTATTGAAAACTGCTTAAGGCAAGGATTAAAGATATCTGTAGAATTTTAGAATATCTTTGATCAAAACTGTGATGGAAACTCATCAAACAGCTCCAAGAAATCGCAGCAGAAGCTTTGCAATCTTTTTTTTTATTTATTTATTTATTTTTTTTGTCATCTCCAGGTTACCATGAGTTCAACTCAGTGGACTTCAGTGGAACTTTCTTTATTAACACGGAACGAGATGATGACTATGCTGGTTTCGTATTCGGTTACCAGTCGAGTTCCAGGTTCTACGTGGTGATGTGGAAACAGATCACGCAGACATACTGGTCCCATAAACCCACAAAAGCTCAGGGCTACTCTGGCTTGTCCATCAAAGTGGTTAATTCTACTACCGGTCCAGGGGAGCATCTCAGGAATGCCTTGTGGCACACAGGCAACACCCCAGGACAGGTATGGATACCCTGAAGAAAGGATTTCGAACCAAGTGTGTAGATTATGGTCACACATTTGAGGATTCCTTTGCATTTTAGGTCCGCACACTGTGGCATGACCCGAAGAACGTTGGATGGAAGGACTTCACTGCCTACAGATGGCACCTGATCCACCGACCAAGAACAGGACTTATACGGTGAGTGAACAATACTTTACAAGCCAAAGAAAATATTTAAAAGAACTTCAGACTTCTTTAGCTTTCATTTGTTTTGTGTTCCCCAGAGTTGTAATGTATGAAGGAAAAAAGATGATGGCGGACTCTGGAAGCATCTATGACAAGACGTACGCTGGCGGCAGGCTAGGTCTCTTTGTCTTTTCTCAGGAGATGGTCTATTTCTCTGACCTGAAGTATGAATGCAGAGGTATGTTTAACATATAACCTAACACTCCTAAAGAGTTGCCCCAGATGATGCACAATACAAATTATTGATACATATCTCTTTGTTTTTGACAGATACATAAGTAGGATTTGAGGAATCCACCTTTTTCTGTACAAAGTCAGAACTTCTAGATTTCCTGCAAAGTCCAGAAGCGGATTTATCTTCAACGCTTTCTTCTGTGACACGCACACTCGAACAGGGCGAAGGCATGTGTTCAGCCTCTGGTTAACTCCATGCTGGTTTGTGCAGAGAGCTACCAGCTGAGTGCAAAGTTGAGGATCTGAGAGCAGAAAGAGCTGAAAGAAAGGAAGAAAAACCAGCCTTGGAGCTATGCAAGCAGGACACCAGCACCTTTCTATCCCAGCTTTGCTCGCTTTCCAGCTGCCTGAAAGAACTCATTCATCTCTCTGCTGGAACCGTTCCTCATGGAAAACTATGCACTTGCATCTCTGTCTTTCTGCTGAAATTCTTCAGCCTGTCTGCCTTCTTCAGATGAACATCCAAATGAAAAACCAAATGAAATATTCCCCTTTTCCCCTCCAGACCAGCGCAGATGAAGAGACACTTTCAAGGAATTTTTAATGTCAGAGACTTGCAACTTAAAGCAAACAAACTGTTGGCTATGAAGAGGAAGTAAGAGATGACAGATCATCACATCACAGATGTTTGTGTTCACATGTACGGTTTGTGGAAGACAAGCCATGAAGAGAAATCCCTGCAGTGAGAAACTTCTGTTTTTGAGTTTTAGTCAGCTGATGTCTGTTTTTCACTCTCAGGATTAAATGGAAACAATCACTTTCACACTCAGACAAACAAAAACAAAATCACTAAAATAAGATTTCCTCAAAAGTTACAACATGTCCACTAAAGCAATTCTTGGACTAAAGACTCTAAGATTTATCATTTTGAGGGGCCACCTTGAGGATTAAAACAAAACAAAAAGAATTTTGGAGTAAACGTGTAATTTTAGCTGATAACATTGATGTGATAGACCTTTATTGTGGTCTTACATCGTGAGAAGAACTTTACACAGACTAGAACTGAAAACATCATCAACTGCTGACTAGTTTTGATTTACAGGTATTTTTAATTATTTGACTTTTTTTCCCAACTAGCAAAAGCAAAAAAGAAAAAAATACATTGGAGTAAAGCAAAATATTTAATAACTGAAATATATATGGAAGCAAACCAAAAGACGCATCCTGCCATGTACACCAATGTTTGTTATTCGGTGTAACATCACCCTTTGACTCTAGGGGGCGCTTTTAAGATAAACGTTATCTCATTTGGGGAAATGCGGGGCACCAAACTATAAGGCACATCGAGCAAGACAAAAGAGTCAGAGATCAACTAGTCAGACTTCATTAACTGTGTTCACATTGACTCTAGAACGTGTTTGTAACATGCCACACGTTAGTGTATTAGCAATAACTTTAACTCGTAAAGGCATTTACGTAAAAAAAACAGACTGATTCCGCTAAAACAAACTTGACTGTGACTACGCTAACTACCAACCTTGTTAGTAAAAAAAACAAGCTGACCCTGCAACACGTTAGAGTGTTAGCATAAAAATTCAGGTTTTTAACTGTTCCTTATAGTACGGACAATACGGTAATTTCTGTTGCTCAATTTGACAATATGACCATCTTAGTGAGCCAAGCAACAACAGGTTGCCGCAACAACATTATATGTGTTTGTGGGGGGGGGGGGTCATACATCCTCCGGTGGGTGGCAATTTTAAGCAGTTTTTTTTTTTTAATTCTCCAGTTTTATTTTCTAACATTATGAAAAAAATTGTAGATTCTGAATTTTCTTGTTTCCATTTACTCTTATTATATTTACATTTTTTTCCTTCAACATTGTCAATTAATGTATAAATTTAAAAATATTTCTTTGTTTTTGTAATTGTCTTGTTTTATTTAAAAGAATGTGTCTGTTTCCTCCTCAAGGTGGCTTTGAAATGTTTAAGTTGATTTTGTCAAAATATCTGATTTTATTTACTTTCGTCTACAATGTAGGCAGCAAACAAAATTTATTGATTTTGATTTTAAAAAAGTATAAAACCTTTTTTAAATGGAGGCTGATCCAAAATTAGGTAGGTCTTTGAAAGACTACTTAACATGAAGTGTGCATTTTCCCATAGATATTTCAAAACAGAGGAAACTTTAACGTACAAAAATTACCTCATTGCTGTATTTCCTCCAATCAGACTAAGTCCTTTGAAAATACCAGCAAGAAATGTACATAATAGGACGTATCTTTTCCATGTTGTGATGAATCCCAGTTAAACGGAAGATTTAAAAACTTTTTGGCATTTTTTTCACAGATAAATTATTTTTCTGTTGGTCTTAGCCGTTTGTGAGAGCTTGTCTGTGCGTGTGTGTAGATAAATCCTATTTAAATAATTTATCAGGAGCCGTGGCCTCGCATGGAGGCGCGCGTCCATCTGTATAAACGGTTTGCACACTGATATGGTGTTCTTCGTTGTTTTTACCTTCTTGTCATTATGTATCAAGGTTTCTATTATTTTTGTACAATTACTTTTGGCTGGTCTGTAAACATTTTCTTAGTTGTAAAAAATAAAATGCTGTTTTTTATGTAGCTACTGTTCACTTTAAGGAAATAAATAGTTTTAAAATGAGAAAACTTGCTTTAATTGTCTGTGTTCGTACATGCCTTCATTTAATTCCTGAGATTGTTTTGGTTTGTGTCTAAAACATAAAACCAAAGCATGTTTACATAAATCTAGAATCTGAAATATAGTTAAATAACAGACATTTTCTACTATTTCTACACTTATGAAACAAAACTAAATCTACTTTTAACCCTTGTGCTATTGTAGGCACATTAACGTTGGGAGTTGGGTCATCTAGACCCACTAGACAGAGCTCTGCAACTTTTTCCTTCAATGATTTGTGATCTTCACTGGTGTCCATGGATTACATGAAATCTTTCCACCTTTATCCACCTTTGTCATGGTAGGGAGAACACGTCAATGTAAGGGTGGGGTCATCTAAGAAATACAACAAATGTCCGAAAGGGAGTGAGAAGAAGTAAAAGCCCCATGTCCTGGACCAAATTTATAACCACACCCAGTGTACCCACTATCTATTTTAGTCCTATTCTCTCTCTAATGAGTATATATTCAGTTTCACATACCCATATACAGACATATAACTACACACATGGATAAATGTACACATATAAGCATACACACATTGAAACAACCAAGACTCATTTCTCACGTATAAACACTCATTTGGTTTCATTTGAATCTTACTACTCAACATACCAAAATGCATCCCACATGATTCAAATTGACATTCATGAATATTGACAGATATATCATAACTCATTTATGTTTTGTACATGTACATTCTATCCATAATCACATTTCTTTATTTGTTCTAAATAGTCCTTTATGTTTGGACATTGTTTTAAGCGTAAACTGGTTCTGTTCCACATGTGGATACACAAAATTGTTCTTGTGCATGCATATTCTTGTGGATAATATATGAACGTTTTTCCCTAAATATCATTTAAGCTGTATAGTATTCTAGCAAATAAAAAAATGTGTTCTTTTGATTGTACAAAATAAGCTTCAATAATGAATCAAATCATTCTGTTTTCTTTGCAATTATGAATAAAAAGCTATTATTTATTTATAATTTTTATCGCCCTCCTGAAGCTTATTCAGAATTTTTAACTGATTTTTCTGACTTTCTATCAACTACTGTTTTATATTCTGATGAAATGATATACTCTGAGAACAGCTCCCATAGCTTCAGTCCCGACAAAATGACCAGTTTGTTAAGCTTGTTAGAGAAAACACAGTAGCTTCATGCTGAAACACGTTCTCTTAAACAAGTTAGAAAGAGAATGGCGCCGCTCCAGCTCAGAGCAGTCTCTGAAGACCCGGCAACATAACCTCTTACGGTAAATAAAAAAATCAAATAAATAAAAAAGCTCTGCGCAGAGCTATAACCCAGTACTATTAAACCTTAATAGCAGAGAATGTAAATAATCCAAGGTTTCTTTTAAGTACTATAGCCAGACTAACCAGCAGTGAGAGCTCAGTAGAACCACATATTCCTGTTTCTCTCAGCTCTGATGATGTTCTCACATTTTTTGACAGTAAAATCTCAGATATTAGACATAACTTGAATCAAGTTATTCCTATCAGCCCGGAGCAGGCTGAAGCAGTAGAAATGGACCAAACGGACCCAAAATATCAACGCACAGGTCCCAACACTGGTCACAAGATGGTATTGCCCAACAAAGAGGGTAAAAAAAAAATCCAAGTCGTATTGCAAAACCTTTGAATGCATTGTCAGTAATTCCTCACTACAGTCCATCTACCCTTTCAAAAATGTTTCAGTTGTTTTTGTTACTCAGGGTTCTGCAGTTCTGTGCTGAAGGTTGTTTTGTTCTGTACACAGAGCTAAAGTCATCTACTCTTTTAGTTAAAGTGAACAAAGACTTCCGTGATCCGCACCAGAGTTCAGATGAGCTTTCACACTTGCTAGATAAAATAAATCCTGATACACATCAAACCTGTTAGTATGAATGCACCCAAAAACCTTCATTTCAGGAGGTGGTAGACTCTGTAGCAGCCTTTCAAATGAGATTTGCCTCCATTTTGCCCCTTGTTAGAAAAAAAAAAAGACTCAAGTAAAAGAAGCACTTCTGTAAATGAGACTCAACCTGCTGATGGAGAAAGGCAGGAAGTTAAGACAGTCTGCACATTTTGCAGACCAAAGCTGCCTCCAAACCTCAGAGAACATGTTTCTAATGGTCATTGTGACCCGACCTCCCACTGCTGCTGTTACTCAAGAAGGATGGCCCCCCACTTTACTCAAAGGTGTTCCTCCACAGTCCACCTCAAGAACACCTGCAGGTTCTCTACCAACACAGCAGTTTGGCAAAAACAGTCTGGACTGCGGAACAGTGAAAAGAACTTTAGTCTGTTCTCTTTACCTCAAGAAAATAAAATAAAAATAACTGCAGCTGCACTTCATGATTTCAGGACAATGGCAATGGCCTCAGAAGGAAAACTGTAACTAAAGTGAAACCGACAGTTCATGTCTTTATGCAGCACAGGTGGAAACTGGTTGAAATTACAATATTTTAGTCTAGTTAGTGAGTGTGCCAAATATAACCACTTCCTGAGGAAAATTGTATCTATTTTTTTGCTTTTAACAAGAAAATGTGCAGGTGCCCTTGAGCTATCGCCTCAAAGATGGTTTCCATTTTTAGAAATAAAAATCAACCACTTAAAAAAAAAGGCCATAAAACCATTTATTTTGGGTCCAAATCTAAAAAAAAAAACAGTTAAAAAGCCACCTATAGATGAGAAAAGCGGGAGGGTTTTCCAGGATACGTCTGAAGTCCAAGTTCAGGATAATGCTTTACTCTCAGAAGTCACAGAGTTAAAGCGGGGACGCTTCAACTTTAAGTGCATCCTGTGTTTACGTGTCTTGTGTTTGTGGCTTCTGGTTAACCTTTGTGTAGTGTGAGTTTAAAAGGTTTTGGTGGCAGAGCTCTTATTTTGTGGAGTGTTCTGTAGATCTCCCAGCCATCCTGGCATTATCGTGATGTTCTGCCAGAATTTTTTCTGGGTTTTAAGGATGATAATTGACCTTTTGTTCTCATGGTGGGAAAGACAGAATCAACTTAGAGTGGTGATTTTTGCAAAACAAGTCTTCTCTCCATTCTTTTATCAACAGTTGGATCAAACTCACCGAACAAATGCGCGCAGTCTGTCGAAAACAAGCTCGGGCTCCAGCAGGTAGAGGAGATGCTAAAATGAGGCTTGTGTGTGTCCATTATCAGTACAACCCATCTCCCCTCGCCGCTGAGTGCTTCTCTGAGGTGTACAGTACATTCAGCCAAGTTGTAGAGAGAAAGGACTCCATTCTTCAGGCCCTCCTGACCCTCAGCAGAAGTACAGCACTACCTCAAGCTCTGGTTTCTGAGCTCCTTTTGTCTCGCACCACCAATTCAGGGTGCAAAATGGGTCTGGAGGCAACCCAACACTTCACTTCACCCTTTTCAGTGACAAGAATGAAAAACAAGAGGCGGTTTTATGAAGTTACTTCAGCCTCTTATGGTAAATTATGAAATATCTACAAAAAACTGCAACTTCTTTTTATTTATTTTCTAAGAAGAGCTTAGTGTTAACTGAGTGCTGTGTAACCTTTAAATGGGTATTTCCCACTTATACCTGAAACAGACAGACTGCACAGAAACTGTGACCCAGTAATGTGAGCAGAATGCCTCTCTGCTTCACAACCATCACAGCAGAATTCACCCGCTGCAGTCTATGTTTGTAACTGGAGCTGCTCAGTGAAGGAATGCTGCTGCAAGACACAGAATGGCCATTAGATATGTGTGGTACCAAAGCTGACCTTCACCATCAAAGGGATACAATACCTGCGGAAGGCTCCACGTCAGGCTCAAGTTGTAATTTGGTTAAGGTAATAACACAGACATGAAATAGAATCCTGCAATTTAAGTGTAGCTGTTTACCTCCAAAACTCTGGCCTGTAAACAGTCAGGAAACACGAACATATCAAGCATTTTCTGATCCTTCCGATCACAAAAGATAAAGTCTGTTTTAGATGCAATTACATTTTTTTTAAAATAAGACTTTTGTCTTAAGTCATTTCACAAATATTTAAAATTAACTCCTATATTGTGTTAGACAGCTGCACTCGTCTTTTGTGTTAGTGAGTCAAAATTGACCCATTTTTTAACACTGCCAGAAAATATATAAAAACATTACATAACAACCAATATTCTTTTTCATCTCACAACAAACTTAGTTTGTATTTATGTCCATGAAAACTCTATTGTTGTTATATATTTGGTTACACAAAGTTTTCTTGAAACTCACAAAAACTGTTTAAAT
This sequence comes from Oryzias sinensis, assembly GCA_037389245.1. NCBI lineage: Eukaryota > Metazoa > Chordata > Actinopteri > Beloniformes > Adrianichthyidae > Oryzias > Oryzias sinensis. The sequence goes on along the minus strand of CM074509.1, from coordinate 16,761,502 downwards.
CCACTAACTGTTTCCTTAAGTTATAAAATTAATAACTATACTATCAGTGTCCAATAAACTTATATTACAGTAGATCTATCAAAATAAAAAATCATTGATTTTTCTAAAAATGTAGGATAGATTAAGAAGTGTGACATGTGTGATGTCACGGGTCAAACCCAACCCGTATAGATTTTCTGTAGGAAAAAGACAAAAAAGATCAATTGATTTTTCTAATGAAACTACGGTAAATGTATTCCTCTTAGAATTACAAGTGCATATTGAAAATCAAAACATAAATTGAACCTTATAAAACAGCAACCGTGTACAGGGCAGGTGTGTGTGTGTGAACTATAAACTGAAATAACTAAATAAAAAATAGGGATTAAACAATGAATCAGTTGATTAATAAATTTCTATTCCTTCAACCCAACCAGATTGATCTGCCTGAGATAAGTTATTGATCAAATCAAATTGACCAATACCATTTCCATAAAAACTATCCTTTCAAAATGAACTAAATCGTTCTTTAATCAATATTGGAAAGTACCATTTGGATTGAGAAACAGTCGGTTCATTTTACTATAATGTAAAAATCCACCCAGAGCATCACAGCCATCAACACACAAAAACGGATCAGTCCATCCATTCCAGTCCAATGTGTGGAAACCCTTTGATTTTAGCAAAGATATGCGACACATTTATTACAGGACACAAAGAGTTGTTGGAGAAATGGAATTCAAGAGTCAAAATAGACTTGAATGCAGGGCATCGTCACAAGTCAACTAAATAAAATTATTTATGTAATTGGAAAACATTTGAATGGAAAATGCAAAATATGCAACTGGTATGAGACTGTAGAACATGTATTGAACTACAGGAAGCACACTGATCAAAGACAAAAATAAGATGGAAATAAGAAATAAGATGGGAGATAAATGGCATATTGAGGAGTAAGAGTAATTATAAAGTTATTGCTTCCCTTTGCTGGAGAACAGAAATGATTTGAAAAGTATTATAAGTAGAAATGACGATGGGATAAAAGGGGGAAGAAAAAGGTAAAAATGAAAGAAGAGATGGAATTACACAACAAATAAATACATAAGAATTCGACTCTTAATCCAAACTTCATACCAGTAGGTGTTCAATATGCACATAAGAGTTCTGTGCTAACTGCCATAAAACAAAAGAAGAACACAAGAACCAAGAAAATACGACTCAAACTAAATGTAAAGGCATTTGCTTCACAGCCATCCGTCGTGGAGTTCACACCAGCTGCACAACACCTGGTTCAAAGCTAAAACCTAGTAGGCATATACCAAAATGCCACCGTGGGGCCTAAATGCAAGTTTTTCACAAATTTGGCAGGTGCCTGTGCTGCAGCATTTGTAATCAGTATGCACACGCCGCGCGGTGGCCACAGAAGTCTAAAGAAAAAGTTACAATTAAACGACAACCGGACGCTTTTTTAAGATCGGTCAGTGGCGGCCCGGGCACATTTGGAGGTCACACTGTGGCAGTCCAGCGGCAGAAAGGCAGCAGCGTGGAAATTGGCTGTTAGGAGGGTCTCCAAGGTCCTCAAAATTGTCTGATGATCGGCCGATTTTAGACTGCCACCCCCGTGCTGCCATCTCACTGATTGTTAGCAATCATACGGTAGCAGCGTGGACACTAAACAAGGGCTGTTGACATGAGGTGTGGCCCCGACGACGACTGGACTGCTATGGACCTTCATTTTGGCACTGGGGCTTTGCCCTTGCAGGGTTTCTTGGGAGGCATGTCATTTAAAAATGATAATGTTTGCTACTTTTACATACCCCGGGCTACTGGGCAGCTGGTGGCTGGTGGCGCTTGATATGGTCGGGCCGCTGTCTGGAGAAAAGTACATATGGTCCAATCAGAGCCGCTGCCTGCCGGCAATCTGGCTGCCACTGCCCTGTGGGCCCTGTTTAGCAAGTGCACACACTGACTGAAGGAAGCCCCTAGTACCCCTGTGGAACTGAATGTTCAAGATCCAGCAGTTTTTATTACCTTTCTCACCTGCTTTGAATGTAATGCCAGTACTGCTTCAGTGTTGCTTTCAGCTTCGACGGATGTCAGGGCTCCTTTAACGTGTATGAACCTCAGTGGTTGACATCCATGGCACTCGTGCATTCTTGTCCATAAGGAGAGTCTGTGTGGAATCAGTCTGCCAGAGCTATTCCTGATATTTCACACCTCTGTGCCAGACGTGAGAAGCTGATCTGTTCTCCAAAACACAGAAAATGCTTCCTGAAGCATCTCCTGTAATACTACGGGAGTTCAAGCAGTTCACTGATTTAAAAAAAGTCATGCACATGTGAGTTGGGTTTTTCTCATCATATTAATAATTACCATTAAGTAATTCACACTTTTGAGCAGAAAAGCTTTATCTTAGTCTTATACGTGTAATTCACTCTATCCTGTTAATACCATTTAATCAATATTTCTTTATTCCCAAAGTATTTACATGTTATTTTTATTCCTATCATTTTTAAACCTTTTGGCCCTATTCCTAATTGTATCTGACATCTTTACTAACTTACTGATTTTTATTTATTTCATTTAATTGTTTTATTTTTATCATCCTGCTTTTACTTAACTTTAATCTTTATGAATTATTTTTCCTTTGACAGATGTAAGGCACTTTATATTCAAAATGTATAAAGGTAAAGTTCTTATTAAAGTAATAGATTGATTAGCAATTATTGCCATTGATAAGCAATACTAGCAATAATACAAATCAATAATATAAATCCAACATTTATACTCAAGAACAGGATTTGTTCTGTAACTTTTCTGTAACTTTTGGAAAAGGATCGACTACCTGTCATTTCATTTTCTTGGAAGTTTTGTTTCTGTTCTCTTTACATCTCACCAGCTTAGGGGGATGTTTGTGGCGGCCACCGGCAGTTGTCAGTGGACCTGTGATTGCCTTTGTGATGCTGATGTGAGGAGCTGCTGAAGCTGCTGTTCAGAGCAGCCTGTTACCCGACACCAGGACAAATTACAGGCTGACAGCAAGGTCGAGGATCCAGGGCGTGCTCCTGTCAGGAAATTAAAAGCCACGGCTTCTTCCTTTAGCTCTCATCTGCTGCCAGCTCCAGTCATGAAGAGCTCATCAGTGTCTGCTGTCATTCTTCTCTGCATGCAGATTGGAACTCCTCTATAAAGAGTGAGGAACGTAATTAAAGACTTTTACATGTGTGTCAACTAATAAACCTTCTAGTAGGTTTAGTGAAAGTAGACAAGTGTTCCATGACACCAGACAACAAAAAAACAAGTAGAAAAAAAGATATAAACCACAATTATTTTGGTAAAATAATAATTTAGATCAAAGTGAGCGTTGTGGTTTTTTTTTCAGATTAGTTTAGTAAAAACGGAAGTTCGTTACAACCCCACCCTGTTGATTCAAAGACACACTCCAGCAATTTCCAAAAATGCGTTTTTTGCATTTGTCTAAAAACATGATAGCAGTCTGGAATTTATATTTGACACGATGACAATAAAAAAGAAGTTCACCCACTTGAAGACTGTTGAAAGTAAGAGATTAACAAGAGTGATCCAGTGTAGACGAATCAACTGATTTAGTTAACCTTTATTTATCCAGGCAAGACAGCTTAAGAAAAATAATTGAGAGTAAAAATCATTTGCTCAAACTCATAAATGTCAAATCATGCAGTTCCCCCAACAACCAATGAAAACTGATAAAAAATCTCCTTTAATCTCACAACAAGTCAGATTTTCCTCAAAAATAAATAGTTTCTCAGCAATAATTTCAAAATTATTGATACCACTTTATAATATGGTCCTATTAATTAATACTACTTAATGTAAAATTCATTCATTATTTAACTATTAATTAATCAAATTTTTATGGAGTTATTTATGAAGGCATTTGTGTCTCATAATTCACAATAAAAATTGTTGACTCAAAAATAAAAAATAAAAATCCAAAAGAATCATTCTGTCACTTATTTAAATTGATAAAGAAAATTGTATTTGATTGTTCATTTTCTAAAACGTTCATTAGTAAATTGGTAGCATAATTTCATTAAAAATATCTTATTTGACAATTAAAATGAATTAACAGAAATGTTTCTTCATTTTCACAATGTAACTGCATCAACTAACTCAAAAAGTGAATTAAAATCCATCCTCCACAAAGCTTTTTCCTTTTCTACTCTAACATCGCTTATTTTGTGACAAAATTAACTCTTGTGTTATCTTAGATGACCCCACCCTTACAGTGACGTGTTCTCCCTACCATGACAAAGGTGGATAAAGGTGGAAAGATTTCATGTAATCCATGGACACCAGTGAAGATCACAAATCATGGAAGAAAAAAGGTTCAGAGCACTGTCTAGTAGTTCTAGATGACCCAACTCCCAATGTTAAAGTGTCTAGGATAGCACAAGGGTTAAAGCAATAATGCAAAGACGGGATTGCATTTTCGTTTTCACATCCACCTGCAAAAACTGTCACATAGTTCTATTCCAGTCAGCATATCCAGACGGGAGGTGGACCAGAACTTGCTGTTTAATATAATTACACATGAAAAAGAACTTTGATCCATGAAGAGTCCATGAAAGTCCATGCTTTAAATGACATTATAGTTTAGGCTACATTGCAGCAGCGAGCAGCACTGGCTGTGGCTCACAACTGATTTGACGCTAGCACATGCAGATTCAGTTACACAGCAAATAAAATGAACAGTGAAAGTGGAAGCACGTACTTTTCCAAATACATGCGGCCAGTGCTGAACTTTTTTCTTGACCGCACAGACCCAGAGGAAGGGTTAAGTTTAGGATTACAGGTTATGGTTAAGGTGCGTTCTCACCGAACGTACTTCACGAGGCAGAGGCGGCCAGTTCCAATGTTAAGTCAACATTACAGACACGATCTGAGGTCCTGTGGTGGGATTTGAGCGACGAGTGCGGCACAAAGGTCTGACAGCAGTGCGATTTCAGCGGCGTGGCGCAATTTGGTACCCGTCTGAACCGAAGGCGAAGGCAGGGACACCCTGGACCAGGGGTGTCAATTCAAACTCACAGTGGGCCAAAATCAAGCAGTGAAATAAAGTCACGGGCAACTGATATGTAATGTTTAACCTTTTCATATAGTTGCTTTTTATGTTATATTCTTTCGTTACAGCCACGTAAGCTCCACACACAAGACGAACATGTCTGTCTTTATATTTGTGAACAGATAATCTGCCTTCCACCTGTCTTCAAAGCTCCTGTTGTCCATCTTTCGTTTGGCCATTTTTGTGAAGGGTAAAATTAATTTGTCAGCTGTGACTGGAGCATGGCTGTCAATGACTGTCAAGAGAAAAAAGGAGCGCTTGCCGGTTCCGACTGCGCGCCAACATACCAGAAAAGCATTGTGGGATTTGTAGTATAGCGGTACAGTGTATACCGTGGGCCAGCTCTAATGCACATTTGATATGATCTCACGGGACAATTATAATAACACTGTGGGCCAAATTTGGCCTGAGTTTGACCCATGTGCCCTGGACAGTCTGTTGCAGGGCACATGGAGCTGGAGCGATCCCGATCACTATCCAGGCTCCTGGAAGGGGAGCTGGTGACCAGACAGAGACCCACTGTGGGATGAGGAGCCAGCCTGCTCTATGATATCTTTCTCATTTTCATCAAGGCAATAATAAAAAAAAGTCCTCTGAATTTATTCTTGGTTTTATTTTTACCCTCTCTGGTTACAGCAAGACTTGTGTCATTACTTTAAACAGAGCGTCTTTGCGACAGTTTTATTGACAGCGATTTAAAAGGGAAAGTACTCAGAAATGCAAAAACACAATTATTTTTTATGACATTTGTTCTCTTTCATAAGAAAAATGTCACACCTACATGTCAAAAACCCAAAAACCATGATATTCATCGGAGGGGGACTTTTTTCAAGCTCTTTAACCTCAATCTTTCCAGTTTTCCATTTTTTCTGAAAACGCCCTGTCCATTCTGCAATCTCACCTTACAATTAAAGCATAGAAGATGGAATAATTTTCACGGCAGAACAGTCTGTTTCTCAGCAGATTTCCTAAAGCTTGCGATTACCGAGCTAATTACCGACATTCCTCAGGAAACTTGCCGAGAACAGCTTAAGAGAACAGTGGCCTCCTTATGAACGGCCACAGCAGTCAGACACACCGATAAGTTCTGTTCCATAAGGAGTGAGAGAAGCATGCAAGGTTTATGAGATGAAGAATGTCCAAGACAAAAACCCATTTCAGGTGTTTCATAATAGGAGATTTTAAAAAATATGCAAAAGATCACCGCAGGATATGAAGACTTTTCTCCTCATTACACCATAGATGATCGATCTCTTAGCTGACATATCCTAAAAAGGTTGGAATCATGTTTTTCATTTTTGTGTCTTAAGATAGCAGGTTTTACTTTAGGGTTAATTTATACTTTTATTCATTTTATGCATGTAATTTGACTTTTTTGGTGGAGTAAACCAGTGAAAAACCTTATATCAAGTGTTTCTCCTGTGTTCTTCACTGAGAGCTTCAGCACAGCTTACTCTTTATGTACTGTAAAAGTCACTAATATTTTCCAGTAACAAAAAATAAAGAGCCTTTTTGGGTACGGCATTTATCCTGTTATTATTCCCCAGTGGATGAGTAATCATGTCAATTTAATAAGGATATTTTACCTTTCAAAAATCACATTCAAAAGATGTCTAAACATGTAGTTTGATGTTTCCCTCTGTTTTGATTTATGCTTCTTTTTAGCGGTTGAAGGAATTCATATAGAGCAAAACCCAGTTCTTTAACTTGATGAACTAAACAATATATTTGATATAAATTGTCATTTCACATATTTATGTACGTGTATAGGAAGAATCTTTATATATATGAATGCATATACACAATAAGATCGTATATTACAAAATCATAATTTGCTTAATTACATAGTTATTATAAAATGCAGATTTTAATGTGAATCAGACAACTATTATGAATTAAAGTTACACGTTTAGATGAATATTTAAGGTTACAACATGATAAAAAGTTACTCTGTCATTTTTGTCTTTTTTTTTACCAAAATTGGACAATTTTTGGTTTTTGTAAGAAAGGGTATTTCAAAGACGGGCAAAAGATTGAAAATATGAACTCGTTATTATGATTTGAGGTTCAGAAATGCAGTGAAGATATTTTGCTGAGAACTCTGCCAACAGCAGTCAAGCATGGGGGTGGAGAGATGATGATGTGGTCTGCTTTTGCATTCACCTCACAGTCGTTGATTTCTTCACTTTATTCAAAACACAAAACTGTAGCAGAAATCAATCGGTTTAAATCCTGCTAATTAAAAAACAACAACACATTTTTAGGCTTGAACTGAAATTTATGGAAGAATTTAAAGAACAAGACAACAAACTAGAGAAGCCGCTGCAGCCAACAAATGTTAGTTTTCTCCCATCTTCAGAATTGAGTGGACAGACACTGTGACCTCACTCTGTAGCGTCGAGACGACAGACTCTGAAAATGACAGGGGGACATGAAAGCAACAAAGTGTTGGTGCCTTTCATCTACTGTACACTCTGGTGTAAAACGAGCCCAGAAGAAAAGAAAAAACAAAACAAATCACCCTCCATAATTACACACAGGCTGTGGGGTTTAGCTTCAGTCTGCCCAGGCGTCAGAAGTGGGAGGTGAAACCTGTTTTAGAAATTGAAACAGCCCAACCCAGCTGGAAATATTACACAACCTTTAATTCAGACATCTGTTATTCAATAGATAATAAAACACTCACTTCTGATGGGTTTCTGTTGGGCTGTCATCAGTCATCAGCCACGACAAATTACTTTAACACATTTATCTCTATGCATTATTTTTACCTAAAGAAGAGGCAAATGTTTGCTAAAACGAAACTACTTCACTTAATGAAATCAAAAAGCAATACAAAACAGTCACTAGAAACTGTCTCCAATCTGTGCAACATCTGTAACCCACGAAGCAGTGACCCAATACCTTCTGCCTGCGTGATTATGTAGATGTACCGTCATTATTTATTTTTCATTTAACCTATACGTACTAAGTCCTTTTACTATCATGGTCAAATGTAAAGCTGAAGCGTGAAATTACCCCACTGCAGTAAAGGGTTCTCTTATTTTATAGCATTTAAAGAGCTAAGTGCATATTTTGAACGACACGATTCTCTGACTTAAAGTGGATCCAGGACATCTTTATCCAAAACTTCAACCTGTGTGGAAAAGAGAAATTTCTGCTACTGAAGTGAAGTTTTCCAGATTTTTGGATTTCTTCCAGATCATCAAGTGGAAATGAAATATATGTCCAAACAAACAAGTAAACTAGAATGAATGTCGAATCCATTCACATTTGAGTCAACTAAAGTTCAGCCCACTGTTGGTTTTCAACAAACAGAATATACAATCTTTTTGTGTGCAAAAATGATTAGTAATCAGACTCATGTAATATCATGTGAAGCAAATAAAAGCAAAAGAATTAAAGAAAACACTGTTGCTAATCTGATTTTTGGAATTATTGCAGATGAACAAACTAGACTTTTAATCTTCTCAAGTTTTATTTTTATTTCTATTTGATTTCTTCAATTTATTTTATTTTTGTAACACTTTTGAAAATTCCTTTAAAATACAGTTTACCTGTTTTACTAAATAAAAATACTTCAACAATGCCATACTGTCAGAAGTCAGAGCTTTGTCTCCCCCTCTGGTCACTGGATGGAACTTCATCTCCCAGCAACCCCAGCTAGAGGTAAGATCGGGCCTAAAAAATCCAGCCCGACCCGACACAGGCCCGCGGGCATTAAAGCCGAACCCGGCCCGAACTCGACCAATTAACTTGATTTGCAGGCCGAGCTTGAAGCAAACCCGAAATTCCCATTTATCCCATAGTATTTTTGGCAGAAAAAAAACGCCAGATTTCCTAAGGTTAAAATAATCTAAATATTTTTATGATCATGACAAATGCATTTGCACAACGAAATAAGGCTGGAACACAGAATAAGTGGCCAGACAAAGAGAGTGAAAGAGAGATCTTGATGCGCACTCGCTTAATTACGCAGAGAAATACTGCAGCTGCGGCGTTGCATGTTTGCCTTTTCAGTTCCCCTGTCTTAAGTTTATCCTTGACTTCTTGCTGCTCCGTATCGGGGATAGCTAAACAAAATAGATGCGGACTTGCGGAGGGAAGATTACATTCACGACACGTGCGCAAACCGTGCCCTGGCTCTGCGACGGCGCTTCCTGTTTAGTAGTTATATAGCAATGACCTTACAGCGCCTTCTCTGTTTTAACCAAATTCTTTATTTATAACAAGTATTCCTGAGTTTAGCATCCACACATCGTTTTAGTAAACATTTTTATGAACAAATTGTAACGACCCAGAGTTTGGACAGAGCTGCGGGTGGCCGGCGCCCCCCTCTTTCTGCCAGTTGCTGGACCACAGTGAGTGTCAATCAACGGTGGGCTGTGTGTGTCTACCTGTGTGTGTCTACACACACAGGTAGACACACACAGTCTACCTGTGTGTGTATGCGTTCGGTGAACGTTCTCCCTCTGAGTAAGAAGCTGGCTGTGCCTTTCGGTTCGTGCGGTAACCGTTCTGACATACAGGATTAATAAAGAGCTGTTTGACAACTGCCCACTTAAGGAGCTTCTTTGCAGCCATTTCAATATATTTATTTAAATTGTCAGCGAAAGAGAAGCCCGGCCCGACCCGAACGTAATGATTGTTATTTTAGTCCTCGACCCTACCAGAATTTCGGGCTGGGTCGGGTTCTGACTCAGGCTTAAACTCTGCAATGAGCTTCACTCAGTGCGAAGTATTGTTTGTGCTACTCTGCTGTCATTGCTGAGCGTTATATCTGGATCTGATCTTCTGATTTCCTGACCCTGTTTTGCCTGCCACCTGCCACCTGCCCCGAATCTCATCTGGATCCTGACAATTCTCAATGTTTCTCTTGCTGCCATCCTCGTTGTTGACTCCTGCCTGCCTGACCCTGATTAAGATTTGAGGACTTCTAGCTGAGCTAATAAACCCGCTGCATTTGGAACCAGCCGTCTGCCGGTTTTGTGACAAGTTAATTACAAAACAATGTTAGAAGTTAATCAAAACAAATGTTAAAGATGAGTTAGAAATGAAAAACAAAACCATTGTTATTATTGCTAATAATATTTAAGCTGTAAATAAAGATTACACTTTATAACACATAAATTCAAGAAGAGAGTAGGAAAATGTTAAAAAACAAATTGTATTAAACACATTTAAAGAAATGTAAACTTTCATACTACCTCCACCCAGTACTGTTAAACTTAGAAGAATGGTCGTCTCTGAAACAGTAAAGTGAATAAAGGAGTAGATGTTTCCTTCAGCTCTCTTTTTGCAGTACCACACACTTGATTGAAGTTATTTTTGTCCTAAAAGCGTCTGTAATTACATTCTTTTTCAGTGTTATGCTCTCTTAGCAACCCTGTATTTACAGCCTTATCAACATGGCGCTTAACGAATTAAAGAGTTGGAGGATGCCGACCACAAATAGCAGATAATTTTCCTCGTTTTATTCATCACTGAAGCATGCAGGGTGGTTACAGAACAATTCTTACTGATCAAGTTAACGTCCCATTGACTCAAGTGGAAGGGAGGCCTGGCGTGCCTTTTGCAAAAAGGCCCAAAGAAATCTAGAGAAAAGAAATGTCTGCGGCTCTAATAAAGCTTTGCAAATAATCTAATCTGTTCAGAAATCTTGATTTGGGATTATCAGAGTGGAAAAGATCTGTTTAATCTTGAAGCTGGTTGCTGTGAGGATATGGTTTTGACACAGCAGTCTTTTATTAGGGGATTGGGGGATTTGGACTGAATTCCAGGAATAAACGGTCTATCTATTGGTTTTCTAAGTCTTTTCAGCAAAAATATTAGAAATAGCATGTTTAATAGCATTAAAAAATTATAATAAACTAAACTAATCTGACAAAAACAATGGACTATACAAACCAGGAGTAGGTAAACAGATTTATCATTTGACAGGAAAACATTTACTGAAGCTCTGAAGATGCTATTTTGAAAAGTGCAAGTAAGAGACACTGGTAATCCAAAGAAGAAACCCTATAAGATGCTGGTTACTTAACCATAACTTAACCATACTCACCATGCTAATAACAATGCTTTTAATTAGCTAGGTTAACATGGGGGGCAGTGATATCCTGTTATGTGTCAATTAGTGCGAATACCTTGAGATTTAATGTCAGACATGTATAAATCCTTAGTCACCTGAACTGGTGTTGTGGGTTTTTGGTTTGTGGTGGAGGGTCGTAGAGAACAGCAACCCTATCTTGATTTCATTAGACAGCAGGGTCTGGTACCCACATTTGTTTTGTCATTCCACACATTGTTCAAAAAGTGTAGATTTGGAACCAAAAACATGTCCCTTTTCACTGTTTCTTTATCGCTAAAGAGAAACTTTGAAGAATAGAGACTGTCAGTCGGTGCTGTTTGTGCACCCCCCCCCCCCCTGTGTCAAGCTCTTCACTTATGCAACACACAGCTAGCAGAAAGGGGGGGTCAAGGGCAGGGCTACTCAGCGCCAACAGCCACGCCCATGCTCATGTAGAGGAGATTTTGGACACAGAGGCTTCAGATAAACATGTAACATGGATTTAAAGACATTTAGGTTGTGGGATTTTGGTTAAAAACTTCATAATCAGAAATAAATCACCAATGGGAAAACTATTATTTAAAAAAAAATGGTCATGGGGACTTTGAATGTTTGTTATAACTTTTCCCTTGCAGGACTCTGGTAGAAAAAAGATGTGGATGAAAAATCTTTGCTCTACAAGCTCACTGAGTGGTTTACAACCTCGATATTTTGTGCGTGCCACCTGGGCATCGCTTACGAGTTTGACCATTTTTCACCCGCAGACAGCCCCATCCACCTGTATGAGTAGTTGGGACTAGGGCTTAATATAGTTTTACCCTGTTGCTACCCTGTTGTTGCTCTCACTGGTTTGTTTTGATGTCATTCAAAACCAGTTTTTCCTCAGTGTGGTTACCATCTTGACTAGATTCCACTAAGTGAACCTCTACCTCTTAGAAAAAGAGGCTGTGGAAGAGACGTTTACTCAATGGCCACTTCATTAGGCACACCTGTGCAACTGCTCGTTACCACAAATGTCTAATCAGCCAATCACACGGCAGCAACTCAATCCATTTAGGCATGCAGACATGGTCAAGATGATCTGAGGAGAGAATCAGAAGAGAGAAAAAGTGACTTTGAATGTAGCATGGTTGTTGGTGCCATGTGAGCTGTTCTGAGTATTTCAAAAACTGCTGATCTACTGGGAGTTTACAGAGAATGGTCCAAAAAAGAGAAAATATCCAGTGAGCGGCAGTTCTGTGGGCCTTTTTGATGTCAGAAGTCAGAGAACAATGGCCAGATTGGTCGCAGCTGATAAAAAGACAACAGGAATTCAAAGAAGCACTGGTTCCAACCGAGGTCTGCAAAAGAACATCTCTGAAGACACAACACGTCCAACCTTGATGCAGATGGACTACAGCAGCAGAAAACCACATCAGGTGCAGCTCCATTCAGCTAAGAACAGGAAAACTGAGGCTACAATTCACACAGACTCAACAAAAATGGACAATAGATGATGTCAAACATTGTCTGGTCTGACGAGTCTCCATTTCTGCTGCAACATTCAGATGGTAGGGTCAAAATTTGGTGTTGACAACACAACAGTGTGGATCCATCCTCCTTTGTATCAAAGCTTCAAGGTGGTGGTGGTGTCATGGTGTGGGCATATTTTGTTGGCCCCTAACCTGAGTATTGTTGCTGAACATGTCCATCCCTTTCTGACCACAGTGTAACATCTTCTGGTGGCTACTTCCAGCAGGATAAGGCACCATGTCATAAAGCTGGAATCATCTCAGACTGGTTTCTAGAACATGACAATGAGTTCACTGGACTCAAATCGCCTTCATAGTCACCAGATCTCAACCCATTAGAGAACCTTTGGGATGTGGTGGAACAGGAGATCAGCATCATGGATGTTCAGCCGACAAATCTGCAGCAACTGTGTGATGCTGTCATGTCAGTATGGACCAAACTCTCAGAGGAATGTTTCCAGAACTTTGTTGATTCTATGCCACCAAGGATTAAGGCGGTTCTGAAGGCAAAAGGAGGTCCAACCAGTCTTCTAGACCTGGACAGTGACATAACCGAGTAAGCCCTTGAAAACAAGATGATAAGACTTATTCATGTTTATGGTAACAATATGTATTTAAATAGCTCTGCATTCAGAAAAAGGAGTCTTTTTCCCACACTGTGATGACTGAATACTTTTTAATTGACTCAACAATAGTCTGTGTTTGGATCACTTCTGAAACGATAAAGGTAGAGTGAACAGGAGGCTGACGGGTGGGGCTGAGGGCGTGGAGCTTAGACAGAAGACACAAGTTTGAATTCGTCATGGGTCCAAAACCAGCCTGTATTAAACTGTGGGCTCATGTGGTTAAACTGTGGGGTGCAGAGACGGCTCACCCAGACATGCAGGGTGGCCCGAGTTGTATGTGCCTGCAGAGACGTTGAGGGAAATCTGTGTTTGGATGGGGTCCTGCTGCACTTTTTACATAGGACCCATGCAGCCCACTCCTCCACCTAAAAATACAATCCAGCTGGGTTCCTGGGGTTTGGCTCAGATTGATGTACAAATTGTTTATAAACATTTCTGCGCCCATGTTTTGCACCTGATCACATTGAGTTTGAGTTATTTTGATCAAAATCTGTCTATAAAGGCCAAAAACTAAAAATAATTTTCTGGATTGTTCTTGCCTATCCATATTCCAAACCCACTTTGGGATTTTGGGGGTATAGAGTTGCTGGAGCCTATCCCAGCTACTGTTAGGCGAAGGGGGGGCAAACACCCTGAGCAGGGCCGTTTATTGCTAAAATAGAACAGAACTAAAATAAAAATCTCTGGTTGGTAACAGCTGTATGTCCAGAATTTGGTTACTGAGCATGATCAGAGCATCATGTCACTGTGGTTTTACTCTGCTGTTTTAGGATCATCTAAGAGAAGAAATGGAACCGCGGTTTTAAAAACCTGTTACTGTGAGTTTTTGGAAAAATTAAAGTTACAAAATGAGAAAACATGCATTAGGGAAAAAAATCCAGATTAAAGTTGCAGATCTTTGCACAAAGTGAAGGAGGCATCAATGCACGTGCACAGGTTGAACAAGCAGGTCTGTGAATACCACCATCTGTTTCCCCCTCTGCCATCCACTGTGGCCTGACTCAAATGGACTTGTTGGACGCGCCTGAGGGAACCCCTCATCTTCAGCTACCGCGGGGTCTGGATGCAATTAAAGTCTAATATGAGAGAAAGAGAGGCAGGAATGTCAGACCAGCCCAGAATATCCAGACTGTGGCTGCAGCACCCAGATGTGATCCTGCACTGTCTGCCGGATGAACGCTGTCGCAACAAAGCTTTCACTCAGCAAGATGTGGCTTGAAGAGCACAGTTATAACCTTTACCTGTAACCGTAAAAACTCTGCAAATATAAATGTTAGTTTAGAAAAGATAAAACAGATTTGTAAGGCTGGTTTGAAGGTTGCTCATGCAGGGGTCTTTCTAAAAATGTCATGGCCCCGGGCATAACTGGGTCCCCAGGTCCTAAAGTCCAATATCTTTAAGTTAAAAGAAAGCTTTACTTTTGAACATTTAACATCCAACACACATTCTGTGCAAAATATTATCAGTTCACTTGTAAAGTTGGCTTCTGTCTATCCATCTGTTTTCTAAACCCACAAGATTTCCCGGTCAGGATCACAGGGACACTGGAATCCATCTTCTGAAGGGCGAAGGCCATAGTGTCCTAGGACAATAACAGCCCCGCAAACAGGAAAATAAAGATAGTGATACCATTTTTTATATATATGGAATCATAAAAAAGTGCAACAATTGGTCACAGTTGAGCGCTTGTCACATTCAGGTCTGGAGATCCAGTTGCAGTAGCACGAATAAAAAGGTTCAACAACGCCACAGCCTCAGGAAAGGATTAGAGAAAGGCAGGTGTATGTCCTACTCTAAACAAGCCAGAGGCTATGAGTTGCTTTAAAATATAATTTAATAGATTTTAGTTAACAACAAGGTTAAGAAAATCCTTAATAATCCTTAAAAACTACATGAAAACAAAACCAATCTGCACCATTGTTGTGAAGCACTGCACACGTGATGGGAAAACCACACTGGGACCCACCAGAAGACACAGCAGCCCACAACCTCGGACTCCCACCTCCTGAAACAAGAGCAATAAAATGAACACAATCAAACCCGCACAATTAACACTAAAGATAAAAAGTGATTAATGTTCAGGGGCCCGGGTAAGCCACCCGACCGCCGTCGATCAGCTGATGGGAGCCGTCACAGTCCAGTAAGACGCCACAGCAAAGAGAGGTCTCCTCCGTGCAGCTGAACGTATCTGCTCCAACCGGTCCCGCCGTGGCGGGGTGGGAACCCGTACAGGAATCACAATAAAAGACAGTAAAGGCAAAGCAGCAGCTTAAACCCCTATTAGCAGGGAGACAAGCAGGGCGTACAGTCAAAACACGTTTCTGCAGAAAGGAAATAAATAAGTTGCAGGAACATTGATTGTTAGGTGCAGGAGGAAGGCCAGCTTAACATACTGGTCCCTGAGAGGAGGGGGGAATCTAGGTGAAACAGTCCACGTCACGCTTGCAGGCGACTGTCGCCATGCTGCAGATGCGCCAAAACCTGGTCGATTGCTCGTGTACAGGAAACTGTGAACGAGTTTACTCTTAAGTTCCAACTCCCTGTTCAGATCGGAGCACGGATAGCCTGCCCTGCCTGCCCACCGGCCTGCCTGCCTGCCTGCCCCGCCTGGCAGCGTGCCAAGGATGTACCTGCACGCAGTACACATTCATTGCTGCTGTGACATCATCAAAGTGCAATTTTGTAGTTCCTAACAGGATTAACCCAAAACAAATATTATCTCTAATGTAAGGGATAAACCCAGACAGTGTTCATTATCATAAATTAATAGCTTAACTGGACGACTGATCGCATTGGACAGTAAACTGTAAAATAAGGTTCGTCAACAAATGTTAAATTTCAAAATCAGTATTTTTTGGATTGCTTAGAAAAGTGTTTCTACTGTCTGAGGCAAGTTGGACTGATTTTTTTTGTGTATCTGTTTTTTTCTTGTTGTTCTGAGATTTAAAAAAATCCCTTTTGGTGTTAAACTAAGAAAACTTCAGAAAGTCACTTTTTTAAAGTCGTCTTTTACTGTGTCACAATGTCAGGAATTGGAATGGAAATACTGCAAAACGAGCCTTTTCACCGCATTTATTAGGTTAGATTCAAAATATATTAATTAGATTAATTGATCACAGCTCATGATTAATTAAATCACACACAAAGAATAATCTCATGACAGCACTAGTACTTCTTTTGACTATGTGTTGGGTTTGTTTTGCTTAGAGGGTCAAATGTATTTCTTACCAACACGTCTCTTTTTTCATTTTTCTCTTTCTTATTTAAAAAAAAATAATATTAAAAGGTTTTTTTTGTTAAAGTATTTCGTGTTGGGAATTCGTTAATGACTCTAATCTCCACAAAATCTCCTCTCATCCTGCATCCTTAGTGAAGCTCTGACAGCCTTGTGTGCTCAACTTCATCTTTGAATAATGCTTTTTGTGCGGGCATGACATTTAAACCAAGCTGCAAACCTTAACAAAGTGCCTGTAAAGTAATTGCTTTAGCATGAACCTGCAAAAATACACTTTGGTCTGAATTCTTACTTTCTTCTCCTCGGATGAATGTCTGTTTGTCCTGGGCCATATCAGATCAGAGGATCAGATCAACAGCTTGTTTCTGTTGCTTCACTATCCAGACTCAGAGCTCAGTAAGGTGATTTTTGCTTTGCAAGGAAGTCCTTAAATGCCTGTTTTCCCTGCCAGAGGTCCTGTGGAGATCCGGACGTCCTGCAGAGATTAACTATGGGATAAAAACGATTAGCTCCTTTGGAAACACAAGAAAATCTGATTATTCCCTGCAGCAGAAAACACATTCATTATTCAAGATCCACAACCGTTTAGTGGATTGTAAACAGAACCATTCACACTGAAGGGAGATGGCTAGGGAGGAAAAGAATTCCATAATGTGCTTCTCTTTTTTCTGTTTCACCTGCTTCTCTTTACTGAGTTCCATTAAAAGGTCCAGCATTCAAACTTTTACCTCTATAAAGAAATTTTCACGAGTTACACAGTTTTCTTACTTTCATACACTGTTGTGTATTTGTTATAGATCTTTTCCTGTTTTGTTTTATTTGTCTTGTTCAGCAGCCGAGCAAACAAATCAGTCTCGAAGTCCTCCTCTGTTGGACAGATTTTACTGTTACGATAGGGGACTATGAATCATTTTTATATAAACCCCTTTTGTATTTGAGGAACATTTTTATTTACAATAATTATGTTAGTATGCATTTCTTGTTGGACTGGATGGAGAAAAGAAGAGAAAAGGGGAGGAAAAAAGAAAGTTGGAGGATGATTAAAGAAGTAGGAGGGGTAGAAACATAAAACAACAAGTTGCTGGAGGTTATTCCATAATTACTGTCAGGTGTAAAAGGGGGGGCTGTCTACACACACTCAAATATTCCTAACATACCTGTTGACTCACAAATTGTACATGAATCTTCACACACAAGTCAAGATGTACACAACACAACTATAGCTCACGGGCACATACATATCAACACAAACACTTGACAAGCAGATCATTCATCGCACTTCCTATTAGTGCAAAAGTAAGTACAATTTATTTATATAGCACCTTTTGAAATTCCTGCTACTGAACAGTGAAGTTTTCCAGATTCCTTGGATTTCTTCCAGATCATCAAGTGTAAATCAAGTGTAGCTGATTGACGCAAACTTCTCCAGGTTAATTTCTGTTTTCCTTTGATTCATAACTGTTTATTTAGCAGAAACAGAGGTTTCTTTTTATATTCTTTGCAAATACATATTTTTTTGCAGTATTAAATCTGCTTTTTTTTGGGTAAAATAATGTAATTTTTTTAGAACTTTTTAGAACATGTATTGATCTTTTTATTAATTCAATTCAATTCAATTCAATTCAATTTTATTTGTATAGCCCAAAATCACAACAACAGTCGTCTCGATGGGCTTCGAAGTAAAACATGAACTCAAAAGGATCATGAATACAAAGAGTTCAATAGAAAAATACAAAAATGAACTAACAAACTGACTAAGCTATACTGGCATCCCTGCCCTTAGACCCCCCTTCGCGGTAAGGAAAAACTCCCAAAAAAAACCGGATTCCGGAAAAAACGAAGAAACCTCAGGGGTGCCCACATGAAGGAGGGATCCTCCCCCAGGACGGACAGGCGATGTACCAGAACTCTTAGAGAAGAATTAACTTATCTAAATCTACAACTACATATATAAAGTCCAGCAGACGAGCTTCATCCAGTCGTGGTTGTGGGGACAGTCAAAGGCGCGAGTCAAGCTGGAGACAGGAACCACAGCCAGGAGCAGGAGCAGAGACGAGGTACTCGGTCAGGTACAGAGCAGGGACGAGCCAGAGACAGGAACCACAGCCAGGTGTAGGAGTGGAGCAAAGGCGAGGTAGACGGTCAGGAACTGGAGCACGGATGAGCCAATTGGAGTCTGGAAGCACTCCCACTCCCCAAGAGGGGAGAGGAAAAGAGGGACAATACATGAATCGCACTGTTCCAAACAGAGGCATGGAGAACTAAATGATAAATGATGATCAGGAATGGAGGAGAGGAAGGGTAGAAGTAGAAAAGAAAAGAAGACAGAACCCCAGTGCACCATAGTTACCCCAGCTTCAACTTCTAGCAGCCTTTTAAAAGAAATAGTTAAGTTTAATTTAAACACATTAACATTAAGTTAAATAATCTCTGAATACTAACTAGTCTGACAATAAGCCTGTCCAAAGAGGAATGTTTTCAGTCTAACTTTAAATGTAGAAACTGAGTCGGCCTCTCTTACATGAGCTGGGAGTTTATTCCATAAGACAGGGGCTTGGTGGCTAAACGCTCTACCTCCAACCGTACTTTTACTAATTCTAGGAACCACAAGGAGTCCTGCATTTTGCGAGCGAAGTGTTCTCATTGGATGGTAAGGGACTATGAGGTCCTTAATATAGGACGGGGCCATTCCATGTAAGGCCTTATAGGTTAACAGGAGGATCTTGAACTTGATTCTGGAATCAACTGGGAGTCAATGGAGCGAAACTAACACAGGAGTGATGTGATCTCTTCTGCTAGTTCCAGCTAACAATCTAGCTGCTGCGTTCTGAACAAGCTGGAGACTTCTTAAGGAACTCCTAGGACACGCTGCTAACAAGGAGTTACAGTAATCCAGCCTCGACGTAACAAATGCATGAATGAGTTTTTCAGCATCACTCTTAGAAAGTATATTTCTGATCTTAGCAATATTCCGCAGATGGAAAAAGGCAGTTCTACACGCCTGAGATATGTGAGCCTTAAATGATAAATCCTGGTCAAAAAAAAACCCCAAGGTTTCTAACTGTGGAATTGGGGGCTATACTTATGCCATCCAGGGAGACTATCTGAGCAGACAGAGCATCTCTGAGGTTTTTAGGTCCAAGTATAATGACCTCAGTTTTTTCTGGGTTCAAGAGGAGGTAATTAATTGTCATCCAGGTCTTGATGTCACTGATGCAAGCGTTCAGTTTCTCTATCTGGTCATTCTGGTCAGGCTTCATGGATAAATACAACTGCGTATCGTCGGCATAACAATGAAAATTAATGCTGTGTTTCCTGATTATGTTTCCTAGGGGTAGCATATAAAGCGTAAACAGGATCGGTCCCAAGACTGAGCCCTGTGGGACTCCATAGTTGACTCGAGTGCACTGAGAGGAATGTCCATTTACATTAACGAACTGATACCTATCGGACAGATAGGATTTAAACCACTGGAGAGCAGATCCTCTGATCCCTATGTCCTGCTCTAGTCTATGGAGTAAAATACTGTGGTCGATAGTGTCAAAGGCTGCACTGAGGTCCAACAGGACAAGAATAGAAAGTAGACCCTTTTCTGAGGCCAATAACAAGTCATTAGAGACTCTAACTAGTGCAGTTTCCGTACTGTGGTGGGGTCTAAACCCCGACTGAAAGTCTTCAAAGAGGCAGTTGTCCTGTAGGTGGCAGTAAAGCTGCTTAACTACAACTCTTTCTAGGATTTTAGAAATAAAGGGCAGGTTTGATATCGGTCTATAGTTGGCCAACACGCTAGGCAAATGAAGCCTTTTATGAAGCACTTTTTGATAATTTAATTTGACAATAATATTAGTAGTTTTTTTCTTTGTCAACAAAAACTGCTTTTCATTTTTTTAAGTTTTAACAGGTCATATTTAAGCTTGCCATTTTAAAAGCCAATGAATATTTTCTTTATTTGACCTTTTTTTCTAAGCTAAATATTTTTTTCCAATCACTTCAAATAATTTTCAGTCCGTTTTGTCAACTCTTTTATTTTTTCCAGATTATCACTTTCATTTATTCTTTTATTTGTCATACTGACATTTAATGGAAGCTAGTTTTCTCTATTATTTTTTATATAGGTTTATACAAGCTACTTTAAATTCTTTTATTGTATTTTTAACTTTTGATTTTTTTTTTTTTAGGTTCTTTAAGTTAGGGGTTATGAAGTGAGTATTTTTGAGGAAACCTTGCTAGAATCCTTACATATATATTTTTTTTGGTTTTATTTTTATTACAAACTTTTTGTACATTTTTAGACAATCGAGTTTACGTTTATTGAAATATTCTGCCCAAGTGTACTGATGAAGATAAAAACTAGATTCCTGGATTGTCTCAAGACTCCTTTGTGTTTGGTGTCTGAGAGTAAAAACCGTAAAGAGCTTTTGTTGCATCTAAAGCAGACTCAATACCAAGAATCCCATACAACACACAGATGTCAGCAGACAGAGAAATCAGGCCACTTATTGTCTTTTTTCTCCCAGCAACATTCCTGGTGTTCACTCTTGGCAACCGGGATTTAAGGAATCACAGAGCCCTGCTTAGACAGCCATGTCACTGAGATTAGTACGTATCAGGGTGGGGCCAGGCCCCCTGTGGACTGTGTTTGGGTGAAGTGGGGGGATAAATATCGCATCACAATGTCATCCAACCACAGACTCAAATGTGGTCTTTCTGCTGAATATCACAACAAGGTAACCAGTTTGATTAATGAGCCCTTTTATCGGGTTTGAGGCGACGTGACAGCTGAAAGACATTCACGTGGCTTAAACTGAATTCGTTACTTGGACCGACAATTCGTCCTTTCAGCCTTTAGATTCAAGTTCATGACTGACTGACAGCTTTTCATAGGGGTTCACACAGTTTGCCAATTCCCCAGAACACAAATCCAGATGATCCACATGTCATTCTCTTCTGACTTCATTTGCTCGCCAGCAAGCAGCAGATAGTGCTAAACGAGAAATGTAGGTTTTTATCAAAGGGCAGCAATAGGTTCTACAGAACTGTGTGATGTATTTCTAGTAAAAAACTAAGACAGCTGAGTGGGTGGATCCTGAAAACAGTCTGGGTGTTCATTGATTTTCCCTTGTTTCGTTTTTTGGTATGTTAGTTTGTTGTTGTGTGCTTACACGATGACATCTAAAAGACAAAGTTTGCCTTCCAAAAACCAGAGGACAACACATGTACAGCATCAGCCAAATGTAAATCCTTATCGAGTTTCCATCGTCTCCCAAAAGATGGTAAGTTATGGAAGTATTGGGTCATTAATATTTGGCGACATTGCTCTCATTTTCATTTTATTCCTAATGGCCAGAGCTGTCAAATCTTTATGGACGCCTGTGTTGAAGAAAATAGGAGCTGTCCCTGTTCTTTTGTAATGGAACAACTATGGCTTCCTGCCGTACGTCCTGGTGTCTGGGAACAAACAGTGGAACCAAACACAGCCTGTAATGACTGGGAAGAGTTCACTCTAGATGTTGAATGTATGGATGTTGCCTGTTCTAAGCACAACTTCTGCACTGCTACTGAGCTGGCTGTCCTTGATTTAGCTTGAGTAAAAATGAAGAGCCGCGCTCTGAACTAGTATGGCTCTGAAGACAAATGGAGAAGACGGCATCAGCAACAAGATTCCTTTGGAGTGGTTTGCTTCCTCTGATAAGGACATCAGGTTATTTGCAGTGTTGTTTGTTTTTCTGTTTTTGTACAGAGACTTTGAGGTTTTCAAGACAGATCACTTTTGCTAAGTTGCTGTCGGTTTTTTGTGTCTTGACACATGTGTTTACATTACTGTGGCTGACGTGAACACTGCAATAATATGTCGTTATGCCCATCCAATGTCCATCTGGAGCCAGATATAATTTATTTTGACTTTAGGTAGCTCCAGAAGACATCTAGTAAACTCCGCCATTTTCATGTAACCCTTGTGCTATCCTATGGGGTCAAGATGACCATTGACGTGTTCTCCCTACTATGACAAAGGTGGAAAGATTTCATGTAATCCATGGACACCAGTGAAGATCACAAATCATTGAAGAAAAAAGGTTCAGAGCACTGTCTAGTGGGTCTAGATGACCCAACTCCCAACGTTAAAGTGCCTAGGATAGCACAAGGGGTAAACAACACCACTCCACCATCAACTCTCCAAACCAGAAATGACATTGAACAGATCAGGAATGGGTATATATTCCACTGAATGAAATGATGTGAAAATAGAAGGGTGACACTTTTTAAGGTTGTTTTGGAGTCTATTCTCAATTCTCAATCTGAACCGTGCATTTAAGTCCAAACTCTTTTCTTTTTGGGGTACCCTGCCTTCACCCAACAGCAGACGGGACAGGCTCTGGTGGCCTTGTGACCCCGAAAGGGATATAGGGTTACAAAAATGGATGGAAGGATGGATGGATGTTCGCTGGTTTCTGTTCTCAGGCTTGATTTAAGTTAACCATGAGGTTGGTTTCCAGACATGGAGTCTGGCCCTGTATGGATTCTAGTGTGGTTCCTTAATGTCCCAAAACATGACCTAAATTAAATGACGAGTCTTATGTCAGTGTTTTTAGCAGGGAACAAATCCAAAAATAAACCAAACATCGTTTAACAAGAGATGCTAGTTAGAGATTCTTGTTAGACATCACCCTTTAGTCTTCCATCCATCTGCTTTCTAATCCACTTAATCCCTTTCAGAGTAACAGGGTTGCTGGAGCCTATCCCAGCCACTCTCAGGTGAAGGTAAGGTAAACCCTGGACAGTTCATCAGTCCATCACAGGGTAACACAGAGAAACACAACCACACAATCACTTTCACACCTAATGCCTTAGTCACAACTGCCTTCAGGAGTGGACATAAAAACAAATACTTCATGATACACTTACCACAGGCAAGACATCCTATGTTCTACTGTCATGATGCCCCTTTAGGTGGCCATACGAGCCTCAAGAATCCTGCAAATGTCGCCTTCCCTCACCTTTTAGGATACAACCATTCCTCTCTATTACCCTCCATGGACCCAAATAACCCAAAAACTCACAGCACCTGTGCGGGTCAACGTCCAGTATGGATGAATGTGACCAAGGCCTAAGGAGGCCTCTTAAGAGCAACCAATTAACCTATTTTGGACTGTGAGAGGAAGCTGGAGAAAACCCATGTATGCACGAGGAGAACGTGCAAACGTTACACAGAAAAGTCCCAGCCAGGATTCCAACCCCACCTTTTATTCATTTTTCTATTCATTAATGGATGGTGTTCATATGTTTTGTTGACAGATGACACTCAAGTCATCAAATCTCCAATGGCATACGGTAAATCACTGGTGTTTGTTCCACCCAGTGTCATGGGGCAAGATGGAGAAACCGCTGTGTTGACTGGGATCTAAAAGATTACAGTTGAATGGTATACTTTAACGTTGCATAAATACAAATTTTTTTGTTTGATTATAAACAGCATAGTTTGACCTTACTCAGATGAGGTAAAGCCCATCATCAGTGCCTAATGTGGGCTGGGTTGGGCCAAATACCCCAGTAAACCTAAATCTGTTGGATGAAACTGTTTTTGATGTTTGTTTAACTCCTATTTATTTACAGTTGTTCATTTTTCGTGTGATTATTGCCTCAAGTAAACGTAGAAATGAAGAAAATATCTTGTTCGTTTGTTTTTCTGTGCTGAAAATGAAGCTTAATCAACTCGCCGACGCAACATTCTGCTGAGGTTTGCAATGCCATTTTTATCTGGCCGGTTGCTATAATTGCCCACTTCCAGAATACAGCATTTTGATCCTGTGATTACAGATGCTGAGAAGGCTCTAAAAGGAGCAGAGGTTAGCCAAGTCTGACTCTAGCTAGCCAGCAGAGGCTGTTTCATGTTTTTCTGCTAGCAGCTATTCCTGTCGCTTCCCTGTGGGCTCCGGATAAACACCTCCACTCTGCAGTCCTAACGGCAGAGCTGACAGACCACGATTACAGCCTTGGGAGGGTTGTATAAATATCTCCTCTGGGAGCGAGCCGGCTCCTGACAGTTTCTGCAGAGCGAGCTTCCAGCAGCTTTTCTCTGTCAAGCTTGTTGACCTGGAAGAGTTTCTGCACATGCTCAAAGTTTTCTTTTCCTAAAAGCCGGTCCGCTCAGACAGACCGGCTCCCTGGCACTGCCACCGTCCCACACAAGCAAGGAAAGAATGGTTCATGCCCTCTTCTGCTTTTGTTTGTGGTACAATTCTACTTTCCATGCACAATAACAGTTGAATTTTTACGAGGTGTGATCTGTACTGAAGTGGGGACGTGAATCATGACATTAAAGGGAGATTTTAAGAAAATGATAAAACTTTTTAGGAACTTGGGAGCATATATTGTGGTTTTTATGAGGGTAGCAGTTTAAAAAGTCCAACATTGCACAACACTTTTACTTTATTTAGAGAGATCAAGAACAACAAGCTCCACTCTGTGTATTTGGAAACTTTCAGTGGCTTTCAGAAAAGATGTGTTCTACATTTCGATAAATGGTAAAGCCATTTAACTACAATCAAATGTGATTATTAAATGTTTAACTCTCACCATTGTCAATGGCCAGTCTTTAGCAGAACTCAAGCAAGTAAATGGTAAATGGCATATACTTATATAGCGCTTTTCTACCTTCTTACGAAGGCCCAAAGCGCTTTGCACACACACATGCACACACACATTCACACACTGATAGCGGCTCCGCTGCCAAACGCTGGCGCCAACCTCCCACCAGAGGCAAGGTGGGGTTCAGTGTCTTGCCCAAGGACACTTCGGCACATGGGCATGCAAGGCGGGAATCGAACCTGCAATGTTACGATCATGAGTCGACTGCTGTACCGCTGCACCACGGCCGCCCACAAGCTTAGACATTTTGTTCAACAGCTTGGAACAGACATTTTTAGCTGAAACGGCAGATACATTCTTTTATTTTTTTATTTGTACATTCATAAAAAATATTTACCGGTAAAGGTTTTTTATATGTGCAATAAAATATTTTACACATTTTATTACTTATTCAAAACAAAATGGCATTTTAGTTTTTAAAGGTTGTATACATTTTACAATACCACATAAACTAATATAAATTGCAGTGGCAGAAAGTAGTGAGTATACCGAGGGTAAACTTCACACTGGGAGGACTAAACACAATCATAGTTATCCTAGGCCTATTTGTGGTCAGATTTCTCAGATTCAAAGATAAATCAAGAGGACAAAGGGTGAAGAAAGTCATAGAGGAACAAACAAGTACACACTGCAAATGAAGATTATAAGGGTACTGTTAGACAAAAACATAAGGAACTCAAATCCAAATGGAAAGCTGCAAGGTAGAGGGGCGGGATCGCATTTTTAAGACATGACAAACTGATAACGCATCCCAGGAGTAGTACCCCGAAACCCTCCAGAGATGTTTAGTAAGGGGTAACGTACAATACTACACTCAAAAGTACTGTAAGCACAGGTTAGACGACAAGGTACTTTGCTACCGTTACATGCAGGTATTTTTACTGTCTTTCCTTCCTCTGTATGTGTTTCCTGAGCTACCCCTGGTAGAAACCTGATAATCGGTCCAACCAGAGCCAGCCATTAGTCCTGTATGTTAGCTCTTGTGGATCACTGGGAGAGAGGGCGCTTTCTTGATCACAACCTTCACGTGAATGCTTATGTCCTCTTGATGCTGGAGAGTGTGGGAGGTTTGTGGACAGGTAAGACATGATACCCTGTACACCTCATCTAGCTTATATTCTGTTATGCACATAGGTAAGTTGGTTGGTGCCACCTCTTCTATGTTTTCATTCCCTTTTTGTAAATAAGGCAGGGAGACTTTTGTTTTTTTGTTTCTGTTTTAGGCTGATGATAGCAAGGCCGTGTTTGGTTCTATTGATTTCATTCTTTTGGCCCAACCTTGGTCCCTACCTTGGTCCCTATACCTCCCCTCCTTCCTCTATCCAATAAAAACTTTAAAAGTCAACCATTGTGTGTTTTATGTTACGGCACCATCCAGTCCTAGACCTACATGTTTGTGGACATAACAGCATCCAAATAAGGGATTAAAAATAGCCTATGGTAATACAAACAGTATTAGAAATTAGCTTGATGATATTTTAGATTTACTGTATAGATATAACTTTAAAAATTTAACCATGTCATAAACTCGTTTTTTGAAGATCAGGAATTGAAAATGCAGAGATATAATTTTTTTAGAAGGGAAAAAAACACATTTGGTGGAGGGGTTGCTTGCTATATTGAAGATAACAGCAGTTAAAGTGAGAAATGATCAGAAAAAGTATGAACTAGAAGTACTATGGCTGTTCTTACAGACCTCCTAGTGCAAATATTGGATACCTTGACACTTTTTGCGACATATTGGATCAAATACGTAAGTACTTATGGTCTTGAAACTTTGGGTAATCTGAATATTGCTGGCTAGCATAGAAAAGGTTAATTAAAAAAAGCTATTGGTTACCTCAACGATAGGTTGATCTACTCAAGTAAACAATTAGAACATATTTAAAGAAGAATGGACTAGTCTGTGCAACTTGTATTTATCACAATTTTACAAACAGACCAGAGCTATGCTCTGAGGAAGACATTTCCAGTGGGATGCAATGATCTTAATCTTATAACTGTAAGAAATGAGAAAGTTATCGGAACAGGATATAAAATGATTTAAAAAAGAACGTTTAAATTCTTTATTTTAAATGAGATTCATTGAAGATGGTAAAATAATGAATTGGGATAAGCTCGCCCCAGGAAGGACTTTTGTAGTCAGAAAAAGTACACTGTGGTTAAGAAAGGGATATATGAAACAAAGAGATCAATCAAAAAAGATTGAATAAGAACAGCAAGGAAAATTGGATTGGAAAGAATATCGTAAACTTGGGAATTTTGTTGTAATGTTTAATAGAAATAAAAAGATATAAACTATGAATATAAAATGGATGCTTATAAGAATTAGTTTGAAAAAGGAAAAAAGTGGGATGTTGTAAAAGAATTATCAGGAAAAATAATAGCTCCACCCCTTCCTCTAGAAAACATGCGGAAAAATTAATTACTCGTCCAAAAGAGATCAAAAGTGACTTTAACAAGCATTTCATTGATAAGCTACAGAAATTAAGGGAAATTCTGCCAAAGGTGGATTATTTAAAAAAAAGAAGATGTTGTAATTACAGATATGTATTCTTCATTCAAATTTAATAGGGTTGATGCAACACAGGTTGAAAGCAGTTAAATTGTGTCAAATAAAACCACTAGATGTCAACAGTCTTGAGTATAGGCTTCTTAAACTGGATGCAGAAATGGTTGCCCCTGCAGCTATATGTCACAAAATTAATCAAAGTCTGTCATGTTGTATATGTCCATTGAAATGGAAAAGGGTGACTATTATTTGCTTTATCAAATTACAATAAAGTGTAATATGTGGGGTACCACAAGGGACTTTTCTAGGACCACTTCTTTGTAGCATCTTTTCAAATGATGCTCCTTTGGCTTTACAGTACATCTAAAGTTGTTATGTCTGCTGATGATTTACCATTATATTCATATATCTGTTCCCTAAATCATCTTAATGTAATTATGGAAAGAATATTACAGTCTGTGATGCAGTGGGTTGAGCCAAACTAACTGGTGTTCAACATAGGTAAGACAAAGAGTATAGAAAACTGTTATGAGTACTAATCCAAAACTAATTTTAAGTGTAAATGGAACTAAAATTAAGCATCTTCGGGAAATTAAATGTTTAAACATAATAATTGATGACAATTTAACCTGGGAGATGCATATAAATAATTGAATAACCAAAATAGGAAGTGCAATCTTTACAATTAGCAGAAATGCCATCTTCTTAACACTGCAAGAGAAAAATGTATCAATCACTCTTCAAACTTTGATTTTGTCAAACATTGACTACTGCCCAGTAATATGGTCCAGTGCCACATCATCAAGGTTAGGGGAAAATACAAAAATTACAAACAGCACAAGCAGAACTTGAGTGTAGATACAGAAACCATATCAATATTATTCATAATGTGACTGTTTGAGGTTGTGGACAGGTGCTGTTTCTATAGATAACCAGTTCCAATAGGTGCCATTAATACAAGTAACAAGTAGAGGGCAGAGAAACCTCTTACAGAAGAAGTTACAGATCTGGGAGAGCCAGAAATCTTGCCTGTTTGTAGGTGACCAAATATTTATCTTCCACCATAATTTACAGAAGAATTCTTTACAAATCAGACAATGTGATTTTCTGGATTTTTCTTTCTCATTTTGTCATAGTTGAGGTATACATATCATGAAAATGACAGGCCTCTCTCATCTTTTCAAGTGGGAGAACTTGCACAATTGGTGGCTGACTAAATACCTTTTTGCCCCTTGCTTACATGAGCACAGGTATATTGAACTGCCGTAATTAAAACGTGATACAGAAAAAAAAGAATAGATGCGGTGGAGATGATGTGAACAGGTCAGTTTCTTACAAGGCGAACTAGGTGAAGGCCTAGGGCCCGAACGCTAAATCCACAGCCTTTTGTGAGGAGAATGAAAATGTCCCTTTTTACCTGTAGCTATTTCCTGAGTTTATTAAACCCCTTCTACGATTCAAAACAAATATTGTCTATAAAAAAAACTGCAAGAATAATGATGTTTTGGCATTATTAGGTCTTTGGACACACAGTTAGTAACATAGTAACATAGTAGCAATACAGGTATGTTGGGAATGATTGACAGCTACCATTCAGTCTGGTTAGTGAGGGGATTAAAAAAACTGGGTTTCTGGATTTCTCTTTCACTTGGGAGATGAAGGATCTGTGAAAAAAAATCCTTTTCTTGCGGTTGAAAATTTAGGCCTTTCTGATCTATGAACTGGATGTGACGACATTTGTTCGTCCATCTCCTGACTGAAAAGGAATGTGCATCTGCACTTAAGAACCAGTTTGGTGGATAACAGCCTAATTTCCAATGCTCATTGCTGAGTGTAAAACAGGGAAGCATCAGATCTGCTGAGTGTAAAACAGGGAAGCATTAGATCTTTGGTGCAAACCAGCCATGGACTCAAACCCACGGTCCCACAGTCTCAGGGCAGACACTGTACTACAGACATCTCCAGCCCTGTTCCTCGTGAGCTACTTCCCTGCTTGTTTGCTGATTGGCTGGATTGAGTGAGTCCAGTTTCTGATTGACTGAACACACCTGATCCAGGTGACCAGTACTTACTGAAGCAGGGTTAGCTGCAAAACAAGCAGGGCGGAAGCTGATGAGGGACAGGGCTGGAGACCACTGCTTTACTATGAGGCCACTGAGCATATTTACTTTAACATCATGTCCAAAGACAACAGTAATCTGACATCAAGGACAACTGACACAGAAATAGACCGCGTCTGTCAGGAGGGTCTGACCATGTTTGGAGATAAAACCCGTGTAAAAAATTATTTATGACAAAAAACAGGTATAAAAATTAGCTTTTATTTATCAATAGAAATAATTGTTTTCAAATTTAAATTTCAGTCAGATTAAATTGTTAAAATTCAGGTTTCCACATTGTTTTTTCTTTAGATCTTCCAAAAATGTCTACTATTTCTTATTTTACACCCATTAGGTCCAAGCAGCTGTCCTCAGACAGGATTTGAGTCCTGAGTTACGGTGCATGTTTGCCCCCTGCAGGAGGGGCAGAAGAAAAGAGAGTCAGGCTTATGTAAAGTAAAAAGTCATTTTAATCATTACTGTGATGTCAACATTAGTTTAAATACAAGTTGCTGTTAAAATATAAAACCCAGAAATCAAAGATTAAATTGTTTTTTTCATAAAATCCCCCTGAAGTAACAAGTAAACTAATCCTTAAGTAAGATTTACTCACTAAGAAGCTGCTGCAGGATGGAGTTACACTGCATAGCAGATACTGTGGGGCAAAAGACTCTTACAAGGAGGTTTTTGCCCAGAGTCTCACCATCTATGACCTCGTCAGTCCTTTCCTTAAGACAGACTGGTCATCATGTGTCCTTTGCAGGAAAATGGCCCACTGCATGAGGTCCTCCTAAGGACTCCGAGTCTTCATCTGGGAACCCCCTTAATTTGACCGAGCTGAATCTCTGTCCAGGTCAGAAGAGTCCAAATACCTCTATGATCACCTGATCCAGGCAATCAGGATAAAGCAGGACAATGGAAAGATGTTGATAGAATTATTTGAGCAAAAACGGCTGCAGGTAACCGAAGATGACCCATTTCTGCTCAACACACAGACCCTCAGTAATTTCTCACTTCTAAATGCCTGTTTGGACCCAATTTAATCCAAACAGAAAAGTTTCCAAAATCCAGAACACAAGAGGATGACTTGAAGTTTTTTGACAGCAAACAGTCTGATGGTGCGAACAGATCCTGCCAGGAAAGCTGAACCAGAGAATTCAGTCTGGATCAAGACCAGATGATGGCTCAGATCTCAGGTTAGAGGAGTCTAGATCAGATATCTGCTGTGGGGACGCAGACCTGATCCCATTAAATAATGAGGCTGGAGATGAGGGCTGCCCGGTGGTGTAGTGGTTAGCACTCTTGCTTCACAGCAAGATCCTGGTTCCAATCCTGGCTAAAATCTTTCTGTGTGGAGTTTGCATGTTTTTCTCTCCGGGCACTCTGGAGTCCAAAGACATGCTTCATAGGTTAATTAATGACTCTAAATCAGGTGTGTCCACACTTTTTTGGCATGTGAGCTACTTTTGAGACATCAATATCCTAAAGATCTACACATATACATGTATATAAAATTTATACGTCCGTATCACCCCCCTCCGCGGGTGGTTTCTCTTCCAAGTTCAGGTCCTCTACCAGAGGTCTGGGAGATTGAGGGTCCTGCAGTATCATAGCTGTTCCTAGCACTGCGCTTTTTTGGACTGAGAGGTCTGAGGTCTTTCCAGGTATCTGTTGTAGCCACTCCTCCAGCTTGGGGGTTACTGCCCTGAGTGCTCCAATTACCACAGGCACCACTGTCACCTTCACTTTCCATGCTTTCTCCAGTTCTTCTCTGAGTCCCTGGTATTTCTCCAGTTTCTCATGTTCCTTCTTCCTGATGTTCCCATCGCTTGGCACTGCCACATCCACCACAACGGCTTTCCTCTGTTCTTTATCCACCACTAAAATGTATGGTTGGTTCTCCATTACCATCCTATCAGTCTGGATCTGGAAGTCCCACAGGATCTTTGCCTTCTCATTCTCTACCACCTTCGGAGGTGTTTCCCATTTTGACCTTGGGGTTTCCAGTCCATATTCTGCACACATGTTCCTGTATATTATTCCAGCCACTTGGTTGTGGCGTTCCATGTATGCTTTACCTGCCAGCATCTAACACCCTGCAGTTATGTGCTGGATTGTTTCAGGCGCCTCTTTGCACAGCCTACACCTTGGGTCTTTTCTGGTGTGGTAGAACTGAGCCTCTATCGCTCTGGTGCTCAGGGCTTGTTCCTGAGCTGCCAGGATGAGCGCTTTAGTGCTGTTCTGTGGGATATATATATATATCTCAAGTTGCTTAAATCTCAACTTCATGCCATCCTTGAGGATCTTAGAGGAATGAAATGATTTATTAAAAACTGTTAAAGGAGATCTTGCCCGTGAACCGCCACCTTAACATGGTGGGGGAGTTTGAGAGCTCGAGTGATCCCAGGAGCTAAGCTGTCTGGGGCTTAAGCCCCTGGTAGGGTCTCCCATGGCAGACAGGTCCTGGATGACGAGCCAGACAAAGAGCGGTTCAGAACCCGCTAATGAAAGAAGACAACAAGGACCCGATTACGTCGCCCGGATTGGCATCACCGGGGCCCCACTCTGGAGCCAGTCCGGGGTAGGGGCTCGGTGACCGGGGCTCTTCCCACGGGCCCCGGTAGGGCACAGCCTGAAGGACCGACGTGGGACCACTCCCCCATGGGCCCACCAGCCGTAGGACACCTCAAAAGGGGCCGGTCCAATGTGGTGGGTGGCAATCGAGGGCGGGTTCCTCGGCGGCCTAAGCCCAGGTCATGGAACTTTGCTTTTGGGACATGGAATTCCACCTCTCTGGGAGGGAAGGAGCCTGAGATTGTGCGAGAGGTTGAGAGATACCGTCTAGAGATATAGTCGGGCTCACCTCCACACATAGCCTGGGCTCTGAAACTCAGTCCTTAGTGAGGGGTTGGACTCTCTACCATTCTAGAGTTGCTCAAGGTGAGAGGCGGCGGGCTGATGTGAGCCCCCATCTCAGCCGCCAAGTGTTGGAGTTTACCCCGGTCCCCCACCGCCTTCGTGTGGGGGATAGGTCTCTAACTGTGGTTTCGGCTTACGGGCCGAACAGCAGTTTGGAGCACCAGACCTTCTTGGTGTCTCTCGAGGGGGTACTGGAAAGTGCCCCAACGGGGGACTCCATTGTCCTCCTGGGGGACTTCAAGCCCACGTGGGCAATGACAGTGGCACCAAAAAGGGCATGATTGGTAGGAATGCCCCCCCTGATCTGAACCCGAGTGGTGTTGAGTACTTCAAGTCTCTGGATGCTGTGGGAGTGTCTTGGCTGACATGTCTATGCAGGATCGCGGGGCAGTCGGGAACTGTACCGCTGGACTGGCAGACAGGGGTGGTGGTTCCCCTCTGTAACCCTTGTGCTATCCTAGGCACTTTAACATTGGGAGTTGGGTCATCTAGACCCACTAGACAGTGCTCTGAACCTTTTTTCTTCAATGATTTGTGATCTTCACTGGGGTCCATGGATTACATGAAATCTTTCCACCTTTATCCACCTTTGTCATGGTAGGAATAACACGACAATGTAAGGGTGGGGTCATCTAAGATAGCACGAGGGTTAAGAAGGGGAACCGGAGGGCGTGTTCCAACTATCAAGTAATTACACTCTTCAGCCTCCCTGGGAAAGTCTATTTCAGGGCACTGGAGAGGATTGTCCATCCGATAGTTGAACCTCGGATTTTGGAACAACAGCGCGGTTTCCGTCCTGGTCGTGAAGCAGTGGACCAGCTCTACACCGTATCTAGGGTGCTGAAGGGATTGTGGGAGTTCGCTTATCTATATGTGTTTTGTGGATGTGGAGAAGGCGTTCGACCGCCGTAGAACCGCTTCTCCTCCACATCCACAGCCAGTTGAGGTGGCTCGGGCATCTAGTCCGGATGCCTCCTGTCCGGATGCATGTCCCACTGGTCAGAGGTCCCGGGGAAGACCTGAAGCTGAAGAGACTACGTCAGCTGAAGAGACTACGTCTCTCGGCTGGCCTGGAAACGCCTCGGGGTCCCGCCAGAGGAGCTGGAGGAAGCGACTGGGGCGAGGGAAGTCTGGGCATCTTTGCTTAGACTGCTGCCCCCGTGACCCGGTCCCGGATAAGCGGAGGAAGATGGATGGATGGATGGATGGATGGATGGATGGATGGATGGATGGATGGATGGATGGATGGATGGATGGATGATCCAACAGTAAACATCTTCTACCTGAAACACAGCCTGACAAGCTCATGGTCATCCATAAAACCTGATCCTGGAAAAGGTAGTGTAGATTTTACCATCTCTTTGTAGACTTTGTAATCATCTTCCACAGGAATGTCATCTGAGCACGAACCACAGATGTCTTCATGATTCACCGATGTTGCAGGGGAAGAATCCAGACTGAGTTAAATAACATTTCAGCATTTTTGGATTCTGCAAACTGTAAATCAGCTTCTATTTAATTCAAACTTCTCAGACAATTTTGCTTCACAAATTTACCTTTCTTCAAAAATCACACATTACTTAAAAAGCAGTAAAACTGTAGGAGGAAATAATTTAAAGAATGAATTAATCAAAACATTCAAAATACAACAGCTAATTATAAAAGAATTGTAAAAATAATTGTGATTATTCCAAAATGCCATCATAATTGAGATAGAACCATAAACAAAGGATTTAAACTATTTGAAATATATAAATCAAGAATCAATGCACAAAATAAAAAAAAATATACAAGAAAATTTAAGTTAAATGTTAGACTGAAAAAGTGAGCTTTTTTATTCAAAGATATCCTCTGTACAGAAGGTCCTTAGATCTTAAGGACAAAAAGTCAGATATTTTATATAAATTGAGCCAGATTTCTTTAAAAAGCTGGACAGAAAAATAAAAGTGGAGGACGGGGGAAAAAACAGAAGACAACTAGAGAATCATTAAAAATTTTATTTAAAAAAAAAGATTGTAGGGTTTGAGAGCCAAAATGCTGAACTCTGTTGATCTCCAGAAAAATAACCATTTTCTTCAAGTTCACCAGGAAACCAGACGGAGACGGAAGCTCAGTTTCTGAACCAACACTTGAGTGGTTTTCAGGAGCTGAGCTGCTGAGCAAACGGCGCCCCCATGAGGCAGTTCATGACACAAACATGCAGTAAAACATGCTTGAAGTACAAACTGTTAAATTCAACAGAAATTCAAAGATGCCCATGAGGGAACAGGAAACCCTCTGCGTCGATTTCACAAACCCAACTGATCCATGGAAACCAGAGGAGATGAATTCCCAAGTCTTCCCCTTCGGGGAAAAGTCTTTTATGAACATCCAGCTCAGACTCTGACTTCTGTTTCCAGACAAACTTCAGAGTTCAGAACGAACACTTTAAATAAAATAAAATGTTGTTTTCAAGAGTTAAAGAGATTTTTTTTCCAGACAAAAAACATTCTGTGATTTTTCACCACATTTCACAATTCATTTAGCTTTAAACGATTGTACAAAAACAAAAAACAGCTGAAATTATTATTTTTCTTCACCCCCCCCCCCAAAAAAAAATAAAAAAAACAAAAGTACTTGGCAAACCTCAATCAAAGGCCAGCTTCAATCCTTGTTCATAAACATCTATAAGTTTTTGGGAAACACAAAGCCATCTCCAAAAATCAGGAAATAAGAATAAACATCAATGACGAAGACATTTCTCCTGATTTGAATCCTTGGGTGTTGAGTCTTAGAGCGAACAACAGTCACCTGAAAACCCGCCGGCATCAAGATCCACACAAGACCAGAGGAGAATAGTCTCCACAGGAGACACACAATGTTTAAAAAGAGGCGCTCACACCCCCTGCAGGAGCTCCAAATATTGCACTTTGCTCCAAAACCCCCCAAACCCTCTGCCTCAGAAGCACTTCCTGAAGACGATCTGTGGTCCGTACTCCTCATATTCCTCCTGACTGATCCATGCGGAGCTGAAGGACGGCGAGTTGGCCAGCACCGCTCCTCCGCTCCACACCAGGAAGTCTCTGGCTTTGGGGCTAGTGACCCGAACGTTCACCGCCATGTCTGTGGGCACCAGGCCTCTGACCTCAGCCTGCAGCCGCTCAGGGAGGCCCGGTAGCAGAGTGTTCCCACCTTCACAGAAGAACCCAATGATAGAACCACATAAGTTATGCAAAAAGGAAAGGAACCCAGGGTTCTTACAGAATCTTCCAGTTACCTGACAGGACGATGTTTTCCAGGAAGCTCCGCCGCAAGTCGATGTCTGACCTCATGATTGACTTGAAGATGCTCTCGTGCATCCCATAATGATCCCGTCCAATCAGTTCAGGTTTGAAGAGGATCTCAGGGGCTCTGAATACCAAACAACGAGGGACATTGCATGAATTATGTATTATTCCTAACACAGGTCTCCATCTGCATACGTTACCTGAACCGCTCTGAGCCGACAGTGACCTCCCGCCCATCCGGCAGGGTGAACGTCATCTCCTTGCAGGTCTGGTCCCTCCAACTCAGCTCAGCTTCATAGTTGAGAGCCACACAGCAGCACTTCTCCTTCATCTCCCTGACGATGTCCTCCTCCGCTGAGGTGTGCATGCACACGCCCTTCTCCTGCAGGAGCTGCGAGTACAAACACAGGGAGGTCCACCTTTGCACTAAACCCCAGGAACCAGACTGGAACATAGACTGAACAATAATTCAAACATCTATTCACAACTCTGGAGAAGTTCAGATGCTGTGGTAGTTTCAACTGGATGAAACCAGTCAGATTTAATTATCTATAAAGAAGCCATGATCTGGCTCTTTGTTGTCTTTCTGCTGCTCCCTTTAGGGGGACAGACAAAGAATTATCCACCTCTATCCAAGCTTCTCCTCTTCATCCTCCTAGCTCAAACCAGCCACCCTCATTGCCCCTTTGTCTACATCCATGAACCTCTTTGGTCTTTTTCTTTCCTGCTAGCTCCAACCTCAGCATCTTTTTACCAACAGCATCACTGTTCCTCCTCTAAAAGTGTCCAAATCATCTCCATCTGCTTCCCTGCATTTATTTGCAGAACATCTACCATCATCTGTTCCTCTGATGGATTCAGTCCTGATCCATCCTGGTCTCTCCCAAAGAGAACCTCAACAATCATCATCTCTTCTACTTCCAGCTCTGCCTCCTGTCTCTGCATCAGAGTTCAACAACATGGCTGCTTTCCTTTCATTCTTGATGACACTTGATGACCTGCTTGCACACTCCTCAAAACTCTCTGTTCTTCTGGACCGCATTGACCCTTAAAGTCCTCCACCTTCTCCACCTCTGCTCGCTGTGACCTCACCGTTCCTCTTCAGTTCCTCTCATTCACACTCAGATTCTGTCTTCCTGCAGCTGATCTTCATTCCTCTCCAGACCAAACCTCCACCTCTGTAGATGTTCCTCCCCCAGATCTCTGCTCTCACTACATATCATTATGTCATCTGCAAACATGATGATCCATAGAAATTCCTGTGAAACATCTGTCAGTCTGTCCATCACCACCAGAGCAAAAAGGAGCTCAAAGCTGATCCTGGATGTAGACCCACCTCCACAACATCTCACCACTGTCTTCCAGCTCTCATCCATGTTCTGAAGAACTCGGACGTTCTTCTGTCACTCCAGACTTCCTCATCTCTCTGGATCCTGTCAGACTATCTAGATCTACAAAAACTCAAAGCAGCTCCTTCTGACCTTCTCTGTTCTTCTCCAGCAGCAGGACCATAAAGTCAGTTTAATCCCAGTAAATGCAATAAAACATGACTTCTGTGGGACCTCAGAGCAGTACCTGATGAAGATGGCAGCATGAAAGAGACTCTCCAAACAATCCTGCACAAAAATTAATTTTCTCCCAGAAATGTGCTTGGAACTCAGATATACTTTCTGTCAATTATGTCGACCTCTCAGACAACTCAAGAATGCCCTTTTTTATTTCGAGCTAGCAAGTCTACTGCCTACGGCACAGAGAAGCCTTCAGTGCCAGAAAATGCTAAAAGTAATAAAATGGCAGAGATAACAGATGAGCTAGCAGAGCTACAGCCCCTCTGTTCGGAATTTGGACGTAAGCTGGATGGCATCAACAGCAGCCTCTGGGAAGTTACAAACCCTTTAACAACATAGAAAAAGTAGCTGCGGTCAAACGTTTCAGAGCACACTAAACGTATCGAAGCAGTGGAAGCCCAAGTGGTGGGGATCAAGGAGGAATTTATGAAGGTGCAGTTCAGGACGACCTGAAGAATCGGAGCAGGAAAAATAACCTACATGTCTTTGGTCCTTAAGATGTCAAGAGAACGCGACCGCTGATCAATTTCATCTAGGAAATGTCAACAAAGTGGCTGGGGCCCAGCGCAAACCATGTTTTGGAGAGGGCGCTCCGAACCTTGGCAGTGTCTCAACCTAACCAACACCAGGCCATCCTAGTGCGGTTCTGGAAGTTTCAGGATAGAGACATTTCACCGCCTGTCATCACAGAAGAATATCCAGCACGACAGAGCCAAACTCGTCTTTGTGCGGGACCCCTCACAGCCAAACAGCTTTTCACTGAAATGGGAATATTCCAAGGATTTCATGTCAACTCCTGCCAGCTGAGTGGTCCTTAATGGGAAGATACTTCTGTTTTTGTTGTTTTTTCCAGTGTGAAGCCAAAGATGTTCACTGCAGTCTCTAACAAAAGGAATAAACAGTGCTGCATACAGGCATCCAACAACAAACGCATGATGGACCAGAAGCGAGTCATCTCAAAAGGTTCTTCTAATATTGTGCTCCTGTTATTTAAATGCAGCATAATGTGCACAGTTGTTAAGGTGTGGAATCTGACCCTCAGGTGGACTATTTGCTCCTCATGTAAATGTGGATCAGTGCTCCTCCATGTCCCAGAGGAAACCGTGGGACAATGTTTATGTTCAAGATCACAACACTTCTGTTGGGAGGTGCGGGAGGGATGGGGAAGCCTGGGGGTGTTGTTTGTTGTAACCATTATTATTTACTGTTCTTGTTGTTTTTTGGGTTGTTTACTTTTCATTTTTCAACTATACTGGCAATGCTTCCAAAAGTGTACTAAATCAAAAATATGTCCAAAATAAAACTAACTAGTTGGAATATCGGGATACTGGGGACGAAATCAGGTTCTTAATAGAATCAAACGAGTCAAATCCCAAAATCTGTTTCTGCAGGAGATACATTTAAGGACAGCGGAAACAGAGATTAAAAAAAGATGGCTTGTTGAGGTTCTATGTGCTCCCTATACTAAGTATGCTAGGTGGTTGTTATACATGACCTTATCAAATTGCAAATGCAATTCCTAATAGAAGTGATAGATACATTATGTTCAGGGTAACATATTGACACAATTAACATTTGGTTAGTATCTATGGCCCAAACCATGATCAACCCACCATTTTTCCAAATGTCTTTCTTTCTCTGCCTTGCAAGGTTTGCTTATGATTGGATGCTCAGACTAGGAAAATGCTATAGCAATCCTATGACGATTGCCAACTACAATTAATTTCTGTGTTTGGAACAGTCGTGGCACTTGCACCTGAATATTTTCTAATGTCTTGTGGACTCTCATCGAGAAATAAACAAATTGTTGTAGGATTGCATGGTCATAGGTGATCATGCAGCTATATTAAAAGAATTGTGTATAGATGAATTGATTTAAAACATACGGTAATTTCTGCACTTAAATCCTTTTATCTGCATTTTAGAAAGACTTAAAGATGAATTCTATCTATTTTTGAGCCACAGAGACATTTGTTGTTGTCTCCTCCGTCCAGACTCACCTTTTTCAGGTGCATGGTAACATCCAGACCAGCCAGCGGGAAGCGCTGCACTGCATGAGGCAGACAGTAGCCCTCGAACACGGGAACACAGTGGCTCACTCCATGTCCAGAGTCAAACACCACACCTGCAAACACAACATCCCACAGCTCTGAGGACGCTCTTCAGCAGAAAACTCAAACTCTCTCAAGTATTCCAGACCCACTCCGATTAAAAAAGGTGTTTTTGGCATCGTCAACATGTTCTTGGGACATTTTTTCTGATCATTGAGGACATGTTTATATATAAGGAAATTTACGATTCAAATTGCATTTTTGAGTGCTTCTTCCTTCAAATCATTGTGAATCAGGAGCAGACTAAAAAATGCTGTTTGAAAAAGCCTGTAGTTGTGATGTAGAAAATACACTGGGTGGGCCACAAGCTCCCTGCTCCTCTTCAATCTGATGCATCCACCGTCAGAAAAATAGATCCATGAACGTCTTTGTTTTCCTCGTCTGAGCTGGAATCTGGATCTAAACTGCACGGATGGATAGCGCAGATACTGCTCACCATTTCTGTTGCACCAATAAGGTTGGGGGTTGTGAGGGTCTGGACGCTAGAGGGAGGGATGATGGGAGGTGGATGCAGGCTTACTCTGCACCACCACTGGGAGCGCTTTGACAATAGATCAAAAGATGATCGGAGTGATTTATTTTTTTTTTAATAGAAAATCAGGTCAACACAGAAGGCGAGAGCACAGTACCAGTGGTTCTCCCTGCTGCATAGAGCCCCAGAACCGCCTGCAGGGCCACGTAAGTGAAGGGAACGCTGAAGACCTCGAACATGATCTGCACCATGCGCTGCCGGTTCTCCAGAGGGTTCATGGCCGCCTCCGTCAGCAGAACGGGGTGATTCTCAGGCTCCACCCGCAGCTCCAGGAAGGTGTGAGCCCAGATCTGAAAGAAGGCTGGAAAAGTTTCAGCTCCCGTTCCCATCATGCAACAGTTATCAGCTTGAACCACTTGAACTTTAAGGCTTAGATCTTTACCAAAAAAAAAAGTTTGTAAACAGTTTGGATTCAAATGTGGTCTGAAAGGATGGTCTCCAGGATGTCACAGCTAATATTGAACTGTTCATTCCATCGTGGTCTCAGCGCTGTCACTGTGATCCATTTGGCCCTCAAACTCTTGGGTTCTGGTAGCAGAAGTACGGAAAACCTTTCAGCCCTCCCCTCACCTTTTCCATGTCGTCCCAGTTTTGAATGGTCCCGTTTTGAATGGGGCGTTTCAGAGCCAGAACCCCCCTCATGTTCTGAGCTTCCTGACCGATGTAGGTCTCTCTCTGAAGGTTACCTTTCATGACTTCCTACAGAGCAGAAGCAAAAAAATGAAAGTGGTTGATTTGTAGTTGGTTAAGGGTAGATGACAGTGTTTAAGCAGCTGAAACACAAAAAACTTTCAGCAAAGTGCCGCTGCTGGGACGCATCTGTTCCCAAGAGTTCTTTTTAACGTCCAGAGCCCTGACAGTCTGATTGCCAGTCCTCTGCTGGAACAACTTGATGTGTAAACGCCGTTCCAAAGGCCCATCTTTAATCAGAGGTCACCACACTCACATTCCTCCGTGTCCTAAGTGTGGTTCCATTTTATTATTAAATCTGGGAGGAGAGGGGCTTTTTTCTCTCAAAATGAGGGCTTTCCTGTTGGTTTTATCTCCATAGCAACCATTGTATTTTTCGGCCAATTGGGGGTCACGAACAGGTCAATGGAATTTTTAGAAACATCTGCAAAGGTGAACTTTTAGATTTACTTGGCATTTCAGGGTTATTTTTAACCAAGGCCACATTCCTACTATGTTGATATTGTTTCATTCACCTTGAGCTAACGTTTCATGTATAACATTTTCACAATATTCCAGTAAAAAAAAAGGGAGACCAACAGGGGAACGACACTTTTGCAAGCTCGCCGCGCTGACGCTGTTCAAAATCTACAAACTTTATTTCCAAAATGGTTGTATCAAACAGGCAAATCTCACTATTCCTGCAACATGACTTCCAAGCTGTAAGTCGTGTGGCCATCCCATAATAATTTCAAAAATCTCTTTTGGATATCCAAGACTCCTCTTTTCATTTCATTAATGGTTTTTGAAAAACATGTCTGAGCTACATAAGAGATTTTGGGCGATTGAGCGTTTTTTGTGAATTTCGCCGTTTTTAGTGTAAAACTTGAAAAATCCTGCAGTTCCATCGCGCACAAACCTGATCCAGTCTACGTGCTGAATGGAAGAATTTCTGACCAATCAGCAGCGACCTTCATGTCCATGTCTGTGATTGACTGGCTTTTGTGGCACATTTATACCGCGGCGCCCTGCTTTGTTTCAATTACAGGAGAGAGAATTTCTCCAGAGTGAAAATGCTTTGGCACGTATTTTTGAGTTTCAAGAAGAAAATTATTTTTAAGTACACAAAATATTCAAAGTTTTACACTCAAAACAGTGAGTGCTGCGCTTGGAAAAAAATTGGCCCAAAGAATAAAATAAATAAACACATTAGTTTTTTATTTACTGTTCCTCCCACTTTTTTTTTTTTTTTTAAATGGGGTTGGGGGTGGGGGTCCTTTCACCATGTCCAAAATTAATCTTCACCTGGTAAAAGGTGTGTACTAATTTTGGTTAGTTTTTGAGTATATACATTTTTGTTTAAAGGTGAAGTTAGAAAGAAGATCTGTGAAAACATTCTGGTCTTGCAGTCCAGGACTGCTGCCGGACAGAATGGACCAAAAAAAAAAAAAAAAAAAATGTTCCTTCAGCTTTTACCTCGTATTTTGGAATTCCAATTATCGTTGAGAATGTGACACTTGGGAGATCTTGATCAGCAAATCCAGCTTTCATCAAACCAGATCCAGTATCCAGAACGATGGGAGTTTCGAAATTTGCCATCTGGAAAAGAAAGAAGAAATAAATAAGGGTTTTTTTTATTTAAGGTTTTTCAAATTTTGGAGGTAATCACTTTGTGTTTTGGACCAAAGTAAGTTCAGCTTCATCACGAGCTTCTAAACGGAGAGCTGGTTGACATTGATTCTTAAAGCAGAAATAAAATAAAAATAAATAAAAGTTCTTTAGTGATTCTCTAAAAACAACTCCAGAAATGTTTCTTGAAATACTTTTAAATGACTGACAAGAACTGGAAACCAAACATTTA
This sequence comes from Oryzias sinensis, assembly GCA_037389245.1. Classification (NCBI taxonomy): domain Eukaryota; kingdom Metazoa; phylum Chordata; class Actinopteri; order Beloniformes; family Adrianichthyidae; genus Oryzias; species Oryzias sinensis. The sequence continues at coordinate 16,718,797 of CM074509.1, read as the reverse complement.
TTTTTCCTTCCTGACAGGATTATTTCCCTTCAGGTATCACTTGTGGTTAAGAAAACTTAGAAGATGGTTTGTCAAACCAACTAGAAACTCAGAGTCCAGTTCAGCGCATCTTTTTTTTTTTAATTTCCCAGGCCACAAATGAAGAAATGTGTGCACAACATTTTTGGATGACATGATTTCCTTTTAAACTGAACAATAAAGATCAAACTTCATTATCTGTGAGGATTCTTTGAAATCATGCCCATGATCACATTTATACAAGCTTTGTGTAATCATCTGGAGTTCAGACAGAGAAGTTGTTTTATTCCAACTAGCCCGCATCTCAGAGGTGGATCTGTGAAGAACCAGGAGGTGCAGGTTGCTCACTGAGAAGAAAACTTCCCCTCTGAAGGGAGGGTTTTTTAAAATGGGATTCATTGAAGCCAGCTGCGCTTGTGAAACCAGGACAAACCTAATCGGTCTTTACATTTTCTGCATCAGTAACCATTAGGAAGCAGAAGTGAAGGAACATGCGTCTCTCACGTTGCTATGGAGATGCTGGACCTGCATCTCTTCTGACCCACAAGAAGACGTCCTCATTCTCTCTGAGCTCTGAAGTCCGGACGCTTCCATCTGCTCACGTCTTCCACCCGGAACACCCTCCAGCAGCTGTGCTGGACGCAGTTCTGGAGGTGACTGGACCTTCTCCACGGGCCGCTGCTCCACATGAAGCAAACGGGCAGGTCCATCTTCATCTTGACACATAGTTTTGGGGGAGTTCTCGGAAGGTCCACTGTTCTCCAAGATCAAGTTGTTATTGTTGTTTTTATTAGAATGTTCTTTCGGGACGAGAAGCTCATCGCTGACGTCTGAACCTCCATCTCTACTCTCCGAAGGGCCGGCCTCCTCAGCTGCTGAGCATGAGGCTAGGTCCAACACTTCAGGGGTTTCCTGTTCTGCTGCAGCGCTGGTGGGACGTCCACCAGGATCAAACGCTCCATCATCTGGTCCACCGCCGACTGATGGATCGGCTTCAGAGCCCCCAGGGTTCTGATTCGGAGATTCTTCTTTGGGCTCAGTGAGGCCTGATGTTTGAGAAGTTGGGTCCTGGAAATCATTTAGATCTAAACACAAGTTCTCGACCTCATCCTGAGGAGAAGAACCTGCCAGAACATCAGCAGCTTCTTGTTCTTTGTCCAAACTCTCCTCCAGCCTCTCCACCTCTTCTCTCTCCTTTTCCAGCTGTAAGCGAAACGCCTCCCTCCTTCTAGCAGCACAGTTTTGATCAGGGACTGAAGGTTCTGAGGGATGATGGTTGAGGCCTTCTTCACAGTGGATCTTCGCGTCCTCCTCCATAATCAGCTGGTTGGTCTCTTCTGCAGCTTCAGCCTCTGAGCTTTCTTCTCCCGACTCTTCTGATTCTGGCTCAGGAGAACTGTCAGAGTCTTCAGGTCGTTCGGAGGAGGAGATCTGTAACAAATGAAGACAAAGCAATCAGACTCCAGTGGACCATATGTTATTTTGGACCAAAAGGCCATCAAATCAGTCAAAAACGGTGTGCCTCATGCATAAATCCCAGTTGTTCTCAACGACTTGGAACAGATTTAGTGTGGCTCTCAAAAATCTGTCAAAATGTTTTACTACAACTTTGGCAAACTGTGAACATGGAGCATTATGGGTTCCTGCAGTCGGGAGAGCCGAATCCTTCAACATGAGGTAAAAACATAAAAGTATACTTTTGTATTTGATGTGTTACGATGGAACAACGTTGAGTTTGTCAGTGAAGTTTCATGTGTTCCGTTGTTCTTTCTGCAAAGTCTGAATATTGCAGATTAAAGAGACAAATATGAAGAAGAGTCAATCTGTCTGACCAATCACTAGCTGTCTCTAGGCATCCTGGGTCATACCACACTATGTTCTGTTTTGCTTGATGCAGTTTCTGGTTCAAAAGAAAGACGATAATTCTTCACCATCAACTTGAAGACGACCCTACACATTAAAAAATGGATAACAGGGTCGGATCTGAAAAACAGGTTTAACGCAGCAGCATTTCGTCAGGATGCAGTAGATTCATTTCTGACTCTTGTCCCGTTCAGGTGAATAAACCAAGATGTTCTTCAGAATTCAACTTTTTCTTAAACCTTTTTAAATAAAAACAGACAAGAATCTAGCTTCAGTGGTGGAGGAAATGGAGCCATTGGATAAAAAGATTAAAATAATTTTGTTTTATCTTTGAAACAGACAAATAGTGGATGGTGATAAACTTGTCAGATTAGAGTAGTTCTGCATCAGTTCAGACAAACCAATTGAAACCCCCGGCGCCGTAAAGCTGATGGTTTTTTAGAGGGGGTGGGGAGGGCTAAATTTGCAAACAATAAGCCTCAGCCCCCCACATCAGTGAGACTTTTCACACTATTCTATGTTTAACCTTTTCCATCAATGTGTTAATGCCTGCAGATTTCTGTGGAAGCTACTCTGAGGAGAGGAGAAGAGGAGGAGCGTACCTCAGAGAGCTGGTCTTCTCTGTCCATCAGTGGCCACACAGCCCTCTCCCTCTCCAGCAGAGAATCAAGAACAGCTAACCAGGCCAAAAACATTTCCTCTCCTGCGACAATGGAACTTTAAAAAAGAGAGCCTGTGGGTGTTCTCCAGCAGCATTTCTCAATTTGAGAAAATGTGAGATTCAGAATGGAAGGTTTCTGCCTCAGGATTTTATTAGTCTCCTCAGCATTTCTCCACCTCTGGAGAACCCTCCTGCTCCTTCCGTCCCAGTCCTGAGAGACCTCCCATCATGCTGGAAGAAGAGACATTTGAGATCCGCAAACATCATAAAACTCTACAGCAAACTCCCAACTCTCACAGAAGCTGCCCAGCTGCCCCAAATAGCCACTACAAGATGGAGGAGAGATGGATCTTTTCACGACTGAGGACAAGATCAGAAAAAATGCTTTCAACAGCATTCAGAGGAGCACAAAACAATTTTCAATCACTTCCCGACCTGTTCAAGATGAGCAGTTGAACCTGACAGCTGTTCACTCAGCAGACCATGTAGAGATCAGGAGTTTACCTGAAGGAGTACCTGGTCTTTTATTTTGAAAATAAAAGCAATTCTCTGAACATTTGGGCTCTTCCCTCCAATGCTTCCTGTTTGTTACTTTAGAGCAGCGTTCCAGTCACCTCAGAACCAGTGAAGAACAGCCGTTCCTCATTAACGTTTCTCAAGTGGAATGTTCCATTTTTGGGATTACAGCACAAAGGGTTGAACTGCTGGTTACCTGTTTTAAACTTCAAGTTAGTTTAGGAGGATTCAAGGGCCTATGTCATTCAAAAAATCAACGTTTTGAGCTCTTAAGTGTATTATAATTTCAATTAGTCATCAAAAACAACCCAGTATTTTGATCCATTCTCACATCTCTGAGTATTCCTCTAAAACCTTGCTCTCCGAGCACCAGCCCCTCCTAATCCATGAAAACGAGTGGGTGCTCACACTGTGATGTCATAAATTGAGGGGCAGTCCCTTCCAGTCTTTGTGTGTAAAATATATATATCCAGCGACATCAAGCTGTGCAAGCTTGAAATATTGAACAAATGAAATAAATCCTTTATGCATTTAGTAACTTAATCGGAAGGACCCATTTCACGTTTCACGATCAATCAGATGAGCCTTTTATGTTTTGATGTTTGCTTCCTACGTCGACAAGGGTCATTTGGAGTATCATTTTTAAACTGTTACAGTGAAATGGAAATGATGTTTTTAGTTGTTTTGCTGTTTGTTTATATACGCCATTTTATACGTTATACATAATATTAATACCAATATCGCATATCGCGTGTTTTCCTCATACCGTGCAGCCCTAAATACATATACGTATATACACATTTGTATATACATATACGTATATACACATATGTATATACATGCACACATCTATATACACCCCCCCCCCACACACACACACACATATATCCTGAAGGGTCTAGATCAGGAATGCAGAGAGAACAAAGCTCCCTGAGATCACTGGTTACTGTGGGACGGTCTCAGACGGGGAGCTACCTGCTGTCAGCATCTGGCTTCTGCCTGTGGAGGTCATGGATGTCCCGCAGCAGGGTGGGGGCCTCCTCTGTGGAGCGCTCTTCTCCTTCAGTGATGGTGCCGGAAAGAAGGTTCCCAAAGAGGCTGAGCTCTGGATCCTCCAAGCTGCTCTGGGATTCTGTCTGTGTGTGATCTCCAGACGGTGTGGAAGCAGCATTGAGGTCTGATGCATCGTGGGAGCCTCTCCTTTGGGGCGTTGGGCTTGTCGTGATGGTGACGGTGTATGAGTTCTCTGCATCATCTGCAGGTGGGCTCAACCACCTGTTAGTGGAGGAGGCAGCAGAGCAGTTTTCTTTGATCTCAAAGTTCATGGCATTCACCTGCCCTTTGGGGGGGGGCTGCATGCTCGCCCTCGAGGAGTTTCCCACAGAACCAAAGTCCGACTCCTTTGGGCCACAGTCCGACACACTGCAGACCATCTCCTTCTGGATCTGAGGCTGCCTCAGGCCTGGGCTCATGGGGTCCCCAATCTCATCCATGCCTCCCCTCCCCACATGCGCCTCAAGCTGCCCAAAGCCAGAGTCGAAGGAGCCGAGAGAAGGGAGTTTGCTCTCGGACGGCGGCACATCCCCACTTCCCATGAGCTCTGGCTCTGAAGAGCTGTTCTGCAGATCCTCCATGGTGTCATTGTGGAGATCACTGGAGGACTGGTCAACCCGACTGTTCCGCAGCAGATCGTACTGCCACTGCAAGGCCAGCTGAAGCTGCTCCACCGACACCGGCTGAGAGGAAATCAGGAGCTTCCTGAGGGTCATGCACCTGAGGAGGACAAGAACTTCAGCTTCACAAACCCTCCACAGAAGGGGACACTTTCAGGTCCACAGCAGTCACCCACAGCAGCAAAAGGATTCATTTCAGCTTTTAGACACACCTGTCTTTACAAATGTAAACGGCTGCTTCAAAACTGGAATGTCCAGCTTTGAAAACTGTTTTATAAGGTTTACCTCTTCATTTAACATTAAAAAACACCAGAACCAGTAGAATGTCTCACCGCTGAGAAATCTGCCTTCCTGCCCGTTGGATCTCCTGGTCTGGGATGCCATCGGACAGATGAGCCAGATAAGTCAGCACTTCCATGTCTGGAGGCGGATTCTTCTTCAGGAAACGTGCCAGCCTCTGCCGCCATGCAGGAGTGGAAGGCCTCTGAGAAGAAGCTGGATCTTTATAGACTCCAGACAGCAGCTCCTGAAGGAAGTTCTCACAGAGGACCAGATGGTACCAGCTGCTGACCTATGAGGGCAACAGAATCTGCTGTTAGGCAGATGCATAGTGCTGATGAAAATGTAGAGGTTGTGAATCTGACATTTAGAGTTGGACCGTATACGAGAACCAGACCGAGTGAGTGGTTTAGAGAATGAATGGTTTACTTTGACTCAATTCAGTCGCCATCTTTCCGTAGTACAGATGCTGCCATGTTGGAGCCAGACGTCAGTAAGCAGTGATTTGTCAGAGTCTACGTTTCTGTAGCAGCCACTCTCACCAATCAGGAGTGAGCTTGTTGGAAGTCCACACACCTACCACTTGAAACTGCGCTCAGGAGAATCTATAAAACGTTTCCAACGTTGGACCAGTGACGTGCGGTCAGGTGAGGCAAGTGAGGCACAGCCTCACCTGTCATAATCGTGATAAAATAGAAAAAGGTAAATTAAATAAATAATATTTTCCACTGATCTGTGTTAAATATACATTTTCAGTCAACTCAACACGTTTTCCACAGTTTCTGAGGTTAAAATCGCCTAATTTGAGTGTTGTGAGATCACAGACGGAGTGAGGCTCTGGAGCGCTGTGCCTCATGTCTGACGGCAGGAGTCAATGTTAACAGAGACATGCGCTGAAAACGCTGCTGTAGGCCCTCAGAAAAGGCTTTAGGTGAGGCAAGCCTCACCAGCTGGGGGCAAACGTGAGCTGACAGCTGCTTTGTAGCTACGCTGCTGCCATAGAAAAAGATAGAGGACGGCTTTCTCCATTGAGAGGAAGAAACTCATAAAATAAACCAAAATAAGGAAGACTTTTCCAACAGATCATAGAGCTTTTTGTGGAGAAGGATCGGCGCACTGACTCAAAAAGTAAAGCCAAACAGCTTTTCATTTTTGTTTTTTTTTCCAAAATAACATGGGAGTATGTGGGAAAAAATGTAAGTAAAAATCATTTATTTTATTTTTATGACCATTTTCATAGACAACATTTGATAACACTGATTAAAGCTCCAGAATTAGAAGTTGGAAAAATACCAGAAATAGTTACTGAGGGTCAAACGTGTGCTGAACACATCTGTATACTTTAATTTGTTTACAGTCCATATGAATAATTTATACAGTGTTTTATAAGAGTGTTCTATCCATGTCTATAAAAGAAATATTCTCTGTAAGACAAATGTGTTCTTGTGTGCATCTTCTATGCTGTTAGCTGCTGTTGGATGAAAGCTGAAATATTCAGTTCTTGCAATTTTAAAATCGGACTCCAGAGGAGTCAGTGCCTCACCAGCCATCAACCTCACCGCACGTTACTGCGTTGGACGTGAGATCACATACGTTTATTGAAGCTTCTGATTGGCTAGTTTATAACTTCAATAACTTCCAGTACAGAAAAGAATGTAGTGGAGGTTAGAAGAAAGTGCCGACCTACTGGGATTTTCCCCCACAACCATCTGTAGGGTTTACAGAGAATGGTCCACAAAAGAGAAAATATCTAGTGAGCAGTTCTGTGTGCAGAAATGTCTTGTTGATGCCAGAGGGGAGAAGAAAATGGCCAAAGTGGTTCCAGCTGATATCAGCTGATGTCATGGTGTGGTGGATAGTTTCTTGGGCCCCTTTGTACCAACTGTGCTTGGCTCCAACGCCACAGCCTATCAGAATGTTGTTGCTGACCATGTCCATCCCTTTCTGACCATAGTGTAAGGTCTTCGAAATAAGCGGTTATCCTGTTGTCCGAGACAACCAGATTTCACGGAGGACAACCAAAAATGAACCTGATGGTTGTCCGTGTGACAACCTGGTCTTTTATTCAACATTTTGGTATTTTTCGACTATTTTTCAAGTTTCAAGGGTTAGTTTTTGGCAACCTCTGAATTGAGACGTATGCAGCAAATTCTTTCGACTGACAAACGAAGTGCGTGCATGCTAGCGAATCCTTTCTGTTTCTACGTGTGCATTTTCAATAAAGATTATTCAAATAAAGGTGTTGAACAACAGTACCTGGTACAGTACCTCCAAAAACACAATTTAAAACATTCATAAAACACTATAACTTTCACTCATAACAGAACAGAATGACATGAGCTGAAGAAAAACTTTTTCCATGGGATTGATATGATATTCTAAATTTTTACAACAGTCTTTGTATTTTATATTCTCTAAGCAAAAATTATCAAAACCAAAGAAAAAAAAGAACCTATATTTAAATCTGTGTAAAGATACTAGTTATAAAGGTATTAGTTTCAAGTTTTTGGCAATACTTTGTGTAACCAGATGCTTCACTTTTAGTAAAACGATTGTTTTACTAAAGAGTTTTACTAAGAGTTTTTTAAATGTCCATCATAAGAGGCAGTTAATATTAGATGAATAAAAGAAATTAAGATGTAAGTACTGACATCTGAGTAGGTTGTGTTGCTGTTGAATATTGGTATTGAAAGACAACCAAAAATTGAGGAAGAAAAACGAAAAATTAGTTGCCAGGTTGTCTGGAAGAACCATTTTCCCCCCTTTTTTTCTAACGCTGGGTTACCATCTTCTCATGGCTACTTCCAGCAGGATAAGGTGCCATGTCATAAAGCTGGAATCACCTCAGACTGGTTTTTTGAACCTAACAATGAGTTCACTGGACTCAAATGGCCTTCATAGTCACCAGATCTCAACCCATTAGAGAACCTTTGGGATGTGGTGGAACAGGAGATCAGCATCATGGATGTTCAGCCGACAAAACATCCAGCAACTTTGTGATGCTGTCATGTCAATATGGACCAAAGTCTGAGGGATGTTTCCAGAACCTTGTTGAATCTCTGCCACCAAGGATTAAGGCGGTTCTGAAGACAAAAGGGGGTCCAACCCAAACTAGCAAGGTGTCCCTAATAAAGTGGTCGTTGGGTGTGCGTTGTTTTAAGGGGCTGCATCAAGAAAGTAAAGACATCAAAAATCAATTCATTTTAAATCATTTAAGATTTTTAGTTCATGAAGCCAAAGAATTGAAACTGTATTTTCCTAAAGACTAATCATCAAAGTAATGACACTTTTCAAAAATCTTTTAGTTTGTAAGAGTAAACATAGGAGTTTAGATGCAGTCTGCACATGTACAACACACATTTAATTGATTTAACTGATAATTAGAGGAGGCAAAAGCACGTGTTCTTACATTATTTGGGTTGTGGCCTATAGAGATTTTTAAATTATTTCCCATTTCTGGACACTCCTCTTAAAGAACCAGCTTGATAACTTGATTCTATACGTCAGTATTTTTTTCAGTTTGTTTGCCGAGCTTTAGTGCCTACATCCTACACGTGAAGGTACCGTGTGCTGGTTTCTGCTGATGGTCATAACACCAGCTAGAGGACAGACAAAGAAAACTAATTCATTTGTCACCTGGGGAACATTTTCAAACATCTGGACACCTTACAGCTTTGCATTCCTGCTTATTCTTCTGATCAGGCGAGGAAAACTTGCCTTGCTGTGGTGGTGGTGGTAGCTGTGAACGGCTTTGAGGGTCTGATGGGTGTAATGCACGGATGAGTGGAGATTGTCCTTCAGCTTCTCCAGGTCCAGAACCCAGCCCTCCCGGCTCCGAGCCTCTAAAGGCAGAACCTCCGCCAATGTGTGGATCAAGTCTTCAGCGCACCGGACCAGAGCCTGGCCGAGAAGTGACACACACGCAGGTAAAGGGCAACGTAAAGCTTTTTCACCTGGTACCAAGCAGAAACAGGATCTCACCACAGCAGGAGTGTGAACGGAGTCTTTAAACTCAGACAGCAACGTTTCAGCTTTCACACCGTCATTGGCAATCTCCCTTTTGTAAAACTGGAGCTTCTCTTGAAGGCTTTCAATCTTCTCAGTGATCTGTTCAAATAAGATTCAGAGGATTGAACACATGGAAGGGAACCAGAATCAGTCACACCAATGAAAAGGCGGAAGAACACATGATCAGAGCGCAGGTCAAAGACGTTGTTCCAACAAAAATTCACAGATGAGCCGCAAGTTCAGAAGCAACTGTCTTTCCAATCAGAATGTTAGGAAGATAGAGCAAAAAAAGAGCTTTATATTGGTTTGGGATTTGTTTCAATTCAGTAGAAAATAACTTACAGAACCTAAGAATATCATTAAAGTATGTCTAAAACATGGATTTGGTTTTTAAATAAAGTTTTCAACATTTCTTTCAAGTTTTACACTGTTTTCAGATTTTCTTTTTTTTTTTACCAATCTACAATCTGGTTTTTCATTCACTGTAAGCTGATCCTGATACGAGTCCATACAAACCTCATTTATTTTAGATTTGTAGGAAGCAGGTCAGTTTCCACCTTTAAAGCTCCTCATAAATATCTGCTGTGAATCCCCGTCGCCTCACCTGTAGAGCATCACTGCGCAGCTGAACCACCTGAAGCTGTAGATGCGCCTTGGAAAAGGCCTGCTGCCACAGCAGCTCCACCTTCTCCACAGCAGCAGTGATTCTGGAGAACATATAGAAACCCGTCAAAGCAGACATTGGCTTAACACTCACCTAATCTGTTCTAAACCGGTCAGTCGTCTGCTCAAGCTTTGCAGAACATCATCAGTGCAACACGGCTGAACAGCAGGATTTAGGCATGTGAGAAGGGTAGATTAGAGCCAGGAACCCGGAGCTGCAGCCTGCAGTACCTGCTGTGGTTCTGAAGCATGTCGAAGGCAGTTTGGGTGAAGAGGGTGGTGCCCACCATGTCTTGGTAGCATGGGTCCAAGTCAGGGAAGTGCAGCTTCTCCACCACACCCTCACAGTGCCTCAGCAGCTCGTCCAGACCCAACTCCCTGCAGCCTCAGCACAAACATGAAGGTCAGAGTCTGAGCAGACGGGCTCGGGTCACCAGGAGGATTCAGAACCATTCAGGATTTTTTTACAAGCACCTTCCAGAACAGAATCAACAAAGGAGCTAGAACATTGTACAGAGCTCAAAACCCCAGCGCCAAGGTTGTGAGAGCAGAGAAAAGAGTGAGACGGGTGGAGGAGGAAGTGCCAAGGCAAGTAGAGATATGGAGAAAGTCAGAGAAAAAAAAATCTCATTTGGATAGAATGATGAATTCAGGAAATTTAAGGAGACCCAGGGTTTGAGTTCAAGTAATGAGGGAAATGTGGAGGGAAGTTTGCAGGATAAGTGGAGCTAGGAGTCATCTGCAAACCAAACTGGTATTTACTTTGAGTAAACTGAAACAGATTTTAAAATATTTGGTTTAGTTTTGTACTGCATTTCTTTTTGTTATTTGCATATTGTCTTTTTACCTCCGTCTTTGTATTGTTTTTTCTATTCTCGTGTGGTTTATTCTTCTTAAAATCTGTTTTATTTCTTCAATAAGATCGACCGGCCAGGGGACAACAGATGGAAATTAGCTTCTGGCATCTTTACATTTTAAATGCTCTTTAACGTGCAATGTCCCTTTCTTAAATAAACATTTTATTTTAAAATACTGATACAGGCACGGAAGTTAAGTAACTAAAAGCAAAGGCCCCGGGACAGAACCCTGGGGAACACCAGAAGCTCCAGGGATCTGAAGGAGTAAAACCAAATGAACCAGAGCAGCTAGAAAGGTGAGATTTAAACCTATTTAGAGGAATGTGAGACGTTCCAGTAAAGGGGAGGATAGAGTTCCAGGATGAACATCAATGTCACCTCCTGAGCTGCAGGAACTTTGCTTCGTTGGTGTAGCAGAAGTGCTGGAGATCCTTGAGGGTGGAGGGGGGCTGCAACCTGGACATAGCCTGCAGGGAGGAGATGCAGGAGGGCAGACGCTGCACCACAGACAGGAACTCCTGGACAAATGAGTCAATCTCCTGCAGGAAGGAGCATGAACAACCATCAAGTGTCTTTACTAGTGTCACTGGGTTGGTCTGAAAGCACATGTTCCAGGTTTGTCTGATACCAAATAATCCCAGCAGATCTGCCGGTTACTAATGTAGGTCATTATAAAAATGGATTTAAGCTAGATAGGCCTTGTTTCAATGATTGGGATATAAACTTATCTGTAATAAATGAGATTTTAACAAGCAGTCTTAGTTTGAAGTAGATTTTTTATTGCTTTTAAGAAAACATCAAGTGCAGTATTCCCTCGCTCTATCACTACTAACCTTTCGCAGTCTCTCCTCTTTTAGTGCAATTTTCCTGTGTATTGTTTTCTGATTTCTGATTGGCTGAAGGACCTGTCACTAGATCTAATCTGTGCCGTTTGTCCTGCACAGAATGTGTTCGATTTGCAAAATCTACATAGCCCCTTTGATCACGATCAGGTCTTTGTTTTCATTCTATTAAACAGTTTTTTCAATGTAGGTTTGAACTTTAAGAGTTTAAACAAGAGTGTGAAAATGTTGATGTCTGACAAAAGTGTAGAAAGTGTGTTCAGCCTTAAAACCTCTGGAATCCTACTTCCCAGATTTCACTAATTGTAGGGGATATTTTTTTTGAAAGCGAGGGAACACTGTGCAGTTTCTAAATGTATGATCAAAAACCAATCTATGATTTCAAAGAGAATATTTAAATATTATTGAGAGAACGCCCAAATCTTCAGTTGAAGGTCAGGTGGAGATCTTTTAATCCTGAGGTGGTCTCTTCTAGAACGGGTCCAGCTGAATGTACGAACTCGAGAAAGAGGACTCCTTTCACTTGTTAATGAGGTCAGCTGATGACGCCATTTGCACAAGCTTCACCATGGTAACTAACGGACAAAAGAGCCGCCAGAATGGATCTCATGAATGGATTCACAAATGAAAAGTGAAGGAGTGAGGCTCACTCTTCATCACAGTCATGGTGAGGAGGACTATTTTTGGAGCTAAATTTACTCCACTGTCCACTACGTTTGTACAAATGCAACAGGTAAATAAAAAGCCCATCAATATAAAGAAAAGTACACAACCTTCACACTTCTATTGTTGATTCTATTAATCTACTGAAATATATGGCACCAGTACTCTGGTTCAGTGATTCTGTGTCAATTAGCACAAAGTTCCCTCTCTGACAAATCTTTCACAATAAAAGCCTGTTTGCACTAAAAAGCACTTTAGTGCTTTCACCAGCAGGAATCCACACTTTTTATATGGTTAGTGGCGTAAAGATAAAAAAAAATACCACTCCCTCACCAATCCCCACCCACTAAAAGACCACCGTATTTTTCTGCATAGTTTAGTCAGGGTTGCCAACCGCCGCTGAAGCGTCACTCAGTTTTATGACGGGGTTTGGCAGAATTGTTGACTTGTAGTCCAAAAATACAGCTTACAGTGCGGGACTACCCCTTGCCCTGGATTTTAACCCAATCCAGACCACAGACTGTGAAAACAAAGGACGAATTGTGGCGTGACGTCAGGCATGGAAAAGGCTTAACCTCCAGCTATAGCGAAATCAGCCCAAACCCCTCCCCATTGTTTCCCGATACGGGCGCCGCCATGTTGAAACCAGTCAACAGTGATTGGTCCGTCTGGCTCTGAGTCATTGTATCTATGCCCGATGACTCAGAGCGATTCGGACCAATCACTGTTGCCTGGATCATTATGGCGGCACCCGTATCAGAAAGCAATGGTACTTCCTGTTTGGGAATACGAGAAGGGAGGGGTTGTCCCCTGTTTTTACAGTCTATGGTTCAAACAAATAAATTTATTTAAATGCTAAATATGACATCACCCATTTGCAGAAGTAAAAACCTAATAATGAACATTTTATGAAGATTATTAATAAAGTTCTGATGGTAAAAACTTGAATGATTTATAATCAATATAGTCACTTTGTTTGTCTATATTCACCAATCTACTGACCATCCATCTAAGCACAGTTTTTTGGCAAGGACTTCTGGCAAAAAGTTCCAGGAAACTGTATTTTGGAATTGTGGATTGGCACACCCTGAAAAAAATGGCGAATGACCTATATGGACAGCTGATAATGAGTAGTGAAGGGATTCAGACAACCCATGAGATTTCCAGTGAACTGAAGAGAGGAAGCATTTACCTTGATGAAGCTGACCCAGCTCTGGTGACTGTATCTCAAATACCCGCCCAGCGACACCGGCAGCTGGCTGCGATCGATGTAGTTGGAGAGCTCCTGGATTTCTTTCAGTAGGATTTTCTACAAAAGTGAGAGAGTTTTACAGAAGAACTGAATGTAAAGAAGCCTCGTCCTTTTTCCTTCTCAACTTACCCTGAAAGACAGAGACTGGGACTTGGATGGAGTCAGGAGTTTCAGAAACAGCTTCTGCACCTCCTTCTTTGTGGGCTGAAGTATGTAAACGCTGTGAAGCTTTTGCTTGGACAGCTGCAGAAAGGAAAGAGGCAGCATTGGGTTTTAACAAACAAACGTGAAAAGAAAATTCAAGAAATTGTCTCGAATTGTCTGAGTTCAGTTTGATATGGGCAAGACGTTCCTAGTTGGAGAATGTGGGTTGTGTCCAAGCAGATCAATGGAAAGTCTAATGGAAGGAGAGGATGCACCAGCTAAGGAGACGACCATGTACTTCAGTGGATTATCAAAAGGACAAGATTCAAGAACCTGCAGACGTCCTTTATCCCTTGTGCTATCTTAGATGGACCCCCCACCCTTACATTGACGTGTTCTCCCTACCATGACAAAGGTGGATAAAGGTGGAAAGATTTCATGTAATCCATGGACACCAGTGAAGATCACAAATCATTGAAGAAAAAAGGTTCAGAGCACTGTCTAGTGGGTCTAGATGACCCCACTCCCAATGTTAAAGTGCCTAGGATAGCACAAGGGTTACAAGTGGAATGAGGTGGAGGAACAGCTTCCAAAACCAACAGCACATTCAGATACATTCTGGAGACGGGATACGACCGTCAGGTTTCTCGGGTCAAGAAAATTCTGAGCCAGGACCAACGGTGGAGACGTATCAACTGGGCCAAGAAGAAGGTCTGGACTGTTGACCAGAGGTCCAAGGTCCCATTTTCTGATAAAAGGAAAGTGTGACTTTCATTTGGGAATCAAGGTCTTAAAAGGTTCAAAGGAAGACTGGTGAGGAGCAGAACCCAAGCTGAAATCAGTCATGACATGGGCTGGAATGTCCGGCTCTGGTGTTGGTAAACTCGGCTTTCTTCAGTCCAAAATCACTGCAACAGTCCAGTAGAACGTTCTAGAAGACTTCAGAATTCTCTTCTTCCAGCAGGACCTGGCTCCTGCCCAGACGGTTGAAAATTGTATAAAAAAAAAATTATGGAATCATGGAAATGAATATTATGGGTTTGGGTGGGTGGGGCCACAAGCGGCATCAATAGGCTCCGTGCACGTAACTAAGGAGTTCTACTTCCGACGCCTGGAGTGTGAGGCCGACCATTTCCGGCTTGTGACTTCTATAGCAGCGACACGGCAGATTTTGATTACGAAAGATGTCATACTTCACGCGTTGTCTACAAGGTCTCCCGAAAATCGACGTGAACAACATCTACAGGATTGTCGACCAGTGCGTGGTTACATGGTCAAAATATCGTGTCGAAAAAATAAAGTGTCGAAAATACCGGAAGGGAAATGTGTCCCGTTGTAAAACAAACCTTTGCTGTCACATATATTTATGCAGCAGCTCGGTAATATACTGGGTGATCTTCCAACCGTGCTTTTATTAATGTTATGAATATTTATGAAGCGCCTGTTCGCTCATCATTTTATATTTAATACATGTGGTCAGCGCTTTTTTGTGGAAGAAGTACAGAGCTGGAAGAACCCGGTGTTAGGAGACGCTAACAACATTAGCCTTTGATGGATACAAAATCCAGGACCATGCGGGAAACGCTGCAATCTGCATCCTGGCTGCACGTAAATCTCTGGGAATAACATCAGCCTTTATTTTGTCAGGGCACAACTACAAACACAATTCCATGTGATTTTTTGAACAGTTTCTAAGGACTGAGTGACATTTCTGCTCTGGAAAGCTCACACACTGTGCTCTGCTCTGTCCTTGCAAGTCCGGCAGCCGCTAACCCAGAGCGGCGGGTCGGCTCCCAGTCCGAATTCCCACACATAACAAAACGCACATGTAACAAACAAAGCATCCTCCCCTCAAACACATTAATAAATCCAGCTGCTCTGCTCAGAGAGGTTCACTCGGTCCACCGGCACCGGAGCCCGAACGCTGAGCTCGGGTGCCGGTTCCAGACGTCAGTGGGCACGCATTCCCCCCCCGCACCTCCCTCGTGAGGGGTGAAAGAGAGGAGAGAGCCAGCGGGGCGAGAGCGGAGCGGCGCTTTTCACGGGGCCTCCGCAGAGCAGCTGGTGGTCCCATATGCGCTCCAAAGCTTTCTCTCAGCGAAACACCGTCTATGCATGACGTAACCCAGAGCAGTAGTGACACACGATCGGAATGACCGTTTACATGAACAACGACCGGTATAACCCAGCTATCTCCATCGGAAAGAAATTTTGATCCGAACGAGTCTGACCGGGGCAAAGTATTCCGAACAGCGTGTTTACATGCCGCATTTTCTTTTCGATCGGGCGTTCTTTCCGATTGCTGCAAATACGAAACACGATTCGTCTTCCTTGGGGTGAAGTCCTCCCGCCGTGTTCACCATCCATTCGGCTCTCACCGACACATATACTGGAAAGCTATGAAAGCTAATAGTACTGTTGTACTTTGACGAATTTGCACACGGGTACACAACAATGTTGTGATGTCTTTGTCACGCATTGAAACACCAAAAGCCTTTTACCCGAAATCCGCTCATATTTATTTAAAACTAGCAACTCAACAAAACTCCCCACAACAATAACACGACCAACAGGAAGTTGTCGGCCTTACACTCGAAACACGGAAGTTAACCGGAAGTTCTATCGTGCACGTAGGCTAATGCCAGGACCATTTACCGTATTTTCCGGACCATAAATCTCTCCGGAGTATAAGTCGCACCAGCCCAAAAATGCATTATAAAGCAGACAAAAACACAGATAAGTCGCACTGGACTATAAGTCGCACTTTGACGGGAAATTTATTTGACAAAATCTGAGACCAAGAACTAATAACTTGCACAACCTCATATGACACAATCATAGCAGACTGTTTATTTCATAATTTCACAGTAATTCTTTCTCATATTTATTTATTCCTTTCCTGAAGCATCATTGGCCAACTAATACACTGTTTTCATCCTGTATTTGTAGAAACAGTTGTCATTTTTATTGCATTTCTGAATCTATGAAATGATTGGAAAATAGAATATTATGTTGTTAGCCTTCAAGATCTTACTGTAAAAAAGTTTGCTGATTCTCTGAGTCACTTAACATACTCTTAACACTCAACATACCTCATACATCAAATTGACCCAGGAACATCATCTGTGTTTCTCACAAATGAACATAACAGGAGGGTTAACAATGTATTTATTTCAATTTATTTCTGATATAAGTCGCTGCGGAGTATAAGTCGCACCCCTTGCCAAACTATGAAAAAAAGGGCGACTTATAGTCCGGAAAATACGGGTAATAATGCTTACAAATTTTATCAGCTTTTAAAAGACATTTACATTAGATTTTTAAACAGGTTTTTACAGAAAATAAGTCCTTTTTTTCATGAAAGGGGCTTTAAAAATTTGAATGAGTTTTTTGCTGATCCCAATAGAAACACATTAAAAGCTCAGAACGCAATCTGACAAACTCAGACCACAGAGGCTCTAGATTTTTTACATTCTCACTCATAATTATGTTCATTTACTGAAAATACACTGAGGCTTTTCCATGTGACCAACTATGCATGTGACCCCCCCCACCCTTTCCCGACCAAACACACAGGAATTTCTCAGCGAGTTTTAAACTGTACATTTCAGCAACTCTAAACGGATAAAGACATTACACAACTGGATGCTGCAGGCGGGAAAACAAAGCCTGCTCTGGCCAGGGACCCACTCAAGAGTGGCGAACGTGCATTATTGAAAGCTGCAGTTCCGGAAAGGACCTGCTCTCTAGAGAGACCAACGGCGGGGTTTCACATGCAGCCGCAGAGTCCCACCTTTCAACTTCAACGTCTTTCTAGTTAAAGAAGAGCGCTGATGTGGCATGGAGAGCACAGAGCGGTGCTGATGGGAGAGTTTCTCCACATCCTGTCCAACACATTTAAGACTCAACCAGATGATAGATGGCTGCATTCTGAGCCTCCGTGAAACAATCAGCACCAGTGTCTGTGTGAGTGTAAAGAGTGTGGGTTGCACACAGTTCAGCCCCCCCCCCCCTCTCATATCATACAGGGATGAGTTTTAGACTCAGCTGATCCCAATCAGCTGTGGGAGCTGAAACTGTCTCTTAGCTTAAAGAAATGCAGCCGTTTATCCAACGAGGCAGCTTTCAACCAAACAGAACTTTGGTGAAGGGTTACCTCTCATATAGGACTGAGCATTGGGCCTGCACAGTATATCGCAACGTTACCGTCACAACGTTACCGTCACAACGTTACCGTCACAACGTTACATCAGCCTGTGGAATATGCATAATGCATAAGAGGCGATAAATGCTTACCATAAACACCTACGCGCACGCCAATACAGTCTAACAAATCCACCTATTCAGCGCGTGGTGTTCACACCGGACCAGCACCAGACAAGCAGATGCAAGGAGGGGCTTCTTCTTCTTTTTCTGCTGTTTACTAGCGCTTGTTTGCCACCCACAGTTGGTAGAGGTTTAGTGCGAAATGTCAAAGCGGTGCACATCTTGAGAATCTTTTTCCTTTCACAGCTCTATTCTGATATATTAAAGACTTGGTCATTTCAGCCAGGCAGAAGAACCACAATCACCCAGTTCTCCTTCATGGTCGTGTTTACAAAAGTTTGGCACGTCCGTGTTTTGAAAAGGACTCCATCATCCACAGTCCCCGATTGGTCACAGCTCAGCTGTTTGACGTTCAGGCAGTTGAAGGTTCAGCAGAACATTCAGTAAACGGCTGGTTTGTACCTAGAGTCCTGGAACGGACTTAAAAACTGAAAGTGGCCACTTGAACACGAGTTGCCACCGCCTGTGTGAGCGTAGCTTTAGACATTTTACTAATTACACTTGAAACTTGATCTCTAGTAAACTTTTATAAATGTATAACAACTGATCCGTTTTTTCTGCTTTAAAGTAAAATATGAGATTAAAAATTGGGGGAAAAAATACATTTCAACTCAAGTCAGTTCAGCTAAATCTATAATTCAGCAACAAATGACTTTATTCCTCCTTTATCTGCGTTTGTTGGGAACTTCTGTGCTGCCCCTTAAAAATCCTGTGTGATCGTCACCAGACCAGAGCGCTCGGGCTGAAAGCCCTGAAGACGCAGCATGGTGAGAGGCATGTGAGCCGACGTCGGCAGGAAAAGAAACATCCCAGCGTTCAGGAAAGACAGACCGACTGTGGCCGTTACACAAGCAAACAGCCTGAGGGGAACACAGAACCCTCCAGGAGCAACACACCAAACGACTCAAACAGGACGTCATGAAAAGAAGAGCAACACGGGGAAAGGAAAACTGTTAAGGTCAGAGTTCAACAGTCAGGAGACTCTGGACAAATGGATCCAGAGTTCAAGTTTGAGAAAGAACACAAAAACTCCACTCACATTTGAAAAAACAAGTTAACAAGTCACACAAACACAGTTGCTTCTGCAAAACACAAGAATCCACTTAACGCAGCATGAAGCCCTTTCATTTGAATGGAAATAAACCAGGCTTAGTGCCTTCAGCTTTTACCTCGTTGGAATCCTCCTGAGTGCTCAACCATATCTCTGTTGGCTCACAGACTGTTTAGGGACGACTGTGAGGTCACCAGGGTCTGCTGTGAGTCCAAGGAGTTCTGTTTACTCAAAGTTCTGCAGTGGTGCTCAGTGTTAAGGTCTTTCAGTGTTTCCTTGTTCTTTTCAAAGACGAAAAAAAAAGCTTAGTCAAACCACGGTGGTGGTAGTTAGATGGTATGGGCCTGCTTTGCAAAAGCCTAAATACTCCAATATAATAGAGAGTCAAACCATCAGTTATGAATCCAAGCTCAAAAGCATCCTCTGAACTGGATAGGTCCGTCTCTGAGTGGACCAAGGAGAGCTCTACTCAGAGTCTGAACTTTATTCTGATTTTAAGCCGTTTTATGACCTTTGCTAATGCTTGAAAACCTTTAATGTGTCTGAATTTACTATTCTGCACAGAGAATTACAAATAAATAAAACCAAACACCACCTGTTTGCATAAATGACTATATTGAGTCTGTGTGGCCTGGTGATGGACCATCAGATTGTCATGGCCACCTTCACAGCAGTGATCTCCAGCCAACCCATGACCCTGACCCGGGAGTAGTAAGGGCTAATGGCCGAAGTGTGCAATATTAGAAATTAACGCACGCCGTGGAAGCCTGAACCGCCCGACGTGAAGCGGTTGCTTTTGCAAAGTGCGTTAATTCTGACACTGCACACTTCAAAGGCCATCATCCCGCTTAACCGTACCATGGTCACTTAGAAAAGAAAGAAATATTCCGGTTTTTTGTACCTTATTCTTTTTTATTTCTTCGGTTTGGATCGTTGTTTTCACAAAAAGTGGACCATTTGTTGTACGGTGCTGTTACCGTGACAACACGCCACTAGGCCGGCTGGACTGGCACCGGCTGCAGCAGCGAAGGAAAGCGATACATATGCTGATGGTCACGATTAAATAAAGCATCAGTTCAGAGAGAAAGTTCACCTTTTACCGCTTGTTTTGATGAAGCTAAGCAAAGTTGGTTTTAAAGACGACCAGCGCAGTGACGACCATAGTATAAGCAAGTATAAAAAATGGATGGAAGAAAAATACTTGATAATTGTGAACAGAGATTTTTTTCAGAGGAATACCCTTTAAATTTGAGCTCTTTTCTGTTTTTACAAAGCAGAAAGAAGAGCCCCCTGGCCTCCGTTTGTCCTGACACACCCGCGATCAGGCAGCAGCACACTCCTCTGCATGTGACCCATCTCTGGTTTCAGAGCAAACACCGGAGCCAGGCCGCGGGCCAGCATCCGCACACATTCCGACCCACCTCCAGCTGCAGCAGAGTCTCTGCAATGAACCTGGCAGCGGGCAGCGAGGCGTGTCTCAGGTCTGCGACCACCGACGGCGAGCTCCGCTTCTCCTGCTTCCTACTGCGCAGAGAAACAAACCATCAGCTCCACCGGGCGTCTCCGCCGCATACAGACAGAGCCAAGCAGCAGGCAGCACACGCACTTATGCAGACACCGGAAATAGGTGATGAAATCCACAACTTCTGCTGTGCTGAGCTCCTGCAGTCTGGCCTGACCTTCTGCCGGGAACATGAAGAGAGGGCAGCCATGCTGATCAAAAACACCTGGAAGGACAGAAAACACAGCTGTCATCAACCCATGAACCATAAAGAGATACACTAGGGAAAAGGTTTTTCAAAGAAGAATAAAAATGGTTATTTCAGACGATAATCTGTTTCTGTCACTTTAGTGTAAACATTGACCGTATCGGAGACCTGGAGCGAGCGAGTGTGACACCCCCCATAGAAAATGGTTTACTTCCGGCTCCAACCAAACCAGTCACCATTTTTCACGCCCTAGAGCCAGATGTCGTTAGTAAGCGATTGGTTTGAGTCGGTCTGAGTCAATGTTTCTATGGCAACCAATCACTAATCAGGTGAGCTTGTAGGAAGGCCACACCCCCACCACTTGAAAGAAAGAAATGAGGATTAGCAAGAACAAGAATGAGTAGCAGCCCTTTATTTCAAGTCTATTGGATTTTGGCTTCTTGGAACCAGCAGGTACTTCCTTTTTTGTATATGTTCTCATATACAGTTAATTAGTACTAGGTTTTAAACAGAATAGTCCCTGCAGAATGTAGTTTGACATCACTTTGATGTCAATAAAGTTTTAAATTTATACCAGACTGTAACTGAAGTAAAGAAAAGTTTTCTAAAAATGTGCCAAATCATAACGGATCCACCTTTCTGAGTAATGCAAAGCACACGTATGTTAAAAGTTAAAGTTGTCTCCTGGGGGAGCCGCACCATTTGGTGGTTTGAGCCCCCAATCCAACCCCTAATGCTGAGTGCCACTTTTAGAACCTCTGCCAAGGATTTGAACCTGTGACCTTCCAGACTCAGGACACTGAACAAAAATATAGTAACCAGTCCCTAAAAAGAGGATAATTTTTTTTTTTATTGGGTTAATCTGAAAGGAATTTATAGGGGAATGAATTAAGTTAACAGCTGTAAAAATGTGCTTTGTTTTTTGAAATAATGGAATAAATCCACTTTTCAGTAAATCATTAAGCTCAAACCTCAGATCTTAACCAGACGGAGCTTAATGACTAAAGTAAAAATAAATCATTTTAACTACAAATGTTGATCTTTTACCAAACATGTCTATTTCAAAATGTATAGTGGGATTTTTTTAAATAAAAGTTACGTTGATGAAGTCCATAGAAGCTGCTCAGTCTGTCGGCCGACATCCTGACATTTCAAGACACAAATGCGTCTTGATCGGCTCAAGAGAAGCCTGCTCCGTATGAGCGCTTCACCAGAACTCCACCTTTGGCAAACAAGGATGCAGTTTGGGTTTTCTGACAACATTACTGCTGTTTTGAACTGAGGGAGAAATCATGAAAACAACCAGGAACTGCACACTATAGGACGGTTCCAACTGGACCCATTTCAGTGCTTTTTGCATGTGTACTCCCAAAATCCACTATTTCCTGATTGTTTGAAAAAGTAACTTCCTTTATCGAAATAAAAACTAACATTGAATTACAAAAAATAAAAGTTAAAAATAAAAAACAAAGTTTTGCTTTGTGTTTTTTTTACCTCATTCATATAAGAAACAACTTTAAAAGGAAACAAGTATGAATTATTGGACATTAGATGTTTGATTTAAACTGTCTTTTTCCAAAAGTGGTCATTAAAAAGAAAAAATTAATAAAAGTCAGAAACTCATTTGTATGTTCTTTAAAGAGCCGCTCCAATCATTTTAAAATATATTGAGGTTTTTAGCAAAAACAAACAAACATCTGAGTTGAGGTGTGGGTTAAGCCCACCCCCACTTCCCATCACCCATCTGTTTACATGCTCAACCGCTAGCTTACAGACCCTCAGACCATCAAGCTAACATTACCGGGGCAACAAAAATGGCAGCAACATCAGATCTATCCAGCAGTTTAGATCCAGATTCCAGCTCAGACCAGGAAAACCAAGACGTTCATGGATCTGAATGTCTGACAGTGGATGATCAGAATGGAGCAGAGCAGAGAGCAGCATATTTAATACGTCAAAAATATGGCAATTTTCTGCCTCCCCCTCAATTCACAACGATTTGAATGAAGAAATAGTCAGAAATGCAATTTTAATCTAAAATTATTTTATATATTTGTCCTCCAATGCTACAAGAACATGTTAAAAACACCAAAAACACCATTTTCATTGGAGTGGGTCTATTGTATTCCAGATCTCACTTTAAATCAACAAACAACATTTCTGAGTTTCATTGGCCTAAAACAGAAAAATGAAGAAAAAAAATATTCTAGTGATGACAAATATTTAAGGGATTTTTTTTAAATGTAAGAACCAGAAAGACCCGCTCAGTGGCCTAATGGCGCAGTGGTTCGGACTGGGAGGTGAAAAGGTCAAATCTATGATGAGGTCATGCCAAATACATTTAAACACACAGGACTCAATCAATCCCTCTACTTCGTTACAGGGCTGAACTGGGGGGGGGGGGTTAAACCACTAAATGGTTCCTGACCTCTACTGTGCTTGCAGTTCACTGCCCCCCATTGCATGATGGGTCAAATTTGGAACAAATTTCAAACATTCAGGTGTAACCCACCTGACTTTACCTTTTGACCTGGAAATGCCTGACTCCATGCGTGAGCGTTTACCTGCAGGTTAGATACCTTCTCTCTCCCAATTACCATCAGATAACACCCACCTTTGAATTCTCATCACTTTATTTAAAGTCGGTATTGCAATAAAATTCATTTTTGGAGGGAGATATTCTTAGGATTACAAAACCTTTCATTGGTGTCAAGTCTTAAAAAAAGAGAAGAAAAGAAAAGAGGGTTTCTGCGCTCAGTGCTGTAGCACAAACACAGATTAGGATCATCCAGGTGGAAACAAACAGCAGAAAGAGGATTATCACCTGACTTACCGGGGAAAAGAACCGCTCCGGAGGAGAGCACGTGATCCGCGGGCAGCGGCGGGCACGGCGCCCCGTCCTGCGGCTCCTGGACCCCTGAAAGTTGAACCCAAAGACGGTTATCACTGAATGTGACCTCGGTCTCCACGGAGGAATCCGCAGGAGGCGCTCCTCCTCCTGGCTTCTTCTCCCACCTGTTGCGCTGCGGTTCATCTTCCAGCCCCGCCGCTCGGTTCCGCGCCTTTGTCGGCTGAGTGGGAAAATAACAAGAGGTTCCTAGTCTGGATGGAACTAGAAAATACAGAACAGAGTCTCAAGATGCAGCAGAAGACCAGGTGGACCGCGTCCCTCCGCCATACTCCAGCGCCTCCACACTAATAAGAAGTCCTCCGTTTGCGGGACGGTCAGCGGCTTCATCAGCCAGGAGGGCGGAGGAACAAGGCGGGGTATGGCAAGCTGTTAGATCAATTATCCAACCCAACTACTTCCGTTTTTTCATGATTATATTTGTTTTATTCTGTATTTAACTAAGCAAAAAAAACTAAGAAAACGTAATGTTTAAGTCTTATTTTGAAAAATGAATATACATTTTAAATTTTCTTATTTAAAGCTCTATTAAAAATTGTTTTAATAAAATAGGTTATTAAATCACTTTTTGTCCTTTAAAATTATTTTTTAAAGAATAAACTTACAGATGGTTTGATTTAATATTTAAACTCATAAACAATAAAGACGTTTTTCACTGTCATACGGCAACATTTCAGAATAGGACACAATCCTAAAATGCTTTACCTACAAGCTACGAGATGACCTAAATTAATATTTACTTGGTATAAGTTTTATTTACAGTAACATTACATCAGTAGGAGCTGTGTTTATCACATCTGTGTGAGTGAGTGTTTGTGGGTTGCTTTACTTAACCCTTAAACACCAGAGCTTTAGCTCCTGTGTTTTCAACTACCATAACTCTTTAACCCTTTACTCAGAACCAAAGAAAAGGGGCATTAGGGTGATTTGCGATATTTCACAGTAGGGAAGCTACACAAACATAAATCAGCCGATTCTGACATTGAGAAAAGTAGTTTTGGTCCGTAATGCCGCTTTTCTTTGTATCAGAATCAGCCAACTTACACTGATCGCATGATTAGTCGAAAGGTTACGGTATCTCAGACAGCATGTATTATTTAGGTCAGTGGTCCCCAACCACCGGGCCGCGGACCGCTACTGGGCCACGGGACACTTGGCACCGGGACGCACAGAAAGAAAAAATAATTTCCTTTTTTTTTTTTTTTTCAAAAAAAACTTTTTCTTTTGAAAAGTGACCGGATTCTCTCTGTTACATCCATCACACTTAACGCACGTCAAAGTTGCGACACCAAACATCACGTGATACACCTCAAACCCCCCCCATCGGTCCGCGGTAAACATGTCTTGCGTTGTACCGGTCTGCGGTGACAAAAAGGTTGGGGACCACTGATTTAGGTCACGCCAGCAACATCTCTGGCATCCCTAGCATTAGACAGTTTTCATGCTCTATGTACAAAACACGTGGCCATTTAATGCACATTACAAGTTAAACCAAGTCGAACTTTGACCAGTCAGGGACTGAGTTTTGGTAGTGACCGATGAATGGCATTCCTTTGAATTCATGAAAGAAGCAATCGTTTGAAAGTTGTAGGTGGCAGATATGCACTACTAGGACAACAGTAGAAAAAGAAGAAGCCCCTATCTACTTTTCCAGTCTGAAGCCCAGGGCCAAAATGCACAATCAAGAATGTGCATTTAGCGTGAGGTGTCCATAGCTTTAAATGTAAAAGTTAGCTTTTTAATATTATGTTGGCTTGCCATACATGAGACCCAACCTGGTTTCGGTAAGAACTGGAGGGTTCAAGCAGAGTCAGTGGGATTAAGGAAGCTTTGGTGATTATACTTTAAATCAACTCTTAATATTTAAATACAACACTATAAAATATAGGGGCGCATTGATTAGAATACTTGCTTCACAGCAAAAAGGCCCCCGGTTCATGTCCCGGCTGGGGGACCTGAACCAGAACATCAATGGGGGGCCTTTCTGTGTGGAGTTTGTACGTTCTCCCCGTGCATGTGTGGGTTTTTTCCAGGGACTCCGGCTTCCTTCCACCGTCCAAAAACATGCTTCATAGGTTCATTGGTTACTTTAAATTGTGCCTAGATGTGAATGTGAGTGTGCATGGATGTGTGAATGTGGCCCTATGACAGACTGGCGACCTGTCCAGGATGTCCCCTGCCTTCTCCCCAAAGTGGCTGGGATAGGCTCTGTGACACCGAAAGGGGCAAAAATGGGTTTAGAAGATGAATGAATGAAAACGTTTAAAAAAGCACATCAGTGAAATATAAAAATAAACTTTTTTCAATAACTGATTTATTTTTCCAACATGTTATCTTTCTATAAGCAGACATGGCTTCTGCAAAAAAAAAAAAGAAAATATTACTGACTACTTGTTGCTCTCTTGAAGTTGGTCTTTTTTTTTTAAGTATTTGTTTTTTTTTTCCCATCAGACATTTTGACGAGTTGACAGGAATGTCATATGCGGAACCACAACAGGAACAATAACTGCATTCTATAAAAGTGAAACAATTCCGTGCTGGGGTGTCACGCACAGCTGACAAGAATAGTTAAAAACTTGCACATCACTATTTATGTATCAAGTCTTTTCCTGTTTTGATAAATGAAACACTTTTGCAGGTGATATCTTAATGGAAAGGTTTGTATCTCGTGATGGGTTTGGGATTTGAACTGAAACAGCTGCAGTGTTTTAGTATTCATCAGGTCTGGTTATTTAACTCTCAGGATAAATGTTCCACATTTCTGAGCTGACTTCTGAAAGCAGCCGTTTAAGTGGCCTTTGTTTCAATGGCCCAGTCTCACCTTCCCATCGGCTCACTGAACCTGTCTGACTGCATAGCTGCTGAGGCTGCTTGTCGTCTTCTGTGAACCTTCAGCAGGAATCACGACCCAAATGTTTCCACATCAAGTTACTTTTTCAAACCTGAATGATCAGAATACCTGAAGTCAGTGAAACAGTGAAGACAAACGACAGCTTTAATTTTCCCTGTAATTACCTTGAAAAATATTAACACTAACTGTATTTATACAGGATCTTTCAAAGACAGATTATACTTTGTGTTTTAGAAAAAAGACAGAAAAGGTCAACAGACAATCAAAAAATACAACAAGGAGAGATCTCAGGAATGCAAGGTACTATTTATTAGATTTACAGAAAACAGGTCTTGCATGCCTGGGATGAATTCGAACCATAAAAATGTATGAACCACAGAGTCTAGAGTCTAGACACTGATGGTGGCTAATAGTTCAAACATGTCAAAGCATCATTCCAGGCGGAGAAGGAGGGCCAGAGGATCATAGAATGAAGAGAAAAAGACAACCATCCATGAACTTTAATGTCAAAAGTATGATTGTGGTTGGTTGAGAGAAAAGACAGGCCATTTATATGTTGGCTCAAGGAGAAGGCCTAATTGATGATGGAGTGTAGAGCGAAGGAAAAACCTAGCGTACCTGGAAGTGAGGTAGATTTTTGTTCATCTTTAATAGCGTTGAAAATTAATAAATTTTATAATCAAACTGATAACTAAAGCAGGGCCTGAGATCCCCCGTTTCTTGTCTTCTGATCATTTCAACTGCAAAAAGCCAAAACTTAGAAATGTCTTTTCAGCATTATGACTCTCGATTCTTTGGAACAGTCAGGACCTGAGGGCTGCAGATACTGTAGATGTTTTTAAGGAAAGGATTAAGACCCTTTTTAACTTGACTTTAATTCAGTCATTTGTTTATGTGTTATGATGTTACTCATGGTTATCAAACACTCATTTTACTATTCCTTTAAAAAAAGTTTTAATGTTTATTAAAATGTCTACCAACTCAAAAGATTTTCCAAAAGAACTAAATAAATCTGTTAAATTAACTGTACCTTTAGTTAAAATCTCAAATATGCAAGTCAGGTTCTACATTCATCTTTGTTGTAGAACTACTAATAAGAAAATGTTTTCTATCTTTATTTAAAATATATTCTTTGACAACCGCTAATTGCTAGGACAGACAAATTCTTACAAAACCATGAAACACATCTTATCGTCTGCCTCCACCCAACCCAATTATCTCTATCCTCTTAATTGATGCTCCTTGTGAACCATCCTCCTATTATCTTTCCATACAATATGAGCCTCCTCTGGTTTTCTTTAAACTTCCTGGCAGCTCCAACCTCAACATCTTCCCATAAACATATATTCACTGTCTCTACAAACTTTTTTTTGCTAAACATACTTAAAAAATCTCAATATATGCTTATTTGTTATATTACCTTTTTTTACAACCAATTTTAGCTAAAGTTTGATCTAATCAATGTATAATTCAGCTTTGAACTTCTTAATAATAATTACAGACTTTTGTTTAGAAACGTGCTTTTCAAGTACGCATGCGCGCAGTTGCTGTTTTCGTGCTTGTCAGGTTTTTAATTTGAAATCTTCAACCGGAAACGCATTCTAGCTGCAAATGTTTTTAGTCAAATTGGTGCTTGGCGCGTCGTTTTGGCTTCAAACAAAATATTTTTGTTAAATTGATATTTTTGTTAAATAAATGTTTTATGCCTAATTACGTAATAGTAAATTAACAAATAAACCGGAAGTGCTTTTTTTTTTTAAATCATTAAAGCTTTATTGGCTCACAGCTAGGAACATTAGCCAGCGTGCTAGCAGTCATTTGCTTAGGAGCGATAAATGAGGTCAGGTGTGCGCTGTCATGTTATCCTGACGGTCATCTGTACCGGTTATGTCCGCGCGCCTGAACGCCGTCCGTAAGTGAGATCGGACCCGTGTGAGTCGACCGGAGCCATGATGATGAGCATCCCGCTGGGCAGGAACGGCTGGATCGGGCTCGCGGCAGGAGCCACCGCCGGCCTGGGGCTGATCGCCTTCATCATCTACAAGGAGATCCGCAGGACCAGGACTCCGCTCGAGTCGCTCTCCAGGAGCCGCGCGGCATCGCAGCCGCTGGGCCGCGCGGGTGGAGGGGCCACCCCGCGGGAACCGCTGGATGTGCAGGGTGGGTGATGGACAGAGAGGGGGGCACAGATGCTGCTCCAGATAACAACAGCAATAATAGTAATAAGATAAATAGCTTCAGTTAAATGCAGCAGCAGCTGCTGAAGTAACTAACTTACGACAGGTTAGGTTAAATAGACCAAAGGAAAGAAATAAACCTCCATAATTTATTATTAAGCACGTGCCATTCATGATTATACACTACAGAAGAATGCATTACCATTAATTATTCAAACTTTCTGTTACTGCAACTTTTTAGGATTTAGATAAGTTACAAATATATTTAGATGGAAGCACAACTTGAATTTGTGTGTGGAGTTAAAATTATGTCACTTTAACTTAATGGTTTAGTTAACAGATGTTAATAAAGGTTGCTAACTTTAAACTATTGAAAAATACATTTTGTTTTTTTTACTGGGATCTACTTTTGTTATTACACTATTACAGACAAGAATTTTTGCTTTTGTAAATGTTTATTTACAACAACTTTCTGTTTTTAATTCATTAAAATGTGGGTGTATATTTAGTTTTATATGCTTTAACATGGTTGAATTTAGTTTATTTTTTTAAATCACATTTGCATTTTTTTACATTTCATGACAAGAAATACTTCCAGGCTTTTGTAATGTAATAATCTATATTGTAATAAAACAAAAAAGTACATAGTTAATGTCATATAGCAGGTTATATGAAATGTATGTTTTCCAAATTTTGTAGATTTAGTTTAAAATGGAAACTCCAAAAGCTAATCTATAGTTATTAGAACTGTATTAAATACACACAGTATATTGTATAGTTGAGTCAAAAATGCTGTGAATTGAAATCAAAGGGATTTTATATTTTTCTGTAAATTTCAGCTTACATTTGTGGTCTTCTTTTTCTTTTTTTTACAAGGTCATTGAAAGGTTTCACTAAAGTAGGATGCTGCACATGTAATGAATATTGATGTGTATTAATATGCAGTCTTTACAATCTAGTTTGTGTTTCTACAATTGTTAAAGCTTTCCTGAAACTAGTCTAGGCTGAAACATCGAAGAGGAAGTGGAAAGGACCTCTTTTCAAAATAAAAGAGAAAACTTTGCATTTCTGCTTCTTCTCCTGATTGTTAAAGCAGCATAGAGCTGCAGCTTCCATGTATTTACATGAGTTTCATGCTGATGGTGTTGAGAGTTTGACAGTAACTTTTCTTTTGGTGGATCTTTGTTTACATCAGATGACTTTTGTCTTTCACCTGCAGCTCCAGCTCGGTTTAGATTTTCTCTGCAGATTTTCCTCTGTAAACCTTTTGAAGTTCTGTGTGGGCGTGTCCCCCTGCAGAGATGGAGGCGCAGCAGCAGGCGCTGGCGGCGGTGGAGGCCGTGGTTCAGAGCTTGTCCCCCCAGCAGGAGCTGGAGCTCAGGAAGCAGCTGGACCAGGTCCTGAGCAGCGTGGCTTCGCTGCGCTCCGAGGTGGCAGAGCTGAGGGGGGGCCTGCAGGACATTGCCCTGCAGATCATTCAGGACATCAAGTGAGTGACGAGTCTGTCCCGGCCCGCTCGCGCGGGACAGAAAACCCAACGCTCTCCCTCCGCTTTCAGGAAAGGCGTTGAGGACAACCAGCGCATCCGCCGGCGGCGGCAAGTCCACAGAGACCGCACCGACTCCGCCAGCTCCAGCTCCATCTACTTCACCGCCAGCCAGGGAATGAGCAGCACCTGTGAGGAGACCAGTGAGGGGGGGTGAGTCCAGAACTCCGACTGTGTAGTGGAACATCCGAACATGGAAATGTGTCCCCAGATGGGGAGTGTCTCATGATAAGCTCCTGTACATTATTAGGATTTAAGCAGCTTCATAGTGATAAGAGAGTGGACTTGTTACCATGGCAACAATCGTGGCGTTCTCCATCCTCTCAGCCCAGAACATTTCCATGTTCTTTTGCATGAAGATCGGCCTCAACATCTGCTTCACCTTCACCCAAGTCCACTGTGGGCTCTGTGAAGCGGTTACCATGACAACCTCTAAAATCTAGCTGGCCTGCATTGGAAAAGTAAACCCACAGGAACACGCGTCCACTTAGTTCACACACAATAAACACTCCGTCTGGCTTCCCCCGACTGCATCAAAGTGTTGCTATAGCAACAGCGAGGGAGTGATGAGCATAATATCCTGGTTTAATGAAGGTCGATAATAAAATTCTTACTGCATAGTAAAGTGTGGGAATCTGGACGTGCTGGTGTCTGTGGGTCTGCTCAGGTACTCCACGGCGTACGCAGACTCCGACTTCACGGACAGAGAGGAGGCAGACAAGCAGCCCGAGTCTGAGGAAGAGGAGGACCAGAGCTGCGCGACAGTTCTCACCCTCCGCCAGGAGGACTCACCGGAGGAGGAGCCGGGGGAGGACGGGGAAGAGGATGACGATGAAGAGGAAAATGAGGGAAGTCTGCAGCAGCCTAACGAGGTGCCGAGCGGAGAGCTGGCTCTCCTCCTGGCTCAGAGCGACATCCTGCACACGGGAGACGCCAGCCTGAAGGCCGAAGGCTTCCGGCTGCTGCTGGACAACCGAGCGGAGGTGAGTCGCCGCCCCCCCTTTCAGACGGGCACTTGGTTACAGCTTAAGTTCACCGCTTGCCTGCATGAAGGAGGCTCAGCATGAACGCAGACGTGCGAGATGGTCATGTTGATGATCTGCTCCTCCTGCAGCACGGACACAGCAGGGAGTTTCTATGGCGACTGGCTCGAGCGTACGTGGACGTGTACTTTGCCGCTCAGGACAAACAGGAGAGGATGAGCTATGCACAGAAAGGTGGCACTCTCAGACTCGCTTTCCCATGATCCTTCACTCCGCCGGGACTGAAGGAAGCCCGTTTGTGTTTTCTCTGTTGAAGGTCGTGACGAAGCCGAAGCGGCTCTGAAGAGGAACGGCCTAAACGCAGAGTGTCACAAATGGTAACGCCAGTTTGAAGTGTGTCGTTTATACGTTGTATGAGGGTGTGCGTGCGTTACTGAGGTGGGGAAAGGTGGATTTGCGTGGTTTAAGCTCTGCGGTGCGTCTGGACTCCTCTGCTGTGTTCAGGTTGGCCGTGCTGAGCAGCCTGAGCGCGGAGCACGACAGCACACACAGCAAACTGAAGAGCGGCTTCCTCCTGAAGGTGAGGCGCACACACAACCCACGTCACATCTGCTACGTCCTCACACGGGAAAACCTCTCCAGCTGCTTCAGGAAATCGTTTTTTAATCTAAAATACCTAAAGAGGTTTCAGAACTCTGGGAAATCCTTGGCAGATTGAGGGCAGTGAAGGCAGCACCTCTGGGAATGAAAACAAAGGGGTTTTCTCAGATGCTTTTATCTTTCAGTGCTTCCCCTTTTGGGGGAAGCAGATGATTTATAGTAAAACAGAAGATGGGATCACAGGTGTTCTTCTTTTTTGTAGTCAGAGGTGAGACTGTACCATTGACTGTAAAAACAGGGGGGAGCTCCACCCCTCCCCTTCCTGTTGTAAATAGGAAGTATCATTGCTTCCCGATATGAGCGCCGCCATATTGAAACCAGTCAACAGTGACTACTTTCGCCATTGCCATGGATACGAAGACTCTGAGCGACTCGGACCAATCAATCGACTGGTTTCAACATTATCAGGAAGCAATGGCGAGGGATTTGGCCGGAGGTTAAGGATTTTCTATGGGTGACGTCACAGTCTGTGGTCTGGATTCAAACATGAACTGCTTCCAATGAAAAGACTTCAGGAAACGGTTTCCTGTGACCCTCAGGAGCATCTGGACCGAGCGCTCCGCCTGCGAGACGACGACCCCGTCTGCTACTTCCTGCTGGGCCGATGGTGCTTTGAGGTGAAAGCCGGACTCTCGTGCTCGGGCCGTAACTCTGCGGACCACTCAAACTGGTTTCTGGGGTTGCAGGTGGCGTCCCTGGACTGGTTGGAGAAGAAGGCGGCGGCTGCTCTTTATCGGAGCGCCCCCACCTCCTCACTGCATGACGCACTGGAGAACTTTCTGAAGGTGCGGCTTCCTTCTGCAGCTTCACGCTCAGATTGTTGGATGTAGATGCAGCAGATCCACATCACTTATGAAAAGCAAAACCTTTTCATGTAAAGTGGCCCCGCCCCCTATTGGAGGAGTTTTATTTAATCTAAAGTCATCTAGAGTATTTTGTTTAAAAAAAAAAAAAACTTTATTTAAGCCGCTAAACTCTCCAAAACCGAATTTCAAAATAAGAGTGTTAATGATCCCACAGAAATGGAAGTTTAAAGATGTTCATGTTTGTCTTTTCTTAATAGAAGAGCCATCTTCCTCACTTAAATTGATGGAATTGGACCTTTTAACGGTCCAAACAGCCTTCAGTTGAGGTTTTTTCTGCAGAGAGCGTTGAACCCTTTTTTTCTGTCATGTTTCCTTCTTTAGGTCTCAAACTGCTTTAGAACATTTCACTGACTTTCCTTCAACTTTTTCAGGCAGAGGAGCTCAGTCCAGGTTTTTCCAGGACGGTGAGACTTTACATCGCCATGGTAACAAACCCACTCTAACCCACTGGCTGTGCGATGTGCTTCTGGCAGCGGCTCACCGTGCGCTCGTGTGTGTCTGTTCAGTGTCACAAAGAGCTGGGGAACATCTCCGAGGCCACAAACTGGGCGGAGCTGGCGCTGAACATGGCCTCCAGCTGCGACGAAGCGCCGACCAACGTAAGACCCGCCCCCTCAAACACGGGCTACAGGGCTGCATACCTGAAAGATCACGCTTTCCCCATTTTCAGGCAGCAGAGGCGAGGAAACTGGAGGCTGAGCTGCGCGTCTTAACAGATGGGAACAAGTGACGGTTCCTGGAAGATCTGTTGGTGTGAAGCATCACTGTGAAACACGGATTTCATACCTGGAGTGCCCGTGTGTGTGTGTGGAGTTCTGATTTAACTGTTTTAACTTATTGAATCTTTAATGTTTTTGTTTTTTTTTATCTCAGAGACCAAAAAGAGAAAATTATTTTGAAGGAGATTTGAACAGAAATACCCAGAGAGACTCAGCAAAGTGAACTTTGACCTGTCCTTTCTTCTTCCTGGAGTCATTCCTTTGTTTTCAGTGATGTGGAGTTTCCATCCATGGTTGTTTTTAAGGAAATCTGGGACTATGGAGCCAGAGAATAAATCGGTTCTGGATCAGTCCAAAACTAACGAGGTTTAGGTGTAACTGAAGGAAGCGGACTGTGTGACCTTTGAGCATGAAGCCTGTTTTGAGCTGGAAAAGGGTCCTTTTGTCTGACCATCACAGAATTTATGAAAACAATAAATGTTCTGTTTTGAGCCTTGAGTCTGAAATTTCTTCAACCAAAAAAAAAAAAACATTAAAGTTTGCTTTTTAATTATAAAATAAATTTAATTTAAAGAATATGTACAGATGGATGAAGTGTTTTAATAGACAATTCTTTTGAGTTAAGGACTATTTATCAGAATGATGGCGTTCCTCCTGCTGCTCAGTCCTTGGCGTCGCCCACGCCGTCGGCGTTGATGGCGAACATGGCCTCGGCCTCAGGCAGGCAGGGCGAGTCGTAGATCTTGCAGATCCGGGTTTCCCCTCGACCTTTCCTCAGATACAACCTGAGCGAAGCAGCAGGGCTTTAGATGGAGGCGCGGCGGCACAGAACCGGGTCGGCGGGGAACTCACCGTGTGGTGGAGGCGTGTGCCAGGATGTTCCCTCCGATGGGTTTCTTAGGATCCGCAGAAAACATGGCCGCCCCGTCTACTTGCGCAACCACCTGGTTGGTTATCACCACGGCAACGCCAAACTGCAACAGCAGAAGTTAGAATGGGAAAGTTGGATCCAGTGATCCGGTTCTCCCAAATTAATAACTATTTAGTTTCAAACAAAAGCTCAAGGGGAATTTTCCTTTCAGCCTTTGTGGAAAAAATATATATATATATATATATATATATTTTTTTTTTTTTTTAATTTAACCCTTGTGTTATCTTAGATGACCCCACCCTTCTATTGACGTGTTCTCCCTACCATGACAAAGGTGGATAAAGGTGGAAAGATTTGATAGGTTTTGTCTACAAATCAAACCCCCAAAATGTTGGTAAATAAATAAAAATAGATAATTCTGGACTTTGTTCATAAAAACCACCACAGCTTTAATAAATGAATCTGGATCATATCTGTAATCTAGAGGTGAGAATCTGCGGGGATCAGAGGTTAGGCCCGTACCTCGTCTGCCAGTCGCAGCAGCATGCGCAGGAACCGGCCCAGGTGCCCCTGCCGGGCCGACAGCTCTCCTCGACCCGAGTAGTCGGTCCTGTACAGAGCAGTGGCGCTATCCACGATCAGCAGGGCATACCTGAGACACAAACGCACCATCTAAAGTAATCTAAAGCTGATGTTCTAATGCTTTTTTACAATACGGATGAACTGACAACTTTTTTTTTAAACAGTAGTTCCATTTGTCAACCTCCTTCCGTAGAATATTACATTTGGCTGCATGTGTGGGTTTTCCCTGCGGCTTCCTCACAAAATCCACCAAATATTCCAGTGAGGCACCTGAAAAGTCCTGTGCACTAACAGAGCCACCAGCAGGGGGCAGTTCTGTCTGAGGTTTATCCTGATGGATCTCATCAGTTATCAGCATAAAGAACACCTCCACCTCTACGCTGATGACACAATCCTCCATTCCATTGCCGCCCCCTCCTGACATACTGTTTCCCTCTATAACATGTCAATGAACTTATATATATATTTAAATGTATTGATTTTCTATCTCTCATTGTTCAAATGAACCTATCAAAGATGAAGATATAAACTCCTTTTTTTTAAGTGGACAAACCTGCAAAATCAGCAAGGGATCAAATATTTATTTGCTGCGTTGTAAAAGAAGGATAAACATTCAACTAGAGGCAACCAGTTATGCTAGTTTGGAAAAAATCAGCATAATCATAATAAAAGGATCACTGGGAATGATTTGAAAATAGATTTAAAAAAAAGATGATCGGACTTTAAAGCTTAAATACTTGAGTATGTGACCTTTGACTGAATGTGTTTGGAACCCTGCAAACTGTCTGATCTCAGGAGGTGGACTGGAGGACAGCAGAAGGTGTGAAGGACTCACCTGGACTCTGCCATCATGGCTGAAGCTTGGTACAGCAGTTGGGTCTGATGGTCGGTGTTGAAGGCGCGGGCGTACGCCACGTTGTCCAGGACGTCACTGCCCACCAGACCGTACCTGAAGAGCCCAGAGTTTTAACATTCTCTCAAAGTAAGATGAGGAGTTTGACGCTCACGGCGGAAACTCACCTCTCTGCCACGGCGAGGAGCCTCTCTGGTCTGAAAGTCCCCTCTGTGTCGATGTACATCGCTTTCCCTTCTCCTCCCCCTTGATCGATGGGCAGCTGCAAACAGAGGACTGAAAGCTTAACGTGATCAGACAGATGGAAGTTTGGCCATTCCGCGCTGATCTTACCTGACACGTGACAGCGAGCGTGTGGCACAGCTGCGTCTTCCCCGTGCGAAACTCCCCAAACATCTCTGTGATGGAGCCTGTCTCAATCCCACCTGAACCCAGGAAGGAAAAGGTCAACATTCTTCAAATCCTCAGGGATGGTGAAGGAGCTCCAGCAAACTCACCCTGCAGGAGTTTGTCCAGCTCTTTGGATCCTGTGGAGATCTGGATGATCTCTGACCTTCTCTGGTGGAACTCTGTGGCCGTAGTGAAACCCATCGGTACTAGCTTGGCAGCTTCAGTCTGAGAGGGATAACAGAACCGTTAGGTAGGAGCAGCAGAATCACTGAAGCCAGAAGCTGCTGTTCCTCACTAGGATCTTGTCGGCTTTGGCCTCGCTAATGCCTTTGATGTTGAGCAGCTCCTTCTTGGGAGCGTACGCCACGGCCTCGATGGTGTGGAAGCCTGCGTCCTCCAGTTTCTTGATGTCGCTGGAGCTGATTCCACACTGCTGCAAGCAGAAACCAAAATGCTTAAGACAACACAGCTTCTGGAAAAGGCCCAATAGAACTAACAGGGTTCAAACCTCCAGTCTGCTAAGAGGCTGCGGCCCAAAGTTCTCCTCCTCCTCCACCGCCACTTCAGCCTCCACCCGAGCCTCACTCCTCATCGCCATGACTCTTGAATGAAAAGCTGGATTCTCCTCAGGCAGGGTCCTCACTGCACAGAGTAAAAAAGGAGTGTCAGAGGAGCAAACAACACGATACAAAACAAAACAGGACAGAAAGTTTAAGGAGGTCTCATGCTTTCATTTGACTAATTCCTACGGATTTAATACTAGTTTTTCTTCAAAACATAGAAGAATTGAGGAGATTTTTCTAAAATAAAAAAGGGGCGTTTTAAACGACCCAAAACACCTAAGCACAAAATAAGAATATAAACAGTAACTTAAAACTTAAACACGTCACACCTGATTTCCCAGCATGCAAAAATCCATCAATCCTTTTTAGAGGTTTTTAAGCAATATACTGAATACTAACGAATTATCAGTCAAATAATTTTAAATATATACTTTTAAATTACTTTTCTTTCCTCTACATGATAATTCAGAGAATAAAGCGGCCTTTTCAAACCAATTTGCAGCCTGTTATGCAGCAGGGATTTGTAGTTCTTAGTTGTAGTTGATAAAATAAAATGTTAACTGCAGCGTCTCAGCCGGTGTTCAAAGCTTTTTAAATCATTTTACAAAAAATAGTATTAAGAGACAAATGTTTTCTAAAGTTAACATTGCCTTGAAGTTACACTCGTTGTTCAAATTCAAAAACTTTATTGCTATAAATTTACGGGGAAACCAGTGTTTAACCAAACGACGACAAACTGACTCCTATAAATCAAAGTTTTCCAATAACCACGGTAGCTGTTCATATTTTCAAAAGGCTTATTTGTATCTTTCAAAGCAATTTTGGCTAAATTTAAGTCGCCCGCTAGCTTAGCTTTAGCGCCAATTTGCGTAATTTAGGTTCATTTCGTTCAAAAAGTTTGATCTTCCGTAAAGCTGCTCCGGGTTTTAGAGCAAAGAGCCAAGTGTCACTGTTCGAACCCCCTAGAAGCAGTGACATTTTTCTAATAAAGACCACGGTTTCGATGAAATACCTGCTGCTTTGTTCTGTTTGCTGATCCTACAAACAAAACTCCCGCGCACGAGATTCCTGTCGAACGTGATGACGTCATACGCAAAGGGTCCACCCCCATGCCTTTTTTTTTATTGAACAATTGCAACATACAGAACAAGAAAATGCAACAATTATGCACATATAATGTACAATAGAATTCTGAATACAGAATAAACGTGTTACATCCTTAAGGAGATTCTAATTATTCTAATTAGTAACAATCAAAAAAGGGAATAACAAATAAAAAAAATAAAACTAAGCAAAGAAAAAAATTTAATTAAAAAAAACAAAAAGAGAAAATGCGAGAGTAAACTTATGTCATTATTCCAAAAGATTTACAAATGTCAATTATTTTTTGAGCTTTGTATTTTTTGAAGCTGAAATTAAGTTTAAATATTGCTGCAGTTCCAGTTTGAACACAAAGAAATCAGGTTTTTTATTGGAAAATTTGCTTTTGTGAATATGAAATTTTGCGATAAATAACATGTTTACACAGAAGAAAGCATCACGAACAGGAAACCAGAAAAGGAACACTTTTTCATGAAGTAAAAGATAAAAACATTTTCAGTTTTAGCTTCGTAAATGGATTTTAGTTTGAAATCGCTTTCCACAAAAACAGAAAATATGTATCCTTAAATATTAAAAAAAAGAGGCTTGCTCATAATGGGAAAAGCTACAAGAAACAGGAAGCCATGTAAAATCCAAAATTTCTCATTATGAAGATCTGTTTAAATGCATTTTCCCTCAATTTCATGTTTATAAGTAATGTCTTTACCAAATAAAATGTCTTTCAGACACGTTTGTAATTATTTTAACAAAAGTTTCAAAAGTGGTATTTAGATTAATTTATTCATCCGTGACTAATAAGGTTTTCAATAAACATTGAAATAAACCTTGATTTTGAAAGCAGAGCAAAGATTTCACTAAATTATGAAAGCATTTTCAGGCATACTTGGCAAAACACCCCACCATAAAAGGATAAAGATGAATGATCTGTTCGAAAGACTATAGATTTTATTTTTATACCTTGCTTTGTGATATTTAAACATGACCTCTGCAGGCTTAAATATGCGTTTGATTTTAAACTAGTCGTCTAATCATGAGCCATTAAATGCACATTCAAATGTAAAACAGCTGTGACCTACTAATTTTACATATTTTCCTTACATAACTGCAACACAATTTAAGTGAATATTAGCTTTTCCAATTAAGCAAAACCTTAAAACAATAAAATAATAAACCCCACATTTCATTTTCCATTTATTACAATTATAACAAAATTGCACATGAAGTGTTTTCAACTCAGAGGAGAATCACTCTTATACTGAAATACAAAAAATTCAGACTAAAACAGGATTTATTTTCTGGTTTTAAAAGAAAAGTGAAATATTCATTTTTAAAAGGATTCTTTTAATGTTCATTGGGTTTTGCAGAAATCTTCTTTTTTGGGAGACAGTGGCCACCACGGGTCTGTTCCACTGGCTCCAGCTGCAGAATCTGAAAAATAAAGGATTTAAAAACATTTTACTTTTTCATTTAAACCCATAGATTTCTGTGCTTTAATCATCAACATGACAGAATCCTTTACCCTGGATTTAAAGAAAAGACTGGGGTTAGAAGAAATGCACACAGATATATTTATAAAGAAGAAAAAAACTGAATTTGTTAACAGAATTTACTGTCTTTACTAAATTTAATCTGCTCAGCTTTATGTTTTTTCAGACTTCATAACAGATCAAAGGTTAGGTTGTATCTTCAAAAACTTTTCAGTAACCGTTAAAAACGTTAGTAAGCAGGAAAATTCCAGAAGTAGCTTTTGAATCAACAACTTCACGGTGACTCAAGAAACCTCTGGATCTTTTTACAAATTAAGAGTCTGCTTTTAAAGAAAGGAGGGAGTCAAGGGTCCTCCCAGAATTAAACAGCTGTTCACAGATATGCCTGCCTATTAATCTGCTGAAACGCCTTCCTCTGGAATGGAAAGACCCTCCATTTCCATGGAACACCTTCACAATAAAACCAGCACACTGTGGAAATAAAGAGCTGCACTTTGGTTTCAGCTTTTTTGCAGCAACTCCACTTCTCAGATAAGAGAAAAAATATTTTTTGAAAATGTTTTGTCTTTCTTTGATAATAAAAATTATAAACTGCTTTAATTTCAGGATCAGTCGCTTTATAGTTTAAGCTGACACAAAGTGCAGAAGATTAATGCTTCCAAACTGTTCAGATCTGAGCTCAGTGCAAACAGTTCAAGTCTTTTGAAAGACCAGTGACCTCCCATCAGCCCCTGCTTCCATCAGTAAACACCCAGTGAGCGCTCACACTGCCAGACAGGCCAAACATTACCGATTTCGCTGTAGGCCGAGTCAGGAACGAGTGAGACCTCTGTTAAACAAACGCAAACATCACAGACAAGAAAACAGCCTTTCACAATAAGAGCAGCGCTGCTGCAGGATTCCGACGGCAACGTGTGAGGAGGACGTCAGGAGGAAGTACCTGGAGTGGTTCCCAGGGCAGAGTTGTCAAAGAACTGCTTGGGACGGTTTCTGGAGAGCACCTCGGAGGCCCCGCCCGCGTCAAAGAACCTGCTCTTGGGCGATCTGAAGAGCGAGGACTTGGGCGAGTCCAGAGGTTTGCTGGGAGACTCGGGACCCTTCAGAGGCGAGGCCAGCATCTTGTTGGAAGTCAGCAGGATCTTCTTGGGCGAGCACAAGAGGGTGTTGAAATCTGCAGTCATGGGGGGAGGCCTCTTGCTGGTGGTGCTAGGCAACGGGGGCTCGTCCATCTCAGTTTTGTTCTTCAGTTTGATGGCTCTGTTCTTCCACTTGGCGACCTCTGCCTGCTGACTGGACACCAAGCTGACGAGAAACACGCGTTACTTCTTCTGTCTCATCTCCTGCTCCTCAAAACAACGTTCAAATCCGCTCCGTTACCTTTCCAGCTCAGTGATTTTCAGCTGAAGTTGTTTGACTTCCTCTTCCAGCTTGGTCTTTTCCAGCAGAATGCTGCTCCGGACCACCAGACCTTTGGGGTTCGTCAGCTTTGCATGAAGATCCTCACCCTGCAGAACTGACGACACAACCATAGTCCAGACATTCTAGGGTTAGAGGTCAGATGATCTCCATAAAACAAGTAGGAGATCCTGCTGTCTTACATGATTCCTCCCCCCGCTGCTGGGCCCTCCTCAGATCCTCCTTCAGCCTCCTCAGTGAGTC
Organism: Oryzias sinensis; assembly: GCA_037389245.1. NCBI lineage: Eukaryota > Metazoa > Chordata > Actinopteri > Beloniformes > Adrianichthyidae > Oryzias > Oryzias sinensis. The sequence goes on along the minus strand of CM074509.1, from coordinate 16,678,056 downwards.
CTCCTTAATGCTCAACATTGAGCTCATTTTCTGGATCCTAAAGAAAAAAAGGAAAGAAATAAACATCTCAGCTCCAGCAGACCAAAGCAAAATCCATATCACGGTCACGGCGAGTCTTACTCCTGTTTGTGTTCTTCTGACATTGAAGTGAACTTCACCTCCATTTGGAACAGCTTCTTTTTCAGATTCTCCAGATCTTCTGCAGCAGGAGAAGCTCTCTTCTGTCAGCAGAACCACAGAAATCAACACTCTTAAAAACAAAGTCTCAACAAACTAGAAGAGAAATGCGGCTTCTTTGAAAGGATCTGCAGAACAGATCTTTACATTTAAAAGCTACTTTACTTCATTTCATCCAAAACGTGAGTACATTTGCTTCTAATCATCAGTCAGATTAAAAGCCCTTTTGTACAACAATCGTTTTTCACACCCTGACAGTGAAGCAAGCACAGATGATGCAGCTGCTGCCCTGTAGCCACTGACACACATAAAAAAAAAATTCTAATCAACAATGAGTTTGATGTCAATCTGAGACTGAAAACTCCTAGGAAAACAGGAATAAAAAATAAAATAGAAAATGGTAACGTGATGCTATAACCAAAAAGAAACACTTTAACTTCCTGTTTGAAGCCAGTTTGAAAACAAAAGCAACAGGCACCAGCTCAGTTTGACTAGCATAACCACAATGTGGAACTTTAAACACGGCCTCTGTTCACGGCAGTGCGTCTGTACTGAGGTTTCTAAAGGACAAAGTGCTGGAAAAACCTCAAAAGTCTAAAAATGAATTTCAGTCCAAACAGGTTTCTGTTTACCGTATTTTTACGACTATAAAGGTGCACTTAAGTCTTAATTCTTTCCAAACACCAGGGGGCGCCCTATGAGGCGGTGCACCTACTGCCAGTACTATGTCCCAAATCTTAACAAGTTCAATAAGATGTGGGTGAGCAGAGTCCCCGTTTATCCACATTGTACAGAAAGACAACCTATTTGCTTTGACCATACTCTAAAACTGTAACAACGTGACCCCCACTTCTCTTCACAGCTCCCTAACTCATGGCGTGGGAATCAACACTTCCCATGAGTCTTAGTGGCCATGGGCGGGGCTAATTCCCGGGTCCCCACACATTGTTTAAAAAAATGGCTGAAGCCCTGCTTGAACTGCAGCTATCAGCGTTGATGGATTTTTAGACGCTGTTTTGTGACTGAAAAACTAACTCAGATTTGGGAGTTTTTGCTTCTGCTGCACTCAGTGTGTGTGCTTGAGCCGTCTCTTTGCCAGCGCGTGTGTAGAAAGGAGGAAAGCAGGGGGGGTCAGGCGCTGAGCGCAAGTGCGTCTGTGATTGTGCATTCAGTTTGTGTTGCTCAGTTAGGGAGAACAGTAAGAAAAAAAAAGGTTTCCCCTAAAAGAACAGAGACTGGTTCTCCTCTGCTCCCCAATAGTTAACGTGCCCGCGCCTCAACACCCGGTGCGCCTTTTGTGTGTGCCAAAGACTGAAAAATCCCCCATAACCGAGACCGCGCCCAGTGACCCGGTGCGCCCTGTGGTCGTGAAAATACGGTATTGCTCTCCGTCTCTTCAACATGATTCTACTGACGTCACTTATGGTAAACTGCGATGCACCTCTGACTCGCGCAGTTTGCTCCTGAGTGTCTGGATGGCGCCCTCCTTCTCCTGGACGAGCGCGCGGCTGTCCTGCAGCTCCGTCTGCAGCAGCTGGGTGGCCTCTTTGTGGCTGGATAAGCGGCTGTGGGCGCTGGCCTGCGCCTCCTGGAGCTGCTCCATCTGTATCCGCAGAGCCTGGAACAAGAGGCAGGATTTTTAGAGGAAACGTTTTCATTCAAAAATGGGTGCGCTTTATGATTTGGCTCAAAAATCAGATCAGAAAAACTGAGAAGATAAGTTGGTTTTCAGGAAGTATCCCAAACTGACTTTGAGGTTTTCTTGGGCCTCTTGGAGCTGCAGATGGAGCTCCTGGTTGTCTTTGAGCAGAGAGACTTCTGTCTTCAGAGGAGCGCCCTCTAGAGCATGCAGCAGAGTGCACGTCTTGCTCTTCTCCTCTCTGAGGAGAGATTCTGTTTGGGCGGCCTGCCGCTTCAGTTCATCAAACCGAACCTTCTCCCCTTCCACGAACTGACGGACACACCAGAAGAAAACATGAGATTTCTCTTAAACCCGGAAAACCCAGAGGAACTGGTCCGACGCTCACCTCTAGAGCTGCGGCGCTGTATGTTGCTGCAGCAGACCGACGTTCCAACTCGCACTGCAGGCCGCCGTCCAGCTCGCTGAGCACGATGGGCTGCCTGGTGACGGCGGCCTGCAGCTGCTCCCTGAACTTCTCCCTCGCGGCAATCTCAGCTCTCAGCTCCAACATGTGGGATTCCATGTGGGCCCAGAACCTCTCCAAGATGTTCTCCATTTCCTGAAAACGGGTCAAGTTTAGCCCAGCTCTGAAGGATAGGCTCCTCCCACTGCTTTGTTAATAATTTTAGAAAACTGTTGTTCCATCTCAACCTTCATCAATACAGAAACCAGTGCTGGGATTAAGTTTTTGTGCGATTAGTTCATGGTGACGAGTAAATACCCTGATTAACATTAAATCTAACCTACTGATTGCTGTAAAAAAAAAAAAAAAACTCCTAATATTGAGGTATTCATGACATCACGGCAAAGTAAAAGATCAAAATGCAAAATGAAATAAAATGACTAAAATGTAGGACGTTAGGAGGTTTTTTTTAATGACAGACTTCCAACCTTTTCTTTTACACCACCAAGAGGGGATTTATATCAATAATGCACGGAGGACATTAAAGAATGGATGTGTCACAATTTACTTCAGCTAACAAAAACATTAAAAGTGTTTTTACAAGAAAAGAAAGAAAAGAAAAAAACACCAGTCAGGAAACTGCGGCTTATCAAAACTCTTCTGCTCAGGTTCTCACAAGGACCAAACAAGTAAACGATATCAGTCCAGTTCTGAGGTCTTTGCACTGGCTGCCTGTCAGAGGATAGACTTCAAGGGTCTGTTATTGGTTTATAAAGCATTGAATGGATTAGCTCCAAAATACAGTTTGCACCAACTAGTCCTCTCTGGTCATCTGTCAGCTCCAGCAGTAACTCAAACATGGAGAAGCTGCATTCAGCTTCTATGCTCCACAGATCTGGAACAGACTTCCAGAAAGCCTCAGATCGGCTGAAACACTCAAATACCCACCTGTTCTCGCCTGCATTTGATGACTGTTTTCAAAATAATTCACTTTCTTGAATTTTAATGCAATGATCACACCTTTCCCATTTCAACTTTTGTATATAAAGCACAGTGAATCGTCTCTCCACACAAAATGTGACACAAAGACACTTGCAAACATGCAGGAGTTTCTTTGTGCTCCATCCTCATCAGGCCCCCAGAGCGTGCAGCTTTAGCGCGGTTTCTGCAATTCACGAGCCCAAGTGAAGCCGTTTGGGTTGGAGAACACGCACATCAACTTTGCACCACAATGTTCTGCTTAAGCCATCAGCTTTCAGAAATCTAGAAAATCTATTTTGAATTCGTCTCGGTTGGGCAGCGGCTGGATTACGGTTGCCTAAGTGCAGGACTGGCACGTGGGAAATGTGGGTTTGATCCTGACATGACGCCTAGTTTCACTAAACATGATGTTCAGAACAGTGGCAGAACGGGATCGGTGCTGTAGCAGTTACCATGACAACACTGAGCTGCGTTTTAAGTATCCTGCTTTTGGGAAAAACAATTTAAACCTAAAAAAAAAAAAGAGAGGTACCACTTGATTTAATATGCATTTCTTTGATTAGTGACCATAGCGTAAGCAGGACAAAACCCTTCGATTAGTCCGTTCATTTATTATTAAGTATCAAGTGTCGTCGGGAAGTATCCCCCATATAATAAATAATAGTTATAGATCAAAATTTGAGATTAATATGATAAGAAAATTACTTTCAGTTGCTATTAAAGCAATAGTTTGACACCCGTAATACAAATGTTTTTAATTTTCTACCCTTAGTCTTTCTGAAATGACGGATGAACGCGTCGCTCGTTTAAATGTTTGATCCAAAACAAAAATAGTCAATTCTCCGTTTTCATTTTGCCTGCTCCCTCTCTGATGCCTTTAGCCGTGGCTCACCTGCTGGTGAAGCTGCCGTCTGTCCAGCAGCTCGCCACGTCTGCGCTCCCACAGAGCCTGCAGGTCGCAGTCAGGAGCCTGCGTTCGGCACAGCAGCAGGTCCTGCAGGCGCCGCTCCTCAAACACGGCTTCCTCCTTCTTCACCAGCACCTCCAGCAGTCTCTTGCTGGAGATCGCTCGCGCTTGGAGCTGCCTCTGAGAGGAGAGACGGGAGTTTTCCCAGCCGTTCTGGACCTCAGCAGGAGCATCTGAGAGGAGGTCCTTACCTGAACGCTCTGCAACCTCAGAACGGTCTGCCGCCCCTGCCACTGCACGCACCTGTACGTGTCCACACTGGCTTTTGGAAGAGAGTGCATGTACGGGTGGATGAGGGAACACTGAGCCCCGAGAGCCGGGTCCAGAGGGACGGAGAAGTGCTCTCTGCAGGAGTCAATAAGCTCCTGCAGTTTCCCAAAAGACTCCTGCAACGAAACCCCAAATCCTACTCAGCCGCTGCATTTAAACTGGAGGTCATAAATATTCACCTCGACCTGAGCCAGCCTCACCTGAAGGAGACGGTTGGACTCCTGCAGACGAGACGGCAACACCTCCTGCTTCTCCTCCTCCTTTTCTCTGCTCTTCTGTTCCAGAGTGAGCAGCTGCTGTTTGAGGGCGGAGAGGCTTCTGTTCGCTTCAATCAGCAGCTGGACCAAAGAAGATTTGTTTGGGGGGGGGGACATAAATGAAGCCAAGTGTCAAAAGATCAAAATTAACAACAAACATTTTAAATAAAATAATACAAAACAAAAATGATCATTTTTCCTTTATTTCTTATGAATAGTTATGTTTTCAGACCCTGTAATTACTTGTAGAAGTCTAAAAAGATTCAATAGATATGCATCAATTCTTTAAAAAAAAGAAACACATTAAAGTAGAAAGGTTAAAGTTCCTCTAATGAGCACAACAATTGAACCTTTTAAAGTCAAAGAAAAAAAGGGTTTCTAGCAAACCCAAGAGTTCATTCATTATTAACAGTTTATATTAAACATTAACCTTTATAAAGTCTTCATGTTCTGACGGAGTGATCAGTCTCCAGAGAATCCAAATTCATAAAAACCTTTTCATTTTTCTGTCATTTCAAACCTCCCAAACATTCAAATATCCTCAGTGGAGTTTAGATCACTTGAGCAGCAACAGCTGCAGTTCTGGTTTGGAGTCCAAACCTTTCTCAGAACCCCTCAGCGGTTTGGACCCACCTCTCGGTGCTGCCTGCTGTCCTCCTCTCGCTCGGAGGTCCGCTGCATCTCCAGCTGCTCCTGTTGGATCAGTTTTTGCTGCAGATCCCTCATCTGCATGAACACAGAGACGGTCGGTCCTGGAGAACCAAAGCAGCTTTCCACGCCACGGTTCTGCATGTTCAAAGTCAGCGGTAACCTGAGCTCCCAGCCGCTGATTGTCCTCCTCCAGAGACGTCACGCTGCGCAGCAGCTCCTCCTTCTCCTCCGTGAGCTTCTGGCTCCCACACAGCAGGGACCTCCTCTCAGCTTCAGCATTCTCCAGTCGTCCTGACAGCTCCAGCATCTGTGTGTGACGGGAAACGTTAAGCTGCATGCAGCTCTGGACATCAGTGCTGCTGGGCAGGCTGGTCTTTAACCTGGTGCATGAAGGAGGTCTCCTTCTCCTGGAGCAGTTCCTCCAGATCAGAGTAGCTGTTCTTCTGCTCCTTCAGCTCCTCCTGAACAGACTGAAGGAGAGCTTCACCTGACGATACCTTGAAAAGAGGAACCCAAACTCAGCTTCTCATCAGGAATGGAAAGAATAACAACCAGTGACGGTTCTCCTCACCAAATCCATGCTGTGCTGCAGATCCTCCACCAGCTGCCTCCTCTGCTCCCCAATAGTCTGCAAACTCTCTTTCAACCCCGAAATCTGTCCAGAGGAGCAAAGCCTTCAGATGTTGGATCATTTTGATAAGCTGTCCTTCTTCAAGGACAAACCTCTGCTTTCAGCATTTCCATCCGTCCCTCCAGCTCTCCTTTTAGCTGTTTCTCCTCTCTGAGCTCCTGCTGAAGCTGATCCCTTTCCTCCCTGAGCACCGTCACTCTGTGCAGCAGCTCCTCCTCCTCCTCCTTTGAGGATCTCTGATCTCCATCTTCCCCTTCATCGATCAGATTGTTTTTCTCTGCTTTTTCAAGCTCCTCAGTCAGAAGCAGGAGCTGTTTGAAAAAACAGAAGAGGAGGTGAACAAACTGATGTTTACGGCTGAAACATGCAGTAAAAGGAGAAAAAACAACAGTATGCATCACCTGATGTTTCAAATCTGACTCTCTCTGCTCAAACTCTCTCATTTGGTCCAATTTTGTTTGCTTCTGCTCCTTCAGCTCCTCCTGAACAGACTGAAGGAGAGCTTCACCTGACGATACCTTGAAAAGGGAAACCCAAACTCAGCTTCCAGGGCTCCAGACTGCGACCATTTGCTCGCATTTTGCGACCAGAATTTGAGAGTGTGCGACTGAATTTTACATCCAGTCGCACATGTCACGACCAGTAAATTTGCCCCCCCCCCTCCGTATTTTTTATACATTTAAGGTGGAAACGGCACGTCAATGATCAATGAAATAATCATTGAGACGCGAGCGCACACGCACGCAAACACACACACAAACTCGCACTCATACTCATGAGACGAGAGCACACACTGGCGTAAGTGGCTAAAATGCGTGTAGGGGGAGGGGCATAGAGATAATCGAGCGCGCGTAAACATCTGTGGGACAATGACCGGGCTTGAAAGCAGGAAACCTGACAGCCCCCTCCCCGGAACACATGAAGGAGTTCCTTACATTCCTTTTTAGAACGCATCTATTCGCTCGTAATTTTCTAAATGCATGCAGTCCGGGCTGGACATTTCTCTGGGCCGCACAGACCCGGAGGTTAGGGGGTTACGGTTAAACGCGCGGCGTCGCATCCCCCCCAACCAAACGGTTTATGCACGGCTGTTAGGGCAGCTCACCGCTCCCACGGAAGTCGGGTCAGCTGAGGAGAATAAATGTCCCACACCTGCATGCGTGACAGCTAACGGGGCTTGAACTTTAAATATGTGCGAGTGACAACACGGTTTAGTCCGAGACGCATTTAAAACACGTGGAGAAAATGCAACGATAGACATGTTTGAGATGAACCAACGGCTCACCTGGATCATTGGGTTCAGTTCAATTTAGTTTTAATTTTCCTCTCCCCCTTAGTGTGATCTGTGTTATTATATATTTTATATTTATTTGAATGTTTTGTAATGGATGTAGCCTATTTTTAAGGGTTAGGGTTGAATCAATTGGTATTAGAAATTATTTCAATTTCTCACTTGACTACAAAAACCATCAGGACACATGTCCCATAATGCATTGTTTTGTAGTCTGTAGGGCAGCTTTCAGACAGTTCAGTACTAAATTTCCAGCTGCGTTCGGTAGGTTGGAGTCTTGCTCCCACCCCTTTCTCCTGATATTTTTGTGATGATTGACACGTGATGTTGGAGCAAAAACAAAATTATATGTCTCACACCAGGTGATCTGAACAGCGTTGCGTCCACCTGGGTGATCTCAAACACGCTTATTGTGCGTCTGGCTGCACTTATTTGGTGTCACCAAGATACATTTCCATCAGTTTTTGAGCCTCTCTCTGATCTCAGGTATCTGTATCGATTGTTCTGATATCCAGTGAACATAGCCCATTCTATTACAGTTTACCTTATTCTGTCAGTTTACCTGTTGTTGCATATTCAAAATTGCAGATTAAAATGTGACACTGAATTTGAAAAAGCACATTGTAATTTCTGCATCTATTATTAATGTATTTATTCATAATACAGTGGAAATTAGTAGATCTGGTTAGCATGTTGATTTACGGTATGCGCCCCTAAATTTTCTGGTTGTGCCCCTAAAATTTTCAGTTAGGGGCCACAGTGCTCCTAGTGAAAAAAGTTAGTCTGGAGCCCTGGCTTCTCATCATGAATGTAAAGAATAACAACCAGTGACGGTTCTCCTCACCAAACCCATGCTCTGCTGCAGATCCTCCTCCAGCTGCCTCCTCTGCTCCCCAATAGTCTGCAAACTCTCTTTCAACCCCGAAATCTGTCCAGAGGAGCAAAGCCTTCAGATGTTGGATCATTTTGATAAGCTGTCCTTCTTCAAGGACAAACCTCTGCTTGCAGCATTTCCATCCGTTCCTCCAGCTCTCCTTTTAGCTGTTTCTCCTCTCTGAGCTCCTGCTGAAGCTGATCCCTTTCCTCTGTGAGCACCGTCACTCTGTGCAGCAGCTCCTCCTCCTCCTCCTTTGAGGATCTCTGATCTCCATCTTCCCCTTCATCGATCAGATTGTTTTTCTCTGCTTTTTCAAGCTCCTCAGTCAGAAACAGGAGCTGTTTGAAAAAACAGAAGAGGAGGTGAACAAACTGATGTTTATGGCTGAAACATGCAGTAAAAGGAGAAAAAAAACAACAGTATGCATCACCTGATGTTTCAAATCTGACTCTCTCTGCTCAAACTCTCTCATTTGGTCCAATTTTGTTTGTTTCTGCTCCTTCAGCTCCTCCTGAACAGACTGAAGGAGAGCCGTCGTCTCTGAAAGCTACAAAAGCAGAACAATTGCTAGAATTTCTGTGAAAACAGAAGCAGAGCTGAAACCTTCGGCAAATGAGCAAACCTGCTGCTTCAAGAGACTCTGCTCCTCTTCTCTGGTGGTTTGAAGGACTTGGAGACTCTGCATCTGCTCCTGCAGCTGCTGCTGAACCGAATGGAGGAGGCCTTGAGCCTCAACCGCCTGAGAGCCGCAAACCGATGAGGACAAAACTCTTAGATCCTCTGAACATGTCATTCCCACAAGAGACGTTTCTATGCTGACGACATTCAGACAACAGCTGGAAATCAACTGATCCACAAAATCTCAGCCTTTCAGCTTTTCTTATTTCAAATTATTCCAACAGATTACAAATGAACAGCTACTTGAATTAAATAGCAGATGGCCTCGCATTAATATTCCTTTTTTAAATGAAAGAGCAGAGAAACCGGATCAACAGAACTGGATTAAAGGTTTGTCGGCTCATTTGAGGTAATTCTGACACACAAGGAGGAACTTCAACAGGTCTATGAGGAGATTAAACCCCACACCGAATATTAGTTTCTAAATATAATATATAAAAATCATTTTTTGAAATAGAAAGGACCTTGTTTCATCTCTGCAATAAACGAACAGAAACCTAAATACCAGAATTTGAACCTGCAGCATGTGAAGGTTTAAACAAAGTTTCTGACTGACCATCTCCATCTGTTCCTCCAGCTCTTCCCTCAGCCGCCTCTTCTCCTCTCTGACTCCCTCCAGGATCTCCTGCAGCTGATCCCTTTCCTCTGTGAGTGCCGTCACACTACGCAGCAGCTGCTCCTCCTGCGCAGACGAGGACGTCTGCTCGGACTGCAGACGGTCCCTCTCCAGCTGCAGGCTGGTGAGCTCCTGGCTCAGGCTGCTCACCTGCCATAGAACATCTCCCCTCAGCTGTGATGGACCATCAGGTCTAAAGTTTTGTTTGCCTTTCAAGAGGGGCTTCTCTCCTGACCTTAGTCTGAAGCTCCTCCAGCTGGGAACTCTCCACCTTTGCTGCCTGAGCAGCTTCCAGGAGTTTGATGATCTTTTTCTGCTCGCGGTTGTTCTCCAGCGCCGCCCTGAGCTCCGCCTGAGTCTCGATCATCTGTCGTCACAGTGTCGTTAGTGAATGCAAAACGTCGGCGTGGAGAACCCCAGAAGACACGCCCACAGACCATATCCACGTTCTCCTTCATGTCCTCCTTCAGCTGGTCCCTCTCCTCCGTCACAGCGGCGACGTCTGAGAGCAGCCGCTCCACCTCCAACGCCGTGCTCTGAGCGCCGCCCACCTGGAGCTCCTGAGACGCCCTCAGCATCTGCTCACACGGCGAGAAGCCGTCAAGCAACAGAGAGAAGCTGGACGTGGAGACGGGCATCTATGCTTCACCCACCTCCTCCTGCAGATCCCAGTTCCTCTGCTTCTCATCCTGAAGCTGGTTTTGAAGAGACTCTAGGAGAACCTGAGTCTCTGCGGCCTGGAAAGACAAAAACCACCAAGTCTTCAAACAGGAAGTGAACCAGACCCGGCTTCACCTGTGCAGACGACGCCACCTTTGAGATGCAAAGGTTGGAAAATAAACGGATGAAAAAAGGAAACAAAAGATTCATTTCCTCACCAAACAGGAAAAACTACCGTTTTGTTCTTCGTCTAAAACTTGTATCATTTTCAAAATTATGTTTTTTTATAAACAAAACTTAAAGACGAGTTTAAAAAAAGATATTTAATGAGTTGTGTTCACAAGTTCCAATCACGTGGTCCTGTGATATTTACGGGTGGGTTTGCATTTCTAGCGCTGTATCAGAATACCTGAAAAAGTATCAGAATACCCGGATATTCTGGATGTGTTCCAGAAAAATCTAGAATATTTTTATGATATTTGCATTTTTTCGATCTTCATAACTACAGTAGAGTATAAATAATATAATGAATATGATGCTATGAATGTCTCTAAATCTCATTAATAATTATGTGGCATCGTGTCTGCTGGCATGGTGGAGACGCCGCGCTAGAACGGGTCCTGAAATTGTTCTAAAGTCTGGACGTTTTTTGTCATTTCCTTTATCTACTGGAACTATAGTCAGTAACACTTCCAGGTCACAGTTTAAAATGTTAAATGTCATTTCTTTCTAAATCTTTGTGGTTCATCCATTGTTGTTGATTCTGACATCCTGTTCTAAATAAAAAAAGATTAAAGTGACGGTGATTAAATACATATTTAAGTTTGCATTCATCCAATAGAAAATACACAGATTCAGACCAGATCTATCAAAATCGTAAAAGTCGAAAGTACTGAGTTGAAAATAGTATTAATTTACATTTTCTATCAGTTTACTTTGTAATGCAAAGGGTCTCAAATAACCCCTGGACATTTATTCTACAGATCTTTGTTAAAGAGTCAAAGTGACACAAATAAACTTGTTTATAGTCTGGTTTCTCATTCTTGATGGTCAATGCTTTACATTTACATGCATGGATGTAATTAAATATATGCACTGATTTTAAACTATCTGGGGATGTTTTGATTGATTGACATGTGGGTGAAAACAACTACATTTACTGAAACTAGAAACCAAACTTTCACAGATTTTGGCCTTTAATATTAGATCTGTATTTTTATTTGAGGGGCTCACAGACCGGACACTCACCTCATCACCACACAACAGATCCAGAGCTACACTTTACCTTTTCTTCCAAGTCCTCCAGAGAAGCCAGGAGCTGAATCCTCTCAGCCTCCCAGTTCTGCTGGTGGGAGCTCAGGGACGCCTGGATCCTCTGCAGCTGCTCCTCACGGCTCTGCAGAGCTTCTCTGAGCTGCTGCTCCTCCAGCTGACTCTGAGCTTGAGCCGACTGCAGGCCGTCCCGCTCGGCTTGGACGCCTTGCAGCTCCTCCGACAAAACTTCCACCTGACAGAAAAAAGAATAAAAACATCTTCAGGAAACGGATCCCAGGTCCTTGGTTTTATGGTTTGTGGGGCTCACCTGCTTCATCAAGCTGTCCACTTTATCTGGAAGAGCCTGGAGTTCCTCCAGCTGAGTCTTTAGAGCCTCCTCCACTTGGCGAGCCGCCATCAGCTCCTTTGTGGTGGCAGCCGCTCTTCTCTCCAGTTCCAGGCTGTCAATGAGATCTGAAACACAGCAGGTTTAAGACGAGCCCTTCTTCTGGCTTCTGATTTAAACTCCAATTCTAGGTCACCTTTGGGGACTTTGCCATCCAGCAGAGAGGTGAGCTTGGTATTTTCATCAAAGGCCACGTTCAGCTCTTTCTGGAGGTCGCTCTGCATCTTCCTGTTCCGCGACTTCTCCGTCTCCAGCTGCAGACGCAGAGTCCTCAGCTCAGCCTCCATCTTCTCCTGGCTGCTGGACAGACTCGCCTGCAGAGAGGAGAGAAATCTCACCATTACACTCATTTGCTATGACATTTCTCAGCATGTTCGGAGAGCTTTCTGCTGTTTATTCCCTTAAATTCTTCACTTCACTGGAGCTTTGCATAAACATTATTGCCGCAGAGCAGAACACCCAAATAGATTAGGCTTGCTCACATTCAGCTCCAGCAGAGAGATGTTCTGACTGCGGAGGACAGCCCACTCCTTCTTGGTGTCTCTGCTGAGCCCCTCGGCGTCGTCCAGAGAGCGCCGAAGCTCCGCCACCTCCTGAACCAGACTTTTGCCGCTCTGCCAGGACGGAGGAGGAAGAGTTCAGCAGACACAGACAATTCAAAGCCCTTTCTATAAAAACATTAAAGGAAACATTCAAAAGAAAGATCCTAAACAGCCTTTCACTACAGTCGTGCTTAAATTCTGTGTGGTATGTGGACGCCCAGCAGACATTCCTAAATGTGGTTTTAAACCGGGTCTTCAGCCGTGTTCAAAACATGGAAAAGAGCTTCTTACATGGAAATAATTCACTAAACAAAACTGCAACATCCAACTTTTCTGCTCGTTCTCTCAATATTTATTCATTCAAATCGTTGTGAATCAGGAACAGACGGGGAAAAAACTGCCCTTTGAAAAAGCTTTTAGCTTCTACGAACAAAGTACCATCATCAGTGAGCTTCCTGCTCCTCTCTACTCTGATCATCCACTGTCAGACAAACAGATTCATGTTCGTCTCGTTTTCCTGGTCTGAGCTGGAATCTGGATCTAAACTGAAGGTCTGGATAGCTCCGATATTCCTCTCCAGTCACGTCACTCAGCGTATTGTGACACACAACAGGAACCTTAGTGTTCATAAACACACGAGCCACCAGGCATCAGCCATGATGATACACACAAAGTAAGACAATAAAGAAGTAAACAAACCAGATTCTGGAGCTCTTCTGCATATTCACTTTTCCTTCTGAGCTCTTCAGAAACAGTTTGAAGTTTGTTCTGGGGGGGATAAATCAACAAGAGGTCAGACCGTCTTTACTTCCAACCAGTTGATAAATACAGCAAAAACTCAGCAGTATGACATTTCAGATGCAAATAAACAACATTTAAAACAAACATGTTCACAAAAATGAGTTTTATTTTGAAAGAACAAAAGCTAGCTCCACTTCCAGCGGAGTTTCAAAGTAAACCTTTGAGTTTTGTCCATTGACCGTCTATGAGGAATGGAGCGAGTGGGACGTCCCTCACAGAAAATCATTTCAATACAGTCAATTCACCTTTCATTGCAACACGGGCGCCGCTATGTTGGAGCCAGCCGACATCAGTAAGCAGCAATTGGTCTGAGTCGAATCATTGTTTCTATGGTAACCGCTATTGCCAATCAGAAGTTGGATAGCCCCGCCCCCTTCAGCTCACCTGAAGCTCTACACGCTGAAGTTCAGCAGATTCCAAGGCCTTTTCAAGGGCAGAAATTTGATTTCTGAACTCGTTCTGCAGAAGAAACACAAAAGAATGAACAAGGCAGAAGAGCAAAGCAGTTTTACTTTAAACAAACTTGGTTTTGGAGCAGTTTTGTGAACCAAAACAGAAAAAAAAGGTTTAGTAAATAAAAACTACTGTAGGTTTAAATGCAAAACAGCTGTGTTTGTTTGTCCAGGTTACGCATGACTCCTAATGCAGTACGAGTCATCTCAAATAAGCCCACATTATGGTCTTTCCACCCCTGTGTTTGATAGAATGAATCAAGACATCCCACAGGTGCCTCATTTGAAGACCTCAGCTCCACGTTTGTTCAGACAGAGGAGATCCTCTCTTCCAGACAAAGGTCACTGTCTGAAAGGTTCATTCTGCTCCCGTCAGTTACCTCCTGCTCCTTCCTGAAGCCATCCTCCAGGGTATTGAACTCCTCCAAGTCTCTCATCTCCTTCAGTTCTTTGGACAAAGCAGCCTTTTCTTGCTCCAGATGTTTCATCTGATCCATGAACATGCTCAGCTCCTGCTTCAGGGAGTCTCTCTCAGCAGCAATCAGGTCCTACAGAAACAAAGTTTCAGTGCTTGGAGCTGCAGAAGAACCTTTAATGACCTCCAACTTTCATTCTACTTTGCTCTCAAATCAGACTTTTTTCTATTTAGTGACAGTCAAACACAAATTCTCAGCAGGAGCAGGGTTATGGTAGATTAAGGACTGTGGATGGCTACCTTATCTGAGGTTAGAGTGTCACAAAGCTGGATGGCTTCTGCAAACTCTCTTTTCATCTGAAAAAAATAAATAAAAGACAACTGATTTGTAGCAGAAAAGTCCACAATTTGAAGCTGAAGTGAAGCTTCTTACATGATCATAAGCATCAGAGCTGCTCTGCTCCTCCAGCTGCAGCTCCAGCTCTGCAACTCTCAACTGCAGCCGTTCCGTGCTTTCCATCTTCTCCAGAGCTTCAGTCTGCAGCTGCAGCTCCAGATCTGAAACCTTCTGTTCAGCCGTCTGCATCTTCTCCAGAGCTTCTGTCTTCTGCTGAACTTCAGTCTGCAGCTGCAGCTCCAGATCTGCCACCCTGCTCTTTGAAGCTTCCACCGTCTTCATGTCCTCCCCTCTCTGCCGACTCTCTGCCTCCAGCTGCTGCTTTAGGCTGGACACCTCTTCTGAAAGCTCACATATCCGACCAGGAGACACATGCTCCTTGGGACTGAGAAGAGAGGAGTCGTTGGAACACTGAAGACAGAAACTCATCTGGATCGTTTCAGAGAGTGCACTCATCGTAGGCGGCTGACATGAACCATTACAACGTATATAATGAGCAAAAGAAACAAACGTACATTATGATTTGGTTTGAAGGAGACAAATATTCATGAAAATACTTCAGAATTGGCTTAGAACAAGCAGCTGGTGAATCTGAATCAAACGGACGACCGCTCACCTGTCACCAAAGCTCCAGACGGACATGGAGGTCTGACTGTACTCCATGTCGTCAGACGGCTCCTCGGGAATCCCCCAGTTAGGGTCAAAGAACTCCTCATCTGTTCAGAACAGAAGCACATAGCTCTGTGAACGCCCCACGGGACGGAGAGACAGCGAACTTTCAAATTCATTCATTCATCTTCTTAACCGCCTTTCCCTTTCGGGGTCACAGGGTTGCTGGAGCCTATCCCGGCCACTTGGGCGTAGGCAAGGGATGCCCTGGACTGGTCGCCAGTCTGTCACAGGGTAGAATATCTTCAATCACACATCCATTCACTCTCACACTCACAGATATGGACATTTTAGAGTTGCCAATCAACTTATGAAGCATGTTTTTGGACGGTGGGAGGAAGCCGGAGATCCCGGAGAAAACCCACGCATGCACGGGGAGAACATGCAAACTCCACACAGAAAGGTCCCCCATTGATGTTGTGTTTTTCATGTCCCCCAGCTGGGACTTGAACCGGGGGCCTTCTTGCTGTGAGGCAAGAGTGCCAACCACTGCGCCACCGTACAGCTTTCAAATTTAGTGAGCATTTATTTGATAAATGTGGGCCGTCTACATGCTTCTTTCTGCCTCTGAATGGAGGTGCAGACATTTGGAGGAGCAGAGTTTGTGTGTGTGGTTTGAAAAGGATGGTGGAGGAGGTGCTTCCATCCTCGTTTACCTTCGTTCACGTCGTTCAGAAGTTGTTGCTTTCTTTTCCTCCTGTGGCTGAAGGGTTCTGCCAAGCTCTGGTCTGACATGGCGCTCTCTGAGGCAGAAGGCTGGCTGAGCCGGAGCATCTTCCCCCCCCATGTGACCCTGCGCTTGGGGACCTGAACAGAACGGACCCGGTCAGCAGCGCCCAGAGGAGCCTCCCCCGCCTCTCCCCGGCGACATCACCTTGTGAACAGGAACCAGGTTGGGGCCGGTGACCAGCAGCTTGGTCAGGTTCCGGATGCGGTCTTCCTGCTCCCTCTGCAGCTGATCCTTCTCTTGGAGCAGCTGAGAGAGCACCTCCTTCTCAGTGGCAGTGGTCTGCGTGACTGAAGAAACCTGCAGGAGATGGTTGGAGGTCAGTCAGAGCAGCTGCAGAGGAGGAGACGGGGCATGAGGAGGAGAAGGAGGAGGCCTGCCTCGTGGAGTCGTCGCTTTAGGTCCACGATCTCATTGCGATAGCGTTTGAGCAGAGCGCCGTCATCCGACACCTCAGTCACATGAGGGTCGTTCTTCATCTTTTTTGCTGTGCAGGCAAACTAACAGAGTGAAGGTAAAGAGAGAACATCAAAGTTACACTGAAGCCCAAGAGAAGCTTTGCAGGAGTTGTCTTTCTTCACACCTGCAGCGTGCTAAGAGTCTCATCCAGACTGGCAGGTGTGACGGTGCAGACGATCACGGTTTTGGCATTTCCTCCTAAGGAGTTTTGTAGGATGCGGGTCAGCTTGCTGTCTCTGTAGTTTATGTAACCACTGAAAAGACATAAACACACCGATGTCATCAAACAGTTGCTCTGATTACCTGCAGCAGTGGTCCCAGGCCTGCAGGCCTCTGACAGCTTTACATTTTCACGGCTGGGCCTGTACCACGCTGAAGTGGGCGCAGTATTTTCTTTAATCTCTGCTTTCCCTTATTTGAGGGTAAAGTTTGTTTTCCTCCTAAAATGTCTACAGATGCTTCAAACTTAATTTGTACTCTGGATTTCACGTAGGAATCATTCAAATGGGATGTAGAAGCCTTAAGGTGCAACCAAAAAAAAGCTAAAATGGTTTTATAAAAAAAAAAGTCGCTAAAACCAGCGTTTTCTCAATATTAAATATAATAAACATGAATCCACCGTTTGAACAACTTTATTAGCAGCATCCTTGTAGCATTAAAACAAAAAAAGTCATCCAGAATCTTTGAACCAAATAAGGCAAGAAAATAAATTGTTTTCCTGTTTTTACTGAATGAATGAACCAAATCATCTCCACCAGGGGTGACCAACAACACTAAGCTAGTCAACATTTCATGAAAGCTAATCATGAATCCACTGTGTTCTGATGAGAACAACTTGGATTATTCTTTTAGAAAAAATAATTTTGAATTGTTTTTGCATGACAAATCTTTCAAATGCAAAGCATTGTGGTCTATACTGCGACAGACTGGCGAACTGTCCAGGGTGTTCCCTTCCTTCGCCCACAAGTGGTCAGGATAGGCTCCAGCAGCCCCGTGACCCCGTAAGGGATAAAACGGGAGAAGAAGATGAATGATGACTATATTCACCAATCTAGTGAGCATTGATGCACACTGGGTTTTCGCAGACACTTCTGGGAAATCTGTTGGCCACTCGATTTTGGAATTGTAGATTTGAACAGCACTACAAATGGCGAACGCACTATGTGGCGCACCAAGTGCAGAGCAATGATGGAATTCAGACCCAATCTGGGCTTCAGTTACTCACGTTTGGCTTTCATCGGTCAGCTTCTTGATCACCTGGCTGAGTGTGAACAAGCTGCGGTTGATGTTGCAGCCTTCTTTCAGCCGTTCACCTGGAAAAGACAGCGGAAGCAGAAACCATGACTCGGAGTCTCAGCGGTTGGCTGTGGCTGGAATTGAAATCCACAAACCTTCAGCCCCGGTTTGGCTGGCCCTCTCAGATCCAGCCAGATCCACCAGATTCTGCAGGAAAACTTCAATGTAAAGCCAGAACTGCCACACAGATGAGAGAAAGACGATGAACTCACCAAGTTCGACACAATGATGGCTCCGTCTGCGCCTTCACTCGATGCCGGGTCGCTCCGTTCACGGCTCTCCAGAATCTGAACAGATGAGTAAAAACGGCTTAATGATGGAAGTTTACTGGCCCGGGCCCGTAAACTGACAGCTCTCACCATCCGAAATATGGTGTGCGAGCGGCTGCTCCTCTGGTTCATCTTCGTCTTCCCATATCGACGGTTTTCTAAGGAGTTTTTAGAAAACAAAACAAAAACAAACGTAAGCAGTCAGAGGCAGAATGGCCACATGGATGCGTCTGGTGAAAGGCGTTGGCTCTCACTCTCTCCCTTCCGGATCCAGGCCAGGACCTGTGAAGAAGACGTGACCACCTCCTCAGTCAGGTCCGCCACATACACGCTTTTCTGTGGAGATGAACAAAGATTTGCTTTTCAGAGCAGAGCTACAGACGAGCATGATGCAGCAAATGATTTGATTCTGTGGAGAGCTCACGTTCATGCCTTCTCTCACTTCCAGGGGTTTCCTTTTCCAACGGTCCACCAGCAGATCGGTGACCGTCTCATTGTAGATTTCCATGTAGGACACCCTGAGAAGAAACTCTTTGTTTGGAAACTTGAAAACAAAGAGAGAGAGAAAAGAAATCAGTCTCCATTCACTGAGATTCCAAGTTTCTCCTCAGAGTAAAACATTGTGATGTTTTTTGGGGAATTATAAACTTTGAGGGGAAATAAAGGACATTCATTTTCAAGAAGAGATTGATTTGATTTTGATGAGTAAATCATTTAAACCCAGTTCTGTCAAAATGTGTAAAAGTGTCATCTGGAAAGTTCAATTATTAAATATAAAATTACAATATTGGCAGTTTTTTTTTTCATTTATACATGTAAATCCAGTTCTATACTTTAAAGTTTCACTCTGATCATCTTTGGATCTATTGTTAAAGTGTTCCTTGTGGTCTTTTAATTTTGTATGCAGTTTTAAGGCAAAAATCAAAAAGCCTTTGATAATTCTGCAGCAGTTCATCAGAAATTCACCACCAGGTCACCATAGTCGTCCCTTTGCTCCAGGAGCCTACAGCCCCTCTCACCGCCAACATAACATTAGCGGTGAAACAAAAAGGTGAGCAACATCAGATCTATCCAGCCGTAGTTTAGATCCAGACTCCAGCCCAGACGAGGAAAACAAAGATGGATCTATTTGTCTGACAGTGGATGATCAGAATGGAGCGGAGCAGGAAGTTTGTGGCTTGCAGTTGGAGGTCCTACATCACACAATCTTTTTCAAAAGGCTTCTTTTCCCCCTCTGATCCTGATTCACAGCAATTTGAATAAAGAAATGCATCTTTTAGCTCATTTTCTTAATACATATTACCAACAAAAATGCATAAGGACATTTTAATAATACAATTTTCATGAGGGTGGGTCTTAATGAACTTTGTCTCTGAACAGTAACTTGACCCTGTCGTCCAGCAGAAAACAATATGCGCTTGAAGCTTTTTCTAATAATACATTTTTCTGACAGCCGGTTAAACTTTATATTCATATGTTAAATCTAAACAAACGATAATTTTGTATTCTTCTTCACAGGCAAAGAGCCCCATAAAGAAACTATAGTATCTCAGGTTGTAGAGCTCCAGTTTGACTGGTACCAGCTTTATTTAATGTGCTGCTTGTAGTTTAAACCGTTTTTTTTTATTAACAGTCAAAATAAAAAAGAGTCTATAATCCAGGTTTAAACACTTGGATTTTTACACATTTTCTTCTGTTATACTGTTTGGAGAATCATGTACAGAACTGCTAGTCTATGTAATTTACATGTTGCATGTTTGTTTTGGTTTCTTCCAGTTCATTTTGTGGGGCAGCCAGCAGACTTACGGTCGTGATGGTCTGGAAAACATCCTCCATGGCCAGAGGAATGACTCCTGGAGCATGGTCGCTGCCCATCATGGTGAAGGTCTTACCGGAACAGGTCTGGCCGTATGCGAATATGGTCCCTTTAGGGGGGGACACGAACATTAAACCATGGAAACTCTGATTTGATCGGAAAGACAACTGCCCCGCCAAGAACAAACCATTGTATCCCCCCACGGTGGACACGACCAGGGGCTTGGCGATGTCCCGGTACAGCTGATCGGTTCGCTCCTCCGCGGTGAACACTCGGTCTGCAAAGAAAGAGCAGCACACGATGATGACGGTGAACCCACCCTGAAGACCCCCGGGGCATTTCTGAGAGGTATAACATACCGAAGCTGAAGCTTTTCCCGGTGTTTCCGGCGTCGTCGATGGGATGTATGGACTTGGAGTCAGCTCTCCAGAAGAGCTGGACGGGTTCTCCCGTCGCTGCTGCGGCGTTCTCCTCCCTGATGACATTTGATCCAAATGACACAAAGTGCAGGATTGTAGATGTACACTATGCTTATAAAATAAGTAACATCCATACTTTGATATTGTACTTCACAGACGAAAATATAACAAAATAAAGCCATTTGCTTGGCTTGTTGTTGTGCTCGGAGACGTAACGGTTGGCTAATTTAGCTATTAGCTAAGTCTCACCTCTCGACAAGCGGACGAACCCGAACGCAAACCTTCACCGCAGACTCCTCCGTCATCCTTCTAAACGCTGAGGTTAAACACAGCAAAAACTTTAACACTAGTTCCCTAAAACGCTGTTTAAAATGACAACAGCTGCTGGAACGATGCCGTTCTTTTTGAATGTTGCTTCCTTCAATCTGACTGGATAGCGTCATCGACGGAAGGATCCATTTACTATTCGGAGAGGGGTGTGTGGTCATAGAAAATTTTATTTTTAATTTTAATTAATTTTTTAATGTTTTCAATTACACTAAACTATTTTATTTTTCAGACTCTTTATACGTTAAAAATCTACAACTTTGTTGTTCGAGAGAAATCTCCCACAACAAGCATCGACTTTCTAATCTCCAAGTGGAATCAAACTCGGAAATACAAAACTCTTTTTTTAACAACAACTTTATTGATCACAACCATCAAATACAATACAGTGCAAGATCATTAAAAGAACATGCCAGGGGATCCATGCAAGGAACTACTACATACATTTTGGTTTTCAACAAAATAATTGTTCTTTCTGCGATATAAATATAGAAACACTTGATTATCTGTTTTTTTAATGTATATATGTTAACAGTTTTGGGTAGATTTTTTTTGTTAGTGCTGTTCAAAGTTTACTTTTCCTATTTCTATTGTATTAAGTTACTAAAACACACCGTTTTTATTTGGAGTAGTTTATGGTGATGATTTATTTGTTTTGGCATTTAACACTATTAATATCTGGACAATGTTTCATTCATGAGAGCAGATTTTTAAAAATAAAACCCAAAATGCTATAAAACTGTCCATTATAATTAAAGGTCACATGTTGTATGACAATACCTGGTATTGTAGATTATTTTCTTCATATTTTATTTCTTTATGTTCTACTTCACTAATCAGTAAATCAGTAAATTCATTCTGCGGTTCCCAATGGTTACTTTTTAAGGTTAAAAGCAGCTTAAAAAATATTAAGGTTTTTCAAAACAAAATGCAATCTATTTAAGCTGCCAGTATGAGGAAGCTGCAGGTGGCGTAGAATGATGCGCTAAGAATGCTTTTAAATAAGCCAAGGCGGACGAGTGCTAGTGAGCTGTTCGTTTCACTTAGAATTAACACTCTCTGGGCTTGCATGCGCTCACTCATGTCCAAGTTTATCTGCAGACTAAATGCTTCAGAAAATACTCTCATCTTGGCTATAAGTAACATTAGATTTAGTGCCAGTCAAACTTATGGAAGCACTGGAGAGACTGTCTTTTTATTATGGCCCGCAGCACTCACAGAGTGCAAGGACCATATTGTAACTGCTACGAGGGTCGAACACTTAAAAAGGTCCAAAACGTCAAAAAAACGCGTCAAATATACTGTACCTCAACTTGTGTGTTATTGACACTGCGCCTTTTTAATGTAATGTGTCTTAGTTCTCCTTTTTATTGATTGGACTATGAGTCTGGAATAAACTATATTTATAAACGAACATGCCAAGGGGTTATGATTACATTAGAAACGACACAGATTGAAATTTTCTCGCTTTATTACTGTCAAATTTTTAGAATTACAGGAATTCTTTTTATTTTTATTGTTTATGTATTGTTTAATTTCATTGACAAAGATAGTGAAATGAGGTATGATTTTAAATCTGGATTTATAAATGTCCATTTGCACTTAAAATAATATGAGATTAATTATGTGTATGTTGTTCATTTTTATATGGACAGTGTGTGAGGCCAAACAGTACATGTTTAAGCAAGTGATTACAAACATTGACCTGAGCTTGGTGGAAAAACACACACCCCTCCCCCCACAATATATACATTCCAACATAAACACACACACATGCACACACACACCCTCTCAAACACACATACACGTACACACATTTTGCAAGGAAGGTGGGACCTAGGACCATCTGTCCCCTGCCTCTTCCCTGGTGGGGGGTACGGGCCCCTTTGCAACGGCGGCCGTGTCCCCGGGGTGCCGGCTTCCTGGGCCCGGCGGTGCTCTCTCCGCGCGGCGGGGGGGTTCACATTACATCTGAGCCGGGAGTGTTCGCGTCCCTGGGGGGTGGGTTCTGGTCCTTGCTCCTGAGCGCTGGGCCCCGCCAAATTTCCAACTGTGGCCGAGCCTGGTCGGGCCATATTTACAACACCCCTTGTGGGCCCTCTTTTTTCCCCGGGGTTCCCCCCTCTTGGGCTGGGGCGGCGGGCCCCTGCCTCGCTCCTCCCTGGACCAACCGTGGGCCGGGCGGATGGCTGCCTGGAGTGCGGAGCGGGTCTCCCTTGGGGGGTCCTGGCTCGTACCTGGGGTTGGGGCGGGGGGATGCCCGGAACTCCTGGGTGGTGGTGGGGTGCTCGTCTGGGGCTGTGGGTGTCCTTCTCCGGTGGGGCCCTGCGTTGGGTTCTCCCGGCGCGGCGGGGGGGCTGCTCTCCTGGTTGGGCTGGGGCGGCGCTCTCTCTCCCTCCGTGCTTCCCTGCTCTCTGGCTCTGGGGGCCTTGCGGCGGTCCTGCTGGCCCTGGCCTGGGTGGCGGGCTTGGTCGCCCGGGCGGCGGTTGTTCCCTGCCGGTTCCCGTGTGGCGTTGGGGGGATTCCGGCTGCCGCTGCTGCTGCGGTGGGGGTCTTGGGGTGGGGATGGCTGGGCACTCTCCCTCCTTCTTTCCACGTTCCACCATCCATTTTAGAAGAACATAAACACTCACCTGAGCACAGGTGTTAGCTCACCTTTGCACTAACAGTTTGCATGATTGAATGACTGAAATATTTCACACTAGTTGGTTTTAAGGCATAAGTATGCGTGTGAACACTATCTGTTTTGTATATATGTCGACAGGTGGACATTTTTTGCAGCTAGCAGTAGGTTTATAACATTTGAGTGTGCGTGTGGACAGGCTCCGCCCTTATTGTACTACATTTGAACCTTACCATAATGATTAACAACCAGTAAACTTGTTGCTTTATGCTGCTTCATGGTCTTATCCCCCTTCCCCTCCTATTATCACCTCCTACCCCCCCTCTCTCTATCGCCCCTCTCTCTTCTTCCCCTCTTTCCTTTTCCGTCCGGTCCAACACCAAAGATTTTCAGACATGATTGAAATTAATAAAGTTTGGCCTCAATTACAAAAGGGGTTTATTCAGACAAACCTTTGGACAGACAGACTGACTGACTGACTGACTGACTGACTGACTGACTGACTGACTGACTGACTGACTGACTCCAGTGAGGGTCCTTGGGCAAGATCCTCTACGCTAATGCCTACCTCATAACATGAGAGACAATGAACCACATGTCATGCCGGCTCACACGTTGCCCGGCCAAACAAGGTCTGCGTCAGGTGCCGGACAACCAGAGCACCCTGATGGAAAGTGGGCTACTGGAACAAGACGGAATTGGACTAGATGTGAGAACAAGGTTCTGTAGGAATGCTACTACTCAAGCAATCCCACCCAGAGGGGTTACATGCAGAGAATGTGGAATGAATGGATGGTTTGAAACCCACAATCAAGGCTAACTGCCAAACAACTGGTATCTCAACGTTCTAACATCCACAAATGGCAACTCCTATCACTACTTGAAATTGCAGCGATACAACACAATTGCAACACCATGGGAGAGCCAGAACACCAGGCCAGAGAGCAGTCTATACCAAATTCCCAACCTGAACTTGGGAACACAGCCCCTATAACTACTGTTATGCAGAGTGAGGCAGCAACTGACCTGAAAGACAAGATCATGTCTAGAATAAACACCAGGCAACCCAGACACCAACTACAACAGTTAAGTGATGTACCACCTGAAAGTCTCCTGGAAGCTGTGAAAAAGTATTGAGGGCAATCCCTACCACAACCATCACAGAAACCAATGACTGGTTCACACTACAACAGTGGTGATCCTTGAAATGCTTGGCTATAAGAGCAACATTGGAAGAAAGCAGTACCCACCATGGAAGCAACAGTTGGAGGATAAAATCAAGGCAGCTCAGAGGGATGCAAGTCAGCTGACAGAGGGTCAAAGAGGTGCAATGAAAAAACAAGTACCTAAGAGATGCAGCCAGATGCCCATACCTGAAGCACTGGAAACTGCCAAACAAAGGCTTCTAGCTTTGAGCAGCTGCCTAAAGAGGTACACAGGAGACAATGAAGCCAGATGGATAAACAGGCTGTTCACAACTCAACCTGCGAAAGTGTACGCTCAGTGGCAGGTAAAAAAAGTAAGGCTGAAAACTGAACAATACTGGAAAAGTATATGGAGGAAAGAGACAGCACATAACAGCAATGTCTAATGGCGGATCTTTCAGAGAAAAGAATATAACAACCTTCCTGAAGAGAATCCAGTAACCATCTTAGTGGCAGGCATCAAAGAAAGAGTCTCAGGTGTGAAGAACTGGACAGCAGCAGGCCCTGACATGATACATGCCTGCTGGCTGGAGAAACTCACTGCACTCCATGAGCACCTGGCAGCACAATGAACCAGCTGCTAAGAGATGGGACTCACCCCGAATGGCTAACGGAAGGGTGAACGATCCTGATCCAGAAGGATCCCTCAAAGGGTGCAGTCCCATCCAACTACCGGCCAATAACCTGTCTCTCCACAACATGGAAGCTTATTTCAGGCATCATTGCAACCAAGATAAACAGGCACATGGATCAATACATGAGCAACACACAGAAGGGCATTGGTAGAGACTCCAGAGGAGCCAAACACCAACTCCTGGTTGACAGAACAGTCGCTCAGGTCGACTGCAGGTGATGACACACCAACCTATGTGCAGCCTGGATTGATTACAAGAGAGCCTATGACTCAATGCCACACACATGGATCACTGAATGCTTGGAGCTGTACAACACCAACAGGACTCTAAGAGCCTTCATAGGAAACTTGATGAAGCTGTGGAAAAACCACCTTTGAAGCCAATGGCAAGCCACTTGCACAAGTGTCCATCAAATGTGGGATATACCAAGGTGATGCTCTGTCCCCACTGCTGTTCTGCATAGGTCTGAACCCCCTTAACTTAATAATCAAAAGTGCAAGACTATGGATACCGTCTCACAAATGGGGCCACCATCAGTCACCTCCTTTACATGGATGACATCAAGCTATATGCTAAGAGCGAGCGTGACATTGACTCCCTGATCCACACCACCAGGATCTTCAGTACTGACATTGTGATGCCATGGGGGCTCGAGAAATGCAGCTGGATGGTGACAAAGAGAGGCAAGGTAGTCCACAAAGGAGGGAACTCTCTCCCAGAAGGAAAAATTGCAGACATTGAGGACAGTTACAAGTACCTTGGAATCCCAGAGGCATATGGCAACCTTGAACTGTCAACAAGGAAAGCTGCAACAGCCAAATACCTCCAACAAGTAAGGGAAGTCCTGAGAAGCCAGCTAAATGGCAAGAACAAGACCTGGGCAATAAACAATTACAAACTTCCAGTTATCCCATACCCTGCATTAATAATAAGATGGCCAAAGGAAGAGATACAGACCATGGATGTTAAGACAAGAAGCTCCTCACCATGCATGGAGGGTGGGTTCCATTCCAAATCCAGCATCCTGAGACCGTATGCTGGCCAAAAGGAAGGAGGCCGAGGACTAGTGAGCGTAGAAGCCAATGTCCAGAGTAAAGCATCTAAGATGCATGAATACATCAAGCTTGAGGCCCCAACTGACAGTGTGCTTAGTGAATGTCTCAGGCAATGGAGAGCAGAGGATACAGTGCTGGAGGACAGATCCTCATGGGAGGACAAACCCCTGCATGGGATGTACCACCAGACCATAACTGAAGTGGCTGATAGGTGTGGGCGATGTCCCTTAATTGGGCAGTTGACGATGTTTGCAGTAAACCATCGGGATGGACGATGACATCGTTGTGGGGGGGCGCTACTTTTAATTTTTCGTTATTATTCGTTATTTTACTTTATTACTTTATTTATTTTATTTCCCAACTAATGACTAATCCGCGATGATCAAGAATAAACTGAGGGAAGTGACTATAACAAGAAAAGCAACAAACAAAATAGAAAAGAAGTAGTCCACTCCCGCACTTAATTAGTCTCTCCATCGTGAGGTCAGTCACCCATCACAATCCTAGTGGCTGATATCAAGAAGTCCTATCAATGGCCAGAAAGAGCTAGCCTACAAGACAGCACTGAAGCACTCATCCAGGCAGCACAGGAACAAGCCCTGAGCACTAGAGCGACAGAGGCTCAGATCTACCACGCCTACGCACAAGCTGTAGGCTGTGCATAGAGGCGCCTAAAACAATCCAGGACACAACTGCAGGGTATAACATGCTGGCAGGGAAAGCATCCATGGAGCGCCAAAATCAAATGGCTGGAATAATATCCAGGAACATGTGTTCAGAATATGGACTGGAAACCCCAAAGTCAAAATGGGAAACTCCTCTCCGAAAGTGGTAGAAAATGAGAGAGCAAAGACCCTTAGAGACTTCCAGAGACTTGTCCTCAGCCTCCATCCTTGCGGTTAGCATACAATCTCAGGATGCTGGATTTGGGAAGGAACCCACCATATGGTAAGGAGCTTTCGTGTCTTAACATCCTTGGTCTGTATCTCTTCCTTTGGCCATCCTATTATTCCTGCAGGGTGTCCCCGATAACTTAAAGTGCATAACTGTTTCTTGCCGGGTCTTGCTCTTGCCATTGAGCTGGCTTCTCAGGAGTCAGGACTTGCCTTACAGCCGCTTTTGCCAACAATAACGTTAGTGGGGTAAATTAAGTGTCAGTAAGTGGCGCTGTTTCCTCTTACCTTGGGAACTAAACTGCCATTAAACAAAACAGAAGAAGAAGAAAACATTTGTAGTCCATTTGTAGTCATTAGCTGGTTTACGCGGCCCTGAGCCTTAACGTTTCTTTTTCTTTCAAAATTAAAGTAAAATTTTTCATTATTCAAATATTTTTTTTTGAATATAAATATTTTGAGAGGTTATTGTTGCTTTTTGACATTCGAAAACATACCCTGACCGTAAACCGCTGTAGTGGAAGTGACGTAAAAATCCACATCCGCAGAGTGTAGCCTTTACGGACAAACTAACAAATCCAGCCAATAAAAGAGAAAAAAGAAATAAATAAGGCTAGCTGGAAACTACAGAGCTTCTCCCGTTCGTGACGTCGTGATTAATGTCTCTCTTTATCATTAACAGGTATGTGTCGTCGCCGCGTGGTGGTTACTCCCCTGTTAGCCGCTAACACACGTTTCTCAGCAATACCAGATTGGATTTGTGGACTAAGTTTTGTTCAACTATTATGTATATAGTACCGGATTACTCGGAAATTATACTTTAAAATGAGTTGATACGTTGTGTAGTTGTACGTTATGCACTTAGCAAATAGTACTATGATCTAGAGGGGTGGAAAACTTTTTGATTGTGGGCCACAGCGTTCCAAAATTTACCAAAAAAAAGTACCCAGGAGCAGATTCATCGTCACCGTGGAGTGTTTAGATAATCCACCTCATGATTAGAGGAAGAAATAACATGGAATCTGGATATAAACACGCTTTAGTTTTGATTGAAAATTTATTTATATTTTAAAACACAAAATTTGGGAGTTTCTATTTTCAGACTGTGGCTTTTGTTATTGCTCCGATGGTTGACGTCCATCAGGAATAAACGCAAATTTAGAGAAATGCTGCGTTCATGGGCTGTTGGAATCATCAATAAAATGACTGTCTGACCAGGAAAACATACATGCATGTCAGAAAAACAAATCTTCCAACGCCACGGGGACACACCTGAATTACAGGGAAAATAAAACTAAGGATTATCAATATAATTTATTCCAGTTTGATGGGCCACATATGCCCCCAGGGCCCTAGTTTTTCCACCCTCGATCTAGAAATTGGAAGAATTGGTTTTATTCAAAGTCAGAGTTTGCTGCGTAGTGTCAATTCTGTTAAGTAAATGAGAATTTTTTTTGTTCCTCTGATGGATTCATTCCTGGTCCCAAAGAGAACCTCAACATCTTCATCTCTGCTACCTCCAGCTCTGAAGTGCAGACTTTCAGCTTTTATTCCATGGGTTGAACAAAAAGATTGCATAAAAACTAAAGCATTAAACAGAATCCCTCATTACTAATATTTGGTTAAAAAGCCTTTGTTGGCAATGACAGCCTGAAGTCTTGAACTCCTGGACATCAGCAGATGCTGGTTTTCTCCTTCTGAATGCTCTACCAGGCCTTTACTGCAGCAGCTTTCAGTTGCTGTTTGTTTGTGGGCCTTTCTGTCTGAAGTTTAGTCTTCAACAAGTGAAATGCTGCTCAATTGGGTTAAGATCAGGTGACTGACTTGGCCATTCCAGAATATTCCACTTCTTTGCTTTAATAAACTCCTGAGTTGCTTTGCCTGTATGTTTTGGGTCGGTGTCCATCTGTATTATGAAACGCCGTCCAATCAGTTTGGCTGCATTCACCTGGATCTGCGCAGACAGTCTGTTTCTGAACACCTCAGAATTCATTGGGCTGCTTCTGTCCTGTGTCACGTCATCAATAAACACTAGTGTCCCAGTGCCACTAGCAGCCATGCAGGCCCAGACCATCACACTGCCTCCACCGTGTTTTACTGATGATGTAGTGTGCTTTGGATCAGGAGCTTCTCCACGTCTTCTCCAGACTTTTCTCTTGCCATCATTCTGGTAGAGGTTGATTTTGGTTTCATCTGTCCAAAGAATGTTTTTCCAGAACTGTGCTGGCTTTTTTAGATGCTTTTTAGCAAAGTCCAATCTAGCCTTCCTATTCTTGAGGCTCATGAGTGGCTTTCATCTTGCAGTGAACCCTCTGGATCTACTTTCATGCAGTCTTCTTTTTATGGTAGACTTGGATATTGATACGTCTACCTCCTGGAGAGTGTTGTTCACTTGGTTGGCTGTTGTGAACGGGTTCCTCTTCACCATGGAAATGATTCTGTGATCATCCACCACTGTAGTCTTCCGTGGACGTCCAGGTCTTTTTGCATTGCTGAGTTCACCAGTGCTTTTTCTTTCTCAGGATGGACCACACTGTTGATTTTGCCACTCCTAATACTGTGGCAATTTCCTGCATGGTTTTTTTCTGTTTTCTCAGCTTAATGATGGCTCCTTTCACCTGCATGGAGAGCTCCTTTGACTACATGTTGTCTGTTCACAGCAAAATCTTCAAAGTACAAGCATGAGTCCTCTAATCAACTCCAGGCCTTTTATCTGCTTCACTCATAATGACATAACAAGGGAATTGCCCACACCTGCCCATGCAACAGGATGGAAGTCATTTGTCCAATTACTTATGAGCCCATGAAATGAAGGGATTGTGTTTAAAAATGCTTTAGTTTTTCACATTTTTATGCAATCTTTTTGTTCAACCCATGGAATTAAAGCTGAAAGTCTGCACTTCAATGGCATCTGAGTTGCTTTATTTAAAATTCACTGTGGTAATGTACAGAAACAAAATTAGAGAGAATGTGTCTCTGTCCAAATATCTTTGGTCCTGACTGTACTTGTATACTACTTTTTACCTTCCTCAAAGGACCAAAGTGCTTTACAGTTATAGCCCCAGTAACCCATTCACAGACTGATAGTGACTCCACTGCTGAACACTAGCGCCAACCTTCCACCAGAGGCAAGGTGGGGTTCAGTGTCTTGCTCAAGGACACTTCGACACATGGGTGGGCAAGGCGGCAATCAAACCTGCAATTTACCGACCAGGGGTCAACCGCCCCAAAACTCTCTGTTCTTCTGGACCATGGACCCTAAGAACTTAAGTCCTCCACTTCTGCTCCCTGTGACACTAACACTTTAAATGTCTAAAGGACTTAATATTGTTAGAAGCCTTCATTTAAACTCTACCCTACAATCTTTCTTTACCATCGTATCTTATAATGCGATTTACGTTGTTCTGTTTTCAGGTACCTCGGCGACGATGAGCGTCCGGCCTCCAAATCCCATTCTGAGGCTTTGCTGCAGAAGCTGCAGCAGAAAGCAGAATGGAAGCAGAGACAGACTCTGAAGGAGCGAGAAGAACACCAACGTGAAGACCAGACTGAGCAGAAGAAGCCTAAAAAGAGGAAATCTAAGGATGTTGGGTTGAACGATGATGATTCTGAAAACCATAGTGAGGCTGTAGAACTGAGGAGGAAGGAAGGTGGAGAAAAACGGACGAAGAGAGAAGATGTTTCAGGTACGCTTCTCTTTGTTTTCCCCGCACTCTTCCCAGTAGAAAGCTCCAGACGTTATGAAATAAGTAGGAGGTCCCTGCAGGTATCTTTACATTCTTCTGCTCCTCATGTCTCCATATAAATCAGAACTGATCAAAAGATAAGAACCAGCAGACTGGCTTCCCTGAAGCTCAGGTTTGTTGTCTGTGTCTATTTATAATAAACTGACTGGGTATTTACATGTTGTGCAAAGGTGTCTTTTGTGGGACTTACCACATGTAAGAACAAGGTAAGTACAAATAAAGTACCTTGAATTTAAATCTTCACTCGTATGTGTCATAGTATTTACCATGAATTTACCACAGAAACTACCCCTTAAGTACACTGAAACTGGACTGTAAAAGAAAGTCAGCCCTATTTCCACTCTAGTACATGGTACTTTCAGTGCACAACATGTAAATACCCAGTAAGTACGGTATATTATAAAAACCCGGTGTGTACCACATAAGTATGAACCAAATAGTACCACATAAATACACAGCAAGTACCATGTAAGTACAGAGTACACACAAAAAAGTACCATGTAAGTACCCAGTAAATTCCATAAAAAGTACCATGTTAATACCCTGTTAGTACCCAGTAGTTACACAATAACTACGATGTAAATACCACTTAAGTACACTGGAAGTACTGTACTGTAAAAGAAAGCCTTACCAATAATTGCTGCAGAACCCAACTTCTCCTGTGCCTCTCCTGCATAAAAGGACAGACGAATGAACAAGTTTGAACTGTCAAACATTCCTTACTTTACATTTCAGAGGATCCCATCAAAGATGCTGCAGACTCAGAGGACAAGCCGGCAGAGCCAGAAGAGTCCTGTCCCGCCCACACTGGGTTCACCGTCCTGGGAGACTTTGAGCACAAACCTTCTTCAAAGGTTCTAGTCTTCAGGGGAGTTTTTTTGGGGGGGTTGAGCTCCTTTCAGCTGTAACTCTTCCTCCTGCTCACAGGTTCACCGAGTGCTGCCGCAGTGGCTTGCCCAACCTGATGCTATCTGCCGGGACATCAAAAACAACTTACTTCCTGTTTGTGTTGAATCACCACTCTGTCCTCAACTGCAGAAAAAGCTGCAGGATAACGGAGTTCATCACTTCTTTCCAGGTGCGGGCAGACTTTGACCCAATCCAGTCAGGTTCCTGTCAGGTCTTCCAATCACTTCCGGTTCTGAATCAGTGCAGGCAGAGGTGATCCCGGCCATCCTGGACGCCGCGCAGCACGGATCCCTGCTGGGAAGAGGCGGCTTCAGGCCCAGAGACATCTGTGTGTCTGCGCCAACAGGCAGCGGCAAAACGCTGGCGTTTGTCCTACCTGTCATACAGGTGAGCGGCCAGCTCCTCCTTCACCTTAACTAAAAAAAACTTTAATAAATCAGAATTCTGTTCCTCTGCAGCAAAAAAAAGTCACTTTGTTTTTACAGTCAAGCAGTCTCTTTTTTTCTAAATCACTGACTGTCAGAGACAAAACAATAAATGTTAACATGTGTTTAGTTCACCTGTTTGGTTTTAAAGTGAACAAGAAAACCCTCCACTTTGTAGTTCTGCTTCCATTTCATTTTCCATTGATCTATTGTCAAAGCATTCCCTGTGGTCTTTTAGCTAGCATTATGCAAATATGAGCCCAAATCCAAATACCTGTGTGGTTTTCTAGGACATAGTTTCTGCAGAGCAGCAGGAGTTCATCGGGAATTTGCCTTTGAGTTGTGGGCGTGGAGTAACAGCTGAACGATAAACGAACAGGAAAACTCTTAAACATCCACTGAAAGAAATCATTACAGATTAACAACTAAATCTTTAGTTTTTGGTGTAGAGCAGCAGAGCAAACAGATAACATGGGAAAAAAATCTTTCTCAAACCAATTAGAAAATATAGAATAAAATATGTTTTTTTCCATGTTAAGAGAAAAAAATCTCTGCCAACTGTAGTAGAACTTGTCTGGGACAAGTTGCAATGTCCTGGTCTTTTAAGAACTAAATAAAATCTTATAAATCTGCTATAAAACTCATATTTTGGTATGCTGCTCTGGTAATTGAAAATTGTGTCGAGTAGACCAATAGATCCATGAACGTCTTTGTTTTCCTCATCTGAGCTGGAATCTGGATCTAAACTGTATGGCCGGATAGCTCCAATACTCATCATCATTTTTGTAGTGGTGAGGGGCTGTAAGCTAGCGGGAGAGCATGTAAACGAGTTGATGATGGGAAGTGTGGGCAGGCTCACTCTGCCCCAATGGCCCTGGCCACCACTCAGTGGGGAATTTACAATGCTTTAGTGCCGAACATCCTAATCAGAACTTAAAGAGCACAGGGAACGCTTTGAAAATAGATTACAAGATGATGGGAGTGGGACTTAAAAAGAAGTTTCTTCCTTGGTTCTGAACCAGAAGGAAAAAAGAGAGTAAACGTGTTTAGAGGAAGGGGTGGAAGGTACAGAACCAACAAAAAGTTGGACATAAAACATCAAAATGAACCACAATGTTTTTTTTGGGGTGAAATAAAGTTGACATTTTATGAATTTTTGTTCATGATTCATGTTTGTTTCCTGTCAGGTTCTGATGACCCGGATGGTGTGTGAAGTCCGGGCTTTAGCCGTGTTGCCGACCAAAGAACTCGCCCAGCAGGTCCGAGCCTCAGAAACCCTCCACGAAGACCCGAAGGTTCACCGCTAAACTCACCGCGTTGTGTTTAGGTCTACAAAGTGTTCGGGACGTACGCTGAGGGAACCCCTCTGAGAGTGTTGATGCTGGCCGGACAGAAGTCCTTCGCCGCAGAGCAGGCGTCTCTCTCAGAGATCAGGTCAGGACACGGAACCAAAGGGGGTTTAACTCTGTGACGGGGTCCATCTCAGTTGTTGTTGGCTGAAGAGCTCAGGAATCTCCCAGCTAAAGATCTTTCTCTGCTTTTGCTGCCATTGATGCTCGTTTGAAGTAAATGTACCCACGGAACAGCCTCATAGCGGCTGGCTCCTCCTCTTCATGCTTCTGTCGATCCACCGCATGATTTTCTGCACCTGAAAGATCCAGAATCTCTATAAACGGGTTAATGATAGCGGTGGCTGTTTGGTGAGCAGATCTGGTTAAACTCTGCTGCTCACTCCACACGTCCATGTTCCCTTTACAGATGGAAACATCTGCCAAGGCTCTGCTATCTTTGAATGTATTTCTTTTGAACAAAAATCACCAGTTTTTGTCAAAAGCAAACTCTTAGCTTAAACCCAACTATTTAGCACGGTGGTGGAGGGTTAATGATGCAGTACCTCGACCCCTTACTGCTACCCCTGACCTTCTCTGCAGAGGAAAGGGCCTCCAACGAAAACCTTTCCATGTCCTGTCTTTCAGAGGCGGCGTGCGGCGCAGCACGGCAGACATCATCGTGGCCACTCCGGGTCGGCTGGTCGATCACATCAACAAAAACTCAGGCTTGTGTCTGCAGCAGCTCAGGTTCCTTGTAAGTTCCTGTGGGTGAAGTTACAGAGTTCCTGCGGGCGGGAAATGAAATGTTTCTGGTTTCCCTGTGAGATCATTGACGAGGCGGACAGGATGATCGACAGTATGCACCAGTCCTGGCTCAGTCTGGTGACGAGGGCCGTCTACGGACCAGAAACCACCAAGCTCCTTGGGAGGACGGAACCAGCATGTATCACAGCAGCGAGGTGGGTCACAGCATCACAGAGCCCTGACCGTCCAAAGCACTGGCTCTTCTTAAGAACTGGAGCGGGTGAGTGTGATGTCACCCATAGAAAATGGTTCACGTCCGGCCCCAACCAAATCAATTCAATTCAGTCGCCATTTTTTTACGATACGGACACCACCATGTTGGAGTAAGACAACGGCACTAAGCAGTGATTGGTCCCAGCTGGTCCATTTCTATGGTAACCACACTCTCCAATCAGGAGTGAGCGTTTGGAAGGCCACACCCCCACCAGTTGAACGTTGGTTGTGAGACCACCTACTTTTGTTGAGGCATCTGATTGGAAATGTTTAGGTTCACTAAAAAGATGTAATCAAGAATAATGATTCTGACCAATGGAGTGACAGAGTAACAGCTTTCTAGTCTGTGGGGCTTTGGCGTCTTGGAGTCAGCAAGTACTTCCTGTTTGGATCGCCAAGAGGAGGGGTCCCTCAGTCCAGTTCCCATTTACAGTCAATGGTCCAAACGAAAAAAAAGTAGAAGAACTTCTGAACATATTTATAAACTTGAAGCTTTAAGAATTCCCAAAAAACATAAACAGAACAGACTTCAGTCTCAGTGTCATAAAGTTAAACCTGATCAGTTTACTAGAGTTAAATAAAAAACTGCAATACTCATACTGTCAATGTAATCTTATTCATTTCTGGTACTTTTTGTTCATTTCCCATATTTTATTCCAGATGAAACATCAGTTTCATTATCTAGAAAGGTTTCATTTATAGCCTGATATAAATAATCCTTTTTTTATTCCAACTGATTATAAGCAGCAGTATTAGGAAGTGTTGACCAACTGTTATCGAGGCGTCAACACAAAGGAATCAAAACGCCCGTCTCTCAGTTTATCTGGGAGGAGCTGGCTACATTTCGTTTTTATGTATAGGTATGTTAGAAAGCCACACTCTGTAGGTCTTGATTCAAAGAGGGATGTGTGAGTCAGAGACCTTCACATACAGTACATATGAGAAGCAGGGTGTCATCAGCGTATCCAGACTTCAAGGCGCATAAACAAGCAATAAAAGTGGAATTTTTCTGCTTTAACGACATTGAAGCTTGAATCTGTGAAGTGTTTGCATCGACGTTTGTGTTTCAGTGTGAGAGTTGACCGCGTCTGGAACGCCGCTTCTTCCTCTCTCAGTCTTTCTCCACCTCAGATGCCGCTGCAGAAGCTGCTGTTCTCCGCCACGCTAACTCAGAACCCAGAGAAGCTGCAGCAGCTGGGCCTCCATCAGCCGCGACTCTTCAGCTCCGCCCACAGCAATGACCCTCCGGCAGACGCCACCGCCCTCAAACCGGAGCGCTTCGACTTCCCTCAGGGGCTCACGGTAAGACCAGACCTCTGACTGTCAGGAGCTTGGATCTGTTTTTTATGATGACTTTGGCTTTTAGGAGTACTATGTGCCGTGCACCCTCAGCAAGAAGCCACTTCTCATCCTCCACTTCATCCTGCGAATGAAGCTTCATCCCATCCTGTGCTTCACCAACTCTAGAGAGACCGCCCACAGGTCGGACGAAGCTCAAATGGAGCTCTTCCTGGGGGTTCCTGCAGCTGTTCTTCATGTCTGTGTTCTCCTCAGGCTTTATCTGTTGGTGCAGCTCTTCGGTGGAGTTCAGGCAGCCGAGTTCTCCTCCCGGCTCTCCCCAAAAGAGAGGAAGAGGACGCTGAAGGAATTTGAACAGGGAAAGATCCAGCTGTGAGTATTTACTGCTGCTTTCTTTTACGGCCCTGCTTCAGACAACGGCCTCTCAACAAACTGTACGTTACATGGATTAAATGATTGAAACCTATTTATTCAATTCTTTTTTACACAAACACATAACTCCCCCCCCCCAAAACAGAATCAGTCCACCTTAAGTACTACAAAGTAAATTCCCAACACAGATAGATTAATCCATCCAATTAATGCAAGAAAGAAATGGTTCTCTGGTGTAGCAGCAGAGGAAAAATAGTTTAAAACCATGTTAATTCCCATAATTCCCATTTTCTGCGGGTCTAATGGCTCCCCCTCCCCCCATTTATGTTTAAATGATCAGACATATCAACCAGAAGACAATGTCTTCAAACCTCAATCTGGTCAAAGACCTGTCCAGCACGGTGTAGGAGATCTCATGATGAGGGCTTGTTCTGCATTGAAAATGAGTTTACATGAAGGCCTGATGACCAAACCTCAAACAAATCAAAGAAAATCAAGGAATTCAATAATTGATCAGCAGCAAACCAAACCAGATCAGGCAAAAGTCCCTGTTCCCGCTGGGTGGGGCCAGAAGATAAATGTGAAGTTTAGATGAGATGAATAACGTGAGTCAAAGAAAGTTTTGTTTTTTTCCAAACTTTTCTGGAGTTCATTAGTCTGCACTGTCTGCATGGGGTGATTGATCAACTTCTTAACACCAATTTCTACTGAAAGAATAGTCATTCTGATGGATAAGACATCATTTCTAAATAGTTTCACTACAAAGGTGAACTCATGTTGAAATCTGAAGCTAAAAGCAACAAAGGTGTTTAATAATAGCAGCGTTCACTTGAACAGAAAAGGTTAAAGGTCAGCTTCTTGGATTTTGATGCTTTCTCTGTGTTCTGCCCTTTCAAAGCCTCATCAGCACAGATGCAGCTGCTAGAGGAATCGACATCCCAGGGGTCAAGTGTGTGGTGAACTATGACGCTCCACAGTTCATCAGGATGTACATTCACAGGTACATTCAGCCCGTTTCGCCGCCGCTGCCGCCTGCTGTTGTCACGCCTAAACGTCTACATTCTGTTCGTGTTCAGGGTTGGAAGAACAGCAAGAGCCGGGAAATCTGGCCTGGCCTTCACTTTCCTGCTGAGAGTGCAGGTATCTGACGGAGACTGAAGGTGCACGGACTCTGAAGGCGGAGAGCTAAAGCCAGGTTCTCTTCCTGTTCTCTCAGGAGAAGAGGTTTCTCCAGATGGTGCAGGAGGCTGGAAGTCCTGGACTGCAGAAGCAGATAGTGAAGCCGGAGAGTCTGAAGAGCATGGAGGAGCGCTACGAAGGAACTCTGCAGGAGCTGGCTGGTGTCGTCAAGGTGACCGTCGGCGTCCCCGTCTGCTTGTCAACAAATGTAATGTGGTTAAAAAATGTGTTTTTTTCTGTCTTTACAGAAAGAGAAGACCAGATGACATCATTCAACCCAAAATATGTTTTACTTTTAATAAAGATACATTTAATCTGGGTCTTTTTTTCTTTTCTTTACATTTTCCATAATTTCTGAACTTTGAAACTATATTTAGAAATGATTAAAAGTTCCCTTTGATCTTTTTCTTAGACCCGATCCCACCAACTTGTTTCTACAGTTTTCTCATGTTATTATTAAAAAAACAAACTTGAAGCCGATCAGTGACGTTGCATTTAATCTCAATTGAAAGCCTGTGAACTTCTGAGCAGTGAGGTACCTCTGGTT
Source organism: Oryzias sinensis (assembly GCA_037389245.1). NCBI lineage: Eukaryota > Metazoa > Chordata > Actinopteri > Beloniformes > Adrianichthyidae > Oryzias > Oryzias sinensis. The sequence continues at coordinate 16,640,431 of CM074509.1, read as the reverse complement.
TGTAACTGCTGAAAAATGAAAATGGGAACGAGTGCTCAATACTGACTCAATACAGACTTGAGACTCAACTTCAAGGACTAGGAGTCTGAGACTTGTGAATCACACGGTTTTGTTCTACTGTTCTATCTCCTGGGCAGTTCTGAGAAAAAGATTCAGGTAAAATGCTTTTGCATCGAGAGTACAAACCAACTCTTGACAACAAAATAGTTGTTATAACTTGACTTGGGTTTGTCACCAAAGACTGGACGCGGGATTTAAAGTTAAATACAAAGACCACAGACTTGGATTTGTAGAAAAGGACTTGTGCGAATCTCTGTCGAATAAAATTACATTTGGCATTCCTCAAGGCTCCTTACTGGAGCCAGTTCTGTTTTTCATATTTACTTTATTCTGAAGGAGAGCACAGAGACTGGTCCATAGATTAATTTTATGAAGTTACTAAATTACAAAGTTGCAGAAGGTCCTCATCTTTTTCTGGTGCAGTCTGAAGCTGCCTTGAGAAACTCATGAAGTTCAGAGACTCTGGATAAAACCTGCTCAATGGGTGAACTCAGAGAAAAATAAAGATAAAAAAGCACAATTTAGCTCTTAACAAAATCACAGATAATTATTGTCTAAGACTGAAGCCATCAGGGTTTTCTAGGTATTTAATGGTACAAAAGTCCATGTAAAGAACAACATCATGTGAAGTGTATTACATTGGATACTTTAGTCTTTAGATTTACAAGACCTTAATTTAAATATCAGAATAAATGTTACCTTAAAAAACTATTTATAGAATTTTACGTTTTTATTGTAGCATCCAAACACTACATCTGAGTTCCACACATTTCTGACTGTCCAGTTTTTCTCAGTCACTGCTTTTTGAACGAGTGAAGCGTAACGAGTCTTCATGGTGGCACCTTTTTTCTTCTTCAATGATTTGTGATCTTCACTGGTGTCCATGGATTACATGAAATCTTTCCACCTTTGTCATAGTAGGGAGAACACGTCAATGGTCATCTTGACCCCATAGGATAGCATGAGGGTTACAGGTCTTAAATCCCCTCATCTGCTCATTTAAAAAGCAGATTGTTTTTTTTTTCTGTCTCTCATTGAGCTGAAACATTGAAACTAAAAAACTCAGTCATGTTTTCTTTATTTCAGTCCAGCTGTCACAGAAACCGTCTTCCTCAGTCCCACTTGGAGGTCTTCCTCCTCATGTATCTCTCTCCCTGGCTGTCCACGGCCTCGTAGAGCTGCTCGTTCTCTCTGGTTGCGTGCATGTAGCCCAGGTAACCCACGCACAGAGTTATGGCCACCAGTCCCATCGCCATCACGGGTTTGTTCTGTAGACAACAGCAGCAGGTTAGAGGTGGGAGAGGAGGCTTCACGCCAGCGTCGGCTTAAATCTAGGAGCGATTTTCCCTGGAGTTTCTGCATGACCCTTTTGCACAAAAGCTCCTTGAAGCCCAGTTACCAGGAGGACCTTTGTCGTGAAATTGTAATTTATCTCAGATACATTTATTCCAGACTCAGTTGCACAAAAACATTTATTGTGTGTAAGTTTAGGCTTTATCAGAGCCGAATAAGTACAACGTTTTGATTGATCTTTTCTTCTAATAACTGGAGATTTTGGATTCCTGCAGCTCAGCTTAATATTATTTATTAAGCATTAAAGTAAAGTCTTCAAACATTCATTTAGTCACTTAAAATCCCAAACTATCTGGCAGTTCCAACCTCACAAAAGTACACAACTTTGTGAGGTTGAAAACACAAAGTGGTAGACGTTGGGATCCAAATCATTAACACCCAAAAAGAAAGACCAAAATTAATAAACCTAAGTAATAAAAAACACTATTTTATGAAAACAGACAGTTTATAGTTTTACTACTTTCTAATATTAAAAGACTTTACAGAAAAGACCAAAATCGTTTTAAAAAAGTAAAAAAATTAGGGCTCAGTTTCAACAGATCCCACTTGTGAATAAAAACTTTCCCTAATTGTTACCTAAGAATGAAATAGTTTAGTCTGTTCGGATAAACCCAAATGTATCTAAAAAAGACTGCGGCCATGATGCTTCTAAACAGGCCTTCCGAGCTCGGTCACGATACGTTTAGGAACACTCGTAAATGACAGCATTCACTAGTGACAGCGTCAGTAAAAGCAGATTTTTCAGGTTTGTCTGTCTGTTACAAGATGTAACTTTTCCTGTTCCTCCACAATAAGTTACTGCTCTTTGGTGAGAAGTATTTTTCCATTGAAACCACCGATTCTTTGGTCCTTCGTGCGTCCCTAGAGTCCGAAAGCCGTGATCGACCAAAGGCCTAAACTGAAAGCAGCATGAAGAGCTTCTCACTGGTTTTATGAAGAGTTCGGGATTAACGGCGCGGAACAGCGTGGTGGTCTGAGCGCCTCTCAGCCCCGGGGTCCGGAAACCTTTATCCTGGGGATTCTCCTGTCCCTGACTGGCCGCTTTGTCCGACATTTTCGCCCAACCCTAAACCCGACCGTCGCTGTTCGGTTTGTACCGGAAACATGATCGGGTAACACGCATGCGCAAATCTTACGTCACTTCCTTTATGTCTATTTAGTTGATTTATTTATTGTTTATTTATTTTTCCATTGTCAATTATGATTGCGACCAAGCATTAAAAAAAGTAACAAAACTGACAATCAATACAGAGTATCAATATAATATTGTATAACTGAAATAGGAGGAAAAAGAAAATTACAGAAAAATCATTTAGCCGCCTCCCCAAAACAATACTGTTGTCTCTGACGCTGTTCCTCGATAAATTTGTACTCTCTCAAAACAGCATGGAAGACATTCGTGTTCCTCCTTTGCTGAATAAAGCGACACTCCAGTGTGTAAAATTCTGTTATTCTCACTCATCTGTTTTGGAACTGGGGTTTCTTCAGAATAATTATGGCAAAGCTGACCAACTTTATTCACACAGAAGCCTGTGATCATATAAACCCTAAAAGGGTAACATGTCCTTTTTGGTAAAGTACACCTTAATTCCTTTGATCTAATAAACAGTCATTCTCATTGCAAAATGTTACATTCCTAGGTCTTAATTCATGCACTGTAAACCTTTTTCCCCGTTTTGATGGAAGAAATTGAGTTTTGTGTTTCGGCTATTTGCAGAAGCTCTCATCATAAAGCCAACATGTATTACAATAACATCTTTCTGTAAGTTACAATCGCTCTGGTAAATTTAATTTTTATGTCCTATAACTTTTTCTGTTTCTTCTTTATGCAATGTTTTATTAACCTAATCTCAGACATGCTGACCGGTTATGTACCATAAAATGTTTTAAACACAAGTACCTGCATTTCCTGCTTTAGAAATGTCCAAATATATAAACAAAAAACTAAAATGAAATGAAATGCACGTGGTTAAAAAGAAAAAAAGACAAATAAAAGCATAAACACATAGAACTAGCCGTACAGTAGCTAGATGTCTTTAAGCACAGATATTATCTTTAGGCAAATAATTGAGTTTCAACGCAGCAAATTATATAAATAAACTACTCCTTCAATTTAGTGGACAGACGACGTCCACACACCTGATTTCTTTCTACTTCTTTGACCAAAAAATCTGTCCAACAATGAAGTTGCTTCTTAAACAACTTATTTTCTGTCGGTACGTTTGGGTCTCCACTGGTTATAATTATTTCTGTTCTGTTCCATTTTCTCCACCGTGTTGGAAACATCTATCCTTTCACCCTATTTTATCACCCCAAAATGTTTTTTCCCTTTTGATTTCTGAGAAAAGCTTCTGTAAACTTCATTTCAGGGAGTTGGAGCAGTCAAAGGAAGAACGCGAAGAACAGCACTGTTGACCTTTAGAGACCTTTGGTCTGATGAAAATTCAGCTTAAAGCTGCACTTCCAAGTATTTCTGTATTCAAATTGTTGCGGCACAGATAAAGGAAATCCGGGTGGAAAAGGATCAAATTTGTGATGTAAAAAATGCACAAGCTTCCCTGGAGAGGGCGGGGGTTCCTCTGCGTCAAGTCCCGCCCACAACTCAGAGGCGATTTTCTGATAAACTCCTGCTGTTCTGCAGAAACTATGTCCTAGAAAATGACCATCATCCTCATTAAGTTGAAGACACGGGAGAAAGTTGTAATTTACAAAATATTGAGGAAATTTTAATGGGAGATCAAGTCATTGATCAGCTCTAAAATCATTGAAGAACTCAAATTGACATGCAACAGCTTCACATTAGAACTGTAAATGAAATTCCTGAATTCTTTTTTCTCCTCAATAAAAAAAAAAAGAGCTGCAGGAATCAACAAAACAAAACTGAATCCGACTGCTGGTGGCAGTGGAATGTTTCCAAATATATACACAATGCACAAAGACCTTCACAAACTACACAATAAGCTTCAGTCAATCTTCAGGTCCCACAGGGATGAGCTTTTCTTCCATTAGTGATCAGTTAATACATGCTTTACAGTCTACGATGTAAAAAAAAAAAAAAACAGAAAAGAAAGACGAATGTGTCCTGGAACCACTGCAGGACCTCCAGAGATGGTTTGGTTTTTAAATAAGCCGGTGTGTGGTTAAGGTTTTGAGTGGGACAGTGTTCTGCAGCAGTTCACTCATCACAGTCCTGAGATTCTGCTCAAACGTTCAGACTTCAGTTACATTTCTCTAGGACAACAGCGGGCCGCATGTTCTGCAGCTGCGTCAACATGGGGTCGGTGACGCCCGAGAAGGCCGCATCCAGACTGATTCGAACCTTGCCCAGCGACTTCAGCTTCTGCGGGTTGCTGAAGCGCACAGAAATGTCTTTGGCTCGGTTCTTGGACTGTTCCGTCTGCTCGGACTTGTTGGACTGTTCCAGGAACTTCAGGAAAGACATCTCAAAGCCCATGGGCGTAAAGGAGGCCAGTGGAGCGCTCCGCTCGCTCATTTCCTGGGCCACCGGCGGTTCTTCATGCTTGGAAACGGGCTCGGTCTTAGCTGTACGCAGGATCTTTTTGGATTTGACCATTTTCTCCATGTATTTCCGGGGGCGGCCTCTTTTGCGTTTCAGTAGGAGAGACCTCTCTGATCTCCTCTTGGTCGGCATCTTGTCAAATAACGGGACAGTAATGGCTACAGGGGTCCTCCTGCGCAGGATGGGCTTGGAGTCGTCCTGTTGACCCTCCTCCAGCATGGGTTCTGCAGCCACCTCATTGTCTGAACCGTCAGAGTTCTTGTCTGATTTGGAGTCGTCGCTCCTGATGAAGCGATTCCTCAACTTGGGAAACTTCTTGCAAAAGATGAAGTGACTCCTGTGCAGCTCCAAGTATTTGTCTGACAGTCCGTGTACCAAGTAATGCTTTAAAATGCTTCGCTCAGCTTTGGTGACAAACTCGCAGCCTTTGATCATGCAGGGATACTGGAGGGGAAATTTCTTGGTGCACATCGCGGCCGCCTCCACTTTGGTCTTTAAAGACGGTTTTCCGTAAGTTGTCCAATGGCTCGACTTTGATCGGACGGTTCTTTTGACGTCACGAGTTCTCAGAAGGACTTTTTTGTTGCTCTCTATGTTCTCCTTGCCATTGCTTGCCTTGCTGATTGGGTAGCGTAAGGTTTTGGAGCTAGGTTTGATTGGTTTGGCCTTCACCTGCGCCTGTTTGGGTTCGGGACTGGGCAGCCTTCCGTGCTTTTTCATGGCGTGTCTGAGCATGTTTGACTTTGTAGCATAAGCTCGATCGCAGCCTTCAAACGTACACTTGAAAGTCGCGTTAAAGTGTTCGGTTCTACCGAGGTTTACGTCTTTGTGCGCCTCTTTCATGTGGCCTATGAACTTCTGGGAGTTGAGGAAGGACTCCGAACATCCTTGGTGGCTGCAGACAAACCTGCCAAGTTTGATGGCGGACAGAAGGCTGCAGATTTTCCCCAGGCTGAGCTTGTGGAGCCGAAGGTAATGCTGGAACAGGGTGGAGACTTCTTGGAAAACACAACAGCAGTCTTTAAGCTGACACCTGAACTCAGAAATCTCAGGGAACTCTGCCTCGGCCTCTTCCTCGTCCACGTCTGTCACCTCATCCATGTCGTCGGTCTTATCTAAGGCTTGGTTGATCTCCAGAGCCGAGAGTGCTGAATGGTGCACAGCTCTGTAGTGGAGGATCAGGTTTTGCTGGATGGTGAAGGCGGCTGTACAGCCGTGGTGGACACAGGAATATGGTCTGTAGGGAATCATGTCTCCTTGTTTGGGTTTCCTGGCTTTGGATTTCTTTGTTTTGTCTGCAGTTGGTTTATTGACAGGTTCTCTCTCATTGGCTGGTTTGGCGTGAGGGGCAGCAGCTACGTTTGTGATTACAGGAGCTGCTGGGTTGTACGTTGGCCTGCTTGCCGCCTCCGGACTCAGCCCCTTCAGCAAAGTGCTTTGCAGTTGCGGCATTGCCGTTGCTTCTGATGGGAAAGGCGCTCCAGAGGTCTGTGCAGGTGGTGGGCCTTTACTCTGCATCAGAACAGCTGGGTGGAGAACCAAGGAGTGGCCGCGGCCCTGGAGTGTGTGGTCTGGATTTGGAACCGCGAGAGTCTTGTGCTGAACTAAAGCCTGTTCTGGAATCGGATCATTAACGGGCAGGTGAGGCGTTTCTGTCGACTGATGAGCTCGGATCTGGCTCTGAAAAGCCAAATCTTCGGCAGCTTTAGCCAGTCTCCGCTTCTCATCCAGGTCGGAAATCTCTTTGACAGACAATTTGTGACAAGACAGGTAGTGAGCCCGCAGGTTTGAGTTCCGAGTGAAAGACTTGTTGCACTTCTGACACTTGAACGGGGCGTACTTCCCGTACCTCTTCTTGACCATGTTGACCATCTCGCGTGTGTAGTTGTGCGTTTTGGAGAGGTGTTTCCACAGAGCCTCACTGGACAGGGAACTAAAGTCGCAGCTGCCAGCGTCACATGCAAACGGCTTGGCCGCAGTCGGCAGGACCGGGCTCTGGGTTTTCGCTTTTGGGAATGAGGTCCGGCCGCTGGGATACGGACAGTTTTGAGACCTGTGAGTCACCATCTGATTCGACATATCTCTGACCAAGTCGAGTCTCTCAAACTTGTGCTGGATTTCGCTAACACACTGCACCTGACTGGCTGACAACTCGCCAGGTTCTGGATCCGGATCGATAGGAGAAAAGCCACCTGGGCTCCATGGCTCCGTCTTGGACACACCACTCTCCCTGAAGTGGGTGAAGCTTTGTTTGTTCAGGAGCTGCTCCACCTCCACAGCAGATCCAGGGAAAGTTCTGGCACTTTCCTTCAGGATCGGCCCTCGATGACTCAAATCTTTGCTCATCTCAAAGGATGTGCGGTGGAACACAAAGTTGCTGGAAGGACTGTAGGGCTGGGGTTTCAGGTCCGTGCTGCTGAAATGAGGCACGCTGTTTCTGCGCTGAAACTCGCCAGCTAAAATCTGGTCACGCAACTTCTTTTTGATGTCGTTCTCAGCAGGCGGGTTTGGTTTTTCAGTCTGATGAGTGCTTGGCCCCTGAGCCATCCCAGCATCAGGTGTGAGTGCTTGAATGACAGAAGTTGCGTCTGCTTTCATTGTCTGAATGCTGGTCTCAGGGCGACGCCTCTCATCAGCGATGACATTTCTGCCTGTTCCTGCAGTGGAGGGGTTTTCGGGGAGGAGCTGTGGGTTTAGAGTCCGTGTTTCAGGCAGCAGGCCAACACTCTGCTGGGGATAAAACACTTTACTGTACAGGTCAGTTTCCTGCTTCAGCTGAACATTTTCCGTGTGCTGGATGACCGAGCCACCCGGTGGGCGCTCACCGCTCCCGTACGCAGCACACGGGTTTTGGATGAACGGCTGAGGGGAGGATGTGGGCACGAAAAGGTCAGACAAATTGGACTCAGCCATAATTTGCTTCAGAATATCGTCGCTGGAAACCCTGTTTTCAGGGGCAGAGAAGTCTTTAGCCACGCGAGTTATTGTCTCGCGAGGTTTCTGGTTGGCTGGGGTCCCGCTGTAGGACGGCTGCGAGGGGTTGACAGTTTGCTCTGAAGGTTCTGTGTGTGCCTCAGAGTTGGGATGAGGTGTACACAATGCTCGCTTTGACAAATGGCCTCCGAGGGATTTGGGACTATCGAACGGTCTGAAACATCGGCGGCACAAAAATTTGCCATCTCTAATTATGGCGGGCCACCTGGACCTTCTGACCTGCTTTTCATTTTTCATTTCTGGACGATTTTCAGACACGACTCGACCGTTCTGAGGAAGGCTGACTTTGCTAGAGTTGGTTGCTTCGTTACGGAGAGGAATGTTGAAGTGATTGTGGTTTGCCCTGCTCTTCATCGCGTCTGGTGACCTGGCAGTGGCGTCCAAGCTGCTGGACACCTGTGCTGTGAATGCTGGAAGAGCTTTGGCCTGTTGGGAGACCTGCTTTACATGATTTATGTATGAAGTGATGATGGACTGGGGGTTGTTTATGAGCTGCCCCATCAGGGAGCACGGCAGAGGAGCAGCTCCAGCAGAAGGGACCCGTGGTTCCTCTTGAATATTTGATGAGAAAGGCTGGGAGGAACTGCGAACATGCTCACTTCCTGCAGAAGGCGTCCAGTTCTGACCAGCTGACTGATTTTCGGCTGTGTTTTTGTTGTTTAACTGAGACAGAACGATGGGATTCAAAACATTTTCCATGAGCGCTGAGCTGCTTTGGTTTTGGGAAAGTGAGGCAAGCAAGTTCATGAAGTTGGTGCTCTTGTTGTTGAAAGGCAGTGATTGGATAACATTCTCCCTCTGGACACCCTGAGCGGGAACCTTGCCGCTCTGTTGCTTTTGCAGTAGGGGGGCCGGACCCAAATGCCCAGCAGAGGGTGTGGTGGAGGCTGGAACGTAAGTTACCCTAATGTTGGACTTGGAAACTTTCCACTGTTCGTAGAAATCGGAGTGAGTGGTCTTCATGTGCTTGACGACGCTCCTGTAGGAGCAGTAGTGTCGCGTGCACGCTCCAAACGCACAGTGGAACCTCTCTTTGAGGCTGGGAGGGGCTGAGCTCTCTGAGGAGGATGAAGGCTCGTTTGCAGTCGCCTGCTGAAGGGTTGCTGATGGTGGGAGCGGTTGGGACATGGCGGGCTTTGCGGCAGCCTGAGGCAGCAACATGGGTGTTGGATTCCGACCAGGCGGCGGTCGGTTTTGTATGGGTAAAGGTGATTTGGAGGGGTAACTAGTGGCTTTAGTGTTGACGTTGCTGGGTAACGCCTGAGACTGCTTTTGAAAGAGACTCACAGCGTTGCTGTCCAGAGAGACCACCGGGAGCTTTCTCTGGTGAGCCCCACAGGCGAAGGAATGAGCGCTCAGATCAGTTCTGTGTCTGTCTGCTTCTGCCGAGCGGGAATCCATAGACTGGATCACAGAACTCTTCAGAACGGACGGCTGACTGACTGGAACAGCGGTGGTTTCAGTTTCAAGCTTACAGACTTTTGCGGGCTCTTGAGATGGTTTCTGTGACGACTCCTTACACGCTGAGAGGCTCCTCGGATTGGAATCGACAGCAGTTTTAGTGTTTAGGGTCCTTTGTGAAGGCTCTTCTTTGATGGCGCTCTTGTGTTTGGCGATCGCCGGCTCTCGGGTAACGTCTTCTGAACTCGGCTCGGGTTTACCTTCTTCCACTTGGGTGGCATGTCTGTCCAGGTGGATGTCCAGCTGCTGCTGGGAATGAAACACCTTTCCACAGCCGGCAAATTTGCATGTGAAGGTTTTGTAATGCAACGCCTCGTGGTCGTACAGCCGGAAGGCAGCGGTGAAGACTTTGCCACATGTTGGAAACATGCACTTGGCCTTGAAAGCGGTGTGTGTTCTTCTGTGAGCCAGGAGCTCAGAGTAGGACTCGTAGCTGGCCTTGCAGTTCAGCTGAATGCAGATGTAAGGGTTGACACCGCAGTGCGCCTGCAGATGATCGCTCAGGTGGTTGACGCTGAGGAAGTGGCGCCGGCAGTACTGGCAGACCACCTTCTTGCTCTGCAGTTCCAGGAAGGTCTTGGCTTCCTCATCGTCGCCGTGGAGTCTGACGTGCGAGATGAGGTTCTTGAAGAACTTGAAGCTCCTCCTGCAGTTCCCCACGGGGCACATGTTGCTCTCATTGATGTCAACATCCATTCGAACAGCACTGGGGGCAACGTTCTTCACTACAACACTTCTGACCGAGGAATGGCTGCTCTTGTGGAGATTGTTCTGCGTTTTGGCCTTCAGTGCTGAAAGGGAGGATAACCCGACCTTGCGGGAGTTCAGGTTTTTGTTGGTTTTTATGGCCGTCAGCCTCTCCTTGCACGACTGTTTGACGTGCGTGGTTACGTGCGGAATCAGAGTGTCTTTTGAGGAGAAGGGTTGAGCGCAGATGGGGCAGCTGTACGTTCCGTTGATCAGGTGAGTCTGAGCGTGACGAACAATCCTGTGGCCGAGGAACTCTTTGTCGCAGAGCACGCAGTACTGCATGTACACCTGCCAGTTCCGAAAGCGGGCCGACATGTAACCCTTGTCCTTCAGCTTCTTTATTTCTCGGTTTTTCTGCTTCCTGCCTTCCATATTTTCCAGCTCGGACATCCCGCCCATGATGTGCTCCGGGATGTTATTGTGGTCCATGAAACTCATCAACTCCTTTTCTTCTTCCGTTTCTTCCGGGTCATTCAGAGAATCAATCGAAGACACAATGGAAGCCTCCTCCCCCATTAGAGCCAGGCAATGCCGTTTCAGTGTTTTCCAGTCCCAGAACTCCGGGTCAAAGGGCCATTGGATTTTCAGGACCAGCAGGAGCTCACAGCGCAGAGAGTTGGGAACAGGCATATTCTCCTCCTCCAGTTTCTGATCTGGTTCATTGTAAAGAGTTTCCACCGCATAGTATGCGTCCACGGTGGGCTCCAGGAGGAACTCCGTCAGCTGACAGGCGCGTTTCGCCTCCAGGTCATCAGAGAGCAAACAGGAAATGGTTTTGCACACGGTTGCTTTCAGTTTGGCGTCGTCTGATTTGATCCTCAGAGCTCTGATGCACAACTCGATAGACGCAGAGAGTCCAGAGCTGCCGATCTGCAGGAGACAGAAAGAATGGAAACATTCACACTCCTGCTTCATTGAAGTATCACTTTTACAGCAAACCCTAGAAAAGTGATGTAAAAACTCTTCATTCTTAGTTTGATCTCAATAAGATCCAGTCCTCTCAGCAGAACTCACAACTGCAGGCGATACCTGCCCCCGTTTGACCCACCCCTCACAATCCCCCTCTGCCCCTCCCATCCTGGTCAGAGCTATACGGGACAAATATACGGCGACTTTTCTGTTTGCTTCACCTCCATAGCAACCATTTTTATTGTTTTGGTCGCCTGTGGCTGAAAAACATGTCTATGTAATAGATAATAGAATCAACAGGTTTAGTTAGTTCTCCTTGGCAATTGCGTTTTTTTTTTGATAACGTTCCTAATGAGTTCATACCATAAGATATTTCATTTTATTCATCTCGAGCCAATGATTCGGATTTTCACAAAATTCTGTCAGGGTTCAATTGCGAGTAAGTTAGAGGGCTACTCGCCACGGAAGAATGTGCTGCTTTACCATTAGAGAAAATCAAGAACCTCGTCCACAACGACCACAAGAGACTTCAAGCTGTTATTGATGCAAAAGGAGGCAATCCGAGGTATTAGGACCTGGAGAATGTCAACTTTTGAGCAGTTGGGGTCAGGTTATGTTGTCGTTATGATTTTAACGGGTAAACAGAATATTTTGGACAATGAACGGCGTCATACATTCACTAACTATGAGTGAAAAAAGTTTTGGGGGTTTTCATTCATATTCTCTTAAAAAATGACAAAGAAATCCTCATTTCTTCCAGGATGTGTAAACTTATGAGCACAACTGTACGACATGGTCCTTACAGTCCAGGACGGCTGAGGGACATAAAAGCAAGAAAGTAGAAAAACTGAAGATTGGAGTAGCTGGAAGTGCTTTCGAGTGCTGACCTCAGACTGGATGACCTTGATGAAGAACAGGATGTGGTACGCCGTTTTGGACAGGAGGGACATCTGCCGACACCGGTCCAGGAAGGCCTGATCCGACGGCTCCAGACGCTTCAGCAGTTTGCTCCAAAACAGCGTGAGCTCCCTAAGAAGAAGTTCATGAGTCTCTTTAAAGAGATCCCTTCCATCAGAATGGACAGGAACACCAGAAACGTCCTCCGTGCGCTCATCTTACCAAGCACAGTAGGTGTCTCCCTGCAGGAGCTGCCGGGTCAGAAAGGCGGAACATAAACTGAAAGCTGCGCTGTCGTCGCCGTCAGACTCCAGGTTGCAGATCATTTCTAAAGCGTCGCTGCAGTCCTCCTTTGATAGCTGGAGAAAAGAAAACATGTTATTTATCCACGCCTGAAATGAAAACACCTACGTCATGTCACTGAACAGGTTGACGGGCTAAAACTGAAGATTGAAGAAACTGGTTTATTTAAACAGTAGACATATATTTCCATAGAAATCAGTGAAAAACAAGATATTTCATTTTAAACTCACTCAGAACTGATCTTTACTTCAAATAGTACATTTTTTATGTCGTCTATGAATTCTTCCATAAAATTGCTGCAGCTCAAATGATCATATTCCACCCATCCATCATTTTTTTCGTTTTTCTTCCTTGAATCTGCAACATTTTGAGCCTAAACGACGGTGCAGTCTCACCTCCTCCATGAGCTGGCCCTGCTCTGCGGTGGAGCACAGACACACCAGGTACATCTGCTTAAAAGCCGTGTTCCCCTGAAAGGCTGATGACTCGGAGCAGGCCTTTGCCAGCTGCCCCGCCTTTGCCAGCTCCTTGTCCTTCATCAGCTGCTTCACCCTCATCTGCAGCAGAACTGAGCCCTCCTGAAGCAGGAACTCCTCCACTGAAAGAGGAGCGCGAGGAGATTGAATGTGATGCCTCTAACAGGAGAGACTGACGTGTTTTTATCCCACTTAGGGGAGATCGGTAACTTTCTTCAGTCAATACAAGCTCTTTGTAGATTTTGATCCTATCTGCTGCGTTTTTATTCTTTTCACAGTCTGTCATCTGATGTCTCTAACAGAAAAATAGGTTTCCAAAGCAAAAAGAAGAGGACAAATGTGGCTCTGTTGTTCTGGCGAACCAAGCATCAACACAGGGCAGAAGAAGTCCTGAAGTAAATTCAGAATATAAAAAGAAACGGACAGAGAAAACCTACGGAGCCCCGTGAACCCAAGCAAAAAGCTGTTCATCCAACCGCAATTTAAAAGAAATTATTATTTTAATGCATGATTAAGATTTGGATTAATTATGTTACTGAATAATTTTTCTAGTCCAGAGTTTTAGGAAATTAAAAGCATGAAAGACGTTTAAACTTTTCAGGTTTATTCCTTTTTTTTTTTTTTTGCAAACTTGGTATTAAGCATTAAATGTTTCTGCAGTTTATCACCTTCAACTGATGAACCTCACAGTCTGCTTCACAAGCATTAAAAAAATATAAAGAAAAATCTCTGTTTGAACGGTTTTCTGCCCAAAATGCTTGCCCCATTAGCAAGGAGCCCAAGCATATTTTCAAAATAAAACTTCCTCCTTTTGATGCAGTCAGAACATGAGTCCATTCAGGCTCCTGTTTGAGTGTCAAGACTTTTTAAAACAGCAACAATCTTCTGTTCTTGATCAGTTGGGCTGGGGATCATCACTATTCAATCTACATGTCTGAATGCTTGCTGTATGCGTGTCTTTTTAGTGGATGAATAAAAAAAATGAAATAATATGCATTTAATAACAATATATATCCATTTAGAACAGGAGATCAGAAACAACAACAAGAAAAGATTAGAAACAAAGAAATGACATTTATCACTTTAAAAACCGTCACTTCCTGGTTCACTTCAGCAACAAAAAGAACATCATTGCTAATTTGCATCATTTATCAACAAATCCCAAAATTGTTGTCCAGTTTTTCCATCATCAAAGTTTAGTTAACTACAGTTCAAGAAGATAGTAACAGAAGATACAGAAACACTTCAATAAAAATGACTGGAACAAGATTTTCCTAATATTCCTAAATTCATGTTCATCATTTTTTTAAAAGTCTATTTGTCTAATGTAGTTTTAATTCTAATCCATTTGTTATTTTATATATCTATACATTTGTTTCAGCTGAGAGAAGTTTACTATATTTTAGCCCGTCTGAAAAACACTTGATGCTTTTACTTTGAAAAGGAGAACTTTCCCCGACACTATTTTGAGGATTGATTTACTTCCAGTGACAGTAGTGTATGCAATTCAACATTCTTCCTTTTAGAGCGATAATTACATTTCCTGAAGTGTATTTTTTACTACACACTACTAGATTAAAAAAAGATCACAACCTAGAAAATGTCTCATCTTTTTTTTGGGAACAGATCGGTAATATTATGTTACGGCCCTGCTGATCACAAATGTCCTCAATCGTCCAGTAAAGAGAGAATTCAGCTCGGAGCCTTTCCATCGTCTCAGCAGATGCCCCCCACCTATGATCACTTCCGTCTCCCCCCTCACCTCTTATCTGCTTGGATAAAGTTTGTTTTTCTACAGAGGATTCCTGGAAAGTTTGGACTCAGACAGCTCAACATTCAAGGGCGCCAGAGTGTCTCCAATCTTTTCTTAACACTTTTCTTTTTCTCTCTCTTCCGGTTTAGAAACCTTGAATGTTTTTGTGCTCGAATTAACAGAAAGAAAAAGTCTCAAAGGAAGAGAACAAACGTCACCTTGATCTTTCTGCAGGTCCTGGTTGGACAGAAGGCCTTGCAGAACACCGTGTGTCCAAATGCCCTCATACTGGCCCACCGCGGACAGCAGGGACAGCTGGGAGATCCCGTTCTCATGGAGCTGGTTGTGTGCGAACTGGACACAAGCAGAAGACAGTTACACTTCAATCGACTTGAGGTTAAATGCTAGGAAAAAAAGGCTGACAGTGAAACTATTAATTGAATATTAGGGGAACTTCGAATAAGTAACTGAAAAACTCTACAGAAGATGTGTTTTTAACGTGCTCTTGTGGCCTTTTTCTCTCGATGGAGGGCGTTTATAAGAAAATTAAGCTTAAAAATGCATTTCTGTCCTGTTAAAGAGTAACTCCCACATTTTCTACAAGACGTGGCAGCCTCACCTGGATCACCTTCCTCGAGAATTAGCCGATATACTTTTATAAGAGGGTCGCATTTTGTATTTCGATGTAATTGGAAAATGTCCCCAACATGTTACTCTAACCTAGATTTTGTTTGCACCTTTAACTAGTTAGATATCTGCTGTGCTGTGGGGGTTGGTGTTGTGTTCCTTTCTTAAAAAAATTATAAATTATAATAACAAAAAAAGCGCGTTTCTGAGTATTTTATTTACATTGCAGTGAAAGAAGAAAATGTTCTTATTTGTGAGGCAGAAAATGTGCTGGGGGGCCGCATGCCACGGGCTCAGACAAAAAGCCCCTGAATGTCTGTTTCCCTGGCCGGAGCTGGAATCTGGATCTAAACTGTTCGCCTGAATAGTTCCAATATTGCTCACTAATCTTCAGTTGAAGGCCTAACAGGAGAGCATGTAAACAGGGAGCTCTCAGCAAAGAGGAGGTGAATTTCTAATGAACTCCTGTCGCTCTGCAGAAACTATGTCCTTTTTTTTTTAAATTTTGTCTATAAACTGAATAATTACCCTTTTGCACTGGAGCTTTAGTTTCAGTGTGGTTCTTGTTTTTGTAACTCTTTAACCCTTTGAGCAATCAAAGAAATGTCAGCGGATTCTGAAGGGGTTCACAGCAGCTTGGTGCTAATATGCAACACTGCACAGTAGTAATGTCCTGACATAATCAACATAAATCTACCGAGTCAGTGGTGAAAAAAAATGGCAAAACACCAACGTCAAAGAGGTTGCATTGCGGAGCGAAGCTAATATGAAATGGCGTTTTCCGTGTCAGAATCAGCTGATTCACGACGATCTCATAAACGATGGAAGAATTAGGGCATGTTAAAAGAGTGTGTGTTTTTAGTGTCCTTGATGACATCTCCAGTGTTAAAAGACCACTGAGAACGCTGATAAAGTAGCTCAAATGACGATTGGAGTGGGTCTTTACACTCAGACCTCTGTAAAAAGGTGAATTTGATTTTTACCTGAACACATGAAGTTATTTGCCTCCACAAGTCATCTGGAAAGTTCTTGAGGGAGAGCAGAAGCTCCAGGAAGCTCCTGCAAACGAGCAAACGTCAGCTCTACGTCACACACCGCAGAGATCCTACTTTGTGACGTGTTACTTACAGCGAGAGCCTCTCCACCACCAGGGGAACATTTTCACAGTCCAGGCATAGGAAGGGGGACGCCTGGGCATAACTCAGCAGGCCCACCATGTACACCTGCAGCAGAGGAAGGGGCTCCTCCTCTATCCTCCATCGCCCGGCAAACTCCAGCAGCGTCTGGCAGGAAGCCACAGAAATGAGCCCCCATCCCACAACAGAACCCAGAACAATTGAAAACTGGAGACAGTTTCATCATCTTGGTGGACAAGATGATGAAAGCAGACTGATGGAGGGAGCAGCTGCATCAATGGGTCCCCAAATCCAGACCTGGAGGACCGGTGTCCCACATGTTTTCCAACCAACCTGCCATTAAAGCTCCTTATTGGCTAAACACACCTGATCCAGGTAATCAGCAGCAACTAAGGCAGGGTTTCTGGGAAACCAGCAGGACAGCGGCCCTCGAGGTCTGGATTTGGGGACTCCTGCTTTAGCTTCTTAGAAATGTCCTGGGCCCGCCACAGCGCCACCTTCAGGCTGGACATGCTTGAACATCTGAACCAGGATCTCACAGCTGCTGTACTCTTAGGGTGCTTTCATTCCAGGATAGATTCATGTTGAAATAGACAGGAAATACATATACATTTGTTTTTCCCCCCACATCAGGCTCTTCAAAGAAAACTGAAGACAGTTAATCGTCAGGAGAGACTGCACAGTTACAACCATTGACTGTGTCAAATGCCACCCATAGAAAATGGTTTACTTGTGGCTCCAACAAGATGAAGTCAATGCAGAAGGCAATTTTTCGCGATATGAATGTCGCTATGTTAGAACCAGAAATTGTCCGCTAGCAGGTTCGAGTTGTTCTGAGTCATTGTTTCTATGGCAACAACTCTTACCAAACGGTGGGCTTATTAGAAGTCCAGGTTCTGTTTATCCGGCCGTGTAGCTCGGTTGGTAAGGTGGAAGGCTGCCACGCAGGAATCCAGGGTTCGATGAAATGAACAATAGTAATGGGGTAATTACCACATCAATGGCGAGCAATTAACATCACCCAAGACCCTTAACGCTGCTGCCTCCTGCACGCGTCTGCAGCTCACCGCTCCCCCAGGGGAAGGCTCAAATGCGGAGAACCAATTTCGCACACCTAGGTGTGTGACAGAAAGTGGGACTTTCTTCTTCTGTATTTCTCTATAGAAGATTATGGGATTTGGGTTTTTTGGAGCCAGAGTCACTCCGCCCAGTTCTCAAACATTCAGGGTTCAGGATATTCTTTCATGAAACAGGACTTTTTCTGTTTTTATTATTGGTCATTTTTGGGAGTCTGGACAGCAAAGACTGACCAAAAAAAAGGGGAGACACTTTTTCTGAAGGTTTCTGAAACAAAAGCGGGAAAAAGAGTGAGATCTACTTTTAATTTCCCACGTTACACCCTGACAGTTTCTTTCAGCTACACATCTCCTAGCCAACGTGTTTCACATGTTTCAATGCTTCATTAGATCTGATTCAAATGCACGGGTCATAATCCAGCTTCTGCAAACCCCAAAGAACAGGTGATGAGCTTGATTATAAAACTAAACAAAAGCAAAGTAAGCAGAGCGAAAGGAGCGAACCATTGCAAGAAGCTTCTGCAGCGATTCTTCCAGAAAATGACACTGCAACAGTTCACAGGGGTCAATGAAGCCTACCCCTGCACATCGCAGGGCAACGGCTGGATACAGCCTGAATGGGGAACCAGTCCACAAATGAAAGTGTAACACACAACAACAAAATAGTTTCTTTTTTTTATCTTTAGCCACTAAATTTGACAGGTTTTTATAGTATTTGGCTGGCTCTTCTAAAAAACAATAAGGCTCTAAATGTTTTTACATTGAGATCCCTTTATGAGCCGTCGCAGCATTAGAGAAGAGCGACCACACAGCAGACGAGCGAGACGCTCCTACAGCAAAACAACCAGCGTTCCCACGCGGAGCTTTTTCCCTCCATGATAACACGGAAAACAGAGAAATTATCAGCTAACTTCCCACACGAACATCGTAACAGCTGGCTTCAGACAAATCTGATAAAGCAAACAGTAACAACAGTTGCAGGTCATCAGACATGTCAATATTTATCTGCTGTAGTAGACCTGAACTATTTATGGAGGAAACTTTGCTTTAAAAAGAAAAAAAGACGTTTTTACTGGTATATCAACTTTGTAGATACAAAAAATCGAATGTTTAAGTATTTTCCTTCCAAACCACATGAAGATGAATAATTACATTTTTGTTACAAATACGACAATAAAACTTTGTTTCAATGCCCTCAAAGCTTTTAACACAAAAACTGTGTTATAAACACACTAGAGGATAATTATACGTGAGTAAAATATTTTGTTTGACAGGCGAAGTGGTTAGCACTCAGAGCAAGAAGGCCCCTGGTTAAAGTCCCGGCTGGAGGACCTGAACCAGAACATTAATGGGTGGGTTTTCTCCGGCTTCCTCCCACTGTCCAAAAACATGCTTCATAGGTTAATTGGTAACTCTAAATTGTTCCCGGGTGTGAATGTGAGTGTAAATGGGTGTGTGATGTGTGTGACCCTGCTACAGACTAGCGACCTGTCCATGATGTCACCTGCATTCGGCTGTGATAGGCTCCAGCAGCCCAGTAACTCCCCGAAAGGGACAAAACGGAAGAAGATAAATGAATGAGTCCTTAAAAATTATGATATATTAGCATATATGCATGTGGTTAGAGTTTTTTTCCAACAACACACCAGTTCCACCAGACAGAAAGGCCAACTGTTAAGAAGATGAGCCACTTTAAACACGCCGACAGACATAAAGGGACAAAAAGGGTTCAGACACGCCCGTTTGACCCCATGTAGTAATTTCTCCTTGTGGTCAAAATACTTTGATTCATCAAATAAATGTGCCGGCATGGTTCAGTTAACTACATGTATTTCATGGATTTTAATATTTACAGTCAACAGAATTTCTCTGTAAAGGTCAAATCTGTTAGTTTGGAATTGGATGGATGTGTTGGAGCCAGCAGGACGCATGTGTTTGTTGTTCACTTGGGGATACGGGTCACACTGAAAGAGATCTTCGGCATGGCAGGTATAGATCCTCCCTTTTTGTGTTGGTAAACATAAACAGATGGCTCGCAGATGGGCGGCATAAAGGGCACACAGCAGAAAGAAGAGCTGATGCGGCCCCGTCCGTCAGGAGGACGCGGCTGCGATGGAAACGTACGTTTCATTCGGCACGTACACACCGAAAACACGCCGCCACTGAGACTGACTGAAAGTCACCGATGGCCACCGATTCCAAGAAAGGCCAGCGCTGCAGTTAGGTGATGTGTAAAATGCGGGCCACTAGAACAGCGAACATAGCAAAAAGCCACCGCGAGTCCGAAACGACGCCAACGAAGCCAACGATGATGTTCGGACGCACCACGCTAGCTACTACACACCAACACGCTGCGGTGCAGACAGATAACATACATGGTGGTAGGTCATCATAAACCGCACTCAACTCAATGCACGCACTTTAAATAAGTTTGTGTGAATTTATCCTCAGTAGACAACGAGCTAAAAGCTAAAGTTCAAAAGAGAAACAATGAATAGCCCCCTGCCTAGTAGATGACGTTTGGTTAGCAAAGCTAATAACAGCATGTCTGGGGCTAATTCTCCTGTTTTTTGTCAAATATAAAGACAAAAGAAAAAGTAAAATTTTAATATTTGAAAGGATAAACTGTAAAAACACCCACAGGACTAATTAGTTTACATTTAACTTTTGAAAAAACAACCTTTTAATAACTAAATTATGGGCAGCTAGTGGCACCAGCACTGCTAGCTTGTTTGCTGCATGTGTGTGTTAGAAAAACAACTCACCCGACAAAACTCTTGACAATACTCAGAGGAAGACTGCACCGGGGACTCGGTGCTTCCTCCGGCCAGGAGTTCTTCAACTTTTCCCAGCCGCTGTCGGAGCTCCCCGATCGTTTCAGTCATTCCGTCCGCAGTGCTGCGGTCCTGCTCGGCCTCTTCGTCCGCCATCTTCACACCCAGCTCCGGCGCGTAGGACTACGACGCACAGCACCAACCCCCACGCGACGTGATGACGTAAGCGTCGCGTGAGGCTTGGCACTTCTTTTTTAATTTTAGAAACAACCGGTCGAGGAGAACCAAAGTGAGGGGGATTTGAATAGTTTCACACGGACACAACGACTTTTATCACCTCAAATCAAATAAAGTCCCCTTTCTCAAATTAATAAAGTAAAGTAACCTCAGAAATAGAAAAAAGTATAGTAAAATCTACACAAGCAAACAAAATTCTTTGTGCAATTTACAAAACAAAGCGAGGACATCATTTATCACCCTCTGAACTAATTATCAGGGCACTGGGGGTGGAATGATTAATCAATTCATCAATTTCTATTTCTACAATCCAAACAGACTGATCTGTCTGAGGCAAGTTGTTGATTGAATTGATTTCTACCATTATAAAATCGTTTCAAAATTAGATCAACCGATAATCGATATTGGATTGACAGATTTATTTTACTATAACGTAAAAATGACCAAGTGCATCATAGGGGACCACACGCGTATGATGTCAGCAAAAACTGATCAACCATCATTCTATGAAGGTGAAAATGTGTCTAAATGGACGAGTTTGTAGATTTGATGTGAGAACTTGTATATAGAATGTGAAAACTTGTGCACCAAAAATCTGCATCTGTGTGTTAAAATCTTCTGCTGTGAACTGACAAATTCCCATTTGCATGTGTTCATTTAGAGTTACAACGTCAAATCTGTGATTACAACTGCTCAAATGTGCTTCTGCGTGAATCTGATGGTGCAAATCACAAGTGCGCTACAACTGCGCTCTGACTTCTGACACATTCCTTGCGAGAAACTGATCTGTATCCGATAATGGAACTAGGGGGTGGGTTAGAGAAGGGGGGAGTCAACCAATCCGAGTGCAGCACTCAGAGAACGTGATAAAGTTAGATTCGGACTTCCTGCTTCAATAACTCTTCTGATAAACTTTCAAATGTGACAAAGATATCTCAATCCTTTTGTATTAACACAGAGAGTGAACTACAAATGCATTTCTAAAGAAAAAATAGTTTTTTTTCAGCACTTTAATTAGAATGCTTCTTTTCCAGTTGTAAATGCAGACACAGCAGCGAGGCGGCTGCCAAGGGACCGTCAACAAAGTGAAACCTCTGTTAAAAGATCATTCTGTAAAAATCCTGCTCAAAAATGAATAAATGTCTACATTTATATGAGCTGGTAATGCAGATTTGTCAGCATATTCATGCTACAATCAATAATTTGTGAGAAAGTCCATCTTTGATATATTTGATATATTCTTCACATTTTAAGAGATATAAATTATAAGAAAGGTGCTCAATAGATACTGAAGCTATTGTCTCCAAACTTTTTGTAATGATTAATCATGACCCTGTTGTCTTACTATAGCAAAGATTATGTCAGAAAATTACTTTGTTAGCTTCTGTATCTTTATTGAGCATTTTTGAGCAAATATGATCCATATTTAAATTTTAAAAAATTCTTTAAAAAAAAGGGAATTTATGACATAATCTTTGTTGTATTACTAATCATGAACCTATTGTCCTAATACAACAAAGATTACCTTAATATCATTCTATCTAGTCCAATGTGTGGATAAACGTTAGCAAAGTCATGTGACCATCCAGTGTCTAGAATGTTCTAAGAATGTTCCCTTTGGATTCTTTGGATGTGGAAAAACAACAGTGGTGAACTTTAGGAAACTAACATGTGAATGGATTTGACATTCATTCTAGTTTACTTGTTTGTTTGGAAACATGTTTCATTTCCACTTGATGATCTGGAAGAAAAACAAGGAATCTGGAAATCTTCACTGTTCAGTAGCAGAAATTTCTCTCTGAGTCTCACTGCTGGAAGTTTTGGATAAAGATTTCCTGGATTCATTTCAGGTCAGAAAATCACATCATTCAAAACTTCAAACACGTGTTATGATAGGAATCGAATCATTTTTAAAATGGATCTTTACACCCTGTAGAATGATTACATAATTAATTACACTTTTTAACTTTTTGATTATGCATTTACTTGGTCCGTTATACAAATGAACACTGTGTGTTGTAATAATGACTGTGCTCGCTTGCTGCAAACTGAACGAGCGGCATGAAGGGCCATATAAGGACATGGAAGTGCTGAAACCTTTATCTGTTTTTGTCTGTGCTAAAGGGATGCAGACCTAACTGTTCTTCGTATCAGGATCTCTTCATCAGTTCTCTTAATCTCTTGTTTGGACTGATAGAAACAGAGACATGACTTGATTTACACGTGTTGGCCAATAAAACCAGCTTGCCGTGAGGGGGAAGCTCAGAGCAGAGCAAATCAGTGCAGAATTGAAGCACTCCTTTCCTGTAGATGCCCCTGACTCTCCCTTTTGCAAAAGGTTTGAAATTGTTTCTTTTCCATTTGCACATCAGGGTTTTGAGGCCTTTAACCATCCAAACCTGGGTGACTGCAACAACCCCTACAGGTACACATATTTGCTAATAGGTTTTAGAGAATCACAACATTTATAAATCATTTTTCAACAGACAAATCCCACAACATGTTATTATACACATGGACTTATTATAGAATTCTAAACAAAATTTATTTTTAAAAATACATTGAACAACAAATTTCTTTTTTTTTGTCTCTAGACTCTGTTTTAAGGTTGCCACCGTGGCTAGGGCAAACGGCGGTGGAGCAGCCTTTACCTTTTTTTTTTATTTTCAAGCCTACAAGGAAGAGCAGCTCCTGACCTTCTCATCATTTATTGTGGAGGAAGTGACATGGGCCATGTCAGGAGTGGTCATCAGGACGAAAGAGGACGTCCAGCGGCTGCACAATGTTTACCCCGGCACCAAATCATCATTTCCTCAACTCCATAGAGGGTAAAATGGAAAAGCTGTGCCCATTCAAGATAAATTGAGAAGGCCAATAGGTTTGTGTGAATAATATCATTTCTACATCAGACGTGACAGGACAGCCCTGCTCTTTTTTATTTTAAATATTGACGTGATTTCAACAAAAAACAAAATATAGAGTTGATGCTAAATCTAAAATGGATGGAACAAGCCATTCAAGTCCACCATGATCCTTACCTGCCAATCATAAAACCACACTGCCTCATTATGTTAAAATAAAAGCTGTTTTAAAAGATAACCTACAAATAGTTTTTTTTTTCAAAACTCCAAAGTTGTCATAAATAAACATTGCTGAAAGAAAGAAAGGAAAAAAGGTTTAGGCACCAGGTTTGAAAAATCACAGTTTTAACATTGGAGTCTTAAGAAGTTATTCACTAAAAGCACCAGGACTCATGACGAGGTGCAGGAGCTCTGAGGAGCAGGATGCAGGAAGATAAGGATAGGCAGCAGTGACATGCAGTAAGGTTTGTAACTGGTGAGGCACTGGATCTTTTAGAGTCCATCTACCCATTTTTGAAACCTGCTTAATCTCTTTTGGGGTTAATGGGCTTGCTAGAGCCTAACCCAGATACTGCTGGGTAAAGGCACGGTACACCTTGTAAGGATCGGCAGGCTGTTGTAGAGTCACACAACCACACACAGTCACATTGAAGGATGTTCTTTGGGGGAAGCAGTCATACAAGTCATACAAAGTCATACAAAATGACAACTTCTTCCTGAACAAAACTAAAAAAAAAAAAAGACAAATTACCTTTACGATTATTAAAATTACACCGCATCATGTATCATAAAATTTTACTATGTAATTGGTGTTTGTGGTGGTTCAACCTCAAACCACCACATAGGTGTTAGTATTTCTTTATTTTTCTTTAAATTCAAAACATTCATTTTTACTTTGTTTACTTAAAATAAATTAACAATGGGTGCACACATTTGATTAATTGGTTTTGAGAAAAAAGCAGTTTATTCCCTTTTGTTTGTTTTCTGAGTTTCCATCCCAGGTGAGCCATCCATAGTAATCAGCAGAGGAGATTGGGAAATTCCACTGGGGAACTGCAGGGGTTGCCAACTCTCCTCATGGACTTTATTTTTGCTTATTTAAATGAAATGATTTAGTCCACTTTTTTGTTGAAGACTACTTTTGTATGATATGAATTTTGTCTGGTTTCTGTTTCTCTGTTTTGTAATCAGATTAATTAGTTTGAATGTTTGATTAGTTGTTTCCTCTCCCTCATGTGTCCAGTATGGTTTGTCCCTGTCTATAAAGCTTCCCCAGTGTGTCAGTGTAATGGCTAAGTCTGGTCAGGCCTCTTCAGTTTAGTCCCACTTGTTTTATTTAGTTATGTTTTCAGTTTGGCCCAAATTACTTTGGTTTTGAAACTATTCTGTTTTTGTACCTTTTTTATCTTCCTTTACAAAGAAAGAAATTACAATAAAAAACAATATTAAAAGATCTTGCAAGAAACACCTATTTTTGTCCATTGACTAATTGTGAACCTTCACAGTGTTCATGGCTTTCAACACATCTTCTTATAAACTCCATTCTTGCATGAAAGTGGCCTTTTACTCTTTACCAGCTCTCTGAAGAAAATAACAAAATCCTGAACATTTAACTCTGCAAAAACTTCCCCTTTAATGTCCACATCTTTTCATTGACTGGTGTGGGCTTGCTTCATGCTGCAGATCTTCTCAAATCGGGGCTGCAGCTGTGAGACTGCTACTCTTAGTTCATTTTCAATGTCCAGCTTTGATCTGTATTTGGTCTTGATGGAGGCCACAGCAGAAAAAAACTATCTCACATAGGTAAGACGTGGCAAATGGAAGGAGTGTGGCCAGAGCTCTTTTACCTAGCAGTGGGAAATCTTTCTCCACTCCAATCCAAAATGCAGCTAGTGTCTTAGACTTAAACTCCAGCCTCATTGTTGAATCAGAGGTGACATCAATGAACTGTTCATTCTCTGTAGTGCTGAATTCGGCAGGTGGTGTTGCACTGAAGGGGTCTCGGATCCAGTCATATTGTGTAGGATCCTGCACTGGAAAGTACCTCTGAAAATGCTTTTGAAGGGCAGAGATGTGAGCTTTCATGCATGGGATCACTGTTGGGATCACTGTGTTCTGCAGCTTGTTGACCTCAATGAATGACTTCAGGTTCTCAAACGAGTCTATATTTCCCTCTGTAACTCGCTGCTCCCACATCTTGCTTTCTTGTGAATGATGTGATTCTATCTGCCAGATGTGGAAGGTGTGTGTTGCTGCCCTGCATCTGCAGATTTAGCTCATTGAGTTTTTGAAACATGTCACTGAGTTACGCAAGTTTCATGAGGAACTTGTTGTTGTTAAACTTGTGGGCAAGTTCATTTTCATCTTCCTCCAAAGAGATGCGGATCTCATCCCGCAGTTCAAAGACCCTGGATAAAACCTTCCCACGTGACAGCCATCGGGACTCGCTGTGAAACAGAACAGCTGTGTGGTCGGAGCCCATTTCCTCACACAGTGCAGAGAAAATACGCGCTTTGACAGGTCGTGTTTTAATGTAGTTCACTGTAGTGATGACATCCGTCATAACATCGTGCAGGTCGGGACTCAGCTGTTTAGACGCCAGCGCCTCTCGGTGTATCATACAGTGTGTCCACTGCATGTTAGGGGAGACGCGCTTGATGAGCGCTTGCAGCCCCCCTCTACTCCCAGCCATGGCCTGAGCCCCGTCTGTGCAGATCCCCACACAGTCCTCCCATTTCAGATCGGCCTCTCTCAAGTAAGTGTCAGTTATTTTAAACAGTTTGTCTGCAGTGGCTCTGCTCGTCACTTGTTTGCAGAAACGCAAATCCTCCCTCAAATCATCGGCATCAATGAATCTGACGAATGTTATCAATAAGCAGTCTTTATTACTGTCAGTCACCTCATCCATCTGCAGAGCAAAGCGTCGGTCCCGTATCTTGTCATTTAGCTGCTCTTCTATGTATTTTGACATATCATAAATACGCCTTGAGACAGTATTGTTTGAGAGAGGAATGGCCTTTAGCTTGCTGGCAGTGACTTCGTCGATCATAGTTGAGACCATGTCGATCGCAGAGGGAAGTATTAATTCCTCGGCTATAGTGTGTGGCTTTTTACACTGAGCAACTCTGTAGGCAACTTTGTAGGAGGCGAGCTGAGCATTTGCAGGCAGGGATGCTGCTTTAGTAAAGAGACTCTGCTGTGCACGACAGTGTGTGAGTTTTTTTCTGAAGAACTCCACCGGCTTGTCTTTGTGCTCGGGATGTGTTGTCTCCAAGTCGCGTTTTAATTTGTTTGGCTTCAGACTGTCGCAAGCTAGTATTTTTAGACACACAACACACTGTGGTCTTTCCTCCTTACCCACCGTTGTGCTGGTGAAGCCGAGTGCGAGATATGCCTCGTCATATTTTCTTGTCTTTGCTTTTGAAGTTGCTACATTTGGTGAAGATTCATCATCTGGTTTGCGTTTAGCTGGGAGCGCTGTCACAAACTTGTCCATGCTGTTATGCTAGCATTGTAACTAACCCGGGAAGCCGTAGCCTTGCCGCGCCCCCCCTGCAATACCTCCGCGCCCCCCCCTAGGGGGCGCCCCCCAGTTTGGGAACCACTGCTTTATTTTGTTCTGGAAGACCGTAGCAGCACTTCCGCCTTCGGGGATCGGGAGCTTCGCATCGCGGGGCTTCGCATTCCGCTATGCGTAGGCAGCTGCCGGTCCGAAGAAAAAAAGCTTGTCCGGGGGGAGAGTTTCGACGAACCGCGGTGCGTCCGAAGGAGGACCCCAGAAGGCGGAAATGATAGCACTGACGTCATCGCCCCGCCTCCCCGCCGGAAATGCTTATTCAAATTGAGATATGCAACACTATTCGCTGGGTGGATGTGAAAATGAAAATGCAATCCCTTCTTTGCATTTTAATTTTAATTATGACACAGAATAAGCGGTGTTGAAGTAGAAGTGAATTCTCCTCCTTGGCCTCCCTGAGCTCATCCCAGACCCAAGCTTTTGCCTCTGCAGCTGCCCTCGGGGCATGGCTCTTGGACTGCTGATACCAGTCAGCTGCCTGAAGGGTCCACTAGTCATAGGACTCCCACTTCAGCTTGACTGAGTCCCTAACTTCCAGCGACCACCCACAGCTTTTTGTGTTGTTACCCTGACAGAGTTTTGGTCTTTTCACTATTACAAAAAATCACTTTAAATGTAATTAAAAAACCTGCTTCAGCTACCATGAAGTCCTGTCATTTAGGTCAAGTGTGTGAGCCACAAGCAGTTTTTTAGGGGGGCATTGAAAACATACCACAGTGATCCATTTGGGTTAGCTCTTTTTATTGCTAAGGCCCACTTTTTCCTTAAGTCTGAATCCATTGGAAACCAGCAAGAAAGGTTCAGTCACTGAATCATAAATGTATAAATCTATATTACTATAATAGCCTAGTCCTAGTATGCTGTATATAGGTTTAACAAAATAAAATGTTCATTTATGTCGACATCAAATTATACGTACATCATGCAGCATGTTGATAATAGCCCTGCAGCATCATGCATGTCAACATGTGTACTAATAATGAAGCCCCTGCAGCATTAAAAGGAAAGAATTATATTACCTACCTGTGAAATGTTATGCCTTATGATTTTGGCAGTTGAAATCCGCACAATGAACTGGCATTTTGTACAAAATGTGTTCACATGCGTGCACAGCAGCAATGACTTGACCTCACCAAGATGGCGGTGCTCTCCTCCCAAGAGGAATCACGTTATGTCTGCTCTAGCGATATGACTCATTGGTTTAACCAGAATGAGCAGCATTTGTGATTTGTTTCCCTCTAAAAGCTCATTGTTTCACTGCTCTGAACAATTAGGAAGCATTTGAAAAGACGAGTCACTGAATACGTACAGAGTGAAGTTACAGCAATTAATTTACTATTTGTCTACTTTGTTACAATTAAAGGAACAAATGATAGAATACACCAGAGAAGAAACAAGTAAGTAAGAATCCAAGAAAATTCACCCCTGATATGTAAAAAATACATTTTTATATGGGTATAAAAATATGTAGCCAAAAATACACAACAATTGAATCATTTTAAACATGTTTTTCTCAGTAGACTGTTTAAAAATGCTTTTTTGTATTCTAAATGCATGAATAAACTAAAACTGTGCTGGTAAATTTCTTTGATATTTTTCTTGTTCAATTTTTTCTGCCCCTTTGCTGGCCTCTACCAGTTTTCTTCAGTTGCAAGCATGCTGCTGTTTTTTCTCTCTCCTCCACAAGTGCACAGGGTTATGGGTGAGGATTCCTGGTGCACCTGGAATTTATCTTCACTGATCCATAGAGTATTTAAATCCTGTTCATTTCTTAACTACCCACCACCCATATGGGCTGGCAAAGCAGAGAATTGGACCTGCAATCTTCTGATCAGAGGTCGACTGCCCTACCGCTGCACCACAGCCACCCCGACTAAGCTCTGCAGTATTGAACCAACATTTAGTTTGACATGTTCTGGACTGTCTTCATGTTTTTTTTTTATCCTGTTTTGCTTTGTTTTTTATTTCTAGTCTTTTCCATGAATAAACTCCTTATTAACATCTCATTCTGCTGTCTGATCTTCTGGAATTGAATGAACTGTCGTATCACTCAGCAGTCTCTCCTCCTTTGATCATGACAGACTTACTGTTATCACATGCAAGAGCTGGATATTCTTCTGACTCCTAAAGTTCCCTTCAGCAATGCCTGTTCAAGCGACCACTTTCAATGAAAACTCCATGTTAACACTTGTCTTTTGGGCTCAAAACTTCTGGCCATTTATCGCATGTTGAAATCTAAACCAGGTCAAACTTTGACCAATCAGGGACTCAGATTTGGTAGTGACGTCTGGATGGCGTCCTTTTGGATTGACCAAAGTCCCAACTGGTTGATATTTGAATGTGGAGGAGAAATAAATAATTGCAGTTTGTGCCAGGCTAGAATTTAATGACACTAAGTCTATATACTGTGTATCGGAAGAGAGCTGTGAAAGAAAAAGCCGGAAGCAAGATTCTCAAGATTTGCACCGCTTTGACATTCCATACTTAGCCTCCTCCAACTGTAGTGGACTGACATGTGCTAGAAGAGTAAACAGTAGAAAAGGAAGTAGAAGAAGAAGAAGAAGCGCCTCCCTGCTTGTCCAGTGCATTGTCTGTATATGAATGGACGGATTGTGTGTGACATCATCCATAGAAAATGACTTCCTTGCAGTTCCAACCAAATGAACTTGATTCAGTCGCTATTTTTCCACAATATTTCCATCGCCTTGTTGGAACCAGGCGTCCTCAGTAAGCTGCGATTGGTCCGTCTACATTTCTATGGCAACCGCTCTCTTCAATCAGGAGTGAGCATGTTAGAAAGCCACACCCCTTCCACTGAAAGCAGCCTTGGGACAATCTGTCAATCAAGTGCTTCAAGCATTCGATGCGAGGCCACCTACTTTTATTGAGGCATCTGATTGGTCAGGTAATAATGTGCACAACTAGCGCTATATAAAAAATATCCTGAAGAAAATTAGGATCACCAAGAAGATGCTTAGAAAAGTAAGTAGTGCAAGAAGGGTTATTTTGATGAATGTGACTGAGTAATAGCAGTTTATTTCTCAGTAGACCACTATGGGATTTTGGCTTTTTCGGGCCAATAGGTACTTCCTGTTTGGATCGCAAGGGGGGAGGGGTTGCTCAGTCCAGTTCTCTTTTACGGTCAATGGTCCAGTGTGAACATACACATTCTTGAACGGGTATCGTATCACAGGCCCGGCGTGTTTGTCGCATAACAGTTGTACAGGCTTTACAGGAGCGCCTCAGCCTGTTGAAGGTTCTCATATACTCACACATATGCATAAACCCAAAAAACAACTGCTTTTGTTAAATAAGATGACAACAATAGTCTAGAAGGGAGGGGATTTTCACCAGGCAATGTGGTGTGTATGCTCAAATACGCAAACATAATATGTTTGTACCCTACTTTGAAATATTAGAAAACCAATGTCCAATAAAAAAACGTGTTGACTGTAAAATTATGAAATAGCTGTAATGTCTGAATGGAGGCTAAATTTATTTATATTTATTAGCAGGCGTCACTTTAAATAAGTATAGGGTGTTTAAAAAATATTAAAAAATTGGTAATTTTGATTACAAAAAAAAAACTTAGATGGTTGGTTCAGTTTTCCTTTTTCATTTAATTCCACAGTGACATAAAAAACAGAAAGTACATTTCAATCCAGACATTCAAAACAAAGCAAGCAAAAAGACTCACAAACATTTATCACAAACAATTTTAAGCAGAAGACATTCCCAGATCTTTGGGTTTAACATTCATTGTACAAGAAAATTAGACGATTTGTTAGCTGTAATCAAAGTTTAAACAGATTGTAGCATTAAAATGAAATCACTTTCATCAATCTTACTGTATTATCACGACAAAACAAAACTAAGACACACGGCCTTGGATGAAAGACTTTTATCTTAAAGGGGAAAGTGGATAAACCTCTAATCCTCTTTCTTACTCCTTTCCCTCACGCTTCTCTTTCGGCCACAGCCAATACCAGCCCTGTGGATGTCCTTCTAGTAGAACTTCCATCCAACCGGATGCTTCCTTCTGCAGTCGAAGGGCCGCCTGGCCTATAACAGAGCAGCAGAGGAGGGGGGCGGGGTTAGCACAGATTATGTGGGGCAGCATGTTGAGAAGCAGGGGTGAGGACTGGGGCAGAAGGGCTAATCCACTCGGGATTAATGCAGGTGGCTTTCCGAAGCCGATATGGAGGCTTTTTTACACAGGGCTCGGCAAGGTGCGTTCACTGCGTTGATCACGTTCAACACGATCACTTCCAATGAAAAGTCTATGTAAACACACGCATTACGCGTTTTTTTTGGGCTTCTGTATTCAATACTCTCGTGCTCAGCCTGTTTTCAGGCTCTACGTACAAAAATGAACTGCAAGTGAAGGCGTGTTTAAGGTTAACCAGTTAACTTTGACCAATCGGGTACTCCGATTTGGTGGTGAGGTAAAGTTAGCATCCTATTTAATTCACAGAAGTGCCAACCATTTGAAAGTTGATCATGGAGGAGAAATCAATAATTGCGGTTTGTGCCCAGCCAGAATTAGATGAGACCAAGTCTTTCATATCGGAATAGAGCTGTGAAAGAATAAGCCTCAAGCAAGATTCACAAGCTTTGCACCACTTCCAACTGTAGGTACATGCACTTGTAGTGGGTGGGGACAGTCCAGCGTGAACATGGTATTGTAACCCTTGTGTTATCCTAGGCACTTTACCATTGGGAGTTGGGTCATCTAGACCCACTAGACAGTGCTCTGAACCTTTTTTCTTCAATGATTTGTGATCCTCACTGGTGTCCATGGATTACATGAAATCTTTCCACCTTTATCCACCTTTGTCATGGTAGGAATAACACGTCAATGTAAGAATGGGGTCATAGGATAGCACAAGGGTTAAAAGGGTGTTTAAGAACCCGGTTCCAGCATGTTGAAAGGTATCAAAAATCGCCAAGAAAAACATACCGTAGTTAAGAACAGCGACATATGATATCTTTCGCTTGCCATACAGTGTACATAGCCTCACACGGCTGTGATGAAGAGAATCAGAGGATCCCTTTTACTTGAAGAGAATGACGGGACTTTGTTATGTTCCAAATGTTAAGATTCAGGGATTTGCTGTGTGACAATAAAAACAGAACATTTCTGTATCTGAGAGGAAAAATCTGTCAACACAAAAGCTTTAAAAACATAGAATAAAAGTAAAATAGCTACTTAACATTTAGCGGCTGGGTAGCTCGGTTGGTAAGGTGAGAGGCTACCATGCAGGAATCCAGGGTTCAATTCCCAGAGGGAACAATGGTACTGGGTCAATTACCATATCAATGGCAAGCAATTAAAATCACCCAGTGAGGGTCCTTAGGCAAGACCCTTCACACTGCTGCCTCCTGAGTGCAGTTAGGCTGCAGCTCACCGCTCCCCCAGGGGATGGGTCAAATGCAGAGAAGAATTTTTCCCCTTTGTGGGATCAATAAAGTACCTATTATTATTAAATCAAAACAAATTCCCAGAAAAAAATGTAATTTCCAGAGATCAAAATAAAAAGTAAAAAAGCAAAACAAAATAAGACACCAGGGAAGGTATTATGGGACATCACTGATTGGTTGATGACGTTTGAGTTTTGGAGAAGAGGGAAAGCAGAAGGATGTATAGCCTGAACTGTGGTTTGATCTAGACACAAAACTCTTGCATTGGCTGTGGCTTTACCTGGTAAATACACATCATCATCCAATCAGGAATGTCCCATAGGACCTACCTCTTCTGGTTTGTTATTTTGTTTCATTTTTTTACTTTTTGTTTGGATTTCTGGAAATCACTTTTGTTTTCCAAAACGTTTCCTTTTATGTTATTTCAATATTTTTGGTATTGTGTTGTGGTGTCTGGAATTTTGGTTTGATTTCTAAAATGTAATGGTTTTATTCTTTATAACAACTTTTTTGTTGTTGTTTTTTTTAATTTGTTTTTGGAATCTTATTATAAGGGGTGTAGGAAAAAATGCATTTTGTGAAATTTTGGGATTTATGGCGAAACTCGTTTCAATTAAAAACTTTTTTAATCAATTATAATTAAAATTATTATTTATTTATTTAATTATTTATAAGCAAACATTTACCTTGGCATCTTTTACTACTTTTATTTTCCATTTTAACCCCAGACCCCTAGGTGGCAGCACACCACACTGAGCCGCTTTGAGCAACTCTGCACCAAAACAACAAGATCTTTTGAGAACCATCTTGTAGATGTTCACTTGTCAGTACTGCAGGTGTGGTTACAGAGCTTATTGACACATATACAACGCAGTTTTAACTTTGGATGGGTACCTAAACTTTGTACAGGTAGATACAGCTGCAAAAAGAACAACAAGTGAGGCTGTGAAGATGTGCACACTGCGTGGAGCTTCAGCCAAAATGCTAAAGATGAAGCGGCCAATGTTCTGCTTTGCAAAATATTCCAATTCACTGACCTGATGGATAAGAGTGAACGTACAACGAAATAGGACTGTTGTGGCGATGAGCGGTGAATTATGTGTTCACTTCGGCGTGTGTGGAAAAGGAGATGCAGCGCTGGAGTGCAGCCAGAAACAGTCAGAAAGAATGAAATAGAGCCTCTAAGCCACTTTTAAGCGCTCTCCTTCACCCCGGCATGCTGCATCATCACACTTAAATGCTTCTGGAAAGAATTGGAAAGTCTTTTTTGCTGCTTTTTTTTTGTAAACACCTGTTCAAGCATAGTTCAGGGACCTGATCTGTTTGTATCAGTTTGCCTACATTTAGCAATGTTAACACATCAACATAAACATCACTTTATTTTCTCAACCATTCTTATGGAACCAATTGAGCTATTCAGCCTTTTCCGTGTAGGCAAAAATCATGCAGTTTGAAAAAGATTGTATTTGTGACAGAAGAGATAATTG
This sequence comes from Oryzias sinensis, assembly GCA_037389245.1. Lineage (NCBI taxonomy): Eukaryota > Metazoa > Chordata > Actinopteri > Beloniformes > Adrianichthyidae > Oryzias > Oryzias sinensis. Next base: position 16,606,759 of record CM074509.1, on the reverse strand, counting down.
GCAGGCCACAAGCTACCTGCTCCAAGGGCTCAGCAACAGGAAGGGGAGGAGGGTTGCTCAGTTAAAACTGTCTCGCCCACAACTCAGATGCAAATTTTCTAGTGAACTCCTGCCGTTCTGCAGAAACTATGTCCTGGAAAATAACACAGGTCTTTTGATCTTGGCTAAAAACAGTGTTAGAATTAAAAACCCCAGGGTACGCTTTGAAAATAGTTTAAAAGATGATCAGAGTGGGTCCCAAAGATAATGATTTCCTCATAGATGTCCGTTCACTTTACTAGGATGATGAACTTTCATGATTTTAAGTGAACCCACATTTTCTGGTTGCTGTATGGACAGTTTGCACAGTTAACACAGCCGGAAATTGAGGGGCGGAGTCACTGACTGTGGCTTTGTGTGATTGCTGGTTTGAGGTGTGTGCCACTTCTTGAAACACTCTAGTGAACTGGTGATCTCGGGTGAACTTCAGAGAAACTTTGTGAAGTTGCAACCAAATCAAAGCAAAAATACAAACCCTGTCTAAACAAATCAAAATGATCTATATGATGGATCTGCAGACTTTTATTTTTTTCCCACTTATTTACCAGTTTTTTAACCTACTTTTTCAGGTGGTTCTTCTCACCCTGTGTGGAAAACACAAGCATAAGCTTTTCTTATTAGAACTTTGTCCTCAAAGACAGAACTAAATAAGCACAATTCTTTTATAAACCTTCACAAAATGTTTATAGTGTATGTACCCACCCTTTTGTGATAAGAGGTTCATTCCTCTTGAGATCAAATTACCATCTTGGCCGCTGTTCGGACTGAGTCCGACGGGTTGGAGTGTCTGGTGCCCCCCTGGTTGGTATTCTTCCTCGAGAGGACTCCCCCCATTGTCTGGGAAGAACAGAACTCCCAAAGGGGACGCATGGCTGTGAGTTCAGCTGCTCATTTCGGCAGAAAACCAAGCGAGCATCTCGAAAAGATACTGAAGGTATGATATCCTCAGTGGTTTTATCGACTGCCCGGATCACTGTTCGCGGGGAAGCAGGCCGAGATGAAGCCCTGGAGCTGGACTGTGATCTGTACACAGGTGGACTTGGAAACCTGTGCGGCACTGAAGGACATGATGGGGGTAGGCGGACCCTGGAGACTGGGGGTGCTCTCACAGGCAAATTGGAAGAAGACAGATCAGATTCTGTGGACTCCTTGCTTTCACGTTTCAGGTCCAATCGAGCCTGAAGAGTTGAAGGCTCCACGCAGTTTGGTTCAGCCATCTTGTCAGGAGTCTCTGGGGAATCACACATAATCTTTGAATTTCCTGGTTCTGATTCTGACCTGACATTTACTTTGTTTGGCAACACCTCCACATTCTGCATTTGTATCTTCAGGCGTTGGGATGTTCCAGACTTCTGGTTTATCACCGGTAGAATCCGGACTGAACTTTCTTGTGCCTGCTCATTTCTCGGTCGGCCAGTGGTGCTCTGGAAGGAGTTGTCCATAAGAACCTCTGGAGGAGGAGGAGGAAGATTGTCCACGTCTAGATCATCCCTGCTGTCAGGCCAGCTGCTGCCGTTGGTGTTTACCCCACCCTCGTTACTGTTGAGTGCATCAGACAATTGAAGAAAGCGACTTTTATTGGGCCTTCGTATGTGAGGAGGAATGTTAGCCAAACTCTGTCCTGGTCTCCCATCAACCCCTTGACTAAAAGTGTTTATTAGTCTTCGGACACATGGGCGTCTTGGAGGTTGGGTTCCCAGTACTGCTAAGGAGCAGTGTGAGCTTTTCACTGGGCTTTTTCCACCTGGTCCATTTATGGAATGTCGCCTAAATCTGGATCTAGTCAAGTTACAGGAAGGCTCTGCTGAGTTTTTCCTCGCTTGTGTTCCAGATGTCTCCTTTATTTTCTCATCCGAGTCTCCCAGGCTTGTTTGCAGCTCTGGTGTAGCATTTTCAGAGCTGGTGGATGAAGACTGTTCAGACTTGGCTGCAGTCAGAGAACTTGTACCTGCTGGCTGAAGATCTCTCATGGAGTTGGCATACACATAGCGAAGAGCTTGACAGGGATCTGGTGGGGAGGAGTTGGATCTTTTTCTCTCAGGCCTATCATTTTCATCATCTTCAAACTCATCCTCATCATCCTCATCTTCATCATCAATGTTGCCCCCTTGGTTGGATAAACTACATGAGATATTGTCAAGGACACTCCGAATGTTGCTTCCAGATCCACAGCTTCCAGATCCACAGCTTCCACGGTGGCGGCGGTGTCTTTCTGACCCAGTCAAGCTCTCGTTTTCTCCTCCAATCCCACTGTCCTCGCTTTGCAGGGCACAATCTTCAGGGTTGGACTTTCTCAAGGCAGCCCCTTCCACTCGTGCAAGTACTTGAGCCAACCTACGCTCTGCCGTTTGCTTGGCCAACAGCTTTTGAAGAAGGAGTTTGGAGAGGGAAGAAAAATACTCCACAGCCTCCTCCAGTGTTGTATCACCCAGTGCCTGGACGGAGCCGCCAACCAGCCTCATCTTTTCTGCCGACTGGTGGAGCATCTGTTGTAAAAGATCTGGATGTAGATCAAGGGGTATTGTTGAGTCAGAGCCAGCTAAACTTACAGCTTGGCCCTTCATCCCAGAGGGCAAAGCCATGCAGTCTCCATGCTCTTTTATCATCAGCTCCCCTTCCTCAGCCATCTCCTCCAGGGCCTGGTTTATCTCCTCAAAGCGTAACACCAAGGCAGACATCATGGGCTGCAGGGACAGTTGTGTCTGGGCAGCTTGGTCCAACAGGCCAAGAAGGGTTTCATACTTGGAGATGTTAGGGTTCAGAAAAGAGTAAGCAGCCTGGTGAGCCCTCACCATATGGGATGGGAAATCCACCTTTCTGTGGAGAGCAGAAGACTTCCTTTGCTTCTCAGAAAATCTTTTGCTTTTTTTCTTCTTTTGTTTCTGGATGTTCCTGATGTTATCGGCCTGTATGACCTCAGCTGGGGTTTCCTGAGGCTTTAGATCCACCTGTGCGTCACTAACATCCCCTGTGTTTTCCACAGCTGTGTTAGTGGTCATCTCTTGGGAGTGATCATCTTCATCAAAAACGGGAAGTTCCTTTTCTGTCTCTTCAGTCTTTATCAAACAAGGTCTCTGTTCCTCTGCAGGCCTAGATTCCAACAGATCCTGTGGCGCATCAATTGGCAGATCTTCCTGGAGTCCCTGCTTGTCAGTTTTTGAAAACAACTTGCCCTTTGAAGGAGAGCAGCCCATGTTTCTACTTTAAAAGTTCTTCAAAAATATGTTCTAGAAGAATAGTGAAAGTTGGCGTGCTAAGAACTCCCCCTATAATCCTCCAATGTTTCGTCTGCAGTCCAGTCTCCATGCACAGCTCCCAGCTCAGATCTAGTTCGTTTTCATCCAGATTATGCCCAGCAGTTCAGCAGAAAACCAACAGACCCGAGGAGCAAAACAACTGAGAGCGTTGGTGAAGGAGAGCAGTGGATAAGACGGTTAAGTGAGTGGGAGGCAGAGTGGCAGATGGTCACAGTAAGTGCATTAACACACAGTCACAAGCACACAGGGGCATTTATATCTAAGACTTTAAGCTCATCAGGTTAATCAGAGACAAGTTTGTAAGGTGCTGTTTTTAGCTGAATCCTCTGTGCTGCTCAACTTTACAGGAAACTGGTGGGGTTCTTTATGCAGTCTACTTATTTATTATTAGGCAAATCTGTGAACTTTGGGGTGGTTTTACACAAGTATAAATCTTAGTCTTCTATTTTATTTTGTTTTTAAGAAGCCAAACTTTATTTCCATTAAGTGATTGAACCACATAAAGACTAACTAAAGGCTAAAACTGTGTTCACACCGCTGAGATTTGCGAATCAGGGGTGTACAGTTTCAATGCTTGGTCAGTGTACAGATGCGATTGGAGGTCTTCCAGTGCTATTTGACCGCTGAACTCCTGCTGATCACATCATCAACACATTTTGGGTGGTGTGGCGAAAATTCAGACACGCTGTGAATATTTCGCCATGCCGGACAAGTTCAAATATCTGAAGTTTGGCCAAGACTTCATGGCACTTCAACCAATCAGGGTCTCAGCTTTGGCCCATGACATGCTAATGAGGTGATCAGCGGTTGGAGTCAAAACCAAATTCTGACTCCATCATTAGTCACAATTGTCCTCATGAGTTGATACGGGCTGTCTGCGGGCAAACCTGTGCGGGACATGCAGATCCTCCGCACAGTACAAGGGTTCCATTAGAGCAAGTTGAACTCCTTCCATGTTTCTTGGGTGCAGCCTGACTGTTTGAATTAGAGAAATTAGACAATCAGAGCGTAGTTTGTGTGGACATCCTACAGGTACTTACATATCACCTACAGACCCCATGTGTGCGGCATTTGAACATGGTCAGTAAGGATCCAAGAGGGCGACCTCTGCACCAAGCAGAGCTCAATGTGAAGTATTGTTTGTGCCATTCTGCCTTCATTACTGAGCGTTATATCTGGACCTGATCTTCTGTCTTGTACCCTGTCCCTGTTTGCCTGCCGCCTGCCCTGACCCTCGCCTTGATTTTGACCATCCTGTCTCTTATCTGATGATCTCATGCCTATTATGGACTCCTGCCTGCCTGACCCTGATTTAGCTTTGTGGACTATTAGCTGAGCTAATAAACCTGCTGCACTTGGATGCAGCCACCTGCCTGTTCTCTGTGACAGTAGACTTAACCTGGTGGTGTATGTTCACGAAAAATGCCCAAAGTTCTCTTTTGCTATATTGTGGGAAAATTTGAAAATTACCTAATTTCCCACTTTGCCAATAAATGGCTGCCAAGTAGGTTGTGTGGCCATCCCATAATAATTTCAAAAGTTCCTTTGGATATCCTGATAAAAGTGTTTTGGTTTCATTAGTTGATTTGAACAACCTTTTTTTTTTTTTTTAGCCCTGTAGGAAAATCAGTTTCTGCCCCTGTGATGTCATCATGTTGGGTGGGGGGGTTGGTTAGGTGGGTTGTTCATCATGGCCAAAAGATGGATGTGGGGGGGGGGCACCGGCCAGAGCGCCATATGCACCGGGTGACACGCGTGGTTCCTCCGAGTGCTCCTCTGTAACGCCGGGCCCAAAAGCCCGCAGAGGTCCAACAGGACGGCTCGAGGAAGTCGGAACCGGCTCATCAGCCACTCATCCTCGTTTGCCAGCAAGTCTTCTTGCTGTCTAAAGATGCGTTCACTCCGAATTCTTCCATTTGCCACTAAGAGCGCAAGATCAGCCATTGTGCGTCATTACGCATTGTGATGGGGCATTTTATTTCCATCCATTTATTGCATCTGACAAGCTACAGATGTCGGTAATAATCGACGTGGAAATGGGAAATTGTTCCGCGCAAATGTAATTTCTTGTTGCTTTCTGAATGGTTGAGACATACGCCATACATGGTTTTATCAACAATAAAACAAACTAAAGGCATATGCATGAATACCATAATTCAGTAGCTTATGAAGAAATATTTTAAAACAACTTTCCCCAGTGGACAATACATCTGTCCGCCCGCACCTATATCTGCTCCACCAGACGGACACACAGACGAGAATATCAGTTTTGTACATTATTTCGTTCTGTTAACTATATTATTTATGAGGATGAATTGCACAACATGCCAATATTGCAGAACATATTTCACTTTTCTTTCTGCAAATAAGTGTTCATTTGAATTTCTGTTGTTATTTTTGTTTGTTTCACTGCTGATCGATCAAACAGGTGTTCGTGTAGGCTGTTAATTGTACGACTTACTTTGTGAAGTCTTCATGTTATTTATGAGAGGCGGTATTGTCATTTTCACTTTCACGTGTTTCTTCCATCTGCCGACGGTGTCGCCATTTCTCATTTCCCCCGTTTTTGTGCGTACGCCTGGGTCAGAGCTTGCGTGAAGGACCGCACATTTTCCCGTCAAGTTTGTTTTTTATAAATCTCAACTATTGCGTAGAGATTGACGTACGCCTTCTTTTGTGCGTACGCAACGTTTATAAATGAGGCCCCTGACCTGATTATCCTGCCTGAAGCTTTCACACTAACAGAAGTTTACCCTGTGGACAAAAACAGCAGAGGATGGGAACTGTGAATGCCAGGTCGTCTGAGCTGGAACTGGTCCAGAGCAGCAGCAGGTCTGCCAGGTGTGAGCAGCCTACATTCAGGATGTCAGCATAAACCTTCTGGAGATCAGCATCCAGAAACACTCACAACATTTGGAGATAATCATACAGTAAAAAAATGGAATTATAGAGCTGCAGACAGATCAACTGAAGAGGCTGACTCCACTGTATGACAGAATAGCCTCACGTGTATAGACCAATAGAACATGTATGTCATTGATTTTAGCGCTGCATTCATCACAGTCATCCCACAATATCTCACAGAGAAGCTGCACACAATTCTGTGAAAGTGGATTTTGGACTTTCAAAGAAAAACGGAATGAAACGAAACAAAACATACTTGAACTGACCTACATTTGCACAATATTTAAACAGACCTGGACTAAACTAAATTAAAGTTAACAATTTAGAGTCCTTGTGTGCTGGGCTGTTTATTTTTACAAAACTCTACACTCACCGAGTAGGTCCACTTTTCTAGTACAGGGTTTTTGCCTTCAGAACCGCCTTAATCCTTGGTGGCATAGATTCAACAAGGTTCTGGAAACATTCCTCACAGAGTTTGGTCCATACTGACATGACAGCATCACACAGTTACTGCAGATTTGTCAACCGCACATCCATGATGCTGATCTCCCATTCCACCACATCCCAAAGGTTCTCTGTTGGGTTGAGATCTGGTGACTATAGTAGCCATTTGAGTCCAGTGAACTCATTTTCATGTTCAAGAAACCCGTCTGAGGTGATTCCAGCTTTATGACATGGCTCCTTATCCTGCTGGAAGTAGCCATCAGAAGATGGAACACTGTGGTCAGAAAGGGATGGACATGGTGAGCAACAAGAAAATATCCCCCACACCATGACACCACCATCACCAGCCTGAACTGCGGGATGGACCCATGCTTTTATGTTGTTAATGCTCTAGTCTCGACTGCATATTATTTTAGTATGTTAGAAAAAAAGTTGGGTATATTATACAATGTTTTATACTTTAACCAATATATTTTTTGGGCCTTTAACCAAATACTGCTCCTATAACAGCACTGTTATATATATATATATATGTTGTATAGCATCTGTCTTTTCCTTTGCCTCTGCCACTGTCTGACAGAGATGTTACCTTCAATGAACTATGTATCCCGTCAACTGAAACTTAAACCATGGAACTCTGTACAGTTATTATGCCATTTAATGCAAAAGTTGCTTGTTTTTAGGGTTTCTCTAGAGAAGCAGGTGGTGACAGCACCTGCTTTCCATAAAACCTCCCATCTGTGCCACCTGCACTCAGGTGAGCCGCTATTACAGGAACCAGGCGATCTGACCGTCAGCAGAATGAGCTTAAGATGTCGGAGGCCTGCCATCTGCCTCATGACTTGCCTCTCAGCTGCATTTGTAAACACGTTTTCTGAAAACACTCACCCTGTGGCACCTTTCCTGTGTAGTAACCTTTAATGTTTTAATCCCTCCTTCACACAGTTACCTAAGATAAAATGTTGCTCCTTTGCCGTGTTGTTTTTTTCTTACTGATTTTTTACCCCTGCTTAATAATTTCTGTCAACAAGTGCAATTTTTCCCCAAATATCTAAATGTTTTTTGTTTGATGCAGTTTAAATGAGACATAAAAATACTCCGTTTTGTGAACTGCACCCATTGTTTTTTCTCAGAATAACTATTAGAAACATAACTTTTTATGTAACCACTGCAAGTAAGTAGGTTGGGTTTTAATTTTTTAATTGCCTGGATGGTCTGCAGCCTATTTCTGGTTCTCTGAGAAGTGACAGACAACAAATAAACAGAGACTAAAGGCTAAACCAAACAAGATTAGTCAGGGCTTTACTTTCATTGTTGCTTATTCTAAATACAACTGGCCTACATTGAGAGTTCTAAAGACCCACCGTGATGAAAATTGTGTTTTTAATAATTTTTTTTGGCATTTTTTCTCATATAGGGAACAAATGAAAAAGAAATTAAGGTTTAAAATGTAATTTCTGGGTATTTCATTCAAATCATTGTGAAACAGGGGCAGATGAAAACATGCCATTGTTAGTGTGATATAGGACCTACATGAGGCCATAATCTTCCTGCTCCGCTCCATTCCGATGCTGCATCCACTGTCAGACAAATAGATCCATCTTTGTTTTCCTCGTCTGAGCTGGAATCTGGATCTAGACTGGACGGCTGGATAGCTGTGATGTTGCTCACCATTTTTATTCAACCACTAATGTTAGGTTGGGGTTGTGAAGGTGCTGTAATCCAGCAGGAGAGCACAGACACTGAAAGATGATGGGAAGGGAATGGACTTCCTCTGTGCCAAAGGTCCCGCCCACAGCTCTGAGGTCCTGCAACTCTGCAGAAATGTTGTCCCAGAAAACAACTCGGCTAAAAACAGCTAAATCCGAATGAAGACCACTTTTAGACCAAAAGATGAATATCGTGGGACTTTAACAAACCATTGTTGTGAAAAAAGAAACACACTCAGATCCACACATGAAATAGAGGAATCTCACACAACCTTTTACTTAAACATATCTAAATTTTGTTCCTCAGAAAAATCTTTGATTTTTAAGCATTTATTGATATATCCGTTTTGTTATTCTGGAGAACATTTAGCATGAATAAGCATAGATGTGGTCTCTGACCCTCCGTCTGTTTCTGCAGGAGAAGTTGATTCAACTCTGTATCTCCGGGTGGATTAGTTCTATATGGCCAACACTTGTGTAACAGTCTCAGTACTGCTCTAGGCTGTCCTAAGCTCATTTTCAGGCAGCTTTTATTCTGATGTTAAACATGACAAGAGAATGGAAAAAGCCCTGAAACAGCACATGGAGGTCATGTGAGGTCGGCTGTGTTTGGGAATGTGCTCTCTGATGCTTTTATTGTGTCTGCTCATTGTTTTGGAGATTCAATTGTTTAGGTTTGTTTAGTTTTAATCCCATATTCAGCTAAGAACATCATTTTAAATGTAGAAATAAATGAAAAAAAAATCCCCATACAAAACGGGCCTGTTTTTATAAAATGTCTATTTAACCTTTGAACTTTTCTTCCAGACTTATTGTGAAAGATGAATTCTTGTTAGCGCAGACTCCCTAGTCCACAGGATCTACAGTACTGGGATGTCATTTGGGCTTGTACTGTATTAAGGATTGGCAGATTTTGGGGAAGAACCTCCTTCCTTCAGTTAGTGCATGGAAGATGGGACTTCCGACCTGACAATGACCCGAAGAACACAGGCAGGAGAACCAAGGAGTGGCTCAGTAAGAAGTGTATCAAGGTTCTAGAGTGGCCTAGCCAGTCTCCAGACCTCAACCCAACAAAACATCTTTGGAGGGAGCTCAGGTTAATAATAAATAAACCAGATTGCCACTCCTCTGTAGGCAAGACGGTTAACCTGTAATTCCCCCTGAGCTGTGGCCATTGTCACCTTCTCCTTCCAAGCCTTCTCCAGGGCTTCCCTGCCATCCTAGATGCATTGTCATGTTCATATTACACATAAACATACTATCTGTAGTTTACACGTTTAGCATGGCCTTGCTGTTGCTGTCTAATCCAAATGACTAAAATGAAAGCTTAGTTTTGCTTTTTATTAGTGCCCAAAGGTGCTGCATTGAATGGCAGAGGACTCTCTTGAATTCTATACAAATACAGTATTTGTAAAGGTTCTAGCCCAATTCATTCTAGATTATGACACACTAATAGCTTCACAATGAGAAAGGTGCTCCAGACCTTCAATTACGGCCATGTTGAGCAGAGACTCTGCCCAGACAGGAACACTCCTCCTTGTGGTTTGTTTCTCACCATTTTTGTCAAAATGGAAGCAGCAAAAAAGCTAAAATATGAACACAAAAAATGTTTAGACAAAAAAGTCAATTGACCCTGCATATAAAGGAGGATACGATCCACACTAACTACTGGTCTAAACAAAGGAGCATTATGGTAACAAGGACCCGTCAGTCTTTTAATATAGCAAGCTTCTTCCTGCTTCATTTCTGATCCGTTTCCACTCGCCACACTTTTTTTTGGTGTGTAATTGACTAATAGCTTATACTAGAATTTTCAAAAAGCCCCAGGTGAAGAGCATCAAACTAGATGAGGTAGAAACACACTCAGTTAAAAAAAACAAACAGTAACCTATGCATTTTTTCAGCATTTCAGAGAAAAATCTACGGTGAGATCTGTGGAAAAAGTTCAGTTGTTCTTGAAATGACCCCAGAGGTCTAATGCCACATACACACCAGGCAAGTAATGCGCGTTCCAGAACACTAAACTAGTTATTTTTGATATAAAGTAATTTATTCTTAAACACATTTTTTCTTAAAACGTACTTTGCACACAATTAAAATGTGTTGAATGATCTCTGTCAATTTGGTAAATGAATTTGGGGAAAAAAACTTTTAAAACACTGAGTAAGAATACTTTCAGGGAGCACTGTACTATCATTCATTTCTGCTTTTGGAATAGTTTCTGTTTGCAGCCCAAATGAGAGTGGGGGAGCTGAAAGAGAGTGAACTTCAGCCAAAGGCTACCACCAAGTGGTGCGTGGAGGAGCCTCAGCGTCTCTGAGGAGCAAGATCCACTGTAATCCCAGACAGAGCTCTGAGCTGCAGAAAGCCTCACTCAGGACAATCAGGCTCATGCGGCCACCTCAAGGGGCGTCATGAAAATGGAACATACATACGTCTGTCCGTCTGTCATCATGGCATGAAACAAAAGGAGAAAACACAGAATAAACCTATAGTATTTACATGAAATACAATAGTCAAAGGTGCAGGGAGGTGACAGAAGCCAGAAAGGCTTTAAATACATTAAAGAGAGCAAATAAAAGGAAAATAAATAAATAAAAGAAATAAGAAATCACTTTTCTTTTGGTTAAAATATTCTGTACATTTAACTGTACTTTGATTTGTAACTAAATCCTAACAAATATTAGGTTAACAGTTTATATTTTAATTTAGTTTTGTTGACTGTCAAAGATTTTGCTTTGTATAGAAGATCAGTGTGACTGAAGCATGTCTTCACATAACTTGTCTTTTTCTTGCATACATGCTCAAGCTGGGTTGGTAAGGTGAGAGGCTACCATGCAGGAATCCAGGGTTCGATTCCCGGAGGGGAATGAGCAATGGTAATGGGGGGCAATTACCATATCAATGGCAAACAATTCACATCACTTAGTGAGGGTCCTTAGGCAAGACCCTTAACGCTACCGCCTCCCGAGTGTGTCACGTCTGCAGCTCACCGCTCCCCCAGGGGATGGCTCAAATGCAGAGATCAAATTTCGCACAACTAGGTGTGTGACAGAAAGGTACTTAAAATTAATGGTCATATGGGGCTCTTACACCGTACACTAGTCATTATCAAGGTGCGAGTACTGGCTCCTTACTGACCATATTCACAACGATTTGAATAAAGAAATACTCATAAATTTAATGCTAAGCTTAATTTTCTTTTTACGTGCCAGAAGAACATGTTAGAAAAATCAAAAACACCAATTTCATTGAGGTGGGTCTTTTAACTGCCTAAAACAGCCATTATTGTTTTTCAAATGTACCATTTCTGCACCAATTCTACGGTGGACAGAAAGGCACATTGTTTTCTCATTTCTTGATCAGAACCACAGGGAGCTATTTTTCTCTCTAGAAGCAAACTTTCTATCTCCAATGTTTTACAGATAATGTAATTCTTTCATGCATTAAAAAAAAACAAGGGAAATGTGTTAAATGTACACATGTGAAGTAAAGGGATGTGAAACATAAAACTTGTCAGCATTTTCTGTGAGTCCTCCCTCTGCTGAATCAGTGAGATATTGTGTGAGCACATCAGCAAACCCAGTGCAGCACCGGCACATGCTGATAACAGCTGCAGCTCAATGCTTCCTTCGTCCTGCATGGCTGCAGCCTTATACGGATATTTTTTCACCATGGATGCTTGGTTCCTCTTAGAGCCATTTCTGCAGCAGATGTTTCCCTGTTTCTGAGGCTTGATTTCCCAAAAATGATCTTAAAACTCTTCAAACTGCTTTGATATTCTACTTTTGCTGCTCAAGCCTTTATCTCTGCCTAACAGAGGGGACTTAATTATTATCTAAGGCTCACACAAGAAACTCTTTTGGACAAGACTATTGACTGAGTACTGTTGTTGTTATCTGTTAGAGGACAAAAGTTGATGCATAAATCTTTGAATCTAATCTGATCCAATGTTAGAAATATCTCACGCGGTTTCCATCAGGCATGATTAAATGCTTTGAAATGCTACAAAAAACAAACCCTGGTGTCTCCGTCTTCCACTGTTGTGAGCATTATTCTGTTGTAAACTTAAGTCATATCAAAGACCGGTGAGCAGCATTCAGAAACCTGGAGACAGAGTCAAATGTTCATGCTGAGTTTCTTGGGGTTTGCATGGAACATGGAGCCTTTCCCAGCTGTCAGTGTTTAGGAGGTGGGACCCACTTTGACAGAACAAGAGTGGAAAGCAATGAATAAATCATTCCGAGTGTTTGCAACATCAGAAGCCTATTAAAACTAAAGAGCTCCTAAAACCTGGGGACTGAACTGTGTGCCACCTAAAAATGGAGTTTCAATTAATTTTTCTTTAAAAGATAAAAAAAAAAAAGTACTGCAGTAAATCAATAAATGCAGCAAATAAGACCACAAATGACATGCGACAACTATTTAGGCTTTGATCATTTTTTAAAATTATATATACAACCAGTCAAAAGTCTGATTCTGCACAAAGATATAGTGTTTTTAGAAAAAACCAACATGAATAAATATGACGTTTTTTTGTGTTTTTAACAGGTTTTTGTGTTATTTTTCTGATTATAGAAAATTAAGATTAAAATTGAACTTCTGAGTATTTCTTTAATGGTAAATGGTGTATACTTATATAGCTCTTTTCTACCTACAAGGCCCAAAGCGCTTTACAGTCACAGTCCCATTCACCCAGTCATACACACATTCACACACCCAGTCACACACTGGTGGTGGCTCCGCTGCTGAACACTGGCGCCCGCCTACCACCAGAGTTAAGGTGGGGTTCAGTGTCTAGCCCAAGGACACTTCGACACATGTGTGCAAGGCGGGAATTAACCCTGCAATCTTACGATCATGGGTCAACCACCCTACCGCTGCACCACGGCCGGTACAAATAAATGTGGCTGAGGACAAGAAGAAAACGTGCCATATGAAAAACTTGTAGCAGTGATGTACACTAAAAGCATTCAATCACCTGCCTTAACTCATCCCATTCTTGACCCATGGAGTTCAGTATGACGTTGGTCCACCTTTTGCAGCTATTGATTGATTGATTGATTTGATTTATTTAAGTGTCATGCACTGATGTGCCCAGCCCACACGGGCTTATATGACACTGAAAAACAAAACAAAATACACAATACATAAAGATACATGCCCATCACAAAAAAAAAAAAAAAAAATCCAATAACCCTCCTAATCAGAGTCCAACAGAATACAAAGTGTCCATACTTTATTGTTCATGCCTTTGACACAAAATTTGCCAAACAAAAGATTTCATTTTCAAAAAGCCAACGTAAAATTTTGTCTTCAGATAACCAAAACAAATCAGGACATTTCTTTTCTATAACGTCATACATAGAAAGTCTCTGTTTCTCATACAAAGGACAATAAAACAAAAAATGAAATTCATCCTCCACCACTTGCAGCTCACAGACCTCAGTCTTTCCTCCTCAGGAATGCCTTTAAAGTGACCTACTTCCACCTGTAGGGGGAGCACTCCTGCTCTGAGTTGAGCACATAAGGATCTTTGTCCTCTTTTAAGTTAAATATAACATATGGCTCAGCAAAAATGTGTCCTTAATTTGCAAATAAGTTCGTAATTTTGGTTTTTGAAGCAGTTTCAATTTCCAGTCTTTTTCATAATAACCAACTAAAGTTTCCTTAACATTATCTATCTTACATTTCAAACAATTAAAAAATAATGATTGTAGGTTCACAGAGGACAGAATGTTCAACACATCATTACACCAGGGATAAATATGAGCTCTATCCCAATCAAATATTTTACGTGCAAGTCTCTCTGCAGGTAAAGTCACCAGCCGGTTCCATAATCTGAGAACTTCTGCTCTTTGTTTGATTACACAAGGTCCCCCCCCCCCCTCATGTACCCCTCAATGGCGGCTTTAGTGGTGAACCTGTTTACACCCAGAAAATATCTCATTGCCCTGTATTGAACCTTGTCACACTCAGGAGCGTCTTCATAACCCCAGACTCCTGCAGAATAAAATAACAATTTACTAAACGTGTCAAAACTCAACTCAGGACAGACCTTCATCTAATTTATCACTGCGCCAAGCGCCCTCCCAGCAGAATCTCATAACAGCTGCTTTCCTTCTGAGAACATCATATTTTTATGAATAACAAAACCAAGATATTTATAGGTATCAGTATACATAAGAGTAGTTTTACCAAAATAAAACAGAAAATTACTTTGAGGTACTAAAGGCTTTCTAAAATGAACGATTTGTGTTTTATCACTATTGACAGTGAGTCTCCATTTGTTACACCAGTCATTCATTGTATTTAACATTCCTTGTTATTTTATTTCCTCATCCGCTATCACAACAATATCATCAGCATAAAGTAATATGCTCAAGTTCCAATTATTGATATCAATACCCAAGTTAGTTTTCTTAATTTCGTGAGCTAAATCGTTGACATAGATAGAAAAAAGAGTTGGTGGAAGAACATCTCCTTGTTTAACTCCAGATGGTGTGGAAAACCATCCTGTTTTTAAGTCATTCACCTGCACACAGGCTAATGGAGCCTTGTACAGAGCTTTAATCGCTTTATAAAATTGACCATTAATACCATACATTAGTAACTTATATTCAAGAAGATCTCTGTCTGTCGAGTCAAATGCTTTTTTTAAATCCACAAAACAAACAAAGGTACTTTAACTTTCTTGCAGTTTAGCTCTCACCACCGAGGACAGAACATAAATATGGTCAATACATGCTCTATTTCTCCTGAATCCATTCTGCTCCTCTACAAGGATTTTGTTTGTTTCTAGGTATTCAGAAAACCGATTATTTAAAATACTAGAAAACACTTTATACACGGTACTCAGGAGGCTAATGCCTCTATAATTCAGAGGGACTCTTGGGTCTGCTTGAGGGGATTTTGGAATCGGCTTGATGATCGATTTATACCAAATAGATGGTATAAAGCCATTCTTAAAACAGAATCTAAAGAGAATTTATTTATTTCCCTCCACAATATCTGTGACTTATTATTTTGCAAATGCAGTTGTAGCTGAAGAGTTTTACCCCTCCTGAAACGTCTTTAAAATAATTTTAACTTCTTATCAAAATGACTGACAGTTTTTAAACACAGAAAGAAGCTCTCTTTTCAGAATCATTTCTTTGCATTTTAAATACTTTTTCTCTAATAAACACAGTTTTTCCCATAGACTCTGCAGTTCATTGTTCCAGTAAGGTTGATTTCTTTTACATATTCCTTTATTGCTTTTATATTTCTGTTTTGGTCTATTTTTATCCAATTCTTTATATAAAACATTATAAAACCAACCATAGCAATGGTTCAGATTTTCCTGTGTTTGTCTACCTTCCCTCAGCTGAAGACCAATTTCACATAGAGACTCACAACAGACTTCTGACTCTAGAAAGTTAACAGGCAGTTTTCTGATTGGCTTTTTATTTTGTAAACCAGCTTGCATATTATTTGAAAAAATTGTTTCAATAGTTTTAAGACGCAAATATAGCACTGAATGATCAGGGAGTTTACTTCTGTCATCAATGAGGTTCATCAGATCAGACTCGTTGCTTTTTATCAGCTCCAAAGGGGTGAGAACTTTAAATTCAACACACTCGTTTAAACCAGTGTGCGGGGTGACAACGTAATCCACCACAGCTTTCCCCTTAAAAGACACAGAGGTGAAGCAATCATTCTCTGGATTTACCCTCCCATTCAAAACACAACATTTAGTCTTTAAGAAATTCAACAAAAGCGTGTCCATGATTGTTTAATACCGTGTCTAACACAACTCTTGAGGGAATATCATCCTCATCCACAAAATCTTTTAAGCATCCTATACGACTGTTCAAGTCTCCACATATATAAACAGAATCAGCATCAGATGCATAAATTAGTGAAAGTAAATGGGCAAAAAAAAGATCAGCATTGCGCCCCCAAGTAGAGGTTTCAGGAGACAAGTAGCATGAGATTACTATAAACGAAGATTGTGACAAACGATGCTCAAAACGTAAAGACCGAATCCCAGCATAGGTTTTATCAATCCTCAAAGAAAAACTGTCCAAGAGAGTATTTTTCACAAATATTCCCACACCCCCAGATGCTTTAACAGCTTTTCTGTGCACAATCCGATTGTGTCCAATCCAAGTAAAGCCATCCAGCTCCGGTATCAAATTGGATAGATGAGTCTCTTTTAAAGAAATAATATCAGGCTCTAACGATGTGAGAATATGCGCTCTTAGTTCACAGTTATTCAGCGTCCAGCTGTTCACATTCCAGTGAACTAAAACAAATTCAGTACTTACAGGCTGAGCATTGTCTCGTCACACTCCTGCCCCACGCTGCTCTGGACTGTTTGCCGTTTGGGCCTGTTTAATCAATCGTCCATTTCCAGCCACATAGTAGTCTTTAGCCATCGGGATCTCGTGCAAAAGGGTGCGCAAGTTTGTCTCCATGAGTCTCTCCGCGTGAGACTTTGCAGATGACACATAAACTCTCCTGTAGTTTCCATGATCTTTTAGCTTTGACTTCAAACGAAGAACAGCCACTTTATCCTCCACCGAGGCGAGCTCCACTTCCACCAGCCCAGGTTGCCGTCCTGTCTGCCTTACGCACTCCGTGGCCACCAGCTTTGGCACAGGGTCACAGTGCAATCCATCCTGCAGCAGCTCCTTCACTTTAGCCTCGAGATTTTCTCCATCCACTTGAGGCAGCCCGAAA
Organism: Oryzias sinensis; assembly: GCA_037389245.1. Taxonomy (NCBI): domain Eukaryota; kingdom Metazoa; phylum Chordata; class Actinopteri; order Beloniformes; family Adrianichthyidae; genus Oryzias; species Oryzias sinensis. The sequence goes on along the minus strand of CM074509.1, from coordinate 16,589,682 downwards.
ATAATCAGTGACACGTCTGGGTCAAAAGATTTTCCCCGCACTTCTCTGTTCCTCATTTTAGTTTCAATATCGTCCATTCTGGAACTCAGAATTGAAACTTCCAGATCCAGATTATTGCGCACTTCCTTCACCGCCTTCTCCAGCTCACTTTTAAATGCAGCTTGTCCATCAAAAATGATTTTTTCCAAGCTCCCCCGGAGGGTGTTTATTTTTATATCCATCTGTGTTTCAATATTGCTTTGCATATTGTCCATTTTTGTCGGCATTTTATCCATTTTGTCATTGAGTGCTCTCAGTTCATTCATTAAGGCGTGCTCACCGTCGGCGTCTTTCTTACAATGACGTGTGTTATCTGCCATTTGGGCTTCAGTCGTCCAGAAATTATTGCTTTCAAATTAAGACTTTTTGAACAGAGCGACAAAGTTCTGTTCAAAGTTCAAAGTGATCTTTGGGAGCGGTACTCATCATATCAACCACACACACCGATACTGTATTGGTGAACACTGCCTGGGACGCGCCGCTCCGTGGCTGCGCTCGGAGTGTATCACAGAGGGCCCCCCCTCACTACCTCCCTCGTGTACTGTGTGTCGTGTGAATATGTGCTTTTGTGTTTAAACGGTGTAGTTTTTTTTTCTTGTATCTACACATTGTAACAGTGTTGAGATATGACTTTTTTTTGTCACCAATGACCCAGACCCTCCCCATTGGTAACCCATCTACATCCATCCTAGTAATGCAGCGCATTTATTGCTGCAGCCCTCAGTCAACTCTGAACTGTATATGTGTATCTGTTGTATGTCTGATCTTGTTCAGGTTGTACTGGAAGTAATTTCTGTATGTCGGTAAAAGCTGTGCATATGGTAATAAACATGTCTATGAAGACTCTCATTCATCCAGGTTGGTTTCATTGTAGTAGGTTTAGGGGCTGTCATCTGGACTTGTTTTTTTTTTGGAATTCTAGCCAGAGAGAAAGGATGGTTTGAGCGAGGAGTGAAAGAAGCCATCTTTGTCAAGAAGGATAAACCTTCTCTTAATAAGAATTGTGGTCTCAGGTTTATTCTTCCATTCATCTACGGCAGTGTTTTGAAACCTAAACAACCCAAACCAGTTCCAGCTGAGTCGTTAACAGCAGAAAGAGATGACCAATTTGGAGAGGGAGTCACTGGCTCCCCAACCCCCAGCTGAGGACAAAGGACTCTTAACGACCCGAAACCATGTAGGCTAAGTTGACAATACCATCCAGTTTCAGGTCTGACTCCTCCCCCATGAGCGCATATATACCAGCTCTTCCACCAGCTAATTCAGATTTGACAAACCCTCTTGGACAGGAGGGGAAACGTCTTCTAACTTTAAAAAACCAAGTCCAGATGACAGCCCCTAAACCTACTACATATGACAATAAATGAATTTTGATTCTATTACAGCTTCAGCTCTTCTGAGAAGGCTGTCCACAAGGTTCAGGAGTGTTTCTAGGAATTTTTGACCATTCTTCCAAAAGCACATTGAACCCTGGAACTAAGGAGCCTAGCCAGGAAAAACAAGCCCACACCATAATTCCTCCTCCACCTAACTTCACACTCGGCACAATGCAGTCTGGAATGTGACGTTGTCCTGGCAACGTCCAAGCCCAGACTCGTCCATCAGATTGCCAGATGGAAAAGTGAGATTCATCACTCCAGAGAAGGCGTCTCCACTGCTCTAGAGTCCAGTGGTGGCGTGCTTTACACCACTGCATTCTCTGTTTTTTCACGACTACTGGGAATTTTTAGGGCACTAGATTTTGGAATTGTCGATTTGGACACTTTGACAATGGCGAACGCACCATGTAGTGCAGTAAGTACTAAGTAGTGAAGGAATTAGGACACCACCAACTGGTCATATAACGAAGTTCTACGGAAACTCACAAGTTAATTAATTTTTCCACTGAGAAAAATAAAAGTTTACAATGTGGCAAATGTATGAAATGTAAAACAAATTAGACTCACAAGAGAGAAATATAAATAACAATAATAAGCAAATAGGAATTCACAAGAAGAAACGTGAATGCTTCAATAAAATAAACAATGAAAACAAAGAGGATATAAACAGGACAATAATCAGTAACACAGGTTATCCGCAAGCTTTAGATCACTTGTAATTTTGTAATTTTATACTTTGTAGGATTCTTTTCTATGAACGTTACGGGAAAAAAATTAGCAGAGTTCCTCATGAAAGGTAAGAAACGATGGCTTGGTTTTTTGTGTTTGTAGTATAGAGGAAACTCAACAAAAAGAACTGGAGGCAGCAGAGAGAGGACTAGGGCCATCTTCTGTACTGTAAAGCCGTTGCTGTCAATAAAGTTTCGGTGGCGTTCTGTCACTTTAACGCATGCGCAGTGGCTTGTCTGCTGCGGCTCGCGAGCCTGTCAGTCAAGTTTCTCCTGTCGTGACTTAGTAACAAACCGTCAACGACCTTTTTCCCCGCCTTGAGTTCGAGCCCCTCTGACTCCTCCGGCGGGTTCGGTCCAGGAACCTGCCCGGTTCCGGTTCACAGTTATGAAGCCGCCCGGGTTATCATAGAGCTCGTCGCCATGGCCGCTGTGACCGCGAGCCCGGCGGCTCGGGGCATCGACTGGCATCGGAAGTCCTTCTCGCTTCTCTTCTACCGGGCCGTGCGGGACCTGAAGCCGGTCTGGATGCTGGAGGACATGCGAACCATGGAAACCTTCTACGAGGAGGAGCACGCCGGCCGGAGGATCTACACCCCGTCGGAGGCGCTGTTGTACGCCATCGTTCACGACCACCAGGCGTACGCGCAGTATCTCCTCAGCAGATACCCGGACGAGGCGCTGACCAAGCCCGGGGAGCGCTTCTGCTGCTGCCCGTCCTCCGCGCCTCACGCGGCCACGGCGGTCCGCTACGACAGGCGCTCCATCCTCGGCCTCATTCTCCAGCAGGGTCACAGAGCGCCGGGCGCCTCGGTCCACGCAGACGGAGGCGGCTGCTTCCACCCTGAGGACGGCAGGACTCCCTTACATTTAGCCTGCGAGCTGCTGCGGCCCGAGGCGGCGCTCATGCTGCTGGGGAGCGGGGCGTCCCCGCACGCCCGGGACCGCAGCGGCCTGACCCCGCTGGATGTCACTTTGGAGAAAATGCGGGAGACCTCCGGGAGGGGCGGCGGGGACAGAAGGCGCTGCCTGGACAACCTCCTGATGTTCACACCGAAGCTGGACTTTAAGATGCGGGCGGTTCTGGACCGGGATCCGCAGAGCTGGAGCCGGGAGCTGGGGGAGGAGACGTACCAGTACCTGACTGGACGCAGTCCGGCTCCGCTGGTCCTCATCACTATGCAGACGATCGTCAGGCAGCTGAGCCCCCGGAGCTTCCCGGACAGCCTGCACGAGCTCCCCATCCCCTCCTCCATGAAGCCGCCGGGTCTGCCGCTGGGCCAACAGGGCGGGCGGAGGCTGCTGTAGCAGAACCGGAACCCAGAACCGGGAGGCGATGCATGCTGGAGGACAGCAAGGATGTTGTGCAGGAGCCAAGGTGAAGGAAAGCAGTTGAGCTCCCAGTGATTTCAATCAGATGTGGTGATGAGTTTGCATGAGAGCCTGAGAAGACCGATTTTTGCTGAAATGCACTGAAGTGATCTTATAGATCAACATCAATATTTTCATTAAAAGAGAATCCAAATAAAGCTGCTTCTTTTCTTCTACACCCCACAAACTCAACAAATATCACATTTTAGCCTCGAGGTACTTCAGTTTTCTGTATTACTTAAAAATTCTCCAATTCGATGAAAATTCCCAAATTCCGAATCAATTATTTTAGGTCTCAGAAAAATAATGAAAGGTATTAGTATTATAAAGGCATTGAAAGATCTACATTACAATGTAAGCAAGTGTTACAGCCTCAATGGCCACTTCATTAGGTTCAGCTGCTTTTTTATGCAAATGTCTAATCAGCCAATCACAGACAGCAACTCAAGCATGTAGGCATGTGAGCATGATCAAGACTATCTGGTGACATCAGAATGAGAAAATGGCTGATTAAAGTGACTTTGAACCTGGCATGGTTGTTGGTGCCAGACGGGCCAGTCCACTGAGTATTTCAGAAACTGCTGCTGATCAGCACAAATCTCACCCACAACCATCTCTGGGGTTTAGGAGGTCGAAAAGAAAATATCCAGTGAGCAGCAGTTCTGTGGGCGGGATTGCCATGTTGGTGCCAGAGGCCAGACTGGTTCCAACTGATAGAAAAGCAACAGTAACTAAAGCACTGGCTGGTTCCAACCGGAGTCTGCAGGAGGCATCTCTGAACACACAACACGTCCAACCATGATGCAGATGGACTACAGCAGCAGAAAACCACACCAGGTGTAGCTCCGTTCAGCTAAGAACAGGAAACTGAGGCTACAATTCACAGACACTCACCAACACTGGGGAATAGAAGAAAACGTTGTCTGGTCTGATGAGTCTCCATTTCTGCTTGTTTCACTTCCCTTGTCCAAATCTCCCCTGATCGTTTTTCACCTGTGTCTCGTCAGTCCTGTTTATATGTCTTGCCTCTGCCTTCCTCTGGTGCTGGTCCATTCTGTTTGCTTCCCTGTCTGCCTGTGTACTAACAGTGGATTTTTATAAAACATTCCCTGCTTGGCAGCATAACTTTGTTTTAGTAATAAAGCCCTTGTCTTTGGAACCGCCTGCCTGCCCTCTCTGCATTTGGATCCTTCACCAACACCTCGTGCCTGACATTAAAGCTCACTGCTGTTGGTTTTCCACAGGTTTGTTTAACCCTATAACAAACAAAACAGGACATCAAAATTATTAGCTCTCTTTAAAAATGTAATGGAAATTCCATTTTAGACTAAAAAAAGGTTATATCTTTTGCACGTTGATTGAGCTTTGATCTTCACAAAACTCTGGCTACTCCTGAATCAGCGACTCCTTGGATTTACTGCGGGCTACTTTCAGTGCTTATGGCGTAGTCACTGTAGTGTCATGTGTCATATAGCCCGGACATGCAAAGGTCACAAGAGGAGCCTAACTTGGATTATAGTTTTGCTGTACAGGACAGATGTGGCCCTGATGTCATAAGCCGGCTTTGGGCCTGTGTTTCGGCAAGTGTTTTATTCTTTGGAGAGATTTTTTTTATCTCTATTTTATTTTTAATACCGATTTTAGTGTCTCTATGGTGTCCTTTTAACTTGGCAGAAACTTCACAGCACCTCATGCAGTAAAGGTATTTATTAGTCTGGGGAGGACATGAAGGCCTTCATAACTTTAGAAAGGTAACTAAAAAATTAGCAATGCCTGATTGGTTTTGTGCAAAGTTCTGAGCCCCTTACTCCTGATTGCAATGGTGATGGACAGGATGCCAGATGAGATTAGACAGGAATCACCATGGACTATGATGTTTGCAGATGACACTGTGATTTTTAGCGAGAGCAGGGAACTGGTGCCGGTGAAGCTAGAGAGGTGGAGGTTTGGTCTGGAAAGAAGAGGAATGAAGGTTAGAAGCAGCAAGACAGAGTACATGTGTGTGAGTGAGAGGAACCCAAGTGGAAGAGTGAGGTTCACCGAGGAGAAAGTGAAGAGAGGAGGTTTTGAAGTATCTATGGTCCAACACTCCAGAGTAATGGAGGTGTGGAAAAGTGAAAGAAGTGAGTGCAGGCAGGTTGGAAAAGTGCCACATGTGATGAAGAGTTTCAGCTAAAATAAAAGGTGAAACAACTGTGTTGAGAGCAGCCATGTTGTTCAGCCTATATAGACAGTGAGGAAAAGAGAGGAAGCAGAGATGGAGGTAGCAGAGAGGAAGATGCTGATGTTCTCTTTGGAAGAGACCAGGATGGATCAGTAATGAGGACTTCAGAGGATTCAGAGGTTTTGGAGATAAAGTCGAACTGAGATGGTTCAGACACGTCCAGAGGAGAAACAGATGAACATATTGGTGAAGGATGCTTTCGGGTCTAGGGTCTGAGGCAGACCAGAAGGAGGTTTCTGGATTTAGTGAAGGAGGACATGAAGGTAGCTGCTGTTAGGAGGATACAGGAGCAGGGTTAGATGGAGGGCTTGATTCGTAGTGGTGACCCCTGAAGAGAAGCGAAGGAAAAGAAGAGCGAAGATGTGTAACAAACAAAGAAAAAGTGAAGAAAAAAAATCAAAAAGGCTTTGATGTAGAGACGTAGTAAAAATAATTAGTAATATTCCCAGAAGTAAAACATGCAAGCAGTTGGTGAGGACTTCGTGAGGGCTGTTTTCTTGAAAAACATCAACTACACAATCAGTTTTTGAACAGTCTGGGACAACACTTTTTTATTTTTTTCCTCTGTAAACGTGAACGTCATGACAATGCAGCACATAAACTTGTAAAAATGTTTTAGCTTCACACCTCATACCGTGTATTACAATTATAGGGTTATCCATCGCTCCACCTCTTGTGAAATGTTGCAGCCATGCAAGTTCTGGGCCACTTGGCCAGCAAAAATATAAAGAATATTCAACAATTTCAAATTCTGCTATGCATTATTTATATCAAGAGATAAAACATTCAATACAAAGACTAGATTCCAGCTACAGAGAGGTCGCCATGTTGGGGCAAAATTGTGACATCAAATAAGCCTTGATATTTCAGTTTGCACTCCGGCAGCATAAAAATCTGTGACAAAAGCGTTTATGGCATTAACAAATTGAAAAAAACAACATCATATGTTCTATCCACAGTACTGAGAAACATGGGTTTGATGACCTTTGAAATAAACATGAACCTGAAAAACCATAAAAACACTGAATTTAAGCGGAAGAAAGGTTTTCCCTGTAATTTCAGTTTTTGGAGAAATGGCAGATGTAAGGTTGATGCATTTTGTCGGTTTTGTTTTGGTATATTATTTTACAGTAATATAATAAGGTTTCATTTATGTGTGAAATATCTTTCGGTTGCCTGATTGGGCTTTCTTGTAATCATGCTTCCAAATCTTAGCATGAAGTGCAAATAAAGATTTTCGGTCTACTCCATGATCCACATGAACAATTTTTGATTTTTACTACCATCCTATTTACCTGAATTTGGAGAGACATGTTGGCTAATGCCAATAATTAATTCATAAACCTTAGTTGTTTTTTAAATCAAATAAAAGAACACACCAAACCACCAAAAACTCTACATTCTTGGGGATTTTCCAAAAACCAAGCAATCTTTTGGTTAAAAAAAGGTTGCTGTAGATTTTCTAAATGAAAACCCAAATTTAATCCCAAACAAGACTCAAAGTTCACTTGAGTTCAACTCAGTCTAAAAATAAAACAAAAAAGCACTTGAGATCAATAAGCGAAAGACTTGTCCAACAATCTGATCCATCCAACGTTGCATCTAATCTGTGAAACGCACTGTTAGCTATTGTGACCGTTCAAGATCTGCTTAACTCTGGGATTATAAGCAAGCGTTAGCTGCAGGTTAGTCTAGTGGTGTCGAAGCAGTGGCGACACAGTGACTCAAATGGTGAAGTTCATGGTGCAAATGGACAAAATAAACGACAGGTCATCACAGCATGGACAACATTTTTATATCTGATGAAATCATTGTCTTCTTCAGCAACCTTGGATGTACCTTGATATATTGACACAATATGGATACTGTGTTAAATTTGATATTGAATCCCTTCTTCATAAACAAATACCAAAAACCTGAACCAAAAGATATAATTCTGAAACACAGAAATACAGTTTAAACTTTGGTTAAGTGAAGGACCCTGCAATGGACTTCAACCAAACTGTTAAAGAGGGCCTACCTCACCCAACAGTCATTGACCCAAAAAGAGATTCAGCATGTTCAGAAGCTGGAATAGTGGATCTTACTTAAAATCAACAGCTTGGTTTTTATGGCATGCAGCTGGCATTGACTTCTTAAAATAATTCCTCTTTTTCTGGAAGGATCTTAGCAAGTTCATAGATAATTAATTATTCCAGCTTTTTCTAACTCTGTGGGATTTTAGTTTTGATAGGCCTGCATGGAATCAAACATGGGCCTCAAGCTTTTCTAGCAGCAACCTTTGTCTTATTCCTCAAGAGTTTAAACCGAATTCTCTCTATTCATGACTCTATGTAGACAAATAAACTCATCTTTGCCAGACATAGCTAAACAGCCCCACATGATTGAACTTCCACCACCATGTTACTGGGAACGAGTATCATATGATTTATGAAAGCTTTTCCTTTTCAGTCAATTCAGTTTTGGTCTCAAAATAAGATGAATCCCCCAAAAGTTTTCAATGCTTCTTGACTGTAAGAAATAAATACATCAGACTTGAAGGAAAAATAAACCATGTCATGTCCAAAGGAACTTGTAAATGTCTCCTTGTAATTGGCAATAACGTTAAATAAGTGCTAGAAATATCTGTTCATCTCTCCAATCTGATATCAGCAGAGTTTTTTGAGAATCAATCTGGCAAATTTATATTATTAATGATAGAAAAGAAAAATGATGGTGTCCTATTTTTAAGCTGACGCCTTTACGTGACACAAAGCATTTCATTTGGAGGGGAAATAATGCCGATAAAAAAAAAAAGCTAAAAAAAAAAAAAGGAACCAAACAAGGCGTAATACTACTTGAACTAGATAAACCCCACAGGACTGGCCAGTTTTAACAGCCTTGATTTGGTCTTTCTCTTTCGGAAGTTTGGCATTTTAATAAAGCAGTCTTCATCAACACAATAAGTTCTTATGAGTTCTCGCAGTTTATATGCATATGTTATTATTACCACTCTCTTTATGTACACTATATACACTAAGGCAAGTCAGTATTATTCCATTTATATTTATAGAACAAAAAATAAAAATAATATTTTCATAAAAGACATTGGCGTTGTGATAGTTTGTGAGCTTGAAGACAGTTTTAAGTCGTTTCCCTTTTTGACTGATGGCATTTTAATCCACCACTGTGAAAAATGTCAGGCAAAATAATCCGGAGGTCAAGTCTCCCTTAAGTCTGGGTAAGCCTCATGCAGGATAGAGTCAATCGTCTTGGTATTAGTTCGGTTTGGCAGTGCCGTTGTTCCTTTCCTAAACAGTACTTTCCATCTCCCACTCAGCCCCCTCTAGCGTCTCCATGCCGTTCACAGAGAGGCTCCTCTTAGTCAGATCCGCTGATTCTCACGGTTTCCTCTGAAGCTGGGGAGCTCCGCTGTCCGGCGTCTCGTCTGTGTCAAAGGACTGGCTCTTCTTTGGCCTGGAGTCCAGCACGAGGACCCGGCTGAGCCGGGAGTCCAGCGCTCCGTCCAGCAGCGGCACTCTGTCTCTGTAGCGTCTTGTCATGGTGCTGCCACAGAACTCCCTGGCTCCCGGGCCGGTCCTCCCCACAGCTCCAGTGACGTGATTGTCCCGAGGAGATTATCCAGGTTTGACCGGGGTTTAACAGGGAGCTGACTTAAATGTTGGCAGAAGTGCTGTTGGGCTGTAGGTGCTGGCTGGAGCCCGAGGAGAGGAAAGAGGAGGAGGTGAGCTGCTTTGAAGAGCCACATTTTAACTCCCACCGCTCATCCGGAAGAGTCCTTTGACCTGAGAGCTCCGTCTGGTTCCTGCGACTCGCGACCAGCACACTGCTGGTGGTCTGAGTGTTTTGGTCGTAGAAAGCTGGGGAAGTTTGCAGGTGGAAGCTGAGATCTGTAGCTTTGTAGCGCATCATGAGGAAGACGATGAACACCAGCAGGGTGGTCACGATGATGCCCCCCACCACCAGGATCATGGTGCCTCCCAGCAGCTGGCTGCGTGCAGATCGGCACTGAGAATAGTCGACTTGGGTGAGAAAATGTGTGCAGCCCACAACGCTGGTGGCAGTGAGGGTGCTGGCAGCGTCGTCCCAGGCGGCCAGAACACACACGTCATAGCGGGTTTCTGCCACCAGATTGTTCACGATTGAAAGAGAGTTTCTTGGTATAATCATTCTGAAAAACACAAAAACACAAGAGAAACTCTCAACCTCAAACATAATATGTGTTTACACACTAAAATGTCGGTGCAGAGTAAATTAACTAGCTTTTTTTCCTCTTCTATCAAGCAGCAGCCATCCTTCCATTTAATTGACCTCAAGTCTCTCCCTTTGCTAAATCACCAACTAATCACTAGAGCTCAAACTATTAAGAACCACAACAACTAAAAGAGCAAAACAAATTTAAAATGATTTGTTTTCAAACAAATACATTTTCAGAAAACAAAATGTAAAGTTAAAAAAAAAAACACAACAAGAAACCGGAAAAGGTAGGTACTATGGAAGATCGCTGATTGGATGATGACCTTTAAGTTTTGACGTTTGAGTTTTACAAATGCGTTTTGATTGTCCACCTACTGCTAAAAAATTTGATGACAAGTAGGGATCATCAGCATTGCTCCATACCAAATAACTTTCAGGTGGCAATGATGGACAACGATCCTCCAATCAGCGATATTTCATGGTACCTACCTTTTCCAGTTTTCAGAAAAAGAAAAAAACATTTCAGAAAACAAAGGTACTTTCCAGAAATCAAAATGAAATGAAATGAAACAAAGAAGAACCCGGACATGATCCTGTCATGTCATTATGGACCAACCTCTCTGAGGAATCTTTAAGTACAGTGTTGAATCTATGCCACCAAGGATTAAGGCAGTTCTGATAAAGTGGTCAGCGAGTGTAGTACTAATAAAATCAACACATGTCATTAATGACATTCTTATTGATATGGATTGTGTATCTTTTGGACTATAATTTGCATCGGATTATAAAACGCATTAAGAACAAAACAGATAATGTGCAATGACTACACTACAATACCCAGAGGGGCTATGAGGTAAGTTCATTAGTCAGAGGGGTTGATGGAAGTTTTTTGGTGAACTGTGTTGTTCTTTATGTTCTCTTCTTTTATCTGCCTTTGCTGAGAGTGCAACACGACAGATGAGTCAAACTTTATTGACAGTAACTCTAGATATTGTTAAGTTGTAACACAAAGTAAATAAAATATAAAACAATACTTTCACTTTTTCACTTCATTATGGTGAAGTTCAGTACACATCACTCCACCAGCCTCTAACTACAGTACCCATAATGCTCCAACAATTCATCAAGTGGCTTTTATAATTCTGGATTCTACTAAAACATTCAGAGTAACTTTAGAAAATAAGTTTAAGGTCAGTAAACTTGAATGCATACATCAGACGCACTGTTGTTTTTTGAAAAAATGGAAGGACATCTAATGGTCCAAAAAATATAACAAGCTAACAAATGTTAAAAGCAACAACCGAAACATAAAATAACTTTAGCTGTGTTTCACTACAGAAATACAGCTAAAAAGCATTGAAAGTATTCCTAACATGCATGCTAGATGATACAATTTCTGGAAAAAGAAATCCAGAACAGCTGCAGAAGGTACAAAATGTGCTAAATAATGACAAAATGTTTTGCTAAAAATAATAAATTTAATTTAACATTTGCGCAACTGCTCAATAGTTGATAACAAAAGAAAATATATTACACAGCAAAAAATTAAAATTTACAATACCTAAACTATTGAGCCTAATCAACCACAAGACAGAAAACGAAAATAATATAAACAGATTAATTATAAATGGATTAGGAAAAATGATATTGCACAGCTGGAAAAATGGGATAATACTAAGCAGTCCTTAGTATGCTTAATTAGTAAATAAACAACTAAAACTGAAAAAAGGAGTATGGGTAAAAAAATGCCAAAAATGCTCAATTCAATGCTTGACAGATTAACATGCTGGACTTTAAAAAAATATTTAGAAATCAACTTTTATGTCATCAGACTTTTCTAAAAAACAAAACAATCTTGACATTACATAAAAACCTATACGACTTCCTGATAGAAAAGGATTTTTTTCGGTTGGTTGTTTTCTCTTGGAAAATAAACATGATCTAATTCAGAAGCTTTCTTAAGTACACACTCAGTCTGAAACACCAGAAACCAGAAGAAAAGTGGAATGCATCAAAGGAAACCCTGAGCTTTCTTTACTGTGATGACCTAGTAGTTAATGCTATCTGCAGAAATATACAGATGTTACATCAACTCACCTGTAGGTGGCAACTTCATCCTCTGAGCAGTTATACTGGAGCTGGTACATCTTTGCAGCAGGGGCACAGCTTACTGTCCATTGGACCAGTGCAGAAACAGTTGTCACGTCTGAGACGGACAGTTTTCTCTCTGGCTGGTTTTGAGGACTCCCTTTCATCTTTGTATTTCCTGTGATGTCAGAAAGCTTGGAGTTTGGTTGAACTAGTGGCCCTGTGTCATTACTCAGAAATGGGATCTGCCTAATGGACACCTCCACTGAGGCTGTGGTTTCTCCGGCCACATTAGCAGCAATGCAGGTAAAAATGCCATGATCCTTGGAGGAGGTGATGGGGATCCTCATTGTTCGTTCTATACGCGGGTTCTGGAGGTTGTAGCAGATCATCAGGTGAGATCCAATGGATGGCAGGAGAAGGGTCTCCTGTTGCCTCACACCTCAAAGTGGCTGTCTGGCCCTCCAAAACGACCACCTTGTGAGTCTGCTGGATAAAGGGGTGGCTGACATACAAACTCCTCCTCTTTGACATCCCAAAAGTGACGACCCTTTAAGGGAGGCGGGGAGGCGCAGGTCTCCAAGTCGTTCTCCCTGTCCAGCCTTCGTAGCAAAAGCATTTCACGGATTACAGTGCAGAGATTTACCCAGGCTTAAGGACAGCGACGGTGTCCGGCGTACTCAGGGTTGGTAGTCTGCGCCGGTAGATGGGATCGGGGAAGCTTCTGCTTGGTTTGAAACTGGTCCTCTCCAGCATTTCCAAGTCAACAAGGTTCCTTCTGGGATGGTCAGGTAGATTGTGGTCTGCACTGAGTTGGTGTAGGTTGACCATCTGTCTGACCGAGTTCCAGGGAAGAGAGACCAGATTGTTGTAGGAAAGATCTAAGTCCTCCAAAGCTCCCATTGGGTCTTCAAAAGCCTTGTCATGGATGCGCCCCAGCTGGTTGTTGTTCAGGACGAGATGCTGTAGGTTCACCAAGCCTCTGAAGTCATCAGAACCTATCTTTGTTAACGGTTGTTGTCAAGATGGAGTGGCGCAGGATTTCAGGTCACTAAAGGAAAAGGGAGCTGGATGTAGCTGATGGTGTTCGGGAGGGTCCAGGTCCACCAGGTCACTCATGTTTGCAAAGTCCCTGTGTGATGTGAAGGATGTAGTTGCCTCCCAGTCTGAGCTCCACCGTGCTCGGTCAATGTCTGAAGGAACGAAAAGAAGGCCTTTGGAGGGACACAGAGTTCCCAGGGACTCTGAGAGGTTCTGGCAGACACAGTACTTGGGACATGCATGGACAATCATCACTGTGGCTACCATGACGAGCAGGCAGCAGATGATGTGGTCCATGGTGGAGACACGTGCATTAATCTGCATGAGAAAAGACAGGGTAAAGATGACATCCTTTCACCCATACTTGTTGATTGATCACAATAGACAAGGTCCGATGGGACCTCACTGAAGCTCAAATGTTGTCAATATTTCTGAGCAAATTTACCTTTCATTCAATGGTGGAAAAAATGTCCTCAGAGTATTTTTACATTTGATCCAAAATATTTTCAAGCCTCACACAGTACAATGCATTGTGATCCTTCAAAAATCAAAGCTCTAAACAGATTTTCCATTTACAGCTGCGTTCTGTAACCTTACTGTGTGTAAAACCTCTTTTAGAATGAGGCCCCACAGCCTTTTTAAAGACTGTGACACACTTCATAAATGTAGAAGCATGGAAAAAAGGTCCACGTGCAAATCATTATGCATTTTCATACGTACATATGAGAAAAAAAGAAGCACTTCTTCTGAATCTTGTTTCACTGCTATGAAACTATACAAGACATGCATGAATTAGGGACATTTCAACCCCAGAAGTCCTGAGATTCTGGTGCAGAAACCTCTACATCTGAGACTCTCTTCACCTGCCAGAGGTTTAGCGACTTTTTCTCTGAATGCCCCCAATCTGACCAACTCAGCCCCCAGTGTTCCCTCACACCAAGCACTGGTTCACACATCCATGGACTCTGACCCATCTTTCATACATTATCATCATCATCATCATCACTGCCACAGTCAGGTTCATCTCCAGGTAAGGATCAGTCTGACTACAGAGATGAGGAAAACTCGTGGTGCTCTGAGAACTATTGCCCACTCAACACCACAAAACCCATTGGCTCTATACTTCCTGACCTGAAGGTGGTCAAGAAGAAAAACCTCAAGAAGGATCTGATGATGGAGCCTCCTGACATCAGAGAATGGACACGGAGAGTTCAGCAGAGGACAGGAGAGCATGGCAGTGACTGATTAGCACAGCCCAAAGGATCTTCGGCTGCTCTCCGCCTGGAGGACAGAGTCAGCTCCTGCTGCCTCTGTAGACGTGAACACATCATCAAGGGCTCCTCTCACTCCAGCAGCCACCTGCTGGAACTGTTCTTCCCAGGTCAGCGCTGCAGGTCGTACAGAACCTGGGAAAGCTGACTGAGCTGATTCGTTTTACTCTGATACATGGAAGAAACTTGAGAACACAACCTCAGAGAAGATGTGTCTACACAATTATCGCTATTAGCAGTCACCTTTCTGATGGACACTAAGTTAGTGAAACTATTGCTGGTTAATTGTTTCCTGTTGATTGTTATATGCGAATAAAAATTTTTGCTACACAGAACCCCATGACTTAACTGATGTAAATAGAACTGTGCTCCCCTGTGTCTCACTTGACAACACCATCTCTGCGGTTTCCGATCCACCTGTGAAAGATGCTCCAGCCTGCAGACATTTTTAGATTCCACATGAATGCATTCTCTCCTTTGCTTCTCTTTCAAGACAGATTTTTGTTCTCACAGTGCAACATACAATATTAACAGCTGCCACAAATATGCGCTGAGGTCTGGTAAATCCGTGTGGCGGTTGTTCCCTTTGTGGGAAGCTCTTTCCCCTCTTTCCATGGATTTTATGGACCAATGTGGGCGAGATATAGGAGGAAGAAAGCATGTGTGCATTCAGAGTGCAGTGGGTTGACATTTGGAAAGATAAAAACAAGAGTACAAATGTGCACCATCTAGATTCAGAATGAGCAAGTGTTCAGAGTTCCACTCCAATCATCTTTTTAATCTATTTTAAAAGTGTTCCCAGTGGTCTTTAAATTATGATTAAGCCAATTTTAGCCAAAATTAAAAATAAAAAAAGTTGTTTTTTTGGGATATGGTTTCTGCTGAGTGGCAGTAGTTCCTAAGAAATGTACCTCTGAGTTGTGGGTGGGACCATTGGTGCAGAGCAACCTCGCCCACCTTCCCCTTCCTGTTATTGAAAGCTCCCTGTTTACACTCTCTCCCGCTAGCTTACAGCCCCTCACAACCCCAAGCTAAAATTAACGATGCAACAAAAATGGCGAGCAACATTGGAGCTACCTAGACGTAGATCCAGATTCCAGGTCAGACGAGGAAAACGAAGACGTTCATGGATCTATTTGTCTACAGGTGGATGCATCGTCATAGAGTGGAGCAGGGAGCTTCTGGACTTTCCTTTCCAGTTTCTGTTACAGCAAATGAACAGATGCTGCAGTACAGTTGAAAACAAGTTTTTACTTTTTCCAAAATCTGATGACTGAGAGCAGGCATCCATGTTTTTATAATGTGATCAGAATTTAGCTTTTGCACTAAAAAATGCATGAGATCTTCCTGAAACTATGTTCCTGGGGGCTTTAAAATCTTAATGTGCTTTTCTGAGTAAACGCAGCCGTAACAGAGAAGCACGTTTCCTTTGAAAAGGACAACACAAAGTGGTCCTAGTATAAAGAACCTTCCATGTGTGAGTTCAAATCTTCGCATTTAAAAGACCTAAATGAGCAAAGTAACCACAAAACACCCTCATACCAAGGGGACAACTCCAACAGCTTCTGATGCAAAGAAAAGTCAACAAATAACTCGAGGGATAAACAAATAGTTGGTTCCTCAAGACATTTAATCAGCAAAGAAAAAAGTGGCAGAAAAAACACATTCTAATCACGGTGAACTTTCTGACTTTTTTTCAACCAAAAAAGGCACTGCAAAAAAAATCACCAAGAGGAAATCAGATGTGTGAGATGTTGCCATGACAAACACATCCATCATCAATTCAGATGACAATGTCTAAAATGTGTGGAGTCCATTGACTGTATCTGAGAACTGAAGTGAGTCTGACGTCACCCATAAAAAAAGGCCTCACTTCTGGCTCCTACCACATAAAGTCAATTCAGTCGCCATACGGCCACCGCCATGTTGGAGCCAGACAATGTCAGCAAGCAGTTTTTGGTCGGAGTTATCGTTTCTATAGCAACCAATCAAGCGTGAGCTTGTTGGAAGTCCACACCTCTATGACTTCCGAACATTGGAGGTAAGACAACATACTTTATTCGAGGCATCTGATTGGTCAGTTTAAAACTTAAATAACTACAGAAAAACAAATATCATGGAAAAAAAGATTATAAACATTACAAAAAAGGAGCAAGAATGGTTTTTCCAATGAGAATGACTGAGTAATAAATTAATTTGCATTATTGTTGCTCCAGATATTTAGCAAAAGCAAACTTTTTTTCCTTGTTTTTTCCTTTCTTTTGACATTATCTGCAAATTTCAGAAGTTCACAGCAAGTCTACACCAAAACAGAAAAAATGCTGTTGTTACTTTGGAGCCATAACCAAAACGTTCAATTTAAATGTAACTTTGAACACATTTTTGGACCACACACACAAAAAAAGGTTATTAGCGAAAAAAAGGTTTTCTAGATTCTAGAACTAAATGAAGCTCCAACCATTTTAAGATTTTGTGTCTACTAGATTTTTGTTGACCATATTTGCCTTTCTAGTATTGTTTTTCCCCAAATCTTGACTTCCACCGCATAGGTTACCGAATAAAAATGTCATTTTTAACACTATGTATCTTTAACAAAACATATTTTCATTTAGTTCTACTTTGTGTTCATATTGAAATCTTTCATCTTAGAGCATTTATGACTCACCTGCAAACAGTTGAGATTTGGTTTCCAGGAAACTGCTTTAGAAAAAAGGTCAATGCCATCCCTGCAGAAAAAAACACAAAGACAACATGAGGATGAAATAAAAATAATTATAAAAATTAGAACAACAACAGAGAAATTGTTTATTTACAAAACCAATGAATTGCAATTCCGTGGTTCAGTGTTGCAAGCCACATTTTCCCACAGTTTGTTAAACATATTTTATCACTCTGCAAAACTTTTACCATTTCTACTTTCTTAACACATTCAAGGCTAAACTAACAACAGATAAAAAAGTGTTTCTGAGGATGAACCCAAAGAAAAAAGCCATGTGATAAAAAGGGATAAGATTTTGCTAGTTTTCAAATGCTAAGGCAGGCTAAGTATTATAATGTGCTTGATAAAACTATTCAATCTCAAAGTTCGTATAAGTTATTGCCATAAAAAATAATGAATGCTAAATGAAATATTGAAACTTGGAAAACTGCTTGAATAAATCAAAGCTGATCAATAATAACCTATTTGCGGGAATTGTTTATTAGCTTTAGAAAAATACAGAAAAAAATCAGAATAGATCCTGTTTTTACAGAATGAGAAGAATGTATAAAGTAAATCACGCTGAACAGGATTTTAAATGCTAATTCAAAAAAGTGCTTCAAAACTGATAAAAAATAAAATAAAAATAAAAAAGATAAAAAAATTCTAGCTGGAAATATCTTAGATAATGCAAAAGAATAATGTGTTTTATTAATATAAAAACCAGATAAGCGAGGAAAAGGAAAAAAAATCAAAGAGTGCTGAACAAAATAACAGAACTACTGAAAATAAAGATCAATTAGGAATTATTCAGAACGTGTAAACGAGATTCAAATGAAGGTTTGACAGTTTTTAAAATCCTGCATTGCTAATTAACCAGAAGACTCTGTACATCACAAAAAGGGAATAACGTGGAATACGTACATGTTAAATTAATTGCATTTAGCAATTGTTGCTATACGTTAAACTGGAAAATAAATCAAAAAAACATCTACAAATGTTGTTGAATAATCTGCTGAAAAACAACTAAGTTACATCCTGAAAAGGACACATTTTATTTTTAGTTTAAGGTCTCAGAAAAATACTACAGAACCAGAAGTTAATGCTGCCATTTGACCGCTCTGAAACATAAAAGAAATGTAGAAACTTTAATAGTCATTCATGCAGATTCTGCTTTTCATTTAGATTAACGTGTACACAAATCAATAAATCCTAACAACAATAAGGAATTTTCTAAAGCAACTGAGTGTTTGAAGCTGTAAACATTTACAGCACAAGGTGTAAATTGTGGTAATTAATAAGATTAATAAGCCAGAATGAACAAATATTTGAATGTTTTTGTCCACCTCTGCTTTACCTGTCAATGCAGAGCAAACCTTTCAACGGTCAGCCATCTAGAAAAGGAAGGACGAGTAATTAAATGATCCTTTTTAACGGTGAGTAAAGGATGTCAGAGATGATTCATGAACATGCAGGTTAGAGCTGCTATGAGCTGATGACTCAAAGACGTGTTCTCTGTTCTGAGAGACGTCTGATCGTTGGGAGCAGCATCAAACCAACGAGCTCCTAATGCTTCTGTCCGGCCCTCAGTTCAGATTTACAACGGGTTCTGTGTCGATTCCCGTAGACCTCAAGATGAGGCTTAGGCTGGGTTATCTGAGAGCACCACGACACGTGGCTTTATTTATAGACAGCAGATCCGCTGAGAGGCCTTAGAGAAGGTATTACTCCAGAGCCAACCTGCCCATCAGGAAGCTTAGAGCATTTAGCAACAACAATAACCAACCCCCCCGTGGGAAAAGAAAAAATCCATTTTGAAGAGATGAACTGATGATATTGGTGTCCTATACAGATGAGTGAGAATGTGTTTTATAAGAAGGAGCGGTACGGCAGGTCCTTCAATGATGGTCTAATCCTGACAAAAACATTCAATGCTCCACCGCTTTTCTAGTTCTGCTGTTTTTCTTCTTTTTCTCTGAAAATACATGTATGGTGGTATGAGCTGTATAAACTTTATTTTATTTTTCATCTTTAATTGATACCTTGATGCCTGACACCCAGAGCTGCAGTAACAATTGAATTTCCCCACATTGAGATCACCGAAGTTGATCTTATCTGATCGTATACAATGTTGTAGCAGAAGGGAAGCAGAGCTGAGAGTCTTTTTTTAAGGATTTCTTTCAAACAAATCTTTACATTTTGACAGCAGAGGGTAGAGCACTGAGTACAGCACAGAAAGGAGTCCCCTAAGCTAAAGTAAGACCTGTACCTGTGCATATCAGCAGGGCTGCCGTCTGGTCTTGCTCTTTGCTGTGCTTCTACTATTTAGAGAGACCAGAAGATTACGGGTTTGAATCCTCAGTCAGGTCAGACTCTGAAAGTGGGACACAATGTTTTCCTTCTGGACTCTCAGCATCAAGGGTTTGAGCGGGGAGTGAAACTATCGACAGGTTAGCCTTTAAAAACGGTTTATTACAGTCTTCACAAAACACCAAAAGCAACAGCTTGGGCTTTTATTTTGAAGGAACACTGAATGTGAAACTAACTTCATTGTAGCTGGGCCGTTAATGCTCTTATTAAACTTACACCTAATAATTCATTCTGATTGGCTGGAGGGTGTCAAGCAGTGATAATGAACACCGAAAAAAGAAATTCCGGCCAAATAGCTTGAGTATTTTGTTTTATTGCGCTGGTCTAAAGGCTAATAAGTTAAAAACAGAAAGTTGGCACATAGGTGGACATACGCCATTCCACGGTTTATCAAAACGCCTCCACGTTGTCTGTTAGTTCCTGATAATGGACGCCCCATCAGGCATTTTCACTTACATATCAATCAAACATACTGAACAAGAATCTGTTGCTCAAGGGATGATTGATGATTACTAATAAATGATAGGAGTTTCACTGTTTTTTGGTTTGATTCTGTTTTTTTGTGAAGGAGCCACGGGTTCTGACACTTCTAAAATATAGAAATGCAGGTTTTGACTAAACTCTTCCATCAAAAAAAGTGAATAACAAGCCCCCCCAAATATCCATCAAATTGACCTCTAAATGAAACGTTGAGCTTATTCTAAAGACGCTATGAGTCACTCTACTGTGGTAGTGGGTGCGGTTTGGTCATGTGACCTGGGAGCTCCATACATGCTGTAAATGTGTTCATGTCCATGCATGACGTCTATTCAGAGATCTGAGGAACACAAAGCGCCTTTTCAGTTCCTTTGATTATGGCGTAGATAAATAGAAAGAAGTTGGAAAGACACGTCTGATGACTTTGGATCAAAACATTCAAAGTCAGCAAAAGTACCAACATTTAGAAAACAATCCTGTCTGGATATTTTATAAACTTCATCATAATTTTTTACATCTTTACGTTGCAGTTCTCTCTCCTTCCCCGTTTGTCATTAAGTCCATCGTTGGATGACGTCATTCAAAGCCAAAATGGCTTCCTTAGAATCTGCTTATGCACCAATTTGACCCCTTTTCAAATCTGCTGGATATGATGTTGTTTTCCTTACAAAAAAACCCCCAACAACTTAAACTAAAAGATTATACGCAGCCGCTCACTAAAAGCTGAACTGGCTTAACACTAAAATTTGCGATAATCAGAGGATTTTTGCGTAAATCTTAACGTTCGCATGGCTGCAGCTTCCTGTTGAAACTGCCCGACCCCACAGTGCAAAAGCAAGGTGAAAAAAATCATAGCTTTGACAAAATTAAGCCATGATTATGGAGGGATTAGCAGTTTCACTGTGCCGCCCAGCCTGAGAATCAGTGATGCACTATGGAGAGAATGAATAACCCCCCACCCCCCCCCCCATAACACAGACAGAACAGGAAGCACCTCCAACAGGACGGCAGGATGTGAGCTGGAAGGGGTTAATAGAGAATTCTAGAAGGATTAAAGTCTCTGTTTGCGCTCTACTTCACCTGAATGTGCACTGCTTGACTGAACATGCAAATCCTTTGCAGGACAGTAAACATCTTCCAGACTTCTCATTAGTCAGTTTGTGTGCATTATTCAACATCTGGACAGAAAAGCCGCGATGAAACATGCGGTGAAACACAGAGGAGTCCGCAGTGACTGACTTCCAAACTACAATAGATTACTGATTACTTGTAATTGTTGTCAAAGGTGGAAATCCCTTATTTTTCACTACTACTGTCTCAGAATTGTAATGTGCTCCATGCAGAACTCTGAAGTTACTCTATTTGCTGCACTTCCTGCAGAATCACAACATCACAATAGGAAGGGATAAAGTAATATTCTAGATTTAGAAGACGGAAATGACAATCTTATATATACACATATTTGGCTAAATTGGTGGAACAACCTTCATTTTTATTCAGTGTCGTCCATAAAAAGGAAAATATAGGCCATCTACTCAGAAAAAAGGAGAAACCCAGGAACAAAAAGAGAACCTGAGGCCTGTGTGCTTCAGAGAAGCTAAAACAAAAAGTGCTGCCAAACAAAAGTAGGTTAAAAAGACTGCACTAGGCCTAGAACAAGACCGAGACATACTGGCTCTGCAGAAACACAAGGCGTTCTGTATGAGAAGCCATAAGAAATAAAAGCATTTGAGTCCATAAAAGCTGACGGGAAATTTGTCTCCATAAGTCATTTATTCATCTAATTCCTAGTGCTGTAATAATTAGAATATTACTTAAACTCCAGCAATAATGCAATAAGCTACTATAAAACAGTAATTTCACTGTGGAGCATTACTGAGTTAATCCCAACACTGGCAGTCAGTGCAGGCTAAAGACCAGCTGTTGGTCCACAAATATGATAAATATAAATCAAATGTGCTTTAGGCTGTTTCTTATGGTAACACATAAACTCATTTTTAGGGGGAAATTGTTTCAAACTCCTTTCACACATTTCTCCGTTTGCACTGATGGTTTGCTCATGACACACCTGAATGCTTCACATCATCAAACAGGCTGACAGTGACGGAAAAATGATGGGCAACACTAATCTAAAAGTAAATGCAGCCGACAGGAAGCTAAAAATTGTTAAACAATAGCAGAACATCTTTTGAGATCCCACTCCGATCATCTTTGATCTATTGTAAAAGCCTTCCCAGTGGGATTTGATTCATGAATATGCTGTTTTTAGCCAAAATCCAAAAACCTGTCAGTAGAAATTCACCAAACTACCCCGCTCCCCATTACTGCGAGCTCTCTGTTTACACTCTCTCCTGCAATATTGCAATAGAGCAATATTGGAGCTATCCAGTCGTACAGTTTAGATCCAGATTCCGGCTCAGACAAAGACGTTCATGGACCTATTTGTCTGCAAGTGGATGATCAGAATGGAGCGGAGCAGGAAGACTGTGCCCCGCCCAGCATATGTTACAAAAAGGATCTTTTTCAAACAGCCTTTTTTTCTTCTGCTCCGAATTCACAACAATTTGAATGAAGAAAAACTCAGAAACGCAATTTTACGCTTAACTGTATTTATATATGTTCTACATCATCAGAAAAATGCCCCAAGAATGCGTTAAAAACACCCCAAACGCCATTTTTATCAGTGAATCTTTAAAGAGCGGAAAAAATGTTAAGAACTGCAAAAGAACTACTATTGAATAATAAAACACTAAATTACATTCACAATTCATAATAAATAAGGCAAATTCTTTGTGCAAAACTAGCCAAAAGATGTGAGAAGATTAAAGCCAAACAATGTTTAACAATGAGAATAAAGCTGAACGGATGAGAAAGGTGGATTCCTCAACAGCTGCACTTCTTAAGGAGAGATAGACACAAGTGAAAGCACACAAAACAATACTAAACGCAAAAACGATATAAAATATGTCTAAATGCATCATCATGGCTGCAGAGGACAGTGTAAGGCTGATAAACAAAACCAATTAAGAGTTAGTAAAAGGTACAAATGATATGGAATATAGTTCAACAACGCTAAGATGCAAACCTAAATGCAACACTTCAGCTTCTGGAAAATATAGCAAAACACACTTGTGTGCTTATCAAGTGGTTAGCATCTGCAGTTTTATTCATGTGTGTATTTATGAAAAGGAGCCCAAACAGCAACATTAAAAATATTGTACTGTAATAACATAAATGACCATAAAAATATGACACTAGATGTTGACTGTATAGCAAAAACGATTAAGAAACCCCCTTAAAAACACAATTAAAAGCTAAAAAAATGTTTGAATATCGGTGGGATAATGTCAAAAGATTTCAATTGCTTACTGATGCTAAAAATTGTGTTTTAAAAACTGCATTTGCTGGAGAAGACGCAATAACAGTTGTTTCTGCAGGGTGAGCTTTGAGGCTTTGCTCTGCAGGAACAGCGGCCTGCACAGACGGGGGTCTGGGGGGGGGGGGATATCCGGATGAAGGGGTCCTCACTCCTCATCACTTTGCTGGAAACTCTGAGTCAGCCTTCACTGCACGGGGATCAGGATCTGCACCTGAACCTGGACCTGCGCCTCTGCGCCGAGATCAGCGCTTCAGGGTGGAGGAAGGATCTCCTCCTCATCCTCTGATCCTCCAGCTGACATCCTGCCGGATGCCACGGCGCGCCCGCAGCCCCGCTGCCTTCCTCTGCATCAGACCGGCTCCTTACCTCTAGTCAGCGGTGTTTTTTGGTGCCTGTCAGGGATTAAGCCGTTCTCACTGCAATATTAATTCCACCGTGGTCGTGTGTCATGTCCATCATCCGGTTTTCGGTTAATCTGCTGGCGAACGGGAGCAGCAGCGGCGCGCGGCTCCGCCAAACCCAAAAGAGAGTCGTTTTCTTCCTGGACGTGTCGGTTCTGCGGAAGGGAACCGACATGATCCAGCCCCGTTAGCCGCTCAGTCTGCGCCGCGGACGGAGCGGGCGGCTGCGGCGCCGGTGGAACACCGAACTGTGCGACCGTCGTATTTGTGACTCCGAAAGGAGGACATGCTACGCAGTTTGCGTAAGACCCGACTGACGGACAATTAATGAGAAATAGACAAGAAGACGCTACAAATATTAAAATAAAAAAGAGAATTTCATCAATAAAAGGCTAGCAGATTATTTCACCCAGTCTCATAATCATACATAACAATAATAATAGTAATAATAATAATAATTAAAGTCTTAATTTAACAGCGTGTTTCTTGAATTTGTATCTGTTGACACATTTATTTTTTATTATTAAATCTTTTTTAACTTCACTTTTAACTCAAGGAATAAAAAAATACAAAAGAGAAAAAAGATTTTCATAGAGACAGAACAATTGTATGCTCTTTGGCGCCCTCTGCTGAGAAAAACGGGCATATTTAACTCACATTTTTAATATTATTTATTTATTTAACCCTTATCATTTGTACTATCTTATACTATCTTATATCTTGTACTATCTTAGACGCACAAAGGTGGATAAAGGTGGAAAGATTTCATGTAATCCATGGACACCAGTGAGGATCACAAATCATTGAAGAAAAAAGGTTCAGAGCACTGTCTAGTGGGTCTAGATGACCCAACTCCCAATGGTAAAGTGCCTAGGATAGCACAAGGGTTATTTATTCAGGCAAGACAGGTTAAAGAAAAACACCTTAATGTCAACAAAGGCAACATTGGAACACTGGAATGTTCCAGTGTTCCAATGTTTTCAACACAGGAAAAAGGCAACTTTTTATTTGGTTTATTTCAATCAATCAAAGCAATCCACAGCACAACACAATCAACATTCATACAAAGACGTATCAAACTTAGGATAATTAGACATTAAACATATTTTAAGAAAGAAAAAAACCGGTGTTACAGAAAAGAGACAGAGAAAGAAGAATAAAACCGAATGAACACACTACAATTTATTATTATTATTATTATTCACAGACAAGTCACAAGGCGCTTCACAGGTTAAAATATGTATTCATACATATAAAAACATAAAAGATAAAAAGCATAAATCACGTAAAACAATTATTTCAAGCCCAATAAAAGCAGTTTCAGTTAAAATGCCATGCAAAAAGAAAAAGTTTTCAGTTAACTTTTAAAAGAATTCACAGAGTCCAGGGAAGGCAGGGACAATGGAAGCTCATTCCAGAGTTTGGGAGCCACAGCCTGGAAGGATCTGTCTCCTCGAGTTCGGAGAAGTGTGCGAGGGACCATCAACATTCAATTATTAAAATAATTAGAATCACAAAACTAGGTTACAGCATCATTTTTCTTTAAGGATCCTGTCCAGGTTGTCCCCTGCACAGGATGAAAGAATGAATGAATGAATAAGGAAGTCCAATTTATTGAAGAGTAGAGGGTAGAGTGGTGGGTTTTGAAGGAAGCGTTAAACATTTTTTGCAAATGCTTACTAGCTAAACTGTAAATGACATCTCCAAAAAACAAGATAGGAATGGTCATTTGGACCAGTTTTTTTTTTCTTGCGGAGAAGGAGAGAGGCCTAATTTTGAGTTTTGCTAATTGTCAAGGGGGGCTGAAAACAAAGCATTGTCTGGCCAGATTCCAAGAAACTTATACTTAATCTAGAGGGGTCCCAGCAAGAGAGGAGATGTTGGTAGGATTTCAAGGAACATCTTGTCAAGTCATATGATTTTGGACTGTGAAACATTTAGGTTAAGATGTCTTCTAGAGAGGGGGAGAAGCAATATACTAGGACTGTCGTCAAAATTGAAGATTCTTAGAGAGTCATGTTAATGTAGAATGGAAAAAAGGTGTCCAATGGTAGATCCTTGGGGAACACCTGTAATGAAACAAGCTCAAGATATTTGTGATTCAGTTCCATTTGAAGACCCACTTTGAAAGTAGTGTTTGTGTTCACTCCAATTCTTTAAAATTGAGGTAGAATTTTCTTTTAAAACCTGTATCATGTAAAATAACCACCCAATATAAAAGACTCAGACATTGAAATATTAGTATCACATTTATTCAAGATGAGCTTTGGACACAGTCTGGTTGCTTCAATCCAGTGCTCCTTTTGTATGAACTCTGGTTGTGTTTACTGACCTGGAAGAGACTTTCAGTGGAACATAGGGATGGGTATCGTTAAGGTTTTAACGATACTACTACTCTTATCGATACTGCTTATCGATCCGGTACTCTTATCGATACTTTTTGAGGACGAAAAAAAATAAATAAATAACAAATTAAGAACATAAAGTGTTTTATTTCCTCACTATACAACAACATTGTTTTTTTTAACAAAACATTTTACTTTATACATGAGAATGTTCCAGACAGGATATTTATTTAATTATTTAATCTAATTGTTTTTATTATTTATGACTGTGATGTTTCCTTTGATCTTTTGTCCATTTTCCACAACCTTGAATAGACTTTTCTGTCTGTCAAACACCAGAGTTAAGTTAAGTTAAATGATGGAAACAAATTCACTTCGATGCAGACTCCTTTCTATTTTGCCAACTCCATTTATTTTTCTTTAAATCCAGTAAACCCAATAAATGATATTAATTTTACGGATGACAACTATCATTAGTTATTAATTATTATTAAGTATTAGGAAGCAGCTGGTCTGGAATCATAAGCGGTGAGTCTAAGCCCCGCCCCTCTACCTGTTTGTTGTATGCTCCGCGTGCAACGCCCCCCCCCCCTCCCGCTGCCCCAGCCTGTTCTGCACAAACGGCGCAACATACGGTCATCGTAGTAGCAAGGTGACAGCATTGTAGGCAAACTTAATAATTTTTACGCAGAAACGTTAGTTCTTAGTCTAGGGCGCTCACGTGTCCCCTACAAGATCGCCACTGACTGTGTGTGCGCTGCCTTGTCTTGTGTGTGTGCGCGCGCAGCGCGCGCTGTTTGAACAACAGCCCCGCCCCCCGTGCACACAAATAGACAGACAGAGTTCTCCGCTTCAACAAGAATACCGAAATTAATATCATCATTAATTAACGGAAAATTGACTGACTTGGTGAGTTAAATATGGCAGATAACGCTTATATTTTGTGGGACACAAAAAAAAAAAAAGAAAAAGTAACTTCTCCAGTACCGATAGCAGAACCGTTCAGGTCAGATCTTTAACGATACTGCGGTCTTGAAGAATGCGGCCCCGGGGCTGGTTCAATACCGGGGCACGGTACCCATCCCTAGTGGAACACAACACTCAAAAAATAGCCCAAATGCTTTAGAACAAGTTAAGGCTGCACCGCTTGATAGATTGTTGGAGCTTTACGAGTACTGTAGTCAGGAACCTGGTGGAGTAAAATATACAGTGCCACCCATCCATCCATCTTCCATTGCTCATTGTGATGCCCAGGCTTCCCTCGCCCGTTATGTCCTCCAGCTCCTCTGGGGGGACCCCCGAGGCGTTCCCAGGCCAGTCGAAAGACGCAGTCTCTCTATTGTGTCCTGGGTCTTCCGCCCAGAAAGGACATGCCTGAAACTCTTCCCCAGGAAGGCGTCCAGCAAGCATCCAAACCATGATGTCGATGTGAAGCTCTCCTCCGAGCTGTCACTGGTTGACCGAGCTTCTCACACTATCTCTAAGGGAGCTCCCAGCCGACCTATGGAGGTAGCTCATTTCTTGTATTCAGGACCTCGTTCTTTCAGTCATGACCCAGAACTAATGATCATGAGTATTGGAATGAAGATTGACTAGTAAATTGAGAGCTTTGCTTTCTGGTTCAGCTCTCGCTTTACAGACCGCATAGCAATGGACGCTGCACCAATCCGCCTGTTGATCTCACGTTCCGATCTTCACTAACTGCCAGCTATGTGAACCAAGCTCCTACCC